>OX422214.1:38223644-39709144 GCA_949130495.1 Sambucus nigra | reverse complement strand
GCTTCCACTACCACTCGAGGGGTATGCTTCACGTGATTTTTTAGTTGTGTACATCTCATTTGGAGTGTGTTCAGCCGCGTTTGAATTAAATTGTGTATAAACTTTGTCTGACTTGTTAAAGTCATCGTTATTATTTTATTCCTAAAACACCTACTGTCACTCCCCAAAACACTCATCATGAAGTTTGGGGTTCATCATGGAGTTTGGGTACGGGAAAACCTAGATACTAAAGGAAAATAGGTTAGTTCGCTTTGACTAAGGAATTCAGCTGGAACAAAGTGGTTATGCTATTCGAAGTTGTCAGATTATGGGGATCTGGGTTCTTTTCGATCATTTGGTAGTTGACGTCTACTGCTACCACTCTAGAATTTTTGTTAAGAACATATATGAGGAGGGGGGTACCTCCGAGGCAAAATTTGATATTTATCCATGAGCGCTCCTAGGCTCTAGTCAACTTCGTGTGCATGTTGGGTTATCCATATACCGAAATTGGGATTGGTAGTGCATGGATTTTGGGTTGTGATCGGGAATTCCTCGATCACACCGGTTATGCAACATCGGGTTGCATCGATCGGATGGGTTGCTTATATTTTTGAGATGGCATTGTCTTTATTCGTGGGTTGTTTCTAGTTGTCTTCAAAGAGCAGTTGTGCTTGTCCCAAAAATGGATTTGGGTAGTTTTCATGGGAGATGCTGGGCAGGATAGGTGTAAAAATGGGATTGCACCAATGTGGCACATATGGATCATGGGATAACTCCTTGAAAACCTATTGGGATACTGATGCAGCAGTTTTAGAGAAGTTCCATGGAAGTTTTGGGTTAGAACAGGTGTAAAAACCGAAATACATCAGTTGGGCACTTGGAGATCATGGGTTAACTTCTCTAGACACCTGTTGGAAGGATAATGCAGTAGTTTTGAAGGCAGTTTCATGGAGAAACCTAGCAGCATTATGATTAAGACACATGTCCTAGCAGTTGGGGTTGTCAACTGAATTTTTGTACCTTATTTATAAGCATTTTCCCCTTGTATTTTTAGGCAGGTAGCCTTAGGTCGAAATTGAGTGTTCCTTTATAATAGTGGAGTGATTAAATAAAGGTTGGGAGTTGAGTTCCTGTAATTTCATGTCAATTGTGTGTGTGCCTCATATTGTGACTTGGTTTGCTATTTCGCTTGCTATAATCGGGTTAAAAGGAGATCGTGTTGGTGAACCTCGTGTATTCGTTGGCTGATCAGGTTTTGTGGGAGAAACTTGGTGCCTCACCGGAAGATTTTAGAAAAAAAATATTTGCATGATAATTGGTATCAGAGCTAGGTTTTGGAGCAAATTCTAGTGCATTCAAACCAGTTTTTGAAGGTAGAAGTCTGAATTTTTCATGGTGAGTACAATTTTGGCAAGAGTTTCCTTGAATTCTGCAAGCAATGGCAGGAGGCAGTAGTGCAGAATTACGAGAAAGGGTGCAAAAATTGGAGAATTTATTTGTAAATCCTCCAACGGGTGACTCTCACTCAAGTTGGAAGAATTGCTGTTAGAATTGCAACGTGTTCGAACGGTGCAAGAAAGTCACATCCAGGAAACTGAAGAAAATGTTGAGAACCTTGCTGCAGATGTGGGTTTTTTGGCTGACGAGCTTCGTACTCATTTGGGCAGACTTGATGAGGATGCTGGACTGCTAAAAAAGGAGTGGCTCAATGCTGGGAGCAATAACACAAGTGGTGTTGGTGTCAAGAAGTATAAAATTCTAGAACCGAAGGCGTTTGCTGGTGCAAGATCGGTAAAGGAATTGGAGAATTTCGTGTTTGATATGGAACAGTATTTCAAGACTGCTCATATCAATGAAATGAAGAACGTGGCGATCACCACTATGTATCTATGTGACGATGCAAAAATTTGGTGGAGAACCCGGACCAAAGACAAGAGTAGGTCAGAGATCAGTTCATGGAGTGAACTGAAGAAAGAATTGAGGGATCAATTCTTGCCAGAAAATTCTGGTTAGCAGGCGAAGGAAGCATTGTGACGCGTGAAGCATGACAAGACTGTGCGGGATTATGTGAAAGAGTTCACGCCGGTGATGTTGGATGTTAAGGGGATGTCCAAGGAATATAAGGTCTTCAATTTCGTTTCCAATCTTCAGCATTGGGTGCAGGCTGAATTGAGAAGACAAGGTGTGCATGATTTTCATCAAGCAGTGGCAGCACCGAACAGCCTAGTCGATCTCAAACTTGACTGGTTAGATGCTATTTCGTTTAAGTCGAAAGGTAAAGACAAGGTCATCTCAGAATCGAGAAAAGATGGAGGGAAAGAACATGACAAGGGAAATGGGGCTAATGGACATCCAAACAAAGGCAAGGGTAGCTATTCTGGGTGTTTTATTTGCAACGGTTCACATCGGGTAAGGAATTATCCAATGCGGGAGAAACTTGCTGCAATTCAAGTGGAAGAGTCAAGAGGTGGATTAAATTCAGGTGCGGGAGATGGTGGTGTAAACTCCTTGGCTTTGTTGGGCGGACTCCAAGCGATGGAGTTCAGATAAATGGGTGATTGAAGCCTTGGTATGTGGGGGCTGAAGGAACCTCGCATTACCAAGAGAAACTTCTACGTTAGATGGTGAAAACGTGGAGGTTATGGTCCTGCAGGGAGACATTGAATCGAGAGGAGTTTGGTTCGGTGTTACACTTGGGTTGAATCGAAGACTTGGTGCTGTTCTCGATGAAGTTCAAGTTTTTATTGGGGAATTTTCAATAGAGTTGGAATTTTCTTGATATCGATAAGGTCGTCGAATTATTATAGTGGGGGAGGGTTTGTCACACCCAAAAATGCTCATCATGAAGTTATGGGGTTCATCATGGAGTTTGGGTACGGGCAAACCTCGATACTAAAGGAAAATGGGTTAGTTCACTTTGACTAAGGCATTTAGCTGGAACAAAGTGGTTATGCTATTCGAAGTTGTCAGATTGTGGGGAGCTGGGTTCTTTTCGATCATTCGGTAGTTGACGTCTACTGCTACCACTCGGGAATTTTTGTTAAGAACATATATAAGGAGGGGGTACCTCCGAGGAAAAATTTGATATTTAGCCATGAGCGCTCTTAGGCTCTAGGAAACATCATGGGCATGTTGGTTTATCCATACACCGAATGTGGGATTGGTAGTGCATGGATTTTGGGTTGTGATCGGGAATTCCTCGATCACACCTGTTATGCAACATCGGGTTGCATCGGTGGGCAGGGTTGCTTATATTTTTGAGGTGGCATTGTCTTAATTCGTGGGTTGTTGCAAGTTGTCTTCAAAGAGCAGTTGTGCTTGTTCCAAAAAATGTATTTGGGTAGTTTTCATGGGAGTTGCTGGGCAGGATAGGTGTAAAAATGGGATTGCACCAATGTGGCACATGTGGATCATGGGATAACTCCTTGGACACTAGTTGGGATCCTAATGCAGTAGTTTTAGAGCAGTTCCATGGAAGTTTCGGGTCAGAACAGGTGTGAAAACGGGAATACATCAATTGGGCACTTGGAGATCATGGGTTAACTTCTCTAGACACCTGTTGGAAGGATAATGCAGCAGTTTTGAAAGCAGTTTCATATAGAAACTCGACAGCATTTAATTAAGACACATGTCCTAGCAGTTAGGGTTGTCAACTGCATTTTTTGTACCTTATTTATATGAATTTTACCCTTGTATTTTTAGGCAGGTAGCCTTAGGCCGAAATTGAGTGTTCCTTTGTAATCGTGGAGTGATTAAATAAAGGTTGGGAGTTGAGTTCCTGTAATTTCGTGTCTATTGTTTGTGTGTGCCTCATATTCTGACTTGGTTTGCTATTTCGCTTGCTATAATCGGGTTAAAAGCAGGTCGTGTTGGTGAACCTCGTGTATTGGTTGGCTGATCAGGTTTTGTGGGAGAAACTTGGTGCCTCACCGGAAGATTTTAGAAAAAAAAATATTCGCGTGACACCTACTATGGTGGGGTTATGTGTCATTTTAGGTTATGTGTTAACCTATGTAGAGTTTTTATATTATATTATATTTCCTCTAGGGTGTGAAAGTGTTTACGAATCGATAATCACTGTTGATAAATGGGTATGGTTGAATTTCCCAAGATAATTATGTGTGGACTGGTGGTTAATGCATTCACATGGTTATTGCCTGTACTATTCACCATGACATAGTATGGTTTATGATAAAGGCTCATATGGGAGTTAATATGATGATGTTGAGAGGTTTATATTCACTATGATATGGTTTTAATGGTGAGGGATGTCGGTCCATATAGAAGTGAATATGAGTATGGGTATGTATGTTAGACATTCCGTAATATATTGGACCAATAGTCAAATAGGCAGGTTACAAGTATATTCATGAGTTTCCTTGCCTGGATTATTTATCCAACGCATGATTTCATAGTGGGGGTTGAGATTCGGATCCAATAACCTATTGTATTATATATACAGTGAGGGGATCCTGTAAATATCAAACGGTATATACCAACGGTGCATACCAATTTTTTAATATAGTAAAAAAAATATTTTTTTGATGAATTTTTTAATGATGTTTAAACATTTCAATAGGCCCATATAAAACAAATTAACTTAAAATAATGGTTTTTACTATATTAAAAAAATCGGTCAAACTTTCACAGCTTTTAAAGAACTTTAAAAACTGCAAAAGTTTTTATTTTGAGTTTATTTTTTTATATGGGCCTATTCAAATGTTTAAACATCATATAAAAAAACTCAACTCAAAATAATTTATAAAATGAGTCCGCGCCAACGGTATGCATCGTTTGGTATGTACAGGAGCCTGACTCTCTCTCTCTCTCTCTCTCTCTCTCTCTCTCTCTCTCTATATATATATATATATATATATATATATATATATATATATATATATATATATATATATATATATATTGTAATTGGTTGTTCTTGTGAGTGTCATATATTCTATTTTATTTACGCGTAGGCCATTTCGTGCTCTATTATGAATTCACATAGTGGATGTTGACTTATGGGTTGTGATTGTACTGATTGGGATCACGAGTTGGGTGTACTCAAGTTGGTGATATGTTAGTGGATGCATGCTTATATCAAAATGGGTGGATAGACTATATGATTTGGTTAGATAGTGATGGTTTTCTCATGGTACACGAGTATATACATGATAACAAGTATTTATAGTATAATCGGTAGACTTATTCTCAGAACTTAATGACTAGGGGTAGTATTGTTAGTATTTTTATGGGATTGTGCATGGTAACATGGGTTGATATTATAACACGTATCTAGCAGAGTTGACAAGGTAACTAATGATAGTATGACTGAGATCCAGCATAAACTATGTATATATGTAAAATATGTCATGGGGTGTTTATGCCTTATACAAACAAATACCAAAAGTTGGCACGCTAACTATGGAGTGTAGCGTCAAGTAGGTATCGAATCCACGGAGAATAGTCGTTAGGATCTTATTAACTTATTACTCCTCAAATAATAAGCGTGATAAGTGAGTAAATCAGTAAACTAGGCTAGTAATGAAATTAGATTAACAAGATGAATAAAACTATAGATTGAGCATCGTATCTGTCACGCTGGCTAGATAGCATAAACAGTTACATGGAAAGAAAAGCATTAACAAGACTAATATCATTTGGAAAATTAATAAAACTAGAGTTGTCACCCTTTAAATTCTCATAAACGCTTAATTTGATTTCAGCATCAATGAATATTCCCATAATTACACATGAAAGGTCGTCAATACGGTGCATGCATGATATAAACCATTAAATATAATATGAGAAATACCAAAAATAATTAACCCATTAAAACTATCCTAAAACCATCATACCATATCATAGAAACTAATTAAACCATGTGCGTTTAACAATCTCAACCTAGATTAAATTACCTAGAAAGCATGTAATTAAAACAAGGAAATAAATAAAACAAGAAATTAGTGAAAGCAACTAATTAATCAAAGCATAAAATCAAGAAAGAAAACTTATTTTAATGGAGAATATGATACATAGTATCACATACATACAAATGGAATAGAACCCTAGGAGAGAGAAAGAGATGAGCTTTTAAACCTTAACTAACCTTACCTAACCTAAACTAAACTAAAAACTGAATGAATCTAACAAACATCTAAGTTACAAATATATAGTAAGTTGGATTAAAAGAAAAAGGGAAAAGAAAACGATAAGCAACTTGCCAAAAATTTTCTTTCATGGATCGATCTATGAAATCCATCGATCGACCTATGAAATTGGAAATTTCCTATTGGTTTCGTTCTACGATAAAAAAGGGAATAACCAATTGATCAACACTCTGTTTCAAACCCAATATTTTGCCTAAAAAACAAAGAACATGTTCATCGGGAAAATAGTCATAATTTGATCATTAAGAAATGGATTGACGCAATGTTTCCATCTACACAAAGCTGACTCAGAGTGATAAAAATTTTGTGAAGAATTTGGGCAAGAAGCTTGAACGTTGAATTTATTAAAATGCCCCTGAAGTTGCATATTATGTTGAAAACTTCCCGAATAGTACCAACTACACCATTAAGCGTTCCAATGCCTATAAAAGACCAAATATACATTACAAAGAATATATATAATGAAAACAAGGTTATACATTATATGATCTTAAATACGGGAACTAACAGACATAATTATATTAGAATCCATACTTAAACGCGAGATAATATACAATATTCCTGACAAGTCAATGCCCCTCATTGAACTAATTAAATATTTAGATGTGAATGAACGATTAGGATAATCAATTGATTTCAGGATGGGCAGTTAGGACATATTAGATGTTGCAATGGGTGTATTTTGGGAATTACTGGATTGGTTGGGCTCATGAATTTGAGGTATGACTTCTTGAATATATGAACCCTCCATCGGTCAAGTGTACGTGGTATTGGTAGTCAAACAACGTAAATTGAGGGGAGTGTGGAGATTGTTAATTCTTGTTATCATAAGGAGTACTGAGATTAGACACCCTATGATATATAAAGACATACTAGTTATAGTAATGTTATCTGAAAATGGTAGTTCTAGTAAGGTAGTATCTTGGGGCGAAGGACTTGTGTCCTTGAGTTTATAAGTTCAACACCTAATAGACCTTGACAATCAACTAGGCTGGACGAAAGTATATCTAGGGTATCTATGTTTAATTATTCATGTCTTGTGCATGAAGTTTAATTTTACTTGGAAATTGGTTGATGGCGTGGTGTTGGAGTAACATGGACATTGTTAATACCTTGACATATATGGTTGGCTAGAGATGGAATGGTAAATAGTAGTGGTTTTATTGAGCCATTTTGACAGAGGCTCGTGGGTACGTATTCACATTATGTCTTAAAGTTAGGATATGATGTATTTGGATATGAGGCACCAATGATGGTTAGAAGGTTGAATGGGTTACTTCGGTTTAGGAAAAATGCTACGAGCATGAGTGTTAGGCTTTCAAGGAAGATGGGGTTTGCTTATAACCACCGTTATCAATAACCTTTTTAACATGACACCCTTCAAGGAATGGTATGGGTGTCTTTATCATGCATTTGTTTATTGAATATGATTGTGGTGAACAAGTTGCTTGGAATAGATTTGAGGAAACCTTGAAGAAGGTGACTTCCATTAGAGGGATGATTATTACCCATGTGGAGCTGATCAGTGGAAGTTACTTAAGAGATGATAAGGTGTATCATATATAAATTTGGGTTATACATAACTTCAGAATGATGCAATAAATGTTAGATAAAGAGACGTGAGCTAGTTCATTCATAACTCCTTGAGTTGGGAATGAATCGATTCTTAGGATGAAATTCCATTTCTAGGGGGAAGAGTGTACAACCCCGTATATTTCAATTGATTAATAATTGAGATTTAATTTAAACATGTGTGTATTCATGTTATTGGATATGTTTATTTTAAAAAAAAATGTATTTTAGGATATGTACCCTTAGACTGGGATATGAAGAGTTGTGGAGTCTTTAATTGTTGTTGGAAATATATTATGTTCGGCGTCATGGTAGGTAACCCTTTAGGATAAGATTTGGCAGCATGGTGTTATTATTCTGAGTTTATTTGGAGTTCATAATTAAGGCTAAAAAGACAAGAGAGAATTAAAGAACATAAAATATGTTTGACCCTCATAATTATAATAACGTTTGGAGAATATCAAAAGCCTAACTATGGGAGAGGGGGATTGGAGCAAGGAAGTACCAACAATGGAGATTCATCAGTGGAGATTCGACACTGAGATTCCAGACAAGAAATAACTATTTTTCTTGCATATTACTTGTAATCTATCTGTTATTAATTGCTTATGATAACTTAAGTTAGGTTGCAAAGTGTATGTGTTGAAATCTCATTATAAACCATGGAGATTTAGATTTATACATTGTTTAATAATTAAACATGTTTATATTCATAATAAGAGTGTTATAGAATGATGATTCGCATGCTTAGGTTAAGTATTATGGGTTAAATCAACTATTTAATTACTAAATTTGTAATTAAGTGAACCCATATGAAGATCATAATGATATTGATGAACATGGACATATAATGTGGGATGTATCCTTTTTAATAGATTAATGTTGTTAACAACATGTTTGTTATCCCTTCAAAATCATATTAGGAAATTTTTTATCCTTTTAAAATCATATTAGGATGTTTATGGATTAGTTGTAGGTTAGGAAAACGTAAGTTATGATTTTATAGGAAAGAAATCTATAAAATTAGATGATGATTCCATATCTAACTTCTGATATTTTGAGGCTCCTCAATCCCTTCAACTTCACTCATACAAGAACAAAGGTCCAAAGGTCAACCTCTAACCTCCACCAAATTATTACCAAGCTCCTATAACCTCTGATTCCCTATGGAAAGGACCACAGTAATGCTAGAGGCCTCAGACACCTCCTCACTCTCCCATAATATTTTTTCATTCCAACCAATCTCTACAGTTACGCTTAGAGACCTCAACACTAGCATCCCATCATCTTTAATGCATACACCGAACCTCTGTTCTAAGACAAATGGATTCCAAATGTCATTTCTCCCTCAGCCCAAAAAGGAATTATCGTAGCATATCTCAAGACCATATTTTGGCTAAGCCAATGACGATTCTAGACCTCTTAGATGTCTAGATGGACTCATGTAATTCATTTGTCGAGCAGGTCAAAAGTAAAACACTATTACACCTACCCCCACCCAGCTATACTTGAATTCATGACTCACATCTGCATTAAATGCATCCATCAGCTACCTTACACTAACCAAAACCCTTTATCTCACACTCTACCTTGTCATTGTATCTGTTAGACCTCAGAGGGATTCCCGACAATACCTTTGCATTATAAAGAAATCTTGTGGAAGTATAAGGACATGTAAAAATCGTCATACATAATATAGAATCAAACTAAGAAGAAGAAAAAATGATCTTTCATTATTGTATACACTCGTAACCCACTATTGTGAGCACCCAATCATAACTTAGATCCTTTCCAACTATTTTACTTGTTGTATACCTGTTGAGTCCTACATTAATACTTAGGAACCTTTAAATAAGTTTATTCGGTAATTCCTAAGCTCATTTGAATTAATAACAAAGACCTCAAGGACCTCATAATCTCTTCAAACAAAGCCAAGAGGTCTCTTAGATTGTAATAACCATTTTTAAGATAGAAAAATACGAGTGAAAAACCCTTTAATAGTGGACATAAGATCCTCAATTAAGGTCCAAACCACTTTATATAATTGTCTATCACTTTGATAAATCTCCCCTTCACCCTTCTGAGTACCTGAGGAGAGCATATGTTGGGTCTGAGGTCTCTCATGATTTTAATGCTCGCTAGTTTGGCACTGTCTATGGGAATGACATGTTCCATTTCTTTCATATAAAAACCTTACTCTTGTTAAGATGTCGACCAATGCCAAGTAATATCATTCAGTAAAAGACATGGAAGATCAATTAATTGAGATCAAAGAGCATCTTTTTGATATCCTGGGAAGGCTTCCTTTACCCCTTGTGATGGAGGAGCCCGTTAGATCAAAAATAGTGAAACTGGAGAGAATCGTGAGCCAAAAGTAGAAGGAGAAAATTATCTAGAGGAGGTCCATATGGTCTCACAATGATTAGTGACTCGTATCCCCGTTAAGGATAGGATACCACTCCTTGGTGATCAATCCCAATATGGTTCCATAGTGTCTAGGCCCTTCGACAATGAGATCACGAAGATTCAAGATTGATTATGGAACTTCATAAACCAATAAAAGATTCAAAATCCTAATACCATAGAGTTGGATCTCCAAAAGATTCTCTATCGGTGGCCATCTGGGTCGTATTCCTCTAGTGCGGGCCGACTTCAAAATTAGGATGGGAGAGAATGCCAAAAAAATCCCTCTCTCGCGCGTGGGCATAAATTGCAAACCGTATGTACGAATTGTACATGGTTGGGGCCGTTGGAAAGGCTATTTAGATCCCTAAAATAATCCATTGAGCCCCTCCCGAGTTCGAGAGTTGACCAAAGTCAAACAAGGCTAGGAAGTACCCGATAGTCTCTCAACGAGGGGTTTTAGAAGTAAAAAGGTAAGTACACGCTAAACGTGAGGATGATTCGTGCATCATATGGATCGTTCAAAAATGGATTCAAATGAGTACGAGGTTTCATTAATCTTGTCTGTGGTCAGGGACTGATCGAGGACAAATGCGACCCAAAAGACCCTGGTGGCATCTCGAAGGAAAGAGGAATATTCATGCGAATCGTGAGGCCGGTTTGTGCATGCTATGGACCGTTGGAAATGGGATTAATATACCTACGAGGTTTCATTGAGTTATCTCTATTTGAATAACTGAGTGAGGTCCAATGGAGTCCTAGCCTGCCTGGTGGCCTCTAGATCAGTTCCAGGAGTAAAAAGGATCTTTCTTGCATAACGAAAGGTCGATTGATGCACGATATGAATCGTTGGAAAAGGGATTCTGATCCCTACGAGATTTCATTGAGATTCTCTCAGGTTGGAGAGTTGATCGAAGTCAAATGGGGATTTCAAGTGATCAATGGACTCTAGATCAGGTCTTAGAATATGCACTAGGGTATATGGTGGGAGGAGAAGTGTTAGGGACCCAAGGAGATACATGGCAGGGTAGTAGGATGGGGTGTGTGTAGAGTCCCTCGAAGGGTTATCTTATAACAAGCCAAAGTCATCAAAAGATAGACACCTTATCGATGTTTGAGGATTGGAGACCCCAATAGAGGTTGAGAGGTGGATGTAAAGGGGATGAGGTCGATTATCCAGACCTAAGAGGTGGAGATGACTAATTTAGAGGGTCGAGTTTGATTCAGTGAACCTAAAGAGTTAATATGACCGATTCAGAGGATTGATATAAATTCTCCTTACCTAAGGAGTGGAGATGACCGATTCAGGGGGTCGAGGTCAATTATGTGAACCTAAATAATGGAGATGGCCAACTCAACGGGTCGAGGTCGATTTCACAAACCTAGGTCAATTTTGGGGACCTAAAGAGTTGAAATGATCGATTCGGAATGGCAAAGTCAGTTCAGAAGACCTAGGTCAATTCTGGGGACCTAAAGATATGAAATGACCGATTCAAGTGATCGAGGTCGATTCTAGGGTCCTAGGTCAATTCTGGGACCTAAAGAGTTAAATGAATAATTTAGGGGGGTCAAGGTTAATTCTATGGACCTAAAGAGTGGAGACACAATTTAGTTCTACCAACCTAGGTTAATTTTGGGGACCTAAGGAGTTGAGATGACCAATTCAGGGAGTTGAGGATGATTTTGCGGACCTAAAGAGTTGAAATGACCGACTCAGGGGGTCAAGGTCAGTTTTGTGGACCTAAATATCTTGAATGACCAATTCAGTGGGTCAAAGTCAATTTACGGACCTAGAGAATTATTTACAAAAAAGTGTTTTCTAATTTCCACTTTGCTAGGGAGGGTGTTGGTTATTGCTAGTGCAGGAACCCCTTGGATTTTGGTTCCATTGGGGAATATGCGGGTGAAAATAGTTTTTGTGAGTTTTGATGCATCTGTTTATGATCTTGCTCTAGATTAATGAGGAATTTATAATGGTTTGGTGCTCCTTAATGGGTTTTTCTTGAAGTAGTGACATTGTTGACTTCGTGGGGATTTTCTAGGAAATTTTATGAATTTTCCGTCAATTTTTGGATTTTTCTAGCATTCTTTGTAATAAAATTTTGAGTGAGCTTCTAATAGGCATGGCTAGAGAGGGTCGTATGGACATAGTGCATGGACTCCTAGGCTTCTTGAGGGAGGGGAAAGTTCACTGTCAATTTCCATCTTTTAGATAGTTTTAATACTCTGTTTGTACTTGTTAAATTACTGACACTTAGTGGGAACACAAGTGACACTCTACCCTTGGCAATTTTCTTCAATGGCCGCGAGGGTTATGATCATGTACGCCTAGACAAGGATGATGATGATGAATGAATTTGGGTACATCTGGTACTTGGGAGAGAGAATTATGAGGCATGTGATGAAGGGCGAGGTGACATCCATTTCTGGTTATTTTCTTTTGAGATTTTATCGCAAATCCATCATTATGATAGGAGGATCTTGGCATTAATTATGTTGTATGCTTAATTTAGTGGATTTTATTTGTAACTGGAAGGAGATTAAACAAGGCAAAAAAAGATGATTTTTTTTTGTTATCTTGATTTAGTGTCTTACTCTACATGCACTTTAATTTTCTGCTGAGGCTTTATTTTAAGAAAAAATAGGAAAATGTGGTTTTTGGCATAATTGAACATAGAAAGCCTTGGAGTATTGGTTGCAAAGAGCTTCCCTTTGAAGGGACGTATTTTGAAATAAAAAAGGTTAGAAGGGAAAAATATGAGTTTCCCAAAATAAGTTGTGACTGACATTCCCATGGCCTACTTGTCGGCTTACTAGTTCAGGTACACTGTTTTTTTTATCTTTTTTGACACTCTTATTGCATTCTTGGTACTCGAATTATTCTGGAACCATTGCTAATTTGGTTGGTCTATGGATGAGGAGACATAAAGTTTTATGTCAAGTGGATTCGGTTGCCTTTGCTAAACTAGGTATGTCGAAGAGACTGTAATAATAATGGCTTCGCTAGTGCCATGGCATTAGAATTAACTGTCAAGATACTTTTAGTGGCTAGTGATATGAAGGATGACCTTCAGGTAGCTATCCATGATTATGTTGAGGATGTCTTACCACAGTAGTCTAGCTGTAGTGATATTAATGGAGACCCTGAATGGTTTGGACGCCTAGGATGAATCTCGCGCTAACTTCTTACGAGGGAGCCCTGACATGGTATTCATGTGGTTATCTAAGAGACTATGCCTAAAGTCCCCTCATAAGAACCCTCTATCAGTCATTCCAAATTTTTTCCCAATTTTTCTTCAACTTTGGCCCGACGACAGAGAACTAGGTGAACTATCATGTAGAGCATGGGGCCCAATGTCTTCGTTGGTCGGTATTGTGGTGGGGGGCTTGCGGTCTATCTTACACCTGGGTGATTACCGGTACATAAGGTTGGTGGGTCTTCATCATAATTCTTTATATTTTCCATGGAGAAAATCTTTCTTCCAAGAATAACCAACTTATCTCTTGTGGAGGACATAACTGAGTCTTTGAGGATGATATTGGGCCCTTATGGCAGCGCTACTGACTATCTACCCATATGTCATAATATGTTAGGGAGGCTGGACTTATATTGGGGGATTACCTAAAGTGGTTGTGGAAACGGGTGGTTTAGAAGCTTCTAACTAAGGGGACTTGACAGAAATGACATGTAATGTTTGAAACTTTGGAAGAATGTGTTGTGGTTGCATCCAAGCTTATAAAGGCCTATCGTTGCATGGAGCACATTCAGAGCCATAACCAAGGTTGGGATTCTTGGGGACCCCCAGGGACAAACAATGATTATAAAGTAGGCCCATCAGGTAGTTAAAGGAAAGGTCTTGGAGGTATGAGAATATTTTGTAGGTTTTTTGAGGTTTTTAAAACGTTTTGTTCGATTTTGGTAGGTGTTTGGATTTTTTTGCTAAGTTGTTGATAGTGTGATGTTTTAGGTTGTATGTGGGTTTCTAAGGGAGTGGGTTATTTGACTCCCATCACTGATACATCATGTAATAGTTGTGTTCCTATTTTTTAATAAAAGAACAATGATTTGATGTATTTTATTGTGTCTTTGATGAATTTTGTATTTGAAGTATGTATACCGATTTCTAAGGCATACAAATCCTTTTGTTCATTTAAATGATGAGGGAGACCATCATTATCGGATGGAGAAAAGAATAGCATTTTATGAAAGAGAAAGGATCATGCCCATGTATGCCTTATGAGTTGCCTACATACTGTTGTGTGGTTGAAAGTTTATAAGCTTATCATTTTTTAGAAACTAGGTTCTTGAGAGGATCAGGTACTATATAGTTCTGAGTAGAGGGGAAGGAATAGAGTTTTTTTACATTATAAGGGGGATGAAAAGAGTCATAGCTTAACCAGAGTTTGAACTAAGGGTAAAACATTTTGAGACTGTACAAGTTGACTGGACGCACCATTTCCTCTCCATCGAGGTTTGTGAGCATAGCGGCGCAACTGGATAGGATTTTGTTGATGATGGTCTTGAGGCATTTGTTGACGACTTCGACAGTGCCATTGGTTTGCAGTCGGTAAGGAGAGGATTTGTTCTTTTAAATTCCATATTCGTCAGTTAAATCTGTGACCTCAACCCCGAAGTGAAGTCCATTTTCTGACACCAATTCGTGGGGAAACTCATAGCGACAGATGATGTTCTTTTTTATGAACTTGGATGGACACTTTTTTTGCATTTAATGTCTCATATGACTCAGTTTCGACCCATTTTATGAACTAGTCAATGGAGACCAAGATAAATTCATGCTCATTTGAAGCTTTAGGAGTGACCTTCCCTATGATGTATATGCCACAAGTGGAGAAGGTCCAGTAAAGGTCATGTTGTACATCTCCCGAGGAGTCAAGTGCTAGAGGTTGGAAAACTATTAACATTTGAGGCATATTCGAACATAGGCAGTGCATTCTTGAACCGTGGTGGTCCAGTGGTCCCCTTGATGGATGATTTTCTTGGCAAGCATGTGACCATTTATATATGGCACACATTCCTCACTATGGATTTTCTACATCATATTTTCGAATCCAGCCCCTGGTATGTAATGTACGTGGTTTCCATCGAAGTTTCTCTTTAAGCGCACTTTATCATAGATGATGTACTAGGAAGCTAGCTTGAGAAGGGCCACACGGTCATTCTTGTCTACATCTCTAAGATACCTACTATGGCCATTAGGGTCTAATTTCTCAGCCGCGGGCCAGCCCTGAAATTAGGACGAGAGGGGAACAATATGAGAAGTCTCCCTCTCTTCCCATCATGCGCGTGCGAGTTATTAGAGGATATGGGAGTCTTCTTTCTACCACTCATGATGGTATCTTTGCGTGCTACCTCATATATAAATTAGTCATCATAGAAAAAGATATAACATAAAGGAACGGAGTTGCCAATATATTTTTCTCGAAATAAGTAAAAGAAATGCATCATCTGAAGAGAACGGCATCGGCGACATACTGATGCATACGAAACCAAATGAATCAAGGGTCTGAGGATAAAGTTATGGAATGGAAAGGTGTTAGGCATCCATTCCGCTCTTTCGGTCTCTCATGGAATATGTTAACATTCTCCTTTTCTCCAAAGCATGATCCATGTGTACATATGTGTAATGTGAATTAAAGGAGGATGAAATCTTCTGACTCACGCCATGGGAAAGACGGGGCGGAATCATCCTAATGAGTGTATCCAAAAATGACATAAATGTATAAGGTGAGTGTTCGTCGAATCTCTGGTTGCTATAAAAAAGAGAATGTTCTTGTCGAATGAGACACAGATATATAGGAGTTCATGACTCATAAAATAAATACAATATAGTATAAAAGCATAAAACAGGAAAGATAGGACTCGAATCTTAGCATTGACCTGAGATGCCTACGTAGCCCAAGGGGCATAAAAGTCCATGTAGTTCAATATGTCATAGGGGTGGGGTTTAACTCATAAAACCATATTTAAGACTCCTTTTGAATGTTTTTTTAAGAAAGCGTGCTCAAGTGTAAAAGTGTAAAAAAAAAGTGAAAATCTTATTTTGGGAGTTTACAAGTAAACCCCTTTTTTATCTTTGTGGATTTTTATGAAAACATATTATGTGAGTACTAATAATAAATAAGGATGTTAGTTGATGTGAAATAACAAAATAAGATTAAAAGATATCTAGAATGGTAATAAATTGAGTAAATAATACTAAATGGATAAACTAGAAAAGAGTAGGAATAGAGCTCCTAGAAGACTTTACTATTGATTTTTGAAGGAGAATATGATGATTTTATGATGATATAATGGTGGTGAAGTGGGGTGAGTAAGTAGCTATAAGTGGTAGGAAATGGAAATGGAGAAAATGTTAGGAAATCAGATTTTGTATGCATGACGGTGCTCTGATTTCGAGAGAATGTTTCTGATTGCTCAAAAAAGAGGTCCTTAGGAGTGAGGTCATGGTCTTCTTAAAATAGTACCAAATTAGGGTTTAGGGAGGGTGCTGATAAGCGTGGCCCCTAGACTACCTATCGGCAAAGGCCCTACCTTTCTGGACAAGGAAAGTACACCCTGCCAATAAGCAAGGTTCTGTGGTGCCTATAGGCAGTCCGGAATGGACCTTTTTTATAAAATGGGCATAAAATGCAAACAGTAAGTCCGAATCACACACGACCAAGACCGTTCTAAATCAGATTATTATCCCTTCAAGAATACATTGAGTCACCCTCAGATTCAGGGAGTTGACCAAAGTCAAACAGGGCTCGGAAGCACCCAATGGTCTCTAGATAGGAGATTTTTGGAGCAAGAGGATCGTTCGTTCGAACCGTGAGGCTGATTCATACATGACACGAACCGTTAGAAAGAGGATTTAGATCCCTATAATATTTCATTGAGCATTGATTGGTTAAGGATTTTGTCCGAGTCAACTGGTGCCTAAAAGCACCCAATGGCCTTTCGGAGTAAAAATTATCGTTTGTGGTAATCGAGAGGCGAATTCATGCATGTCATGGATCATTAGAAAGGTATTCAGAGTCCTAAAAAATTTCATTTACCTTTACTTAGGATGGAAAGTTGATCAAAGTCAACCAGGGCCCGAAAATACCCCAATGGCCTTCAGATCAACCCTCACAGTAAAAAGGATCGTTCGTAAGGACCGAGGGGCTGATTCTCACAGGGTATGGACAATTAGAAAGGGGATTCAGAGCCTTACCAGATTTCATTGAGCTTCACTCAGGTTGGAGAGTTGAATAAATTCAAATGAGGCCTAGAAGCACCCGATGGCCTTTGGATCAGTACTCAAAGTAAGACCGAGTCTATGAAGGGAGGTGGAGTGTTAGGGGACTAAGAAGTTATTTCAGAGGGTACTAGGATAGGGTGTCTACATATCCCCTCAACGGGAAAGCTTAAAAAAAGTGGAGGTCATTGAATGATAGACAACTCATCGATGTTTGGGAAGTTGGTTGATTAAATAATTGAGCTTGTGGACATCCTTCCTTATCTCTTTCCTCCCATCTCGTGGATTTTGGTGCTTGCTCTCGTGTACTCGAGGAGGGAGATAAGGTCTCGTGCCCTTTTCTCTAGGGATGCTTCAACTGTCGTCGTTGTAGGGTAATGTAAAGACATAGAGTCGCCAGCCTATTTTTCACAAAATAGGTAAAGAACATGTTATCACCTCGAGAGAGCGGCATTAAAGGCAAACTGATGCTTACGAAACCAATAGTTCAGAGGTTTGGGAGCTATCTTACGAAATGGGAAGGTGTTTGGCACCCATCCCGCTCTTTTGGTCTCTCATGGTATTATGTTACTATTTTCCTTAATTTCTTCGTGAAGTGCGTGTGCGTGTATATATAAATGGAGATCGAAATCACTCGACTCATATCATGGAAAAGATAGAGTGAGGTCATCCATAGGAATGATCCCAAAGTAATAACTGGAAAATGCGATGTATGAGTTTATCGAGATATTAATCATTGTGATGAAATGATAATATGCGTTAAATAAGACGCCCAAGTATGAATCACAAGTATTATATATATGAAAAATATGTATATGGAAAAAATAGAAAAAATATATAAATATGAAAATTGGAAAATAGGACTCGAGTCTCGAGTTTTATCCCAAAATGCCTACGTAACCTATAAAGGCATCCAAGTCCACGTAGTTCACATGTGGAACAAGGGTAAGGTTTATCCCATAGATTCAAATGGGAACTTGTTATATGTGTGTGTGTAGAAAAGATATTTTATTTTTGAGAAAATGTGGTGAATAATCCCGTGGGAATTTATAAGTGTAACCCTCGTTTTCTTTGTTTTTTTTATAAAAAATAAAGTATGTGCAATATAACTAATAAAGGATGAGATATTGATGTGTATGAACTATAGTAAAAAATAAATTAAGAATTTATGTATCTAATGTGAAAATAAAGAAATTTAAAGAAAGAAGGGTATTTGGACCTTCTTTGGGAACTTGAGAATTGATCTTGATCCTTGAGAAGATTCCTTGGAATTTGGAATGAATGTTAGATGAGAGAGAGGAATATTTTTGCTAAATTGGGTATAAGAATGATGGGAATGAAAGGTGGAAAGAAATTTTACACAAGGAAACTTCGTTGATTGCAGAAGAATGTTGCTGAAATCAATGATATTGACGGATCTAAGGTGGGTCTTGACAGTGAGCTCATAATCTCCTTATACTGGGTAGGGGACTGACGATCGGCATACTCTTAGACCTGCCAATCGGCAGGTGACCCTAGACACATTGCTGATAGCCAGAGAAATGGACCTGCCAATCGGCAGCCTCGTGTAGATTTGTTCGAAAAAATGGTCATAGAACGTAATCCATAAATCCAAATGATGACAAGGGAATAAAGTTAGTTAATTCAGAGACCTTGAAGAGTCTTTGGGAGGCTAACAGGTCTGAGAGTTGACTTTAGGTCAAACAGAGCTCGGAAGAGCCTGTTGATCCTTTGGATAGGAGATCGTCAGACAATAATGGATCGTTCGTCCAAATCGTAAGTCAGAATCATGCATGAGGTGAAACATTGGAAAGGTTATGCGAGTTACCTCGATGTTCTAAAGAGCTTCGCTCTGTTCAGAGAGTTGACTTTGGTCAAATGGGGCTCAAAAGCGTTCGATGACCATTGGAGTAAAACGGATCGTTCATCCGTATCGTAAGGTTGTTTCGTACATGAGGCAGACCGTTGTAAAGGGTATTAGATGAACTTCAAAGATTCATTTAGTCTCGTTCGAGCTGAAGACTTGACTTTGGTCAAACGAGGCCCGAGATCACTCAATGGCCTACGAATCAATTTTTGAGCAAAAACAGACTGTTTGTCTGAATGATTATGTCATTTTTCCATGGGCGAATAATTGGAAAGGGGTTTCACTGCCCTTCAAATATCCCTTGAGATTTCTATCTACCGAAGAAGTTGATTGGGGTCAAATGGTGGCCCGGGAGTGCCTGGTGGCCTCTAGATTCATTTTTGGTAGTAAAATAGATAATTCGCCCGAATTGTTATGCCGATTCATGCATGGGGCGAACCATTAGAAAGGGGATTCAAAGACCTTCGAAGATCCATTGAGCTTTCACTCTGGCGATGAAGTTGATTTGAGTCAAACAGCGCTTGGTAGCACCCGGTGGCCTCTAGATCGGTACTCGGGGTACGACTTAAGGTTTGTAATGAATGGTGTCCTAAAATATAGTGTCTATAGAGGTTGATTCTACAGACCTAGGGGACAAAAATGACTGATTTAGAGGGTTAATGTAGATTTTGTGGACCCAAGGATTGAAATGATCAATTCATCGGGTCGAGGGAGATTTTGTGGACCTAAAGGTTGAAATGAGCAATTCAGCGAGTCGGATGGATTCTTTGGACCTAAGGATTAAAAGGACCAATTCAGCGGTTCGAGGTTAATTATGTGGACCTAAAGGTTAAAATGACCAATTTAGCGGGACAAGGTCGATTCTGAGGACCTAAAGATTGAAATGATTGATTCATGGGGCGAGGTCAATTCAGTGTACCTAAAGATGGAAATGACCAATTCATCAGGCTGAGGTTGATTTTGCAGACCTAAAGAGTGAGTTGATCGATTCAATGGGCCGAGGTTGATTTTGTGGGCCTATTGATTGAAAGGACCGACTCCATGTGTCGAGGTCAATTTTGCAGACTTAAGGAGTGAAATGACCAATTCAGCGGGTTGAGGTCGATTCTACTGACCTGGGGATTTAAACGATTATTTTAGTGAGTCGAGGTTGATTCCATGGACTTATGGTTTGAAAGTACTGAATCAATGGGTCGAGGTCAATTCTGTGGACATAAGGATTTGAAATAACTGATTCAATGGGTTGAGGTCGATTCTATGAACCTATTGGTTGAGATGATCAATTCATAGGGTCGAGGTAATTTCAGTGGATCTAAGGGTTTGAAATGATCGATTCGACGGGTCGAAGTCAATTATGTGGACCTAAGGTGTTGTTTACGTGAAACGTTTTTCGAATTGGGGCTCTATCGGGAAGGTGTAGATTATCGTGGTTATAGGCGCATTTTGGATTTTGGTTCTGCTAGGGAGTATGTTGGTGACGAGAGTGAGTGTCGATGATCTTTCCTGGGATTAACAAGAACTCATAATTGGTTTGGTGCACTATAAATGGGTATTTCTTAGAGTAATGATGTTCTTGACTTTGCGAGGATTTTTCGATAATTTTTATGAGTTTTTCAAGAGATTTTGGGATTTTTTGGGCATTTTTGTGACGAATTCTGAGGTAGCTGCCGATAGGCATGGCTGGGGAGGTGCCTATAGGAATAGATCACTGAATCCTGGGTCGGGGTGGCAATTCAGGTTAGTCATGTCATTTTGGGGTTGTGCTGATTTTTATTTAATTATAAGTTTTGGGTACTCTTATATATGTACAACCTAATCGTGTCAAGTTAGGGTCATTTCGGGTTATTACCGTAAATGGGTTATCATGTCAAAAATTGCTAGCCCTACTCGTAGGCTTCGTGGGAGAGAGGAAAGGTCACTGCCAATTTTCGTATTTTCTGTGATTTTAATACTCTGTTTGCACTTGGTAGATTACTGACTCCTGCTGCAGATGCAGGTGATATTCTACCCTTGACATTTATCCTTGGGTGTTGCAGGGGTTACAGGTATGCATGCGTAGATGAGGAGGTTATTGGAGCATGATTTTGGGTACGTTTGGTACCTGTGGAGAGGGTGGTGCGACAAATCATGGAGGGAGAGGTGGAAATCCCACCATCAGTGCCCCCTGAGTATATGAGGTGGGTGAGGGAGATGACTGACGAGTCAAGGGCAATGGTGATAAATGATGAGACCTATATGAATTACACTGATATAAAGGAGGGCTACGAATATCTTGACTTCGTGTCATGCATATATGATGTGGAGAACATGACTCAACCTGCAACTAGATCAGAGAGAGGTACCAGCATACCGACAGTGTCAGCCCATAGTTTCGGAGGCGGCATGACAATGGCAGCGGGGGAAGATCCATTTCTTCATATTTACACCCCCTCTTATCATATATGGATGTGTAATAGGGACGTGATATCAGTGCCTCACCACCCTCATGAGGCGATAGACGGGTTGGAAGATCTTCCTCAAGAGGCTCTTCGGGGAGAAGTATGACCATCTCTTTCTCCTTTTCGTTTCTAAATTTCTTTTCCTCTTTACTGACTTGTTTTGATTTTGGTTCTTTTATTCTCTTTGTTTGAAATTAGTCAACTTGTTGACAACCTGGTGGTAGGATATCAAGGATTGGATTTCATCGATGTTGAACTATGTGAGGAAGTTGGTCAGTTCCTTCTTTATGCGCCAACCATGTCTAAGGAGAGCTCTGATTCTGGGAGTAGGGGGTCCACTTCTTGTCGATGGGGAAAGTGTGTTCATCGATGTGGTTGGTGGTGAGGGTTTTGAGCGAGGTTCTGGAGGGATGTGGTCTACGTCTCGATATATCTTTTTCTTTTCTTCTTTTTTTCCTTTCTTTTTGTGTACATGTATGAAGATGTAATAATTCTAAACAAATTAAATATAATCAATGCACTTTTTATGTTATCTTGATTTAATGACTTACTCTTCATGCACTTTTATTTTCTGCTTAGGTTTTTTATTATTTGCAACCATAAGGTAAAGCGAAATTATTAATAAAGGTACTTGACGATTGATTTTTCACAAGTAAAAGAAAATTTATATTTCAAAAGTTATGTACAAAAGAAAAAATAAGGAAATTTCAAAAAATAAAACTCGAAGATCTAATTTGTCAAAGTAAATGTTTATTATTGAAATGATATGCATAAAGGAGGAAATAAGGAATTTTCCCAAATAAGGGGGCTTACCGGTCGTCATACCCCTTGGACTGCTAATCGGCATAAGGGTCAAGTCCAAATCACTTCCTTAGCTTTGATTGTACTTTTTCGTACTCCTGGGTACTTTTGGAGCAGGTAATCTAGTGGCATTTTGAATGACTTATTTTTTTGTGGATTTTTTAGTATAAAATGGGAACTTTGGAGGTGTTTTCATCACCACATCCCACTTCTTATTTGTAACTTTCTTCCCCTGTTCTACAATGGCTCTTCTAGTGTTCAAAGCCTTTTCTTCTTACCTTGAAGGTTTAAAGTCCATGTGTAAGGACATGATTTTATAAATTTTCGTCACAATTAGGTATGTTGCATACCGCTACAAGTCGTCTAAGAATTGAGGAAGTTTACATCAACAAAAGATGGATCTGAATTTCAAGTGGTCTTCAACATACAAGCCCAACGAGATAGTTTTTGGTAAAAATATGTTTAAATTCCATTTACATTTCATATTAAAAGTGTTGGGAAATTTTTATAAGAGATTAGAAAAGTTTTTCTAAATATAAAAGTGTTTTTATAAATGTTTTTATAAAAAGATTTTACAAACTGTTTCGTACAGTTTTGGTTTTGAAATAGTTTTGAAGAATTTTTTTAAGTCTGATGGCGTTCTTAGGGAATGACGCTTTGATCGTTCAAGTGAGATCACACTGTCGTTCGAGCGACACGTGTCTCGTTCGAGCAAGATCAGCTTTCGTTCGAGCGACGCTGTCTTTTTGTCAACCATGCCACCGCCTCAACGTTTTCTATATAAAGAGGCTTCTTTTTTTTCATTCTAAAGCATGGAGAATAGTGGGGTTTTTTTATCAGAACGTACTTTTAATAAGTTTGATAACTGCTATGCAATTTCATGTTTGTTCTTCTCCAACAATATAAAGGTCCAAAGTTTTGTTTTCAATTCACAATCCCAATTACTTTTATGTGAGTTATTTGGTGGAACCCAAGACATATTTTGTTGGAACTTTATACTACTGATTTAGGTGCCATTTATGGTACTGGGCTATTGATTGCGCACTTGAGGGTGTTCCTTTGCTAAAGATTGGACTGCGATTCTTGTGGGTTCGTTGCATGGGATCAATTGCTGACTCTAGGCTGCGTGTTTATGTAGGTTTACTGAGGTAAACTTATTATATATTTCATTGTGATTGTAAATTGCGATTTAATTCATAGTGAAATAAAAGGTTTTGCCCTTCGGGTATTTTTCCTAAAATTTGAGAGTTAGCATATTTGTGTTTATGATGGTTTGACACATGCACACACGTAGTTGTATGTTTAGGGGCTGAATTAACTTGGTTTAAACATTGACTCTAATTAAATAAGTTTGTGGGAGGAATTTGCGCATTTATTTAAATCAGTATCGCACGCATCACTTTTTATAAATTGGCATTAGAGAAGGTTACTCAAATTTGCCGAGTATTCATATTTTCCGCAAAATTGTGTCATATTGATTTTTTTGAAAAATTATATTTTTAAAAATTGTCGCAATGTTTCCAAGTGAAAACTTATATAATCGGTTGCCAATTTTTTACGGGTCTAATTATGCTTAATGGAAATCCCACATGATATCACATTTAAAAGCAATCGATGAGAGTTTTTTTAATTTGTGAAAGTCGTCGAAATCCTCCCACTGTCATCGCAAATAATGTCACGAATTTAAAACTTGTGTCAGACTGGACTGAGGATGAGTTTAGACGAGTTTTGATGTATTATGATGCGCACCACGTCTAAAGAAGCGTGGGATGTTTTACAACTCTCCCACGAAGGCACTAACGCGGTCAAAGAGTCTAAAATACAAAATTTAACTATTTTAATTTGAAGCGATTAACATGCTTGATACTGAGTATTTTGATGACTTTTATGCACGTTTGACTGACATTGTCAACACTAGTTTCAATTTGAGTGAGCCTATACCTGATGCACGAGTGGTTAAAAAGATTTTAAGATCGCTGCCAAAACGTTTTATCCCTAAAGTGACCGTTTTAAATACCTTAGGTAATTTGGGCAATTTAAAACTAGAAGAGCTGGTAGGAGACCTCCAGACATATGAGATTGGCATGTTTCCTGACATTGTCAAGCCTAAGAATACAGGGATAGCACTTAAAGCCCATTCTAAGAAGAAAAATAAAGTGAGTTTATGTGAGTCCGAGTCTGAGGACGAGTCTGATTTTGATATGGCCATGCTTGCAAAGAATTTTAAAAAGTTTCTCAAGTTTTCAAAACAAAACTCTTCCAATAAAAAAATTTTTAAGAAAAAAGAAAGAGAATGCCAAAGAAGATGGTGGGAAAGAGAAAGAGGGTAAGGGATATTTAGAAAAAGTAACATGTTTTGAGTGTAAGGGAAAAGGGCATAAGTTATTTGGGTGTCCCACTAGACTTAGGAGAGAGGGAAATAAAGTTGCTATGCCAGTCACCCTTAGCGATAGTGAGGAAGATGTGAAAGATTCTAGGGATGAGTCGTCACATGGAAGTTTGTAGCTTTTTCTGCTAGTCACGTGAGCATGCCCATTTTGTCCCACAATGATGAGAATACTTGTGTACGTGATACCCTCGAGGATGATTTGAGTGTTTCTAGCGAGTCTGAGAGTGAGTGCGCTAGTAAAGGTGATAGTGAGCTCCAGATAGCATTTATAGATTTGTACGTCGAGACTTTAAATACTAAAAAATTGAATAAGTAGTTAAGTCTTAGGTTGAAAGATTTGGAGATAGATTTAGAGAGTTTGAGGGATTTTGAGGCGAAAATGATTCAACTTGAGAAGGTGAAGGTTCCTTTGAGTTAATAGTTGATAGCTTTAGGCCGGGAAAAGAGCAATTTGACCAACACGGTGTCTAGTCTGAGGACACATGTATCCTAACTAGAGAGTGATCTTGAACGTTCCCGGGAGGTTAAAGTCACTTTAGAGAACACATATAAGAAGGCCGAAAAGATGGTTCTCAATTCCATTTTGGGTGATGTTGAGAGACGAGGAATAAGTCATGATGGTGCGTCCACATCACATGTTGCACCCGAGTCGGTTCCTGCTTTAGTGTTTTATTCACATGGATATCAACCCAACCCACCTAGGCATCCCTTACCTGATAGGAGAGCGCGTAGGAGACATTAAGAGGTGTACCTAGGTCTGTTTACATTTACACACACTGCAAGAAGAGAGGATGCCTTAGGGAGTTTTTTTAAGTTAGGTCATGTGTCACGTTTTTCTACTATATGTGTTCACACACACGCACCCACACGTGACGCTCTGGATGACTACACGAGAGAGCTTGCACATATTAGGGAGCAAGTAAAGTTTTTAGTCAAGACTTCACATGATTTTATGGAA
The DNA here is from genome assembly GCA_949130495.1 of Sambucus nigra. Lineage (NCBI taxonomy): Eukaryota > Viridiplantae > Streptophyta > Magnoliopsida > Dipsacales > Adoxaceae > Sambucus > Sambucus nigra. The sequence continues at coordinate 39,683,326 of OX422214.1, read as the reverse complement.
GTTTTCCATAGGATGTCACCACCTTTAAAAAAACTCCACCGCACCTAACAGTTGAGGTTTAGACTTATTTTCTAGCATAGGTTGATTTGCATGATGATATTTATACCAATTGCTAGTGTGTATCATTTTTTTTTATTAGTTTTTATTTTTGAAAAATACAAAAATATTTTATTTTGATAAAAATTTTGAAAAAGACAAAAACAATTTTGTAGTTTGTTTTACACCGTTTATGGATGGATATTTAGGATGACCGGGTCATGATTTCATTCCATATCCACGTGACGATTTGATAGTGTTTTGTTATGCGTCATCATTTTATTTTTTTGTGCTTTACAATGTTCGGAGTCATTGAGATGTGATTAGTTGTTACTACCGACATGTTTGACTCATAAGTTCCTTTAATGCACACTTGCACATGTATGTTGATTATTGTACTAGTTTATCATATATTGGTCGGGGTGTTGTCATCTCAATTCTGTCTTTAAAACGAACCATATGTGATAAAAGTTGACAATGGAAGTAGTGCAACCATTTACCGTGAGGAATTTAATTGCAATAAAATAAAATGAGTGAATCACGGGAAAGGGCTGCGAGAGTATTAAAGGCAATAAAAAGATAAATATGCCAAAAACGGGCCACCTCAAAAGAAAATATAAATGATTATTATTTATGAGGGAGTTTGGATCGAAAGAAATGAAAAATAGTTTTACACATCCTGACAAAGTCTTGAAAAAGCATTCATAGTTTTAGACGTTATTGGTGTGGGAATCATTCTAGACTTTGATGTGTTGATGGATTGAGTCGATGCCATTTAAATTCAACACTTTTAACACATAAGGACTATTTTGAGATTCATTCGATAGGAGTACGCCTATACATCGTGCACATATGTTATGTTTGATTGCATAGATTTTCCTTTTGAATATGTTCACACCCATACATTCCATATTCATGATTTGGTTGTCTTAGTGTAAATTCATGGTGTGTGATTTTTGTAAAATTATTTTTGCATTTTTTTTTGAAAAAATTAAAAATAGTGTTTGGAAGTTTTTGTGTTCTCCTTTGCATGTGCGTATTTTGATTCATATTTGCTATGAATGTTTGTTACGACAAGTCCATGTTTATTTTGTTAATTCGTTTCCTTATCTATTTCGGATAAATAAAAAGGGGAAAACGAATTATAGGGGAGTTTTTGCATTATGGGGGAGATTTGATTATATTGATTGATTTATTTTTATATCATGTCAAACTCGATGCATCACGAGGTATTTACTTTGTCTCATGTGTGTAGGTACTACAATTGAAGATCCTTTATGTTGCACACCCTGATGAGAAAATCTTGAAGATTTGATTGTTGAAGCAAAGTTTAAAGACTTGACATTTTATCTTTCCACTTTTGAGTTCAGGGAGGGTAGATTTGTGTAGGTTATTTTTTTGATATCTCAGATGTTTTTATTTTGTACCAGCATAGACATAGGTGGAGATTTGTAAGGACATGATTTTATAAATATTCGTACAATTAAGTATTCCGTATACCGCTACAAGTCGTTGAAGAATTGAGGAAGTTTACATCTACAATAGACGGATCCGAATTTCAAGTGGTCTTCAACATTCAAGCCCAACGAGATATTTTTGGTAAAAATATGTTTAAGTTCCATTTATATTTCATATTAAAAGTGTTGGGAAATTTTTATAAGAGAATAGAAAAGTTTTTCTAAATATAAAAATATTTTTATAAATGTTATTTATAAAAACATTTTATAAACTACTTCTTACAGTTTTGGTTTTGAAATAGTTTTGAAGAATTTTTGTAAGTCTGCAGGCATTCTTAGGGAATGATGCTCTGATCGTTCAAGAGAGATCACATTGTCGTTCGAGTGACACGTGTCTCGTTTGAGGGAGATCAGCTTTCGTTCGAGCGACACTGTCTTTTTGTCAGCCACGCCACTGCCTCAAAGTTTGCTATATAAAGAGGCTTCAATTTTTCGTTTTAAAGCGTGGAGAATACTATTTTTTTATCATAACAGATTATTAATAATTTTGATAACTGCTATGCAGTTTCATGTTTGTTCTTCTCCAATAATTTAAGGGTCTAAAGTTTTGTTTTCAATTCACAATCCTAATTACTTTTATGTGAGTTATTTTGTGGAACCCAAGACATGTTTTAATGGAATTTTATGCTGATGGTTTAGGTGCCATTTATAGTACTGGGTTGTTGACTACACATTATTGAGGATTACTTGAGGGTGTTCCTTTGCTGAAGATTGGACTACTGTTCGTGTGGGTTCACTGCATGAGATCCATTGCTGAATCTAGGCTGCGTGTTTATGTAGGTTTGTTAAGGTAAACTTAATGCATATTTCATTGTGATTGTAAATTGCGATTTAATTCATACTGAAATAAAAGGTTTTACCCTTCGGGTATTTTTTCTGAAATCTGTGAGTTAGCATATTTGAGTTTATGATGGTTTGACACATGCACACGCGTAATTGTATGTTTAGGGGCTGAATTAACTTGGTTTAAACATTTACTCTAATCAAATAAGTTTGTCGGAGGAATTTTCACATTTATTTAAATTAGTATCGCACACATCACTTTTTACACCATGTATCTCTATAACGTCCACTATGAATCTTTTGGTTTGTGTCATGTCTCTTTATGGCGTAATTGTCCCATAGACTGGTACTTTTTGGAAGCAACTGTACAGTTAAGGTACCCAAAAGACTATGTTTTCTAGTTTATATTAGATACGGTGTGCCCCCGCGTACGAGGAGTTCTCTATGATTATAGGTGTTAGCCCTAGTGTAGCGCCATCTATGATGGATTTATCCGGTTATCCCCGACAGTCATTGGCAGAGTTGCTCCATATCTCCCCTTTAGCCAGCCGTCTACAGGTGCATGAAGGAAACATCGCCTTGTCAGTGGTTGTGAATTCGGTATGCCGTATGGATTTTACTGATAACTTCTTTATCGGTATTGTAGCCCTGGCTTTGAGTGTTTGGATTTCGTTGGTGACGGGAGATCCAGCGGTTGACTCTAAGGTAGACATAATAGAGCTATGGATGTCCTACCACTGTAGTCCTACTGTGATTGTATTGGAGGAGACTCTAAATGGCCTAGATGCTTGGAATGACGGTCGAACAGACTTTTTACGGGGGAGCCCTATCATGCTGTTTATATGGCTAACTGAGGTACTGAGCCTGGCGTCCCCTCCTGAGTACCCTTAATCACGCATTCCTAACTTCTTTTCTAAGACCCTATTTAGCTTCAGCTCGTCGATTGAGAACTGGGTTAACTGGCTATGGGGCACGAGGCTTGATGCCTTAACCCATTTTTACCATGGTGGGGGAACTTGCAGCCCGTTTTTCAATTAGGGGACTATTGGTATGTATGGTTAGTGCATTTTCACCGGACTTCTTTCTACTTTCCCTAATGGTTTCTGCACCGAGTAGGATGGGAGCAGATTTTTGCTCCTTGTATAACTAACTTCTTTCCTATAGAGGATTTAAACCAGTCTTTAAGGATAATATTGGGGCCCTTATGGCAGTTCCACCGATCGTCTACCCATCTTTCGCAATCTTTTGGAGATGTTGGGTTCATACCAGGGGACTATGTGAAGTGGCTGTGGAATTGGGTGGTTGAGAAGATTTGGTGGAGGAGACTGGGCAGAGATGTATAGTCATGTTCGACACTTTGGAAGAGGGTGCTATGGTTTCATCAAAGCTCATTAAGGCCTATAGTTGCATGGAGCGCATCTGGAGTGATAACCAGGAGTGGGGTTTTTGGGGACCTCCAGGGGCAGGTAATGATAATAAAGAGGTCCCGTCAGGTAGTTGAATACAAGGTTTGAGAAGGTGGTGTAGGTTTTTGCTTGGAAGTTCGTGTTTGGTTTCAGGTAGGTGTTGGGTTGGTTTTTGGATATTTTATGGAACTATTAATGGTATGGTTTGGTATTGTTGTATGAGGGTTATGAAGGGAGTGGCTTGTTTGACTCCCATCGCTGATACTATATATAATAGCCATATTTCTAATTTAGAAGAAAAGAAAAGGGATTTTGACATATTTTGTTGTGTTTTTGATGAATTTCATATTTGAACTGTCCATACCAATCACTAAGGCATACATAATCCTTTTGTTCGTTAAAATGATGAGAGATGATGTCATTTTTGGGGTGAGAAAAGAATAGCATTTCATAAGAGAGAATAGACTAAGACCATGTGTGTTTTGTGGGCTACCTACGTACCTTTGTGGATTTGAAAGTTTGTGAGTTTCTTCTCAAAAGGGGGTGAATTGAGAGGATCATGTCCCACATAGTTCTGAGTAAAGGAGAATGAATAGATTTTTTATTAATAGAAGGGGATAAGAGGAGTCGTAACGCGACAAGAGTTTAGACTAAGCATAAAAGTTTTTGTGATGGTCCAAGTTGACTGGATGCACTATTTCTTCACTGTCGAGATATGTGAGCATAATGGCGCCACCAGACAGGATTTTCTTCAAGATGTAGGGGCCACTCCAATTAGGTTTCAAATTTCCTCTCGGGTACCAAATGGGTTCCATAATTTCCTTAAGGAAAAATCTCCTTCTTAGAGACCGCGATCCTTGACTTTCTAGTGAATGATTGCACAATCGGACGATGGTACACTTGTATGTGGTACTAAGCTTTCAATCTCTTTTCATCTAGGAGCGAGATTTTATCGTAGAGGCTCTAATACCAATCTTCTTCACTGACCTTGCTTTCATGCATAACTCGCAGAGAAAACACTTCTAGTTTGACGGGAATAACTGCCTCCATACTATATACCAGAGAATAAGGAGTAGTGATGATGCAGGAAACTTCACCACCTTCAAGGGGTTTGTGAGCTCAATTCAGTGTTAACAATGGAAGTATAACGATATACGTATATAGTAGAAGTAGGTGAGGAGAAGAGGAATCAACACCGGAATAATAAGTGGTTCAGCTAATCAGGCCTACGTCCACTGTGCAAGTGTATGATGTGTATCACTGTATGAGGGCACTAATGGCCATAGATATAATCTCTCAAGCTTTCTCTCTCTACTGTGTATTTAGACAGAGTTTTGTCTAGGGTTGTATTTTTGGATCCCTTTACAAGGTAGAGGATGACCTCTATATATAGTGCTTGGGGGAGTAGTATACCCCCCAAGCATGCAATGAGAATGTGCATGAGGATAGAACTAGTATGAGAATGACACCTGGCTGATCTTATCTAGATAATGATGACCTCAATATTCCCTCACGTGAGGGTAATGATTCAGTTATAAATGATTTTCCCATGTGTTCCAAACCTCACATGTGCATGTAAATGCTCTGCCATGTGTCCTTGACTGATGTAACCTCAGCCTGGACGAGTATGAGGTTGGTGGAATCACCTGTAGTTTCTTTGTCTTGTCTCTAATCGTGATGATCTATGAGGCTGAGGTTGAGGTTGAGTTGTTGTATGAGAGTTATGAGGGTGAGGCTGAGGCTGAGGCCAACGTCTTCTGTTCCGACCCTTATCTGGATGACCCTACCAGTGATTAAGCCATGGTCGACCCTGTTGAGGCCGACCCTATTGAGGTCGACCTTGTTGAGGTCGACCCTACTGAGGCTGACCCTTATCTGGATCACCCTGCCAATAATTAAGTCATGTTCGACCCTATTGAGGCGAACCCTATTGAGGCCGACCCTACTGAGGTTGACCCCTATCTGGACGACCCAGCTGTGGATATGTGAGGCTCTTATGAGATGTGATGCCCGTCATCCTAAGTGACGAGGGTACATTTTGGTCATATCAATTACCCCCTAGCCCTTAGTCTTCAATGTAGATAGAAGGCTGAGGGTTAAGGTATATTCGGGCCGAGAAGTTAATGAGACATTCTTTCATATGAGGGACGAGGTCGAGGGTGATTGGGTCATAAGACCTCTAATGCTTAAATCCTTCTATGTACTTTGCATGAACTGATGGTCCCACTATTGTTCGGCCTTAGCCGAGGGGTCCTTTCTCTGATGAGACTGAGATAATAAGCTATTCCTTTAACAGGATGAGGTTGTGTTGGTCTAGATCGAGATGATGAGTCGGTCTTCTGATAGGACAGTTTGTGGTAATGAGATCATCGAATGTACTGTCATGAATGAGGCTGAGGCTTCCTGTATCGACCCCCAAGACGAGTCATAATATGGGTATAGTTGGGCATATCACTGATTTTTATCTCTAACCAAGACAAAGGTTTTCAAAGTATGAGATCACCAAGTTAATGATGTTTCAGATATGAGATCACCAAGTTAATGGTGTTTGTCTCAGATATGAGGCCACCAAGTTAATGATGCTAACTCTCATATCACTAAGTTAATGATGTTTCAGATATGAGATCACCAAGTTAATGATGTTTGTTTCAGATATGAGGCCACCAAGTTAATGATGTTTCAGATATGAGACCACCAAGTTAATGATGTTTGTCTCAGATATGAGGCCACTAAGTTAATGATGTTAACTCTCATGTCACCAAGTTAATGATGTTTCAGATATGAGATCACCAAGTTAATGATGTTAACTCTCAGATATGAGGCCACCAAGTTAATGATGTTAACTCTCATGTCACCAAGTTAATGATGTTTCAAATATGAGATCACCAAGTTAATGATGTTAACTCTCATGTCACCAAGTTAATGATGTTTCAGATATGAGATCACCAAGTTAATGATGTAAACTCTCATGTCACCAAGTTAATGATGTTTCAGATATGAGATCACCAAGTTAATGATGTTAACTCTCAGATATGAGGCCACCAAGTTAATGATGTTCTCTCATGTCACCAAGTTAATGATCTTTCAGATATGAGATCACCAAGTTAATGATGTTAACTCTCATGTCACCAAGTTAATGATGTTTCAGATATGAGACCACCAAGTGAATGATGTTTGTCTCAGATATGAGGCCACCAAGTTAATGATGTTAACTCTCATGTCACCAAGTTAATGATGTTTCAGATATGAGATCACCAAGTTAATGATGTTTCAGATATGAGATCACCAAGTTAATGATGTTTGTCTTAGATATGAGGCCACCAAGTTAATGATGTTTCAGATATTAGATCACTAAGTTAATGATGTTAACTCTCAGATATGAGGCCACCAGTATCCTTGCGTAATAATCCTTTTGGCCAAGGGTCTTCCTCTTATGTGACTGGAGCAAGAACCCTCATGCACCTCCTGTAAGACGCGAGGAACTTCTGTGGGATGAATGCATCTGAGGAGAGGTAATAGGAATCCCTTTTTATATAGGACGTCTCCTATTATGGAGAATTTTACAGCTCTGTATCTTAATTTCCTCCCCTCTAGATTTGATTCTGGTAGCTCTCCCTCTTTGATATATCTGACAAGGGGATCCATCCATGAGTCCCCTAGGTTCAAATTGAGGCAAGGGTTACTAACCTCTTCTTCTTCAATGGTCACCTTTGGCAAGACCTCGGCTAAAACTATCCTTCTGATGTTTGTCTTCCTTGCTGAAGCCAGCCTTACTAATGCATCTGCGTGGCTGTTATTTTGTCGAGGTACTCTCTTCATTTTTTCCTTTTTGAAACATTCCAATATCATTCTAACCCTCTTCAGGTATTTGGCCATCCTTTCATCTTTGGCCTCATAAACCCCCGACACTTGATTAACAACTAACCTTGAGTCACTATAGAGTAGAAGCCATCTTACTCCCAGAGTCTTTGCCAATGAGAGACCTGCTATCATGGCCTCATATTCTGACTCCTTGTTTGATGCCTTGAAGTTAAACCTCAAAGAGTATTCAACATTGGTACCATCCGGAGCTGAAAGTATCAGCCCTACATCGCTTCCACTGTCGCAAGAAGACCCGTCAACGAAGAGGTTCCAGATGTCTTTATATGATGAGAAGCGCCCTTATGACATAATTCCTTGCTTGAAGAGGTATCGACCTTCCTCATTCTCGGCTATTTCGTTCCATGTCCCCTTGGATACAACCTCTTTTGGATCTCGAAAGACTTTTACGTTTGACCCCTCTATAGTCTCTGATTTATTCTTTATCTCGGTCTCTTTGGATACAACCTCTTTCGAATCTCAAAAGACGTTTACATTTGACCCCTATCCAGTCTCTAAATTATTCTCAATCTCGGTCTCTTTAGATATAACCTCTTCCGGATCTCGAAAGACGTTTACATTTGACCCCTCTACAGTCTCTGAGTTATTCTTAATCTCGGTCTCTTTGGATACAACCTCTTCCAGATCTCAAAAGACGTTTACGTTTGACTCCTATGCAGTCTCTGAGTTATTCTTAATCTCAATCTCTTTGGATACAACCTCTTCCGGTTCTCGGAAGACGTTTACGTTTGACCCCTCTGCAGTCTATGAGTTATTCTTAATCTCAGTCTCTTTTGGATACAACCTCTTTCGGATCTCGAAAGACATTTACGTTTGACCCCTCTATAGTCTCTGAGTTATTCTCAATCTCGATCTCTTTGGATACAACCTCTTTTAGATCAAGGAAGACGTTTACATTTGACCCCTCTCTAGTCTCTGAGTTATTCTCAATCTCGGTCTCTTTGGATACAACCTCTTTCGAATCTTGGAAGACATTTATGTTTGACCCCTCTGAAGTCTCTGAGTCTTCGGTATCCATAAAGATTTGGTTATAGCCTGAATACGCGTCTATGAAGCTCATGAGCTCATGTCCTGCAGTTGTATCTACCATCTGATCGATCCGGGGTAAGGGGTAACTATCTTTCAGAAAAGACTTGTTCAGGTCAGTAAAATCCACACACATTCTCTAGTTCCCGTTGGCTTTGGGCACAATGACTGCATTTGATAGCCATTCTGGATACATCACTTCCCTGATGAATTCAGCCTCTTCTAACTTTCTAACCTCTTCCCGGATGACGTCGTACTTCTCCCTAGACTAGACTCTTTTTCTTTGCTTGATTAACCTTACATCCTTAGATACGTTTAGTTTATGGAAAATGATCTCGGGGCTGATTTCAGGCATGTCTGCGTGACTCCAAGAGAAGACACTCTGCGTCTTCCTCAGGAAGTTTATTATCTCCTCTTTGATCTCCTCTTCTAAGGCTTTATCGACCTAGACGGTTTTTTACGATTCGTCCTCATTGAGGACGATGGATTCTACCTCTTCCGCGGCCTCTCCTTTCTTAAACTTTGTTTCATCTCTAGGGTCAAATGTATCGATGTTATAAGTGGTATTAGCTTTCTTATGGGCCTCTTTCTCTTCGGCCGAGTTGAAGTAACATTCCCGTGCTATGGTCTGGTCACCCTGCACTTCCCCTACCCTATAGAGGGTAGTGAATTTTAGCATCTGGTGGACCGTCGATGGCACGGCTTCAAACTCTTTAAGGGCCACTCTTCCTATGATGAGGTTATAGGCCGAGAAGACATTTTCGTCCATGACAAAAAAATTGATCTTCCGGGTTAACCTCTTGGGCCACTCATCACCCATTCGTACGTCCATCTCATACATGCCCAGTGGGTGGACCTTTTCACCGCTAAACCCCATTAACGGATAATGATAGGGTACCAACCAAGCTCTGCTAAGGCCCATGCTTTTGAAGCAGGGCCAGAACATCACATCTGCTAAACTTCCTCCATCTACAAGGATTCTCTATACCTCACATCCATGAACTCTTGTCGTGATCACTAAAGGGTCATCATGTGGAGCTAGGATACCTTTGAATTCTAGTCGAGAGAAACCAACTACGAGAGTGTCTATGTTTACCTTCTTTCTCTTCTGCGTAGTCTCAGAAGACGTTAGGTTTACCACTTCAAGTTTGGTCACTGATTTGGCCTCTACCACATGAGCTTTTCTGTCAGGAACCTCAGAACCACCCCCAGCAAGCCCTCCGCATATTGTGCTGATGTCAAAGGAGATCATACCAACCCTCTTCACTGGGGTGTTATCATATTTTGGTGGGAGTTCTGGATCGTCTTCGTCATCTCCGTCTTGCCGGGGTATTGTCACGACATCTATAGTTCCTCTTCTTCTTGGAGTCATCTCTTCCCTTATTAGGAGCTTTTCCATCAACATATTTCCTCAATTTTCCTGACTTCAACATCTTCTCGATCTCATCCTTCAAGGCAAAGCACTTGTTTGTTATATGGCCATGGTCTTGGTCGAATTCACACCATAAGTTTTAGTTCCTCTTATGCGGAGGAGCCTTCATCTTCTTTGGCCATCTTAGGGATCGATCATTCTTGATCTTATTGAGGATGTATTCGCAGCTTACCGTAAGAGGGGTGTAACGCGCAAACTTGTCATCAGCTGCCCTCTTCTTCCCATCCTTCTTTCTTTGGAACTTTCCACTGCTACCACCGTTATCGTCTTTATACTTAGTGGTCATCGCCTCTTCAGCGTTCATGACCTTCCCCGCAGTTTCTAATAGCTCCGCCATGGACTTTGGAGGGACTTTCGTAAGCTTCCATAATAACTTCCCCGTCTGAAGGCCTCCTATGAGGGCTGTCATGGCAATATTCTCTTCGTAATATTTAACCTCAAGTTTTTCTTTATTGAACCTGGAGATGTAGTCTCTTAGGCTCTCGTGCTTGCCTTGCTTGACGTACAATAAATGGGTCATCTTTTTTTGAGGTCTTACCCCAAAGCAGAAGTTGTGAATGAACCGTTCAGCGAAGCCCTTAAAGTTCTCAATTGAATTCTTCCGAAGAGATGTAAACCATATGTGCGCAGCTCCTGTTAAGATCCCGGAAAAGGCTCTGCACCTCATCTCATTCGGTATTGAGTAGATGTCCACTGCTGACTGGTACATCTCAATGTGATGTACAGGGTTGGTGCTTCCATCATACTTGGGAGTCACTGTGGGTGGTTTACTATCTTAGCCACAAACGGAGAGCCTTCTGAGAAACCTCTTTGCAGTGGGTCCCTACTTTTGATGAGGTCTCCTATCTTGTTCTCAAGATGTTGAATAGAGTAGTTCCATGGCCTTGTAACGTCAACCTGGCCAAGGTTGTCACCAACCACTTCCATGGGGTAGACTGAGGGTTCCCCAGTCGCAGCATAAGGACTCCTGTTGACCTCTTCCTGGTCTCTACCTCTTCCTACATGGGGTCGGCCTTGATGAGGTCGACGTTTCCCCTCTTCCCATTACGAGCCAGCTGCACTTCTCGACCTTGATAACCTATGTCTTAGGTCATTTACTGGGCCTAGCCTTTTAAAGGCTGACCCTCTGCTCAATCGATCAAAAGCTGATCCTCGCTGTTGGGCATCTCTGTCTCTTCTACCTCCACAACCTTGGCTCCATTGGATGGGGCGAACTGTGTTGTTCGAAACCTCATACGGCTTCCAACAGCCTTCTAGGACTTCTTCCGCCTCTAAATCATCATCGGTCCACTAGGCAAGGGTTTCCTTACCTCCCCAAGCGCAAGCGCCTTGGGTCAGGAACGTCCCCCCTCCGTTGTAGGGTAGGTTGGTCTTTTCGCGGTGCCTGGGGTGGTCCCCTGACATCAGGATGAGTTTGAACAGTCGCCGGAGTGATCATTTTCGGTGAGACTCCAGGTTGCCTCATCATATTTTGGTTGAGCTGTGCAAATTGCTCCTGCATTGCTTGTTGCATTACAGCCAAAGACCTCAAGGCTGTCGCCACCTAACCTATTTCAGTTTGGGGTGGTGCCTAGCTAGAGCTAGGTCCCCCCGTACCGGGTGGCGAAAGAGGTGGTGGTAATTCCAGTGCCATGTGTTAGCATAAAAGAGCTGGTGTAGTAAATGAGCTTAATACCTTACATGACCTCTTTCAATGGTGAAACAGCTCCGCGCAAGAGTGGAGGCCTGGTTCACCACCAGAGTCTTCGGTGAGGTCAAGCAATGAATGAGGAATAGATTGCTTCTCGTTTCCCACAGACGGTGCCAAAATGATGATGCAAGAAACTGCAACACCCTTCAAGGGGTTTGTGAGCTCAATTCAGTGTTAACAATGGCAGTAAAAAGATATATATATATAGTAGAAGGAGTTAAGGAGAAGAGGAATCAATATCGGAGTATAACTGGTTCAGCTAATCAGGCCTACGTCCATTGTGCAAGTGAATGATGTGTATCACTGTATGAGGGCTCTAATGGCCATAGATACAAACTCTCAAGCTTTCTCTCTCTACCGTGTATTTAGACAGAGTTTCAGCTAGGATTGTATTTTTGGATCCCTTTACAAGGTATAGGATGACCTCTATATATAGTGCTTGGGGGTGTAATATACACCCTAAGCATGCAATGAGCATGCGCATGAGGATCGAACCAGTATGAGAATGACACCTGGATGATCTTATCTAGATAATAATGACCTCAATATTCCCTCACGTGAGGGTAATGATTCGGTTATAACTGATTTGCCCACGTGTTCCAAACCTCACATGTGCTTATAAATGCTCGGCCCTGAGTCCTTGACTGATGTAACCTCGGCCTGGACGAGTATGAGGTTGGTGGAATCAGCTGTAGTTTCTTTGTCTTGTCTCTAATCGTAATAATCTATGAGGCTAAGGTCGAGGCTGAGTTGTTGTATGAGAGTTATGAGGCTGAGGCTGAGGCCAACGTCTTCTGTTCTGACCCTTATCTGGACGACCCTACCAGTGATTAAGCCCTGGCCGACCCTATTGATACCAACCTTATTGAGGTTGACCCTTATCTGGACGACCCTGCCAATGATTAATCCATGGCCGACCCTATTGAGGCTGACCCTGTTGAGGCCGACCTTATTGAGGTCGACCCTACTGAGGCCGACCCTTATATGGATGACCCTGCCAATGATTAAGCCATGGCTGACCCTATTGAGGCCGACCTTGTTGAGGCCGACCCTTATATGGATGACCCTGCTGAGGATTAAGTCGTGGTTGAGCCTATTGAGGTCGACCCTGTTGAGGCCGACCCTACTGAGGTCGACCCCTATTTGGACGACCCTGCTGAGGATATGTGAGGCTCTTATGATATGTGATGCCCGTCATCCTAAGAGACGAGGGTACATTTTGGTCATATCAAGTAGCCCTAGTAGGCCTTTTGACATGTGTATGGGAGAGAAATAGGATATATTGGATCCGTTCGGCCTAGTATCTACACATTTTAATCATCTTGCTGATGATGGTTTCGAGGCTTTAGTTAGCAGCTTCGACAGCACCATTAGTTTGCAGTTGGTAGGGAGAAGACTTGTGTCTTTAAATTCCATATTCATCGACTAAATATATGACCTCAACCTCGAAGTGGAGTCCATTATCAAACACCCAACTCACGAGAATTTTGTAACGGAAGATGATATTCTTTCTAATAAACTTGGACACTTTCCTCTCATTTAGAAATGCATATTGTAATGAACCCACTTTATATGATCATATATAGTTTGTTTTTAAAATTTTGTCTCACTTATTATCTAATAATTGTTGTATTATTACATATGTGATATTATGTATTCTTAATATGACAAAGTCCATTTTTAAATTTGAAGAATCCATTGTAAAATGGGTCAAATTGAAGTTTTATAGCACGTCCTAAGCTAAGTGATAAGTTTTGGGGTAGAAAATAAAAATTTATCAAACTTTAGGAACTTGGTTTTAATTAAGAAAGTTTTAGGGACCAAAATTAAAAATAAAAGGGTAATTTTTGTAAATAAAATATTTTCAGGGACCTCTAAAAAATATTGAAAATATATAGTGTGAAATTACCAAAAGGCCCTTTATGTGTAAAATGACACTTATACCCTTAATTGACACCTCGTGCTTACACGTGTCGTCGATATAGCTAAAGCTAAAACATGTGTCGCAATTCAGTGAAATAAGACTGTAAGACTCCTCTATTACATGACACGTCAATGCTGACTCACCATTCTAAAAGCTTAGTCAGCTAGACACGTGTGAGCTTCCTGATATCTTTGGGAAACTATAAATACGGCCTTTAGGATCATTTAAACTCATACCATTTCCTCGATAATTATAGTAAGAAAGAGTGATATCTTAAGAAGGAGCTCTATAAGTTTAAGAAGAAATTTCATCTTAACAAAGTGATCCAAGACTTAATATCGGTAACTTTAATCTTTTATTTTAGGTGAGTACTCTGACATTCCTTGCGCATTTTAATTATATGATATTATGCAAACTATATATGTGAACTTCTTTTATTCTTAAAATTCATTTGATACCGATGATTGATTCCTTGTGATATGTTTATATTTGTCCATATAGACATACTGATTAAAATAAGTTTTGAAAATGATATTGAATATTGGAAATAAGATACGGGCTAAGGGACCTATTTTATTGACTGACCTTCCCAGCTGGGTTATCGCTGGTGTACCCTAAATAAGGCATTGTAACGAACAAGTTCGATTGACCCTCAACTATCGGGCAATAATAGGTAGAAGAATATGGTATTAGAGTGTACTTAGCCATTAAAATGATATGATTGAAAGAAAAAGATATTGCCTTTGATTTTTTGCATTTGTTCTATTCTGAGCTATTCATTTCAATATACTGTAATTTCAAATTATATACTGCAAGTTCCCATCCATATATGCATATGCCTTCTCTTTTTATTTGAATAGGTATCAATTTTCTGAAAAACCTTGGAATGTCTGGAGATTGAATCTCATTCGGCTTTTAGTTGATGTTGTATAAATAACCATTTTTCAGGAAATGTTTAGGCTCGCGAATGTAACGAAAAAGGACTATATTGAATATTCATATTTTAGAGATCTTTTTGTTATTTTAGGTAAAATGTTTGTTTTATCATTCAGAGCATGATTGGCTCTCTTGTAATAAGTTTTAAATTTTGTCTTGAAGTGTAACTTGTTGTACTTTTAATATATATGAAGTTTCCTTTTAGAAAACTCTGATGACATAATTCCTTCATTTTCTATAGTTTACGATTCATGACCATATGCATGTATTTCCACGGCAATATTTTAGGAAACAATTTAATTCAGAATATTTGTTGCCTTGGTGGCATGTTAAGACACTCGTTCCCTACTAATTTTTGGTCGGATCATGACACATATGACTCGACTTTAACCCATTTTGTGAAGTAGTCAATAGAGACCAGGATAAATTCATTTTCGTTTGAGACTTTGGGAGTTACCTTCCCTATGATACTTGTGCCCCAGGTAGAGAAGGGCCAAAGAGAGGCCATGTTGTATAACTCTCAGGGAGGCAAGTGCTGAAGGTTAGCAAATTGATAGCATTTAAGGCATCTCTGAAACATAAGTAGTGTTGTCTTGAACCATGGTGGTCCAATAGTACCCTTGACGAATGATTTTCTTAGCAAGAATATGACTGTTCATGTGGGGGCGCATTCCCTAATGTGGAATTTTGGCATCATTTCTTTAATTATAGCCCCTACTATGCAATGCGAGTGCGTTCCATCGAAGTTTCTATTAAAAATCACTTTGTCACAGATGATGTATTGGGCAACCAACTTGCGAAGGATCGTACGGTCTTTCTTATTTTCATCTCGGGGATACCTACCATGTTTGGGAAGGTGCCAAATGTCATATTACAATAATCCTACCATGTCTTCATCATCCTCTATAATTATATTGATATGGTAGCAGTGGGTGTGTGCTACTAGTTTCTGGACCAGAAAGGGGGCCATTATTATTCCCTCGGGCATGTCCCCGACTATGGAAGCCAAGGTTGCAAGTGCGTCGGCTAGGTTATTCTTTAAGCGAGAAAAGATCTTCTAGGTGGACTATTTGAATTGGGAGAAAAGTTATTCTTTAAGCCAAGGTTACATATTTGAATTGGGAGAAAAGATCTTCTAGGTGGACTTAGAAGGGTAGGATCTTCTCATCATTGACTTTTCATTTCCTGAGAATTTTCTCGATAATGAAGGTTAGGTCTCCACAGATGTCCATGTGTTTGATTCCTTTCTCAAGGGATATCTTGATCCCCATGGTTCATACCTCATATTTTATCATATTATTAGTGCAAGGGAGATCCATCTTAATGGCAATGGGGGTGTGAGAGTCATCGGGAGCGATTAGGAGTATCCCAATACCCATACCCTTTCTTGTTGGCAACTTTGTCATAAAATATTTACCACCTGAGATCCTCCTAAGAGGTGCAGATAATCTATTTGTCTAGGAAATCAGAGAACTAAACTTTAATCCCTTCTATGGGATGGTTGGTAAGATAATCGGAGATGGATCTCCCTTTTATAGCCTTTTGTGTGATGAAGACAATGTCAAAATCGGCTAATAACATTAGTCAGCGGGCCATACAGATGGACAAACCAGGCTTCCCTAATTGGTATTTAATGGGATATATTCGGGACACTAGTCTGATGGGAAATATCATCATAAAGTGTCGGAGTTTATGCATGACCCAGACCAAGGTGACACACTCCTTTGCCAAGGTGGTGTAGTTGACTTCATACCCAGCTAGCTTTTTATTAGCATAGTAGATTTCTCTCTCCATACGATATTCCTAAATATATTATGCAAACAAATCCCCTACCACATTATCGGTGATAGTCAAGTACAGGAGGATGGGGAGACCTTACTGTGGAGGCATGAGCATCGGACGTTGGGTGAGATATCATTTGATCTAATAAAAGGATTCTTCGCACATCTCAATACAATTTTTGGTCAAATCCTTCCGAAGAATTTTGAAAATGGGTTTGTATATAGGGGTTAGTTAGTTGATGAACTGATTTGTGTATTGTAGCTTAACCAGGAATTCTCGCACTTCTTTCTTCATCTGTAATGGTGGCATCTCGGGTATGGCTTTTAATTTGGCAAGGTCTGCCTCAATCCCTTTTTCACTAACCATGAACCCGAGGATTTTTTCTTTAGTGATGTTGAAGATGCATTATTGCCTATTTGAGTCACATTTGGTATTGTCATAGTCGCTTAAAGAATTTCTTCAGGGTAGGAATGTGACCTTCTTGATTCTTGGAATTGATAATCATATCATCGACATAGACCTCAAATTCTTCATGGATGAGGTCGTGTAGGATAATTGTAGCGACCCTTTGGTAGGTATCCCCGATATTCTTGAGAACAAACGGCAGGACTATATAGCAGAAGTATCTCTATGCGGTAATGAAGGAAGTCTTCTCTTAGTAGTCATGATGCATTTTAATCTGATTATATCTGACAAAACCTTAGACAAATAACTTGAGAGAATGTTGTCTATGATCAAGTCGATATTGGGTCGAGGTTAATCATCCTTCGAGGATGCCTCATTTAGATCTCAATAGTCGACGCACATGCTGACCTTTCCACCCAATTTCGACACAGGGACGATGTTTGCAAGCCATGTAGGGTATTTAACTACGCGAATGAAGCCTACATTCAACTGTTTCACCACTTCTTCTTTGACTTTGAGGTACCATTATGTTCGGAGCTTCCTTAGTTTTGGATTTATGAGTTTGATCTCTAGGAATGTAGGGATATCATGGTGAGCTATCTTTGTATCAATATTGGGCATGTGATCGGAGGACCACATAAAGACATCCGTAAACTCTTTTAGAAGATCTTCGAATTATGCCCAATCATGCTCATCGAGGGGGACCACGTCCTAATCTCGTGTGTATGGCTACTAGAACCCGATAGCAATAACAATAATCTCATCCTCATTAGTTTTAACACGATTATGTTTTTTGTTTTTTCCTTATTGGGATGAGTTAAGAATTGTTCATTCACTAAGTCATTGTCATCAAAAGTTTTATTATAATCAAGACAATTAATGTAAAGCACAACAAGATACTCAAAATCCTCATTTATTTCATCAAAAGAGTTTTCTAGAAATATATAATTGAGTACCTCATCAAAACGTGCCTCATTTATAATTATATCATAGACAGGAAAAAAAAGGTAATGGGTTCAGGGATTGCTTGCAGAGAGTAGATAGCAGGGCTTAGGTTGAGTTGAGAAGGTTGGAATGGAACGATATAACAGTTGAGGAGAGTTTTTTAGTACCGGCGATCTTCTCAGATTGATCAGACAAAGCGATTTCCTACGGATTATGCAGAGACTTATCCCCAGCTTGTGCAGGTCGAACGACTCCTCCTAATTATTGTCCCCATGGTTTTTATTTCTTTCTACGGCTTTATTAGTTAAAGGTTCGACCTCATGTTTTTGCTCTTCATCCCCGGCGTTGCCATCTTCGAAGAAGATTTTCATCCCCGGCTTCATGTTTTTGTCAAAAGGGTCATACCATGGTTCAGGGAACCCATAGATTGGGGAGATCATTGCTCTTTGATTTGTCATTTGAGTGCTCAAAATCATCACCCCAACTTGTGCCAATGATATCATCCTTCCAAGATTAGTCAACACACTTAACAACTTTTACATCTTCATCATACAAGTCTTCTCACTCAGTGGGGAAATGAAGGAATGAAGGAACCAGATGCCCTTAAAGCTTCAGGACTGCAAGTAACTCGGGGATAATAGATATCTCCCTTTTTTACAAGAACAAATCTGACATAATATGTACGATGTCATCCAAGATGAACTCTTTAACTGGCATAACCAATTCATCTTATTCTCTGGACCACTTTCGGGCTTTTATGAACAAAATGTTAAACCTCTCACAGTCAATAATCATTTATATTGGCAATTTCAGCCCAAACCTCTTGAGCTGGTTTAAAATTGTAGGTAATTCCATGCATCCCCCTTCTAATAGGGTAAAAATAATAATGAAAGCTCGAGTGAGGAGTGACAGAACTTGATTGGCGAAGCTTGTGGGATGTAGGAGAAAGTATGGATAAACCATGAGGCTTTTGTGAGATTGTAGGTATGTTGGGTTTTTGATAGATATGATTTGGGCAGAATGGTCTAATTTTGGGCTTCTTTATGGGAAGATGGCCATTCACTCCAGTTACATGTGTTGAAAGAGGGCTATAAGTGGTGTTGGGCTTAGTATTAGTTGGTGGAGCGATGATGCCTTGGTCTATAAGACTTTGGATCACATTTTTAAGGTGGAAACACTGATTGGTGGTATGTCCTGCGATCTAGGGAAATTCATAATTTGAGTCATGTTTGAAGTTCTTGGGAAGGGATTTGGAAATGGTCAGGGTTCTAATGTCTTAATGAGGTTTCGGGCTTGGTACATGGACATGGTGTTCAATATACATTTTCTTAATAGGGTTAGGATGGTTTTTAGGTTCCTAAGAAGTATCAGGTCTGGATATGTTGTTGATTGTCGAGACTGAGGTACTGGTTGGCTTGTCACACTTCTACGGTGCTAATTGCTCGGTTAACCCTTTTGGTTCATATTCCACTTTATGATTAGTAACCCCTTCTTTAATATTCACACTAGCCTCCTATAGGGCTCTGAAGTGTGGGTAGTGTCCTCCCATCGATGCTCGGATATGGCATAGGAAGTTTTTCTTTACTATACTCTCTTTCTCTTCTACTGATGGCCTGTTGATCATGGTAAAAACTTTCTCTCTCCATCTTACAATGAAACTACTCACTCACACCCCAATATTATTCTTGAATAGCTTTAGGTCTTTGCATATAACTTCCAAATCCTTACTGAAATTGTATTGTGACGTGAATTTTTGGGCCATGTCCTCCCAACTGCGGATTTTGGATTCTTAAAATGATATGAACCACCCGAGGGAACCTTATTTTAGGGTTTTGGAAACATTTGGTTTATTATCTTCTCTGAAGCCCCAAGGAGGTTCATAGCACAGTAATAGCCTTGTTGATACACAGTCGATGCTTCTTTTCCTTCGAACTTCTTAATGTATGGAATCTTGAATTTCTGTGGCATTTCGACTCTAGTATAGGGAGATATGTGAGTGTAGTCCATGTAATTCTGAGACCTTGACTTGGTTGAATTTCTTTGATAGCAGATCAAGGTCTTCTTTGAACTTGTTCAGTTATTATTCCGTATGATCAACGGGCATCGGGAGATTGGCCCCAGGCTAGGAAAGATTCAGAATTAGTAGCTGAGATGGTGGTGGCCCGTTTATAGGTGGGGCACATGGGGTATGTTTAAACTCTCTTGGGACCCAAACTGGTTCAGGTGCGTGCAGTCCCATGGCACGAGAAAAATGGATTTTAGGTTCATGAGCCTCTAGAGTTTGGACCTCGTTTCATAACATCTCTTGGACTTCAGTCTAAATGTTGTCAATATTAGTAGTGAGCTTGGATATGATGGTCATCAGATCTGGTTGAACATTTGCAGCCTAGTTTACATTCTCCATGAATAACTTGCAGAGGGTGATCTCAAATTCGGTGGAAGTAATAGAGGAAGAAATAGAGCTTTGGGATGGTTTGATGGAAGACCGAAGGCAATAGGGAGCCATGCCAAAATCAAGGTATGCAATCACACCTGAGAGAATAAATAATTTTGGTTTATTTTTTAGGGAAAGAGGAATCTTTTTGGTATTTTGTTTTACTTTCAAAAAATGGGAAAATGTGTTTTTGGTATTTTTTGAAAAGAGGGAAAATGAAAAATCCTCAACATGATTTTTATTATTAGGTTCAACCTGTATTATGTTTGCCTAAAATGCAAGAAAAATGTCGAACAGGAGTTTAACCTTGAAAAAAATAGGGTACAGGATGTAAGACACGGTTTGACTTGTTTCCTGACTAACAAATGGGGTCCTGTTTTAAAAATAGGCAAAATAACATGGAAATTTGGTCAATATAACAACCCAAAATTTCGACAGAGTTTCGCATTATAATCGACAAACTAGGTGGGAGTGTCCTCGGGTAGACGCCTATATGAGTTTAATGTATTGGTGGGTTAGTGGAAGGGTTACCCCTTATGGCATGACTTTCATGATATAACTCTTACCTATAATGGAAATCATCCATCGATATGTGTGGACAAGCCATTTGATATACCTGAGTTTACGTGAATTGCCTCAAGACATACCTCGTGAGGACAGTAAGTGTGAGAGAAAATTCGATATACTCGACGTACGTGAATGAGTTCCCTAATATATACCTCCCGTCGTGAGTTCGATCAAGCGTTATGATGCTGGGGAAGCATTCGATATACCTTGAAATTACAAGGCCAATGAAATGTGGGAATTATATCGCTTAGTTTAATTGTGCCTTGTAAGACTGACACCCATTATGAAGTGATCCCCCACTATGGGACAAAATTTTGGTCAATATTGCCATGCTCGGGTAATGTAGTGTGAAAAAATGCATGAGTATTAATTAGTATCTTATTCAGAGTTTTATGTATGAAAAATAAAAGTAATAATACCACTATGAGGTAGAGTATACAAGTAGCATGAGATAAAGAGGATAATCATGGAAAGCGAAACTAGCAAGTATATACATGGAGCATGGAGACTATACAAAGAAGGACAATAAATATAGAGTGTGAAGCATGTGAATATACAAGTGAGTAAGGGATTTGTGTAAGGTGAGGGAGTGACATGAGAATAGTTTGAGTGAACAAATCATGGTAATATATACAAGTGAAAGAAATATGGAAGTGTGTTCTAGTGAGACTAAGCATGGATAATCTACAAGTGGTGTGCAAGGAGGGTGTAAGTGGGCATGAAGATATATACAAGTAAGAAGAATGTGAGAGTGTGTTCTTATGAATCTACGCATTGGTATCTACATGTGGTTTGTGCAACATATAAGTAAAAGTGAGACTATATACGAGTGTAAGTGTGTGAAGTGAACATGGTAGATATATACAAGTAAGCATAGGGTGAAACATGGTAAACGTATACAAGTGAGTAAAGAGTGAAGCATGTGATAAAAAGGTTACATATACTTGTAGTAAGGATGAGTATGATAGAGTTAAACATCATGATAAGAATGATATCTACACAAGATATAAGCATAGGATTAAGGAGAACATACAAGTGGCAACATATGTACACATATAGAAAAGTAGCAGAGCAAAGAAATAATACCCATGTGAAAATAGAGTCTAGTCCTCTAAAACTGTCACCAGTAGAGTCTCCACTATGTCCATTTGGGTCGGATTCCTCCAATGCGTGCTAGCCTCAAAATCGGGACAAGAGGGGAACAACAAGATAGGTCTCCCTCTTTTCCCACCATGTGAGTGTGGATGATTCAAAGATATGGGAGTCCTCCTTCCGCCACTCGCGCTAGTATCTTCATGGGCTGCCTCGAATATAAATCGATCATCGTAAAAAAAGAGAATAACACGATGCAATGGATTCACTAGCCTATTTTTCTCAAAATGGGAAAAAACATGTAGCCGTCTCAAGAGAACAGCATCGAGGTCATACTGATGCATATGAAACCATATGAATCAAGGGTTCGGGGACTAAATTAAAGAATGGAAAGGTGTTAGGCAGCCATTCCTCCCTTTCAGTCTCTCATGGGCTATGTTAATATTCTCCTTTTATCAAATGCGTGATGTGTGTGTACATACTTGTAATTTGAATTACGGAATAAGGAAAACTTATGACTCACGTCGTGGGAAATATGGAGAAGCATCATCCTAATGAGTTTACCCAGTCTCAAGTCTCTATAGAAAAGTGAATGTTCATGTCTAACAAGACACATATATATAGGAGTTCGTGACTCATAATAACAAGAAATATAGGACTCGAATCCTAGGATTGGTTCGAGACGCCTATATAGCCTAAGGGACATCAAAGTACAAATAGTTAGATATGTCATAGGAGTGAGTTTAACTCACAAACACTCATCTTGAATGTTTTTTAGAAAGCGTGTGCAAGCGTAAAAGTGTAAAAAAGAGAAGAAATCTTATTTTTGGAGTTTACAAGTAAATCGTCTTTTTATCTTTTTGGAATTTTATGAAAATATATTACGTGAGTACTATTAATAAAAAATTATATTACTTGATGTTAAATAACAAAATAAGACTAAAAGATATAAAAAAAATGGGAATAAAATGAGTAAATAATACTAAATGGATAAACTAGAATATAGTAGGAATAGACCTCCTAGAAGACTTTGCTGTTGATTTTTGAAGGCGAGAAGGCAGAATATATGGTCATATAATGTTGGTGAAGGAATGTGAGGTAAGTGGCCACAAATGGTAGGAAATGGAAATGGAGATAATGTTGGAAAATTAGGTTTTTTGGGGATGACAGTGCTCTAATTTTGAGAGAATGTTTCCAATTGCTCATAAAACATGTCCTTGGGTGTGAGATCATGGTCTCCTTAAATAGTGCCAAATTAGGGTTTAGGGTGGGTACCAATCATCATGGATCCTGTCCTGCCTATCGGTATAACACCTACCTTGCTGGGCAAGGAAAGAACACCATGTCGATAGGTAGGGGGTCTGGGGTTCCTATAGGCAGTCCGGAACAGACTTTTTAGAAAAAATAGGAATAAAATAAAAACCATAAGTCCAAATTGAGCACAACCGAACCATTAGAAAGAGGATTAAAATTCCTTCAGCAATCCGTTGAGACATTCTTTGTTTTTGGAGTTGATCGAAGTCAAACAGGGCTCTAATGCACCCGATGGTCTCTAAAAGGGGATTTTCGAAGGAAAAAGGGTCATTCGTGCGAACCGTGAGGTCGATTCGTGCACGTCATTGATCGTTAGAAAGGGGATTCAGAGCCTTATAATATTTCATTATGCTTCACTCCGTTAAGGAGTTGATCAGAGTTAAGCGGGGCTCAAAAGTGCCCAATGGCCTTTCGAAGTAAAAAGGATCGTTTGTGCGAACCATGAGATTGATTCGCGAATAGTACAGATTGTTAAAATGGTAATTCAGATCCCTACAATATGTCATTGATCTTCACTTATGTTGGGGATCTTACCAAAGTCAAACGGGGCTCAAAAATACCTGGCGGCCTCCTGATATGTTCTTAGAGTAAAATAGCTCATTCGTACGGGCCGTGAGGCCAATTTGCGCAGATTATTGACCGTTGTAAAGGGAATTCAGATCCTTACGAGGTTGCAAAGAGATTTTCTCAAGTTGAAGAGTTGACAAATGTCAAATGAAGCTTGGTAGTGCCCAGTGGCCTCTAAATAAATAATTAGAGTATAACCTAAAGTCTATGGAGGGAGGAGGAGTGTTAGATACCTAAGAAGATATTTAGGGGCTAAGAGGATGAGGTGTCTACACATATCATGTTTGAGAAAGAGACAAATGTCATAGTACCCCAATCCTACCATGTTAGAATATTTTTCTATAACAACCTCAATGTGATAGCAAGGGGTGGGTGAAGCTTGTTTTTGAACTATAAAGGGGGCCATTATTATTCCCTCAGGCATATCGACCATCGGCTAGGCTATTCTTTGAGAGAGGAAGGTAATGGAAGGTGAAATCTTCGAATTTGTAGGCAAGATCTTCCAGATGAGCATGGAAGGGCAGGAGTTTCTTGTCTTGGACTTTAAATTTCCTGAGAATTTGCCCCACAATGAGGGTTGAGTCTCCATAGACATCTATGTGTTTGATTCCATTCTCGAGGGTGATCTTAATCCCCATAGTGCATGCGTCGTATTATATTATATTTTTTGTACAAGGGAAATTTAACTTAATGGTAATGGGGGTGTGAGAGTCATCGGGGGCGATCGAGAGTATCCCACTACCATATCCTTTCTTATTGGAAGATCCGTCAAAGAAAATCTGCCACTTAAGGTCCTCGTGAGAGGTGCATAGGATGTCTTCAGTTACCTCCATGGTATTGTCGGCAAGATAATCAAAGATGGCCCTCCCTTTCACTTCTTTTTATATGACATAAACGAATTCGAACTCAGCTAGTAACATCAGCTAATAGGCGATGCAGATAGATATATCGAACTTCTCTAACATGCATTTCATTGGATCCATTTGGGGAACCAATTTAATGGGGAATGCAGTCATTTAGTGACGGAGTTTCTATGTGACCCCGACCAAGGGGACACACATCTTCTCCAATGTAGTGTAATTTATATTTTACCTAGATAGATTTCAACTAGCGTAGTAAATAGCTCTCTCCTTTCGATATTCCTCAATGTATTTGGCCATCATAGTACTACTGCAGTGTCGATGACATTTAAGTAAAGTAGGATGGGGAGACCTCGTTGGAGAGGCATGAGCACCGGAGGTCAAGTGAGGTATTATTTGATCTAATCAAAGGCTTCTTGGCACACCTCGTTCCAGACTTTGGTTGAATCCTTCTGTAAGAGTTTGAATATGGGGTCTCAGATCGAGGTTACTTTGCTGATGAACAGATTGATTTATGGGATCTTACCTAAGAATCCATGCACTTATTTCTCCATCTGGGGTGGTGGCATCTCAAGTATGGCTTTTAATTTTGTTGAATCTACCTTAATCCCTTTTTCACCGACCATGAACCCAAGGAGTTTTACTATGGTAATGCCGAAGACACTTTTCTTCGGGTTGAGTCGCATTTGGTACTATCATAGTCGCTCGAAGAATTTCCTCAGGGAAGTAATGTTACCTTCTCGAGTCATGGATTTGATAATCATGTCGTCGACATAGACCTCAACTTCTTTATGGATAAGGTAATGCGGGAATAAAGTAGAGGCCCTTTAGTAGGCAGCCCCGACATTCTTAACAACGAATGGTATGAATTTATAACAAAAGATTCCCCGTGGGGTAATGAAGGAGATCTTCTCATTGTGGTCAAGATGCATCTTAATCATGTTATAACCGATAAAACCGTCGATAGACGAATTGAGAGCATGACTGATAGTGTTGCCTATGATTATGTCAATATTAAGCACAGGGTAATGATCTTTCGAGGATGCCTTGTTCAGATCTTGATAGTCGGCGCACATGCAGACATTCTTTTTTAATGGAGATGGTGGCTAGAATCGAGATTAATAATAATAGTTTCATCATTAGTTTGAACGCAGTTATGTTGTTTATTATTTTCCTTATTGAGATCAGTTGAGAATTTCTCATTTACTAAGTCATCTACATCAAAAGTTTGATTAGAATCGAGACGGTTAATGTAAGATGTAACAAGATACTCAAAGTCCTCATTTATTTCATTAGAAGAGTTTGTAAGAAATACGACAGTGAGGACCTCATAAAAGGAGACCTCATTTACAATTATATCGTAAATAAGAGAAAAAAACTATAGATTCGAGCATCTATTAGAGATAATGAATGGCAGGGTCTGGTTGACTTTGGTGGGTTGAACATGAATGGCAGCCAGTTGAGGAGGCGTGATTCAGTAACAACGATCTTCTTCGATGGGTCAGACAACACGGCTTCCGGGTGGATTATGTAGAGTTTCGGCCCTAGTGTGTGCAGGTTGAATGATTCATTAGTATCGTTATCCCCAGAATTTCCAGTGCTTTCCATGGCTTTATCTCTCAGAGGCTTCAGATCATGTTTCTTCCCTTCATCCAAGGAGCTTCCATCCTCGAAGAATATGTATAATCCCAGTTTCATCTTCTTGTTAATAAGGCCATTCCACAGTTAAGGGAACCCACAAAAGCAGAAATCTTCACCCTCCAATTCATCATTTGAGCCTTCAAAATCATCACCCCATCCAATGGTGATAATGTCTTATTTTTATGAAAAAAAATACACTTAACGACTTCTATGAATTCATCATATAAATCTTCCCACTCAGTGGAGAAGTTATGGAATGAAGGGACCAGACGCTCTTAGATCTTCAAGATCTGACATGACAAGTATGATTACATCTAGGCTAAATTCTTCCATGGGCACAACCCATCCATCTGACTTTTGGTCCCACTCCAGGCTTTCATGAATAAATCGGTGAACCTCTCACAGTCAATAGTCATTTTCAAAGGTAATTTTAGCTCAAACTTCTGAAGCTTTTCTAGAACTGCAAGTAATTTCATCCCCCCCCCCCCCCCCTTCTGAGCGGGGGTACAAACGGTAATACAGGCTCCGGTAAGGAGTGCCAGATCTTAATTGACAAAGCTTGTAGGATGCAGGAGAAAGGATTGGCAGATTTTGAGGGGCTTTGGTGAGAGTGTAGGTATTTTAAGTATTTCAATGGGCTTGATTCTGGTAGAGGGGTCAAGTTCGGGATTTCTTTCTGAAAGGATAACATTCACCCCAGTTTCGTTTGTTAGGAGAGAATTATGAGTGGTGTTAGGTTTAGGTGGTTGGTGGGATGATGATACCACTGTCTATGAGACTCTGGATCATATTTTTTTAAGTGAAAGCATTGATCGGTGGTGTGACTTGTAATATGGTGGAAATCACAATGGGTTTAATGTATGAAATTTTTTTGAAGCGGATTCGGCAACTATGGGGGTTCCAACGGCTTAATGAGATTTTTGGCAATCAAGGCATGGTACACCTTTGATAGGGGAGCATGTAGTTCAATATATTCCTATTTAGCATACGACTTTCGGGTGTTCAGGAAGTGGCAGGTAATCAAATGTTGTTTATTATTGATACTGAGGTGACGGTGGGGGGCTTGTCAAACTTTCACGGTGTGAACTGTCCGGTCAGACTTTTTAGCTCAAATTCTACTTTATGCCTGGCAACTCCTTCTTCAATATCTACACCAGACTCCCATAAGGTTCTGAAGTGAGGGTAGTATTGACCTCCCATCGATACTCGGATATGGGGAAAGACTTTTTTTGTCACCATTGTCACTTTTTCTTCTTTTGATGCCTTATTAGTCATGGTAGCAGCTTTCTCTTCCCATCTTCTGATGAAGCTATGGATTGACTCTCCTAGATTATGCTTGGGCATCTCTAAGTATCTTCATGTGACTTCTAATTCCTCATTATACTTGTATTATTACGTGAACTCTCTCGCCACATCCTCCCAACTATGGATTTTGGATTCCTCGAGGGACTGGAATCATCTGAGGGCACCTTCTTTGAGGGTTTGTTGGAACATTTGGAGTATTATCTCCTTTAATGACCCAAAGTGAACCATGGTGCAATGATAACTATGTAGGTGCACAATCAGAGGGTCGCTACCCCCAAACTTCTCAATGTTTGGCATTATAAATTTCTCTGGTAGTATAGATATAGGTTAGGGAGACATGTGAGGGAAGTCCGTGTAGTTCCCTACGATTTTAACTTGATTAAATTTCTTTGACAGCATCCTAAGGTTCTACTTGACCTAGTTCAGTTCTTCCTCCTTAGGATCCACTAGTACTAGTAGATTAGCCTATAGCTGGGTAAGATTTGGGATCGATAGGTGAGCAGGTGGCGGCCCATTTGTAGGTGGGGAATGGGAGGCATGTTTATATTCTTTCAGGACCCAAACTGTTTTCGAAGAAAGTGGACCCATGGCACGGGGATAGAGGAATTAAGGTTTAGGAAACTTAAGAGTCTAGGCTTGATATCGATGCATTACCTGGACTTCAGTGTGGAGGTTATCAATCTTATAAGTGAATTGGACAAGGATGGTCATCAGATCTGATTGAGCATTCTCATCCTGGTCCACGTTCTCCATGAATAACTTTTTAAGGGATAACTCAGACTCGGTAGAAGTAGCAGAGTAATCAGTGGAGTCTCGAGGTGGTTTAACAAAAGACCAGAGCCAATAGAGAGCCTGTCCAAAAATCAGGGTACATGATCATACCTAAAAGAAAAATTAGTTTTAGTTTATTTTGAGGGAAGGAGATATATTTTTGGTATTTTGTTTTTCTTTTGAAAAGGGGGAAAATATTTAGGTATTTTTGAAGAAAGGGAGAAAGAAAAATCCTCAACATGGTTATTATTAATAAGTTCCACTTGTATATGTTTGCCAAGGATGCAAGAAAAATATTGGACAAGACCCGAGTCTGGGAAAAAAATAGGGTACATGATGTAAGATATGGCTTGACTTATGTAGGAGGGTAGTATGGCTGGGGTCTGGTAAGATACTGAAATGGGTGAGGCGTGACCCACTTTAATGAACTCTACCTTGAAGGTTTTCAAAAACTTCTAGAGCATTACCAGGTAAAACCTTCTCCTTTTGGTAAAAATGGAACCAATGTGAGAACTAATCCCTGCAAGAAGATGAACTTCACAACAATAATAGTAACTTTTCTCAAGAGGAACTCATGAGAATGATGGTTATAAGTGTGGAGTAAAGGAACAAAGCACTTAGCACTAGAGAGATCAGGGAGAGAACACTAGGTATCTGGTGTGATTTTGACAGAGTAACGGTATGACTTGAGTTCTGATTGTCACTTGACCTTGCTTAAGGGTCCTATATATACTTGGGAACTAGGGATGAGTTGGCACTTTTGGGCATCAAAATTGAGGGTGTTGGTGAGGGTGTTGGCACTTGACCTTGCTTAAGGGTCCTGTAAGTGATAGTCTTAGGTGGCAAGGCTTCGGCACATGCCCATTGTATTCCTTTCGCGATAAGGGTGCTATATATTTGAGAACACAATGGGCATGTGCCGAATCCTTGCCACCTAAGCCTATCACTTACAGGCCGCGAACTTACCTTTTGTATGCCTCACTGGCCTATTATCGCAGTCTCTCATACACAGGGTGTGGCCCTTACTTGTTACAGGATACGACCCCAGTCTTATCATATTAACTGGTCGTAGCCCCCTTTCGTCCACAGTAACAATACAACATCTACACCTATAAATAGAGGTCCACACCTCGAGATAGGAGGAGGTTTATTTTTTCTGGTGCCAATACACAGATCAGAGATCACGATGCTCTCCAGTCCACTCGGTCCAGTTTGGGGGATACTCTTGAGCATTGTAGCCATCTCTCCGACACACCGGAACCCTCATAAACATGTATTCTCTTCTCTCATCTACATTGTACACCTATTATGGAATTATGAACATGTTCTTCAAACATATATAATGAGAGAGTTGCACCAAAGTGGACGTAGGCCCATTTCTATAGCCTAACCACTCTATATCTTGTCTTTTATCTCTCTTTACTTGCTTATCTGCTTATTATGTATTTTACCCGTGACTTAGTGGTACGAAAATGATAAGTGGGGGATTTCTCGTATCATCAAACACCCTGATACTTCTTATTTGTTACCATTTTCGGCGGAGTCTTCTAGTGGAGGTGTTATGATAGATTCTCCATCTTCCAGTAGCCCCACTACTGGGCATCTACCATATGGGCAGGCTACCCTCCACTACTGTAAGTATTTTTTTAACCTCTTTTATATTGTTTTATTGTCCATTTACATATGAATAGTTCATATATGAATTGTATTTATCTTTGTGATATTTGCAGCGTGTCTCTATTGTGGCGAGTGATCCGTCGCGTCCGCTTCCTTTCTGAGGGCCTTTTCCTAGGGCGAGGAGCTCCATGGTGGTCTCATATTTTGGCCTATTTAGGGAGTTTTATCACTTGCCCCTACTCTCATCTAACTTTTGCAGCTATCTCCTATATTCTCAATGACATCGGGGACTTTTTCTATGTCTTCCTCGTCGGTTCAGGTAATCATTAGATCTCCTGAGCCCTTTGCTTTTATTTGTTATATTTTGAGGCATATCTTTTAAAGTCTTCTTCTTTTGTATACATAGGTGATTATTTCTCTTAGACGCCTTTTTTCACTTCCCCCTTCCTCTGTGGTGAGAGGTTCTTTTGTCGGGCTGCATGAGGTACTTTGAGTTTGTCTCCTTTATTGTCGTTCTCTATTTTGTTATACTTTCTACATCTATGATTGTATTGTCTTTATTTATCTTTATTGCAGGGATTATATTACAGTGTTCCTTCCTCTACTGGGGTAACAGGTTCGCCCACTAGAGACATTGCCCCAGGTATATCACCTTCGGGGAGGATTCCCATCTCCCAAGTCTTCGTGCCCATAGACAATAGGCCTCAGATTCAGCTTATATTTTCTTGGCCAGTTTTCACAATTGCATCTAGTGAGCCTGTTACACAGGATAGCTCTACCCCTAGGGTATTACTTATTCATGTTAGGCTCCATTTCTTTCTTTATCTATTGTTTGGTTGTTTCACGACTTTGCAATGATTAGGCCACTACATCTGTTACAACTATCCCATCAGTCGTCTTCATTTCTTCTTCTTTAGAAGGACTTAAAGTACGCCTGTCTCCCGACTCATTTTTCTTTGCCATTGGGATTCCATTCTGATACTCTGTTTTTATTTTTTATATTTTAGTTGACTATCGCTACCACTTCACCGATCATTTCTTTAGTTTCCTCTTCATTAGACCCTGCTACTGCTAAGGAAGCTCCTGTAGCTTTTGTCTCTGTGGGATGTATTATTATAGCACCTCTCTCGATAGTTATTCTAACTTCTCTGTGCTTTTCTTCTATATATATTTCTTTATTACTATGAACAACTCGTACTCATTTATATCCTCCTTCCATTTATAGGGCCCTTAGTCAGAGCTCCTCATCCATGGCGCCTATGATGAGGGCCACGGAGACGACTTCTAGTGCACCACCTGTAGGGGAAACTTCCTTATCCATCCTGGCTGAAGTCCCCTTGTCTAAGGGGCCTATTCCTAGTTCTACAAGAGAAGCTTCAGTGATATTTTAGTATTTACACATCTACATGCTAGATTAATCACATATCTGCATATTCTGTAGTTTCTTCTAACATATCTCTAGATGTGGCCCCTTTGCTTGCAGGACCTATATTTGAACTCTCAGGTTAGTACTCCGCCACGTTCAGTGTCTGAGGATACTCTGGTTAGCGTCCCGGAGGAGACTACTTCGGTATGTATAATGTCCCATATTTTTCTTTTCATTGACTATCATTATCTATGTATGAGTCAATTGACACCCTTTAGCTTTCTCATTTTGCAAGTTAGTATCACTCCTACTCCTTCTACTGAGGGGTCTCTTGTGGGTGTCTTAGTGGGGAGCTCACAGGTAAACACTTGGTCTACCTGAACCTTTGATCTTACGTTTTTTGTGTACGTATTTGCTGACACTAACTTGTTTCCCTATTTACAAGTTAGCATGGTGATTGTTCCTCTAACTGTGGAACAGTTAGGGGGAGTTATTACGAGTGAGATATTATACGGTCATACCTTACTCTCTCCTTTATTTCTCCCTTTTTTCTTAATTTTACTGTGCAAGTGGGATCACCTTCACGTTTCTATTTCCTTATTTTAAGGCTAGTAAGGCGGTCGTCCCTAGCTCTGTGGGACCTACGATGAGTGATGTACTGCGCACTCCCCAAGTATTAAACTGTCATACCTGGGTAGTTTCTATCTATTAAAGTTAGTACATTTATCTTTTTTCGTAGAAAAAAAATGTTAACTCTTGCTTATTTTCTGTTAGGCTGGAGCTCAGGGTCATATGGTGCTTCCTCACTTTGGTGACATCATATTGACTCCCCTAGGCTATGGGGTAAGATTTCCATAATATTTGTTTCAATTTGAGCATGGTTATTCCACCACCTTCTACTTCTCTTCTTTATTACTTATCTCTTTTTACCTTTCTTTCTGTGATATCCGGTTGGTGAACCTATTAAGAAGACTGGTGAGGCCGACCAGAGTTATGAGGCCATAAGTTATGTCGGTTCCAGTGAGGATTCTGCTATTCCTCTTTCGGAGCTTAAGTATCATTACATAGGTTATGATGATATAGAGGTAGAATCTCCTGGAGCTTTCATGAGCGCGCTGTGGTGTTCAACGCTACCCTCTAGGTTCCGCACATATGAGCGAGAGATGTTAGAGACGCTTCTAGAGCACCACCCTGAGACTTTTACTTCTCAGAGCATCCTCAACATTGATAGCCTTACAGTCTTCAACTTGAAGGCCCTGGCCATCTATATTCATGATTTCTTATCTACTACTCTTACTGATATGACCACTTGGAGGGTTGCATTGTTCCTCCAGGCACTTCGCGATCTTCAACGCTATTAGCACTTCCAACTGGACTTGCTTGATGCTTCAGTTCGTTATTTTTTTAATTTCACCTTTAGGAAGATAATGAAGCTTCATACTTCCAGGAAGGATAGGGTGAAAGAGCGTCAGACTGAGGCAGCTTGGATACATGCTCAGATTTAGTCCCTCCAGGCCAAGCTGGTCAAGATAGAGGTTGGTCATGCTAAGGATCAGGTCCGTATGGCTATGTTAGAGGACCTACTTGTTGAGGAGGTTGTTCCTTCTTACATAGACTTGCGCTCCCAGCAGGATTTATTTTTTATTTTTTTCTAATGGGTAGATAGTCTTGTTATGGAGACTTCCTTTTGTATACTTTTCATATGTAGAGAACTTTGTCTTTTTTAATGAAAAGCACTCTTTGATTTCTATCATGCTGTTCATTCTCTATTTATGTCTGGACTTTGATATCTACTTACTATGTCATGTTTTAAGTTTATGTGGCCACTTGATCTATTTGAAATACCCCATATACTATGGGGTAATTGTGTATTATGTGAGCATGTTTGTATTTTAGTGTTGGCCCCTCTAACTGTGGGGTACTTGCATATTTTCTGAGCAAGTTAATATTTTTATAATTGTCCCCTCTAACTGTGGGGTACTTGCATATTAAATGAGCAAGTTAATATTTTAGAGTTGCCCCTTTAATTGTGGGGTACTTGCATATTTTCTGAGTAAGTTAATATTTTTAGATTTGTCCCCTTTGTGGGGTACTTGCATATTATCTGAGCAAGTTGATATATTTTTAGAGATGCCCCCTCTAACTGTGGGGGCATTTTATTATGCACATTCATTTCTTTGGGAAAACTGGGAGAAAAGTGTTAGCTCTTCTCCTTTCCTTAACTTTGAATGTAATTTATAAATAAAAATGATTATATCCTATAGAAATATTACCCTGGTCTCCGGGGTCTTTATTTCAAACAGTTTTACTAGGAACCCCTTTTTCCTCTTTTTTAAATAAATTAGAGCGGGGGGTGGGGTGTAGGCCCCCTTTCTCTACAATTTCTGTGAACTGGTCAAGTAAAGCTTTTATTTGAGAACGAAGATTAGAACTTGTTCTCTAGGCAATTAAAAATAATAAAAATATATTTATTGTTTTATTATTATTACTTGGAGGATGTCCTCCTACTGGTCTGGTGACGAGGCTAAAACCATTTGTCTATTATATCTAGAGAGACTTTGCTTAATATACTTTTCTATCAAGATGGATGTACCCCCTAAGTGTAAGGAGCAAAGTTCTCTTTATCCTGGACCCTCTTCTAGGCTAGTAGAGAGCATTTATAAAGAAAAATATTCCGATAGATCTACCTCATGCCGTAGGTAAGTAAACAAATTAAGAATCATCATGAAATGATCAAAACAGAGTTACTATTCATTTCTTTTCATTTTCTGCACTGTTTACAAGGTTTTATTGCTCTATCATTTTTACAAAAAAGAACTTTTATGGTGCTAGAGCGAGCCGCTCAAATTCTTTGACATAAATGAATTGGCACAAAACTAGGCATAATACCTCTTCAGCCATTTGTAATTAATGGACTGGAGACAGTCACTCTCCGGCTCCGAAATCTAGTAATAACCTGACTTGCCTACTCCTCTTAACACAAAGGTGCCTTCTAAGTTGGTTTTGAACTATGACGCTAACATGCTATGGAGGTGGTGAGTGGATGTTCTCATGACCAAGTCTCCCACCTGGAACTCCCTGGGCTTGACTAAGTTTTCGTAGGCTTTGGATAGCTGCTGGGTGTAGACTTTAAAGTTCTCTTTCGCTTTGTCTCTATTCTCGTCTAGTGCCTCGTGGGTCAGTGATGGGTCCATTACTTAGAGAAACTCTGGTTGAGCGTACTTCCAACTCCACTAGTAGGAGAACGTCGGTCCCATATACCAGTTAGAATGGGGTAAAACCAGTTGACTTTATCTTTAAAGTGCGATAAGCCCATAGTACCATGGGTAATTTCTCATCCCATTCCCCCGGCATGTCCTATGGCATCTTCTTCAAGATATTGATTAAGTTCTTATTAGCGGACTCCGCTTGGCCATTACCCTTAGGGTAGGAGATGGTTGATCTGTTGTGCCAATCTTGTACTTGTCTATGACAAAGGCCATCTATTTGCATACGAATTGTTTCCCATTATCTGTTAGAATCACCTTGGGTATACCAAACCTGCATATGATATACTCCATGATAAACTGGGTTACCACTTAGGCAATCACCCTTCTTAGAGGAATGGCCTCTTCCCTTTTGGTGTACAATTTCGTGGCCATAATAATAAAAGCATTTCCATGAGATACGAGGCTGATTTTTCCAACCAGATCAAATGCTCATGTGTGGAAAGGATAGGGAGCTTCTAGGCTTTGTAAGTTAACTGAATGGGCATGTACTATGTTGCTATGAACTTGACATGCTTTGCATTTCTTCACATAACCAATGGAGTCAGCCTCCATGGTTGGCCAGTAGTACCCCCGGCGTCATCAGTTGATCATACCGCTTGGCACCTCCCATGTGAGATGGCCCATGAGCTTACTTTAACACTCTCCATATATCTTCCTTGGCTATGCACTTAACTGCCTTCTCGTTGTATCCTTTCTTATAAATATCTCTATCTACCAAGTAGAAACGGGCTACTATCTTTCGAAGATAAATTTCATTTGCTCTCTTCGTGGGAAACTCACCGTCTTTCAGATAGGTTACGTATGGTTTCCTCTAATCTTCGAAGGCCTCTATAAAATTATCTTCTACTGAATGATCGGAATAGGTTTGGCATTTTAAACAACCTTGTTGAAGACGAGAAGTCTCTTCTCTTATGGTGGGCCAATAGTATCCCCCCAGTGCAACCGACGATAAAGAGAGATATCAATGTCCACAAAATTATTTTCGTACATCTCTGTCAACCTCTCTGTAGCTTTTTTTCTCCAACACACCTTACTAAGAACCCTTCAGTTCTCTTGAAGTAAAGTGTTTCCTGCCGGTGGTAGTTGGCCAATTCTAACATTTTCATTGTCCCCTATCTTGTTTCTAGCTGTTTCACAACTAGATGCCTCCAATCTTTTGGCTCGTTACTTGGGAATGAGGACTTCACTCTGGTAGGCACTATTCTCTGTAATACTATGATTTTTACTTCTAGATAATCCATATCTAACTTATGGGCTATTGTAGCTAGTGTGTCAGGGTGCCTATTCATTGTTCGTGCATGCCGCTCAACGGTTACTTCTCCTAGCAACTTCTGGATGATATATCTGTAGGGTGACAAGTTATCATGTTTGAGGGTGAACTCCCCATTAACCTGTTTCACCACCAGGTTAGAGTCTCCTCGTATTAATAATACCCTAACACCTCTTTAGAGTGCTTCCAACATTCCCAACATGAGAGCCTCATACTCAGCCTCATTATTTGAGCATTTGAAATCTAACTCGAAGGAGAGGATGATCTTCTCCTTACTATTTGAAAGTATAATGCCCGCACCTCTTATTCCTTGAGCACTAGAGCCATTAAACTCCATTTCCCACTTTTCCATCTCTTCTGCCATGTATGCTAGGAAATTCTCCCCAAAGGCATTCTTTTGCTAAAATTTCATTGATCTTATCAAAGGCCTTGTTTTACTCATCTCCCCATATCCACTTGGCATGTATTTCAATAGGGGTTTGAATGGGTGGGTCACCTTCGCTAGCACAGGTATGAACCTTATTAAGTAGTACACATTCCCTAAGAAGATCTTGAGTTGCCTTTGACTCTTAAGAGGTGGCATCATCATGATGGCTTTCTTTTTTCTCTGCATCAACTTCCACCCCCTGCCTATTCACAACAAACCCTAAAAACTATCTTGTAGTGACCCCAAAGGCACATTTTTAGGGGTTCATCCGTATTTTATACCTAGGGCATCTATCAAACACTATTCGGAGGTCTTGTATGTATTTACTTTATCTCTTGGACTTCACTACTAGATCGTCCACATAGAATTCTAGTATATCATGAAATAAATCATGGAAGACTTCCATTATGATAATCTGATATGTGGCCCCAACGTTCTTCCATCCAAATGGAAGGACTATGTAGTGAAATTTTCCCAATGGCGTGCAGAAAGCAGTCGTCTCGACGTTTGCCGGGTCCATTTTAATCTAATTATAGCCGACATACCCATCTATAAAACTATGCATCTCATGGCATGTGGTAGCGTCAACTAAGTTGTCTATGATGGGAAGAGGAAACTCATCCTTGGGACATGACCAATTTAGGTCATGAAAATCCACACAAATACGAATTTATCTCTTGTCCTTCTTCTCCATAAGTACAATGCTGGAGAGCCACACATGCTACAGAATAGGCTTGATGAACCCCACCGCCAACATCTTTTCTACTTTTTTTATCTTCATGTCGAGGTTATCTTTATACGTACGGGTTGCCTGCCTGACTGGAAGAGCATTGGGAAGAAGATTTAATCTGTGGGATCTCACTTTTGGATATATCCCTAGCATATCTGTGTATTTATAGGAAAATACATCGGAGAACTCTTTGAGCAGGTCGATGAGCTCTTCCTTCTGCTTTGGGTTCAGACTCTTGGAAATTAGAATGGGTTGATTTTCACTACCTTATACTCCCAGGTTGATTTCTTCTAACTCTTGTTGCTACTCCCTAGGTTCATCTTTCATGCACTCTGGGGCCTCTTCTGGTTCCTCAATATGTTTAATGATGCGAGATTCATCCATAACAAAACACTCTAGTGCCGGATCGGCGCTCTCATCCCAAAATGCCGCCCGCGCAGACTGTTATAAACGTTATATGACTTTCCCATTGGGTAGAACCACCTTCTTTCAAATTCGAGGAGGTTTGACTACCTCGTCCACCTTCCTCTTGCCTTCTGCTATGTGCGGGATCACCCTCTCCCCCAAATAATCGTGGATATATTTCTTTGGATGGGTACCTCCTCCAACCACTTGCCTCTCCTCTAAATCTCTTACAGAATTCTTCCTTTCTTCGTCCAATTCTGTGTAAAATGTTTCATCCACCAGATGGGTATCCTCAACAAAAAATGTCTATTGTGTTGCTTTGATTATGATCTCTGCTCCTCGGATGTTAGCTTTCGCACATTGGTGGTAAGTGTAGGGTACTATTCCAAAGGTATGCATCCATACCCTTCCAATGAGCAATTGGTAGCTGGTATTGGCATTGATGACGTGAACTTGAGGTGGGAAGTGAAATTACCCAACTTGATTCCCATATTCACATATCCGAGGGATTGCATGTCGGTGCTGTCAAATCCTAAAATCATTAATGACACGGGAACTATCTTCTCTTGATCAATCCCCATTTCATACAACATACTTATTGGCATAATGTTAATATATTCCCCTCCATCCATTAATTCCCTGGAGAAGGAAACTCCATTGATCATAGTTGTCACATACAATGGGCGGTTGTGGAAGTAAGGCACCTGCCTGTCTGCCTCAGAAAAGACCACTTCAGAAGTGTATCTTTTGATCAACCTCCTAATTGGTCCTCGCCAATTTAAATAGGGGTGTCCACGTTGATGTACTGCTTTCAAGACCATTCTTGTTATGACTACTCTAGTGTCATACTTTACTCCTATTTGGATAAAGAACCACTTGGACTTAGGCCTCCTCGCTATAGATTCACATTTAGAGTCTAAGGTAACTTAATATGTTCGGGCATTACAAACGTACTCTGCCCCAGATGTCTCCCCCCCCCCCCCCCCCCCCCCACATCTAGAGCAATGATGACATCCACTTTTCCTTCAATAATATTCACTTGCTCGACTTCCTTACCCCTACTTTTTCTTAGTCACGAATGAAGAACCACTCCCCACGCCTCCTCTCTAGCTCAGTTCTTTATTTACTATTCAGTGCAAGACTTTCTAGTTCTTTGCATATTTTCTCACTATCTTCCCACTCCATCAGATATTAAGATGCTTCTTTATCATACGCTACTACCATATTGACAGTGGCATAATAATGACATGGGAGTGGGTTCTCATTAACATCCACATGAGGTATCTGCAAAGTACTACTGGTCACCTGCTCGCCAATGATCCTCCTTAAGTAGTGACAATCTTTGGTGGAGTGTTTCACCCTCTAGTGTAACTCATAATATTTAGGATTATCTTTGTTAGCTACTGTTGGGATTTCCCCGTTCAAGTGAAGGGGACCTGCTACCCCCTCTCGTACCGATTTACTATAACAATCCATAGCTTCTACTACGCTATAAGGTAGCAGTGGTGGGGCATCTTCTCCGAACTTTCTCTTATTACCATGGCTGTTGTTCTTAGATTCGGGGCCTCCATTATTGCCCTTTGGATTTCCATCCACATAGATGACTTCTTGCCTCCTCGAGACTTGAAACCTTCCATAAGTCAGTGGCACTTATGTCCTCCAACTTGACGACCTAGGCTTGATTATCATGGCTATATTACTGGCATCCCTGGTAAACTCTCTAAAAGTTCCATCTCTGGTCTCATTAACCAAATGGAGCTTGTATTCTTCTAAGAGCCCCTCTACACAGATTTGAAGCAGCCTTGCCTATACTACCTCTTCATGGACATCTAGTGCCCGCTGGCGAAAATTCTTGATATATCGCATTAACTCTTCCCCGGGCTTTTGCACCTCCCGTGCCAGGTGTCTCATCATGAACTCATCCTCCATTACGAAGAACTTTTGGAGGAATTGCCTATGCATTTCTTCCCAAGTGGGGATGCTGTTGGGTACCAAGTGGGAATACCACGTGTAGGATTTTCCTGTGAGGGTCTTGGAGAACTCCATCAACCTCAAATTTTTACCATTGCCATGCACTACTAGGTACTCAACGAACCTCTTCACGTACTCTCTTAGGTTCTCCCCTTTTCCATTGAACTTGATAAATTTTAATGGAATATACCCCTCAAGGTATGGCTTCCCATTCATAACTTGAGGGTAAATTCCTTGCAGATCCTCGTATAGATGAGGTGCTTCTCTCTGAGAGGAGGAAAACAGCTTCCTCACATCCTCCATAGTGACAGCTTTAGAGGGGGATTCCTCCAAACTCATGCCCTTTGTTGTTGGTGAACTTGATGGTGCCACAAGTTGTTCTAGCACCACCTTTCGCGGTGGAGATGCCTCTGCTGGAATTGTTATTGGAGTGGCTACCCCTCTGGAGGGGACAGCTACTGGTGTTACATAGCCTTGACCCAAACTTGCTAGGTTTACATTAAAAACACATGCCCATAAGGCTCATATTTGTCATCGGAGCTACTGCGAGTGAGATGGTCTGCCCTCCTTGAGGAGAAAGTGTCTTAGCTCTGGTCACAACCACATCCTCTTGAGTGGTCTGATCACTTTAAGTTCCATTCCCAAGTTAAATGTCTTCAAAAACTAGCTGCTTAGAAACGCTAAAACCTTCTTTTCCCATGAAAGTGAGGATACCTTCCCAGTGGAGTTGCCTAATATAGGAGGGTAGTGTGATTGGTGTCTTGTAAGATATTGAAATGGGTGAGGCATGACCCACTTTAATGAACTCTGCCTTAATGGTTTTTAAGAACTTCTAAAGCATCACCTAGTAAAACCTTCTCCATTTGGTAAAAATGGAACCGAAGTAAGAACTACTCCCTGCAAGAAGATAAACATCACAACTATAGTAGTAAATTTTCTCAAGAGGAACTCCTAAGAATGATGGCTGTCAGTATGGAGTGAAGGAACAAATAAATTAGCACTAGAAAGAGAGCGTGGAGAGAACACTAGGTATCTGGTGTGACTATGTGCCTTGAGTTCTGATTGTGACTTGACCTTGCCTAGGGGCCCTATTTCTACTTGGGCACTAGGGCTGAGTTGACACTTTGGGCGCCAAAACTGAGGGTGTTGGTGAGGGATAAAGTTTGCATTGTACCCTTTGTCCCTACTTGTGTGTGGTCATTTGTCCCTTTTGAGAAGGGTCTCAAGGACCACCTCTTCTAAAATCTTTTATAAACTTGAGGGGAGGTCTCAAGGACCACCTCCTCTAAATCATTTTATAAACTGTCCATTTCTTATGAGAAACCTCTTAGTTGCTCACTTCTATTATGACTGGGTGTGAACTGTGCAAGAACTGGGTGACTCCTATGGTCTATTTATTAGTGTTATCTTACCTTTAAAATGCTAAGTGGTTGAGCTTGCTCAACAAACCTTGTTCCTCGGCCACCAAGCCAAAACTACCAAGAGATCCCATTGCCTTTATTAGCCCTGCTTGCTCAACCAGGATACCTGTATAAAGAAGTAACATATCAGTACATTAATATATATTTGAGTAACAAATCTTTAGGAAGAGGTCACTCTAGGTGGACCTCCTTGACCACTAGTTCTTTTCAGTAAATCATTTGGAATTATGGGGACGAGGAACTCCTAAATGTGGGACTCCTCACCCAAACTTTTTTTCTAAAACTTTTTGAGCATTTGGGGACGAGGAGCTCCTTGTTGTGGGCCTCCTAGCCTAAACTTCCTTATTGTGGTTTCTGAGATTTTTGGGAAGAGGAGCCTCTCTTAATGGGCCTCCTTGCCCAAATTTCCAAATTTTGATTTTTGAGTATTTTAGGATGAGGAGCCTCTCATGGTGGGCCTCCTCGCCCAAATTTCCTTTTTGTGATTCTTGAGAAATTTGCGATGATGAGTCCCTCCTAGGGGGCTCCTCACCAAAATTTCACTTATGTAAGTTCTGAGCTTTTTAGGACAAGGATCCCTTCATGGTGGGCCTCCTCGCCCAAACTTTACTTTTATGAGTTCGGAGCTTTTTGGGACGAGGAGACCTTCATGGTGGGCCTCCTTGCCCAAATTCTATTTCTATGACTTCTGAGATTTTTAGGACGAGGAGCCTCTTGTGGTGGGCCTCCTCTCCCAAAGGATAATTCTGTCTTGGCCAGGGCACTTTTTCAAGGGGTTGCTGGTGGTGAGACCCCTCGCCATATGGTCCTGCTCGCCCAATTGTTTAGGCAATTAAGTATGTACCCGTATACAACTTGGTTCTAGACTGACCGACAGGATCTTATTTTATAAATGAGTGAAATAGTGTGAAAATTCAGGTGGTAAGGCGACTAAAATTTTGGCATAGTTTCGCATTATAGTTGGCAAACTAGGTATAAGTGTCCTAGGATAGACGTCTATATGATGTTGAGACATTTGGTGGGTTAGTTACAGAGTTCCCCCTTTTGGCATGACATTCATGTTATACCTCTTGCCTATAAGGGCAACGATTCGTTGGTATGTGTAAATAAGACATTTGATATATCTAAGAGTAATTTAATTTCCTCAAGATATACCTCTTGTAAATGGTATGTGTAAGCGTAAATTCGATATACTCGATGTACGTAAATGAGTTCCCCATTATATACCTTTGTCGTGAGTTCGGTCAAATAGTATGATGCGATGGGAACCGTTCGATATATGCGGAAGGTACAAAGCCAATGGAAGGTGGGAATCATATCTCTTAGGTTAACCGCGCCCTGTAGGACCGGCACCCATCACAAAGTGACCCCCAATATAGGACAAACTTTTGTTCAATATTCCCATGATCAATTAATGTAGTGTGCAAGAATGCATGAGTTTTAATTAGTATCTTATGGAGAGTTTTATGTATGCTAAACAAGGTAAATACTACAACTAGGAGGGAGAGTATAAAATAAACAAGTAGCATGGGATAAAGGGGATAATCATAGAGAGTACAACTAATAAGTATATACATGAATCATGGAGACTATACAAGGCATAATGATAAATACAAAGTGTGGGGCATGCCAATATACGAGTGAGTGAGAAATATGTATAAGGGGAGAGAGTGACATGTGAATAGTGTGAATGAAGAAAGCATGTGAATATATACAAATGAGAGAAATGTGGAAATGTGTGATAGTGAGACTAAGCATGGATAATATACAAGTGGTGTGTGAAGTGTGTGTAAGTGAGCATGAAGATATATACAAGTAAGAAGAACGTGAGAGTGTGTCCTACTGAAGCTAAGAATGGATATCTACAAGTGCAATGTGAAATATGTGAGTAAGAGGGAGACTATATACGAGTATGAGTGTATGAAGTGAACAAGGTGAATATATACAAGCAAGTAGAAGGTGAAACATGGTAAACATATGTAATTGAATAAAAGGTGAAGCGTGTGATAAGAAGGTGATATATACATGTGGTGAGAAAAGATCATGGTAGAAATAAACATCATGATAATACTGAGACATATATACAAGATGTAAGTAAAAGAGTAAGGAGAACATACAAGTGGAGGCACATATACACATTTAGAAAAGTAGGAGATCAAAAGGAAGAACAACCATGTGAAAATAGCATCTAGTCCTCTAAAAACATCCCCAGCGGAGTCGCCACAATAGCCTTCCCGGAAAGATTCCTCCAGCATGGACCAACCCGAAATTAGGACTGGAGGGAAAGTCAGAGAAATCCCTCCCTCCCGCACTCTCGACTGCCTCAGATATAAATTGGTCATAGTCAAAAGGGGATAAACACGAAGAAATGGAGTCGCCAGCCTATTTTTCTCAAAATGGGCAAAAGAAATGTAGATGTTCCGAGAGAACGACCTCAAAATACATACTGATGCATACAAAACTAAATGATTTAAGGCTCTGGGGATTAAGTTACGGAATGAAAACGTGTTAGGTACCCATACAACCCCTTTGATCTCTCATGGGTGATGACAATATTCTCCTTTTGTAACAAAATATGATATGTGTGTACATATGTGCGGTGTGAATAACAAGAGACATAAATCATCTTACCCACGTCATGGGAAAGACGGGGTGGAAGCATCCTAAGGAGTATGTAAAAGAAATAATATAAAAATAAATAGAATGTGAGTGCCCATCGAATCATAAGTTAATGTGAAGAAGTGAATGTGTATGTCTAGTGTATGTATGAGTTTGTGAACTCGTAAATACTATTAAATACAAGAAAGGATAAAATGAGAAAATTGGACTCGAATCCCAAGGGACGCCTACTTAGCCTAAAGGGCATTAAAGTCCACATAGTTCGATAACATGAGAAGGTGGGGTTTAACCCATAAATCCTAATGTAGTACTTCCTTTAGTATATCTTTTAGAAATCGTGCGCAAGTGTGAAAATGAGGAAATCCCAATTTAGGATTTATAAGATACCCCTCGTTTTTACCTTTTAGATTTATAAAAATAAGATTTATGTGTGCTAAATAATAAAAAGTGAGATTAGTTTTAATGTGGGAGAATGAAATAAAGATATATCAAAAGCGGAAAGAAAAATATACAACTACTATTAATTATGTGAGTTGTAAATAGACATGGGTAGACATTCTGGAGAACTTTACTTCTGATTTTATAATGGTAGGAGGCTGATTTTAGTATGGTTGGATGGTGGTGATGTAAGGATGGAAAGATGGGAGGAATATGGAGGAGGATGAAGTAAGTAAATGGATAGAATACAAGCAAAAACATATTTTTGACGCGCTGATTTCGAGGGGAATATTCTGATTTCCAAAAGGGACCCCTTGAGAATGAGGTCATAGTCTCATTAAATAGTAAAAAATAGGGTTTCGGTGGGGTGCCAATCGGCATGGCCCCTGGCCTACCAATCACCATGGCTCCTGCCTTGCTGTTAAAGGAAAGTACACCCTACCGATAGGAAGGGGGGCTAGGGTCCCTACAGGCAGTTCGGAACAGACTTTTCTGAAAAATGAGCATAAAATGTAAACTGTAAGTCTGAATTGTGCACGATCGTGGAAGTTAAAAAGGGTATTTAGATCCCTAAAAGAATACATTTCTCCACTCCCGGGTTCGAGAGTTAACCAAAGTCAAATGGGCTCAAAAGCAATCGATTGTCTTTGGACGGGGGGTTCTCTGAGTAAAAAGGAAAGTACGTACGAACCGTGAGGCTCATTTATGCATGGTATGGACCATTGGAAAGGGGATTCATAGACTTGTGA
This sequence comes from Sambucus nigra, assembly GCA_949130495.1. Taxonomy (NCBI): domain Eukaryota; kingdom Viridiplantae; phylum Streptophyta; class Magnoliopsida; order Dipsacales; family Adoxaceae; genus Sambucus; species Sambucus nigra. The sequence goes on along the minus strand of OX422214.1, from coordinate 39,638,732 downwards.
GGTTTCATTGATCTTTTCTTAGGTTACGTATTTGATTGAGGTAAAATGGTGCCTAAAATCTCCCGGTGGCCTCTCAGAGTAGAAAGGTACATTTGTGAGAACTGTGAGGCCAATTCACGCAAGGTAGGGATCGTTGGAAAGGGGATAAAGAGACCTACGGGGTTTGATTGAGATTATCTTGGCTTGGATAGTTTACAGGGGTCAAACGGGTATCGGGAGTGCCCATAGGCCTCTACATCAAGTCTCAGAGTAAAATGGTGAGTACGCATAAACCATGAGGTCGATCCGCGCATGGTATGGATAGCCCTATGAGCTATCATTGAGATTCTATTATGTTGGAGAGTTAATGGAGTCAAACAAAACCCGATATTTCCAAGTGGCCTCTAGATTAGGTCTCGGAGTAGGACCTGGGGTTTACGCTGTGAGGAGAAGTGCTAATGACCTAAAGGGAAATACTTAGGGGGTACTATGATGGGTTTTTTATACTATCCATTATCCAATTATGTTAAACATTATGATCTCCCACCTAAGTGGAATATGACTACTATCGAACCATTTGATCGGTATAATGATCCCATAGACCATATGGAGACTTACATATCACTCGCTCTCCTTCAAGATTCCTCGGATGAGGTCCAATGTAGAGCCTTTCCTATTACTTTAAGGGGAACGACTAGGCACTAGTTTAAGAATCTCATAGCAAGGACTGTTTAAATCTTCAAAGAGTTAGAAATATCCTTTGTCACCATTTCATAAGGGCTTAGAAGATGAGGAATCATGTAACCTCTCTTTTCCACTTATAATAAAAAACTGGTGACTCCCTCAAAGAATATTACAATAAATTAAGCCAAGAGGATCTCTAAGTTGATGATCTAAATGACACCATATGTGTGCAAGCCTTCATCTCAATCCTCACCTCACAAGATCCGTTGAGATCTTTCAACAATAGACCCCCTAAATTTATGGTTGAGTTTCTTGGGCGATCTCAGAAATACATGAATATTGAGGACGCCATCACAACTAGGCGTTCCATTGCCTCCCCCAGTAAGGAAAAATAAAGGATGTCTTATCCATCCTATGGGAGACCCCTAAGGTAGTTGAGACCAAGAAGAGGAAGAACAAAGTTAAGAAGAATGGGCCTCTGGAAGCCAAACATTTTATACCTCTCATAGTCACCATAAAATAGATCTTTACAGTAGGTGAATCTTAAGATCTCCTACCTCCGTAAACAGGTGACGGGAGAGATAAGTCCAAGTATTATAGGTTTCATATGGACCATGACCATAATGCTAACTATTTCTTCAGACTCAAAGAAGCCTTCAAATGGGTGATGAAGAGGGGTTACCTCAAGGAGTTTATGGCTAAAGACACGGGCAAAGGTCGACACAACAACCATAAAAACAATAACAAAAACACGGAAAATGTCCCTCTGATTTATGTGGATACCATTTTCAAAGGTTTTGTCGGTGGTGTACTCTCTTTTTCAACCAAAAAAATCCCATATCAGAAGCATGTAGCGCGAAGAGGTGCATGTAAAAAGTTTTGTTCACCATAATTAATCCCCAAAGGGGGTTCCGATGATGGTCTTTTTAGAAACATAACTCAAGAGGGTCATACTACCTCACAATAATTTATTCTTCATCAAAGTGATCATGGGTAGTTCCAATATGAAGAGGTTTTTTATTTACACATTTAGCTCCAAAGATATCTTATTGGGCTTTTTTATGAAAGAGATCATCAGGTCCATGTCAATGCTAAGCACATGCAACCAATGACCACTCCTCTGATTGGGTGTAATGGGGACCAGACAAATCCCCTGAGGTATGTCCCCCCCCCCTCACTATTATCTAAAAAACTACTAGTCCACCATTTGGAACAAGTTCCTAGTGGTGGACCCCTCATCCTAGAATGTAATCTTGGGTCGACCATTGCTCAATGATTAAATTGTTCTCATATTTACATGAAGGCTGGTAATGAGGTTTCCTATCCCTATGGGTGTGGGAGAAGTACACATGATTAAAAGAAATTAAGGGAGTGTTACCAAACTTCTATGAAAGAGAGGAAAAAGTCACTTGAAACTTCCTAAAGCTTTCCCGAGGTTCCAAAAAGCTCACAAATGAGTGTTGCAGCCCTAATCGAGGTCCTACCTCCTCCATAAAAAAATGTCTGAACTCTCTATAGAGAGTTTGAGCATAGAGTTGATGAATGTAGATAACATAGATCTATGAGAGCAGGAAAAGGAATAAAGGGAAGAACCAACGGAGACACTAGTCATTATTTTTATTAATGCACGGAATCCTCCCTGGGTGGCACAAATTGGGGCTAGTCTCAGATCCCCCCTAAAGTGGGGCTAACCTAATTCCTAAAAGAAAAAAAAAGATGTGTTCTCTCCATTCAAACATGATAGAAGTAGACCCTAATGTCATGGTCCACCACCTCAGTGTGGATGTAAGGGAGAATTTCCAATCAAGATAATTTATATGTATATTGTCTTTATTCGATTTGGACAACACTTGTTTAAGTCATAGGAGAGGATTTTTGTTGTTTCTCCTTTAAGCCTGAGATTTTTTTATTGAAAAATATGATAGTGTAATGGGAAAAGGATACAAAGGGAGTAAATCTCCTTTGCGTGAAAAGAAATCGTCGGCAAGAGCCTAAAAGAAAAGAGAGACAAAAGAAAAGAAATAATTGCCAAGGCTATAGACATGAATTGATGCTTCAAAATTTCTATCTTCAAAATGATTAAGATAAAATAAGAACTTATATATATTGTGCACTTTACCTTTGTCTGTCTCCGAACAAAAGGGGGCGGGGAGAAATATTATCATGGGATATAATTATAATGCAAGGGGGATGCATACTTTTTGGGGCAATTTTTTTTATATGAAGTTTATATATTACGATATTCTCTACGAATTTGATAAATGTGTTACGTATGCAAGTTTAGCAATGATGGGGGTAATGTTTTACAAGAGAAAATATACTCAAGTTTGTGTCGATAAAGCATTTGTACTTTTTTATTTTGGGGTTAGGATTGAGTCTTTAGTGATTTTGACGGCCCAATAGGTTTTTGTTTTTGAGTTTTGTCCATAAATAGCCAAAGGGGGGATTCATATGGGAAAATTTTTAATCAAGTTAATTGTATGTATGTTGGCTTTATTCCATTTGGACTAAACTTGTTTGAGTTACAGGTTAGGATTTGCGTCATTTGTCCTTCAAGGTTACGATGTGTTTCGTGCGACATCGAGTACACATTGTGTTTCATGTCGAGTTTTGTCTTCAACATCCAAGAGATCTCAAGAGGTATGAATACATATTATGTTTGATTTCTGGATACGTCATATGGGTGATATTGAAAAAAGGTTTTTGAGGAAATTTTGTGTAAGAAAATTTAGAAGAAAATATTTTTTTTCTCACTAAGTTGTCTGAATGAGATTTTCAATCTGTTTAGACGAGTTTTCATTAATCGTCCAAACGAGATTTTCAGTATGTTCGAATGAGATTTTTAGACTCTTAAAATGAACAAGTTGCTTTAAATGAGAAATAGTTTTTTTTTTCAAGTGAACATCAAATGAGGAGAGAACTCTATTTTTCTATTTTATAGTGAGATGTCATTCAAAGCTCGTTCAAATGAGTTTGTATTAGCCGTTCGAATAAGTTCAGATGAGAATACACAACTCGTTCAAATGACCCTATGTTTTTTGTTCGAATGAGATTTCTCAATTTTTGTGCCTCCCCTTTTTTGTGTTTTCTATAAATAGATGGTTTTGCACAACAATTTTCTTTTAAGGGTTGCAAAGTTAATTTTCCAAAAGTCCCATAAACCCTAGTTTACTTCCATTGTTTGGGATAAAAGAATATACATACATATGTCTATTTGAGATCTATGTTTGTATTTCACCAAAGCAATTTCTATTGATTGAGAGATGGATTCATACAGTAGATTCCGATCCATGTTTGTTAAAGTGATGGTTTGCTATATAAGACCGGTGGATCACGAGACGTGTTATGGGAATTAATGGGTAGATTCGTGCGCATTATTATGAAGAAGATTGAAGGAATGAAGATAACATCAAGGCTTGAAGGAGTCGAATTGGTTAAGTCATATGTCGTCCTTGTGTAAATAATATATCATAATGAATTTGCGTGACTGGGCCATCCGAGGTTTTCTCGTTGTGGATTTTTCTCGTTTATTGTTGTGTTGTGGTTTGCTTTATTTCATGCTTAGTTATATCACCTAGATGCATGTTTTAGGGAAAGATAAAATTTTCCTAATTGTCTTCACAACACAAGTTTAATTGGTTCAAATTTTTCATTAGTCTAATTAATTTTGAAAAATTAAAAATTGGTGTGGGGGTGGGGGTAATCTTTTTAATACTTCACATAATAGCACTCTCGGTGGACCCAAACCACAATCATGTCTACCATAAAAAGAGGTTATTTTGTTTATAAAGGAACACTACTGCTACGGAGGAGGTAGAAAATCTCTTAGTAGCCAACTTCATTAGAGAGGTGAAATACTCGTAATGGTTCTCCAATGTAGTGCTTGTTCCCAAAGCCATCAAGAAGTGAAGAATGTGCATTGATTTCACAAACCTCAATAAGGCATACCCTAAATATTTCTACCCTATACATAGGATTAAAACTTTGGTAGACTTGATGGCTAGCCATAAATTGTTCTCATGCATGGATGAATACTCCATATATAACCAGATTAGGATGGCCACTACTAATGAAGAAAATACATCGATCATTACGAATAAAGGTAACTAATGTTAAAAAGTTCTGCTTTTGCATTAAAGAATGAAGGTGCAACTTATCAGAGTGTGGTGAACTCCATTATCAAAAATCTCATTATCGAATGCATGGAGGTCTTATTGATGGCATGCTGATTAAAAGCCAGGGGAGACCATCATTATTCTTAGGAGGAATCAGATGAGCCTCAACCAAAAGAAATGTGCTTTTGCGGTGGCTAGAGGATTTGTTTTGAGATTTATACTCACTAGACGTGGCATAAAGGCCAATCAGGAGAAAATTCAGGCTTTGCTAGATATGGAATACCCAAGAACTATCAAAGAGTTCCAAATCCTTACTTGAAGATTTTTTTCCCGCGATCGATTTATCAGAAAAGCTAGGGACAAATGTTTGACTTTCTTCAAAATACTAAAGAAGTCCTTCTAATGGACTCCATAAGCGAAAGAAAATTTTCAGAGACTAAAGAAGTACCTAAAGTCTTTATCTCTTCTGTCACAAACCATCATTGGGGAAGATTTAAACTCTTACCTTGTTGCTTCTGCAACCACTAATAGGTCAACCTTGATCTACTAAGAATTTAGGGTTCAGTACCTTACGTATTATGTTATCCGAGCAATGGAGGGAGCCAAAAAAAATATCCAAGGATGGAAAATCTCACCTTCTTCCTCATTATCTCAACCAGGTATATAAGGCCTTGCATCCAATCACGCACCATCATGGTCATAATTTACTAACCCCTCTAATAGATCCTCAACAAGCCTGAAACCTCAGGAAGGCTTCTCAATTGGTTCATGGAATTGGGAGAATTTGATATCAAGTATTAACCATGGAGTGAAATTAAAGGTAGGACCTTATCTGACTTTATCATAGAGTTCAACCACCTTGATGAAGTGGAAGAAGAGCCCATGATATTAGGAGTATAAGATACAACACCCGAGGGATCCAAACAACCATTGTTCTAAGAGATAGAACACATCTCTCCAATATGGGCCTTGCACGTGGACGGCTCTTTTAACAGCTTAGGCAGTGGAGCTAGATTTCTTTTACTAATTTTAGAAGGAGGAACTATTTTTCTTCCTTTTAGTTTCCAATTTAAGTATTCTAATAATGAGGCAGAGTATGAATCCTTGGTTGCAGTCCTAGGTTTGGCCATTCATTTAAAAGCAGAGCGGGTCAAATCCATCCGTAATTATCAACTGGGGGTCAATCAAGTCACAGAGGTCTTGAGGAAAAGGATGACAAAATGGTAGGTTACATGGAAATCATAAAGCACATCATCTATATAACCTAAAATTCAATATTATGAGGGTCACCTGAGTGGAAAATTCTGAGACTAACCACCTTAAATGAGTGGATTCTTTATATTATATAGATCCAAAGGTACTTATTGTCACCTCGGACCAACCAAGCATTATCCATATGCAGATCAACATTGTACAGGTTGATTAAATCTCATATTAGACCACCCCCATTAAGGTTTATCTCGGAGATGGAATCCTTCCTAAGGACAAGATTCAGGATAAATGACAGAAGGCCTTCGCTTCCAGATACTACATAGTGCATGGGTACCTATTAAAATGGGTTTTTCTCATCACCTCAATGGTTCACCCTTTCTTGATTGGAAACAAGGGAATTCAAAAAGAGTAAATAATTCTAGAGAAAAGAAAAAAAAAAGTTACTCTTCAAAAGTTCACCCTTTCTTCAAAAATACAAAATCATTTTGAGGTGTTAACTTTTAGCATCTTTTCATGCATTTTTCATCCTGAAAAGTCCTTAAATTATCCGAGGGTTGACATGATTTTCTCAACATTAAAAAGATTATTTTTTCACATTATATAGAAAATTTTATCCGTTCTTGAGATTGCGTTTTTTCATTTTATATAAATGTTTTTCATCACTGAAATATGAAAGACTTTTCTTTCAATTACAATTATACTTTATGCTTACATATCCCAATTGACTTACACCTATTTAGAGTGCCTTCATTTTTTAGTGTAGTCATCGACGAAAATTGAACCAGTGTGCTTCCATATAGGCATCGAGTCACTAAACCCTATAAATAATATTGCCTATAGATTTTATGACGTACACCATGCACTGAGCCAATACATATATATCTCATTAATTGCTTTAACATAATGGTTACAGCAAATAAACTATTGGAGAAATATGCTAGTCATCGCTATTTACGCATGAAAATATAAGATTTTTTAAACGGTTTTTATTAAATAATGGGTAGCTATTTTGAGAAGAATTTGATGTTTTTGAGTATCATCAGTGTAAACTCTCACGAGGCAAAACTCGTCCACTAGGGTAATCTCGGTATTTAGCTGGCTTCTTTCATTAGCTAAATGCAACTGTGCATCCCACAAAAGTGGATCTCTATCATATTTTATCATTTTTGAATAAAATGGAAAAATTTAACACCAACAAATATTCTACTATGTCGCTAGGGACTAGTAGCACGTTAGTTAGGGGGTATGATAAGTGTCAAATATCGCATTTGATTACGCCTTCTATGGTGCAATTTTGCAATCCCATATTTACTGAACTCACATAGTCATTTATCGTATAACCTTAAACATTCAACATTAACCGCCTGTACAAGGTTTATTTGAGTATTTAACGGGTTCATGATGTTAATTAGGAAGGCTAAAAGAAATTTGGACAAAAAATAGTCACATAGGCACATTCAGAGGCAAAATGGTAAATTCAAATCACCAATTTCTTACTCAGACAATTCACGGAAGTTGTTGGTCTCGAATCATGGAATGCCTAGGTTCTAATGACGTATCAATTGGGTCCCAAACGAAGAAATTATAACCGTGTAAAGTTAGGTCCAAAAGAAAATGAAAATTTAATGCCTTAGGTCAAACCTGAAGTCAAACTCCATGACCTAAACACTGTTGAAATATTATCAGTCTCGAAATGTAGTTCACGACAGTTTTTGTGGTGCATCAATTAGAGGTCATGTAAGAAAGTTATGAAGCTTTGGAGTTTATTTGTAATTATTAAAAGTAAGGAGAAATGAGTGGTAATATATTATTGTTGCTACATATTTATTAAAGACTGTGGTTGGATTAGTGGAAAAAGGTTATTTTGGTAAAGGAATGGGTCGCGAGTTCAATTTCCCCACTCCCAACCTTATACTCCAATTTCGCGATTGATCAGACAAACCACATCGCGCGACGTGTCAGCGCGATCTTATGGCCACAAGCATGCCACATGGCGCACAATCCCTTCCACCTTTCCTCTCTTGCCCCTTATGCGTTACCTAGACCAGCCATGTGCATGGCAACTTCCCTTCTCCCCTTTTTTTATTTTCCTCACGATTTGTTCATTTCTCTCCCCCCCTTTGTATTATTTCCAAGTTCCTTTCCATTGTTTTATTCTTTCCCTTGATTTGTGTTTACTTTGGTTTTTTTAATCTTTTTCCTTTTCTACTTTGTCTTTTGCTTCTCTTCGTCTATTTCCTTATTCCCACGATTTCCTTACCAGGTCACGTTTTTTATTTTTTTTATTATTATTCCTTTTTTATCAGTTCTCCCATGAGAGATTCCTTTTCACATTTGTTTTTCATTCTTTTTCTTTATCCCATTCTCCTATCTTGTTTTCTTATTTTACTTTTTTTTTCTTTTTAATTCCCCCCCCCCCCCAATATTCTTCCTTTCTTATTTTTTTATTATTATTTCTTTTTTATCATTTCTCCCATGAGAGATTCCTTTTCACATTTTCTTTTCATTATTTTGCTTTATCCCATTCTCCTATCTTGTTTTCTTATTTTAGTTTTTCTTCCTTTTTGATTCCCCCCCCCCCCCCCCCCCCCAATATTCTTTCACATATTGTTTCCCAGGATTTTCTTGTTTTTGTCTTCTTTTGTTTATTTTTTATTTTTTTGATTTGTTTTATTATTTAAACCATTCATTCCATTTATACCTTTACCTTTGCCAAATTATAATTCCCACGAGATCCATTCTTCCATTTTTTTTTCCAGCAGCCATCTTTTGTAGTATTTTATTTAGCGCCCATAATTTTGTGAAATTGTAGGTGTGCCCCCAAGCTATTTCTTTCCACCTATAAAAGGGCCATTGGGTTTCATTTTTTGGGGACCTCATATCTCATATTAGACAAAAAATTTAGAGTAGTGTAGTTTAGTTATAATCTGTAATTAAAATGCAGTTTTAATAAATTATTCTTTTAGTTAATTAGTTATTTGATTATTAATATTTTCACTATAAAATCAGTTTAAATTATTTATAATTAGTTGCTCACACTCAAATAGTTTTTCTTCCTTTCAAAATTATTTATTCACACACACTGTCGTGACACCCCGCCTAATTAAACCTTGGGTGATCAAGACTTAATTTAATTTAAAACAGGTTTCTTAAATGGTTCGTTCTTAACATCACTGTCGAAAGCTTTTTAGTTACTAACCACCTAAGTAAAATTAAGCTGGTGCCAAATTTTATCTTCCTTAAACAGATAAATAACTCTTGCGAAACAATACAATTTATGCAGTACTAAACCAATCATCATAAATAACTCAATGAAATAAAGTCTCGGCGAAAACCACGGCTAAAATAACTAACTCAAAATCTAAAATCAGAATAACTGCAAATGTAAAGATTGGACAACATGTCCCAAACTGAGAGTACTAAAACTGAGATCCTACGCTAGATCTGAAAAAGAGAAACGTCTAAACAATCCCTGCAACATCCACATGTACTGCAGCTCCCAAATCCCTGGAATGAAGTCATGCTGGGTGTCCCCGTGGCTGGGCACCTAAAAGGTTTTTTAAAAGATTTTGCATAGCAAGAGTTAGTACTCAAAACATTTAAAAATATTTTGCAAGAAGTTATCACAATTATGAGTTATTGATTACACATGTTAAGACTTCGCACACTCCTTTGAGTTACCTCACCTCTCTCCTATAGTGCACGCCTAACGTTGGTACTTATTCCACCTAGTTGTGCTGCCCAAGTCAACTAGGTTAGAATACTCCACTGCCCGTATCAACTCGTTAATTCCCCATAACATACACGTAGTATCTTAATAGTCCATATCTCATATGTTATAAACGTAGATAACTACTCATCTCTTGTTATCTTTATTCTTGTTATAGTTAAGTTTCACTACTTAATTATTACTAAGATATTATCAGTCCATCTTATTATCTACAATCTCATGTCAGTAGATTATACATACGGTATACATTTATTACCCAACATATACTATGTATTGGTTAACACTAATATGTCCTTATAACACACATAAAGAACACTTGGTTCGGAATGATTCATCGACCCCAAGTAAGAGTTGGTTCGGAATAATCCATAACTATTTATATATACACATATTCTGGTTCGGGACTCTTTCATCACGACACCAGTTAAGGTTTGGTTATGCATTTTTCATCGACCCCAAACATATAATAACTCTATGTTAGTTAGGAATATCTCCTCGACCCTAACATAATTAATTTAGGTATAATTCTCTTAACCTAAAAGTTCATAAAATTCAATAGGTACACACCTGGCCTTTCAAATTATGTCCGTACGTAATATCTTATTCTGTTATATTCACCGTATTTGTTAATTTACGATTTAATTTATTATCGCATTTATTCGAGTATTCACACAACTCTAAGGGTCCTAGTTACCCCTCCATTCATTTAGTGGTTAAGCTATCTCTAACCTACTGGTATATTTTTTAAATTGACACTCACTCCTTTCGTAACTCAATTCTTGAATTTTCGATGTACGACTCAATCGGATGTTTCCCGTCGGTCCATTTCTCATAACCTTATACTAAATGATTTATAACGGAATCTCACATTATCCCTATTGGTACTCATTAGGTCCCCACATAGGTAAAATATCATCACTAACGTTCCTATTAAGTGACGGTAATCGAAAAAAAAATAATCTACAAAATATCCAAAATTCAACCTGGATCGATCGATCGATGAAATAGGGTCGATCGATCGACATTCAAGGGTCAATCGATCGATCGAGCAGTGACAGGCCCAGATCATCTTCTTCATGCAGGTTACACCATTTTTTATTATCCAACTCCCATGATAATTCACCAAACTTGTAACTAACGATTTCTAATCATTCCTACATACTCTGGGACGATTACCAACGATCTCAAACAACATAATTATTATAAATTCAGTCCAGATTAATTCAAATCTTCCTATTATTCAAGAGCCCTAAAAATATAATCTTTCCATATTCTCATCCATAAACCCAGATTTTTAATTCGATTTAATCATCAAGTCTCCTATGATATCAAATCATTTGAAGGTCTAAAATGTTCTACATGTAATCCCTATCAATCATGTATCATATTCAAGTCTTTATTTCCAAGAAAAATCATAAAAGTCATGTTCTTCATAAAACTTATACATGGGTATTATAACTCAATCTATGTTGCAAATAATTACTTGTCTTATTGTTCAGTAGAGTCTAATTTCGTGATTGTTATTGGTGATTGATGGTCTTTCTCCTTTAATCCTTCTTCCCAACAAGTTGGTGGTGAAAGTCTCCTCTGAATCCTTCCCACTTCTTTCTTTTGCCTTAGGAATTGTTTCTCTCTTCTCTCTAATGGCTATGGTGTGTTTTTCTTCTCTCCAACCCTAGCCTCCAACTCTTATAATCTGACTTAGGGTTCTAAAATTCGTAGGTCTCCTTACCCTTAAATGTCAAGAGACCAAAATGCCCTCGTATGGTCCCGGTTTAGCCCAAAAACAACCCGGCACTCGACTACTACCCCCGGGTACACTATGTTGACTAATTCGACCCTTTCAGAATCACTTGTGGCCTCTAAATTATCATTTGAGTCTTTTAAAATATGTTTCTCATCTCACCCTCAACTTTGTCTACGCGTGACATTTGATTGAGGTAAACTCAAGTACGTCTGTATAAATCGCTATGTCGTACACATAAACTTTCAATATTTACTATTCACACTAAGTAAACTTTAATATTCATATTAATCAGTATCCAACTCTCGATTAATATCTAATATCCATAATGATTATTTAATCATAGTTATTATTACATCACATTAAACTACTCTACTTACGTAATTTAAATTAAAACGTATTTTCCTTTTTAATTATTCAATTAACGCAATTAATTAAATTCTAAATATGTAGAAAATACGGGGTATTACATACTTCCCCCTTAAAAAGGAATTTCGACCTCAAAATTAGGAAAAAATACCTGCAGTGAATAACTCTGGATACTGCTCTCGTATATCCTCCTCACGCTCCCAAGTAGACTCATCAATATTGTGATGTTCCCACTGTACTCGCACTAAAGGTACCTCCTTGGATCGTAGTTTACGCTCACTATGATCCAGAATAGCCACGGGTCTCTCCTCATATGAGACATCTGGCTGCAAGTCAATCTCCTCAAGTGTAATGTGCCAGAAGGCTCTCTCACTCCCCTTGTATTTCTTCAGCGACGCCACATGGAACACATCGTCTATTCGCTGAAGAAGCTCGGGGAGTCCCAATCTGTAAGCTACCGATCCCACCCTCTCAATAATAGGAAACGGTCCCACATATCTCGGTGCTAACTTCCCCTTCTTGCCGAACCTCATAATCCCCTTCATAAGAGATACTCGAATCAACACCTGGTCGCCCACATCTAGCTCCACGTGTCTCCTACCGGTATCAGCATAACTCTTTTGCCTATCCTGAGCTATTCGAATAAATCCTCGAATCAACTCTCTTTTGGAAAAAGTCTCCTGTATCATCTCTGGTCCCAATATCTTGTTATCCCCCACCTCTAACCAACAGGTGGGCGAACGACAAGGCCTCCCATAAAGTGCCTCAAATGGAGCCATATGGATAGTGAATTGGTAAGAGTTGTTATACGCACACTCTACCAAAGGAAGGTATTATTCCCATCCTCCCCCAAAATCTAGGATACACATCCTCAACATATCCTCCCGCATCTGGTTTACCCTTTCAATCTGACCGTCTGTCTGCGGGTGATACACCGTACTCAGCCACAAGTCGGTGCCCATGGCCTCCTGAAAGCTCTGCGAGAAATGTGACACAAATATTTTGTCTCTGTGAGACACAATATTAACAAGAATTCCGTGCAGCTTAACTATCTCCGAAATGAATAGCTGCGCATACCGCATCGTATCATAATCCGTACGAACCGATAAGAAATAATCTACCTTAGTCAGCCGATCTACTATCACCCATATGGAACAGTGACCCTTCTACGACGCTGGTAACCCAGTAATAAAATCCATCGAGATACTCTCCCACTTCCACACGAGAATCTCCAGTGGCTGTAGCATCCCTGAAGATCTTTGATGGTCAACTATCACGAGCTGACATGTAACACACTTTGAGACAAACTCTGCAATGTCTCGTTTCATACCTGACCACCAATATAGTCATCGCATATCCTGGTACATTTTATCCCCACCTGGATGTACCGAAAACTTTGACCCGTGCGACTGTGTCATTATGACATACCTCAAATCATCATCCTCGGGTACTATTAGTCTCCCAATAAATCGTAGTCCACCCTCTGAGCTGATGGAGTAGGACTTTGTCCCCTCGGCCAGTAACTGTCGTACTCTGTCCTGACAAAATGGGTCCTCGGCCTATGCCCTCACTACCCGCATAACACTCTAGAGAGTGATAGCTAAAACTTCTATGTATGCCCTGGCTATCTCATCCTCGTGTCGAAGTTCACTCCACTTCGCCTTCTAAATTCCTGCCAACTCTCCGGTAGGTCTTCGGCTTAAGGCATCTGGAACCACGTTAGCCTTACCAGGATGATACTGTGTATCAAACTAGTAGTCCTTCACTAATTCAAGCCACCTCCTTTGCCTCATATTTAGATCCTTCTATTTGAAGAGATACTGAAGTGACTTATGATCCGTGAATAGAGTAAACTGCTCACCGAGAAGATAGTGCCTCCATATCCTCAATGCAAAAACGACCGTTGCCAACTCGAGGTCGTGGGTGGGGTAATTCTTGTCATGTGTCTTTAGCTTTTGGGAAGCACAATTTATAGCCCTCTATTCTTGTTGTAACACACCCCCAAGTCCCTGTAAGGATGAGTCAGTATAGACTCGGTACTCCATTCCGCTCCTAGGCAAGGCTAGAATGGGTGCTGATGTCAACTTTGTCCTTTAGATCATCAAATGCTAACTGACAGTAGTCACTCCATACGAAGGGCACTCCCTTCCGAGTCAAGTTCGTCAAAGGACCGGCAATTTTTTAGAACCCCTTGATGAAGCGATGATAATAACCGGCCAACCCCAAAAAAGCTAAGAATTTTGTTTGGTGTCGTGGGCTTCCCCCACTCCCTCACCGCCGATACTTTACTCAGATCAACAGCGATGCCTCTGTAGGATACAACTTGGCCTAGAAACTGAACCTCCCGAAGCCAAAATCCACACTTCCCAAATTTGGCGTACAGCTGATGGTTCCGTAATGTCTGCAGAACCATTCATAAATGTTCGGTGTGTTCCTCCTCCGTACGAGAGTAAATCAGAATGTCGTCTATGAATACAATCACAAACTGATCCAAAAACTCCCTGAATACTCTGTTCATGAGATCCATGAATACTGCAGGCGCATTAGTGAGCCCAAACGGAATCACCCTTAACTCGTATGGCCCGTACCACGATAGGAAAGCGGTCTTAGGTACATCCTATTCTCGAATGTGCAACTGGTGGTAACCTGACCTCAAATCGATCTTTGAGAATTACGCAGCCCCTCTCAAATGATCAAATAAGTCTTCAATCCTAGGTTACAGATACTTATTACGTATCGTCACCTTGTTCAGCTCCCTGTAATCTACACACAGATGAAGTGAACCATCCCTTTTCTTCACAAATAAAATCGGCGCACCCCACAGCGATGTACTCCGCCGAATGAAACCCTGTCTTAAGAGCTGCTGGATCTGTTCTCTCAGCTCCCGCATCTCCGAAGGAGCCATGTGACACGGTGCTCTGGCAATCGGTCTCGTCCCCAGTGCTAGGTCGATAACGAAGTATATCTCCCGACTGGGTGGTAACCCAGGTATCTCCTAAAAGACGTCCTCGAAATCCCTCATGACTAGGATTGAGTCCATAAAAATGACCACCTCCTATGAGGTCTCCTCCTCAATATAATATAAATGAGTGTGCGATCCTCCCTCGGGGAGAGGCATCGGCACTATGAACATCTCCTGTCCCGAAATGAAAAACACGATAGTCCTCTCATAGCAATCTACCATCGCCCTATAATGCGCCAACCAATCCATGCCTAGGATGACGTCATAACCATTCATATCCAGCACTAGAAGGTTTTCCGCTAGACTCAATCTCCCGACCACAATGTCCACACCCTTACAAATCGAGTGTATAAGGGACCCACTACCCATCGGTGACTCCACGCACATAAGATGAGTGTCGGTTGTCTCTAAGAGGCCGGCTGCCCATACAAATCTAGTGGCAATTAAAGAATGTGTCGCCCCCGTATCAAACAAAATACTACCCTCTAGTCCATAGATAGGAAACATACCCGCGACTGTTGGTGATGCTGGAGGTGCTGGCTGGAACGGAACGTCACGGACATTGAACACACGCCCATAGTGCATCTGGACTGGCTGCAGGGCCTGTGCTACTGCTGGGGCTAATGAATCCTGTTGCCCCTGTTAGGAACCCTGTTGATGTGCTCGGTCTTTCATTGGACAATTCCTACTCTTATGACCCTGCTGGACACATGTGAAACACTGGCCCTGAAACTTCCTCTGTCCTTGGCCCTATTGGCCCTGATGACCTTGGCCTTACTGTCCTCCTCCTTGGTTCCCTTGGCCCTGCCTGTCCTGAGGAACTGACTGCTGGGGACCCTGTTGGCCCTTTCTGTCAAAGCGATGCCTCCCATGCCTAAAACTCTTGGCAGAGTTCCCCTGCCGAGAATCCTGCCCTAGCTAACCCACTGTTTGATGTTGTGATGTGCTACTGCCACTACTTCTATTCACTTTGCCCAATTGGCTAGGCTCACCTCTCTTGCTTTCCTTCGCATGAAAGCGATGATCTTGACAGTGTAGTAGAGCGGCATTGACGACATTTATGTAAGTTACCAATGTCGGATTACTGATCAAATGCTGCATGATTCTCCAGGCTAAGTTTTGACTTCTTTCACTCCTCATCGCTCACCTCGTTGGGCACAAAGTTAGCTAAACGGGTGAACTCCTCCTCATAATCAGCAACCGAGCAATCACACTGAACCACCTCACTGAATTTCATCCTCATCTCTGACTCTACCGCTGGAGGAAAGTACTTGCAGTCAAACTGCACCCAAAAGTTAGAAATTGCCATTACGTCCCTTTCCTAGGCGGTGGTAAGTGGCTCCCACTACTGTAAGGCCTCTCCCGACAGAAGGAAAGTAGCTAGCATTTTTTTCTGTACCTCGATGCACTCTAGCATGCGTAAGTGGCTCTAAATATTTTTCTTCCAGTTGTACGCCTCCACTATATAGGTACTACCCTGAAACTCGGGTGGATTCCCTTTCTGAAATGTCTCTCTCACTCACTGCCAAGTAAATGGCCCTGCTGGGGCCTGAACTCCTGGTGCCACGGGAGGTGGTACTTGGGGCTGAGGAAAATGAGGTGCCATGGCCCTTATCGCTGTCTCGACCGCCTGAGCCACTATCACTACAACCTGAGTAGTGGAAATTAACTCAGGTGGGGGTGGTGGCAGCGGTACCTGCGGCTTGTGACACCCCGCCTAATTAAATACCGGGCGATCACTCCTTTATTAAATTAAAATCAAGGTGAACAGTTGGTTCATTCTTAGCATCACTGTCGTAAAAAAATACATTTCCAATTTAAACACCCTAAATAATTAAGCTAAGTGTCAAAACCATTTTCATACATACTTTCCAAATTTTATTTAAAGAAAAATCATTTATTTTATTAACAACGTTCAATAAGTAAGAATCACACCACATTAAATTCGGCAACATAATCCAATTAATTTAATACATTCGTCAATCGAATGTCAACATATGAAATCTAAAATCTCACATCCAAACTGAATAAATCCCATATTAACAATACTGGAAATAACTGAAATACAAATGTCCAATAACAACGGAATAATGGAAAGAGCTACACATGCCCAACTAGATGAAAGTACTAAGAGTGGATCCGAATGAACAAAGTCGTCTAATCAAGAGACCTGCAACTTCCACCTAAGCTGCAGCGCGTTCCTTCCAAGAGATCCTAAGCAAGACGCCCCTGTGGCTGGGCACCTGTAATACATACATATATATACAAGAGAGAGAGAGAAAAAGAAACGGGTCCAAGCCCGATAGTGTTTAATTTAAAATATGTTTAGCAAGTATTTAAATTGATACATGCCAATGCAACAACATATTAGTGCGACACTCTCTTGAGAAATTCTCACCTCTCTTCTAATGTGCACACATATCGCACTAACCTTCCCAACGGTTTGTCTTATCATTTATCGCACTAATCTTCCCAAGGATTTAACTTATCTTAGCTTACTCGTAAGATTCAAAATTTAACGATTCAATTGTTTAAAAAGGATGTTTCAATTAGCAACCCAAGGTTCTCATTTTTAACTTTATAAATCAATAAAGTTTTCCAGTGTCATATTATACTTTCTCAAAAAAAGTATTTACAATTTGAGTCATCAACCATGTCCTACATATCTCATCACAGTAGGCAGTCCCAGATTTCAGAATTTCATATATACATTAACTACTCATAAATATATATATATCACAACAGCACCCCAAATAATAACTATGGTGCGGGCATACTCTACTATCCAAACCCCATATCACTCACATTAAGGGGAATACAAATTCGGAATCACTCTCGAATTGTATTAACACATATACAAACTATAGGTTCCAAGTCCCTTAGGACCGTCTGAACTATCACTGCGATAGCCTGTACCAAGGATACCTATACACAAACAAAATGAGGCGAAGCATAGATTCCAAGTCTCTAAGAGGAAAGCACATACCCGCATCTCTTAGGACCGTGTGAACTATCATTCCGATAGCATGTACCAAGGATATCTATCTTCTAGGGTACAAGTCAATATCCCCCATAAAGGTCCCATCGAGATAAGACTGTCCCAGCGCGGAAACCTCAGGGATAGCAAGTAGCGTGGGCATGATTTTCACACATAGATAGTATATGCATACACAATCATATAACTATACTAACATTACCATTTCAATAATGGGTAAATTCTCAATTCCCATAATTACGACATTTGTATTTATTTCTCATTATTTAGTTATCACGTATAACCATTCACATCTTATTTTAATTTGAGGAACTTTTCCACTTACTACATCACGCTCACGGATTCTATCCTCCCAAGTATAAATTCAGTAGGTATACACATTTGTCCCAAAGTAACTCTCTTACGTGTCTCTCTCTCTTTAACATATACTTACATTGTCCCTCATGTAAGATATCCCAAAAATATAGATTTCGCCTTACATTAAAGGATTTTGAATTTTATTTTCAAAGATGAGAATTTCAAATGGTTTCGAAATCGGAATTAAAATGGAGTTTTAATTGATTTTTTTTTTATTATTTAGAAGAGTACTCAAAATATAAAACTCTCTAAGAGTCCTCAAAATATAAAACTCTCTTGTAAAAATAATATTTTTTGAAATCCGACCGTTCGATCAAGCTGAATTTTTGTCAGCAGTCCTGTCTCGCCGTTCGCTACAACATACTAACATTTCTAGCGATTCCAATGGTCCGATCATCCGGAATAACATTTTTAGTGTTTGTATCTAATTAGAACTCTTTTCTTAATCAAACTCTTAATCCTTTACATGACAAAGGGTTTCTAAAATATCATTTAAGTCATCACTACATGCAATTTCCTATCTCAAATTGGGTTTTTCTTCATTACAATTCATCCTAATCATTCCTAAACCAATATGAAAGATGCATCAACGAAATAATCAAGATAAACACTTGCCTGGAATTTTTAAAAATCTAGTTTGGTGCCGAAATTGGTGTGGTTTCGTTCCCCGTCTCACGATCTACGCGTTGGTGGTGACGGCGGTGCAATCGAAGGTGTTCTTGGCCTAGAACTCCTTGGAGAGCTTCTCCTCTTCCTCTCCAATGGCCGTCATTTGTCTTTGGTTGTTCTAACCCTAGAAGACAACCTAGATATCTTATATAACCCTTTTAATTTTCGTAGGTTTAATTACCCATAATTGCGAAATGTCCAAAACGCCCTCCCGGGGTACTAATTGGGCCTAAAATCGCCCCGAAACCCAAACTAAACCCCCGGGTACACTTTTCTGACTATCTCGACCCTTCCGGACATGTTGGCACACTCAAAATGATCATACGAACAACTTATAAAATATTCACTTATTAATCAACATTTAGTCCCGACACGACACAGGCGCGTCCCGACTTAAATTTCCATAATTGTCATTTTATTCACACGTGACAATATTATAACAATAAATCTCATATATTACTATACTCATCCAGTAATATTCAACAGATAACAAATTTCCAATAATTACTAACTCTCGTCACGCTAGTAAATATTTAAAGCCACATTCCGGATTAAAATTAAATTAATTTATCTCAATTAAATTTAATAAATCCCATAATTTAAAAGCTATAAAATACGGGGTATTACATACTTCCCCCCTAATAACTGAATTTCGTCCCGAAATTCGGAAAATAAGGCCTATCAGGTAGCACAATTTTGGATATCCTTTTCCGTACACAAACTAACTACACATTACGGCGCTCAATCACTATAGCCCTTTCTTCACAGTAACATTGTTTTGCATTCTCTTTCGAGACACTTCACAATGTGCTCCCAACTGACAACATTCGCATAGGTCACGCTTGTACGTTATACATTTCATTATCTCACTATCATTAGGAGGCCGCACCTCATTACATGACAAATACTCGGATTTATTCATATACAAAACTCCCATTCTGAGAAAATATTACGAACATTTGATCACTCTTGCTCGTCTAAAATAGTCGTGGAATTCTACCATAGTTATCGGATATTTTCTCGACCGATCCAAAAATTCTGATTATCTACTCTCCTCTAAACATACGGAAGGAGAATAGTCGAGGTTCTTCTATAACAAAACCTTAATAAGTACCTCATACGCGACAAACAGGTACGAGTGCTTCTACAGAGCATTCTTGAAATCATCGTACCAAGATTCCAAAATCTCCTTCACGTGGCTCCACTAATCTTTAATCACCATGCGCTTATTCCCTGGCTAAGGGTGATACATCCTACTTGAAACGAAATCTTATCTCTGCTGGTTCCTGAAATCCCATATCAAAGGTGGGATTCACCAATCTCATCCTGATTTAGAAATTTATACTGCATCGGCCCATGCACTGGCGCGATCCTTCCTTTCAAAGGAAGTCTGGGGCATACTAGTTAATATTGTAAGCCAGCCCAAAGGAATATCAATCACTTCCTTCTCGGCGACTTAATTCACATGTTCGGGATAAACCCTTGATCTTGTTTTGAGGATGGCAACCCATCCAAGAACTTTACCGACTTTTCCAACATCTTCCAATTTCAGGAATTTTCGATAAACACAAAATTCTTTGGTTGATTCTCCTTTTTCAACCAAACCTTACCTACGGGCAGTGCATGTAGAGACTACTCACTACGTCTCGCTAAACATCGATTCTTTCCTTGAAATGTCTCACATTAAGTGACACGTAATACTCCCTTTCCTTCCTTGTAGTATGCCGAAAGTTCCACCCGTGCTCTTCTCTCCACGAAGCGCACTTCTGGATCTGTTATACTATACTAACATCATTACTCTTTATATGTGTGAGTCGCTCTCACACTTGACTAATAACAACTCCGCTCCGGGTGTGCTTCATAACAATTAAATTCTACTATATTCAAGGAATACCAATTCTTGAATGGCTTCCCACACCCTTCCAATCAAGTTAGGGCGTGCTATTCTAATTGCACACTTATGTATGGATTATCGCCCCTCATGTGACGTTTAATCCACTCTATCACTTCCACTTCGTTATACTAGTCCCACAAACATATATTTCACACGTCTATTACCACGTCCCTTCGACTCGGACTATTTTAACTGTAGTTAACCAAGATGCCCATATTTTTGCAACACTCCGACCGCCCTGGGAGAGCGAACGGCATGCTACTCATCTGTAGGACTAACTAAATTCAACGGAATAGAAGGGATAGGGCATTCAAATTCCATGACAATAAAAGAGGAATAATAATTCTCAACCTTCCTCAGATAAGTACAACAATTTTCCCAAATAGGTACAACAACCAAAATAAATCACTAACGCTCTATTCATCAAAATAATTACAGGTCATCTCTTTTGTATAATATAAAGTTCTTTCAAGATAATCCATGCTAAAAATCATTCCAACTCTTTATTCACCTTGTGTTCTGTACGCGGTTATGACATTTGGGTACTCTCAATCACCCTAGAAATCAAAATTCTTAAATTCTCCTTATCATCGTTCCACCCCTCAACTCGTGGGGATAACTTTTAATGCTTTCCTACCACAAAAATTCGGCTCCAATGACCTTAAAACAAAATTCAACTTCCAACTTACATACATAATTACTTGATCCCATTTCGACCAGGGTACCGAACTCATGGAATAGTGACCAAATGTCTCCCTATTTCCAACCTTACGCTAAGTTTCATGCGTGGGATGTCTCGCAAAGCGAAATCCAAACAAGGAACCCCCCCGATACACTACTACCTAGCATTGTCGGTTATCAAAATCCGTTAGGTCCTCCGTCCATAGTATACCCCTTTATTCCGTCCCTTGACAGAAAAGTTACAATTTCTCCCATAATTATGCTTAACAAAGAACGTTTCACCAAATTTCACTATCGTTCAGCATAGGTTGATGGTAATAGCATTCCATAAACCTCGAATACATACAATCGGAATTCTCGAAATTCCTTTTTCTAACATTAGGGGTATAACTCTTAACTCCCACGTCTCTTAAGGATAAATATAACACTGCACTCTTCCTATCACTAAGTCCGGAGTGCCAAACATAATACTTCGTCAAATCTTTTTGCTCAACGATAAATCCCGATACATACGGAATCATATTGGCAAAGTTTATACATACTTTGGCATCGAATATCTCGAGCCCACTATCTCCTCCGAAGTCTCTAGGATAGATAATATAAGTGCGAGTGCAACCTTCTCACAGGTAAAGCCTCGCCAAAACAAACATAAAACATGTTGCACTAATGCAACCACTCCGATAGCCTTGCAATAAATGCCCACTATCGTACTAACCATTTCTGTAATGTTTTAAACAAGATAATATCATACTCGTGTATCGCATCACTACAACGAGTAACCTCAATAAAGTATAAAACACTGTTGATATACTCATTCATCCTCCGCGGATAGCACGAAAGAAAAATCCGCTACACTAGGGAAAAATATTCACATAATGGTAACATTTATAATGATATGCATTAAGCTCGTCTCACATGCTAATCTAGCAATGAACAAAATATAGTGACTCTCTCGTGTCACATAAACACTCCTCATCCTCTGAGGATACAACTTACACTTCTACCTTATCAATCGTCTTGACTGCGCAAATGGTTTTCGGACGTAACACGTCTACCCAAACCATAAAAAAATTATTTTAATCGTTGCCTTTTACTAGGCACCGTATTCTTGTCCTTATACTCACTTTGGAACATATTATCGTGAGCGATCTCACTCCGCACAAAATACCTCAATACATAATCCACTTACCACCTGTCCTACTAACCAGGTTAGGATTTGTCCTCCTCTCGGACTTTAGTAAACTCGATTCCTGTTAACCATTCCGATTGTTCCTTTAACTTTTTAGGCTATAAAGATCATGTTACTATCTATAATAGCACTTACTGAATTTACCATCACTTGGTAAGAATTCCATTATCCGAATCATTTAAATGGGTCCCCTGATGTATATCCACATCTCTTTTTGGTGCTATATCACCACCATTGTATTCAGTCTTATTCTCGACTAAATTCTTCGATTTCTTTAAGCTTCCCACACAAGGAGCATTATCATCTTTATTGACAAAATACAACATTGTCAACCTCTGAATCAACCGTCCATCAGAATTTCCTCCTCGAGTATTATCAATTATTATTACAAGTTAGTCTCCCACTTTGAGCCGTTTCCTCTACTAGTATCTACCTCTTTCGATACAAAATTTGCTAATGATTAGGGTTCATATCCACAATCGGACTTCTGTCATGCCCTCCCGCGATGAGTTCAGAACCACGTTTGCTTCTCACCCTGAACAGTTAAGGAAGGAACATACGGTCAACACTGTACCTAAGGTTCTCCTATAGGCATAGCATTCTACTTCTAAAAATTTTTTGGTTGACTCCAACCATTATAATTTCGTCCCGAAAGCCAAGAAAAATTTTCTCTAAATTTTCACTTTCGGTTTGCCACTCTCCGTCCTATATTTAAGCCTTTGGATACTTTACCGCCTTTGGTAAGGACACATACAATTTTCGCGTTTCTAAGATTTCCCATTAACAGTCTCTACACATTTTTGTAATACGTTGGGTAAGTTTACCCTCGCACCTCATTTGACTATAATAGCATTTGAAAAATCATTGCTGCAACTTAGTCGCCTTTCGAGTCTTGGCTTCTCGTGCCCTAATGGAGGTGACCTCGACTACGGTCATCATCCTCGGATATCTTTCATCATCTCAACTGAGCCCTGCCTCCTGATGTACGCTTAACGGTCCTCTTATGACATCCGTCATCGCTCGGTATACGCACACATCCAAACGAAATTAGAATACACTGATGTATACACATTATAGCAGGAGAACGAAATCTCGTCAAAGGAATCGACAATCCTAAACATAGGGCTCTATAACAAACAAAGCAATGCTGAAAGCATAATAAGCCGTACAGATCCTAAGGACACTAGAACCTGATGCTCTGATACCACCTGTGACACCCCGCCTAATTAAATACCGGGGGATCACTCCTTTATTAAATTAAAATCAAGGTGAACAGTTGGTTCATTCTTAGCATCACTGTCGTAAAAAAAATACATTTCCAATTTAAACACCCTAAATAATTAAGCTAAGTGTCAAAACCATTTTCATACATACTTTCCAAATTTTATTTAAAGAAAAATCATTTATTTTATTAACAACATTCAATAAGTAAGAATCACACCACATTAAATTCGGCAACATAATCCAATTAATTTAATACATTCGTCAATCGAATGTCAACATATGAAATCTAAAATCTCACATCCAAACTGAATAAATCCCATATTAACAATACTGGAAATAACTGAAATACAAATGTCCAATAACAACGGAATAATGGAAAGAGCTACACATGCCCAACTAGATGAAAGTACTAAGAGTGGATCCGAATGAACGAAGTCGTCTAATCAAGAGACCTGCAACTTCCACCTAAGCTGCAGCGCGTTCCTTCCAAGAGATCCTAAGCAAGACGCCCCTGTGGTTGGGCACCTGTAATACATACATATATATACAAGAGAGAGAGATAAAAAGAAACGGGTCAAAGCCTGATAGTGTTTAATTTAAAATACGTTATGCAAGTATTTAAATTGATACAGGCCAATGCAACAACATATTAGTGCGACACTCTCTTGAGAAATTCTCACCTCTCTTCTAATGTGCACACATATCGCACTAACCTTCCCAACGGTTTGTCTTATCATTTATCGCACTAATCTTCCCAAGGATTTAACTTATCTTAGCTTACTCGTAAGATTCAAAATTTAACGATTCAATTGTTTAAAAAGGATGTTTCAATTAGCAACCCAAGGTTCCCATTTTTAACTTTATAAATCAATAAAGTTTTTCAGTGTCATATTATACTTTCTCAAAACAAGTATTTACAATTTGAGTCATCAACCATGTCCTACATATCTCATCACAGTAGGCAGTCCCAGATTTCAGAATTTCATATATACATTAACTACTCATAAATATATATATATATATATATATATCACAACAGCACCCCAAATAATAACTATGGTGCGGGCATACTCTACTATCCAAACCCCATATCACTCACATTAAGGGGAATACAAATTCGGAATCACTCTCGAATTGTATTAACACATATACAAACTATAGGTTCCAAGTCTCTTAGGACCGTCTGAACTATCACTGCGATAGCCTGTACCAAGGATACCTATACACAAACAAAATGAGGCGAAGCATAGATTCCAAGTCTCTAAGAAGAAAGCACATACCCGCATCTCTTAGGACCGTTTGAACTATCATTCTGATAGCCTATACCAAGGATATCTATCTTCTAGGGTACAAGTCAATATCCCCCATAAAGGTCCCATCGAGATAAGACTGTCCCAGCGCGAAAACCTCAGGGATAGCAAGTAGCGTGGGCATGATTTTCACACATAGATAGTATATGCATACACAATCATATAACTATACTAACATTACCATTTCAATAATGGGTAAATTCTCAATTCCCATAATTACGACATTTGTATTTATTTCTCATTATTTAGTTATCACGTATAACCATTCACATCTTATTTTAATTTGAGGAACTTTTCCACTTACTACATCACGCTCACGGATTCTATCCTCCCAAGTATAAATTCAGTAGGTATACACATTTGTCCCAAAGTAACTCTCTTACGTGTCTCTCTCTCTTTAACATATACTTACATTGTCCCTCATGTAAGATATCCCAAAAATATAGATTTCGCCTTACATTAAAGGATTTTGAATTTTATTTTCAAAGATGAGAATTTCAAATGGTTTCGAAATCGGAATTAAAATGGAGTTTTAATTGATTTTTTTTTTTATTATTTAGAAGAGTACTCAAAATATAAAACTCTCTAAGAGTCCTCAAAATATAAAACTCTCTACGAGTCCTCAAAACATAAAACTCTCTAGTAAAAATAATATTTTTTGAAATCCGACCGTTCGATCAAGCTGAATTTTTGTCAGCAGTCCTGTCTCGCCGTTCGCTACAACATACTAAAATTTCAAGCGATTCCAATGGTCCGATCATCCAGAATAACATTTTTACTGTTTGTATCTAATTAGAACTCTTTTCTTAATCCTTTACATGACAAAGGGTTTCTAAAATATCATTTAAGTCATCACTACATGCAATTTCCTATCTCAAATTGGGTTTTTCTTCATTACAATTCATCCTAATCATTCCTAAACCAATATGAAATATGCATCAACGAAATAAGCAAGATAAACACTTGCCTAGAATTTTTAAAAATCTGGTTTGGTGCCGAAATTGGTGTGGTTTCGTTCCGCGTCTCACGATCTACGCGTTGGTGGCGACGGCGGTGCAATCGGAGGTGTTCTTGACCTAGAACTCCTTGGAGAGCTTCTCCTCTTCCTCTCTAATGGCCGTCATTTGTCTTTGGTTGTTCTAACCCTAGAAGACAACCTAGATATCTTATATAACCCTTTTAATTTTCGTAGGTTTAATTACCCATAATTGCGAAATGTCCAAAACGCCCTCCCGGGGTACTAATTGGGCCTAAAACCGCCCTGAGACCCAAACTAAACCCCCGGGTACACTTTTCTGACTATCTTGACCCTTCCGGACATGTTGGCGCACTCAAAACGACCATACGAACAACTTATAAAATATTCACTTATTAATCAACATTTAGTCCCGACACGACACAGGCGCGTCCCGACTTAAATTTCCATAATTGTCATTTTATTCACACGTGACAATATTATAACAATAAATCTCATATATTACTATAATCATCCAGTAATATTCAACAGATAACAAATTTTCAATAATTACTAACTCTCGTCACGCTAGTAAATATTTAAAGCAACATTCCGGATTAAAATTAAATTAATTTATCTCAATTAAATTTAATAAATCCCATAATTTAAAAGCTATAAAAATACGGGGTATTACACGGCTCCTGATGAGTATTTAACTCTCGATTAATATATAATAGCCATAATGATTATTTAATCACATTAATAATCATAGTTATTATTACATCACATTAAATTACTCTACTCAAGTAATTTAAATTAAAACGTATTTTCCTTTTTAATTACTCAATTAACGCAATTAATTAAATTCTAAATATGCAAAAAATACGGGGTATTACAACTGTTTTATTTAATTTTTTAAAAATACTTTTTAAATCATTTTAATTCGGCTGAGATTAATGAACACATCTCGGGTGTGTAGTTGCTTCGCTATGGTGTGGTGGAAAAGGCTTATTTTAACCGCTTGATTATTTTCGAAATTACATCAAAAGACCTTAATGGGGCATATCACGTATGCACTATATTTGCGACACTATGTGGGGAATTTTGGGATTATTGTTGATGCAAAACTCGTATTTGAACTTTTATGAAAATTTGAGGAGTGACAGTCTGGATTTAAATAATTGTTTCAAACGTGTCTAATCATGCAACTATTTATGCTACGAATTTCGACATGATGAATTTAATTATCTACCTATAGTTTTTATAGTTGTAAATTATTTTAGTTTAAATATTCGTCTAGATTAATTGTAATATTAAAATATTAAAAAAAATAAAAGTCACATTTTTCACTTTTTTTAGAAGTAATAAATCAATTAAATTTAAACGACATTCTCTCTCGATTCGATACTCGAAATCACCATTATACACATAAAGAATGCATGGTTATAGTTTACTTTTTTTTATTGAGGTACAAAACTGACGACAATGACAAGCATATTTAAATAATGCTCGATTTTACCTAATCAAAATGGTATTCGTGTCGGGGAATGCTTTGCTTTAAAACTTAATTGATGTATTTCTTTGATCCCAACAAAGCACATAATCAAAATGGCGTCATTGTTAGAGAATGTTTTGTTTAAAATTTAATTGATTTGCTTCTTTGTACATATTTTTTATTTTAATTTTTTTTATAGGTACCGTAATTATTTGAGATCAAAGAAAATTTGAAGTGCTCGTGTTTGGAAATTCTTGCAAAGCGTACTTTTTTTGTAAGTATGTGTTTACTTAATTCTTTCATTAGTTCTACTAGTATCGATAATGGTTCGAAATATTATTATAAAATAATATTCCAAGTTCCTAGTCACCAATTTCTTTCGGTGAATATTTACAAATTTCTAAAATTCAATATTCGGGAGCTTATGAAAATAATTAATATAATAATGGGTCACAAAATTTTCACACCAATGGTAGTGAAAATTATTATAATAATAATTTTCTAAATTATTTTAATTATAATTTTCAACATTGTTACAATGAAACTTTTGCAAATAGTAACAATAATATCATTCCAATTTTGGATAATGAAGAATTTTCCCAAAACACCATGTCTTTTAGCAATTATTTACAAATGAATTAAAATATAAGAATTTAGCGTCATTCTTGTGAAACTTTAAATTGGGAATATTTTGAACCATATGAATAAGCGGAGGACTTAGATCAACTATTGGTATATTTGGAGCAAAACATGTTTCTACTGATCCAAAGCTTAACGGAAATATAAGTGTCTCTCACGAAGTTTCTTCCAATTTTAGAAATATTAAAAAAAGATGACATTATTGGATTAAATATTCTTCCGAAAATATTATGGAGATGGAAATCTCCATTCCATCTCAATCATTTTAGAAGACCAATTTATTAAACGCGGTTTTAATTCTTGGAAAATTCAACCCGTATTTGATGAATTTGTAGAAATTGAATTTCTTTCGTCACCATTTTTTCCAACCATTAGAACTAGTAAAAGAATCGGATGAAAGTCTTGACGATTTTGATTCTAGTCTTGTCATGGAATGTGTACTTGAAATATTTTATATGATTGGAAAGTTTTCAACATGTGACCTACCACCGTTCCATTTGAAAAATCTGGGGGAGATCATGTTGATTTTCTTGGAACGAATTTAGTTTTACAACCAAGAGACACCACGCTTATTCCTATCAATTTACATATCCCGTCATCCAAACCACCAATAACCTAAAAATAGATTTATTCAAAAATTTGTGATGGTTCATTTTTTTCGCCCAAAGCATGCCCCCTGTTGCACTAAAGGAACTCCTACTTCTTGGGAGGCATGAAAAATTATGAAAGTCAAACGTTAATCCCACAAAACCAACATATTTTCTTGTAGACACCCAAAAATTTCATCTTATAGTTTCTGGCCAATTAGAAGATTATATTTTTATTTTGTACATATTATAGTAAAAAATAAAAAAAAATTTGTTATTATTTATTTTTCTTATTACTAACGTATTTTGCAGAATTATTAAATGTGATGTCCGAGGATCACCCCATATTGAATAACGTCTCTCTATGACTTGAATTGAATACTGTTATGAAGTAACATCGAAGACAATGGAACATTTTAGTTAGGGGTGACATAATGTATTTTCAAATATCATGTTCATTTTCCTTTATAAAAAATTAATTATTTAAATAAATAAAATTTACATAATGTGATAATTGGCGAAAGTTTCTCGGTGAAACCAACTCTAATAATTTAAGTAAAGAATTTAAAATTTTGAAACAAAAAACAAAAATATTTACTTCTTATTTTTAGGCTTTTTGCCTAATTTTCTTCTTCTTCTTAGATTTTACTCTCTAAGTTACCTCATGCTTTTAAACAATAAATGATAAACATATCTAAGTATTATCATGCATAAATAGCTCTTTAGTTTATTTGCCATCACTTTTATGCTTTATTAATTCGTATGATTCATGTATTGACACTTTATGAACAACATGAATTAGACTTGCATAATTGCTAGAAGTTAAATGACTCGGTAAATTTAAAGATGTATAGGTATACCTTCCATATGAGCTTTGTGTTCTCTTCCAAATTTTGTGTGATTATACATTTATTCATCATTCTTTTGAAAAATGGTTTAAGTCATTAATAATTTCAATATCCTTCTTTTGACTCTCGACTAAAGAATGGTCGTATGATCTTTTTCGAAACAAAGTTCAAAAGATATGTTTCAACTTAACTTTTGATCAAAAGCAATTAGTTTTATCATTTGATTCGTTTCACCGAGATATTAAAAATTGATTAAAAAAGAAATAAAATTAAAATAGGTACTGAACAAATATAAAGGGACAAAAGAAAAGAGAGAAAAGAAAAGAAAAATATAAACAAAGGAATTTAAAAGCAATAAAGAATTCCAATGAAAAAAAAAAGAAAAAAAAAAGAAGGTACTCTTCAAATGTTTACCCTTTTTTTATAAAATAAAAAATCATTTTAAGGTGTTGACTTTTATCATTTGTTCATATATCTTCCATCCTGAAAAGTCTTTAAATGATTTGAGGGTCAACATGGTTTTCTCAACATTGACAATATTACATTTTCACATTCTTTAGAAAACTGTAACCGTTCTTAAGATTATATTTTTTCCCTTTATATAAACATTTTCATCACTGACATTTGCAAGGCTTTGCTTGCTATTATAATTACTTTTTATGCCTACATATCCTGACTGACTTACACCTATTTAGAGTGCCTTCCTTTTTTAGTGTAATCACCGGCAAAAATTTAACTAGTCCGCTTCATTATAAGCATCGAGTCACTAAAATATACAAATAACATTGCCTATAAATTTTGTGATATACACCACGCACTCGGTCAATATATATAAATCTCATAAATTACTTAATATAATAGTTATAGTAAATAAACTATTGCAGATATATGCTAGTCATTGCTATTTACGTATGAAAATATAAGATTGTTAAAAGGCTTTTGGATTAAATAATGGGTAATTATTTTCAGAAAAAATTGATATTTGTGAGTGGTATGTTTGTAAACTCTCACGAGAAAAAACTCATCCATAAGGGTAACCTAGGGGTTTAATGGTTTGTTTTATAAGACAGATGCAACCGTGCATCTCGTAAAAGTAGATCTCTATCCTTCCTTTACAATTTTTGAATAAAATGGTAAAATTTTACATGAACAAATCTTTTACTATGTTGCTAAGAACTAGCAACAAGTTAGTTAAAAGGTGTAATAAGTGTCAAACATTGCATTTTATTACACCTTCTAATGTGCAATTTTGTAAATTCCATGCTCGTTAAACTCATATTTTACTCATATAACGTATAACCTTAAATATTCATCGTTAATCACTTGTGTATGGTTTATTTGAGCTTTTATAGGGTCTATGTCACTAATGGCAAAGTTTGGAACCAATTTGAGCAAGAACAGTCATATGCGCACTTTTAGGGGTAAAATGATAAATTCAAATGACCAATTTTGGACTCACTATTGATGAAAGTTGTATTCCTCGAATCAAAGAATAACTGAGTTCAAACGACGTATCAATTTTATCTCAAACGAAGAAATTATGGTCGTGTAAAGTTCGACACACAAGAAGTTCAAAGACAAAGTCCTGGGGTCAAGCCCAAAGTCAAACATTGTGACCCAAACACTATTATAATATTATCGTCCTCGAAATGTGGGTCACGAGGTTCTTGTGATGCATCGATCGGATGTCATATAAGAAAGTTAGGATGTTTTGGGCTTTACTTACAATTATTAAAAGTTAGGAGAAAGGAGTGGTCATATAATATTGTTATTATATATTTACTAGGTGTAAACCCGCGCGATGCGCGGGCTAAAGAGGTTCCCATGACATTCATAAAAAACTCAAATTCTATGATTTCTTACAACTTTCACAAATCATCAGGGGACATTCATACATTCGTACAGATAAACGGATGCTTAAGCAATATGAAAGTTAAGACCATAATCGTAGAAAACGACCACTAAAATTGAGAGAGATTGTTATACACAACTTAAAAAATTATTTCCTTCAATAGTTAAAAATATTAGACTACATATTTAAGTTTGAGAATACCAATAGTATAAGAATTGTATAGTTAGTATATTTCAAACGTTGATTAGTCTTGTTTTTTATATTCTAGAAAGTCCCTGGTCAAATTTTTTGACAAACTTTTCATAAGGGTTAAGATCAAGTAGAAAATAGTTTTTGTGCTTGTTTTATATTGTGAGTGAATTTTTGGAACAAAAATAACATAAAAATTGGACTAAATAATAATTAATAAAATGTAGAGGGACTTTAAATAGAATGCCCAAAAAATATAAAAATTAATATACCAAATGGAATTTGAAATAAAACTTTCGATCATTAACATTAATTCATTGGATCCAAATAAGTCATATATTAGAAGAAAAAATAACAAAAATGCATTACAGAACCAAAAACCCAAAAATAACATAATGAAACAACTTCTTACCCAGTACAAATAGATAAAAAAAATGCGGGGCTTTAAGATCTATTTCCCTTAGGTTTATGCTTCTCCTCGTACCCCATAAATAGTGGCAGGGGAAAAAGTGGCAGGCGAAAAGCTACTGAAACATTCTCATCCTTCTTAATTTCTTTCTTTGGAGATTTATTATCACTATTTCCCAAGAATCATGAAGTCTAAAGCTTTAATATCCCTGGGTGTTCTCTTCGCTCTTGTTCTTTTCATCTCTTCCACTATTGCAGCGGAAAACATGCCACTTTGCGGACCTGTAAACGGGCATAACATTGTAAGAAAACATCGGGCATGGCGTTTTAGAATACAATGGAGAACCACCAAGACATGAGCTCTTCCAGGTTTGCCAAATAAGAAAAAGTAAAAACAATTATAACTGAGAAGTTGTAGAACATACCTTGATTCGACATAAAAAGAATAAGATCAAATAACAATACAAACCTGCCATTCTTGAATCTATAAATCAACCCACCACAGTACCACTCAACCCGCAACAATTTTGTTGCTAAGATCACATTTTATTTTTTACTTTTGCTCCACATTTCTTTACTGCTTTCAAATAAAAACCTAAAATAGTATGGAAAACGAAAAAATGTACAAAAATGTAGCACGGACTTTTGTTATCAAAATTCAAAAGTATAGAAAAGTCATGGGAGAAGGTGAAAAGAATGGCAAGTGCGTTGGAAATATTGTAGAGCCAAAATTTCACTAAAAACACACAAACACAACATGTAGCATTTAACTCTTAAAAATTAAAAGCTTAAACTTGATCTTAACGACATAAGTGGCTGCTAGTAGTAGCATAATGTAAATGGGAAAGCATATTAAACAAATACCTTGGCCACCGGTGGATGGTCCAAAAAATGGTAAATTCATAGTAATTCTCGGATCCCTTCTCCTCCTTTCTTCTCTGAAGAACAACACGTGAGAAAATATTTCAAGTTGTAAACTATAAATGAACTCGTATGAAAATGAGAGATGAAGTGTGAGGAACCCAAGATATAGTGTAAAGAGAACTCATCCACTTTTGAAATTTGAATAAAACAGAATTAGAGAGAGATAGAGAATTGTGCTGTGAACTTTTTGGGTGTCTTGTTTTTGGTGCAACATCTTTTTGACTATATGGATAGAGAAAGAGGTACGTTCATCTAATTATCAATTTCATGTTCCTTTGACAGTAGCAGGACATAAAACGCTTATATGACTACTTTTTTATTAGAAGTCCTGATTTAAAAGTTCACGAATTTCTTTCCACACTCGCCTACTGCAGTCTCCACTCTCCACCAGGTAAAAGGCAATACTTGATATTAAAGTTGAGGAAAGCACAAAAAAACCTATATTTTTCACATTCAAATAAGCTTTTTTAGGACAAATATGTCATTATTAAATTACATTCTTTTAACAACATATATATAGTCATTTTTTTGAAGAATCTAAGTGAAAATACTCATGGAGAGGGAAAGGAAAGGATGAGGAAATCAAAAAATGGAAAAAATTAAAAATACTTAAACATGTCAAAAAATAGAATGCTCATCTTAGGAAGTAAGTTTAAAAGAGAGAGCACAAACTTGGTACAATATTTTAGAGAAAAAATCCTCTAAAAAAATTCTCCCTGGCAAATTTTGTCAAACACGTAGAGCACAACAAATAAATTCAAAAAATTCAAAACCATTCTACCTAAAACAACCATACAAAGCGTTAGGTAGTATCAATAAACATTATCGAAAAAAACTGATTAAACATTTACATTATAAACCAAGCACACTGCATACATACTCCCACCTCATCTTCCTCAACACCATTTTCCCTCTCATATCCACCATTAACACACACAAAAAAAGCCCACCATTCACCCATCTTCTTCCTTCTCTCTCATCAACCATTAAACCCATCACCAACTCTCATCTCTCTCTTACACCTCCATCTTCCACCTCAACCCCAAAACTCCGGTGGCGCGCCACTCCACCCCATGCCGCCGGCCATTTTTGGCTGGAATCACCTGCATTCGGACCACTGAACTCCAAACCCGGTTGCAACCAAAACCGAACCTGCTGACCGGCGCTCTTCCATCAACCAAGACCCGCAAGTCGAACCCGATTAACCTCATCCAATACCCATTTCCGAAACCAACGTTCAAACCAAAAAAATTCCATACCCATTAACCTTATCTCTCCCACAAAAGTAGGAACAAAACAAATTTAAAAGCCAACATCCAAATCCCACAAAAATCGCACAATGCAAAGCATCGTGGGTCAATAAAAAATGAAGGTAACTCTCATTTTAAAGAAGTCTCTCAACAGCACATAAAAGAGGGACGACCAAACTCATGATGATGAGGAGGATAAAGAAGAGGGTTTGGAGAGAGGCCAAAGGTAGAGAGAGTGTAGATTCCATGTATGGGATGATAGTGGGGAAATCAAACTTCTTCAAATCGAAATCCCAACAGTTTCTCTTCAAACAAATCTAAACCCCCACCCCTCACCTTGTATTTGGTCTTCCTTCTCTAGTCAACACCCCTTATTTATTGCCGAGTCCATTGCCCTGTTCCAAGACTTCCCAAGACCAGACCCACTTTTCTTCTGTTGATATATGGCCAAAGGAATTGAACTCTCCTTTAATCAAGATCCCATCAAATTATTTTTACACAAACCAACAGTCATAAATTCATTTCCTGAAGACCACCTCCATCACCTCAACTACTGGAAACTTGAGCCACACATTTTTTCTTCTTTTTGTTGTTCTTGGGGACGTAGGTTTTTCATCAGTTGTTTTCATAGAGAGGAGAAAAGATTTTTGGGGAAAAAATAAATCTAAGATTTTATGGTCGTGTGATAAAAGGGTACATTGATAAAAGAGCTGGCAACGAATTCGAAGTGACATAGCAGCTTAAAGATCAAAGTGACGCAGGAGACGAAGAGTTAAGTGATTGAAGTGCGAATTTGAAGTGGGAATCTGACCCATTTGCCACGTGGACAGCCCTCCGGTTTACTTATCTTAATAGTTGGTATTGTGCCACGTGGATAGGCTAATTGGTATTGTGTCACGTGGATAAGCTAATTGCAAAACATAATAAATGTCTTGTTTTACATTTTATAGTATATAGAAATTAAAGACTTTGGTTGTCTCATAAAAGGGCCCTTTTGGAAAAAGGAAAGGGTAACGGATTCAATTCCCCCACTCCCAATTCAATTCCCCCACATCGCACCTCTTGTGGCAGCTTCCCTTCTCCACCTTTTTGTTTTCCCCACGATTTGTTCATTTCTCTTTCATCTTTGTAATTTTTCGAGATTCCTTCCTATTGTTTTATTCCTTTTCTTTATTTTTTTTTTCTGCTTTTGTTTTTTTTAATCTTTTTCCTTTTCAGTTTTGCCCAACGTGCTTCCCTTTCCATGTTTCCTTCTTCCCGCGATTTCGTTTAACCAAATCAAGTCTTTTTCTTTTTATTATTTTCCCTTTTTATCATTTCCCCCATTAGAGATTCCTTTCCCCATTTTATTTTCATTATTTTGCTTTATCCCATTCACATATCTTTTTTTCTTCTCCTGTTTATTTATTCTTCTTTTATTTCTTCCACCAAAGATTGTTTCCCATGATTTTCTTGTTTTTGGCTTATTTTGTTCCTTTTTTATTCTTTTTCTTTCTTTTACTATTTAACCCATTCCTTCTCTTTATACCTTTTCCCCTTTCCAACTTATAATTTTCACGAGACCCATTCTTCCATTTTCCCACAGGCCACCCATTTTAGTATCTTATTATATCACCCATCATTTTGTGAAATTTTCATTGTGACCCCATATTATTTCTTTTAACCTATAAAAGGTTATTGGGTTTCATTGTTTGGGGACCTCATATTTTATTTTAGATAGAATTTTTAGAGTAGTGTAGTTTAATTGTAATTTATAATTTAAATACAGTTTTAATATATTATTCCTTTAGTTAATTAATTTTTCTTTTATTATTATTTGCACTCTAAAATTAGTTTAACGCTTTTGTGATTGGTTTCTCACACTCAGATCACTTTTCTTCTTCCCAAAATTATTTATTCACGCATACCGTCTTATTTAATTATTTAAAAAAATAGGTAATTTTAATTAAGTTGAGACTAATGAACTTATCTCGGTTGTGTAGTTGCTTCACTATGGTATAGTGGAATAGGTCGATTTTAACGACTTGATTATTTTCGAAATTACACCTAGTGACCTTAATGGGGCATATCACATATGCACCATATGTGTGACATTGCTTGTGTAATTTTGGGATTATTGTTGACATGAAACTCGTATTTGGACTTTTATGCAAATTTGGGAAGTGACAATCCGGGTTTAAATAATTTTTTAAGCGAGAATTCATCACATTTTAAACGTGTCTAACCATGTAAGAAAAGAAAAAACGAATGAGTATCCAAAACAAAACTCTACATGATATTTAATTCCGATGCGGCATGCTTCCTATAAAGAGAAGAGGTAAGGAGGAAGTGGTTTGTGATTCCCTTTGAGATAACACACCATCTTATTTTCTAAGCTTAACCAGCAAATCCCATTGAGAAAAGAAAACAAAAAATGGAGTCGTCTTGGAGACTTAGCATCGACCAGTTCCGTTTACCGCAACGTGCTCGCTCTTCTGATCAGTCTTTCAGTTTTCGACGGCTACTTTACCCTCTAAGTATTACATTTCATCCCCAAACACCACCACCACCAACCCCCCCTCTCTCTATATATATATATAGAGAGAGAGAGAGAGAGAGACTATTGTTCATGTGCGGATCGATCCGCATTTTTAGAGTGCGGACCGGACATGTGTCACTCGGCAGTGAACCTAGAAATTTTCGGTTAAATTATAGACACACTCTCTCTCTCTTTTCTACGCTCACCGTCGGATGACACATGTCCGGTCCGCACTCTTAAAATGCCGAATCGACCGCACAAGATATATATATATATATATATATATATATATATATATATATATATATATATATATATATATAGAGAGAGAGAGAGAGAGAGAGAGAGAGACAGGCTCCTGTGCACACTAAGTTTGCACATTACTTTTTTAAAGTAGTAAAAAAAATATTTTTGAGTGCTGGCGCACACCAATTTTTTTATGTGATATTTTAACATTTCAACGGACTCACATAAAAAAAATTAGCTGAAAAAAACTTTTTTTGCTATTTTTAAAAAATCGGTCAAACTTTCGCAGTTTTTAAAGGGCTTAAAAGCATAGAAAGTTTGACCGATTTTTTAAAACTAGCAAAAAAAGTTTTTTTGAGCTGATTTTTTTTATATGGGTTCCTTGAAATGTTTAAATATCACACAAAAAAAATCAACTCAAAAATAATTTTTTTCCTACTTTAAAAAAGTAATGTGCAAACTTAGTGTGCAAACTTAGTGTGCACAGGATCCTGCCTCTCTCTCTCTCTCTGTATATATATATATATATATATGCTCCTGTGCGGATTAGTCCGCATTTTAAGAATGCGGACCGGACACGTGTTACCTAATGGTGCACCTAGAAATTATCGCCTAAATTATAGGCACACTCTCTCTCTTTTCTGGGCTCACCGCCAGGTGACACATGTCCGGTCTGCATTCTTAAAATGCGGACTACTCCGCATAAGAGCAGAACTGTATATATATATATATATATATATATATATGATTGACGGGGTTTTTTTAGCAGTGCAAAAACGAGTCCCTTTTTTAATATAAAAAAATATTCTCTTCTATTTTTTTATGGGTTTTAAATATTTTAGTGTCATAAAGAAATCAACATGTTAGTTGGGTCCGAGAGAGAGAGAGAAACACGTATATTTTCTAGTTATTTTTAAAAAACGCATAAAATTCTACTATCGCAGGCCCTTTTTTGTTGGATTTAAAAAAAACAGTTAGAAATTGTATTTTGACTTAATTTGTTGAACATGTATTATTGATTGGAACGTTAACTCCATGGATAAATAAAAAAAAAATTGGAAAAAATTTGTATTTTGACCTAATTTGTTGAACATGTGCAAATGTGGGTATTTTTGTATAACCACTTGATCAAATGATCAACTTTTCTTCCGAAACTTAACATTGTCCTGCCAAAGGATAAAATGATGCGTTTTAAAAGTTGAGGGGGTTAAGTTTTGAAAACAAAAGTACAAATGTAAAGTGAAATGTGAGCGATGTTGAAGGGGTTAAGGTGTAATTATTCCTTTGGTTTTTGGAGTTTGTAATTGGAAAGATGAAAGATAAAAGGAGAAAGTACTCTTAGGTCCCTTGCAAACAAATTTTAAACACTAAAGGAATTTTGACAAATTTTTAAATGTTTAAAATTTGTTTGTGAGGGACCCAATTGTAAATTGTCCAAAA
This sequence comes from Sambucus nigra, assembly GCA_949130495.1. Classification (NCBI taxonomy): domain Eukaryota; kingdom Viridiplantae; phylum Streptophyta; class Magnoliopsida; order Dipsacales; family Adoxaceae; genus Sambucus; species Sambucus nigra. Next base: position 39,600,267 of record OX422214.1, on the reverse strand, counting down.
TAAAATGGTTTACGTGATAAATATTTTATGTATGTTAGAACATCTCCAATGTAATGTTGCAAAATGATGTTGGTAGAAATGATACTTCGGAGCATTAACTAAAAGGTACATCAATGAATAAATGATAATTCGAAGTCGATTCACAAATGCAATTCACTTTTTGTAACTCATTGACGTGTCGCGTTTGTATTGATTCGTTTTGTGGGTCCTATAATGCGAGTCCCGTCAGGGCCCAAAAAATGAACCAATACAGACGCGACACGTCAGTGCGTCGCACAAAATGAGTAGGAATTGTGCGTCGCTTTAGAAGGACTCGTTAATAAATCCTTTGAAAATATATTTATATATGATCACCCAAAGCAGTAATCTTGTTGGTATCTTAAACCCATAAACTTTTTAATTAATTAACGATAAGTTCAAACGATACAACACAATTACAAATGTATATGTATCATAGTTACAAGTGTAACTATATCTACATTAATAAATGTAACTCTTGATAAAACTATTTTTAGCTTGTCTTTATAGTTAATTTCTAAAATGTCTAGGACTTATCATCATGTTTCCCAAACTAAAATTATGTTTTGTAATTGGTGTGCTAGTAATTTTCATCAAATTTTGGCACTTTTTAATTGAAGCGGGAATCTTTTTATATTTATTTTAGCATTTATTTTGGTTAATGCTCTTGAGAACTTAATGTTGAGTGAGCAATATGCCCAAAATGACCCAGATGGTCTAAAAATGGAAGAGTTTAATTGGAATAAGGTTTTCATGTTAAACTTACAAAAAATAAGTTATTTACATGAAAGGATTTTATTAAGCTGTACATTTTTCTATTAAAGATTTTATGTATCAAACCCTATCAAATGTTGGAAATATCAACTAGTGTATACTTTTCTATGAAATTCTATACCTATCAAACAACCCCTTAGAATTCTTGATTCCTTTGTTAGAGACCATTTCCAGTCCCATGACATTGCCTCAAGTTTTAGTACGCTGATTATATTAAATTATACTTTTGTTATTGCATCATCAACAGAGAAAATGCTATTTAAAAAAAATATAATGAGAGCCTTCTTAACCCCTTACAGTGGTTTATAAAAATAATTGTGGTGAATCTTTAAAGCTTTTGCTACTTTAACCAATTGAAAGTAAGGAACCTGCAGGCTGCAAGTCTCATTAAGGCTAGACCTGGCAACAGGTCATGTCGTATCAAGTTCGTGTAAAAAATTCTCAATCCACACCCGATTCATAAAGCGTCGTACATAGTTGGTGTTATGTTATATCGGCTTCATGTCGTGTTTAAATTTGAATTTCACTATATATATAGGTTTCGTGTTGTGTGTGACTAGGTTCGTGTCACGCATTTGTCTTGGCATTACACCGGTCAACCAGTTATGACCCTAAATCTATTACGGGCCAACCTGTTAACGGATAATTTTATATTGATTCGTGGTGTGTCCAACTTTTCCTGGTCTAACAAAATCCAAAATGATTTTATTTGTTTCATGGTAGATTGTTATTGTTAGGCCACATTGTGTAATCAGTAGGGTATGGTATAACTGTTTCACTCAACATTTTCTCCTTAAGGAGTTAATTTGAATTATAGACTACATGCAATTGTGTTATTACCTTTTTGTGGATAAATTACAATTAGATCATAATGTTTTGATAAAATTTCATCCCCTGCTCCCGTATTTTGTGAAATCTCTCTATCCTCCATTGAGTTTTGATTTATTGGATGCTCAATCCCGTGTTTGAACTAGTGAATGCGTATATATATTCGTCATTGAAAATTATATTTTACCTCTAATATATCTGGTGAATTACATTAGGATCCATTACTCAATAGTATCATTCTGTTTTTCTTTTTTCCTTTTTCTTTTAGAATCTTCCTTTCATCTTCTTCATTTCATTCAACCTCTCATATGCGGACTATGTAACAATATTTATCAAGAAGTTTGTTGCATTTAAGTTATTTAACGTTTATCTTTTTCTTTATTAACATTATTAGCGAAACAAGGAAAGATTGAAGAATATTACAAACGGCAGGAAAGGCTCCTTGAAGGGTTCAATGAGATAGAAAGAATGCATGAATTGGGTTGCCTAGGAGCTGAAGGCCTAACAGAGGTTGGTAGTTGAATTACTACTACATATTTTTTGTAGGTGACACGTATGATTTTTATGAAAACATCCAATGGTTCTTAATTTTTTCCAAGGACAATCAAATTTTGACCAGCCTAGATAAACAATTTTGCAGGATGAAATGAAGAAGCTTGTGAGAAGCGAGAGGTGGGCCATTCACGTGTCGAACGTAGCTAACATGGTGCTTTTCATGGCAAAGTTGTATGCTTCTATTGTCAGCAGATCTTTGGCCGTCATTGCGTCGACATTGGATTCCTTTTTGGACCTCTTATCTGGCTTCATTCTGTGGTTTACTTCGAATGCCATGAGACACCCAGACCAGTATCACTATCCAATTGGAAAGAGCCGGATGCAACCAGTGGTAAGTTTTCATTTTTTTTGGGTACATTAGATGAACAGAAGGCCTACCGCCTAGAAAAAGAAACACCTAATCTGTCTTCATCTAAAATACCAGAAAAAAACTCTAGCAATATATTTATTCCGGCACATAATCGCCTACGTATTAGCACACCTATTACTTTCCCAATATGTGTGAATCAAATGACTCCAATGGCTTCCTCATAAGCGTTTGGCAATATTCAATGAGAACTCCAAGAGGGTGAGACCGCGAGTCTTCAATTTTTCAGTTATTCAATCCATGTCACGTAATAAACCTCCAATAGCAGCAGATTTTTTTCCATCTCCACATTCCCATTAGTGTTGAGATTGCACTATCCCATAGAAGGACTATTCCATGATATGAAGCGAGTATTGAAGTGTTTTAGCTGCTGATTTCCCTGCATAGAAAAGCAATATTAGGATCTGCAACAAGAAAGTCAATGGTACTCGAAGTATCCTCCCTCTAAACAGAAACGTGTTCAATATATTATTTGTTTCGAGATTTCTATACGTCCCAATTAGAATCTACAAAAATATCCAAGCCAAGTAGAGTTAGAATATTTAAGTGAGCTGAATGATCTTCCGTTAATGTTAGCAAAGTCATTCATTCGGAGGAAAAGAAAAGAAATCGTCTTGATCATCATCCAAATTGATGGATTTCCAAATAATTTTAGACTTGCAACAATCTCTTAACACATGAATGATATACTCTGTAGCAATACCACATTGAACATACATAGAAGACATAAATAAGTGCCTTATAATGTGATTTTCATTTGTTAACAAAATATTATGCGAAGTCAACCAAATAAACAAAATCAAGTTTTGAGGAAGTTTAAACCTCCAAAGCCAGCTCCAATTTTTCAACCCCACGTCCTTATCCATGTTGCTAAGAAATTTGTAAGCAAATTTTGGGTTAAGACGTCCATTGGCATCAAAACCAACAAAAAATATTTCACATTAGAAAGATCACTAATGGAAGTTTACATGATGGCCTTTTAAATGTCTCTCTTCTAATTTGATCTAATCTCCAACTCCCATATTCACCGATAATGTCTTTAAACGTTGTCTAAAGCAACTCTTCATTGACAATATCCCAACAAATGATATCACATACTGGAGCATCCAAACTCCAGATATCGAACCAAAGGGAAATAACATTCTCACCCCCAACTCTCCATACGAATCCCCCTTTAGTCTTGTGAACACTTCGCAATAAGCCTTTTTCAATATATGAATAGGTAGTGCCCATATTCTTGTCGAAAATACCAAGAAGATTCGTCAAGATGAGCAATACTAGACTGTCTTGCTTTGTCATGATACCAACAAGTAGATGGATTGTAATATTGATTACTTCTCATTTCAACCGACACGTGTGCTTGTGTTCAAATCTTGAGTAATGCTAATACCCTGTGTATGTTGTTTCCAGATCACATAGTGCTAGTAGCAGTGACATTTCTAGAAAAGAATCGTTTCTGTGTCGGACACGTTCCTGATTTAAAAGAAAGTAATTTTACTATGACACAGTTTGACTAATGTACTGATGTGTCTTTAATTCGCTGGTCAATCAAATTTTGTTAGGCATGAGTACCAGGAATAAATATCATTGTGTCAGTGTAACTGTGTTGATAAACTTTGTTACCCTAGAGTTGTTACTAAAAAAGAGAAAACGAAGAACGAACGAAATTTATACTGGGAGACACTTGATCAACACTTTTTTGGACATATTCCAACACAACCTATAGGTGGAAAAGGGAGATAACTATTCCTTTAAGTTTCATTTCCCTTTCTTAAGCGCAAAACGTTACAAATATGTATAAAATTTCTTTGCTACATGACCGTGATGTGGCTATCATCTGCCACGTAATACACGAATCCCACATTTTTATTGCCTGCTCTCTCTCTCTGTTTCTCTCTCTCACACACACAAAGACGCACATAGACACACTCTGACATGTTTGTTCCTACAATTTTTAGTATGTTTAGCAGTGGTATTTCATCCCTGGAAAAAAACAACGATTGTTTTGCTGCCTGATCAAACTTTCTACTTGTGCAGTTAGTGCCGTGTGACAGATAATTTTTGCAGTGCATATGCAAAATGAACCTGTGCAAACGGTGCTTCCATATAATTCGTAGAGAAAAATTATCAACGTTATGTCTAGGATATTAATTAACTTTTGAAGAACCCTTCCAATGAAGTTTTCACTTTTCTGTGTGAAGTAGAGAAAGACTCGAGTAAATTATGAAAAAAAATTTTACATAACCTTGGTGGTTACGTATTTTTCTTCGAAAACAAAATTGTTGCAGGGACTCTCATGTTGTGCATTCTTAATGAGTGTTAGCTAGAAAAAAAGTATTACACATAACAAAAGATTAAAGAAGTTGTAAACTTTTGCATATTTATTCTACTCCTGCCAATGACAACATAGCTTGCTTGTAGGTGCCATTAAAGATCAAGCCTTCAGATTATTTTTCTTGAAAGAAGATTTGTTATTTTGTCCACTTAATGTATATATTCTAATAAAACTCAATATTGCAGGGTATTGTTGTTTTTGCATCAGTAATGGCAACTCTCGGCTTACAAATATTGTTCGAGTCTGCTCGGCAAATCATCAACAAGGCACATGACTTTTGTCTCATTATTCGTCTAGTTCTGAACTTTTGAGTCATAAGTGATCTGAATAAAAGATTGTTGAAGATAAAATAATAGATGTTTGTGAATACTCAAATTAAATGATTTCGGTCAAAATTTTGAGATTTAATCCCATATTTTCCCTTGTGATACTAATAAGTATAATACTAAAAACACTCAACAACCCTCATTTGAATAAAATACTTATAATCCTCAATATCATAAATTGCAACATATGATAGCCAATCTAGTCCTGAAAAACAATAGAAGATCCAAAAACATTTTCCAATCTATTAACTTTTAAGAAGTGTGGATACCATCACCTAGGCTTGGCAACATTAAAATTGTGTATTTTGTTCTTAATGTATGAACCACTTGTGTTGCTTCTTTAACAATGTATTCTGTTTGTTGCAGAACGGCCCTGACACGGATCCTAAGAAGGAAAAGTGGATGATTGGGATTATGGTTTGTGTCACCGTAGTGAAGTTTCTGCTCACTATCTACTGCCGGAGATTCAAAAACGAGATTGTGAGAGCCTATGCTAAGGATCATTTCTTTGATGTCCTCACTAATTCAATTGGGTTAGCAACAGCCGTCCTAGCTATTCGTTTCTACTGGTGGATTGACCCCACTGGGGCTATAATTGTTAGTTCATTATCACCAACTTCTATACTTATTAGTTAATCCAGATTTGTGTAACTCTGTTTGACTAGTAATCACAAACACTTCTGAGGTGAAGTATTTAAGTGCGAATAAGGTGTATGTTTATTTTCAGCCGTGGACACTTTTGACAATTAATGTTTTTAATTATATTATATGGAAATAATATATTGCCAGTCATTTAGATCATCTCCACCAAATATTATCACAAACTCATTCATTTAGCCCTATAATGGGGATGTCTGAAGTTTAGATCCTCATGTTTTGAAATTTACCATGTTCGTGTTGTGTCAAATTTGACACCCATACCCATGCCCGCGATTAAGAGCTCATTCATTATTGGTCAACTTTTCATTTATGTAATAAGTTTGAAATTGAAAACGATTTGCAGATAGCATTATATACAACTCGGACGTGGGCGAAAACAGTTATCGAAAATGTGGGTTCCCTAATTGGAAGAACTGCTCCACCGGATTTCTTGGCGAAATTAACGTATCTTATATGGAACCACCACGAGGAGATCAAGCATATCGACACGGTCCGGGCTTACACTTTTGGTTGTCATTACTTTGTGGAGGTTGACATTGTTTTACCAGAAGACATGTTTCTTAGTCAAGCACATAACATTGGTGAAACTCTACAAGAAAAGCTTGAGCAACTGCCTGAAGTGGAACGAGCTTTTGTTCATTTAGATTTTGAGTTCACTCATAGACCAGAACATAAGACCAATGTCTGAACTAAAGATGGTGCTAACTAGTTTGTTTATAATGCTTTATGTACAAAAAACTTTGTTATTAAAAGATATGTGCAGTTTCATTTTCTTTTTGGACAAAAAACTTAGTCTCACAATAAAATAACTAAAAATCCAATCATCGTTAATACACGAAAAAATAAAATAACTAATTTTTCTTTTTGGTATTTGAGATTTCAAAATGTCTATGAAAGAGATCAAAGGATAACAACAAATAATAAATGTATAGCATAAATAGAAAACGCAAACCCATAACCGATTTTATTTGTCCACCCTCTCCGAACCCCCAAATCCAAACCCATAACCCATTTCTCCTAATTTTCAATCTAAATGAACAATCATAATAAAGCCTCAGAATAGGTATTTAACAAAAGAAAATGAGACAAACAATATAAAAGAAGGCTGCTTTTGCAGGCCTTTATATTGCTCCTTTATATTGCTCCTCCATGGCTGAACAATTGACATTTGGAGAGCGAAAATGAGATACGCATGGGTTTAAAAGAAATAAAGGAGCATGTGTCGGTTTTACGGCTTGTTTGGGAGTTTTTTTTAGAAGAAGGAAAGGAAACGGAAGTTTTATTAGGAGAGAAAAGAAAATAAAGAAAAATTTATAAGAGAGAAAAGAATGGAAGAGAACAGGAAGGATTTAAGAAGGAAGATAAAATAATTTTCTTTTCTAATGTTTGGGAGTGGAAGAAAAATAATCTTTTTAACTGAAATAAGGTACGTTCTTTAGAAAACTTTCCTTTCTCTCCATTTCTTTCCGATTTGGAAGGAAAGTTTTGGAAAGAAAGGAAGGGAATTTTTTTTTAAAAATTTCCTTTTTTTCTCTCCTTTAAAACTCTCAAATGACGGAAAATGACGAAACAACACTTTCTCTCCTATGTAAACTCCCAAACGACGGAAAAGAGGCATAATTTCTCTCCATTTCCTTTCTTTACTCTCCAAAATAAAACTCTCAAACAAGCTGTTAGAGATCTCATAGAGTGGTTTATTAAATGGGGGGGGGGGGGGGGGGGGGGAGGCAAAATGAACAGACTCATAGAGGGAAGATGCAAGGAAGCGAAGGAGATGAGTGGACTCAAAGTAGAAAACGTCAAATTATAAATTGAGTGACGTGGATAGGCTCATTGGCTAGGAGGCTTAATACTTGTATAGCATTTTAGAGTAGTTCTACACGTATAGAGGATTCGTACAAAATCTGTAGGCCCCTTTTTAATCAAAATCTTTATTTGTGCGGAATTAAGTTAAGGATGAATGCAAACCAACTTTCTCTTTTTATGAAAAACTCTTTTTCAATTTTATCAAACCAAGTTCTGACACAAATTAACTTAACCAAATTTTATCTTAATTAATCCTAAACATGCATCTAGTGATTAAAGCAAGTAAAGTTAAGTAAAGATACTCACAACGCCGGATGTACGGGGAAAAACCCAAAACGAAAAAAAACCTCAAACGACCCCAGCCAGACAATCACTATGAACAATGGTTTTACAAAGACAGATTAGCCTTACTCAACGACTCGATCCCCACGGGTCTTGACGCACCTTCTGATATTCTACCATTCTTTAATAGTGCCCACGCAGAAATTTCGTCTTCCACGATGCTCGTCCACAACACTCGACTCCACAAATGTCTCGGTGTCCACCGATACGGCTTGATACGTCTACGGTGTCCGTCGCTTCTCCACCATAAAACCAGCAATCACAACTTGCTCAAAAGATGAACAAACCAAACTTGGTGCAGCAAAGATCACATAAACATAACCTAATGAAAATCTCGAATCTTTGTAAACTATAAGAATGTGTTTAAGCCTTCAAAACCTTAGAAAACATGTACAAACAGGTTAATGGATCGTAAATTTTTTTTCCAGAATGCACACACTTCGAGGGAACAGAACACGCCTATTTATAATAATTTTAAGGCGGTGGCAGAGTCTCGTACGAGCGAGATACTGCGTCGTTCGAACGATAGCAACACTCGTTCGAACGACAATGCTTGTCGTTGGAACGACGTCGTGATTAGAGTCTGATTTGAATCCAACTTTGAAAAATAGAATTTTACTAAGCACCAACTCTTATCCAACTCTAATCCGTCCTCATCTGATTAAAACGAAGTGTAACATTTAAAACACTTTTTAAAACATTTTTCTTTTAAAAATAACATCCTTACTTTTGTAAAATAAAATTTCGAGTTTCATTAACATTATGCATTCATACCTGTGTGATCTCGGAATGCAATAAAACCTTGAAGACAAAAAATTGCAACAATTAAACTTCGGCATGATTAATTTCATATAGCTTTGCCGCGACGTCTTTTATTAATCTTCGATACGTCATAGACTCGTGTGATCGGACAATAAAAAACTATTTATGACTCAAACATGTTTTGTTCCGAGAATAAGTCAAAATAACATTAAGACTCAATTGGAAATTTGGTCATTACAAATCTCCCCCTTTGACTATTCCGAGACAAAACCAACAGTGAAATGCCTAAGTCGGGTCGTCAAGATGTATGACGCCTAAATCCCATCCCATAAAATCCAAAATGAAAAATACATCATCAGTATAGGATAAGACTCTTCAATAATGGACCGGCAAGCATGACACTGTCTCGAATGTCTGAATGTGATGTAGATTTGAAATCTCGAATATCTTTAAGCATGCCTACACACATGAAACAGACAAATACCCAGTGAAGTATGGAGGAACAAATGATATAAATTAATATGAAACTTTAAATCCGAATCATTTGTTATGTGAGTAAACATGATACCAAATTTAGACATGATATACGATCCATCAAGCATAAAACTCACAAAACTCCCCTACATCACAGACATATCTCCCCCTTTTTGTCTCGAATAGACAATCCGGTGAAAAGATAATCAAATCTAGCATGTGATATACTAATTTGATTACATTAACTCATATTATGATATATAAACATGAGACAACCAGCTAAATATGATTAAGCAATGTCAAATCAGTAGCTAGCAAATAATGAATCACACAAAGAATATATTAATCTCAGCAGGTGTGATTAAACGAATCAATGCAGTATAATATATCATCGAACAAAGTAAACTGCATAAATAGAAACCCAGTACCAAAATATGAATCAATATGCAGCAGGGTACTGAAATAGAAATCAATCAGAAAAAGTCATACTGGTCAAACAGGTTGTCGTTCGAATGAGCCAGGGATGTCGTTTGAACAAAAAACGGCATTGCTCAAATGAAACAATATGTCATTAGAACGACATTTCCAAACTTTCACAGTCTCCCCAGAAAGTTAAACAGTGTTGCCTAGTGAACAGATTATATAGAAATTCTAACTGGAAGGGGCTCAAAACTGCGAAACAGTAGCGAAACAGTTAACAAAACTAATAAAACTCAAAACAAACAAATATGAGTAACATGTTAACATAGAATCGATGTGCCTAAACATGAACATGGAAGGTATGGGTGTGAACTTCAACAAATGAATCACAATTCCAACACATCGAAACGATCAAGAAGCTCTAATCAATAGTAATCTATCATCAAACTTTATTATAGCCATATGTGACGATTAAAGTGTGAGCTTAATGAACTAAACAAACATCATGCACACGAATCCGGAATTTTTACGATTATACAAACAATAGCGTCATGACACGATTTTTTAAAGTTTAGGATTCTTTGTGCAAACTCGTTTAAATTTTTAATCCATCCAAACTCCCTCAAATATATTTTTATATTTTCTTTTGAATGAACTAAACTAATTTGGCCCATTTTTTGCATATGATTCTTTTTTACTGCCTTTTTAATTTTTTTTCCAGGTCTTTTAAATGGTGGCTTTCACGACGAGTCAATTTTACACTCTCGCAGCCCTTTTCCGTGAACACTCAACATATTTTCAATTTAATCCTCACGGTAAACGGTTATTACATGCACACCTCCTCCTTAAGTTTACTTATGCATAGATGACAAAATTGAGATAAGAATGTCTCACCAAACTCAAATATGCAAGAGTAGTCAAACATCTATATAAACTCGTGCATGTGTGCAAAGATGGCATATATACAAAGTCGAATCAAGACGCATATCAATTTCAAAAAAACCCCATAATACAATGGTTAAGATCATTCTAAGCATCGATAATAATGCCCAAATGTCCTAGCCACATGGTCAATGGAAGGAAAGGGGTCCAAGCACACCAATATGCCATATCAAACATGTTAACTCAAGAAAAACGAAAATCTTTTTGGATTTTTCAAAAAAAAATGACTCAAGTAAAAGCAAAATCTTTTTGTATTTTTCTCAAAAATTTTCAAAACCAATAAATCTTTTTGTATTTTTCAAAAATTTTATCAAAAACAAAATCTATTTGTATTTTTCAAATAAGATGCAATAAATGAAAAATATAATACAATATGATAAACATGGTAATACACTCAACCTTTAGATTTAGCATGGGAAGAATCAAGTGCAGCCATATGCGATCCATGAAGTTTTATTCCTAAAGCTACCAAATCCGACTTCCTAACCCAAGTAGGTCTGTAACGATGCATGGGGGTGGGGAGAATCGGGGCAACTTTATTCCTAAACTTCCTAAACTTACGAGGAGCATTCCTAAGATCATAGCAAAACTTTCTAAGGTGACCTTTCCTACCACAAAACGTGCAAGTGTAGCGATGGTATGGAAAGTGACCTACATGTGGACCTTGTCTAACGTTCCTATGTGGCTCTCTCACATATGCGAGGGGAATGGGACCAATATGATCATCAAAGCCAATACCACCCCTATATTTCTTAATTTGGACGGTGCCTAGCATCCTATCAAACTTCTTACTTCTAGCCTCCAAGTCAAACTTAACTCTACACGAGTCTCTCAAACTCTCCTCTAACTCCTTAATCTTAGACTCGAGTAGACGCCTAGACTCCTCAAACTCTAGCACCTCCTTTTCCAAAGCCTCCATCAAACCTATAAGGGTGTCTCTCTCTTACTCGACGTACTTTAGCTTCTCCCTAAGCTTATTCTCCCGTGCCCTAAGATCCTCAATTAATGCTTCATTATTTTCTACGGCACGCTCTTTCAACTTAGCTTACAATTTCGAGTTAGCCTTTTTCACCTTCACCGTCTCCTCAAACAACTTTTGAAATGCAACTTGGAACTCTCCTACGTCGATCTCCTCATCCTCGCTCTCATCACCCTCACCCTCTCGGGAAGCACTCTCGACAGCCTTAAAAGTTTCATGCACATGAGTATCCTCGTGGGAAGATATATCGTCGTCGCTCACATGACATGCCATAAACGCAACGAAGTTACGCTCAATGGGGGAATCCTCTCCCTCTTCCGGTTCACTATCACTTAAGGTGGCAGTGTATGCAATTGGTTGCTTTCCCTCTTTCTTAAGTTTAGTGGGGCACTCCTTAACTTTGTGACCATACCCCTCACACTCGAAACACCTATCAGACTCATCTCTCTTAGGCTTCTCACTATTATCCTTAGAGGTGGATTCTCCCTTGTTCTTGAATTTTCAAACTTTTTAGCATCTTTCGATTGCTTATGAATTTGAAGAAATTTCATGAACTTTCTTGCCAATAAGACGACATCCTCAAAGTCGGAATCCGAGTCGTCATTCAAAACTTTAGTCTCCTCATTCAGGGCTTTCAAAGCAATTCCCTTTTCTTTCTTTGGCACTTGCTTGGAGGTAAACATATCGAGTTCATAGGTTTGTAAGTCACCTATGACATCTTCTAGTTTCGACAAGTTAAGCATACCAAGGGAATTCATAACGGTCACTTTAGCATCAAACCTACTCGGCAAAGATCGCAAAATTTTCTTAATTACTCGGTTATCGGGAATCTTCTCACCTAGGTAAATGTCGCATTAACAATAGTGGACAACCTAATGCAAAACTCGTCAAACGTATCACTCTCTAACATCTTAATTGTCTCAAACTGTGTAGTGAGATTTTGCAATTTATACGCCCTAACCGTGCTCGTGCCCTCGTGAGTGAGTGACATGTATTCCAAGCTTCTTTCGAAGTCTCTCAAGTCATGATACGATTATACTCTTCAGGTGTGACATGTGAGGAAATAACATGCAAACCTTTAGAGTTATACTGTGCAAGCCTATGTTCAGTCCCAGTCCACGACTCAACGGGTTTCAAACTAGTGACCTCACCCTGTCGTGTGATATGTGGTGACCAACCTTTTTCAACAACTAACCAGGCACGCTCATCAATGGATTTTAAAGAATTTTTCATTCGCATTTTCCAATAAGCATAATTAGTGCCATCAAAAACAGCAGTGCGAAAACTATTATAATTTCCAAAATTCATCCTTACAAGCAAAAGGGATCAAACACAATAAAAATGTATGTCTAGCTCTGATACCAGTTTGTAGGCCCCTTTTTAATCAAAATCTTTGCTTGTTCGGAATTAAGTTAAGGATGAATGCAAACCAACTTTCTCTTTTTACGAAAAACTCTTTTTCAATTTTATCAAACCAAGTTGTGACACAAATTAACTTAACCAAATTTTATCTTGATTAATCCTAAACATGAATCTAGTGATTAAATCAAGTAAAGTTAAGTAAAGATACTCACAACGCCGGATGTACGAGGAAAAACCCAAAACGGGAAAAAATCTCGGACGACCCAAGCCAGACAATCACTATGAATAATGGTTTTACAAAGATAGATTAGCCTTACTCAACGAATCAATCCCCACGGGTCTTGATGTACCTTCTGATCTTCTACCGTTCTTCAATAGTGCCCACACAGAAATTTCATCTTCCACGATGCTCGTCCACAACACTCGACTCCACGAATGTCTCAATGTCCACCGATACGGCTTGATAAGTCTACGATGTCCGTCGCTTCTCCACCGCAAAACCAACAATCACAAGTTGTTCGAAAGATGTACAAATCAAACTTGGTGCAGCAAAGATCACATAAACCTAGCGTACTGAAAAGCTTGAATCTTTGTAAACTATAAGGATGTGTTTAAGCCTTTAAAACCTTAGAATACATGTACAAACAGGTTTCTGGATCGTAAATAATTTTTCCAGAAATTACACACTTCGAGAGAACAGAACACGCCTATTTATTATAATTTTAAGGCGGTGGCAGAGTCTCGTTCGAGCGAGATGTTGCGTCGTTCGAACGACAGCAACACTCATTCGAACGATAATGCTTGTCGTTTGAACGACGTCGTGATTATAGTCTGATTGGAATCCAACTTTGAAAAACAGAGTTTTACTAAACACCAACTCTTATCCAACTCTAATTCATCCTCATCTGATTAAAACGAAGTGTAACATTTAAAACACTTTTTAAAACATTTTTCTTTTAAAAATAACATCCTTATTTTTGTAAAAGTAAAATTCCGAGTTTCATTAACATTATGCATTCATACCTGTGTGATCTCAGAATGCAATAAAACCTTGAAGACGAGAAATTGCACCAATTAAACTTTTGTATGATTAATTCCATGTAGCTTTGTCGCAACGTCTTCAATTAATCTACGATACGTCATAGACTCGTGGGATCGGACAATAAAAAACTATCTATGACTCAAACATGTTTTGTTCCGAGAATAAGTCAAAATAACATTAAGACTCAATTGGAAATTTGATCATTATAAATCTCCCTCTTGACCATTCTGAGACAAAACCAACAGTGAAATGCCTAAGCCAGGTCGTCAAGCCGTATGACGCCTAAATCCCATCCCATAAAACCCAAAATGAAAAATAGATCATCAGTATAGGATAAGACTCTTCAATATTTTAGCATATGATTCTTTTTATTGCCTTCAATTTTTTAGGGCTCTTTTAAACGGTGGCTTTCACGACGAGTCAATTTTATACTCTTGCGGCCCTTTCCCATGAACACTTATAAATTTTTTAATTACTATCCTCACGGTAAATGGTTCTTACATGCACACCTCCTCCTTATGTCTACTTAGGCATAGATAATAAAATTTAGATAAGAACGTCTCACCAAACTCAAATATGCAAGAGATGTCAAACATCCATATAAACTCGTGCATGTGTGCAAAGATGGCATATATACAAAGTCGAATCAAAATGCATATAAACTTCGAAACAACCCCATAATACAATGGTTAAGATCATTCTAACCATCAATAATTATGACCAAATGCCCTAGCCACATGGATAATTAAAGTAAGGGGGTCCAAGCACAAAAATATGCCACATCAAACATGTAAACTCAAAAACAAAAAACAAACAGAAAATATTTTGGGTTTTTCAAAATATTTTGACTCAAATAAATGAAAAATACAATACAAAATGATATGCATGTCATAACACTAGCAAGATATAAATCATGATGCAAAGACTAGCGTATGATAAACAGGGTAACACAATCATCCTTTAGATTTAGCATGGGAAGAATCAAGTGCAACCAAATGAGAACCATGAAGTTTTATTCCTCAAGCCACTAAATCTGATTTCCTAACCCAAGTAGGTGTAACAAGACGAGTGGAGGTTTTGGCAACTAAAACAATTTTATTCCTAAACTTTCTAGGAGCATTCTTAAGGTCAAAGCAAAAATGTCTAAAGTGACCTTTCCTACCACAATTGTGCAAGTGTAAAGATGGAGGGGATGATTACCAAAGCGGCAACCTCTCCTCACATTCCTAGTGGGCTTTCTCACACCGTTGGTATTGGCATTGAGAATGGGAACAACTCGATCATCGTAGCCTATGCCAAGCTTATCACTTTTGACATGAACGCTGCCTAAATTCCTATCAAACTTCTCCGACCTAGATTCTAAGTCAAACTTAACCTTATTCGAGTCTCTCAATCTCTCCTCTAACTCACAAATCTTAGACTCAAGCACACGCCTAGACTCCTCAAACTCTAGAATCTCCTTTTTAAATGCCTCCATCAAACCACGAAGGTTATCTCTCTCTTTCTACACATATTCTATCTCCTCCCTAAACATCTTCTCCCGTGCCATACGATTGTTAATCGAAACATCATTATTTTTTATGGCGCACTCATTCAACCTCGCTTGCAATTTAGAGTTTGCCTTTTTCACATTCACCACTTCGGCATACAACTCATTAAATGCAACTTGCAAATCTTTCACATCAACTTCCTCACTCACTTCACCCTCATTCACTTAAGATTCAACGGCCTCGAAAGTGTCATGCACATGAGAATCTTCGTGGGAAGATTTATCATCGTCGCTCACATGACATGCCAAGAAAGCAACAAACTTGCTCTCATTGGGGGAACTCTCTCCCTTTTCCGTATCACTATCACTTAAGAAGGCACTATAAGCTATCGATTTCTTGCCCTCTTTATTAAGTCTAGTTGGACACTCGATAACTTTGTGGCCATACCCCTTACACCCAAAACACCTATCCGACTCAACCCTATTAAATTTCTCACTTTTATCTTTAGGGGTGAAATCTATCTTGTTGTTCTTGAATTTCTCAAACTTTTTGGCCTTTTTCGATTTCTTTTGAAACTTAAGAAATTTTTTGAACTTCTTTGCCAACAAGTCGACATCCTCAAAATCAGAATCAGAATCGTCATCTGAAACTTTAGTTTCCTCCTTCCGGGCTTTCCTTTTATTTCTTTGGCACTTGCTTGGAGGTAAACATATCGAGTTCATAGGTTTGTAAGTCACATACAATCTCTTCAAATTTCGTCGAATCAAGCATACCTAAGGAGTTTGAAATGATCACTTTTGCATCAAACCTACTCGACAAAGATCTCAAAATTTTCTTTATCACGTGGTTGTCGGGAATTATCTCTCCTAAGTTGAACGACGAGTTGATAATATTAGGCAACCTACCATAAAACTCATCAAATGACTCACTATCTAACATATTAATCATCTCAAACTGTGTAGTGAGGTTTTGTAACTTAGATGCCCTAACCGTGCTAATGCCCTCGTGAGTAAGTGCAAGTGTATCCCAAGCCTCTTTTGATGTTTCACAAGTCATGATTCTGCTATACTCTTCTGATGTGACATGTGAGGAAATTACGTACAGACCTTTAGAGTTGTAATGTGCAAGCCTATGTTCAGTCTCAGTCCATGACACAATGGGTTTCAAACTAGTGACCTCACCTATCGTGTGACTGGTGGTGTCCAACCATTTTCAACCGCTAACCACACACGTTCATCAATGGATTTTAAAGCACTTCTCATTCGCATTTTTAATTAAGCATAATTTGTGCCATCAAAAATAGGAGCACGAAAACTTTTAAAACCTCTAAAATTTATTCCGAAAAACACAAGGGATCAAACACAATAAAAATATATTTCTAGCTCTGATACCAATTTGGGGGTCCTTTTTTATTTCTTAAGCGGAAAGTGTTTTAAGGATGACAAAACAAATTTCTCTTTTTATGAAAAAACTTTCTCCAATTTTTAATACGCACCAAGTTGTGAACCAATTTTAACTTAACCAAATTTTGTCTTGATTAATCCTAAACATTCATCTAGTGATTAAAGCAAGTAAAATAAAGTAAATAATATTCACAACGTCGAATGTACAAGGAAACCACAACGAAAAAAAATCTCGGACGGCCCAAGCCAGACAGTCACTATGAATGTGGATTTACAATGAACAGACACAAGTCTTACTCAACGACTCGATCCCTACGAGGGTTGATGATCTTTTGATCTTTAACCACTCCTATTATAGTGCCCACGCAGAAAGTCCTTCTTCCACGATACATGTCCACAACACATGCGTCCACGTATGTATCAGTGTCCACCGATATGGCTTATAACATCTATGATGTTGAACACGAACTCCTTCGCCCCTTCGCCGTAAAACTAATTATTCAAGTGTAGAACAAAACCTTTTTGGTACAAACAAGATCACTATTATATATAGTAATGAAAACACGGATCTTGTAAACTCTAAAGATGTGTTTTTAAGATAATGTTGATCGGAACTCCATTGACCCTATAAAAGGAGAGCATGAGTTCACTTCCTAAGGCACCTCAGAAACATCCCTTTATGTGATCTAAACAACATTCTCTTGAAGTCGGCGTGGTTTCCATCTTGAAACCTCTCCCCCACATTACATTTCAATCCTCCTACCACCTTCATCCATTTGCAAGACATCCCTCTAACATTCAAGATCAACTTCAAGGCTTCAAAAGAAGGTCCAAATCCTTCGCTCTCTCTTTAAACTCTCTTATTTTTGTATTAGTTACTTAATTCTTATTTTAGAATTTTATTTTAATTAGCTCTCATATATTAATAACCAAACTTTTATTAGTAGTGTAGCGCATACTATACTTTCTAAAAAAACCAAAAACAAGACAAAGAGGGTTTCCTTTTAAATTCCAAATGGAGATTTCTCACTACAACTTCTCACACTAAAACATCCTTTTTCCACACACACACATATAAGAAAAGTCTCCAGTTGGATTTACGCGATAAACCCCACCCAATGTTATACGCGAACTACGTGGGCATTGATGCCTTTTTAGGCTACGTAGGTGTCTCGAGTAAAATCCAAGCTTAGAGTCCTCTCCTATTTCTATTCATATATTATTTTCATATCATATATTTATAATTCATGCTTGTGTTTTTTCCAATGTAAGGACATAAATTTCCAATTGAGCCCATATATAGTTTTGACTTAATTCCGAACGAAACCATTTGAGTTATAGGATAGTAGTTTATTCCTATCAAGCCTATGACGTTTGAAGAAGTTGAAGACGTAATGGACAAGATTCAAAGTTTCATATTTGCCAGGTTTCGTGCCATATGTTTCACGTCATCAACATTTGAGGCTTCCAAGTCTCCAAAGGTATGAATGCTCTATTATATATATATATATATATATGAGCTTGGTGAATATTTTATGGGTGTTAAATGATAACGAATTTATGGTGATATTTTTACTTTAAATTAAGTTTTATAGGTATCTCTTTAGGAATATCTACATAAAATAATATTTGGAAATTTTTATACATGTTTTGGTGACAATTATTGCAGTCCCTTTAAGAAGTTTTGGTGACAATTACAATTGTACGCAGTGTATTGTATTTTTTGAATTTAACTGTGTTATATACATATTTTGTATATAGAACAACTCATTCATGCATCGAACATATTTTATGTGCCTTTATACCATTCATCGCAAAACATTTATTTGTTTTTTTCTTGAATCTGTAAGTGTGATTTTAGTGCTTGAAATTTTAAGTTTTGACATCTTTCAGTGGTAATTTATCACTTTTTTATTCAGATTTGAACATATATCGGTATAGAACTATCGGTGGTTATTGGTTTATCAACAAGAGGTGTATATACTCTCTATCTCTATATCCTTGACTCACACACGCTCACTTTATCTCGATGTAAAAAAGTGAAGGAAACTATGCTCAAATTTGGATATTTACTAAATGAAGGAACGCTGCCAAATTTTCTAATGTGTTATGAAAAAGACTTTTTGACTTAAAGTATACACGATTCAATATTTTGGAAATTTTTTTCCGTCCCTTCAGGCATGGGCATTCAATTGATGAATACTGTATATTTCACATTATATGTGAATTTGTTAGATGAATTTAGACTATTTGAATGTTGTTGGGCAATTTGTTATTTGTTAAGCAGGGTGAATAATTCTATAAACAAAAGAGATTATGGCCAATTGTTTTAAAATTACCCTTTGTTTTGTTAGGAACGGTATTTTTACCGTTTTGCATTTACGAACTTTGAAAATTTTGGCCGTTTTGTAATTACGTGCTTTCAAATTTTTCCTCGTGCCTTCAGGCACGGACATTCCTCTAGTCTATATAATAAGGAGTAAAAATTTGTGCACTATTCCTTAAGTTGATAACTTAATTAGGGGTCCTGATTTGGTCAACAATGCAACGATCCAATGGTTGAGATTAAAATACCACTCTTACCATTTTTGCCCCTTAAATATTTAAATTCCCCCTCTTTTTTCCTCGCTAATTTATTTCCCCCTCTCTTCAAAATTCAAAAACTAAGGACAAACGGGTATTATACCATTTTTTTCTCATTTTTCAACCCTTTACCCTCACTAGACTCTCTCCTCTCACATGCAACCTACCGACCCTCTCTCTTCGGATTCTCTTCTCCCCATGAAATCTCTCTCCCTTAGATGTCTTCTCGCTCTCAAGTGAGGATTTGAAGAAAGGGCTGAAATGGGCTTTGCCCGGATTGCAAAACCACCGACCTAGGGTTTCGGAAACTGAAATACAGGTTACTTATTTTTCATTTTCTACATTTGATTTTTCCTCAAAACAACAAATTTAGGGTTGGATTCTTCATAAGCTATTGTCAAGAAAAGTTGGTGTTTACCCAACCATGTGTATTTTTACTAACCACCTTTTATTTGGATTTTTATTATTCTTTTTCTCAATGGTTTTCCAAGCACTAATGTTCCTCTCATATTTATTGCATTGATATTTTAGATCTAATATTTGTTATATTCTTTTTTTTATTTTTTGTAACTTAGATCTGTTAAATCTTCACTGAATCTTAATCGGATCTCTACTTATTTTGGTTTTGGGGCTTTTTTGCTGCTTATTGATTCGGTGCTTATTGATTGTTTGTGTTATTCTTTTCAGGACAATTGGAGGTTGTACAACACTGATTCGAGTTTTGGGCTTTTGACAAATTGATTTCTCCGTGTTATTTTGCATAACACGTATGTAGGTATTGGGACTGATTTGTTGATGCTTTATATTTTAATGTTTACTATTTTTCAGTACTAACTGGTATGAAATGAAAGGAGCATTGTGCCAATGCAGAATATGTCATAAGTTTCAAATAGATGGTTAATTTAATCTTAAGAGGGGAATCATAGGATGTACATATATAACATTTACTAATTATTGATTCTTATTGAGACTTATAATTGATATAAAGTGAAACGAGCACTGTGACAATACAAAATCTGTCATAAGTTTCATTGAGTTGGTTATAAGTTTCATTATTGATTAATACTTCATTTATAAGTTTCATTATTGATTAAGTTTATATAGATATTTCATTTCATATCAGTTATAAGTTTCATAGTATATCTCTTGAATTAAATAACACCCACAATTCGCTATCTTCCAAATTTAGCAACTCAATTGTAATATTGTAATTTGAATTGCGAAAAACCAAAAGTTTAAGGTTGATATTAAACATGCATTTATATATATATATATATCCATATAATAAGGAGTAGAATTTGGACACTATTCCATAAAGAGATAAGCTAAGTAGTGGTTGAGATTAAAACACCAATGTGAGAAATGAATGGTTGGATTAGCTAAGAATGATTCAAGGGTTGTGATTTTCCCTCTTACTAAGATCTAAGGGTGTGAGATTGAGCCAAAGTTACAACATGGCAAACTTGGAAATAAACCCAAACCCTTTCCTTTCATACGCTCCCGTTCATTAGTTTCATCTCCATAAAAAAACCCTAACATTTCAGTCATCCCTTCAGATCCCTTCAGCTCCCCACCATCGCGCCCCTCCCCCCGCTGTTGCTCCCTACTGCTACCCTCTCTCCCCACTACTTTTTTCAATGTTGCTTTGGAATCATGATTGATCTTTTTTATCATTTTCAAAATAGGGGTTTTATTGTTCAAGTACATAAGGTGATATTATGAGATCAGAGTTGGTTAAATTTGGGGTTTAAATTTTTAATTTCATATTTGAGGTTTAAATTTTTATTTGATGATCTAATTTTTTTCAGATCTAACACGTTTTTCATATTCTGGGTTTGATATTTACTGTTTATGGTTCTCATTCTCTCTTAATAGTACTGATAATATTGTATTTCTTTTTTGCAGATGTAATATTTTTTTTATCTCACTAGAGGTACTCACTCTCTCCCTCTCTCTCTTACGAATGAATATACTTTTTTTTTTGTTTTTCGATTTGGTTTGTAAGGGTTTTGTATCCAAATGTCAGATTAAAGTTCTGCATTATGTCAGATTTGTCAGATTTGGTTTGTAAGGGTTTTGTATCAAATTGATTTCTTGGTACAAATGATGGTTTTACTAATCATTTGTTGTTTCGTTATTGGTCAGCCTTTCTGGTACTAATTTAGACTCACCATTTTGTTTTTCGGGTTCACGATGTCAGACTCTATATTTTATTTAATGATCATTTCTTTTTTTATTCAACTTTGTTGTTTTTTGGTTTGATATTTATATGGAGTTGTTGTGATTAAGGCTATAGGAGTTCATGGTATGCGAATAGAGTTGATTCATTAGTTATTTTCATGGTTGTTATTTTTTATGAATTTAGTGAAAATGGTTTCAATTATCTTGATCCAGCGTATTTCATTTTTGTGTGGGAAACTGATAGTTTTGAATATTGATATCTTTTGATTCAGCATACTTCCATGCATACTTTTGTGGTTCAATTAATGTTATGTTTGTCCCTTCTTTTGCACCATAACTCATTCATTATTCTTTTGACGGCATTTAACTTATGTTTACATTTCTAATTGAATTTTAAACTTTGTTTTTTAGAATCAGGCAAGTGATTAAGAGATTTTAGTTCTCTTATTTGTTATCCATCATTCATCTCTCACTAGCCATATCTCCTCTTAAAGGTACTTACTTCATATCCCCTTCCATTTTTTGATTTATTAATTGTGTTATGTAATTAATGGATAAAAAGTTTTTATTTACCTTCTCATATACCTTTCATGGTATATATTTCTTTCCTACTCTGTTTTATATCCAATATGAAGTTTATAAGTTTTCAACTCACCTATATCTTTATTTGTCATAGTATGTTTATGAATTTTTTTTTTATGGGACTTTGTAAATGATAAATATGAATTCTTAATCGCATTTTGTGAAATGTGAATAATGCTTCCCAAGGTGGTGAGTGCCTTCAGTTTTACTTCGGTTCTACTTGGTGCTGAATTTTGTGTTTTTATATATAGTTGTCGTTCGTTTGCACCGCATTTTGTTACCCAACATTTGAGTCTTATATAAAATCCATCTTTCAAATATATGATAATTCTTATGACGGTGTGAGAAATTTGCAGATGATTAAATTTGTGCATATATTATTTGCGAGTGTTTTTTTCTTCTCATCATCAAACTAAAATCAATGGTTCTCCATTTTATTGCTTTGATGGAATAGTCCTCTCCATTTTGATATTAGGTTCACTTGGCGTATGATTTATTTATATAAACTATAGAGTTCATTTTATGTTTCATTTATCATATATTTGTGATTGATCTCTTTTAATACTTTTTATTTATATATTTTTTTATAAGGATTGTTTATTTTACTGTTTTTACTTTTTATCACAAGGGTTGAAATGTTTTGGATGCCAAAACCGAAAACCATGGCAGTTCCCTCATACGTGGTGAATTTAAAACTTTCTCACCTAAAGTTTACAATTTTTATTCACTACAAACTCAGTTTATTTGGTGCCTTTAATAGTTTGTGGGCGAATGTTGTGTAGCTGAGTCCGCGTCTTATTCCGTATGCTACATCTCCATTATAAAATCGGTATGTTACTTCAATTCTATAGATGAATCCGCTGCCTAAATTTTGATGCCACCAACTTTGCTTATATAATGAGCTACTTTTTAATGACAATTTTATCTTCTACCATACCTGTTGCATAGGATAAGGTTATTATAATAGGATCTAGCTATTTAAGAGGAAAAACCTCCTGTAGAAGACTAAATTTCTTCGAAAGTCAGGAGGGTGAGAAGTCTATTCAAGACTCAGAATTGATCCTATTTATGGGGTCGTGGGTAGACAATCATGTTACACACCTGTACTCGGGAAATGTCAACTTCCAAAGTTGCAGCACGGTTGACTCATTTTTTAACTTTCAAAGTTACAATCCTGCTACACACGTGCACAACCTCCTATTTTTTTACCCAAAAATTGTATATTTAGCATGTGTGCACTAAAACGATATTTTTTTTCTGTACAACCTCCTTTTATGGTTTGTTTTGCAGCTGTCAATTAGACCGGCGACTCCTAATGTCACTTGGATGATAGTTGGAATCATCGGTGACATGACCCTGCGAGCACAAATGAATTTATCTCGCTCAATCAGGCTCAAAACAGGGGACAATAGTTTTATGCTATCAAAACATGTGACACTAGATATTACGGTAAGGATTTTGGTGGGTAATTAATACATAACCTTAGAAACCAAGTGATTCGTACTTAATTGATTTCATTTCTCTTGTTACCGAATTAAAGAAATTGAATGTCAGACAGGACAGTTAATCCATATGTATTAACAATCCAAGATGAATTTTTCCTTGGCATGTGTATCTTAGAATGTTACCGAATCCAAGATGAATTAACAATGGAATGTGCTTTTGTTACCAAATTTCTTACAAGACAATGTAATGTGTATCTTGGAATGTTAATCCATATGAATCATACTAAACTAAATCCATCAAACTAAATGTGTATCTTGGATGAATTTTTCCTTTCAACTCGAACAACAATGGAATGTATTTTTACCATGTAATGATAATTTGTTTCTATCAACTTGCGTTGGAGTGAATTGATATGGATGGTTGTGATGTTTCAGTAATAGAAAACGAGTTCAATTGACTCTAAAATGTTGTGTACATGTTTGAGCCAGTTAAACACATGTTTGAGCCATTTAAACACATTTATGATACACTCTCTAAAGTACACGTTTGACTAGCCTTAAACACATTTATGATACACTTGAATAATTGCTGAAATTTGTGCTATTTTTGCTGAAATTTGTGTTATTTTTATGCTATTTTTGCTGAAACAGATTCCAAGTGAAAAACTAGGCCGCCAAGTCTTAGGTTGAAACCGTGTCTTTGAACCATGTGTTATCTTGGTGGAAGGGAAGAGTGAAAATGTGGAGCATGATCATGAGCATGGCCATGGGTAACCGACCATTGGATCCGACTACTACTGAAGAACCTCAGCCTCACAAAAAATGACCAACTCTTGCCAGGTTTCTTCAATTGCTCTTTAATATATACATAGTTCAATTTGTTGGACATTTCAACTCAAAACAAAACACGATAAAATCGAACACGATAGGGGTATAGAATAGAGGGGGCCAAAGCCAAGTTTCGCACCAAGCTCCCTATAATCGCGAGGTGAGGGCCTCATTAAAGAAATGTTTTGAGGTGTATTTAGGTGTATATTGCTCTGGGGGACATAATTATAAGGTGAGCCCTCTAATTATAAGTGGGGCAGTTGTGTATGGTATATTGAACTTCATCTTTATAATCTGTTTCGTATTGTATATTGAAATGCATCTTTATAATCTGTTTTTAATTTCGACAGCAACAACAGTTTGCTTTAGTTTGGGGGTTATAAATGTGGAATAGTTTGGGGGTTACAATAGCTTGCAAGCGGGGCAGTTGTGTATGGTTTTTTATGTGGGCAGTTTTGTGTTTTTTTTTTTAATCTCGGAAGTTGTGTGTGTGATTTTGATTTAGAAAGCTGTGTGTCTATGTGATTTCGATCGGACAACTCTACACGTGATGGTGTGCATAGTGTGTGTAGTTTGCTTGATGATTACACAACACATGGTGTGCATAGTCTCTATGTGGTTACAAGCACCATAAAGACTAGGATGAATAAGTTCCTCCGTGCTACCATCAATGACAACAAAAGTTTTGGCCACATTAGTTTTTTCTCCAGTGACACGATTAACAAAGTATCAAGTATTTGCAATAAGTGATCTCCCCGGTTCAATGATCATCGGATAGAGATTTCGAGAAAGAACCAACTCCCGAACAGTGTTAATAAGACCCCTGGGGGTGGAAAGGGCAATAGATTACCGTGATTTATTATACTGACAAATAGTCATATGGCATCAGCAACACAAATCATGAACGAGGGAACCTATTGCAGAACAGTTGCAAAAACTCTTCTCAACGCAGTTGCCTAATGCAGTCTGCGTCTCCTCTCTAGGTTTGTCCTCCTCTATATCTACAGGTATGCCTTACAACTTGGGTTTTTAACTCGGCGAACACTCACCATATGACTAATGCATCATTAGTGTGATAGTTTATCGAATTGCTTTATTTTTTGTCCAGTGTTATTAGGTGTTGAGCAGTTGTTGGGTAGAAATTTACCAAGCTTCTTGGCGGGGTGAAGTCGACTAAAGTCCAGTTCCAATAACATTTTTGTGTTTCTTTTCACATATAGACTTAGTTTGTTGGTTATCACATTTTTCGTAAAAGACTAACAACATTTGTTTGTTGGTTATCATGTTTTTTATTCTGTTTTTTTACGGAATATATATATCTTTACTATAATATTACCTGCCAAGGCAGTTTTTATTTAAGTGCCCAAATCTCACCAGGTACATCTGGTTTCTTGGAAGATTTCTAAAATTTGTTGTTTTTAGAAATACCGAGCATTTAGCAAGTTGGAAAATCAAATGTTGTATTCTGTAAAGTCTGCATCATGCTTCCTAAAACAGTGTTCGTTCCCTACGTCTTGCTAGGGAATTGTTTATTTCTTTATACATTCATGTTGTTTGAAACATTATGAATTATACTTGGTTTACAGTTTGTTTGAATCGAAATTCTTATTGTGTTGTATGTAGCATGCAAACGAGACTATACATTGGGAGTATCTTCAAAGATTTTCATTGGCGGTGATGTTGGGGAAATATCTGTAATGTCTCTTTTGAGCCTCCTCTATCCCAGGTACTCAATTCATATATTTTTCGTTTTTCAGTCGCATGTTTGTTTATCATTCAAAATTTTGATTTTTCATTTATGTTATCTTAATCCCTCTAATGATATTTATCTTAATTCTTTTGGGACCACACATATGTGGCCAACATAGTACTTATTTTGGTGTGTTGATTTTGATCCAACACTTATAAGGGATGCAATTAGTTCTGTGCGGGATCTGATCATGCGAGAAACCATGTGACGATTCACATGGTCGAATGCAAATGGATCCACCTTTGGGAGAGATCTGAAATGGATTTTTCTGACTATGCTCTGGTTGTTCATAGAGAGCACGTGCCTGTTTCAGTTCACTTGGCTTTCACAGGGTTTTACTTGATTGGATACCATGTACCTTGCTTCATCTGCAATGCATTGGTGGATTTCATGTGCCTAAGAAGCCGAGGCAATCTCGATTGAATCCGATTCCAGATTTTCCTACTCCCATCTTTTTTATAGAAATAGCAATCGATCAAAGGGGAGCATAAGCAAGTTCAGTGGTTGAAACCTATGTAATCGATTGATGGGAACCTCGAAGCTGTCTGGGGCAGGAGCAAAGTCATATTATTTGTTTAGATGCAACTGCAAAGCATCCTGATTTCAAGTAAAACAGTTCCACTTCTGTAGGTGTTTAGTTGAGATCGCAAGGGTTATACCTTCTACGATCCCCGTACTTATCAATTATGATGTAGTGGACCAATAGTTGTTTATTTTCTATTTAGATAATTGAAAATGTAAACTGGGTCATTAACTTGATTCATTGTTGGAGTTATCTTTTTAGTACAAAAAATATTTTTGCTTCATTACTTCAAGTTCTTGGTTATTGGATAATGCATTTGATTATATTCTATATTTGTAATTTTGTTTAATTTGGAATAAAAGTACAAATGCCATGTTTGGTTCAAGTGTGGATAATACGACTCTGTTTTCTTTGTGGATATTGGTTCAAATAACTATTATTTAAACGATAACCGTTGATTACTTCCTTTAAAGGTTGCATTTAAGCATTTATATAAGTTCTTAATTAAATTTCCATTGGAATTTAATTACCTTTATAATGAGATTTTTTTATGATATAGTGTACTACACTTATTTGTAACAATTGGGAACTAATGTCTGCTTGATGACAGTTTTTTCTTTCTTCACTTCTTTTAGGGCAAAAGTATATTGTTGAACTTCTTTTTTATTTTTTTATTTTTTTATTTTTTTAGTAGTTGATAAATTTCATACACCATTTTGTCAAGCAGGAAAAGTAAATGATAACGAATTTATGGTGATATTTTTACTTCAAATTAAGTTTTATATGTATCTCTTTAGGAATATCTACATAAAAATAATATTTGGAAATTTTTATACATGTTTTGGTGACAATTATTGCAGTCCCTTTAAGAAGTTTTGGTGACAATTACAATTGTACGCAGTGTATTGTATTTTTTAAATTTAACTGTGTTGTATACATGTTTTGTATATAGAACAACTCATTCACGCATCGAACATATTTTATGTGACTTTATACCATTCACCGCAAAACATTTATTTGTTTTGTTTCTTGAATCTGTAAGTGTGATTTTAGTGCTTGAAATTCTAAGTTTTGACATCTTTCAGTGGTAGTTTCTCACTTTTTTATTCAGATTTGAACATATATCGATATAGAACTATCGATGGTTATCGGTTTATCAACAAGAGGTGTATATACTCTCTATCTCTATATCCTTGATTCACACACGCTCACTTTATCTCGATGTAAAAAAGTGAAGGAACTATGCCCAAATTTGGATATTTACTAAATGAAGGAAACGCTGCCAAATTTACTAATGTGTTGTGAAAAAGACTTTTTGACTTAAATTATACACGATTCAATATTTTGGAATTTTTTTTCTGTCCCTTCAGGCATGGGCATTCAATTGATGAATACTGTATATTTCATATTATATGTGAATTTGTTAGATGAATTTAGACAATGTGAATGTTGTTGGACTATTTGTTATTTGTTAAGCAGGGTGAATAGTTCTATAAACAAAAGAGATTATGGCCAATTGTTTTAAAATTACACTTTGTTTTGTTGGGAGCGGTATTTTTGCCATTTTGCATTTACGAACTTTGAAAATTTTGGCCGTTTTGTAATTACGTGCTTTCAAATTTTTCGTCGTGCCTTCAGGCACGGGCATTCCGCTAGTGTATATATATATATATATCAACATTGAATTCCAACTATAATATCCTCCAATATAATCTAGCATTGACAAAAATCTCAAATAATATCTCAAGTATAATTGTGAAGTCACAAGTGACCCACTAATTCAAATTTTTTCTCATATGCAATAGATGACAAAAAGGAAACTACATTGTACATGATATATATCTCCAAACGTCCCAACCTGCACCATAAGAACTAACTTATCCTAGAAGCGCGATCCTAACCTGAGATGTTAGTCAACAGCAATGGGTTATGGCCTACTACAATAATACTAGTTATGTTTTCCAACTAAGATAACCCAACCAAAAGTACCAAATGAAATAAACACCACTATATAGAGCCTTTTATATAACAATGACATTTAAACTTATAATCTTTACCAATGGTTCCCTGATAATATAACAGAATTAACTATCCTAATAATAATAGGGTATATCAATGTGTCATTTAATAGCAAAAGTATAGAGAGCTAACCATTTAATAGTTTAATAACTAAGCATATAATATCATATTGAGCACAATTATCTTCTAAAAAACCAGTATTAATAACATCCCTTTATAATGATGAATTTTAACAACTCGAAATATCATCAAAGCCCTTTTATTCACTTCCCACTTTCATATACCATTAAAAAAGAGTGATATATTGGGAAAATGCTACTCAAAACATAAAATACAGCAAATTAAAACATAGTTTAAATTTAATCAATGTCAAAGACAACGAGGACAACCTAAAGGTATAGATGAAAAAATTTAAGAACGATTTAATCTACACATTAAATATTCATATTCATTTAAGCATCTGAGATATAAATCATGCGTAAAAGTAAGTTGTGCCACAACACCAGATGTATAAGAAAAACCTCCACAAAGGGGAAAGTCCTCGGGCCAAAAAAAAATATCAATAAACTTGGAAAATACTCTCAAAGAGAATAAACATCTTACAATCACAAAAAGCATTAACTCACACCTCACCATTTTTCCATCAATCTTTTCGAGTCGGGGACCTCTGACAATAATCTTAATACACCAATGTCATAATCAAATGATTAACAAGGTTGTCTTGACCACTTCAAAGTTGTCTCGTAAAGAACCACACAATCACAAGGCTCTCCCAGTGATTATAAGTCCAAAAGTATTTTAGGGTTCACAAAATTTACTTATTCATCTTTATTATTGATCACTCTTAAGATATGGATGATCAAGTGTAAAGAATAGAAAGAAGGAGACGAAAGAACAAGTATTTTTTCCTAAAAATTTTAGGCTCTTCAAATGAAGAACAAAACTCAAAAGTTTTTCTCCTTTAGAAGCTTTTTTTTTAAGAAAATATTTAAGATCCATCTTAAGCATATTGAAAGATAAGGGTAATGGGATATATATATATCCTAAGAAAATCTACTCTCTAGAATTGATAGAGAAGTAAGTGCAACAAAGGTCCCATCAAACCCAAAAAAGGATCTTTTGGAAATATCTAAAGAAGATTTTTATTTTGGTAAAAAACTGGAAAATCTAGTTGATGGCATCGCTAGTCCTTCGCTACATCGACAGAATATGTCCCGGATGTGAAACACCCACAAAAGTAGGTCGCAAGATCTACTAGGGATTTTCTACAAGATAAAACATTTATGTGAAACCGATAAAAAACCATTGTCAATGCAACAAACCTCCCGCGAGGGAGGTCATGCGATAGACTAGCACAATTTTGACTTTACCAATTTGATACTCGCGACCAGCGAAGGTGACCCTTCACTACAGTGAAAAAGTGTGGGACTCAAACATGTCTTTTAAAAATCAATTTTCATACACAACAATACTACGAAATTTTGGATATTGAAAAATGCACTTATGCGGACATCAAGGTTTTGAAAAAGATTTTAAAAATAGAATTTCAAAAATCATGAATATTAAGTCCTTCAGGTCACACTTACCTTAATCGTAAAGTGACCAATGTGATATTGGATGAAAGAAGACGACTTCAATGTCTTTGAATAATAATACCATCTTCTAAGTGGGGGCACAACGAGTATACTATACCCTTACGACATATTTCATCAGTTACATTATATTGTATATTATATTTATTCTAGCCAATCGAATTTTCTCATTTAAAAAGTTTAATTACACACTAGATAATTTCCACTTTCTTATCTTGTTTATAACAAATTTATCTTGATAATTTTATTACAATTAACTGGCATCTCTCACAGACCCAAACATAGCATCATATACCCCACATAATGCATATTATCGATACATTTTTAAATATACCGTACTCCCACATGGCCTTACACATTACATAGTGAATCATATTTATTATTCTATAAATATAAGTGACTACGTTAAATGTACATGATTGTTCCCAATTTATAATGTCCATTATCATCCAGTCTTAGTCTTGACCCTGTATATATTTGTGACGTAGTCCAAGACCGTTTATTTAAATACTCTCATCAGATAGTCTGGATCCTGCATATATAATATCTCTATAACTAGTCGACGCTAGACCCATACCAATAGCAATGCACAACCAACAATAACCATTAAAGTGGTCAGCCAGTATAGGTCTTGCATATATAATACTCCATAACCAGTCGACATTATAATCGGTACCTACAGAGATGCCCAACATAACTTGCTATAGAAATATAAATGTCCTAAACTTCAAACTTCCAATATTATCTAGCCACCATTCATGCACTACACCAAAATGGATTATTAGTAACAAATTTATTTTAGGATTATTAACGCTACTATACCATTACTATCTCCAACATTCTTATAGTGTTAGTAATAACTTATAAGTGTTACTAATGCATATTTAGTATTCTAAAAATAAAAAATGAAAAACCCTCAAAACACCTCCCAATGCACCTTCCCAACACACACGACTCTCTAAAAAAAACCTCCCCGTCTTCCAAAATAAACCTCCCTCAACTACCTGTGTTAAGCAATTAGGAGATTTGGTCGGTTTAGTTCTTTTGTTCTCTCTAAGTACTCATTTAAAGTTGAAATTGAGCCTCACTGGCTAATAACTTAATCACCGTCTCCCCTCGAAGCTCTACCAGATTCATAATCTCCACCGGATGTCAGTGGAGATTCTTCAACACTTTCTTGAACCCTTTAACTCACCATAAAAACCCTTTCTTTGGAGATTCTTCAACACTGAATTGAAGTGATTATGAATGAAGTTAGGTTGATTTGGTGTTGAAATTTGAATTTTTTGGAGGTTTCATTTTTCTTTTCCGGGTTTCAGAAAATTGATTTGAGCTTTATTTTTCTTCTTTTAGACTCAAAATAGGTGTGGACCCAAATTTTTGGGTTATGTGTAATGGTTCAACGGTTTAGGAGGTGAGGGGTAGTTTGTATTAATCTATTAGGAGATTTGAATTGTCACGACTAGTTATTACATCCGTTGATTTTTAGGAAAAAACTACAGCATACCAAGTTTTTTATTGTTGGGAAACAAACCCATTTGGCTGCCGTGGATATCTGGGAGCTTTTTAACCTGTTATGCCCCATGAGTAATTTTGTCCCTACTTAATCTTGTAAAGAAACACACCTTAACATTATTGATCCATAGTAGCTTTCCAAATTTGCATCCTAGTCTCCATCTTCCATGTAAGCTCTTATTTTTAGCTTACTTTCAATTTTATCTTTCATTTTAACTTTTAACCATTGTCATTGAATTTACTTTTTTATAATGATTCTTGTAGAGAATCTCTTATCAAGGTCCCTAAACCATCCATTTTTCCATTTTTTAGACTAGTGATTATGTAGAAGTTTTAGCTCAAATTCATGAAGAACTCGAGTTGTTCTCTCCACACGAGTCCTCAAGCTTCTACTTGTTGCAATTTCAGGTCTTTAAGCGATCCGTTGTCCGCTCAATAAGGTGATTTTTGACCGTTTTGGGTCTTCCATTACATCGGTAAAATAATAAGGTACAAAAATGTACTAATTTTACACTGTCCTTACGGGTAGAAAATGAGCGACTTTGGTCAATCTATCCACAATTACCCAAATGGAGTCGTGACCCCTCTGTGACATAGGTAACCCCGTGATAAAGTCCACGGAGATGCTCTCCCACATCCACATAGGGACCTCTAATGGCTGAAGAAGTCCTGCCGGTCTCTGATGATCCACTTTTACCAGCTGACAAGTGGCGCATTTAGAAATAAACACGGCAATATCTCTTTTCATCCCGCTCCACCAATACTGACGTCTCATGTCTTGGTACATTTTGTCCCCACCGGGATGTACTGCGAACCGTGAGCCGTGCGACTCTGCCATCACCTCGTGTCGTAATTCCTCCCCTTCCGAAACTACTAGTCTCCCATTGAAGCGTAATCCCCCGTCTGAGCTAACGGTATAGGACTCGGCTCCCTCTGCTAATAATCGAACTATCTGCTCCTGACAGAACGAGTCATTTTCCTGTGTCTTTACCAATTTCGTGACAATCTGCGGTGTAACAGTCATCACCGACATGAATGATCGGGTCACTGCATCCTGGTGTCCCAACTCCTTCCACTTTGCCTTCCACACCTCGGCCACCTCATCTACTGGCCTACGGCTCAATGCGTCTACTACCACGTTAGCCTTCCCCGGGTGATATTGGATATCAAACTGATAATCCTTCACAAACTCAAGCCACCTCCATTGCCGCATATTCAACTCCTTCTGCGTGAATAGGTACTGTAGGGACTTGTGGTCCGTGAACAATCGAAACTTCTCCCCCAAAAGATAATGTCTCCAAATCCAAAGGGCAAATACAACTGCCGCTAACTCCAAGTCATGAGTGGGGTAATTCTTCTCGTGAACAAAAGGACAAGAAAGTGAATAAAATTAAGAAGTACGAAGATTATACACCTCTAATAATTGGGGTGCATCACACTCTTGAAGAAATTAGGGACTTGGGTAAGTCAAAACTTATAAGACAAGCCTCCACTTGGCTTAGTTGGCTTAAGGCCAATACCATTTGTGAAAGTCGTATTTGGGGTGGTTAAATTAAAGTATGAGGAGCAAGGTGAAGAGCTTATCTCCGACTTGATTTCTTCTTTGGTAAATGCGCCAAGGAGTTTGGGATGACAGATATAGCCTCGGAATTACCCACAAATATAAATTGTTCCTTTAAGGACATCACGAAGAATGGGACCCATGTTTCGAGAAATGTGGGTTTTGAACTTTGTTTTGTTGTTTAATGTTTGGTCATGTTAAGGATTTTTGCCATAATTAGTCAAAATCCAACGCATGTCGATTAATTATTCTTTACCTAAATTTGTATTGGTACCTTTCAATTTGATGTATTATCATCACTCATTGAATGTGATTTTTCGTCTATTAACTTCATTTTAGTCTACGATTTCCACTCTTCTTATAGTCAGGTGTATTGGGTTTTGCTCATTGTTGTGGCTATAAGAAAATACATATTACTTTTTTTAAAGTTCTTTAATATTAGTAACACACCTATATTATTACTAAATGTTACAAATTTTGTGTTAGAAATATGTTATGAAATGTTGGTAATGGTAAAAGTCCGTTAGGACTTGAATTATTTTGTAACACTTTAATAACGGTAGGGATGTGTTAGTCACACGTAATTTAGTAACTGTAAAAAAAGTGTTAGTATTTTGCTTCCCCACGCCTTTTTACTAACGGTAATTAGCGTCAGAAATTATTTCTGTAACACTACAATATTGTTACTAATAGACTGTTTTGGTGTAGTGACGGGGCATTTTATAATTGAAATCCAAATAAGGAAACACCGGATACACTTTTTGTCTTGGTTTGTTGGTCATCATGACACTATAATAATCATATATCTACTAGGAAACTACTTAAGAACCATAACACATTATACTTCCTAAGCTCCCGACTCCTATACCTTGATAAATTCCATGCATGGGACATCTCATAAATGAAATGCAAATAATGAACCCCGCAGCACAATTTTATCTATACAGGGCAGTCGTTGAGAGTAAACAACTACTAACTCAACATTATATCTAATAAGGCATTTAACTTTAATCATCAATCACCTACTACGCGATATCCATTGTAGATTCACATCATTGCAGCTCCTCTTAGTTATTTTCATCAATTTCTCACGTTCCCTTAAAATCCCAACATCCTAAGTATAGTATACTCATAAGACACATATTTCAACAATCATTTATCTTACACTTACAACCTAATACCAAAAAAAGACCTAAAGGACTTAATATTCCTAGACTCTCAATTTCAACCTTCTCTAGACTCCTTGTGTGGGATGTCTCATAAATGAAATTCAAATAAAGACCCCCACCGATACACATTTGTCTAGATTAGTTAGTCATTGAGAGTGAACAAAATACTAACCTAACCTTATATATACTTTACTTGATTCCATCCATGCTAAAATACGTCATTTACATGAATTCATAACTCACTCTATAACTCTAAATTATCTCGGTACATTATCTAACCTTAACCATTTAATTGCCTTCATACACATTAATTTCACCCATAAGTCCACAATATACTATAGTCTTCTATTGCATCTGAACATTATTATACATAACGACTAATATAATAAAGTCTCAAGTCAACTCTCCAATATATATACCCAATATGACGACAAATATATCCTCATCAATAATATATACCCATCAATACAAATCACCTCTACAATAACCATTATCCAACAATCTAAATCTCATTAATAACCATAATTATCCAACATCAGGATTCTCTAACAATAACTACAATAACGGACCACACCCAAGTTCGATAATTAATAATCTAACCAATAGCACAAATCTCCATAATAGCACAACTAACAACCCATTAACACACGTCCATTTAACAAGAATAGTTCATCAATCAACACAAGTACCACTAACTACAACAATAACCAATAATTATAACCCATTTTGTAGCAATAATAAATCAATAACCTAATTCTTCTTTAAAATAACTAACCAACCATCCAACTCCCAATATTAACATTACATAATTAACCACGTAAGAAGTATCGACAACAATGAGAGACTTATTCCCAAGCCTCATATTCTTTTATTTATTCCATTCATATTACCAAATTACATGCAAATATCCATATTACTTGATTCGTCCTGAGTCATATCACTTATTACCCTCGAAGCTTATGCATTTTAGGCCCCTCGGGTACTTTAATTCCTATTATTATGCTCATTAACACACAACCTCCGTTTTATATGCTAACATGTTATTTGAGGTATTATTGAGTGTTTTTAGGCATTACGGTGCTTAGTGTGGAGTTTGGGTGCATTCTGTTAAAGTCTCGTTGACATTCGCACGTTCAGGGGCATTATCATCATTTCACACTTTGGAATTTTTACCCAAAGTCTTCATGGAAGTTGAAGCTCTCGGGTCAAGCTTTGTGTGGCCATGAACGATTATCGAATCGGAGGCCAAACGAATATGTTACGGGCCTATGATCGAGAAAGAAATATTAAAAAACTAGCAAAACAAAACAAATAAAGAAATTGCATTTGTGTCCTTCTCCTCAAAATTGGAATAGCTGGTCAAAAATGATGGCGGGTCTAAATCTTTGCCTACGGGTTTGAGCTCGGGTCTTGGTTTAATCCACTTAAAGTTTCGATATTAGCAGCGAAAGAGGATTCATGGGGTTGAACTGCAGTCACCGATCGACCAACCTCTTATCGGCGGTCGATCGAATTTTCACGTTTTGGCTTAAATCAGAGACAGTGGGTTTGATTTGCTGCTGGCGATCGACCGGCCACCATCCCCGATCGATTGGTCCTTCCCTTTTTGCCTTGTAACGCTTGCAGTAGGTTTTTCCCTCTCGTCGGTCAATCGGCCACCACCCCCGGTTGACCGGTCCCTTGTTTTTGCTCTGCGTGTTTTACTGCTACTTCCCTTTTATTTTTATTTTTTCCTTTTTTTCTTTTCCTCTTTTCTTTTTGTTTTCTTTTTCTTTTATTTATTACCCCACTTACTATAAAAGGGCCTCTTTGTTTATTTTGTAATGGATCTCATTTTATCTCCCTTCTCTTAGTTTAGGATCTAGGGTTAGCCATTTTTGGGTTTATTTGTGGACATCACCCCTCTCCTCCATTTTTGTGGGTAATACCCATTTAATGTGAGTCTCTTTACTATTCATTGTCTTCTATCTTTATTTTCTTGCTTTGTTAATTATTTCATGCCTAGTTAAGTGTTGTAGTTAATTTATTTAGTTGTTGCCTTAATTAATTAGTTGCTTTAATTTATGTTGTTCATTATGTTTATTGGCTAATTTAGATCAAGTTGTGTTGGGTTGAACATACCTAGGGTTGACGGGTTGCTTTGTTATGGTGATGGTTTTTACTCATTTATATCGATTGGGTTGTCCTAGTTGTTACGCCTAGGAAATTTAACGGGGTATATCACGTATGCTCCGTATTTACGACCTTGCATGCGTAATTTTCGGGGTATTTGTTGACGTCAAAATCATAGTAGGCTTTTATGCGAATTTATGGGTGTGATAACTCTTAATTTAACTAAATGATGAAATGAAACGCAATCTTAATAACTTGTGAACCCATGTAACCATTTATACCAATTAACTCGGGGTGAGGGATATTTGTCGCGACCTATAGTTTTTATTCCTTTTGTTAATCTAGTTTAAATATACTCTCATAGTTATCTTTTACTTTTTGTTAACATTTACCTTTTACACTTTTATTGAGAAGTATTAAACCGATTAAATTCTAGCAACTTGTCTCTGTCGATTTTCGATACCCAAACTGGCGACTATACTCCCTTAAAAGTGTGTAGTCGTAGTTTAGCTTTTTGTATAGAGTTGGTGAGACAAATATAAGAAACAACCGGCGTCGGTGACGCCACACCGCGATAAAATCCTCCCTAACAAATGGCGTCGTTGTCGAGGACTTGTTTGTTTTAGAATTTAATTGATTTAGTATTTCGTAGTATTTTCTTTCTATTTGTATTTTTTGTTAACAAATTTTACAGGACAACTACATTTGAGCGCCATTTTTCAGTCGCACATCATTTTGTGGAATTTTCTATCTTGAGCTATTTTGGGGGTAAGCATAACTTATTCTAATTTTTTTTTATAATCATAATGATAATTTTCAAAATCCCCGTACGCCTATGACTTTTGGTCAATACTTACAAACCCAAAAAATTGAAACATCTAAAATGTCTTTGGGTAAGTATTATCAAAGTCAAGCTATGGATTATAGGAATTTTGAGAATGATTATTCCGATGTTGGGCCACAAAGTCATTATAATAAGAATATTGAAACTAATTCCAATAGCTTTCAAAATTCTTGTAATAATGATTTTGATAGTTGTTCCGAGGATAATTTCCAATGTTTTCATTATCAAGAATCCATGTCTCAGCCTATGACTTTCGATGAGGGCTTACGCATGCTTGAAAATGAAAAAATTGAAAATCATTATCGGGAAGAAAATCATTGTTGGGAGCATGAGTTGGATTTATTAATTGAATCCAACGATGATTTTCTTCCGAGACTTGAAGTCGAGGGATGTTTTGAACCAAATGAGGACTTTGTGCCTACTTTGGAACAAACCATTCTTGACTTGGCCCATGGAATAATAGAGAACAAAAATTAAGATGAAATGGATGTACCATTTGCAATGAGATGATTTCTTCTTTGGCCCCAAAAGAAGAATATTTCATTGAAAATTATCTTATTTCCTCCAAAACTCAATCTTCAAGCGATGATAACTCATCTCTTGAGTTTGAATTTATTTCCTCCCCCTTTTGCATTCTCCTTTATTAAACCGATATAAATACCCGATGAATGGGTGCCAAACTTTAAAACGTTTAACCCTTTTACCGATGAGTAGTACTTGCTCGAGTTGCTTTTCATGAAGGCATATTTGCCTTTATGTGCGCCACTACCCACTACAATTACAATTTTTTTTGAGAAAACTCTATTTCTCTTGGCCCCCTTGTGTATTTGTCACCTATTTTATTCAAATTCCCCATCATCCCTCCAAAAATTTTAATTGGTGATGGTTCATTTCTTCTGCCTTATACATGCCTTTCGTTGTTTGAATGGAATTTCTATTTTTCGAAAGGTATGCATGAATGGGAAGGTCCTCCGTTGATCCTCCAAAGTCAAATCGTATTTTGGGTGGACCATCAAAACTTTCAACTTCTAGTGTATAGTTAGTTAGAAGTTAAAATTGTAGGTTGCAAATAGTTAGTTTTTGATTCCTTATTTTTCTTTTTTCTTACTTACTGTTTAGTGCAGTTAGTTAAGTTTTTGTTAATTGTTTTTGCTATGCTTGGTAATAACATGTTTTGTAAAATAATTGGACTTGTACTTTCACGAGATCGCACCATTTTGGGTAATATCGCTATTTTCCTCTCTTTAACTTGGTTCTTAATTCACATTCAAGACAATGTTAGGTTTTTAAATTGGGGGGTGTGGGATATTCTATCCATTCATTGGTATTTTCTTTGATTTTATTATACGTTACTCCCAAGCAGGCTTTTCTTGTAAAAAATTAAAAATTTCAAATAGATTTTCTTTCTTTTTTCTCATTTGTTGGGCATTTTGCATTTGTTTCCAATGATAAATTTTAATAATTGCCCGATCCAATAGACAACTCAATGATGCATGTTCTCGATTTTAGAAGTTAATA
The DNA here is from genome assembly GCA_949130495.1 of Sambucus nigra. Classification (NCBI taxonomy): domain Eukaryota; kingdom Viridiplantae; phylum Streptophyta; class Magnoliopsida; order Dipsacales; family Adoxaceae; genus Sambucus; species Sambucus nigra. The sequence goes on along the minus strand of OX422214.1, from coordinate 39,561,160 downwards.
GACTTTTGTCCTCAATTATTAATATTATGAATAACTTAATGAATTAAACTTTAATCCCATGAGCACATGTGCTTTTCTTGCTTTATTGATTTGGTTTAAGAATTTTATAACTCGATAATATTTTATTGCATTGTATATACTTACACCGAGTGAGGTTTGGGATTTTCTTCGTTTGTGAGTGTTATACACTTCTCTTTCCTCTTTGAAAACGTTACAGTCGTTGGTAATCTCACCATTCTTTCATTTGATCGTTCATTAACTGAGTTTATATCTTGAAATGTATTACTTGAGCATGATTTTCAAAGTTTGTTTGACTCGAGAATTGCGTAAACTTTAGGAAATGATCGTATGCACCTTTGTTATATTACCCATATTGACCTTGACTTCACCTTAAATGTTTTCCCTCGTCAACCCTTTGAGCCTTAATATAGCCTTTCGTTTCACTACCCAAAATCCCATAACCAACTCCATATTGGAGTTATAGGCCATATATTTCACCTTCCATAACTTTGATTGGAATGATACTTGGGATTGAATGCTGTCCGCGTTATGTGGTTGCAATTAGGCATGCGAGAGTGAGAAACGTAAAGAAAAGAAAGAAGTTTAAAAGAAAAGAAAAGGTGAAAAAGCAAAAGAAAACAAAAGAAAAGAAGAAAAGAAAAGAAAGAGAAATTTGTATATGTTATGTATAGTGTTCAATAAGCTTTTTTTACTCTCTCCATTGTTATATTATATGCTTGTTATGCAAGTTATTTTTCCAATTTCGAAATTGCCCGCATTTTCCATTATCCCGAGTTTTCATCACCGAACACTTTGAATCCATACATATAACCTTCGTTTCATAAACTAACCCCAAACCTACACTACAGGCCTATATAAAGTCCTATGTGATCCTAGGGTGATTCAATTCAAAAGTTAAATAGTTTTGATAATCTGTGAAAATACATTTCGCCTCCTTTAATGAGCGGTATCTTTCTTCGAGATTATAAGTTTTTATTTTATATATAGCGTTCTTCATTTGTGACATGTGCACGGCCTAGTTTCTATTTACATTTACGCTTTAGGCCCGCGTGTCTAGTGTGTTACCTCCCCATTCATAGTGATTTTATTTGTTGAGTGTAATGCCCGGTGAGGATTGACTTTTATGCACGCTTTAATGTTTATTATCCGATTTATTTAAGTCTTTGCCAAATCATACTTTGCATGTTGATTGGGCATATTTTGAGGAAACCATATGATGTTTGTGGGTTTCATCCCTGAAAACCCTCACGAGACGACACTCATCCACTAGGGTAACCTAGGGGTTTAACGGCTTATTGCATATGCTAAATGCAATCGTTTTTCCGAGAAAGTGGCTTTTATTTCTTTTGTATATATCTCATGTCTTGTGGTTTTTCTTATAGTTCTTCTAACTTTGAATTTCATTGCTAGGCACTAGCACTATGTAAGTTATGGGGTGTGATTCGTCCCGAATCATAGCACTTATTACCCTCGAAACTTATGCATTTTAGGCCCATCGGGTACTTTAATTCCTATTATTATGCTCATTAACCAGACAACCTCCATGTTATATGATAAAATTTTGTTTGAGGTATTATTGAGTGTTTGTAGGTGTTGCGGTGCTTAGTGTGGAGTTTGGGTGCATTCCGGTAAAGTTCTGTTGGCATTCGTACGTTCAGGGGCATTATCGTCATTTCACACTTTGGATTTTTTTTCCCAAAGTCTGCACGGAATTTGATGATCTAGGGTCAAGCTTCACATGATCATGAACGGTGCTCGAATCAGAGTCCAAACGAATGTGTTACGTGCCTTTGATCGGGGAAGAAATATAAAAAAATAGCAAAATAAAACAAATAAAGAAATTACATTTGTGTCCTTCTCCTCAAAATTGGAACAGCAGGTTAAAAACGATGACGGGTCTAAATATTTGGCTATAGGTTTGAGCTCAGGTCTTACTTTAATCAACTCGAAGCTTCGATCTTAGCAGCGAAAGAGGATTCATGGGGTTGAGTTGTAGTCACCGGTCGACTGGCCTCTCACCGGCGGTCGATCGTATTTTCAGGTTTTGGCTTAAATTGTTGTTGTTGACTGGCCACCACCCCCGGCCGACCGGTCCTTTCCTTTTTTCCTTGTAACGCCTACAGTAGGTTTTTCCCTCTCGTCAGTGGATCGGCCCCCTGCTTTTGCCCTGCGCATTTTTGTGCTACTTCCCATTTCTTTTTCTTTTTTTCTTTTTTTTTCTTTTCCTCTTTTCTTTTTGTTTTTTTTCTTTTATTTTTTCCTCAGTTATTATAAAAGGGCCCCTTTGTTTATTTTGTAATGGATTTCATTTTATCTCCCTTCTCTTAGTTTAGGAGCTAGGGTTAGCCAATTTGGGGTTTATTTGTGGAGACCACCCCTCTCCTCCATTTTTGTGGGTAATACCCATTTAATTTAAGTTTTTTTACTATTCATTGTCTTCTATATTTATTTTCTTGCTTTGTTAATTATTTCATGCCTAGTTAAGTATTATAGTTAATTTATTTAGTTGTTGCCTTGATTAATTAGTTGCTTTAATTTATGTTGTTCATTATGTTTAGTGGCTAATTTAGATCAGGTTGTGTTGGATTGAATTTACCTAGGGTTGAGGTGTTTCTTTGCTATGGTGATGACTTTTACTCGTTTATTTCGATTGGGTTGTACTAGTTGTTATGCATAGGAAATTTAACGGGGTATATCAAATATGCTTCGTATTTACAACCTTGTGTGCGTAATTTCCGGGGTATTTGTTGACGCCAAAATCATAGTAGGCTTTTATGCTAATTTAGGGGTGTGACAACTCTTGATTTAATTAATTGATGAAATGAGACGCAATCTTAATAACTTGTGAACCCATGTAACCATTTATACCAATTAACTTGGGGTGAGGGATATCTGTCGCAACCTATAATTTTTATTCCTTTTGTTAATATAGTTTAAATACACTCGCCTAGTTATCTTTTACTTTTTGTTAACATTTACCTTTTATACTTTTATTGAGAAGTAGTAAACCGATTAAATCCTAGCAACTTGTCTCTGCGGATTTTCGATATCGGGACTGGCCGCTATACTCTTCCTATATTCTTGCATCATAATCCACATTAGTAAATGCAATTCAACATCTTTTAAAGATTTAATTTTCTATTTATACAATAGTGTCATGGACACAGAATCTTATCACTCTTAAGATTTCTATCTGCACATTTATTTAATTTTTGAACTCCCTTTACATGATTATCAGATACTTTATGACTCTCTTTCATCTATTCTTTGTATTATGAAAAATATATTAAGTATTATTCAAAATTTTATCCACCGATATAAATAGGTTGAATTGAAAGTCATGTTAGGTACAAAAATCTCATTTTATAATTCAAGCAAATTCATTCAACCCCAACAAATTCAAAGAAAATTCATTCAACTCGATTAAAAAGAAATATTACAAACAAATTCATTCAAAGAATATTCATTCGAACCAAACAGATATCCCAGATAACTAAAATATTACAAATTTATTCAAAAAGAAAACATTGTTCAATGCATAGACTTGTTCATCAAATGAATTGGCCAAGTAATAAAACAATTTTCATAATTTCTTAACATAAGCCCGTCCCCGTGGCCAATGTACACAGACTCATCTCCACAACCACAGCATATTTTATCGACTAATATTTGCACTTCACCCTCCATCAAAGGCCGATTGTGAACATGTGTTCCGATAATCATGGAAACAAGAGTGCACATGCCAATAACCTTTCTATGGTCAAGTCCTTTATTAAATACGACTCACCAAAGTCAGCGTGCATGGATGACGATGATGCACAGAATGTTCCGAGTGTAGGAATTTGCGAGGGAAATGTTCCAAGAGGAGGCATTTGGGAAGGAAATGTTCCAGCAGGAGGCATTTAGGAGGGGAATTTTGAGGTATCTGAAGGGGTAACCCTATTCTTGAGTGAAGACTTAGACCAACCAGTGTATTTAATTTGTCAGGAGTGGCATATTATCGGAAACATTATCCACCTCCCTCTGAATCTCTGCCATTTCTCCTTTCATCTTAGCATGGTCATCCACTTCTCTTGCCACCTCACCCATCAATGAAGACATCTCTTCCAATAAAGGTGCACCTTGTTGTAATTTACTATTTGGTATACTTGATCCCACACCTTTTGTCCTCCCCTTACGGTCCCTTCCAAGAACTTTGGTTAAGGAATCTGATTAAATATAATTGGGCTTGCACTCAGAATGACTGTTGGACATGCCATCTATCATTTCCTGTAACATAATATTATATTAGGACTATGATTTTAAATAAAAATATTGTAAAATGTATATATATAATAACTAAATTCAAACTCACCAAAGTCGAAGTTAGTTTTCTTAAGAATTTATTGGTCCATATCTCCCGTTGGGCGTGCATGTATAAGTTAAACTTATTAGTGTCTTTACCTTCTTTCAGAGTCCCCGTGGTACGTTTCACCCATTCACTCTTATGATCATCATAAGATTTTACCACAAGTTTTTGTAGATCAACTTTTTTATTTGCTGATTTTATTTCTTTCCCTCTCTATCAGTTTTCCCTCCCTGGCCTCATTCTCCAAGAAGTTTTTCAATTGGTTAGTGGGCATTTCAACGTTTTGGTAAACTTTGCCTTTCAACCCTAAAATATCATAACTCTTTGCCCCCTTCGAGAAAATATTTTTCAGAAGGTTCTTCCGATAGGTTTTCAAAGCATTAGCTACTTTGGGAAGAACATTTGGCTTCGAACCAGTTGGGAATAAAAATATCCTATTAAGTTGCTCCCAAATTTCACCCTTTAAGGCAGGATCAACCTTCTTCTAGTTGTTTGTGTCCCCGATACCCACAGTCATCCTTTGAGATATAGATAATGGTTTTTAAAAATCTTAGTATTGCCCTTATTGCCGGTTGGATTATCCCCTCCAAAAGAGAACCCAATGCACTTCTTAGGGTTAGCGTGGGATCCTTCTGCAGCAATAATTTGGGGGTGTTTGATTACTAGGGTTTTTTTGGTTTTGATGACTCGTATATGGAGAGAATGAATCTCCGATGGAGTAGAGTATTGATAACTTAGAGGAGATGAGAATTGAGGTTGGGGTGTAGGAGAGCGCCCAGTTGGCGGTGTTCCATTATTTAGTTGATTATTATCGTTTCCCTTCGACATTTCCTATAATTGAAAAAAATAGTGATGTACGTAAGAAAGTACGGTTTACGACTATATATGTGTATATACCTTTTCAAACTCTTTTAAAACATGCTCGATGTGCTTGATTTCCATCCAATCAGTATTAATATTTTTAAAATACATGAAATTTCTCACGCGGCCAACTGGGCGAAAGCATATCTATGATTGACATATAAAGGTCTGTGATATGAACTCAGAATCCTTTCTTCTTCAACTTATTTGTAAGATTATTTTTAATATGCATATGTCATGAGACATCACAATCTGGTTGAATCCTCCCTTTTCGGATTTGTATGCACAATTGATGAATATTTTTCAATCTTTTCTAACAATGTTAGTGCCCTCTCGGGATTATGCATGCGAAATATATTATCTACTGCGTTATCCCAGCATTCTAGAATGGAAAACAGAATGCGATCAAAGAGTTAGTCTTACGATAGATCAAATCTATGATTTATAAGGTAATTAAATTGTTCAATTATTACCATACCTGAAATAGGAGTTCCCTCTATATAGTGCGCACTAATGAAAGATGGTTTAGTGCGGTCAAATAGTACCCTCTTATACTCTTGTTTCCAGTAGTTACTACAGTGACTCATTTTTCCTGAGAAAATAAATAGAAGGGTGTGAATATAAGTCATAGAGGTAATGGATCTTATTGATTCTAAACAAATTATGGTTTTCCATCCGATCAATCAAACATAACAATTCCAATTTAAGTTCATTTCAATTTAACTAAACCTAAAATTACTATTTGTCCACCGATTGTGCAAGCCTTTTCACCAATTTTTGTTCACCCCAACAACACCCATTTAAGGAAGAGGCGAATAAATCCACAACAAATTAACTAAATGACTCTATTCTAAACATTTAATGCATATATATGCACTTGTGACTCTGTGTGCATGTCTGTAATCGGTAAGATGGGTCAGTCGTTAAGACAACTAATTAGTTAAAGGTATACTATTAATAATTAATCGATTGAGTGTGTTAAGTATCCATCATCCGTATCAATCCATGATCATTCAACATAAGTCACAACAACCATTAACCCAACAATACAACGCAACCATTAACCCAATAACCTAAATTATAGGACATGAGAATTTATATACAGTTCTACACCAAGGGTTTCATATACAATTTGTAACGATATATAGGTTTGTATTTCAATATAGAACATGTGAAAATAATCAAACACCGACATATAAATACACGCATTTATTATGTACGTTGATAAGGTTTTCTATATCTGAGAATTTGATGTTTAAACATTTATATATAATATTTTTAACTAACTTGAGGGTTTTTTTAGAAATTATTTTCATGCATTTTAAACTCCGACTCAATCCATACCTTTCAAACATTTCGAAAAGGTTTATCTTGTGTGAGGGTATATTTTTAGATAAAATGGATATCATTTTATATATAGGAGAAACCAAAAAGATTTTCAATTTGTAATCTTCTTTTTATTATGTTTTACATTGGCAAGTCCTCCACCCATCAAATATAAACCCTAGACTAGGTATGTAATAACATAACTTCTTATTTGATAAACCCTGGCCACATTCTAACCATAACCAAATCCCCTTAGTTTCACCCTAAACTATCTAGGGTAATTATTATTGATATAAATTAGCTACCCTTATTGATATAAACTAGAAAGGTTACTTACTAATTATTACTAATGTATTTTAATTATCCCATTAATCCTCTGAGTGAAATAATTAAACTAGGTCCATTGAACATCCCTAAAGAACCCTTCAAGGAATTTTGCCAAATCCGAATCTATTCTCCCTAGGGACGAATCGATTCACTCCTGGTGTGTGTGAAGCTTTCTAAAAACATAAAATGGCGGCCAGTTCTCATATCAACTAACCTAAAAGCCTCTAGAATCCATCAGCAACCCTTCTCCTTCATAGATAAGTTATATATCAACATTGCTACCCTATATCTACCTCTTTTAAAAAATTATAACATGGATTTAAGGGTTAATATCAGATTATGAGGTTAAGAATCCTAGGTTTATATTCTAAGAATTTCCAACATGGATATAGTTCAATTCTTGGATTAACAATTTCCAACTCATATCCTAGAAATTATGACATAGTTAAATTTATTGACATGAATCACAAACACACATGCTATGAAACAAATATATATATATATATAGAGAGAGAGAGAGGCCAAAAATGTACCTGTGTTGAGAAAGAGAGAGATGGAGATGACCGAAAATAGAGTTGTGCCAGAAATAAAGAGGGAGAGAGTAAGGGTTTCCACCGATGGAGAGAGAGAAAGAGTAAGGGTGAAATGAAATAAGGAGGATCTGTTTTGATTTATACCCAAAATGTGGTCACAATCCAAAATCGTGACCCCCTCTTTGACCAATTAGTGACATAAACTTAGTCACGATTCAGGACCTTGACCACCTTTGTGAACAATTGAAGCTTGACAAATGGTCACGGTTATGGACCGTGACCAAGTTAACGTGATAATTTTAAAATAGGGGTTGGGGGTCACGGTTTTAAACCATGACTATGGTTCATTGTAAATAGTCATGGGTAGGTCACGATTTTGGACCGTGATAACCACTGTGACCAAAAGCGCAGGAAGTTTGGCACCACAATGGGTTATAACTCGGTCACAATTTTGGACTATGATCCCTTTGGTCGCAAATCTTGACTGTGACTACCACCTATTTGCGGTCACCCTAAACCCTGGCCATGCAATTAATCATAGTAATTAACTAGGGGTCACAGTTTTGGATCGAAACCACCTGGTCACGTTACAGAATCATGACCAATTTATTGTGACCAATTTTAAGTTTTGGTAGTATTCTCTGATAAACCCCTCGTTGCTTTAGTCGTCATATCTCTACTAGCTTATCTCATCCTAATGTTCACCACCCTGAAAGATAAGAACAAAATGTGCATTAGAATCAAGTCTAAAGAGAGTACAAATCCACTAAGCATACCAAAGAACGATACGTAAAAAACAAACATAGACATATAACACTCGAGATCTAGGACCATGCTCTGATAGCAATTGTGGCACCCCGTATATTTTTAATAATTAGGTTGATCAAACCTATTTTTTTGAATTACATAAGTCGTCTAAACAATTAAGTATCATCATTAGCATGTAATAAGAAACAAAGACTGGAGTCAAAATGATATAAAGAGCGATATCAGAAAACCTCTAACTTTGACATATATAAATAAAATACATTAACAATTGGTTAAATCCCTCAATTTACATAACTAAATGCAACTGCTAGATACCTCGCATCACTTGATGTAAATTAAACACATCTAAAAGGGGTCCTAACGTCTAATCTTCAAGACTTGGCATTGAATGTAAAAGAATACTGATGTGCTCAAGTATAAATACTATGTCAATACACTGGAGCACCTAAAACAACATAAAAGGTCAAGCCCACTGCAACGAGATAATATCTACGCACCCAAGTAGTGAAACTATCAAACATGAATGTAAATAATAATTATACAATTATTAAATCTTAATAAAACTTTTACGATTATTATGTTGATTATTATATGTGTCAAAACCATTGAATAAAATTCTCTTTTAACGGCCACCACCCTTACCGATGTTAAAACCATTAACTGATATTTTCAAAAACTACATATTTAAACCCCACTATGCTCATATAATACACATACATTTAATAATTTAATTTTTCATAATATCATAAACGAAATATATTTAAACAACTATGCTAAAGAAACATGAGCATAAATATGTATATGTAACCCGACACACCCCTATACCCACCTCTATAGAAAAGTGAAGTATATCAAACCATGACTTCAAACCGAGTCATACAACACACCATAATAATTCACACTGGCCCACAGAGTTTAGCCTAATGGAATCAAAACAATTTGTTAAACTCACCAACCAATATCAATCCACCTTTTTATATGTAAGAGTGCTAACATGAAAACTATGCACGAAAACTAATTCAATATACAACTTTTATCTTGACATATAGAAATGTATATTTCCTTATCATAAGTTTGCAATTGGTATAACTCTCTTGTATGAAGAGCAATGTTACCTCCTGTGTGAAAAGGATGGACTGCTCTTTGGTCGTAGTGTCACACAAGTTGAAGCACTATTTTAAATCTCATTCAATCATATTCATAATTTCCTTCCCCTTAAAGTCATTCTTCGAAAGGTTGATCCTTCTGGATGGGTGTGTAAATGGTTGGTTGAACTTGGGAGGTTTAATATACACCATCAACTAAGAACGACGATTAAGGTGTAAATCTTAGTAGATTTCATCACTGAGTTCAAAGGAGAAGGAGATCCCAACGACCAAGAAATAGTCAATCATTTAATGAGCTAAGAGATCGACTAGTTTAAAAAGTGGGCACTTTATATAGATGGTTCATTCAACTCAAAGGAGGAAAAAGTAGGACTTGTACTTATTTCCCTAAAAAATGCCATTATCGAGCAAGGGGTTAAACTTGTCTTTGAAGCGTCTAACAATGACGCCAAGTACGAAACTCTTATCACCGGATTGCGCAAAGCTTACTCAGTGGGGGGGGGGGGAATCTTGATATATACTATGATTCAAAACTAGTATACAACCAAGTGATAGGAGAATTCAATGCTAGGGATGAACGAGTGGCGGCGTACCTAAAGGTAACCCAAGAACTAATGGCCAAATTTTATAAAGTCCACATTTAATAGTTTCCTATGGGGGCATATAGCCATGTCGATGCCTTAGTAACCTGGGGGTTAGTAGTGGACTCTGATATTAAGAGAAGCGTTAAAGTGCAGTTCTTGCCAAACCCGTCATTGAAAAGCCTGTGGTCGCAAAACAGGTTCTCACCGTGCAAAAAAATCCTAGATGGATGGATTTTATAATCAGCTATTTGCGAGAGGACGTCCTACTACCCGACAATAAGCAAGACCATCAAATCAGGGTAAAAGCTACACGGTTTTAATTATTACCTAAAGGAAAACTCTATTGGAGATCTTTCATTTGTTCCTACCATAAATTAGTGATTCCAAGTTCTGTACAAACTTCATAATGAAATTTACGAAAGCCAAGCTAGAGAAAGATCCCTGGCTTTTAGAGTGATCAAGGAAGGGAATGGGTGGCTGTACATGTAGAAGGATGCGATCGCTTACGTCAGAAAGTGTGAGAAATATCATAAGTTCTTTCCTACGGCCCATTAGCTGGCCAACGATTTTAATTCACTAGCTAGTCCTTGGTCGTTTGTCTAATGGAGTTTGGATATTGTAGGTCGACTCCCAATGGCACCAGGAAATCGCAAGTACCTTTTGTTCGGCACAAACTACTTCGCGAAGTGGATTGAAACTGAGCTATTAAAAAACATCAGAGACACTGAGATGATCAGATTCATCTAGAGGAACATTGTAACTTTCTTTAGTGTACCTAGGACGATCATCACAGATAATGGAACACAATTTGAAAGTGGGTCGTTCTAAAGCTTCTGCGACAACCACATCACTATGCATCACTTCATCTTTGTGCCGTACCCTCAGAGTAATGGGAAATCCAAGGTCTCCAAAAAAACTATGATCGATGGCGTGAAGAAAATATTATAGAAGTCAAAGGGAGCTTGGGTGGACGAGCTTCCCCACTTCCTATCAATTTATCAAACTACACCCAGTAGCCTATGGGATGGAAGTTGTTATCCTTATAAAAGCTATCCTGCTAACCTTGAAGACCACCATTGTAGAACAAGGTTTGAACGAAGAAATCATTGGAAGTAAGCTCGACCAGGATGACAAAGGAAGGGAGCAAGCCTTAATAAACCATTGCAGAACAAGGTTTGAATGAAGAAATCATTGGAACTAAGCTCGAATAGGATGACAAAGGAAGGGTGCAAGCCTTAATAAAGTTATCCTCCTACTAATAGCAGTTAGCTAGGTAGTACAACAAAGGAGCTAATCCAGGGAAACTCCAAGTCGGCGACTACATCCTTAGAATGGTGCTACGTAGTGCCAAAAAACCTTTGAGTGGTAAGTTGGTACCAAATTGGGAAGATTCGTTCAAAGTTATCAAAGGTGATTTTCAAGGTGCCTACCACTTGGAAACAATGGGGGCGGAGAGATACCAAGGTCTTGGAATGCAGCTAACCAGAGAATGTTCTATTTTTAGCCTTTTTATTTACTTCTTGCAATTTTTAGTTCTCTACTTGTGTTGCTCGAAATATTTCAAATTTAAATTCAATAAAGTATAAGCCCAAGTGGCCAAGTGGTTCATTTATCTTTGTTACCGATTCAACATTATTCCAAATAGTAGACTTACACTTCCATTTTCTAGACCACCATTATGTTCAATTATTATATATGGTTGGATATCGGTCATTATCATGAACACCTTAGTTTGATTATACTCAATCTAAAACTCAAGGTTTAATGCTTTTCGTCATAAAAACACGAAGGCCTCAAGAATTTCCTAGATAAGTAAAAGACCTACGGGGGATCTTTAGGTACTAAGTAAACTCGACTTTGGACGGCTGAAAGTGGATGGCCCTAAGACTAGGTCCATTTTTCCAAAGTTTTCTCTAGGCCTAAGGAAGTGTGACAACGCAATTTAAAAGGTAAGACAAACTATATGAACATGTTTGACATAAGAAATGGAAAAATGCAAAGTGTGGAATCACATGAATATCATATAATATAAATTTACACAAGAGAAGTGTAAATCTATAAAATTCAAAAATACACATATGTGGAAGTTCAAGAGGACTTGTACAATTATTATCCCTAATGAGTGATCACAACGGCCATAGCATCCCTTCGACGATCATCGGGACTTGGCTTCAACTCATTGTCACTCTCATGAGAATTTAAGTAATGCTTGGCTAGTTGAAGAGGAATAGCGTCAAGAGGGAACTTGCTCTCCTCACTTTCGAATGGGGGTACTAATACCAAAGTTCAAAATCCTTTATAACCTTCATGACTCCCAAAGCATTCAGCCAACCATGCTTATAGGCTACATGTTTTGCTTTGTCCAGTCTAAGAGGGGCATTCATCCACCCTTCATCATAACCAGTAGCCCATAATTCATGAGGAACTCTCCTAAAGAAGTATCTTAGCTTAAGTATATCGCAACTAAGCCCCATCTTGATCATTCCATCCATCTTTATATCTTTCTAGGATTCGTCGAGTTGTTTTCTCAAGGAATTGTTCTCATTCTACAAGAGTGCAGCCACATCGCCAATGTCGTTAGCATCATCCTTCAGCTTCGCGACCAAAACAGATGACTATTTGTAAGCCTTGGTCATTCTCTAAAGAGCTTTCTGAGCAGAAGTGAAAGCACGACGAGCTTGAATTCTAGCCCCTTGACCAACGATTGTATCTAGATCATCGATAAAAGATGGAATCCTTGCATTTACATTGCCAGGCTATAAAGAATAAAAGGAAGCTACTCTACAACAACAAGATATAAAGTCAAATGCAGGGAAAACTTTTATTTAACCGAAAATAGGGCAGAGCCCTTGTAAACAAACAAGAACAAAAGAAAATACAAGGATTCTCAAGCTAATTATTCCTAACTAACTTTGGGCCTCCTTTTCTTTCACTAGCCCTTGTGTTTATGGAACTTTTCCCTAATTGGACCCAGATTGTCCTTGATCAACCCCTGGGTGGGGAACCTAGATTATGCTCTCAAAACATCTTGGAGATAGCTGAGACATTATTCTTTATAAAAGCAGCGTCACAATTCTTCTTAAAATTTAACTTTCAATTGAAATCCAGCTATTGTTTAGCTTCAGCAAAGGCCTCCATATAATCAGCCTCATATCCCTCTTCCTTGGCGGCACGAGAACAAGCGATTTATTATCTTGGGTTTTCTTTAATTGGTTGCACTTGACCAACAGATGGTCTCGCTCAACCTTCAACTGGTCGCCCTCAAACTTCAACTTATCACGTCATCTCATCAATTGCCAAGAGGGTGGACTTCTTTTCTACCTCATATGCCTTATGGGCAACAGCAAGGCCTCCATGGGCTTATCCAAGGCCTTTGCCAGGTCATTAGTGGCCTTGGACTGATCAGAGTATTGGTACAAAATGGCAATAAAGTGCCCCTGAATCTGCAAAATGATAATGAGAATTATATCAATTTTAGCAAATCAGGCAAAACAAAGGAACGAAAAGTTTAAAGAGAATTATGTTAACCAAAGATAGCGCCTGAGCGGCGTGTGTAGGCATGTGTTTTGACTGGATCAGATAAAAAAATTCCTCTTAAAAAAAAAATCCGATTTTTTTGGAAATAAATAATTATTTCGATTTTTATCCGATTTTTTTTGGAAATTAAAAAAAATCCGAATTCGAAAAAATTAAAAAATCGACAAAAATTAGAAGAAAAAAAATCAAAAATTCACAAGATATACTAAAAATCAAAAATTTTTGAAAATTTCAAAAAAATAAATTTAGGGTTTTCAATTACTCGAAATTCTCATTTTAAAGAAATAAAGAAAAAGGTTTAACCCAACATGTAAATGCCTGAGGATTTGACCATTTTTTTTATTTGTGTAAGGGTTATGAGGAGAATATCCTTTTATAGAGTACTACTTTGGAACCCTCATCCTCTTCCAACCTATGTGGGATATGAGAAAGTTTCACAAAATCGAGAAAATATCAGAAAAATCGAAAATCAGAAAAATAATTTGAAAAAATAGGAAATAGTTCAAAAAATCGAATAGACATAGTTTCAAAAAAATTGGGTCGAAAAAATCACAAAACTATAAATTCAAAATTATTTTCAATTTTTGATCCGATTTTTTCCCTGAAAAATCGGAAATTGGAGAATCAAAAATCGGCAAACTAAAAATTTCATTCCAAATTCAAAATAAATCGGATCGAAAATTGAAAAAATCGGAAGTTCAAAAATAAAACACATCCCTAAACATATGAATAAAGTTGATCGAGGGTTAGCCTTTCAACCTGCTCATGGTCAAGAGCGAGCAAAGCCCTAATCAATAGGTCAGGAGCCACAGATGCATTCTTGGCCACCGACATCACCTGGTGAACCTTCCCTAGGTTTTGGGCTTCTCCCTTTTTAGAAGTAATAACAGCAACTAGAGAAGTAGTCCTTTCATTTTTATTCTTCTCTCGGATCGGGGAATCCATCACAGAGACTAGCTCGGAAGGACCCCCAGTCTCCGTTCGTTTTGGGAACCTTAGACTTTGGGGAGGTCGGCATATCGTCTTGATCAACCGGAAGAATCCTCTTCTTAGGGGCCATCACATCTTCTTTGGTGGTTGTGATGGTATTTACGTTCAGATATTCTAAAGAGGAGGAGGTAGAAGATCCTTCACTCATCGAAGGAATGGGAACTTCAGGTTTTGAATCCACTGAACGAGCAGTGAAGCTAATGGTTGTATTTTTGTATAGTGAAGCCGATCGTGAGTGTTCGTCACCTGCAACTAATGGCCTCCTCAACTTCCATACTTTGATAAGTTTTTCCCTATCAAAATGAGAATGCTCTTTCTTCTTTGATCGAGCTGGACAAAAATACAAGAAAATCGTCATCAGTAACTATCTCAACAGATAAAATCAAAAGTGGGAAGAAAATAGACAAAGTTAACCTATATCACATCCTTACTCGGGGCACAAAAACCCTTGGTATTCTTCACCCTCGTGAAGGGGTGATTATTTCTAATTTCTGGCAATAAATCCCTGATTCCAATATCCCTTGTTGGAATCAGGAAGGTTGACGACCAAGACTCTATCATCCTTTATCGCCCTCAAGTAAAGAATTCCATCAGTTGTGTGGGACCACGAGTAACAGTACCTAAAATCTAGGATCCCTATGTGGGTCCCATATAGTTCATTAATTATGTGAACACCATTGACAATTCGCACTAGGCATGAATTACTTCAAAGAATTCACAGAACTCCCAAAATAATTGATTTAGGGGAAAAGTTATCCCCCCCCCCCCCCCTCTCCAGCCACCGAGAGAGTGTGAATCAATGGTGGATCCAGGATTTATGGTGAGGGGATGCAAATGCTAGGGGTTGGAGCGCAGAAGCAATTTCTTTTGGGTTAATACGAGTTTTATACAAATTAAAACTTCAATTTCTAATTTTATACAAACTTATTACGTTTTTTACCCTAAATGTTGCAAAAACCTCATTATTTATGCCTTTTGACTTTCTATCATTACATATAGCACCCCTAAAAAAATTGGGTTAGGGGCGATATCAGGGGGAGCCTCGGTCCCCCTCAGCCTCAAGTGGATCCTCCATTAGCGTGGATCCAATGTCCACCCTCAAAATAGTTAACGTCTACTGGAACATCAACACACTTAATAGTCACCCATGGGGAGTTGAAAACATTTTCCTATAATCCCTCACGGTCCTTTCATTAACGGAGTACACCATTTTTTTTTTAAAACACTCAGAGAATGGAGAGACTCGAAAAGGACGAAAGTGTTCAAGGAAATGACAGAACGACGATGATCACAAAAAACCGCGAAGAAATAATATGCTAAGGGTGAAGAAGACTTACAAACGAAGTGTAAGCATTTGTTTTTAAGAAGTAAAGTGTAGAAATGATAGCAGAAGCTTTTGATTAAGCTTGGTACAAACTCCCAAACATCTAACTGTTTGGGAATGGAGCCCGAGACTTATTAAATGCAACCGAAGGTTCATTTTCAAAACATTACCGGCATACCCTTGATCAATTAAAGAAATTACAGGTCTTTCCTTTCAAGACGAAAATGTGAGAACATAGCCGACCAGTTCATAATTCTTTCTTGAAGAATTTTCCAAGTGGGATGCAATCTCCAATGACGATCAACCACCTGGGCCGACTAACCTATCAACCCTCTCTGTCCCATCCAAGTCGAAGAGCTTAGGGAAAAATTATTGTGTATAAAACAAATTTCCCAAACCAAGCGACCCAAATAGTCCAGGTCCAGATGACGGCCAGCCGAATAAATAATAGGTGAAGATCATTATAAGAGATAACCCCAAAGATAAATCCCAGATTCGTGGATCTCGGAGGAGATTAACACAAATCAAGCAGCAGCTTAATCAGCATGATGAATGGGTCCACTACGATTTTGTTTCCTCCATCTCTATAAATGTAAAACTCATGTCAAGAAAAAGGGGACATGTAACTTCTGGATATCGAATCATAGAAAAGTAATGAAAAGAGAGAAACACCCTTGAACATAGGCCATTGTCGAACCACGTAAATTCTTGTCTTGTGAGATTGTTTATTGACTGTTCGGCCTTAACTTCTTAGATTTATTATTTGTGAGTATTTGCGCGCGCGTGCGCGCACGCACGCACACACACACACACACACACACACACATATATATATATATATATATATATATATATATGGAGAGGATCACAAGTGGACCTAAAAAGTAGACTTTTTAATGGACCTTAACAAAAAAACACCTAACAACCCATTAATTTTAATTCTTATAGTGTAATTGGTCCGCGCCAGCGACAACGTATACGCGTGTGACCCGAGACCCCTTACCCAACCCCACCCCAGACCCCTTTTAAAAACTTGTTATTTTCGGCATGAGATCTTTTCGTCGTGAATGCAGAAAATGAAAAAAAAATCGTAAATGCAGAAATCTTTCCGGCGTGAGATTCGACGTCAATGGATGAGCTCCGGCTGTCGGTGTCAAACTCCTACTCCGGCGTGAGTCGTTTTGAATAACAGAGGTCAAGCACCTGCTCTGGCGTCAATCACCTGCTCCGGCGTCAAGTTCCTGCTCACATTAGGCCACCATTTCGATCAGCTAGCACTTCAAGCTCCGGCGTCAAGCACTGCTCACTGTTTAATACGTGTGTTCACTAATGCTTAGGGACATATTGCCACGAAGAAATCTCCACAAGTTGGGACCAAAGGAAAACGGCTAAAATTTAGGTCATGTGAGAGAGAGAAAAAGTTATTAATATATGATGGGTTGTCTTCAAATAAATTTGGACTTGTATTTGGGTCATTTGTTTTAAAATATGGGCCCCATATCAATTCATTCTTCCAAAATATGGGCCCCGTATTTTAGTGTTTGGGCTTATATGGGCATTTTAGTTAAATGGGCTACATATTGCCACTGCTACTCATAACTATTGGAGACATGGTAAAGATTATTCTTTAAAGTATGCTAGCTTTCTTGTCATAAAAAACTCCAATGCGCTTTAGTTTGATTCATATGCATTAAACCGTGTTGGCTTTTATAAAGCAATTTTTAACTATTGAAATACATTCATGCCTCAAATCATATTTGTTAGGTCTGGCAATGTGTCGGGTCGCGTTTGAGCATTTTTTCATGTTCGAATTGTATCGGGTTCGTGTCTAAACGGGTGATTTTTTTATCGTGTGAAAAAATTATATTCAAACTCAACCCGTTATTTTAAAGTGTCGTGTCCACCAATTATTACCTATTAAGATAATAAATAACTTTTAATCGCATATGGGTTGATATATAAACGCAATATTAAACACTATTTGAATCATTTATTTATTACATTACTAAAATTCTCATTAGGTTATAGTCTCTCTGAAGATATTAAGATTAAGCTACATAAATTATTTGGAATACTCAAAAAAAAATCTTATTTACTAAAATTAATGGATCTTAACAAGTCTGAATAGGTATTAACGGATGAACTGGGGCAACACTAATCCGACTCGGTAACTATCGTTTCTTTTTTAGTCGGCACTGATATGACCTAAAACCTATCAAGGGTCCACCCATTAACTTATAATTTTGTATCGGTATGTGTTATGTTATTTGTCATGTGTCATTTTATCAGGTCTAATATTTGGAGCCACTCTCACCAAGCCATTCTTCCACTAAATTTTTAATCTTGTTTCACTAAGCTATCTTCTACTATATTTTAATATTTTTTCAACTTGGATTGTTGGACAAATTGTATTTTTACACAAATTAATATTTTAACTAAATTATTTTTTAGTCAACTTTGAGCCATTATAAATGCAGGAGCCACATGTCAAACATGATGGGACCAAGTACGATACATTACTTGTAACAAGAAGAGTTACGTAATATATTCATTTGTTAATCATAGACAAATGAGAAATGAGGAAAGAGAAATTTAGTTTCAAATTATCCCTTTTATTTATGAAATTATTGGAAATCATATAATTTTTTGGGACATTTTTTTTATAAACTGTCACTAAAAATTAGATTGTTCGCATCACAACTTTTGTTGGAACCATTGATAAAAGTTGTGACTATTTGTGAGATGTTTCCCTAAAATAACTGTTCACGAAAACACATTTTTTCATTGAAAAACAAATTTTTGCTTACAAATACAAGATTTGTCTACATTTTAATAGTAAGAAAAAAGAGGTTTAAACTCATTTCATATTGATTTAATCACATATGTATCATAAACATGAACCAAATAAGGAGTTGTTGCTTCTTTTTTTTTTTTTTTTTTTCTTTAATGTTGGCAATACATTTTGGTCCTACTCAAACATCCTATGATGATGCTCACTAAGAGATCATGACAACAATAGTTAAAATCATCATTAATAACCAACGTGTTTAATTGCAAGTCTAGCCTAGGATACGGGGGAATTCAAATATCTCAAACAAATCAGCTATAATGTACCACGATACCTTACTGTGATACATCCCAGAGCCCACCAAATTAGCAACTTTTTAGTCTAATCTCCCTACGTTGTGACACAGATCATACAACATAACATCACATAAGAGGATATAATGAATCAAAACTATATACAAAAAATAATAATTGAAAAGAAGAAAATTTGTTCTCACTCGAAATCTTAAACAAACTTTTGTACAAACCACAACTTCGACAAGTGACCGATAACTTTTTCGAAACTGGTGATACGACGAGGCATTTAACCAATCAATTCTAAGGGGGTGTTTTCCAAGTAAAAACTACGAGTCCGTTAAGCATTGTGTGTGTTGAAAAGGGGAGGCATGTTTTCAAGAGAAAAATAATGAGGTACTTGTAACAGTGTTTTATAGGAAACCCTCGACGCCTCGTCCTGCTGCAACTTCGCGATATATGGCGAGTGCTTCTTCCATGACTTTAGCCTGGGCAAGTAAACGAGCTCTCTTTTTTCCAGACGGGTGAGTTGAAAGATAATCCCTCAGCGATGACTCGCCTGTCACTTTCCCTAACTTCTCGTACACCTGAGGTGCCACTCGAGGATCAAAGCCCGCAGAAGCAACTAATAGCAGTCCAATGTAATCTGCTTCCATCTCCATCCTGGGAAACAAAATTTGTATATATAAACATGAAGAAAACACACACAAAAAAAGGAACATATTACTATTAAAAAAGAAAAATTATGATGACATCATCTAATAAAAACTCACTCGCCTTCATTACAAAAATGTAAATCCCAACCGATACTCCAATTTGCAACCAACATAAATACATTAGCTATCAATCATCATATATTCGTATTAAATAACTCAGAATAATGAATGAAGGATTAAAGGGAGGATGAAAGAAATACCATGAGCCGAATTAACTTATTTTATGTTTAATAAAATAATTTCCAAAACAAATAAAGTTTATATAGCTTGCAACAAAGATATGAATCGGAAGTAAAATCAGAATCTATTTATTCTCAAGTTGAATTCTTGTTCATTAAAGATAAAGAACATGATTCGAATTGATTGAGAAATGAATCGTGGAACGTGTTGTGAATATGATAACTATGATTGAGATTTTAATGTTTAAGTAGATGGGCCTGACAGATGTTAGTTTAAAAAATACACTGTTGACTTGGCCAAATGTTGGTCTTTTAAATTGGAGAGTTTTCTATTCTTTTTTTTCCCTTCCAAACGGAATGAGATATTTTCGATCGTGAGAGAGGAGGCATTGGTAAATGGAGTGTCAGATTATAATTCTGCCATCATGGATTCTGACCTCACTAGGTAGGGCCTGTCATTTAGATTTACAAATATGCTGTTGCAACCCCTCTTTAGAAGCGATTTTAGTTTGTTGTGAAGGAAGGGTTTTAAATTTCTTAGACGACTAGAAGAGGTCGAGAAGATGAAGTTTTCAAATAGCTGGTGATGTTACAGTAGGAAAGAATGTTAGTTTAAACAGTAGGACACTATAAATTCTCACGATCGAACAAGGTTTCATGTATTTATGGAGTCGTTGAATAAATAATTATTATATACATATCATACGTTTATGTGTGTTTATGTTTATATATACAATATACTAGCGATCGCCCATGCCAAAAGCACTATTATAATTTTTACCTATTTACACCTCAATCCCTGAGAATGTCCCATGCATCGTAACTGTAATTAACTGAAAACCTATTTCACACACCACATGTCATAGGAGTAGTTCTACGTAGCCCTACATTTGGGAACTTAATATTTATATTTCAATCCCATACTGCTTTTGGCCCCATATAAAAGTGAATAGCAGTGGGATCCAAAGTAACATGTGCTTTACTTAGCACATATATATGGGGTCCCAAATTTATGGCTATCTTTCCCATGTCCGAACCCGTGGGCCGTGCTTGGGCATGTTTCATTCTCATTCATTATTCTGAAAAGTTAATAAATATATATATATATAGGGTGTATTTCATAATTAACATGAATAAATTTAATTACCTCCACCAATCTTGAGAAAAATTTCCCCCCACAATCATAAAACTCCTCATGATTCAATCAAACATAAGTAATCATATTCCTAGAATTTTACAACATTCATTTTATACAAAATGATTTATAACATGTCTTCAAAATATAAAGGTAAATAAAACCCCAAGATTAAAACTGACAACCAAAAGAGTGAGGCTGGAAAAATCAGATGCACTTCTTGGTCTCCATGAAAAACAGAGGAAAAGTAAGACAGCAAAAACAAAAACAATATCGTAATTGAAAACAACAAACTAATTGAATAAATCCTTTTTCTCAACCCATAATTACAACATCTCATCAACCAATAAAAACACATTCCAATTTCTGAATTATACATTGTCCTAGATATAAAAACCAGAAAATAAAATTAAAAAAAATGGCCACAACCATTCCATTGAAAAAAATTACGTAAAATTACATGTATTCTAAAAGGAATGATAGTAGTCCAAATATTATCAAATACATGATGCAACGTCCAGTATATGTGGGAATTGATCCAAAAGAACATAAGTTATGATGTATATTTTCTGAAAAATAAATCAACTCTCATAAAATTGGCAGACCCAAACCTGCAAAAAGTGATAAATCGAAAAGAAACACTTGACGGTGGAAAATAAGGAACCCAAAACTATGATTTTGTAGCCAATAATTGTGAAAAATCAATACTTATTCAAAACCATATACTAGAAAAATGCATACCTAAAGGCATGCCACAATGATATAAAATCCCTCTGAAATATACCCAATTTCTAGATTTGGAGTTCTAAATGTTCAGTGACAGGAGGATGGTGATGGTGGTTTAAGGAGGAGGTAGAGATTTGATGGAAAATATAGAGGCGGCAGATGAGTGTGACAGTATCTTGGTTGGTGTTCCGGTGATGCTTGGGTAGTGCCTAGCTGACGTTGCTACATCTGTACATTGGAGTAATGGTTAAAGCCTTGAGGGGCAAGTTTGTGGCGGAGAGAGAGAGAGAGATGAGTTTGAATCTTTGAGAAATGGGTTGGATAGACCAAGGGTTTCAAGCATTAGTGAAGGCTGATTTGACATGACGTGAGAAAACATGAGAGATTTTACCTTTTGTGTTTGGGCGAGACTTCTCTAGGCCGTTAGATTGAATGAATCTCAACCATTGTAATGCTTATGAGTTGGCTGCACATAAAAGTGTGCAGTGTGTTCCGGGTGATTTCTTTGGCATATCTGTACATTACTTCGCGAGTGATTTTTTCCCTATCTTGATTTCGAATTCTTTGGCCAAGTGTTGCTTCAAATCCTGTCTCTCCTTTCCATCATTTCCTATCATGATGATATCGTCAACATATACAAGAAGTGTTGTGACCCCCTGAATCTGAGTTCTTGACGAATAACGTATGATCTCCCTAATTTTGTTTGTATCCCATTATCTATCATCACCTTAGCAAATCTTCAAAAGCATGCCCTCAGAGACTACTTGAGTCCATACAAGGCTTTCTTAAGCTTACATACCTGATTAATGGCTCAATTGAGGAATTTCCATATAAATCCCTTCTTCAATGTCTCCAAGTAGAAATGCATTTTTAACATCGAAGTGTTTCAAGACCCGCCATAATTAGCTGCCAAAGATAACAGAATTTTAACTGTATAGATCTTGGCAACTAGAGTGAATGTTTCTTGATAATTTACATCATATGTTTGGGTATACCCTTTAACTACCAACCTCACCTTGTACCTTTCCAGTGATCCATCAGCTCGGTATTTCACAGAATACACCACCACGGGTCTTTTCCTACAAGTCAATTCACAATCTCCCATGTTTTGTTCTTTTGTAAGGCATTCATCTTTTCATTCATAGCTTGTTTCCAATTTTCATCAGATATCCTCGAATAGTTTGGTAGGAATGTAAATATTGTTTAGGTTTACAATGGAACTCCTATGACATGTTAAAAAAATTTAAATGACATGACATGAGGCAGTGGGTACAATGGACATTTGATACACTCTCTGGTTTACTTCCTAACGGCAATAGAAAGCTCCTGATCTAGGTTGCTACCCAAATGACCTTCATATTCAATTTGTACAGAAGAAGTAAGAAGTATTACCTCATTTTCAGGTTCGAGTAAGATTCTTGAACTGTTGCAAGTTCAAGAACTGAAACTTTATCTCTTAAGTACACTTTGGCAAAACCACCGAGGCGATCGAGACACGGGTTCAACAAGACAGGCTCAACAGATGACACAGATACAACAAACTCAACAGAGGACACAGATTTTGATGATGAATTAAAAATCAATGAGAAAGAAGTCCTAATCTGCTATGACCAGATTTTTCCCCGAAAATAAGGCGTAGAAAAATAGGATTCCCTTTCATTGGAATGTGATATCGACAGAGGTATAGAACCTTTTGGTGGATGGATGATAGCATTTAAATCCCTTTTGAGTTAGAGAATATCCCACAAAAACGCACTTTATTGCTCTTGGATCTAACTTTCTCCTATTTGGACTGTGAACATGGACAAATGGCACACACCTAATGATCGTAGGAATGAGATTGTTGGGAGTACGTAAGTTAGGATAGAATTTGGAAAGCATTTCCATGGGACTCTTGAAATCCAAGACTTCATATGGTAACCTGTTTATGAGGTATGTTGTTGTTAGAACTGTTTTCCCCCAAATAAGACTTAGGAACATTATTTTGAAACAGGAATGCTTGGGTTGTATCAAGAAGATGACATTTTTTCTTTTTGCGACTCCATTTTGTTATGGGGTACTTACACATGATGACTTATGAATTATCTCTTCCTCGTGAAAGTATGGAGTTAAGACTTGGTTGAAATAATCCCCAAGATTGTCTGACCTAAACCGTTTGATTTTTACACCAAACTGATTTTGTACCATGACATGGAAATTAGGGAGAACAAGATGATTTGTTTTTTAGTAGAAAAATCCAAGAGACCCTAGTGCAATCATCAATGAATGACACAAACCATCGTGCACCAAAAATATTAGATATAGTGCAGGGACCCCAAATGTCACTGTGGATTAAAAAGAAAGGGATTGAATTTTTTTATTGCTCATTGGAAAAGGTACACATTTATGTATGGCAAATTCACACACATCACAGTGAAAATTTTCACCATCTAATCCTTTACAAAGAGAAGGAAACATAACCTTAGGGGTCCTAAATGATGGACGCCCAAGTCTACAATGATAAAACCAGACTTTCTCTTTATCGGATAAACAGGGGGGGTTGCTTGGTGTGCTTAATGTTTCGAGATAATAGAGCCCGTCCGATTCCTTAGCACATCTAATCGTCCTTCTTGAATCTCGGTCCCGGAAAACACAGCAAGTAGGGTGAAAAATAACATGGAAACACAAATCTTGAGTAAGTTTTTATATGGACACAAGACGAGTGGACAACTTTGGAACATGGGGAACATTTTTTAGCACAAGTGAAGTAATAATTTGGATATCTCCTATTCCTGCTACTGTGGTTAATGAACCATCTGCTATGGCAATTTTCTCAATGCTTGGGCAAGGTGTATATGTGCTAAACTTTGCGGTGAGTGTGTCATATGTTCTAAACTTTGCCGTGAGTGTGTCAAGTGGTCGGTGGCTGCCGAGTCCAATCGAAATAGGAAACTCGCCTGAATTTGCCAATGAGCAAGTACCTGAAGCTTTTTTATATGTTCCAAGCAACGCTCTCAGCTTTTCAATTTCATCTTAGTTGAAATCACCTTGCTCTTGAGGCCTTGTTTCCCCCGATTGCACTGCCCATTATTTCTCTGTTGCCCCCCTTTGTATCCCCACTCTTTGTTGGATATCAAGGGTTTGCCATGGAGTTTCCAGCAGACTTCTTAAAGTAAGTACACCACAAATTGTCCTTATTATCACAGCTCGGAGCTATTGACAGATCTGCCCTTCCATTCGCTTGAATTCCTAATTGCTCCAATAGTTTTTGGATTATTGCTACTGCCTGCTACCATAGCCGAGCCTTTTAAGGTCTGGGGTTCAAGCATGACTCTTCCCCTGCTTTCCTCTGCTCGAATTATTGCTCGAATTATAAAGATGACCTCATTCAAAGATGGAACTTCCTTCCTGTCGAGTATTTGAATTCTAACTTGATCGAATAAACAGAAACGAAGGCCAAGAAGAAGAATCAACAGTGAAGGTTGGGAAATGAGAAAAAATCAGCAATAAAGGCTAAGGAAAAAAAAAGGCCTAGGGCTCTTGTACCATGTGAAAAAGAATTGTATTTTTCTTATCATTCAAAGAAGAACAATGGTACGTATTTATAGTGTACAAACTAGGCTAAAAAGGAATAACATAGATCCCTAAAACAGGGATCCTTGAAACTAGGATCTTTAAAACAATGATCCCTAAATCAAGGAAACAGGATCCTTAAAACATGAACTTTTCTAAAGTTATACCAACTATTTGGCAATGCACCAATCAAGCACGATTTATAGACTTTACTCCACAGATTCCGAGTGTAAGCACAATGAAGTAAGGATATGACCCCCATTTCTTGCATCTCTTCTAGATAAACAACACCATTAAGGAGAGAGCAAGATATGCGGAAGAAATGTTTATTACATATCATTTTAAATGGTTCAAAAGAGGAAAGCAAAGGAGGATCCACTGATGTATGAAAATGAGATATACAAGTGAACTCCCCATAAGGATTTCCACTCCACATCCCCTTTTTATCCACCTTTCTAGAGTCCATTTGCTAAAGGGTGAAATATTTTTTAACGCGGTGAAATATGCTCTCACCTATTTAGGGTTACATTGTTGTGACTATTTTTACTCAAATTTGCACAATTATAGCAAGTGCACTTATTCACATTTTCAAACGAACAAAATTCAAACCAAATGGGACCTAAAGATAATGCAATACCCTCAACGAGATTTAATAAGGAAAGAAAGTCATCCAAGTCCCGATCATTGAGGTCATTTAGAGAAGGGGACTAAAGAATGAATGGAAGCATGAAGATTCTTATAAATATAATGAAGTTTAGGATAAACAATAGATAAAGGAGACTTCCCCAACCAGATATACCCCTAAAAAAAACTTGTTTCAACCCACCACTATCTCACACATACGCACACCTAGGGCTGTGTTTTTTTTCTGAACTTTCGATTTTTCTGATTTTCGATCCGATTTTTTCCGAATTTGGAATGAAATTTTAGTTTGCCGATTTTCGATTTTCCATTTTTTCCGATCCGATTTTTTGGGAATTATTTTCCAATTTCCGATTTTTTTCCCAATTTCCCATATCCCACATCAGTTGAGAGAGGAGAAGGCTCCAAAATGTGCTCTATAAAAGGAGAGTACCCACCTAACTTTTACACAAATGAAAAAAAGGGTCAAATCCTCATGTATTTACATGTTGGATTAAGCCATTTTCTTCGTTTCTTTAATATGAGAATTTCGAGTAATCGAAAATCCATAATTTATTTTTTTTAAAATTTTGGAATTTCCGAAATTTCTAAATTTTTAATATATTTTGTGAATTTTCGATTTTTCCGAATTTGGAAATTTTTTTATTTTCCGAAAAAATCGGATCAGATAATTATTTTATTTCCGAAAAAATCGGAATTTTTTCCGAAGAGGCATTTTCCGATTCGATCTGGCCGAAACACAGCCCTACGCACACCACAAAGTTAGTATTCAAGAGAAAAGATGTCAAACTTAATAAATAACTTACATGGGCAAACCAATATGTTCCTTTAACCACCAGATTTGAATCTCATTTGTTAGGTTGAAGCCCATATTTGCTCAGAATAATTGAACACAAAAGAGAGCATTGTTAGGAATCCACAAGGCCATTTATCTACGAGCCGCATTTATTATACTAAAATACCAACCACAAATCCTAACTTAACTGTTGCAACTGCTATCTAATTAACAATATGCTCTTTCATACCTTCCCCGCGTCACCCAAAGAAAAACCCTCATTAATTTTTCAAGCTTCTTAATTACTTTTATTGAAATTTAAACAAAGACATGAAATATGGTGCCACACCCCAAGTCACACAAGATCGCTCTCGAGTTTAAATTTATATATAGTTTTTGAAAAATGTGGGCATAGTCTCCTTTGTTTTAGTGGCTTCCCACTTGGTCTCAGAACATGTTTTACTAAAAAAAAATATTATTTCAAAATCAAGAGAGTAATCTTGCGTGACTCAAGAACTTAGATGTGGTATCAGAGCATAGGTTGTTTAGTAGTTGCCAAATAAGTAAAGTCATTTAGTATAGGTTGTCTAGTGGCCTCTAGTTACGCTAAGTTCAGTATTATTAATTTGTTTAGAGAATGATTGTGTCGGGTTAGTTTTGATTCTTGGTTTCTCTTTTATGCAAATGTATTCATGAAACTGTGTTCTAAAAGGCCCGACTAGGCTCCGCCTAGGCATGCATAGGCTTGAGGCTTGGGAGAAATGCCCCGCCTTTAGCCTCTTACGCCTTACTCTAGGTAAAACGCTTAAGGCACACTTTTTTTAAAACAAAACTGCTTTAGTGAAACGATATTGCCTTTTAAAGACTTTTTTTTAAAAACCGGACCAATATCTCATTCAAAACAATCAAAAGACAAATGGCATCTCAAACCCCTCTACCTCTAGTCCAAAAAAACGCGCATTTTTTCTTCTTTTTCTTTGTTTTTTTTTTTTTCTTAGTATTTTAGTTTGCATATATTCAGACATAATTTAAGATATGTATCATTTTAGTATTTTTAATAGCCTTGTTATAGTTAAAAATGTTAAAATATATTAAAAAGGGCCTAAACGCCTTTTTACGCCTAAGGTCCGCCTAGACTTCTAAGGCTTAAGGCTTAGTCTCGACGCCTCGATCATGCCCACATTTTTTAGAACCTTGCTTCCTCCTTAGGGATCAAAACGAGTCACACCAAATATGCAAGAATATCAACAACCGATAGGGAGGCATGCATATCGCCTCAAGTTTTTGGAGACATTGAACTTAGTAAATACATGCTCATGAGACGCAGAGGGTTTTACACCACCATCGTTAGCAATCCCGGAGAAGTGTGATAGATGAGTCCCTTAAGATAGATGTAGAGCCATCTTGTTACGGTCCTATTAAGAGCGAGTTTGCGAGAAGCGTCGACTTTATTAGGGTCCTATTGAGAGTGAGCTTGCGAGGAACATCAACAGTACGTTGGCCCTGTCTGCTTGCCAATATTCTTTCATTCCAACCCCACCCAATTTCACCACCACTAGCTTCAGCTCCACCCCCTGCTCCAGTCCCAGCTCAAGCTCTGCGTTCTAGCTCGGCTTCTAATATTTTTTAAGGAATTAATGTATGTAGCTAGTGAGACATGACTGAGTTGGCCCAGTTTTCTTATGTGATATATGTATATAGTGGGGAATGAATTAAGTGCTTCAACTTTTGTTATGGGGTGTATGTTGTCGTGGGATGTGACTGCATAATTAGTTTTTGTTATTTACTATATGAGGTTATGGGATGTACTCGACTCCTGGTTGTATGAACTTATTATGAAAAAAATATACATAAATATATAAATACATGTAATTTTAATCATGATGTGTTTGATTCATTCACTTTCTCACATTAACCAATAATACTCAACAAGAATTATCAAAGCTATAATCCCTATCGATTTCCACAACTTAATTATAAATACCCAACAAGAAACTATCATGTAAGATACAAGTTAATACGTCCTTTTAATTTTGCTATTATCCAACTTAAACTAGAGGTTGAGGTTGAGGTAGAGAGTACTTCTCAACTTGAAGTAGAAATTCTATCCTTTCTAGAATCCTCCTCTTCAGCTATTGAATCCCGTATCAAAGCCTTCAATTTCTTCCCTTGGTTTTACACTTTTTTCTCTTGCTTCTCTCATTATCTGTCTCTATTCCTTCTACCTCTCTTTCTTTCCTTCGGTTTCTTCGTTAATCCTAATAAGACTATGGGTTTGGGAATTAGAGAATTGAAAAACGAAAAGGGGGGAGGTGTACGTAAGATCCCTTCCTCCCTACAACTCTATATCCTAATGCAACATGTCCCCATTTATGCTCTTGTTTTTACAAGTGTCCCCATTTTATTTACCTTTTATTTCAATTTTTCCCAAGTTCTATAATTTATGTATGGTCAAAAATTAACCCTCTAAGATATCATTGCATAATTTCATTCAAAAATTAACCCTTCTAAATTGTAATTGCATAGTTTTATTCTAATATGTAGATGATTTACAACTTGTGACATAATAAAAGGTTTTACTTTGAAATACTATTAAATATGGTATTATTATAGACCAAACAACACTTCATGTGATTAAGTTTTTTTTTACAAAAATATCCCACTTAATCACCCTCAATAATAGAACATGTTGATTTATCGCCATACCTTACGGACCTAATTTGCACCGATCACTACCTCAATTTATAATCACTCTTATTCGTGGATTCAAAAAAATTTATTAAAACGTCTTCACTACTAAAATTACAGCATATATATTAAAAGTTAAGGTGACTACATCGTACTTTCCTTAACAGGGATTTCAGCGTCAAAATTAATGAACCTAGTTAGACTATTTTCGCATCTCAAAATACAACCCCCAAGAAGCTTCATTTTCATCATTGTGGTTCCATTACACTTTTAAGTAACTCAATATATTTAATTCGTAGCCATTTGGTTCTTCGATCGAGGACGCGAACTAGTTGCTCACTATATTTAGTGTTCTCTTGTAACTCGGTATCTCTAAGGTCCTTAACATCGAGAAATGAAAAACATTTTGTATACCCGACAAGTTTTAGGCATTGCTAGTCACTACGCCACCTTCCCAACTCTCTCAAGGATCTCGAAAGGCCCAATAAATTTGGGTGAAAATTTTCCTTTACTTTTCCCAAAATAAGGAGAGACCTTTAGTAAGACCTTTTAACCAACCTCAAATCCTAATTCCCCTCGTGTACATAGCTCCCTTGTCTACTTCGGGTTGTGCACAAACGGTCCTTTATAATTGCAAGCTTCTCAGTAGTTTCATGAACCGAGTAAATCTCCATCTCCAACCTCCACCCAGCAAATCGGTCATCGATATGGTCTACTGTATAATGATTCAAATGAGCCATATTGATACTAGAATGGTAACTATTGTTATGGTGAATTCAATTGAAGAAAAATGAGTTTTCCACGTGTTATTCATATATAAAACACATGCTCGCAACATATCCTCCAAAACTTTGTTGACTCGCTTAGTTTGTCCATCTGCTTGAGGATGAAAAGGCGTATTAAGATATACCTGTGTACCAAATGCCTCTTGGAAGCCAATCAAACGATAGACACTTGGCACCCCATGAAATCTTATTATGTCTTGAATGTAAAGTCTACTCATGCAGCCAGCTGTGTACGTAATGTGGTAAGTGACGTAACACGACAAATGGCGCACAGGAGCAATCCAAATAAAGAAACCCTCATTCTCACTAAAGTATAAACGATTACAATGAATGGCCAATGGCCTTATTTATATGGAAAATGAGTCTTGCTAGCGAAGAAACCCTAAAAAGGCAAAAGACTAAAATGGGCACACTGGTAATATTCCCATTTACCTAATATACCTAAAATCCTAACCTAATTAAAGAAAATACGATAAAAGGTAATAAAAATAAAAGAGTACAATTTTGACATATTACAATTAATCCCTGTACTCATCTATTCTCATCACTCTCCCCTTCTACGGAAAAGCTCGTCCAAATATACACCGAAGAGAAAAGAACACTTTTGGGGTCCCAAAAAAATTCTGAAAAACTAAAGGCCCAATATTTTATTATCCAAAATTCTCTCCAAATTTAGGCCAAATCAAGATTTCTAGAACTTCAGGACTTCAGCTCTAAGTCGGCAAATAAATGACCCACACATTTAATTTAAAGCCAAAAATACCTCAAACAGAATAGAGATACAAACTTACATATTTAGGCCCAACAGCCCATTAGGTCCTTAACACAAATCAAAGCAACCGTTCATATGAAGGCGTCGTGGTTTCGGCAATGATGGTGGTGGAGTGTGTCGTAGGTGGTGGTGGGACAGTCTGAAGTTGGTGGTATGGATGTCTACGAAAAGAGAGCAACCAAACCACGTGCCTCATGTTTGGGCAGAGAGGGTTGCTAGCTCCTCCTCCAAGACGACCATGCGTCGGAGTCTAACTTGGCTTAGTCCCGCACACCATTGAAGATTTGAAGTTTTCATGATTTTACAATAACATTTTTTTTGTTTCAGGGACGAATCGAGCTTTGACAAATGGCACACAAAGCAAGCCAAATAAAGAAACTATGGATAACTTATCATTATTGAGTCTCATGTTGGGGTATAAAATTATCCCACCTTTTAGGCGAGATAATTCATCATATTTGAATGGGATAAATCTATCCTTTCTTATCCAACAGATCAAGCGGCCACACAGAGTATCAATAAACCAGGTCCCAGGATAATGGCATCAAGAAAAATAGGCAATAACCACATAGCAGCAATTTTAATGTTACTAAGAGGATGGAAATCCCAGTTACTGTAGTTAGCTAGTGTTTGGTCAATCAGATAATAATCATGTAGTATTAACATTGTAACAATAGTCTGCCAGCAAAAACATAAATAAATGGTAACTTTAATGTACAATGTACCTGCGAGAGAAAGGTAGCCGTAGGAAAAGAGACGACATTGTGTTGGCAAGATCAGGCATAATGAACTGATAAAGAATTATTTGTATGATCGCAAACCACAGGTTCTTTGTAATCCCTTCAGCTCCATGTCTAGCCACAGCATGCCCAACCTATACATATATATATATGAATATAAAAAATAAATATATAAAATCACGGTAAATAGAACAAGCATTAATTTAGTCAAAATGAGAAGCATAATGTGTATGCAAGTCACAAGCGGACAAAAAAAGAAAGAATTGAAAAAGAAAACTCTTCTATTTGAAAAAAACTAATGAGTTTTTGCATTAAAGATCATTTCAACCAAATTTCATCAAAAACACAATCCGGAAGTGGGTGAATGGCTGAAAATGCGAGTATCAAGACCATTAATGAGATAGGGCAAAAAGCGGTAGAGCGTAGTTTGAGAGGGACTCATAGAAAGAGAAGTGTTTCAGGGCTTTCAGTTTGAGTCTGAGACTCTTTCCGTCACTTGTTTTAAAAAGTTGTGAAGTGATTATGTTATTAAAGCAAGACTAAGAGAAAACAATCATTTCCATCAAGCATTGTAGTCAAATCAATCTCTTGTTTTTTCCTCCTTTCTTCTTCATTTCGGATCGAAAATAGAAGAGTTGAGTAAATCCGAAAGGCAAAGGAGGCTTATGGCCAAGGGTAAGTATGTCCAAATAACGGTTAGTTTGGAAAGTACCAGTTGGGTCCGAAACGGCGAAGAGAAAATCTAGAAACAAAATATGCGGAGTGCAATTTTAGTAGTAATAGGAGGTCAAACGGGGATGTGGTGAAGTGGGAGCATTAAAAAGATACCTAGAAATGATCAATTTCATTATTAATGCTCGATTATCCAAAAAGATGAATATATTAGTGATGATGTTACTCATATAATTAAAGCCGACTGGGTCAAATGGAGAAATGGGAAAGTGTTGATATCATACTTTGAAGTTAAAGGAAAAATTTTATAGGACGGAGATCAGACCCGCCATGTTATATGGAACAAAGTGTTGGGTAACCAAAAAACAAAATATGCAGGCGGGGATGCGAATGCTAAGATGGATTTGTGATATAACTCGAAAAGATAAAATTGGAATGAACAAATTCGTGAAACGGTCAAAGTAGCTCCTATAAAAGATAAATTAAGAGAAAATGGGCTTAGATGGTTTGGACACATCAAGGTTAAACCAATGGATGCCCACGTAAGGAAGAGTGATTTAATTAGTATTGATGGTAACACAAGAGCTAAAGGTAGGCCTACAGGACATGATATCATATGGTTTAATCAAAGATATAGCACTGAACATAACGGAATGAAAAAATAGGATTCATGTAGCCGACTCCAAATAATTGAAAAAAGGCTTTGTTGAGTTGAGTATTACTCAAAAGATTCGGCACAAAACGCCCAATAAGTTAAAATTGACAAAATTTTGTCCATATTGTTGGAAAACATACGATTCATGGGAAGATAAAGAACTAAATCCAACCGAGACCATCGATTTGAAAAATCTTGCACATTGTCCTTCGAGTGCCTCTAGCGAGTTCCCCAAATCGATAATGTATATTGTCATCAATTTGGGAAATCTTTGAATGTGGGAAATAACTGTGAAGGTGGGGTTTTTTATTGAAAAATCGAATAAAATAGGATATTTGGACATTTTCTATTAATTTTGTTGATATAATTTAGTGAAGATGATACTTTGTTATATTATATGAATCACATAAATCCCTTCCATCCAATTTTATCAAAAAGCTCATTCACTAACCCCCGAAAAAAGGGAAGGATTACTTGTTTTGTCCTTCCTTTTACTCCGCTTAAGAGCTTGACCATGGGTGGGTGGGTGGTTGTATATATATATGTACATGTATATGTATATGTATATATGTTTTGTGTGTGTAAGTATAGATACCTCATGCCCAATTATAGTAGCAACTTCAGCATCACTCCTAAAATGCTCAAGCAACCCAGTAAACACAACAATCTTCCCACCTGGCAAACAAAACGCGTTGACCATCGGATCCTTCACCACCAAAACCTCCCAATTCAATCCCTCCAAATGCGAGGTCGCCGATTGAGACCCTCTCTCTTCCCCCTTCTTCCTACTCTTTTGAACCCACCCATCATCAAGAATCTCATCCTCCTTACTCCACTTCCCCTCAACACTCTCCCCCACCAAACCCTTAAAACTCTCATCCCCACCACCACCCATCTCCCCATACCCTGCATCACTCCACACCTGATCTTTACTCAACCCCCTTTGCAAAGCCTCAATCACATCCTTAGCTATTGACCTAACCCTAATACTCTCTGGGTGAATGGCAGGCAAAATCCTCCCCTTAAATTGAGCCTTCATTTGCTCAAATTGAGACTCACCCATTTGTTTTTCTAAACTTGTAGACAATAATACAAAATGGGTTCTCTTAGTATAAGGTATAGTTTCCAAATTCCCAAAGTAAACCGTGATTACAACCCCAGAACTTATTACAACTACTATGAATACATTTCGAGGGCTTTGAAACCATTTTCTTGGGCCTCGAGGCCTGAAATGGTGGACTTGGTTACGATCTACATAGTAATTTCTTTTGTGTTTGAGTAAAGAATGAAGGTTTGGGTTTTGAGAAGTGTAGATTCTGGATTTATACAAAGTGGGTATCAAAGAATTGTAGCGGTTGGTTGTTAATGGTCTTGAAATGGGTTGTTGGATTGGGATTTTGGGTGTCATTTTTGAAGCCAATGTATGGAATGCATGGAGAGCTAGTTTGGATTTTCTGTACCATCCCATGTT
Source organism: Sambucus nigra (assembly GCA_949130495.1). Lineage (NCBI taxonomy): Eukaryota > Viridiplantae > Streptophyta > Magnoliopsida > Dipsacales > Adoxaceae > Sambucus > Sambucus nigra. The sequence goes on along the minus strand of OX422214.1, from coordinate 39,526,846 downwards.
TTTTGAGGTGAAAGGGAAAAATTAACAGATAATGGGGAGAGAGATTATATGAAAGTTCTAATTGCAACTTGAGTAGCAAGAAATAGAAGTCTCGTGTCCTTGTTTCTTAAGATAATCTTAGAAGGAAAATGATGTATGTACCGAAATTGAGTACCGAAAAATTACCGAATGTGCTTTAAGGGTATTGTACTATGGCGTGGGTCCCGCCAGGGCACAACCCCTTAAAGCACAATTTCGGTAATTTTGGGGTAATTTGTGTGTGTGTGTATCATTACTCATCTTAGAAATATCATATTTTTACTTTCTCAAAAATGATTTATTAATCTTGTCTATTTGCATTTAGTATTTACTAGCTATAATAATGGATTCATATTTTCACGTGTTGATGCGGTATTAGTTAGAAATTATAAGGTGTAATCAGATGGTTCTTTAAAATTAAATAAAAAAATTCTATACGAGTAAATTTAATTTTATAGAATGAACTAATGGTATATACTTGAAAATAATGGAGTCACCACCATAACTATGGGAACAAAAGACGTCGACTATTATATTAAGTTGGATAGTGGTTTTCTTAACTATCCGGGTAACTAATGTCCGACTAACTCATCGTGAGTGATTTAAGCTCTTGATAAAAAAATTCATTTTACAATGAAATTATAATGCTCGACGAGATTATTTCAAATTAACGGTAGATAGATACCAGTTTAAATTTAATCAAAAGTTTAATTCCTACATATTTTTCAATGATGATTCTAATATTTCAAAATGGGCTCAACTATATACCCACTTGTTTTAATTTAAAAGTAAAAGTTTAATTGGAATAAATTTCAAGGACTTAAAATAATATTGGACGTTATTCTAACTTTGGAGTTATTAAAAATACCAAAACCCCATAAAATTCACTCTTATTCGTATACGCAGCATCGGATTGGTCCCGTGCGCACGACCTTCTTCAGCAGAGACGAATTGATTGCATATCGTGCTCACGGCATTCATCAAGGTGTGCTCACGGAATCTAATTTAAACTGTGGACAGACCCTAGGTCAAAAATATGTCAGAGACACGAGGAGATCTTTCTAGTGGGAGTTCATGGATTTCAAGGTGGAGACCATTTGGAATTGCGGGGTAAATAGTTATAATCAAATAGGGATAGAGTTTCCTAATGGGTATTTAACTCCTTCAGATTAGGTCATAATTGATGGTACTTCTATTTGGAGTATACTCACCACTAATAGCACAACTAGAGGTTCATTTGGTTAAATATGGATATCTTAGTGGTTGATAAGGTCGTCATTGTAAGCGAATGTTCGCAAAGATGTTCACCTGCTGATTATGTGGAGGAATAAGTGCATCTTTGTCCACCTGCTGATCATTGTAGTTCTGATTAAGGACATTAGCTAGTTTTGAATCAAGGAGTCTCGGTGCGTGCCCAATTGTGCGATTAACCCATTGACGGATTTTGTAACGATGTTTATTTAGAGATGTGCATTATCGCTTCCTACATAAGATGCCAAAGATATTAGAACATACCGTAACACCTTAAAATTTGTGAGTCCGAGATGGTAATAAAACAGAAACATACACAACACGTGATGTTCATTATTCAACCTTTGATGGCCTACGTCCATAAAAGAATGAGTATTTTGTTTATAATAGCTTCGAAAACAAAGTGAAGTTTACAACTATCGATTTTGCACTCTTAGAAGGTTGGAGTTTATAACTGTCAATTAGTCGTCATCCATGTTAGATAAGGGGGGTCATGGTCAGACATGTAGTAGAGGTGCTCTTTAAACTCATAGGTTGATGGAAAAAATGGAGGAAAGTGGAAAACATACTTAAAAGTCCGATCAAATAGTCACATGTATGATCAAATACCTTGGTATTCAACCTGGACATCCGAACAAATGCTTAGTGTAAATTAGCCAAACTGGCCCTCGCTCTTTTATTTGACATTTCATCGGTTAAGGCTTATTAGGCATCAAAGAATCATAGTGATTAGTTCGTGTTCTTGAAATGGGCTCTATGATTGTGATTTTAGATACAGTCTTTGAAGTGAAGCTATGAAGTTCATCGAGAGCAAATTTGGGTTTTCTATACCATCGCTTGATTTTATGATGCAAAGCAATCAATAAAAGTTTAAATAACTATAATTGAAAATAATTTCTAAACCATTTTTTTAGAACATATAAATAGATACAATAGAGGGAATAAAGAGAAGCGAATAAAGAAATAGATGAATGGTATGAGCTCCAAAGTTAGATTGCAATGTTACTTTTGTGGTGGAAATATACTTTGTATAAAAGGACACTAGAGCAATTTCTTGTTGAATGGCCTTTAACACTTTTGAGTAGAAATCGATGAGTCGCTACACAATTTCTTCCACGCCACTTAATGATTACCTCAAAATTTTCTTCACAAGTATATTTCAAAACATACAAATACGAGGAGTGGTGTTGGGAGGGAGGGGGTGAAGTAATTATATGGGTGAATAGATGGTTTCGGTGACTAAATCAAGCTATGATGTACTAGTTTGAGTTAAATAAGTAAAGTTTTAATGTAGATTGATTACCGTTGTGGTCCATGTAGGTGCCCATAAGTGGTGCCTTATGAAATATGATGTTGCGGTTAATTTAAAAAAATAAAACAAACAAACAAAACAAAACACTTGCATGTCATTTAAAAAAATATTTAATTGTTTAGCATTAAAAGGTCTTCTTTTTGCCAATTTTATAAAATGCAATATAATTTTAAATGCATTCTTGTTATGGATTAGTCACATTTAATGGGTCAACTATGAATAAAATCCCATTGATTTTTTTTAATGCACCATATCATTTTTCATATAGAGCACCCATGTTACACAATTATACTCACTCATACATACTCATTTAAACCTACTTACTCTCTTTTTAAAAACAAAGGCATACATCTCTCTCTCTCTCTCTCTCTCTCTCTCTCTCTCTCTCTCTCTCTCTCTCTCTCTCTATATATATATATATATATATATATATATATATATATATATATATATATATATATATAGGAGAATTCTCACTTACATCATGATATATACATCAGTCATACATCACACATATTTGTAGGCCCTAAAAAACTTTTTTTTTCAATTTTTTTATTTTTTTCTTGAAATTAACCTTTCAATAAATTCATATTCAAAAAATTAGGTCAAAATATATTTTGTATCCATTTTTAAAAAATCCAAAAAAAATGCTCAAAATACCTTATTTATAAGGGTCTGCGCCATACGTTTTTTGTGAATTTTTTAAAAATAGCTACAAAATGTATTTGGACCTAATTTTTTGAATATGGATTTATTAGAAGTTAATTTCAAGAGAAAAATAAAAAAAATTGGAAAAAATATTTTTTAGGGCTAAGAACTAAGTGTGATATATACATCATGATGTAGATAGACCTCTCTCTCTCTCTCTCTCTCTCTATATATATATATATATATATATATATATATATATATATATATATATATATATATATATATATATATATATATATGATAGGACGATTTTTGAAAATACACACATTTTAATGGTGCGGATTAATGCCACCTCCTTACATATTGAGATTGATTGTTCCAACTTTAATTCTAAATTTACTTTTATCAGTTTCCCTCTTAAACTTTTGGTTTTCCCAATTTTTCTTCCCTTTTCTCTCATCTCATCCCATTTTCCTAATAAAAGTCCCTCTCTCACACAGTATCCTCCCTTCCCACATGACCCGATATTATGGTCCACTGCAAAATTAGGAAGTATATTAATCACTCGCCCAATATTCTTACTCTCTCTCTCTCTCTCTCTCTCTCTCTCTCTCTCTCTGTCTCTCTCCATATTCAACACACTAAAAGGTTTTTCTCTCAAACTACCATTCGATCTTCATCGTTTCGGTACCACCACACCACAGATTTTGAATTGTTCTTATACCGCCACGCAAAAAAAGGTCTCGCTCTCACTCTATCTTAATCTTTACCCCCTTACGATTTGATGTTTGTTTGGGTTTGATAACATGTTTGTTTTAGGTTAGAAAAGGTTTGGGGGGTTAAAATAACGTTTTAGGGTACCAAATCGTTCCGATACTGTATGTTTCTCTCTCTCTCCGTTTAGTTTGTGTAGAGGGGTACACACTTGATAACTCAAAGGCTTGGGTGAGCAGGTCCAATTGGCGAGGAGGGACTCACCACGAACACCGCCAAGAATTAGAACTTGGGCGAGGAGGGCCCCGATAAGGTCACCTCGCCCCAATTTTCCCAAAGTTCACATAATTAGAACTTGGGCGAGGAGGGACCTAGAAAGGGCGAGCTCCTCGCCCCAATTTTCCTAAACTTCACAGAATAAGAACTTGGGCGAGGAGGGACCTAGGAAGGGCTCCTCACCCCAATTTTCCCAAAGTTCACACGATTAGAACTTGGGTGAGGAGGGTCCCATGAAGGGCTCCTCGCCTCAAATTTCCCAAAGTTCACAGAATTAGAACTTGGGCAAGGAAGGCCTCGGGAAGGGCTCCTCGTCCCCAAATTTCCCAAAGGTCACAGACTTAGAACTAAGGCGAGGAGGACCCCAGAAAGGGCTCCTCGCCTTAATTTGTACAAAGTTCACAGGATTAGAATTTGGGCAAGGAAGCCCCCCCCCCCCCCCAAAAAAAAAAGGGCTCCTCGCCCCAATGGGCACAAAGTTCGCAGATATTGAACTTGGGCGAGGAGGCCCACCAGGAAGGTCCCCTTGCCCCCAAATGCCCATATGTCATAAACTTGGAATTTGGGAGAGGAGGCCTATTAGAAAGAGATCCTCGCCCCAAATAACTCAAAAAATAATAGAAATTAAGTTTGGGCGAGGAGGCCTAGCACAGGTGGCTCCTTGCCCCAAATATTCAAAAGTAACAAGAATAAAGTATAAACGAGGAGTCCCATCATGAGGAGCTCCACATCCCCAAAAATCCTTCTCCTTACAAAATAGAACAAGTGGGTGAGGAGGTCCACCTAGAGTGACTCACATGAATGTCAAAGCACTAACATGTTACTTTCTTGTACAGGTAGCCTAGTTGAGCAAGCAGGGATCATAAAGGCAAGTTGGGATCTCTTGGGAGTTTTGGCTTGGTGACTGAGGAACAAGGTTTGTTGAGCAAGCTCAACAACTTAGCACTTTAAGATTGAGAGAACACTAATAGATAGACCCTAGGGGGTAACCAGTCCTTACACAGTTCACACCTAGTCACAATTGAAGTGAGCAACTGAGGGGTTGCTCAAAAGAAATGAGTCCGGGAATCCCGCCCCTGCTGGCTACCTGTCTGTTGTTGTCCTCCGCTAACAACAACCCCAATTGCCATGCCTTAGTGGCTAGTCTCACTTACCCTCTTGATTCTCTTCATATGGAAGCGATGGTCCTGGCAGTACAATAAAGCTATACTGACAACATATGTATATGTCACTAATACAGGGTTTTCGATCAAATGTTGCCTGATCCTCCAGGTTAAACTAGATACAAACCTCGCCTTCTTTCGCTCCTTGTTGCTCGCCTCATCTAGTACAAAGTTATCCAAATGGATGAACTCCTCCTCGAACTCCGCCACAAAATAGTCACCCTGAATCACCTCCCTGAATTTCCCCCTCATCTCGACCTCGACTGCTGGAGGAAAGCAATTGCGATCAAACCACACCCAGAACTCGGCGATGATCATCGTATCTCTCTTTCCAATAGTGGTAATGGACTCCCACCACTATAGAGCCGCCCCAATCAATCGAAATGTGGTTAACATCTGCCTCTGAACCCCATCAAACTCTAGTGGGTGGCCCTTTTGAACGGCCTCCCGAACTCTCTGCTACTCTCATGGCCCCGGGTGGGCCTGAATAATTGGGAGCACTAGCTGCTGTGGCTGAAGGAAATGAACGGCCATGGTTATCATCGCTGCATTGACCACCTGGGCCACAATCTCTGCCACCTGAGTTGTAGTCACTAACCCTGGTGGTGCCTATGGCTATGGAACCACTGGCTCCTACTGAGCCTCTCTCACCTCATCCCTGGTTGTTGCCCTAGCAGGTCTACCTCTCCTACACGAAATCTAAAATTTATAACGAGTTGTATTAGTTCACTATCAATACAAATCTTAATAGCAAAAGTACGATATCTCATAAGCATGAAGATGAGTCAACAATCCAAATAATAGGGCTCTATATCAAAAGAACGCTACACTGAAATCGTAGTAAGCCATACAGTTCCTATGAACACTAGAACCTGATGCTCTGATACCATCTGAGATAACCCGCCTAATTAAATACCGGGTGATCAGGCCTTTGTTAAATTAAAACAAGAATTCCATCAGGTTCATTCTTAGCATCACTGTCAAAAACCTTATTAATTACTAACCACCTATTAGTTAATTAAACCAGTGTCAAAATTTTATCTTTTAATAACCAAGACAAAATATCATGTGGAACTAAAATAGAAACATCACGTAATAATAGAGTCAACACATCCCATCAACTAGCCAAAATAAAGTCTTGTCGAGTAAACCATCGACTACAATCCAAACCAAATAACTGATAAATGGTAAAAATCCCATACAATCTGAAATGAAGATATCTGAAATAAATGTTGTGAACAACATGCTCGAAATGAAACTGAGATAGAATTGCTAAAGTAGGAATAAATGAAATAGGCAACTACTCCAGCTCTTACAGCATCCATATATGCCGCAGGTGCGTAACCCAGAGCCAAGTCTGGCATCCCTGTGGCTGGACACCTAAAAGGTTTTTAAAAATATTTGACAGTAAGGGTTAGAACCCAAAATATTTTGAAAATATTTAGCAATTGATTAAATTGCAGTAATTTAATATGCATGAATGCTCTTCATATTTAAGCTAATGTCGCACTCCCTTGAGGACCCGCTCACTCCTCAACTATTGTGCACACCTAACGCTTTCTTTATAACCCACCTCGTCGTTTATCCCATAACTAGTTCTTGTTATAACTCTTTCCTGTCATGCTACTCTAGCCCGAGTATGTTTAATATATGATTCATAAGTTATTTAACACATTAACTTAACTAATCAATTTTCATTTAAAACCATATAACATTATCACGAGTTATATATATGATTAATACATTTCACTAAATGTATTTTACCCGCATATAATTATTCACTCCATTATATATATAGAATCATATTACAACATTCACACATACATCGTATATATATAAATCCATCCTTCCGAGTAATACCTCACCGGATGCTTCTCTAAAGTGCTATCATCCCAGGTCTACTCAATCCCACCTAGATTCCCGAGACAGTTAAATATCGCCGAGTCGGAACATAAAAATATAAGGGTAGTGGAGGCGGTCATATTTCCCCGAGTGTGAAGACAATCATCTCAATATCTCACCTATATTTGGACGATATGAGATGGAGATTATACTCTCCCTACTCCTCAAGCTAGGGGGATTCACCCACATCGTGCAACCTCCTGATAGCACTAGAGGGTAATTAATTATAAAATACCTAGTCACCGATATTATAATAGCACGCAATATATATATAATTTAAATTTAATCCCGGTTATACCATGTACAACACTCCTGGCACTAGCCTAAAGTATACCCGAGTCTATATTCCGACTTTAGATTTGATTAATTACTCATTTATTAAATTTATTACCGTGGTGTCACTCAACCAATATACTCGGACTTGCTCACTTAGCCCGAAATTTAATATTCAGAATTTAATATCCAAAAAATTTCTTCATAAGTTTGACACACTTATTGATTTAATTTACTTAATGTTCATCTTCCCACATTAAGTGTAATCTAACACCGTCATGCCCCTTCATAACCTCAAATAATCCCAGGCTTAAAAGTGTGTTGCACATCTATTGAAACCCTCAAATTCAGTCCCAAGCCAAACCGTAAAAGAAAACAAATAGTGGTCTAATTTATCACGTCATTCAAACGAGGCCACGTGTTGTTCGAACGACATTGGCTCTCGCGTGAACGAAACCTAGGTCGTTCGAATGACCTCTGGTTTTCTCCTCCTTCTTTTTCCCATATTTTTTTTCCTGTGCAAACCCTTAAGAATTTTATATCAAACCTAAAATCTTAAGTTCCCCAATCTTAACGTAAACATCTACACAAATTCGAACTTTAATTATCAAACTCCCAAATCCTTATCATTTCATATAAATTACTCCTAATTTATAAACCAGTCCACCCAAGGTTTGTAATAATCTCACCACTGATTGTAAGTTCATAAATCTAACTTTCTTAACAGTTATTACGTAATATTAATCAGCCACAATTCATCCGTATACCTCCATAAATTGAAAACCCAATTTAGATATCAACCCAACCTCAAAATCATTTGTGTCCATCACACTCACAATGATATGAATTTAAAATTGCACTTAATTTAAAAGCAAGTTTAACCACTTGCCTTAAAAGGGTTTGTAGGGTCTGAATCCTTTGGTGTATATGAGTACTTGATGAAGAATGCCCACACTTGTTTTTGCTTTTGGCTCCCAAGAGTTCTCCAAATTCTCCATATTTTCCCCTATACTTAATTAGGGTTTCTTAAATGAGTTGTGGCTGCCACACCCTCTCACTTTTAGGTTTTATTAATTCAGACCCGCTTCTAGACTTGCGGGCTTTATTAAAATGGCTCAAACACTCCCGTGTGGGCTTGATTATGCCTAAAAATACCCCGAGACCTATTTACCACCCTCGGGTTCTTTTTTTATACAATCTCGACCTATTCAGACTCATCTATGCACTCAGAATTGTCATACCAAAAGTCCTTATCTCGAACCCAATATAGTTTATGCCCTACTCCCGGTTGAGATAAATATATGACACGTCACTACTACTCTCTGTGACGTAAATAAATTATTACTAGTCACTTAGTAATTTAATTTCCATAAATATTAACTATTTACTCTCCCGATTAATATTTAAATAAATACTAATAATAATTAATTAAATTAAATAATGACACACAAGTAGTTTTAAATTATCTGAATTAATTAACTATTAAATGCACAGAAATACGGGGTGTTACATACTTTCCCCCATACAAGGAAATTTCGCCCCCGAAATTAGGTTATAATTTCGGCGAATAACTCTGGATACTCCTCTCGCATGTCATCCTCACGCTGCCAAGTAGACTCATCGATGCTGTGATGTCCCCACTGAACTCTATCTATTGGTACCACCTTAGACCGCAGCTTGCGCTCACTATGATCCAGAATGGCTACGGGTCTCTCCTCATATGAGACGTCTGGCTGTAAGTCAAATTCCTCGAGTGGGACGTGCCAAAAAGCCCTATAGCTCCTCCAATATTTGTTCAGCGACGCCACGTGAAACACATCGTGTATCCGCTGAAGATGCTCTGGAAAACCCAATCCATAAGCTATCGGTCCCACTCTCTCAATGATAGGGAAAGGTCCCATATACCTTGGTTCTACTTTCCCCTTCTTGGTGAACCTTACCACCCCTTTCATGGGAGACACCCGAATCAATACCTGGTTGCCAACCTCTAACTCCACGTGTCTCCGATCAGTATCGGCATAACTCTTCTTCCTGCCCTGAGCTATCTGGATCCGTCCCCGAATCAACTCTATCTTGGAAGTCATCTCCCAAACCATCTCTGACCCCAATAACTTGTTGTCCCCCACCTCTAACCAACAAGCGAACGAACAACAAGGTCTACTATAAAGTGCCTCAAATGGTGCCATGCCGATAGTAAATTAGTAAGAGTTATTATATGCAAACTCTACCAATGGAAGGTATCGCTCCCATCCTCCCCCAAAATGCAAAATGCACATCCTCAGCATAACCTCCAGAATCTGATTCACCCTCTCAGTCTGCCCATCTGTCTGAGGATGATAGGCGGTACTCAGTCGCAAGTCTGGGCCCGTGGCCTCCTAAAATCTCTACCAGAAATGAGACACGAAGATCTTGTCTCTATCAGACACAATATTAATCGGCACCCTGTGCATCTTGACTATCTCTGCTATGAACAGTTGTGAGTACTACATCGTCTCAAAGTCAGTGCGAACTGGAAAGAAATAGGTTACTTTGGTGAACCGATCCACTATCACTCATACGTAATTGTAACACCTCTGTGATGTCGATAACCCTGTAATGAAGTCTATAAAAATGCTCTCCCACTTCTACATGGGAATCTCAAGTGGCTGTAGCAGCCCTGAAGGTCTCTATTGGTCAACTTTCACAAGCTGGCAGGTAACACATTTTGAGACAAACTCTGTTATGTCTCGCTTCATCCCTAACCACCAGTACTGTCTCCTCATGTCTTGGTATATCTTATATCCACCGGGATGTATCGTAAATCTCGAACCATGGGACTCAGTCATAACAGCATGCCTTAAATCCTCATCCTCAGGCACGATTAACCTCCCATTAAAATGTAAACCTCCCTCTGAGCTAATAGAGTAAGACTCTGCACCCTCTGCTAGTAATTATTGTACCCAATCCTGGCAGAACTGATCATCCGCCCGTGCTCTCACTATGTGCATGATAATCTCGAAAGTAATAGTTAAAATTTCCATACACTCCCTGGAGACCTCATCATCGTGCCGAAGTTCACTCCACGTCACTTTCCAGACCTCTGCCAAGTCGCCCGTAGGTTGCCGGCTTAACGCGTCTGTCACCATGTTAGCCTTACCAGGATGATATTGTATATCAAACTGGTAATCCTTCATGAATTCTAGCCACCGTCTTTGTCTCATGTTCAGATCCTTGTATGTGAAAAGATACTGAAGTGACTTATGATCTATGAATAATGTGAATTGTTCTCCTATAAGATAGTGCCTTCATATCCTCAAAGCAAAAACTACCGATGCCAACTCAAGGTCGTTGGTGGGGTAATTCCTCTCATGAGGCTTAAGCATCCGAGGCGCATAAGCTATATCCCCCTCTTCCTACTGCAACACCCCCCCCCCCCCCAAGTCCCTGTAAGGATGCATCAGTATAGACTCAGTACTCCAACCCTCCCCTAGGCAAAGAAAGTACGAGTGCTGATGTCAAGTTGTCCTTTAGCTCATCGAAAGCTAACTGACAGTGCTCACTCCATATCAATGGTACTCCCTTGCGAGTCAGATTTGTCAACGGACCCGTAATCTTTGAAAATCCCTTAATAAAGCGGCGATAATACCTAGCCAACCCTAGAAAACTGGTAATATCGATCGATGTTGTGGGCTGTCCCCACTCCCTCACCACCGATACCTTACTCGGATCCATCGCAATGCCCCGGTATGACACGATATGGCCAAGAAATAGTACCTCTCATAGCTAAAATCCATACTTCCCAAATTTGGAATAAACTGGTGGTCCTGCAGTGTCTGCAGAACCATACGCAGACGGTCTGCGTACTCCTCTTTCGTTCGTGCACTACACCAAATCCTGCGAATGGTCACGCCCAGTGGGTCGCGGACTTGGGCCGTGACCAGCTAGTCGCGGACTTTGGCCGTGACCCACTTAATATTTGGTGTGACCATATTTATTACCACACTAAATTATCCATGCTCTCGAAGTGGTCACGGACTAAATCCTTGACCACAGTGGGTCACGGACTTAGATTGTGACCTGGGCCTGACCAGCTTGGCCCTAAATTTTGCGCTAAAATTCCCTCCAAATTGGTCGTGGATGGGTCAGGGACTTGGGCCGTGACCAAAGATACGACGAAGTAGAAAAACACAGACATTGAGGGTCACGGCTGGAGGCCGTGACCATTTCTTGGTATGGGTCACGATTATGGGGTCGTGACCATACCTCATTCAAGCAGCATGGAGGGTCGCGCATGGTGGGTCACGGCTCTTGGTCATGACCAGGTGCAAGCCAGACTCATTTATTGGTCGCGCACATGGGGGTCAGGGCTCTAGGCCGTGACCAGAGTCAGGTCTTAAAAAAAACCACTGCTTTGTCATTTCGTTGTTGTGATTGTTTTGGCTGTCTTGTGCGATTTCATGGGGATTTATGTTCAATTTGCAAGGTCTCTTGCTATAACTCTTTCCTGTCATACTACTCTAGCCCGAGTATGTTTAATATATAATTCGTAAGTTATTTATCACATTTACTTAACTAATCAATTTTCATTTGAGACCATATAACATTCTCATAAGTTATATATATGATTAATACATTTCACTACATGTATTTTACCCGCGTATAATTATTCACTCCATTATATACGTAAAACCATATTACAACATTCACACATATGTCGTATATATATAAATCCATCCTTCCGAGTATACTTCACCGGATGTTTCTCTAAAGTGATATCATCCCAGGTCTACTCAGACCCACTTGGATTTTCGAGACAGTTAAATACCGTCGAGTCGGAACATAAAAATATAAGCATAGTGGAGGCGATCATATTTTTTCGAGTGTGAAGACAATCATCTCAATATCTTACCTCTATTTGGACGCTATGACCTGGGGATTATACTCTACCTACTCCTCGAGCTAGGGGGATTCACCCACATCATGCAACCTCCAAAAAACAAAGACACCTTCTCCTGAGGGAGGGCAGATCAACTCACCCATAGCAGCTCCAGTGAGAGGTATGAGTCTTATGAGCATGTATTTAACTTATTTAAACAAAACAATGTGGACCCAAGACGTTTGGGTGAAGGTTGTGTAACACCAGCAGCTGCCCCCTCTGGTGGGGCAGCCACTCCAACGACCATTTCGACAGAGAAGATTCCACCACGGAAGGTGGTGCCAGAGCAGGTTGTGGTGCCACCCAGCACACCAGCAGTAAAGGGCACAAGTTTGGAAGAATCTCCCTCCAAAGCAGTTACTATGGAAGATGTGAGAAAGTTGCTCTCCTTCACTCAAAGAAAAGAACCTCATCTGCATGATGAGTTACATTATCCTCACCCTCAGACTGTAAATGAGAAACCATACCTAGAGGGGTACATTTCATCGAAGTTTGTTAAGTTTAATGGAAAAGGAGAAAACCCAATAGAGCAAGTGAAGAGGTTCGTTGAATACGTAGGGATGCATGGAAATGATATGAACTTAAGATTGAGGGAGTTCTCCAAGACCCTCACAGGGAAGGCCTACACATGGTATTCCCACCTGGCTCCCAACAACATTCTCTCATGGGAAGAAATGCATAGACTATTCCTCTAAAATTTCTTTGTGACAGAGGATGAGTTCACATTGAGACACCTGGCACAAGAAGTGAAAAAGCCTCGGGAGGAGTTAATGAAATATATCAAGCACTTTTGTGAGAGAGCACTGGATGTTCACGAGGTAGTAGCAGAAGCAAGGCTACTTCAAATCTGTGTTGAGGGGATCTTGAAGGAATATAAGCTCCATCTGACTAATGAAACTAGAGATGGCACCTTTAGAGAGTTCACTAAGGCTGCCAGCAATATAGCCATGATAATCAAACCGACATCCTCGAGCTGGAGGACACAAGTGCCATTGACTTTTGGAAGGTTTTAAGTCTCGAGGAGACAGTAAGTCCACTATGTGGATGGGAGCCCCAAAGGTAAGAAGGAGGGCTTCGGATCCAAGAAAAACAGCCCGGGTAATAAGAGAAAGTTTGGAGAAGATGACCCACCACCGCTACCTTGCAGCGTGGCGGAAGCTATGGATTGTTATCGTATGTTGGTACGAGAGGGGGTAGAAAGCCCCCCTCACTTGAATGGGTAAACTCTAACAACAAATCACAAAGCCAACCCTAAATATTGTGAGTTACATCAGTGGGTACAACAATCCACCAAAGACTGTTACTACTTAAGAAGGATCATTGACGAGAAAGTAGCCAGTGGTACTCTACAGACACCTTCCGTGGATGTTAATGAAAACCCACTTCCAGCACATCATTATGCAACTGCCAATATGGTAGTAGCATATGATTAAGAAGCAACACAAGATTTGATGGAGTGGTATAGTGCTAAAAAAATATGTGAAGAGTTGGAAAGGCTATCATTGAGCAGCGAGAAGAGAATGGAGCTAGAAAAAAGGCGCGGGGAGTGGTTCTTCACTCCAGAAAAAGAAGAGGATGGAGATGAAGAAATCGAGCAGGTAAACTTCCTAAAGGAAGAGGTGGGAGTCATCCTTTCCCTAGATGAGGGGGAATATCTGAGGCAAAATACATTTACAATGCCTAGACATATGAGGTAGACCTAGATTCTGAATATGAAGCCATTACGAGGAGCCCCAAGTTCAAGTGGTTCTTTGACCAAATAAGAGTGAAATATGACACTAGGGTGGTCATAACCAGAAAAGTTTTGGAAGTAGTACAACAGCGAGGAGATCCCTCATTGAATTGGCAAGGACCGATTAGTAGGCCGATCAAGAGGTATACCTCTGAAGTGGTATTTTCATAAGCAGACAGACAAAAGCCTTACTTCCATAACCGCCCGTTATATGTCATAGTTATGATCAATGGAGTTTCATTCCCTAGAGCATTAATGAATGGAGGAGTGTCCATCAACATTATGCTAATCAACGCGTTATACGAGATGGGGATCGATCAGGACAAGATAGAGCATGTGCCATTAGTGATATCGAGATTTGACAACGCCAGATGTAATCCCTCAGATATGTACATGTAGGAATTAGTTGGTAAATTTTACTTCCCACATCAAATTCCATGTCATGAATTCTAATACTAGCTATCAGCTACTCATTGAGAGGGTGGGGATGCATACCCACGGCATAGTACCCTCCACTTACCATCAGTGTGTAGAGGACAATATCAAAGGAACAGAGATCATAATTAAGGCCACAAAAAAGCCTTTTTTCATTCAGGAGCCCATCTGGTGGACGTTGTGTTTAACACAAAACTAGATGAGGAAAGAGAGAATTCAACGAGAAAGATAAAAGAGAAGCAAGTGGTTGGAGGAATTGCCCAACCAAGGAAATCTGTACAAGATCATTTGGAGGGGAGGGTGATCCCCCACATAGAAAAAGGCAAGAGGAAGGTGGAGGAGGTGGTTAAACCTCCTCAAACTTGCAAAAAAGTGGACTTACCTGATAGGAGAGTTATTTATCATTTATAATGGTCTGCACGGGTGGTGTTCTGGGATGAGAGCATCAACCCGGCACAAGAATATTTTTTTTATGGATGAATCCCATATTATTGAGCATATTAAGGAACTAGAAAGAAGCTCCAGAATGCATGCTGGATGGACCTAGGGAGCAGCTACAAGAATTAGAGGAGATCAACCTGGGTGTGGAAGGGGGTGAAAGTAGACCCATTCTAATCTCCAAGAGTTTGAGCCCAAAATAGAAGGAAGAGCTGGTGGGCCTGCTCAAAGAGTTCACTAACGTGTGTAATACCCCGTAATTTTTATGACTTTTAAAATGGGTTATATTTTAACTTAATGGATTAATTGGATTTTACTATAAATTAATTCATTTGGGTTTTATCCGGATTGTGGATATTAAAATGGAGGATTCTGAATATTACTTAAAGATATTTAGGTAATATATGAATGTGATGCCATTGTTATGACGGTGTGATATAATTTCGGTAGTTTGGATTTTTAGTCAGACGCGGTATGGGACGTGTCGGGACTAATTTATTAAATTAAAAAGGAAATTTATTTTCTATCGACCTTATATCCATTTCGACTGCGTCTTTGCATCCGAAAGGTTCGAAATAGTCAGAAAAGTCTATTTGGACATTAATTTTGAGTCTCGGGTCATTTGGAAATGAATAGACAACCCGAAAGGGCATTTTAGTCATTTTCTAGGGAGGATGAATAGTGATTTCGGGTTTTGTCCTATTATAAGTATTGGTAGATTAAGTGAACGTGGGTTATACATCTCCTCTACACAAATTAGAGAAGTCATCTTCCTAGAGAGAGTGAAAGGGTGCTTGGAAGAGAAGAGTTTACTTGGGAAGGAGAAGAACTAAGAACTAAGTGTCACCACCACCAACCACCACCGGAAGCTCACCAGAAAAAGGGAGAACCACCTGAGATATACTACACCAAAGGATCAGACCTTCAGTAAAGGCAAGTGTTTGATATTTGTAACTTAGATGATTTTTCATATTTGGAAGACATAATGGAGTTGTTATATAGATTTCTAGAAACTGAAATGATATAGGAAGTAAACTCATGATGTAGGTAGATAGTAATCCACGAAATGATCATGGATCTGTTGAAGAAAATCTGGAAACCATTGTTATGTTCTTGAAGTTAATATGTTGATGATTTTCTGGAAATAAGGAGAGAAACATGCTTTTTAATCCAATCTCTTGATGATTCTAAGATGTTTAGATCATTAGAAATCATTTGTATATGTTGATACATCATGTAGTAAGGATTATAAGTCATTTTGGATGTTAATATGAAGGATAGAATGAATAAAAATGATGAAACCCCTAGTTGCTGAAATGCAGAAAAAACCAGGTTGTGACCTGAGGGATCGATCGATCGACCCCCTGCCTTCGATCGATCGACCTCCCCAGAATTCCAAAAGTTTTTTTCTCTTAAATGTTGATTCTTATCCCAAACCTTTTGCAGATCTTTGGTGATTATTAATTGGATATTATGGGACTTAGAAAATATCAGTAGACCCTTGATAAGATTTAAATTAATGTGATTGGGATTTAATTAATTAGAATGATGATAATTAAATTGAAAGATATTTCGGTTGCTAGATTCACGTGTTGGATTCTAATTGGTGTGCATGAGGATTAAGGATAGGTCCAGTAGGGCAAATTTAATATAAGGTGAGGGTGGCCTTAGGGTTACAATTTGAACATCAAGGACTGAGTTTAAGCTCATTATTGATTTCGCAAAGGCTGAGTGTAGTACAAGAGCGTAGTGGTATGGATCCTGGATAGAGATGGGAGTTTGGAACACATTTGGTTGAAAGAGGGTATGAGGTTATCCCGAACGCGTATTTGAAGTTGACGGACCTCCTCGATCGACAAGTTAAGTAGTAGTGTATTGGAGGGGTTCCTTGTTTGGATTTCACTTTGCGAGACGCTCCGCGCATGAACCTTAACGACGTCGGGAGTGTAGAGATGTTATAGGATGCGAGGATAATTAAATTATGAAGTAAAGATATGAAATTTTAATACGTGGGATTTAAAGAGCTAAATGCTACGTATAATCTAAGGTTAATGTGAGTACCTTGTTGTTAGTATATTATAGGTATGATAATGCCTATTTAATTGATTTATGATTATGTGTATGACATACCTAGCTTACTTGCTATCGGTGGGAGGTTTGCGCGTGAGGGCAGTCATATCCTGATGAATCCATGGGATCTTTGATTTGTCACTCGAGAACATAGGTCTATGAAAGACTTATCGGGGAGTTGATAAATCCGCTGACTATGGGTACGTAGGTATGTGCGTGACCCATGGTAGGGGTGCACAGCGAAACCGAAAATCCAAAAATCCGAACCAAACCGATGGCATTGGTTCGGTTCGGTTCGATTTTTTTAATTAATGGTTCGGTTCTGGTTCCAAAAAAAAAAACTGATTATTCGGTTCGGTTCCCGGTTCCAACAGTAAAAAATCCAATCCGATCCGAAAACCGATCCGAACCGGAACCGAACCCAAAACCAAGTCCAAAACCCAATCCGAACCGACTATATATATATATTATATATATAAAATAAAAAAATAAAAGAAAAAGGGACGGCCGATCTTTTAAACAAAAAAACCCTAGGATATATAAACTTTATAAAGGCTTAAGGCTCTAAGCCTTTGTATTTTACAGCCGCCGCTCTTCTCTCTCTCTCACTTTGCTCTCCCTCTCTCGCTTTGCTCTCCCTCTCAAGGCTCTCTAACACGGAAAGAAGGAAGTAGCTGCCATTAATATCGATTTCTGTTGGCTAACACAAGAAGACGTGATCCGATTTTTACTGAGCTCAATCGGACTCTTCTCTCCCACTCAAGCACTTTCCATAGAGAGTTTGGGCATTATCACCACTGATTTAACTGCATTTTTAACTCTGTCTCTCAAAATGAAATCGGTATGTTTCATTTTTTCTTAACGAATATGATGATCGATTATATGGTTATGGTATACCTGATTTCGTTTTTTTTTTAACGAATATGAATCTCGTTATGAATATGTACCTGATTTCGTTTATTTTTTGTACCCAATCTGATAATCGGTATGAACCTGTTAACGAATATGTTTCATTTTTTTTAAAGAGGACCTGATTTCGTTTTTTTATACTGAAGGAGCTGATTTAATTTTTTTTTTGTACCTGATTTGATTTTATATGATAATCGGTATGTTTTATTTTTTTTAACGAATATGATAATCGGTATGTACCTGATTTCGTTTTTTTTGTACCCAATCTGATACGGTATGGACCTGTTAACGAATATGTTTCATTTTTTTTAAAGAAGGACCTGATTTAGTTTTTTTATAAAGAAGGACCCAAGCACCATCTCATAATGCACTTGTTTATTTTCATTATTTTTTTCATTATTTTCCAAGCAAAAACTCATTTATTTTCATTATTTTTTTCAGGTGTCAAGTATGGGTGATAATACAAATCCATCTCATAATGCACCTGTTTCAACTGACTAAACAAATGCAACACCTCTTGTTATATCCCAAGCACCATCATCAGCTCAGGTAACTTCTAAAAAACCTTATAAATCTGATGTTTGGGACCATTTTAATAAGGTTGAAAATGAAGATGGAAGTAAACCCAATAAGGTTATGTGTTCTTATTGTTCAACCGAATATGCATATTCTAGTCAAAATGTAACTAGCACTTTGTGGAAGCATTTGTCAAAATGTAACCAGTACCCCTTAAATGATAAGAAACAAAAGATCTTGGCTTTTCAAAAAGATAAGAATGAAGGGCAAGAAGAAGAAAGCAAACTCATTTCTTGGAAATTTGACCAACAACTATGTCGTGATGCACTTGCTAAAATGATTATCATAGATGAGCTACCATTTAAGTTTGTTGAGCATGAGGGTTTTCGGATTTTTATGGCCGTTTGTCAACCAAAGTTTCAAAATGTGTCACGCACTACAATAGATAGGGATTGTTTGGATTTGTATGTTGGTTTGAAAAAGGATATGAAAAAAGCTTTGAGCATTGTAACAAATCGAATTCGTCTCACCACCGACACATGGACATCTTTGCAAAACATGAGTTATATGGTACTTACGGCCCATTTTATTGATTTCAATTGGAAATTGCATAAAAAAATTCTGAACTTTACCGTCATTCATAGTCATAAGGGTATTGCAATAGGACAAGCCATTGAGTCGTGTTTACTTCAATGGGGCATAGAAAAAGTTTTTACATTGACCGTTGATAATGCTTCTTCAAACGATACCGCAATTGGTCACTTGAAAAGGAAACTTTAAAAAAAAAATGCTTTTGTTTTAGATGGAGAGTTTTTTCATATGAGGTGTTGTGCCCACATTTTAAACTTGATTGTGAGAGATGGGATGAAAGAGGTGGAATCATCCATCGCTAGAATTCGTGGAGCCATGAGGTACATTAGGAGTTCACCCCAAACGGCAACACAATTTCAAGCTAGTTGTATTCAAGAAAAGTTGCCCTCAAATACCACACTTTGCCTTGATATTCCTACGCGGTGGAACTCTACTTACCTCATGTTGGAAACATCAATTAAGTTTCAAAGGGCATTTGAAAGGATGGTGGATGATCATGAAACAACTTTTGCTTCCGATCTTAAGGAAGGTGCTCCTATTGATAAAGATTGGGAAAATGCAAGGGTTTTGGCCAAGTTTTTGAAAGTTTTTTATGACATTACTAAACGTTTTTCGGGGTCTTTGTATGTTATTGCCAATCATTATTTTCATGATATATGTGCAATTGAAGCACTTTTGTCCCAATGGAGCAAGAATAGTGATTTGACATTGAGTATAATGGCAATCAAGATGAAGGAAAAATTTGATAAGTATTGGGGGAACATTGATAAAATTAATATGATGTTATTAATTGCGGTGGTGTTAGATCCTCGTTACAAGTTGAAATATGTGAAATTTTGTTACTCAAAAATGTATCACTTTGAAAAGGTTAATGATTTGGATATGCGAATTAGAGACCTTTTGACTAGAATGTTCGTTCATTATCAAATGCTTGAAAGTATGGGTTCCCACTCAATAAGACAAACTCAAAGTTCAAATGAAATGGAGGTTGATCAATTTGGTGAAGTTGTGGAAGACGATGAAATGAAATCTCTTCAATCGGAATTTTTTCAACAATTAGAAAAAGAAGAAAATGTTGATGCAAAATCTGAGGTTGATAGATATTTAGAAGATGTGGAAAAAGATGTGTCTAACTTTGATATTTTAAGTTGGTGGAAACTCAATTCGACTAGGTATCCGGTTCTCTCTTTAATTGCAAGAGATGTTTTGGCTATTCCGGTATCCACGGTTGCTTCGGAATCGGCTTTTAGCACGGGAGGACGTGTACTTGATCAATTTCGAAGTTCATTAACTCCTAGAATTGCGGAGTGCTTAACATGTGCCCAAGATTGGTTACGTTCGTCACCAATTCCTATAAATGTTGAGATGAGATTGGATGAAATGAGTGATCTCGAGTCCGGTAAGTTGACATTATTTGTTATTAAACATTCTCATTAAATATTTGTTTTGTTATTAAAGGTTCTCATTATATATTTGTGCTTTATTTCAGTCATTACGGAAGATCCCGATCTTGTTAATGTGTTCTCAAATCCTCCATATTAAGGTAAATGGCGTTATTTTTAACTTCTTCTTTCATTAAATATTTATATTTAGTTGTGCTAATTTTATGTTAATTTTATTTGTAGGAAAATGGTGCTGTTTGGGTGCTGTTTGGAAGCTGTTTGGGTGCTGTTTGGGTGCTGTAATGTAGCTGTTTTTAGTTGTTTTGTGTGCTATTTTCTAAGGACTAAGTGTTGTTATGTAATGACCTATTTGGATGCTATTTTATGACTTTTAGTGCTGTTTTTTCAAGTGTAATGTGAACTTTATGCTGTTTTTAAGTGGGATGTGAGTATATATCATCATTGTTGTTTTTTAAAGTTGAAAATGAATGGTTAAATATTAAAATACAATTAAAAACTATTTTTGAAAGTTAATTGAATATTTTATTTCAAAAAGAGAATAGAACCGGGAACCGATCCGAACCAAACCAAGAACCGTTGGTTCGGTTTGGTTCGGTTCCAAAAAAAATCGTTTCCGGTTCCAAAATCCTGGAACCGAACCACCTCGGTTCTGGTTCTGGTTTAGTAATAAAACCGAACCAATCCGAACCGTGTGCACCCCTAACCCATGGGTATGAGAACTATGTTCGCCTCCAATGTTTGTGTTGTTGTTTATGGTTCGAGGAATCCTTACCGAACCTTTTGTCCACTATTCGGCGACCAGCGATGATGGGACATGATAGCAGAGTAATGCATTGCATCGCAGCTGTGACTCGGCGTGCTGTATTTTATATATATATATATATATATATATATATATATATATATATATATATATATATATATATATATGTATATAATGAATTAAATGAATGAATGGATTTATTGTGGTTAAGTCATGTACTATGTGATAAATGTAGAAAATAACAAATTGAGATAAAGAACTGAAGTAAGTTAATGAATGTGTATTCTTAAAGAATTGAAAATCTTGTTTCATGTTAATGAGAAACAAATCATAAAAGAAAGATGTATAAGAAGAATTGTATAACGTATGGTATGGGACATACAGGGTTATGATATGGGAATGAAATTATATTATGGAATTGTTTAAGAGGAACCATTAACTAGGAGGTTAATAGGAAACGTTAAGTGTGCACCCTAGTTGAGAGGTGAGAATAGCAAGTGAGAGTTGGATCTAACATGTACATAATAAATGCTTTATTGCACTTGTTAAATACTTGTTGTTTTAAGAATCATTTTCACAATCGGGCTCTGACCCGTTTCCTTGCATATTTTCTTTTCTATTGTATCTCCTATATCAGGTGTCCAGCAGCAGGGACGCCAATCTTAGCAGATTATGACAGGCTATGGAACTATGGAGTTTTGCTTAGACGCTTATCTTCATTTGATTCACAGTGTTCTCTTAGTAGGGCATGTCGCCCAAAGGATTCAGTTATCTATTTTCTATCGGGGTCAAAATACTATTGTATTCGTGTCTTTTTAATACATTTAATATTGTTGGGATTATTGTAATGGATTATAATTATTTGGGAATGTTTATTCCAATTGCATTTAAATTCTTTTGTGTTATCTATTTGGTTATCAGTGTTGTAGAATAAAATGTGTTGTGTTATTCTTAAACTAAAAATGGGTTTTTGCTGTAATTTAAATTTGGAAAGTTTTTAACACCAGCTTAATTGGGTATTGGGTGAGTTGTAAATGTTTTCGACAGTGATGCTAAGAATGAGCCAACTGTATATTCCGTTTTAATTTGGTATGGGACTGGCCACCCGGTATTTAATTAGGCGGGGTGTTACAACGTGTTTACCCTTAAATACATGGAAATGCTAGGGATAGACCGAGAGGTGAGCTCTCATAGATTGAATGTTCTTCCCAACACTCTCCCAATCAAGCAAGTAACACGCATGTATAAAGATAACCTCGATATGAAGATAAAAGCAGAGGTAGAGAAGCTATTACAAGCAGGGTTCATCAAGCCTATTCAGCATCATGTATGGCTCTTCAGCATAATGCCGGTGGCAAAGAAGGACAAGAGCCAAATTCGAATTTGTGTGGATTTTTAAGACCTGAATCAGGCATGTCCCAAGGATGAGTTTCCTCTGCCAAGCATAGATAGCTTAGTTGATGCTATTGCATGCCATGGGATGTATAGATTCATAGATGGGAACGTTAGCAACAATCAAATTAAAATGGACCCGACAAATGCGAAGAAGACTGCCTTCCACATGCCCCTGGGAAATTTCCACTACATAGTCATCCCGTTCGGATTGAAGAATGTTGGGGCCACATACCAAAAGGAACATGATGGAAATCTAAGAAAGAAAGAAAGCACATATAGGACCTCCGGAGAGTGTTCGAGAGGTGTAGCAAGTACAAGATGCGAATGAACCCCTAGAAGTGTGCCTTCGGGGTCACTACAAGAAAATTTTTGGGGTTTGTTGTGAATAGGCAGGGGTGCACATATATGCAGAGAAAAAGAAAGCCATCGTGATGATGCCACCTCCAAAGAGTCAAAGGCAGCTTAAGAGCTTCTTAAGGAAGGTGTGTTACCTAAGAAGGTTCATTCCTGCGCTAGCTGGGGTACTGCTACTGCTTTACCGTACTTCAACAGAAATATCTATAGGAGCACTGATGGACCAAGAAAAGGAAGGAGTAGAAAAGTCAGTGTACTACTTATCAAGAGTGATGTCAGGTACATAATCTAGATACACCAGCGTAGAGAGGCATTGTCTTGCCCTGACATTTGTTGCTCAGAAGTTGAGACATTATTTACTAACTTTCACATTTCACATAGTCACTAAGTGTGACCCCATCACGTACCTCCTCGCACGAACGGTGCTTGTGGGATGAGCAATAAGATGGTTTTTTATTTTATCAAAATATGATTTAAAATTTATAGTGCCCAAAGGCATTAAAAGTCAAGCGGTAGCGGATCTGCTCGCCCATTTTCCAAGAAGGAATTTTGAGCCCCCTAGTGAGGAACTACCTAGGGAGAACTTTCAAGAATGCATGGTGGAAGAAATGGAAAAGTGGGCAATGGAGTTCGATGGCTCCAGTGCTAAAGGAACATGAGGTGCCGGTATTATATTGACAAACAGTAAGGAGAAGATCACTCTCTCCTTCAAGTTAGATTTTAAATGTTAAAACAATGAGGCTGAATATGAGTACCTCATTTAGGGGATGTTGGAGGCACTCAGAAGAGGGTTTAGATTGTTGTGCATATGAGGGGCTTCAACCTTATAGTAAAATAGGTTAACGGGGAGTTCGTCCTCAAGCATGCCAACCTGGCACCCTACAGATACATCATTCAGAGATTTCTGGGGCAGTTCTTGGAAGTAATTGTGGAGAGACATGCAAGAACAATGAATAGGCACCTCGACGCATTACCCACGATAGCACAAAAGTTAGACATGGATGAGCCAAAAGCAACAATCACGGTACGATGAAGAACAATGCCTACTATAATAAAATCTTTATTCCCAAGAAACGAACCAGAAGATTAGAGGCACCTAGTTGTAAAGTAACTAGAGACCAAAGAGGGGAAAATGAAGATGTTAGAGCTAGATAACTACCACCTGCTGCATGGAACACTTTATTTCAAGAGCCCTGGAGGGTTCCTTGCAAGATGTGTGGTAGAACAAGAAGCTAAAGAAAAGTTGGCAGAGATGCACAAAAAGCATTGTAGGGACACTGATATTCCTCTTTACCATCGGTTACAGTGGGGGGGATACTATTGGCCCACCATGAGTGTAGAGGTTGCTCGCGTGCAACAAGGTTGTTTAAAGTGTCAGGCCTATTTTGACCAGCCAGCGAAAGCTAACTTTGTGCAAGCCTTCGAAGATTGGAGGCAGCCATACATAGCATATCTGAAAGATGGTGAGTTACCCATAGAGAGAGCAGATAAAATTTATCTGCGAAAGAGGATAGCCCATTTTTATTTAGTGGAAGGTGAGCTTTACAGGAAAGGATATAGTGAGAAGTTACTGAGGTGCATGATGATGCTCGGATTTAGCACCACCAGATAAGTGTTAGTGAGCTCAAGCAGTAGCAGCTATGGCTACCATAGAGATGTATAAGTGTATAAGTATGTAGAAGGGGATGAGTATAAGAGGAAATAAGACTGATGTATAGTGGTTCAGCCAAATTGGCCTACATCCACTGTGAGTGTGTGATCCACTAAGTATGGGCACTAATGGCCTTAGATACAATGCACATAACCCTCTCGCCCTCTCCACTGTGGGTGTACAAGCAGAGTTTTAGCTAGGGTTACTGTTCATGAGTCGATCCCCTGTAGGGTTAGGGGTGACAAGTATATATAGGTCTTGGGGGGTGTAGTGTACCCCCCAGGTAAGCATGGTGCATGTGAAGAATGATCTAGCCAATCCCCTGTTGACACCTGTAGATGCCAAATGATGACATAATATTCTCTCACGTGAGGGGGTGATTCGGTTGTAACGGTCTTCCACGTGTCATATGAGCCTCACGCGCACTGTTCCACGCGTCTCCCAAACCACGCGCTGTCATGATATCACCCTCGGCCTATGAGCCGAGGCCGAGGGCAAAGTTTCTTCCGGTAGTGTCTGGCTTGATTCTGTCCTCGTACTGTCGTACCCTCGTAGGGTCGGCCGGAGCCTGGCGAGGGGTCGGCCCCTCGTAGGGTCGTCTGGAGCCTGGTGAAGGGTCGGCCCCTCGCAGGGTCGTCTGGAGCCTGGTGAAGGGTCGGCCCCTCGTAGGGTCGTCTGGGCCTGGTGAAGGCCAGTTGGGGCCTGGTGAAGGGTCGGCCCCTCTTAGGGTCGTCCGTTGTGGAGGCGACCCTCCTAGAATATAAACGGGTATATCAATCACCCCCCAGCCCTTAGCCATAGGTGCCGTTGAGATGGCTGAGGGATAATGTTGAAATTGAGATGCGTGTATGATCTGTTAGGTGAGTGACACTCGGGCAGGTACTCATTGTTGTTCCGGTTTCCAAGGCAGGGCGGCTGCATACTTGCATGGGGCTTTGTGCCCTGATTGCACCCTTCTTGGCAAATGTGCTCATTTACTGCTAAGGTATTTAAGGATTTTTAAACTCTCTCTCTCCATCTTCTTCTTCTTCGCGCCCAAGGTTATTCTCTCTCTAGAACCAGTTTCCATTGCCACTTCAGCCTCCGATTTCCCAGGTTTCAGCAGCGTTCTTGCCCTCTTCTCATCAGGTAACCTCTTTCACCACGCGTTTTCTTTTGCCTTCATTTCTGTTTGTTTTTTAGGGTCGTAGGTCGTCTGGTTCTTAGAGCTCCCCCATAGCTTTTTCCGGTGTCTTCTCCAGTTGGTAGTTCTTCGAACGTTCTTGACGAAAACCCTTGAGTTCTTTATTTAATCCAAAGGTCAACCCTGGTCAATCTCCCAAGTGTTTGTGGTTGAATTAGCCAAGTCTAGTATAATTTCTTTAAGTGTAGGGTCTTCCCCTCAATGCTTAGGAGGCTTTACAACCTGGTGTCTGAATTCCCGTCCTTGAGAGAGAAGCTATTTACCGAGATCAGACGGATAGAGGAGGAGGAAGAGAGGAGACGAGGGGCCGACCCTAATTGGGTACGACCCATCTTTGCCATCCCTCTTGCCACTATAAGACCATCTGAACCCTCTGAGTCTTGTGGGTCGTCATCTCGTCCGGCCGACACTTCCAAACAAAGCGAAATGGATGAGAGAGCCTTCTCTCCAACTGGTGCTGGAACTTCTGGTAGAAGGGACTCACCTGACCTTAGCCCTTCCCGAGAGGCCGGGGGTACGATCCCCTCTGAGGCTGTCCCTGTGACAACCCTATCCCCCAACGCCTTCCAAATGGCATTTCCTCAGGGTCCTCCTGCAGGTGATGAGGAGGATGAGGACGATGATACAGATGATGAGGTTGATACCTCCCATGCCTCGTCTTTTATCTCCTCTGTTAGGGATAGGGACCTTCTGATATGGAGGCATATTTACGGAGTGCCCTCTGAGGTAACTATGAGGGTGCCCTCTGAGGCTGAGAGGGTTTTTGAGGGTGAAGAGGGAGAGGTTGCAGTCTACGAGCAAATGTTCAAAGTAGGTGTCAGACTTCCCTTCCACCCTGCCATTGTAGACATTCTGTCGGCTCTGGGCGTCTCCCCCTCTCAACTTCCACCCAACTCATGGAGGACGATTCTGGGGTACATCTCTTTGTGGAAAAATGCTTTCACCGATGAGCCCTCGTCCGACGTGTTCTTGGCCTGCTACAATATCACCTCTTCATCTAAACAGCCCGGATACTATCACCTGGGAGCGAGAAGGTCTGAGAAGAAGCTGCTCCACGTAGCTCAAACTTCCAATCATGATTGGAAGAAAAGGTTCTTCTTCATATCTGGGGCATGGGAGAGCTCCACCGAGGCGTCCCCTTCTGCCGATGCTCCGAGGGTTCCTTACAGATGGTCTAACCCTTCCATGAAAGCTAGGTCAGACCCCGGACTTAGCTTGGAGGAGAGGGATATTGTTGAGTATCTGAGGGGACGAGGGAGAGAGGGTGAGATCCCAAAGTTCGAAGATTTGATGACCCCTCGCTTCCTTAAAGAAGCTGGTCTGAGGGTCGGCCCTCTGACAGAACTATGTGAGTTATACTGAACATTTTCCCATCTTTACTTTTTTTTGAAGTGTTCTCTCTTTATCTCTGAACTTTTCTGATTCATCGCATCCTTTTCAGGTCGTCCTGCAGGCGTGTCAGATTATCTTTGGGATATGACTGCTCCAAGCCTTCTTGCTGGTCTGTCAAAGAAGAAGGGGAAGGAGCCTCAGCAAGCTCCTAAGAAGACAAGGGCCTCAGGGCCGACAGTTGTTGAGCCGACAGCTGTTGGTCACAAAAGGAAGGAGCCTGAGGCTCCTGTCGAGCCTCGTCCTGACCCTAAGACGAGGGCCAGGGCCGAGGCCTCTGAAGGAGCAACCTCTTCATCAAGCATGGGGGCCTTCTGGTCTCAAAATCTGTCCCATCTGAGGGCCGACCCCTCATCTCTCATTGCCAACTTGAGGGCAGCAAAGGCTTCAATGTTCTCTGCACCATCGGCCTCCGACTTCGAGTTCTTGGCGCAGATGCCTCCGGCCAAAGTGTATGACTACGGTCTGCACTCCCTTGCTCAGGTATTGGTCCTGACCTTTAATTTCATTGTGTTCCCTCGGCTCCCCTTGACGCATCTTCATTTTTCTTGCAGTCTGTCTGTGCCTTCACCTCTGCCACCAAGTGGATGGCTGAGAACCAACAGAAATTCCATGAAGCTGAGAGGGCCATTCAACAAGAGGCTGACCTACGGACAGAGTTGGACACTGCTAGGGCCGAGCTGGAGAGCACAAGGACTGAGCATGCTAGAGTCCTTGATGAGCTGACGAGGCAGCATGATGCCGATATGCAGGCCAAGGACTTGTTGCTCAAAGACAAGGACTTGTTGATCAAGGACAAGGATGAGGCTCTGATCAACCTGGAGGCCCGTCATAAGACTGATCTGGAGGCGGCCATCAAGAAAGCTGAGACTGACGCTGTGGAGGCATACAAGATTTCAGACGAATTTCAGGGCTTCGGCCTTGAATATCTTGAAAGGGGGATTAGGACGGCCTGTCGGTGGGTCGTCCTCAGATTTGGTGATGTCGTCTCCTCTGTTCGCCCATCATTGGAGGGTGTTCAACTGGACGACCCCCTAATTGCCGAGGCCCTCAATCAAGTGGAGGCCCAAGTCCAGATCGAGGGGGTCGGCACATCTGAAGATGATCCGGTGCTGGTAACTGAGGAGGCCATTCCCATTGATGTTGAGGCTCTGCCCTCTGATGTCGTCCCCTAGGGTGGCTGCCTGTAGCCCATACCCTTGTTTTTGTATTTTTGTTCTGTATATTGTAAAACACTTGACGCTCTATATTAATACCATCGTCTCTTCCTTTCACAACTGTCTCCCATATTTAATTCTGTTATGGTTTGTTCCTTGCAAATTTGCTTCTTCGTTGATGATGATGATACTATCCCTTCCCTCGTCTTTTTGAGGACCAATGTGGGGTCGTCCCCTCATCAGGCCTCATTATAGCCGAGGGATCAAATGATCAAATTAATGATTTTTAAATAAAGTCTACCCTCATCTTTCTTGAGAACAGTGGTGGGGTCGTCCCCTCCACTGGTCCTCATTATAGCCGAGGGTTCAATGAACCAAATTAATGATTTTTATGTAGTCTTCCCTCGTCTTTCTTGAGAACAGTGGTGGGGTCTTCCCCTCCACTGGTCCTCATTATAGCCGAGGGATCAACTTTCCAATTTAATGGATTTTAAAGTCTTCCCTCGTCTTTCTTGAGGACAGTGGTGGGGTCGTCCCCTCCACTGGTTCCCATTATAGCCGAGGGATCAACTTTCCAATTTAATGGTTTTTAAAGTCTTCCCTCGTCTTTCTTGAGGACAGTTGTGGGGTCGTCCCCTCCACTGGTCCCCATTATAGCCGAGGGATCAACTTTCCAATTTAATGGATTTTGAAGTCTTCCCTCGTCTTTCTTGAGGACTGTGGTGGGGTCATCCCCTCCACTGGTCCCCATTATAGCCGAGGGATCAACTTTCCAATTTAATGGATTTTGAAGTCTTCCCTCGTCTTTCTTGAGGACAGTGGTGGGGTCGTCCCCTCCACTGGTCCTCATTATAGCCGAGGGATCAACTTTCCAATTTAATGGTTTTTTAAGTCTTCCCTCGTCTTTTTTGAGGACAGTGGTGGGGTCGTCCCCTCCACTGGTCCTCATTATAGCCGAGGGATCAACTTACCAAATTAATGGTTTTTAACAAAGTCTTCCCTCGTCTTTCTTGAGGACTGTGGTGGGGTCGTCCCCTCCACTGGTCCCCATTATAGCCGAGGGATCAACTTACCAAATTAATGGTTTTTAACAAAGTCTTCCCTCGTCTTTCTTGAGGACAGTGGTGGGGTCGTCCCCTCCACTGGTCCTCATTATAGCCGAGGGATCAACTTTCCAAATTAATGGTTTTTAACAAAGTCTTCCCTCGTCTTTCTTGAGGACAGTGGTGGGGTCGTCCCCTCCACTGGTCCTCATTATAGCCGAGGGATCAACTTACCAAATCAATGGTTTTTAACAAAGTCTTCCCTCGTCTTTCTTGAGGACTGTGGTGGGGTCGTCCCCTCCACTGGTCCCCATTATAGCCGAGGGATCAACTTTCCAATTTAATGGATTTTAATGTAGTCTTCCCTCGTCTTTTTTGAGGAGAGTGGAGGGGTCGTCCCCTCCACTGGTCCCCATTATAGCCGAGGGATCAACTTCCTTGCATGTATACTAGAACTGATAACCACTGGATGAGGGAAACACTGATACTTCTCATTAATCTTCAATGTGTTCTGTCGAAACAATGCTTATTACAACTATGGCTTATCAAGACCTTACAACACTACTGGTAGTATTTTTTCAAATGATCTGCATTCCAGGGGTTTGAGAAAGGTTCCCCCTCCAGGTTCTCTAGCCTGTAGGTCCCCGGGACAACTTCATCGATGACCCTATATGGGCCATGCCAATTAGGATGGAGCTTGTTGGGTTTCTGCCAAGTCTTTTTAAGAACCAAGTCTCCCACTGCGATAGGCCTCTGTTTCACCCTTTGGTTGTAAAAATTTGCGGTCCTCTGCTGGTAGGAAGCTTGCCTTATCTCAGCATCCTCCCTTCTTTCCTCAATCAGGTCTAGGTCAAGTCTCCTCTCTTCTGTATTTCCCTGGGGGTCATACATTTGGACCCTATGAGTGGGAAACTCGACTTCGGTGGGGATGACTGCTTCTGACCCATAAGCCAACATGAATGGGGTCTCCCCAGTAGAGGTCCTTACTGTCGTCCTGTACGCCCACAACACTGCATATAACTCCTCGACCCATCTTCCTTTTGCCTCCTCAAGCCTCTTCTTAATCCCATCTAGGATTGTCCTGTTCGTAACTTCGGTTTGCCCATTGGCCTGAGGTCGGCCTGGGGTGGAGAAAAATTGTTTGATACTTACCCTCTCACAGTACTTCTGCAGAGAGGCATTCTTGAACTGAGTCCCGTTATCCGAGATGAGGGTGTTGGGTAGACCATATCTGCATATTACATTTTTCCAAATGAACTGAAAGGTCTTCTGCTCTGTGATCGTGACCATTGGCTCAGCCTCTACCCACTTTGAAAAGTAGTCAATTGCTACGATGAGAAACCGATAGTTATTGACTGCCCTCGGTAAGGGTCCTACAAGGTCAATCCCCCACACTGCAAATGGCCATGGGGATGTAATGGAGGTGAGAGGCTGATGGGGCTGGTGAGGGATGGTAGCAAATCTTTGGCACTTATCACACTTTTTAACGTATGCGGCAGCATCTTTCCCCAAGGTCGGCCACCAATAGCCTTGGGTGATCACCCTCTTTGCCAAGGATCTACCCCCAATATGGCTTGAGCACGACCCTTCATGCACGTCTTTCAAAATGGAAGGGACCTCAGAGGGATGCACACACCTAAGTAAGGGGAGCAGAAACCCCTTTTTGTACAGCGTGTCTCCGATGACAGCGAACTTTGCAGCCCTGTATCTCAGCTTCTTCCTCTCTTGGCTCGCTTCTGGAATCTCTCCCCCTTTAATGTATCTGATCAGAGGGTCCATCCATGAAGGTTCTTGAGAAACATTCATGCAAATGCCAAGTGTTCCCTCGTCGTCTTCGATAGTTGGTCGAAGCAAAATTTCTACCGGGACTGTCCTCCTTATGTCTGTCCTAGTAGCTGAGGCCAACCTTGCAAGGGCGTCAGCACGGCCATTGTCGAGCCTAGGTATCCTCTTGAATTTCACTTCTTTGAAGTTTTTCAGCAATGACCTCACCTTATCAAGATACCTAGCCATCCTCTCGTCTTTGGCCTCATAGGCTCCTAGTATCTGATTCACCACCAGCCTTGAATCACTGTGAACCAAAATTTGGCTGACACTAAGGGATTTGGCTAAGGAGAGGCCAGCTATCAAGGCCTCATACTCAGCCTCATTGTTGGAGGCTTTGAAATTGAACCTCAGGGCGTACTCGACGTCCGTGCCATCGGGTGCTGATAGTATCAGTCCAGCACCACTTCCGCTATCACAGGAGGACCCGTCAACGAAGAGGCTCCACGGAGTCTTTCTTTTAGAAAAATTTCCCTCAGAGAGGGACCCCTGTCTAAAGATGTATCTTCCCTCTTCGTTTTCAGTCACTTTCCTTCTAGCGGTGCTCGTCTCAGCCATTTCTGCAGGTGTGTCTGCGGGTCTGTCTTCCGTATCTGCCTTCCCGAGGGTCTCACCCTCGGCCTCATCTTCTTCCCATGTGAACTCGGCCACGAAGTCTGCCAAGGCTTGCCCCTTAATGGCTGTCTTAGGCTGATACACAATGTCAAATTCCCCCAACTCTATAGCCCAGGTCATTAGCCTTCCTGATTTCTCAGGCTTGTGTAGGATCTGCCTAAGAGGAGAGTCAGTAAGGATGACCATAGTATGGGACTGGAAGTACGGTTTCATCTTCCTTGAGGCATGGATCAAGGCATAGGCCAACTTCTCCATCCTCGGGTATCTCTGCTCTGCCCCCTGGAGTGCCTTGCTGTTGAAATATACGGGCTTCTGTATCCCATCTTCGTCTCTTACGATTGCTGCACTGATAGCGGATTCTGAGACAGCAAGGTACACGTACAGTCGTTCACCCTGCACGGGTCGTGACAGCAACAAGGGAGACCCTAAGTATGATTTCAGCTGCTTGAAAGCCTCATCACACTCTTCGCTCCATTCAAAGGCTTTCCTGAGGATCTTGAAGAATGGTAGACACCTGTCTGTAGCCCTTGACACAAATCTATTCAAGGCAGCCACTCTCCCTGTGAGCCTCTGAACGTCTTTAATGGACTTGGGGGTCTTCATCTCAATAAGGGCCTTTATCTTTTCAGGATTGGCCTCGATGCCTCTTTGATTGACAATGAACCCCAAGAACTTCCCCGCTCCGACCCCGAAGACACACTTGGCCGGATTGAGCTTCATTTTGTATTTGTCCATTGTATTAAAGGTCCTTTCCAGGTCTGCCACATGATCCTCTGCCTTCAGGCTCTTGGTCAGCATGTCATCTACGTAAACCTCCATAGACTTCCCGATTTGGTCTTCGAACATTTTGTTTACGAGGCGCTGGTACGTTGCCCCCGCATTTTTTAGGCCAAAGGGCATGACCCTGTAACAGTATGTCCCCTTGTCAGTGATGAAGGCGGTCATCTCTGAGTCCTCGGGGTTCATGAAAATCTGGTTATACCCTGAGTAGGCATCCATGAAACTCATGAGCTCATGGCCTGCGGTAGCGTCTACCATCTGGTCGATGCGGGGGAGAGGGAAGCTGTCTTTGGGGCAATGCTTGTTGAGGTCTGTGAAGTCCACGCACATTCTCCACTTGCCGTTGGCCTTTGGGACGATGACTGCATTGGACAGCCACTCAGGGTAGATGACCTCTCTGATAAATTCAGCGTCTTCTAATTTTTTAACCTCATCCCTGATGACCTCATACTTTTCTCTAGAGTAAATCCTCCTCTTCTGCTTTACCGGCTTCACTCCCTCTACCACATTGAGTTTGTGGCACATGATTTCAGGGTCGATCCCTGGCATATCTACATGACTCCACGCGAAGACGCTTCGCCTTCTCCTCAACAGTTTGATGAGGTCTTCCTTGATACTGGGCTTCAGAGATTTTCCGACTTGGACGGTTTTTCCCGGGTCATCCTCATCGAGGATGATGGGTTCTACCTCCTCAGCGGCCTCTCCTTTTTTGAGCTTCGTCTCGTCCCTGGGGTCTAGGGTATCAATGTTGTAAGTGGCTGTAGCCCTCTTGTGTGCCTCCCTTTCTTCAGCGGAGTTGTAGTAGCACTCTCTCGCTGTCGTCTGGTCTCCCTGAACTTCCCCCACCCCATAAGGGGTAGGGAACTTAACCATCTGGTGGACCGTGGACGGCACAGCTTCAAACCCCTTGAGGGCCACACGTCCCAGTATGATGTTGTATGCCGAAAACACATGCTCATCCAGCACAAAGAAACTGACCCTCTTGGTGAGCCATCTCGGCCACTCGTCCCCCATCCTGACATCAGTCTCATATATTCCTAGGGGGTGAACCTTCTCCCCACTGAACCCAATCAATGGATGATGGTATGGGACAAGTCTGGCACGACTGAGGCCCAGGGCCTTGAAGCATGGCCAAAACATCACATCTGCGGATGAGCCCCCATCCACCAGGATCCTCGGCACTTCGCACCCGTGCACCCTGGTGGTGATGACGAGAGGGTCATCATGCGGGGCCAATAGGCCCTTGAAGTCCATTCTTGAAAATCCCACAATCAAAGTGTCCATATCAACCTTCTTCCTTTTTTCTGACTTGACCTCTACGGAGGTTGAGTGCACCGTCTTCATCACTGCCTTAGCCTCAGCGACATGGGCCTTCCTGTCGGCGACCTCAGACCCTCCTCCTGCAAGTCCCCCGGAGATCATTCCCACCCCGAGCGAGATCATATTGAGCCTCTTGACAGGGCCGTGGTCGTCTCTCGGCGGCAGGTCGGGGTCGTCCTCATCATCAGAGGGGTCGTCCCCTCTTTTTTGAGGACCTTCTCTGCAAGCATCGACTCGCTTCTTTCTGGGGTCGTCCCCTCGGCCCCTCTTGCAGTCGTCTTTGTCGACGTACTTTCTGAGCTTCCCTTCCTTCAGCATCTTCTCAATCTCATCTTTCAGAGCAAAGCATTTGTCTGTTACGTGGCCGTGGTCTTGGTGAAATTCACACCACAGGTTCCTGTTTCTCTTGCCGGGGGCTGCCCTCAGCTTCTCAGGCCACTTCAGTGTCCGGTCACTCTTTATCTCATTGAGGATCTGTTCACAGCTGACCGTCAGAGGGGTGTACCCCGCGAACTTATCATCCATGGTCCTCTTCTTCCCCTCTTTGTTCTTCTTGGGGTATTTATTCCCACTTGCACCTCCTTTTTCGTCTTCATGTTTTGCGGCCATCGCCTCTTCGGCGTTCATCACTTTCCCTGCTGTTGACAACAGCTCAGCCATCGTCCTCGGAGGGTCTTCGGCAAGCTTCCATAATAGCTTCCCCTTTTGGAGCCCTCCAATCAGGGCTGTCATAGCTATGCTCTCCTCATAGTCTTCCACCTCCAGCTTCTCTTTATTGAATCTGGCTATGTAGTCTCTCAGAGTCTCGTTCTTTCCCTGCTTAACATAGAGCAGGTGTGTGGTCTTCTTCTGTGGCCTCACCCCAAAGCAGAAATTATGGATGAACAGGTCTGCCAACTGCTTAAAGTTTCCAATAGAATTTTTTGGAAGAGACGTGTACCAAACATGCGCAGCCCCTGTCAAGGTACCAGAGAAGGCACGACACCTCATCTCATCTGAGATAGAGTATATGTCTGCCGCCGACTGATACATTTCCACGTGGTGGACAGGGTTGGTGCTCCCATCGTATCTTGGGGTGACCACGGGAGGCTTGAACTTCGATGGCGTGGGGAAGTTGACTATCTTTGCCACAAAGGGTGAGCCCATGGTGTATCCCCTCTGAAGAGGGTCCCGGCTCTTCAGTATGTCGCCAATCTTATCCTCTAACCTCCGGATTGAGTCATTCCAAGGCCTCACAGGGTCGGCCTGGCCGATGTTATCCCCTGCTGCCTCTCGGAGGTGGATGGAGGGCTCCGCCATGGCAGGCCTGTGTCGGCTATTTACTTCCCTTTGGCCGTCATCCCGTCTTTGGGGTCGGCCTTCTGCTTCTTTCCTAGATCTCGCTGCGCTTCTTGACTTGGACAACTTGTCTCGCAGGTCATTCACTGGGCCCAGCCTCTCGAAAGCCGACCCCCTGCTCAGGCGGTCAAAAGCAGAGCCTCTTGGGCGATCATCAGGGTTTGGTCTCCCGCACTTTCCTCTACTGTCCTGGAGGGGTCGTACTGTATTGTTGGAGACCTCATATGGCTCCCAGCATTCTACTGGTGCCTCTTCTTCCTCCAGATCATCATACCTGTCCTCAGGGCAAGGGTTTCCTTGCCTCCCCAGGCGTAAACGCCGGGGGTCAGCAACATCCCTACGCCGCTGAGGGGGTGGCAGGTCTTTATGTGGTGCCTGGGGTGGTCCCCTGGCCTCATGATGTCCTGGAGCTGCTGCCGGAGTAATCATCTCAGGTGAGACCCCTGGTGGTCTCAGTATGTTCTGACTTAGGGCTGTGAACTGCTCCTGCATCATCCGCTGGCTGGCTGCCAGAGACTTTAGGGCTGCTGCCACATCTGCCATCTCAGACTGAGGCGGCGGTTGACTGGAACTGGGTCTTCCCCCCTCATCCGGTGGGGGAAGAGGTGGGGGTGGCATCTCAGGTGCCATGTGCTTGAGCTATGAAAAGTTGAACTGAAGAAAATACTAGTGAGCTTGGGAACCTTAGTGGGTCTCTTTCAATGGTGAAACACCTCCTCTCAGGGGGAGTGTTGGTTCACCACCAGAGTGCCCAGTGAGGTCAAGCTGTACAAAGGAAGAGATGTCTTCTCGTTCCCACAGACGGCGCCAAACTGATGATGCTCGGATTTAGCACCACCAGATAAGTGTTAGTGAGCTCAAGCAGTAGCAGCTATGGCTACCATAGAGATGTATAAGTGTATAAGTATGTAGAAGGGGATGAGTATAAGAGGAAATAAGACTGATGTATAGTGGTTCAGCCAAATTGGCCTACATCCACTGTGAGTGTGTGATCCACTAAGTATGGGCACTAATGGCCTTAGATACAATGCACATAACCCTCTCGCCCTCTCCACTGTGGGTGTACAAGCAGAGTTTTAGCTAGGGTTACTGTTCATGAGTCGATCCCCTGTAGGGTTAGGGGTGACAAGTATATATAGGTCTTGGGGGGTGTAGTGTACCCCCCAGGTAAGCATGGTGCATGTGAAGAATGATCTAGCCAATCCCCTGTTGACACCTGTAGATGCCAAATGATGACATAATATTCTCTCACGTGAGGGGGTGATTCGGTTGTAACGGTCTTCCACGTGTCATATGAGCCTCACGCGCACTGTTCCACGCGTCTCCCAAACCACGCGCTGTCATGATATCACCCTCGGCCTATGAGCCGAGGCCGAGGGCAAAGTTTCTTCCGGTAGTGTCTGGCTTGATTCTGTCCTCGTACTGTCGTACCCTCGTAGGGTCGGCCGGAGCCTGGCGAGGGGTCGGCCCCTCGTAGGGTCGTCTGGAGCCTGGTGAAGGGTCGGCCCCTCGCAGGGTCGTCTGGAGCCTGGTGAAGGGTCGGCCCCTCGTAGGGTCGTCTGGGCCTGGTGAAGGCCAGTTGGGGCCTGGTGAAGGGTCGGCCCCTCTTAGGGTCGTCCGTTGTGGAGGCGACCCTCCTAGAATATAAACGGGTATATCAGTGCATAGCTAAGGAAGACATATAAAGAGTGTTGAAAGAAGCTTATGAGCCCTCCTACATGGGGGTGCCAAACTATATGATCAAATGATGACGTTGGGGTACTACTGGATAACCATGGAGGTTGAATCCATTAGTTATGTGAAGAAGTTCAAAGCCTTTTAAGTACAGGAAAATATGGTACATGCTCCTTCAGTCAGCTTATAAAGCCTAACAACTCCCTATTCCTTCCACACATGGGCATTTAACCCAGTTGGAAAAAATAGCCCAGCTTCTCATGGAAAAGCTTTTATCATTGTGGCTACAGAATTGTACACCAAATGGGTAGAAACCATCCCTCTAAGGAGAGTGACTGCCCAAGTGGTAACCTAGTTTATCAATGAGTATATCATATGCAGGTTTGGTATACCCAAAGTAATTTTGACAGATAAAGGGAAGCAGTTTGTATGCAAGGAGATGACCCTCCTCATAAACAAGTATAAAATTATGCACAAGAGCTCAACCATCTCCTACTATAAGGGTAACGGTTAAGAGGAAGCAACCAATAAGACCCTGATCCATATCTTGAAGAAGATTCTTGAAGATATGCTAGGGGCATGGGATGAGAATCTGCCCATGGTGCTATGGGCTTATCATACCTCAAAGAGAAAACCAACCAAGTTCACCCCATTCTCAATGGTATATAAGACTGAAGTTATATTACCAGTGGAGTTAATGGTACCCCCCAGCCATAGTTGCTCTAAGCAACAGGCTCATCCCTGACCCACGACATGTACAGCTAGAAGCACTGGACGAGTATAGAGATAAGTCGAAAGAGAACTTTAAAGTCTACACCCAGCAGCTATCCAGCACCTCAAAAAATTTGGTCATGCCCAAGGATTTCCAGGTGGGAGACTTAGTCATGCGAGCATCCACTCACCATCTCTGCAGCATGTCGGCATCAAAGTTCAAATCTAACTGGGAAGGCCTCTTTATCATAAGAGGCGTAGGCAAGTCGGGTTATTGCCAGATTTCAGAACCAGAGAGTGATTGCCTCTAGTCCATCAACGACAAGTGGCTGAAGAGGTATTATGCATAGCATTGTTAAAACATTTCATTTATGTTAAAGAATTTGAGCAGCTTGCTCTAGCACCATAAACATTCTATTTTTGTAAAAATTATAGAGCAGTACAGATTTGTAAATGATACAGAAAATGAAAAAAAAAATAGCAACTCTTTTTTTAGCATTGCATGATGATTCTTATTTTGCTTGTTTGCCTATGGCATAAGGTAGATCCATCATAATATATATATATATATATATATATATATATATATATATATATATATACTCTCTACTAGACTAGAAGAGGGTCCAAGATAAAGAGAACTTTGCTCATTACACTTGGGGGTACATCCATCCTGATAAAAAATTATATTGAGCAAAGTCTCTCTAGGCACGTTAGACAAATGATTTTAATCTTGTCACCAGACCAGTAGGAGGACATCCTCTAAGTCATATTAAAAAAATATATAGCAAATATTTTTTAAGAGAAGAAGTTTTAACTTCCGTCCTCAAAGAAAAAGCCTTGCTTGACCAGTCCATAGAAAATATAGCGAAAAGGGGACTTACACTCCCCTGCTCTAATTTATTTAAAAAGGGAGGGGGTAAGGGAAAGAGAAGAGCTAACCCTTTATCTCCCAGCTATTCCCTAAGAAATGATAACCACGATAAAATACCCCCACAGTTAGACGGAACAGTTTTAAAAATGATAACTTGCTTAGATAATATACAAGTACCCCACTATTAGAGGGGACCCCAACCTCACAGTTAGAGGGAACAGTTCTAAAAATGTTACTTGCTCAGATAAAATGCAAGTAACCCACAGTTAAAAGGGATAGTTCAAACAGATGAAGTGGCCACAAAAAATTAGAGCAGGCCATAGTAAGCAGATATCAAAGTCCACATAGAAGCAGATGAGCAAGATGATAGAAACCAACAAAATACTTTTTCATTGATAATGACAAAGTTCTTTACATATGAAAATTGTACAAAAGAAAGTCTACACAACAAGGCTATCTACCCACTAAACAACATGAAAAATAAATCCTGATGGGAGTGCAGGTCCGTATAAGAAGGACCAACCTCCTCAACAAGATGCTCCTCTAACCTAGCCATTCGAGTCTCATCCTCAACAACATTAGCCTCTAGCCTGGAGGGACTGAATCTGAGTCTGAATTCGAGCAGCCTCAGCCTGACACTGCTGCTCCCTAGTCTGCCTGGAAGTATGGAGCTTCATCATCTTCCTAAAGGAGGTACCAAGAAAATGATGAACTAAAGTTTTAAGCCAATCCAATTGGAAATAATAGAAGCGTTAAAGATCATGAAGAGCCTAGAGAAACAATGCAGCCTTTTGAGTAGTCATGTCAACAGGAGGGGTAGATAAGAAGTCTTGCAGATGGCTAGCTAGGGCCTTCAAGTTAAAGATTGTAAGGCTGTCAATGTTGAGGACGCTCTGAGAAGTAAACGTCTCAGGATGGTGCTCTAGAAGCATCTCCAACACCTCTCGCTCATGTGCACGAAATTGGTAAGACAACTATGAATGCCATAGAGCGCACATGAAAGACCCACGAGCCTCTACATCTATATCAGCATAGCCTATGTTATGAGACTCAAGATCTAAAAGAGGGATAGAAGAATCCTCGCCAGAGCTGGTATCACTGGTGGCCTCAGAACTTTGGTCGGACTCACCAGTGGACTCATCAGGTCAATCAACCGGATCCTGCGGCATGAAAAGTAAAAGTATATAAGTCACAAAGAAGAGAAGTAGCAGGAAGTGGGTTACCCATACTCAAATTGAAACAAAGATCATGGAAATCTTACCCCAAAGTCCATGAGAGTCAATATGTTGTCAATTCAGACCTATGGCTAGAAAATAGAGATTGAAAAGTGATCAATGACTATAACTAGACCTATGTAATCCTTCAATTCAGGTCGGAGTAATGGCAACTGTCTCATGCCGACTCCATCCTACCGCATGCTACGACTCGTATCAACATTTTCGTGAGAGCGACCTAAAACATAATTCTATCTCTCTAATTCATTCGGAGCATTAAAATATGGCAAAAATCTTGAAAAATAACATAATTTATCCTCACTTTGAATTTTCATTTGTGAATATTTAACACTTAGTCCCACTCTTAGCCAAGAAATGAAACGGTAAGAAATAAATATTAAGAACTTTAACCTTTGCAAATGGCACGATGAGTTAATATTTTATATAGGTGGAGCGGTGGGGGTATTTAATGTTACTTAATTAAGGTTGATGAGTTTCTTTGTATGTGTGCATTTAAATTATGTGCTAAAATTCAAAAATGGTGGAATTCACAAGTTAGATTCATTAATTTCCCTATGTGTGAGAATATTCTTTACTATTCTGTCTACACTTTAGTTGTTTGGGTGTTGTGCTTCAAGGTAAATTTTTACATATTTCTCTCCATTTATACACAAACATTTATTTTAATCTACCTATATGCATCTGAATACTATAAATGTAGTTAGGTTCTCATACATATTTACATATGCGTAATTTAATGTATAGATTCGTTTAACCACTTAAATATGTTGGTGTATATTCTTGCGGTATATCATGGTTTTAATTATACAGGATCTAAGAAGGCAGTAATGAGTGACAAAACATAAGAGAAATCTAATGATGAGAGGGGTGGAGGGTTGCTGTAGATATTGCTTGATAGATAGAGAAAAATTAATGGTATTTGTGGGTATTTGTGTAAATATTGTTATCCAGTGTAAATCACCCTTAATTTTCTTTAGTTCTATACAAAATCTTAATGATCATTATGATAGTCGAAAGATGAATTACGTATTATATTATTTTGAATATTGGATTTAGAAATTACATAATTTCGTGTCATTTGCTGAATGTTTAAAAAGCTAAAATTATTGTGTGTTTTTTCCCAATAGGTTCTTGATGTGAAATCAGCCCATGTTGGTGGGATTGAGGATATTGTTATCGTTCAAATGAGTTTTGCAATCGATTTGGTTAAAATTAAATGTATATATAACAGTTTTATTAATCATCACTGTTCTATTTGAGTTCAAATTTGTACACGAAAGAGTTTTCTCTAGCGAGGAGCTTATCGAATCAGTTTTGCTCATTTTAAAAAAACTAACTTTGTAATTGTTGGTTAGATAATAAATTATGTGTACTTTTTCTTCTTTTGCACTACAAATACCAAGTGGCTCGATGGGAAGTATGTCGGATTCAGCCAAATATTTTATACAATGGATGTGGTGAAGGCAATGGAAAAGTTTGGATTGAGTTTGGGAAGGACTTAAACAGTTGATGCCATTTCTCATCAAGGAAAATTTTCTTCATATTGGTTATGCCTAAGTCATATGATCTCTGTTATGAATATCTAAACTACCTTTGTTTACTTCTCAACTTAGTAAGCTAATGATACCCGTGAATGTAATGAGTTTCAGGAAAAGTTGATATTCGTGATCATTGGTATATGTTTTTTCCCCGATTTATATTCCATGTTTATGTTTTTTACTTGGATCATGTTTTTTTATAAGTTCTATCTATTCAGCTGCAAATGATTTTATTTTTCTTACAATAATTTGACAATCTTGACCAATAAAACATAACAATGGAATGTAATTTTTAGTTGGTAACAGATTTGATGAATTACTATACTTACGCCTTGTTGATTACTTTTGAAGCTTCAATTGAATATTTGCATTCAATCGAATGTGCAACGCACGTGGGCACACCTAGTAATTAAAAATCTACTATCTATCTACGAGTCAGGCTCCCGTGCGGGAGCCCAAATGAGGGATCCCGTGCGGGATCTTTTTTAGAAAAGAAAATGTTTTTTGATTTTTTATTTTTTTTGTGTGGGTTATAAACATTTCAAGGTACCCCTGTAAAAAAAATCAGCTCAAAATAACACTTTTGGTATTTTAAAAAAATGGATCAATATTTGACAGTATTTTAGGCAGCTTAAGTACTGTAAAAAATTGACCCATTTTTTTAAAATACCAAAAAGTGTTATTTTGAGCTGATTTTTTTTACAGGGGTGCACTGAAATGTTTATAACCCACACAAAAAAATAAAAATAAAACATTTTTTTTATTTTTAAAAATCATCTCGCACGAGAGTCCCGCATTTGGGCTCCCGCATGGGAGCCCGACTGATCTATCTACTATCTACTATCTACTAGCTATCTACTACTGATTAAAAGGGGCAAAGAGAAATGGATGAAATCAAATGTCTAGAATACCCTCACTTATTGTGTTTCTTCCCACTTTGCCCTCCATAAATATATCTCACCTATACGTTCTCTCTACCTCTGTATCTCATCAATTCAAACAAATAAAAGTGACACGACATGAAATAATTTTTTTTTACCAAAGCAGAACACCGCTCAAATAAAATGCAACATGATCAAAAATCTTATTTTTTTACCTAACATGAACACGGTTGAATTAGAACGAGACACGACATGAAATTTATTTATTTTTACCTAAAACGAACATGACTGAAATAAAAGTGACACAACATGAAATGAATTTTTTTTACCAAACACGAGCATCGCTCAAATAAAACACAACATGACAAGAAATCTTATTTTTTACCTAATACGAACATAGTTAATTAGAACGCGACACAACATGCAATCTATTTTTTACCTATCACGAACATGACCAAAATAAAAGTGTTCATGTTTGGTAAAAAAAAACTGATTTCATGTTGTGTCACTTTTATTTTGGTCATGTTCGTTTTAGGTAAAAAAAAAAGGTTTCATGTCGTGTCTCGTTCTAATTCAATCGTGTTCGTGTTAGGTAAAAAAATAAGATTTTTTATCATGTTGCATTTTATTTGAGCGGTGTTCGTGTTTGGTAAAAAAATGAGTTTCATGTCGTGTCACTTTTATTTTGTTCATGTTCGTGTTAGATAAAAAAATAGTTTTCATATCGTGTTGCGTTCTAATGCAACTATGTTCATGTTAGGAAAATATTTTCAAGGGTCCATTTGCAATTGGTATCTCCAAAATAGTTACTTAACATTAAGAACTTCACCAATATAGCAAAGGATAAAATACTTAATTATAAGCAATAATTTCATTCAAACATATTATGATGGTAGTT
Organism: Sambucus nigra; assembly: GCA_949130495.1. Classification (NCBI taxonomy): domain Eukaryota; kingdom Viridiplantae; phylum Streptophyta; class Magnoliopsida; order Dipsacales; family Adoxaceae; genus Sambucus; species Sambucus nigra. The sequence goes on along the minus strand of OX422214.1, from coordinate 39,483,654 downwards.
GCATTACTCCGAGAAAACGACATCAGTGAAAACCGCATATGTGATCAACACGATAATTTAACATAAATTTTACATTTAAATTGGTCGAAAGAAGAAGAAACACATCAGTGAAAAGGTTGCGCTCTTTCCTATATTTGGATTTTTAGTAGTATGCTTTTCAAATTTATAAATCTAATCACTGTGGTACAATAGCATTTATAAGTCTAGTCCTTGTGGTACAATAGCATTTATTTTTTTGGTCCGAACTAACGGCACTTTTTTCACCATTTTTCATGGTATTTTTAGTACAGGGACTAAATTTATAAAATTATATAGAGTGTCATATTTTTATACACTTTGAGCATTATAAGAACCTTTTCCCAAAACCCCCTTTATTTTTTGCTATTGTAAATAGGCAGTATGAATAGTATAAATAGAAGGAACATAAATATTTGATAGAGAATTAGATAGCCATTAGATTAGCAAATAGGTAGTATAAATAGTTGGTCATTAAACAGATAGATGAAATGTCAACTTTGGCATTCTCATATAAAACAAGGGTTAATAAGGTCAACACGAACATGACCGAAATAAAAGTGGCACGACATGAAATGAATTTTTTTACCAAACGCGAACACCGCTCAAATAAAACACAACATGACAAGAAATCTTATTTTTTACCTAATACGAACACAGTTAATTTGAACACGATACGACACGACATGAAATCTATTTTTTACCTAACACGAACATGGCCAAAATAAAAGTGACACGACGTGTTGCAGTTTATTTGAACGGTGTTCATGTTTGGTAAAAAAAATTGATTTCATGTCGTGTTCCTTTAGGTAAAAAAAAGATTTCATATCGTGTCGCATTCTAATTCAACTGTGTTCGTGTTATGTAAAAATAAGATTTCTTATCATATTGCATTTTACTTGAGCGGTGTTCGTGTTAGGTAAAAAAATGAATTTCATATCGTGTCACTTTTATTTTGGTCATGTTCATTTTATGTCAAAAAAATAGATTTTATGTCGTGTTGCGTTCTAATACAAATATGTTCGTGTTAGGTAAAAAAATAAGATTGTTTTATTTGAGTTGTGTCCGTCTTTGGTAAAAAAAAAAAAATCATGTCGTATCACTTTTATTTTGATCATATTCGTGTCAGGTAAAAAATAAATTTCATGTCGTGTTGTGCATTCATGGAGAAAAAATTAATTAGTCTTTTTTTTTGACATTTTATTTGAGTCATTTACAATTAATATAGAAAAGTTTTGGGAGGCTTTCATGGGTCTTTAGGTTAGGCTTATTGACCTCTGTGGGTGGATGCTTGCCGCTGGGGGGATATTGTCGTGCAATTCGCCGGTTCCTAAAGCATTTCTCATTTCTTTTTGAATATGTTAATGTGGAAACCATCTTGGGATGCTTAAAGAATAATAACATATGAATTATATTAGTTGAATTATGTGTACGTATATTTTATATTTAGTTGATTACAACATTCTTATCACATACACAAGTGAAGCTTTGGTTAATTCTAACATTAAAAAAAAAAAAAAAAAACTTATAAAGGTTGCGTCTTTTTTAGATTGTATAATTTAGATTGTATCACATAATGATTTCTTTATACATTTTTACCGCTTTAGCTATTAGAAAGTCATTTCGTTGACTAAAAAACTTTGACAATTATTCTTTTTTACTTGGTATGTTTGTCAAAAATGGTGTAAGTTTTGGTGAAGGAATTTTTCTGAAGTTTTTGCACTATCTCTTTCAAAACATTTCAAAACCACGGAGAAATTGTTTAGGATTGATTGCTTATTTCCGCTTAAGGTATTAACTGGCAATATAATTGTTATCATTTCTTTTCCATTTACATATTTTGGATTCCGATACAAACCACATAAGGACAGTCATATTTAAAGAGAATGAATTTACGTTTGGTATTTACACTTTTATAGAAATTTTTCATTATATAATATCGAGTAAGTTCTTTATATTTATAGGAAGTGACTCATTTGTTAACATGCAATTTAGACATGATAAAATGCTTAAATGGAAAAGTATAATCACTGACCTAATCTTTCTAATGGTATATATTGGTGGTAATGGACTTCACTGTCAACACTAAATTGAAAGATAGGAGTTGTTATAAAAATAAGGGGTAACATTGGCGGTAATGAATTTGTGTACTTATTATGTCTTGTTCCCTATTTTTAATACTTAAACTGAATGCTATGATTCGATCTCACGTGCAACGCACATGGACACACCTAGTATGTATGTATATATATATATATATATATATATATATAGCAACTCCACCCTGTTCGCGCCAACAACACCATCGACGGAGCCGTGGAAGATTTCTCACTGAAAAAATTGTTTTTTTTACAAAAACTTTGTTCTAAAAAGCCCGCTTAGGCACGCCTAGGCGGCTTGGAAGAAACGCATCGCCTTACGCTTTTTACGCCTTATTCTTGATAAAACCCTTAAGGCGCACTTTTTTCTAAAAACAACAATGCTTTAGTGAAACAATGTCGCCTTTGAAATAATTTCTTTACAAACCGGACTATTATCTCATCCAAAATAATCAAATAGTATTTTAATTTGCATATATTCAAACATATTTTTATGATATGTACAGTTTTTGTATTTTAATAGCCTTGTTATGGTTAAAAAATATTAAAATATATTAAAAAGACCTAAACGCCTTTTCACGCCTTTTTACGTCTAGGTATGCCTAGGCTTAAGACTTAAGGCTTGCCTCCACGCCTCAATCACACCCCGCGTTTTTTAGAACCTTAAACAAATAATTTATTTGTTTCAATTTTTTCATAAAAGAAATATCGAATGAGTATTTTTTGATACATCTTCATGAGCAAATTTTAAATATATAAATTTTGTATATTTTGAATTTGTTGATTTGAAGTTATAAATTTTTTAAGATTTGATGTGTGCGTGTGTGTATAAATATATATTTTTGGGGGCAAAATATGAAATAATTGCTCAAAAGAAATTTTAAGGATATCTTGATCATTTTTCAATCCTCTGACTTGCCACAGTGGGATGTTTGAATACATTGTCAAGGATCTCTTGCATCATTTACTAGATCAATGAGACTTGGGTACCAATGAGCCCTTTTTAAAATTAGGTAAATTGTCTAAAAACTATGTTTTACACATTTTGATGTTATCATTAAAGATCTAACAAGATAGCATATAAAATGAAGATGGCAGAAGGAAATTTTACAAAACAAGCACACCAAAAGAGTAAGAATACCTATTGATAAATACCCAACTCCATAAGTCCAAGAATACATCGCAATTACAGTGTCTCCATTTAGTTATGAATAAAGGAAAACCCCATATTTTTTTTAATTCCTTAATTAGAGCCAAATAAAAATTATTTTCTACATGACCACAAAATTGATATGCCACTTTGGCAAAAATCTCAAATACTTGTCTTCACCATTTGTTGTTCCTAAAACCTCCACCTCCATTTCTTCGGTCCGAAAAGCCACCTCTCCCCCCTCGTCCTCTAGAGAACCTACCACCACCACCACCTCTCCTATCACTAAAGCCGCCACGACCACCACCACCACCACCATATCTTCCACCTCTCGCCTCTCTTTCTTGCAAGGACGGTAATTCTTTGACAACCTCTAAGCTCACACCAGTTGCATTCTCCTGGCCTGCAAAACCCCCAAATAACAAAACAAGGAAATTAATTCTTTAATAAACTATGCCTCAAAGGCTAAGGGGGTAAGCCAACAATATAACACTCAGGGTTCTGGGAGTGAACTTTTCCAAACGAAAAGTAAAATGGATAAAAATATGTTCACTTACTTTTAGTTGTGGTGGGTGTGATTGGCATTACAATCTTCTTTCATTTTTGTGCAGCTTGATTGAAAAATATTCTTTTGTCATGTGCAAAAAAAATCCCTAACACCCCCCACCCCACCCCACGGGTATAATTGAAATCCCATGGAAAGCCAAGAAGTAAGAGACCATCTTATGAAGCCAGTCGTTGATTTTGCACTATTTTTCTAACTTTTCATAACAATGAAACGTTTAACAAAATGAACTTTGTATCACAGAAATTTTCTCAATATTTTGTCCGAAGCGCACATAATTAGCGTGTACATGTATCACAGAAGTTTTGAGAGCAGGTTCGCATAATTTTTTCACCATTTTACTGTCACCTATGTGAAAATTTATTTTGTCATGAACCAAACCCAAAGTGTTTATTTGGTAAGTTTTTTGTGCTTTTTTGATATCTCAAATTGGTAAATTCAATCTTGCAATACACGTCAAGATTTTTTATATCAGAAATAGGGATTAGTCATTTCCTAAAAGCTTAAACATTGTATTTTATTTTTGTTATGGGAGGAAGGGGAGGGGGGAATTAAAAAGAACATACCAGCTAGGAAAATGTCCAAATCATCAACAGCCACGTCAAATACTGCCCCCCTTCCATCAGTTGTCAGGGCAAGACCCTTAATGGACTCGACCTTCTCTTCTGGTAAAAATCTCCTCAAAATACTAAAAGCAACCCTGAAACGGATCAAGACAACAGAAGGGTCGGACATTAAAATGTCCAACAGATCATTACACACAACAAACTTCCTTTTGTTTCATCTTAGTATATCACTCTCATTATATATAACACTGTGCAGATTCAAGGAAACAATGAGTAAGATCTTGATACACGGGCTCAAAAGTTTACATCTCTAACAAGCTATGGGTGTGTTTGATAGGCAACATTAGCCCGGAAATACGAATGACACAATATTCTCTAACTTTTGGTGTGTTTGATGGCACAAATTTTCCTTGTAAAAAATTTCCAACCAACTATAGTGTACAAGGATGTAAGGTATGATATTTGCATTTTCCAACTTTATTTCCCGACTCAAATAAACCCATTATTTTCCATATTTGTACACAACTGCAATCAAACGGATGCATAAATAAATTTTAGCTTGGCAAAAATTTCCATGATCCATTTGTTCTATTAAACACGCCCTTAGTAACCAACTCGACATTTGGTTTGGTTCGGGGAGAAGTACGACTCACCTGGGTGTGAAGAGTAATAGGTGAAATATCACCTATTCCGAGTTTGAAATTTTGTTCATAGAAATTTTTAAATACATTTTGTGTTATAATTATGTGATTTTGACAACATATTGAACAAGTTTTTACTCCTGATAGGTGAAAATACTCTTACCCCGAAGCATACGGGACCTTAATGACGTATCTAACCTTTTTTGGGGGGGGGGGGGGGGGATTTGACAACAGTGTCGATTTTGCAACATAGACCTATGTAACTTTCTCATCATCTGCTGAAAGACCTCGTCATATATTGAAACACGATGTGTGGATGCAAGGCATATATATATATATATATAAAGGAATTCAGGTTCTCACGATGGCGTGTAGATGGGTCTTCCAGCCTCAAGAAGTACCGTGACAAAGTTCTCCATGGAAGTGAGAAGTGACCTACTCTTGATCTCCGTATAACCCTGCACCACACCAGCGGACACAATCTTAACAACCACGTCAAAATATTAAAGTTTCCAATTAGATCAAAACAAAGAAACAGAAGAGCTCACAGTGGTCTTTGCAAGTGCCTTTGCAAGCAGATCTACTGGCGTAAGGCCAGATGTATTCAGTAGCTCCTCAGCAGCAGCCTTAAAAACAGGAATAACACTAAAAATACACAAAAATAAAATAGAAATAAATATGTGGAGTGACAGCAATCGCGTCTATTTATCATAAATTACGAAAGCAAGTATACCTATCGGAGACTTGGGTGATTGTTTCTGCTGCTTCTACACCAGCAGCTTTAGCAATATCAGCTGGCTGAGGAGCCAATATGTGCTCAAATTTCACACCGGATTCTCTTTCTATCCTTGAAAAATTTGACCTCCTTGCATCATATAGCATTACAGCAATGCCTGCTTTTCCTGTAGAAGATAAAAATCGACCACAAGTCATCCAACAGAATAAAATTAGACACAAAAGGAGAAAGTGCAACAAAAAAGGCAAATCCACTGAGCTTTGGCTTTTTAGTAGCAACGACGAAAAATGATGATTTTTACAGACTGCTTTATTTTTTCAGTTTCCCGAATTTTGTTTCCCACCTCCACCCATAAACGTTTTCCATATACCATATTTTCTATTCATCACAAACACACAAAGTAAAATTTAAGCTTGAACATTTTCCAAGCAAAAAGGTTTCTTTTCCATCTTTTCAACCAAAAGCACCCTAATAGAAATCTCAAGTTTGAGCCTTCACCTGCTCTCCCCGTTCGTCCAGATCGATGAATATATGCTTCTACATCACGAGGAGGTTCACACTAAAAATAAACATTAATGTTAGTAAGGTATAACATAAATATAATTCAAAATAAAGTAAGTCCACAGAATCTACATCTACAATGATTCGAAAAATTATACCAAACCTGAATGATCAACTGGACGTCATTAATGTCTAGTCCACGTGCAGCCACATTTGTGGCAACTAATGTCATGAACTTCCCTGACCTGAATCCAGCAAGTGTGACCTGGAAATATCACATTTTGAAGAAAGAACAGCTCATTAATATAAAGAGTCCCTAAAATATAAAGGATCTTTCATTAACATGGATATCATGACAATTTGATTGATATGGCAGGTTGTTATGAACAAGGTTAGTATGAGTTGAAAAGACCCAGCCCATTCTACAGCTTAAGGAGAGGGGAACACAAGCCTTATAACCAGCACAAAATGGGCATAACCAGGCGATGTGGGACACATTCCAACCTATGAAGCACGGATGCGGGTACGGGGTGCGGGTGCGACACAGTGCGGGTGCGGCGATTCGAAAATTCTCAAAAAATTAGGATACGGGTGCAGCGAGATATAATATAATAATATAAATTATATTATGTTATTTTTAAGTAATACAAATAAGTTTCATCATTATTATGATTCTCAAAAATATAAGGGTGTTTGTTATTTTTTAACACATTGACAATATTAAAACAGGGACTCTACCATCAATGTCACATCTATATACTACTATAAAATGCTATACAAGGCATTTGTATCTCCTTCTCAATTAGACCATCCACGTAGGACTCATTAATTGTCATCCCTCACTTTATTAATTTTCATTACCGTCACTTTTTCAACCATCAGTTGACATTCCCCACAATTTTAATTTTTTCAGCCCTTTTCATCTTCAAAAGACGATTCCTCTGCCCGTCCTTTCCTATTTACTTCATTATATTTCTCAATCCGATTCATCAATTTCACAACCCCAAAGTTGTGGTTCTCCTATCACTAACAAAAAACATAAATCGATCTCACTGTGCCAAAACCTGTGGGATCGAACCCCTCCAAAGTTATGAAGGCTTTACCTTTTATTCATTCTTCATCATCGTCTCTTCCAAAGATAAACCCAGGAAGCCAAACATTCCAAAGTGGGTTTTCTTTGGATGCAATTATTCATTCTTCAAAATCGCATGACCAAAGCTACAGAATACCATGGATAATTTGGATGCAATTACTGGTGATGTTACTCCTCCTAATTTTGCTCTACTATTTCTATTTCACCTCTACTTCTTCCTTAGACTCCACACCCACGACCTCGCCTTTAATCTCTACCTCACTTCCCACCACCTTGTACCCACCACCGCTGTTACAAGTTGTTCAAATAATTCCAAGGTGTGTAATTCTTTCACGTATCTTCTTTTCTGTTTAACCATACTAATTTTCATTTCTTGGGTTTGACCCCCAAAATGAGATTTTGGAACCAAAAACGTTTCAGTATTTTTTTTGCGGCAATTTTTGTTCTGCTAATAGTTGTGTTGGGTGGGTGGGTGGGTGGGGGGGGGGGGGGGGTAAGTGAAATGTTGGAGGTCAAACTCAATTTCAAAGAATTCGTAAGGGCCAAGCAACAATTAACCCAAAAAATTAAGAGACACAATAATGTAAAATACTACAATGTCAATTTCTATTAGGCTTGATTTTAAGGGAGGGTTTAAGATAAGGTTCAAAATAATATATAACTCGTTGAAGTTGAGAAAATAATACAAATCAACTCCTGCCAGTGATGATTCTTTGTACTTTAGTTTAACTCTAGAATTTTTCATTTGTTGAGTTTTTGGCCTAAAGTGACTTTTTGCTAGGGGTAGTAATTTTGGGAACAAAACAATAACACGACACGGAACGAAATGTAATTGATACGAAATTAACGCGGTATTTCGTGTTCAGCGCTAGGTTTTTGGACCCGCCGTCGGATCGTGTCGTGTTCGTGTCCAATTTCTGCTATGAAATTGACATGATAAGGGCACGATAGTGACACGATTAAGAACACGATATTGATCCTATGTATACCCATTATTGATCCTATTTAGACCCATTATCAATTCACTATTTAGACTCAATATTTTTTTGTATCTCTTCGTGATTTTATATCTATGTTTTTTGTTTATTAGGTGTTTGAAGAAATGTCTAACTGGTTTTTTGTTTGTCGTGGCAACTATCAACATCCCGATAAAACAAACACGAGTAGAAAAAAGAACAGCAGATGCCACACATGTTCCATTCGTAAATTTGCATCTCTATTTTATTTCTTTTTTGTGTTTGTTGTTGGTTTCCTCCTTTTTATCTGAATTGTGGCTAACTATATTCTGTTGGTTCTCTTTTCAGATAATGGAGAACACAAACATAATGGAGAACACAAACACTACTGTATGTATTGGTTTTTGATAAACTACCTTCATATTTCTCAAAATTACAGAAAGAACACACATTTTTGTCATTACACATTTTTCATACACTAATGTATAACCGCGCATCGCGCGGGTTTCCAACTAGTATATTATAATAATCTACTAAAACCCATTAACCATTAAACTATAAAAGTAGAATTCAATATAATATAATAAAAAACAATTAACTTCACAAAACCCATTTAACATTAAACTAAAAACAAACATTCGAAGTCGTTAAGAAACCTATTTATCTATTAGCTTTCACATATATTATAATAATCCACTAAAAACCCACTAACCATTTTTTTTATAAAAGTAAAATCCAATATAATGTAATAACAAGCAGTTAATTTGGGCCACAAAACCCTTTTAACATCAAACCAAAAACAAATATAGAAAGTTGTTAAGCAACTGAATTATCAGTCTTCGCATATATTTTAATAATCACCCACAAATCATTAAACTATAAAAGTAGAATCTAATATAATATAATGACAAGCTCTTAACTTGGGTCACAAAATCCATTTAAAATTAAAACATTAAACTAAAAACAAACGCAGGAAGTTGTTAAGAAACCCAGTTAACTTCGTATATGTTGAAGGAGAGAGTAAGAAGAAAATGAGAAAGAGGGAGGGAGGGGGAGAGAGAGAGAGAGAGATGAAAATGAAAATGAAAAAAAAAATCAGAATTGTGTTTTTTTTGGATTCTTTACGAATCCCATCAAAACCAGCCGAGTCCTTGCCGAATCCAGAATTAATTTATTTAATTACTATCTGATTCTTCTTTGGGTGCAAATCGGTGCCGAATCGCACTCGCACCCGCACCCGACTCGCGTGCGATTCGGATTCTTCAGGCCTTTTGAAGATTCCATGCTTCATAGATTCCAACACACCCTCCTGGACTACAACACGGTAGCCAGATTACTCGGCATACCGGACACAGGCCCAACCACGCTCTGATACCATGTTTAAAAGGCCCAGCCATTCTACTCCTTAAAATCCCAGGTGTTAAGGAGAGGGGAACACAAGCCTTATAACCAACACAGAATGGGCATAGCCAGGCAATGTGGGACACATTCCAACAGTATGACAAGGATCAGTGCTCGTCAAAGTACTTTATTTCAAAACTTCATTTTGGGTTGTAAGGAAATATATACTAGTAGGATGAATACTATCATATAAACTTAAGGCTCCACTTGGTTTGGGTCAATACATTTTTCCCCTATGTGAAAATTAGTTTTACCTATATGGAGTTGATTTCTACTCACTGTCTTATTTAAAAACACAATAATAATAGCCTGTTTATTAAATCACTATTTTATACAAACAATTTTGTTAACTTAGAATAGAATAAAATGCCATTCACCATTTTACTTGTCAAAAAAAGTGAATATTTCTCACAGGTAAACAGTGCCCTAAAGCAATTATTTGTCATGTTTGCGCAATGGGTAAAAAATATGTCATCAGCTAAGGGATGAACCACTGTTAAAAATTGAGTTTAAGAAAAAAGTACTACAGTTGGTTATTGAAACAAATAAAAAATAAGAAAAACTTAATGTTCCTTCTCTCTATCCCTCACCCCTTGCTCTTCTAATCACCAGCAACATGATTTTCCATTCTTTTGTGTTGAAGAATGGGATTTTTCTTTGGCGGTGGGGGGGTTGGGGGTGGGGGTGGAGAATAACTTATCAAGTTTTGGCACTGCATGTAGGAGCGAGCTTGTTGGACTGCCTAATTTACCAAATAAAGACAAATGAGTAAAATAAATTTCCGTGTTATTCAGCACTATCTTACCTCACGCTGAGCCTGGTTTATGTCACCATGCAAAGCACGAGCTCCAGGCAATAAACCAGCAAGTTCCGACGCAGAATCCTTTGTCTCGGTGAAAATAATGGTGCGACCTCCGCTGAATCAAAAGCGTCCCAGGAGAGAATATTTAGAATTTTATTAAGAATGTCTGAAATTGAGTTAGTGAGGAGCTAGGTATTAGAAACAACTAACCTGCTATAACAGCGAATAATATCAGGAATAAGCTGGGATCTGGCTGAACTAGAGCATGGAATAACAATATGCCGCACATTGGTACTAGCCTTCATTTTCTCATTACCAACAAGATCTGCAGTTTTCTTATCTGCTTTCAGAAACTTAGAAGAAATCTGAAAATGCAAAATACTATCCGTAGTCAGATAAGAGAAGAGGGGTACCGTCTGACAACTGATACCAGAGCCGAGGTTTAATTTTTATGAAGGGTTAAAACTTAAAAGCAAAAAATAAACATAAAAGATCCCTGAACTATAAAGTCTCTACAAGAAACTCCCTTGAGCTAGTTTTTATGCAAAGAGATATTTATATGAACTGTGTTGTTTGTTGCAAAGACCTGCCTATGTGTCATGTAAAACGACGATAGCAAGTTGCAACTAAATGCATAGCTCGTCGGTGGGTTTGCATTAAATAATAGTTCAGAGAGGCTTTTCTTGCAAAAACTACAAAGTTCAGGAGGTTTATCACATGCTCTCCTATTACGAAACTCCTAGATATATAATAGAATAATAGAGCAAAACAGAGTCATATATTCAACAAGTCTGAATTCTGAATTCAAAACAGATTAATGTACAAGATAGCAGTAAAGACAAACCTGTTTCACCCAGTGAGGCAAAGTGGCACTAAAGAGAAGTGTTTGAACTTTGCTTGGATCCTCTACCTTGCCTTGAAAGTTCAAGAAAGAGAAATTATTACCACCATTGGTAGTAATTATAGAAAACTATGACAGCACAAAAACTCAACATTTCTATTTCCCCGTATTGTCTGCTTGAATTTTATTTATTTAAAATTAGAATGGCTACTCTCACGTAAAGGAGAGAAATGATAAGTAGAGAACTGAACAATATTGTCCATTATAATCCATCAAAATCAACCCAAAGTAAAGATATTGGGATATAATATACCTAGAATAAGTTCAACGTCTTCAACAAAACCCATCCTTAGCATTTCATCAGCTTCATCAAGGACGCGAAACTTCAATGAACTAAAATCAATATTCCCCCTCTCTATGTGATCCTACAACAAGATGATCACAGAAGATGACAGTCACTAAAGAATTTAAAAAAGAATATATTTACAATTACTTTTTTTTTGCAGGGTTATAAATATTAGTGAGGAAAAAAGTACCTTGATGCGACCAGGTGTTCCCACAACTATATCAACGCCTCTTTTGAGTTGAACATGTTGAGTCTGGTAGGGAGTTCCACCATATAAACAGCAAGAACTTAACCCCACTGCCCCACCATAGGCTTCAAAGTCAGCAAAAACCTATGATAAGAATATAGGTTTATAAGTAACGAAAATTAGACAATAGAGACTCAAAAATTATACTGTTGAAAAACAAAGGGCTTGTTTGGTTATCAATTATAATACTCTTTTATCTGTGTTTAAATACAATTCTTAAATACAATTCTGGTAAAAATTTGTGCTTGGCACAACTGTTTTTAAATAAAACTTATGTGTTATAATCTTGTTTTCAAAAACATCAAAAGGTTGTTGTCTAAATTATGTTTTCTGTTTTTCAACTTAAAATCGTTCATTCACTATGTTTTATGCATTAATTCCTTAATACATAATATACATATACAAAACATATAATGCGTGTAATTAATAAATAAAAACTATATATATACATGTACAAAAAATTTGTATACGTATGCATTATTAAATTATATAGTATATTAAGATCTATATGTTAGATAATATTATCAACATACATACAAGATACTTATATAAAATATACATATAATACATATGTATTAAATCATATTATCAATTAGCGTATGTATATAATTTTATATAAAATATACATATAATACATATGTATTAAATCATATTATCAATTAGCGTATGTATATAATTTTATTGTGGATTGTATGTACGTATACATTTGTATCATGTATGTATGTTTATGTGTGTGTGTGTGTGTGTGTGTGTGTGTGTGTGTGTGTAGCCAAACTCTCCAACATACCTAAAGAACACATGATATATCCATGCATGTCCGTATGTATGTTCACTTTTATGTATCATGTATGTATTGAAGTTTTATGCATATGTGTGTTTATATACATATTATATGCACGCAAACATGTATAATATATATATATATATATATATATATATATATATATATATATATATATATATATATATATATACATGTTTATCAATTTTGTGTATGTTATTTATAAGTTTTGAGAAAAATGAATTTAAAAACAAGTTTACCAAACGCACACTAATATTTATAAATATAGAAAACTGAATTTAAAAACAGTTTTTAAACAAAATTTTCTGAATACGCAACCAAACAGACGTAAAAGTTCCTTAAGCTAGCATTCTCGTGTCTTACCTGCGTAGCCAATTCCCTAGTAGGCAAAAGCACAAGAACACTTGGCGCCTTCCCATATCCGGTCTTTCGTGATGCCTTTGCTAGTCCATTTGTTAAGGACTCTAATATGGGCAACACAAAGGCCAATGTTTTGCCCTGTACAATTGGAAAGAACACAGTGGGAAAGTACTCAGTAGATGCAAAGAAAGAACCAACTACGCAAATAATTATGAAGTAGATGAGTTGGAAAAAAACAAGAAATAAACAAACAGCAAGAAATTTGAATTATAAGGAAATAAAGGTTTGACAACCAGGGAAGAATCCAGGATTTTGGCTTTGTGTGGGCCAGTTTATAAGTATTAATTTATTTTAACAACACACAAAACCTCAGCTGCAATGAAAAACAAATTAACAAACTTTGTTAAAGCCAGAGTGACAACTAGAACATCCTAATGACCAAACTCCTTATCATGACACAATAATAATACCTTCTTTTAACCTCAATTGATATGGGAAGTGTTTACTTCTTTCCTTTTTTGGTCAAAATATGCAAATATAATTATCCAAATCTTGATAAGATGATAAGAGAAGACTTTGTAAGTTATTTAAAGAGGTAATTATGTTAGGTGTAAGAGATGACAATCCTACAAATCTCTTGCGAACTTGCGGTTCCTGTTTAGAGAGAACGCAAAATACTTGCAAGTTACGTGGCGTAATTGAGCAAAAGTAATGCAGTTCTAGTCCACGTAAACACTTCAACAGTTAGAAAGAAAAAATGTCATGCATTAAAATTTAATGTGTACCACATGTTTAAAATTATCTTCAAACACTTGCTGTCTTGAGCTTCAATTCCCAAGTTTAATTTTTTCAGTTCATAGTGGTAATAATGCTAAAATATTTGGGGCCAATCTAATGTTAAAACATTATATGCTCACAAAAATGCCCCTTTGGTATTTACAAATTCCAAAATTTTGGATCTACCAAACAAAATGAATATATTCCTGAAAAATTCTCTTCTATTGATTGAAGGTTTAAAACTTTTTCCGCCCACCCCACCTATGTGCCCTTCTTGACATCAAAATTTACTAATTCATTATTTTTGTTTATAGATTTAATTAAGATGGATGCACAGAACATGATGGAGGTGTGTATGTTAAGGATGGATGTGTGGTAAAACTAGAGAGGATAAAATTAGAATGAACATATTCACAAAATGCCTACAAAATATAAATTGACAAAAAATCGGCCTAGATGATTTGAACCGGCAAACATAGACCAACTCAAAGGAAGAATGACTCAATCGGTATTGATGGTAATGCTAGGGTAGGGGTAGAGGTAAACCTAAATTGATCTGGTGGGACATTGTAAAATGGGACATGATGGAGGTGTGGTTAACCGAGGATATAGGGTATAACATGACTAGAAGTATTGGGAAAAAGCTTTACGGTGTTGAGCATTCAACTAAGGGACTAAAAAATGCATATAGGTATATATATATATATATATATATATATATATATATATATATATATATATATGGAGAGAGGGAGAGAGAGGTGGGGGAGAGTGTGGGGTAAGAATCCCATATTCTGTATGCTCAATAAGCTACAGAGTTATGTTATGTTCGAGCATGGTAGAGGATTACAGGATCACGGGGTTCATTTAAATTCCCACTCCCTTCCATGTTCCTATGTATAGAAAAAAAAATGTACATGTGGAACCCTCACCAGAGCCAATTCAAAAACAACTCCTAATAATCCGTCCCAAATTAAGCCCTGCCTTAAGAGTCCACTTTGAAAATCAGTGAACCAATTCCACGATATTCAAGTCAATATTAATTCTTGGACTTTGGTCATTTCAAAGTTCCCTTTTCTTCTAGTAAAATTTATAAATAAGAAAAAAAAACTTTCATATTTTGATGGACAATTAAGGGTTGGGAACGGAGGGAGTATTTATGAAGGGTAGAAGAACACTCCATGGGGTTTTAAAAATACTGTGTTTTATGTGGCAAAAACGAAGATAGTCATAGTATAATAGTATAGTCAGTCTCCAATGCCACCTACTCTACACAAGATGTTCATCTTATGTCCTACCGCATGACCGAAAAATGACAAAATAGCGTTTGAAGTTTCTAGGGTCATTTTCTTAGACTCTGATCACAACTGTTAAACCTTGAATCAAAATCCTTGGTTGTTCAGGGCCTGATCTAAACCTCACCCGCAAGAAAGGAAAAACTACCATGTAAAATAATAGAATCCATAACATTCATTTAAGATGATCAGAGCAATTATTATTGTTGGCTAAGTTTAAATATCGACCACTCACTCTCATTCAGTCTACGTGCAATTGTAATTCCGTTGCCTACATTCAATCTTGAGTGTTCATTTCATATTATAGTTAAATATGCAAATTAATCCGCGGCCTGCTCAGTAGCCCAACTGACCCATGCTCTGGAGCAACACTTCAATTTTATTGTGCAAACTAACATTTGGGCATTCTCATATCGCAAAATACCTTAATGTTGTGGAATAAAAACAGAAAAAAATCCCAAAACATCATTTTACTTCGAAAGATCAAGCAAAAGAGATTCCACAACACCATGAGTCTACTCTGAAACAACTTAAACTGATTTCAGACATTTTCCTGCAATTTCACCTCATCTTCATCATTTGTAAATTATTTCCAAATTTCTACACCCTAATTGACATTGAAATGGGATATCCTTAATTGGACTCATACTGCAGTAGGTTCAGTGTTTTTTCATAGGTCCTGCACTTTTATTTTTCGTTGTGATAGGCCTTGTTTACTAGAATCCTAAAAAATGGTATTTTGTGAATGATTGATTATTTTGTATTTTCTTTGTGCATATATGTAGTTTAAGAAATGTCAATCTCTTGGAGCGAAGAAGGATTTTTAGACAAATAGTAAATTTAACAAGTCAAGAGTAATTGGACTCGTACTGCAATAGGTTCATTGTTTATTATAGGTCCTGCACTTTTATTTTTCGTTGTGATAGGCCTTGTTTACTAGAATTCTAAAAAATGGTGTTTTGTGAATGATTGATTATTTTGCATTTTCTTTGTGCATATATGTAGATTAAGAAATGTTAATCTCTTGGAGTGAAGAAGGATTTTTAGACATGTAGTAAATTTAACAAGTCCATAAGAGTAAATTGGACTCGTACTGCAGTAGGGTCACTGTTTTTTATAGGTTCTGCACTTTTATTTTTCGTTGTGATGGGTCTTGTTTACTAGAATTCTAAAAAATGGTGTTTTGTGAATGATTGATTATTTTGTATTTTCTTTGTCCATATATGTAATTTAAGAAGAAGGATTTTTAGACAAGTAGTAAATTTAACAAGCCCATAAGTGCTGTTGATTTGTTAAAAAGGTCGTACCCGATGCACAAAGGCTCCCACTTAGCTGCAAGGTCTGGGAGAGCGGATGTCGGTTGGCCTTACCCCCATATATGAAGAGATCGCTCACATGTCTCGAACCCAAGAGCAACCGTAGCTTGAGAAAGGAACCAAGGTGCGATCTCAGTTTTTGATTTGTTACATACACTTATTTTGGGGCGATAATTATATTTATACCCCAATGTACAAGTTTTTCACAATGTATCATCGCTTATATTTTTCGCTTTGAATGTGTTAAAACTTAAGAGCTCTAGACAAATGCCCCCATTAGAAATTCCCTCATCCTCGTGTGATCATTAAAGGTGGGAAATCTCATCATATATTCTAGGATCAATTATCAAAAAGTCCATCAAATATTTTTTAATACACATTTAGTCCAAGCCTTTTTATTTTGTTTCGAAAGTCCCTCAAACACTAATTTAACCAATATTCTCTTATTTTAAAGGTCCCCACTAGCGGCATTCTTGCCCCAACTCCCCACTGCCGGAGCTCCAGCGACCCTCACCAGAGCTCCTTTTTTTTTAGTATTTTTATGTGGTGAGAGAAAAAAAAAGTGCTGGACTAAACGTGTATTAAAAAATATTCGATGGACTATTTGGTATATGCCCCTATATTCTAATTCCCCTATTTCTAACGTGACCAAGTAATTGCAAAAATACTTAAACCACATAAAATCAAACCCTGAACATATCACACAAAGATGCATTGAAAAAAAAAACATAGGAACCTAAAATTACAAAAATGCCATAGGTCATTCATAAACATAACCAAATTAGGCCATTCATAAAATTACAAAAATGCTACATTACAAGATTGTGCCATTTGCATATAATGGCACATTTCATCTTCATCATTTGTAAATTATTTCCATATTTCTACACGTTACTTGACATCATAAAGACAACATCAACATGAGTGTGCCCTTAATTACACTCGTTTGTTGTAAGCAAGTACGGCGTTTGTTGCCACAATAAATTATCCGTCTACTAGATTTCTGAATAATGGTGTTTTGCGAATAATAGAATTTTCATATTTTCCATGTGTATATATGTCGTTTAAAAAATGTAAATTTGAACAAATAGTAAATTTATTCAAGTTCATAAGACTATTTGGCATGTTACGCATACTTATTTTGCAACGATAGTTATACCTACAACCTATGTTCTAGTAAGGGTTTTTCACATTAATGGGTCCACGTTTGATTCGTGATGAAATATTTTTAATCGGGGACAATTACAAAGGTGAAATGTTTTTTTTTGGGCATATTTGAAATTAAATTTTTGTTTGTTTGGAATTGTGAATGAGTTAATATGCTATAACAAAAATAGTGAACAAAATTTGACCATAAATAGGACCCCGAGACTAATTGCTTTAAACGTGACCCTAGGGATAAATGCCCCATTATAAATTCCATTGCAGCACCTTTTCCAATTCCCCTAATTCTAACATTATCACGTAGGTGCAAAAAGTTGCAAAAGGAACTTAAAATCACAAAAATGGCACATTAGGTGATTGATGAGGAACAGCATACCTGACCGGTCCGTGCGCGGCCGACCAAATCGGAACCATCGAGAATAGTATCAAAAGTCATGGCTTGAATAGGAAACAAACTCTCAATCCCCTTCGACTTCAACGCGTTCCGCAACGGCTCCGATATCCTAAAATTCGACACCGCATTTGGATCCTCAGCCTTAATAACATCCTCCTCATCTTCAGCCTCCATCAATTTAATCTTCTTCTTCTTCTTCTTAATCGTATCGCTCTTCTCAATCTCGTCCACCTCTAAAACCTTTCGTTTTTTCTCCTTCTTTTTGAGCGGCTCTTCGGAGTCAGACTCAGATGACTTTTTTACCTTCTTTTTGCTCTTTTTTTCGATTAGAGAGGACTCGAGTTCGAGTGCGGAATTGTTCTTCATCTTCTTTTTCATCTCCTTCTTTTCAGATATATCAATTGACGGCATGATGATGATATGTATATGTATATATTCTCCTGCTAGAGATGGTGTGGCAGTGAAATACAGTAGACAGGAGCGGAGCGAAAGAGAGGGAGAACAAGTTTAGGGTTCGTTATTTTATGTGCCCGTGGAGTTATTCTGAGCCGTTGGATTGGAAAATACCCCCAACAACTTCTTTAGATATTTTTTAACAAATTAACATAGCACTCCTTCTATTTTGATAATAGACTATGCATTAACCTTTATATTTAGGGATCGCAGCGGGTCGGGTATTGTGTAGGAAGAAAGCGTGTGGGATAGGGGTGGAAGCGGTACGGGTTTTTACCGTACCGTACCGTTTTGGTCCGAAGAAAAATGGTTTTGGTTTCATATATTAAAATACCAGAAACCAGCCTTACCGAAACCGAAATTACCGCAAAAAAGTTTGTTGGTTTTGGTTTTAATATTTAAAAAATCGATTTACCGAAATTACCGTACCGAATTTTATGAAACCAGAAGAAACCGTACCGAAATTACCATACCGTACCGAATTTACCGAAACCAGAAAAAATCGTACCAAAATTACCGTGCCGTACCGAATTTACCAAAACCAGAAAAAGTTGGTTTTGGTTTTGGTTTTAATTTTAAAAAAGTTGGTTGGTTTTGTTTTTGGTTTTTGGGGACTTTTAGTGTTGTTTACCGAAACATAAAAAATCGAAACTAGAAACTAGAAAAAACCATAATTTACCGAAACCAGAAAAAATCAGAATTTACCGAAACCAGAAAAAAAAACCGAAATTACCGAAAAAACCGAAATACCAGCCGGTTTGGTTTTGGTATTGATTTTGGTGTACCGGGTGGTAAACTGGTACGGTTTGATTTTACCATCTAGAGTTTGATTTTGGTATTGATATCTACTATTTACTGACCAAACCGTACCGCTTACACCCCTAGTGTGGGATCTTCAACATGCAAAAGTAGTGAATGGTAGAAAGGATTAAAGTTCTTAATTGTAGATTTATTTTTTTGAATCGATTAATCTTAGCAGTGACTAGAGATTGTTATATATTTATGTGCTTTTGTGTTTTAATCGAATTGAAATACGAAACAAAGTTATTTTGGAGCAACGGAAAATTAATCGATAAAAAACTTACAAAATCAAAGGGATGAAATAAATTAAGTTTAATGTTGGATAGTTGAACCTTATGAGATTGTCGAGTATGCCATTAGATTGGAAAAAATTTCGACTCCTTGCTATTGATATATTTTTTAACAAAATTACCATCACACTCCTTGTATTTTGACAAAAGATTGCGCCTTTCCCTTTATATTTAGGAATAGCGATGCAAACATGTGGAAGATCGTCACATGATAGACAAAGGAGGAGATTGTAACAGCATAGTATACTCGTGTGCCCCACGACATTTGAATTGCCATATTTCGTTTTACAAAACATACGTTGAGCTTAATCCAATAGGTCTCCAGAAAATTTCATTAAACTCATATTGAATCATTTAAGCCATTGCCCCGAGTTTATTACTGAGGATGAAGATATAATGTCTAACGGACTTACATTCGCCGTTGGTTAAAATTACTTTTCATAATTGGAAAATCTTATGTTTTTAACATTGTATTCCTCTTAAGATTATCAAATACAATATGATATGTCCTTCCCATTTAAAACAGTTATGCTTTTGAAATGCGTCTTTTGTATTTAGAATTTTGCATGTCGTTTATTGAACAATGGAAAATTCATTTTTGTGAAAGTTTACAAACACAACAATTCCTATTTCATCTGTGACTTGGTTCGTCGGAAGCTCACTACAGTGAAATAGGATTTCGCGTCAACGAAAATTTTGGTTCGCTAGTAGCAACTTTGGAAATTATGTCGGTTTAAATATTTAATCACCTTCGCAACCTCATTCGTTGGTTGTTACCTCAGCGAAATAAGACTTTGTGTCAGCAAAGCGTTTGTGTCGTCAGTCGCGATTCCTGGTAAACGATGTAGACAATATTTAGTAACAAGTGTGACCTTGGTCGCAAACCTTTTGCATTAGTAAACAACATCGCCGCTGCAGTGAAGTGACCCACAACCCTATCAAATTTAACGCCTTTTTAGATATTTCCATTTTAATACACTATAACACAAAAACGAGAATGGTCAAAGCAGAAGGGTCACGGCCCAGAACCGTGACCACGATCAAACCTCGCGTAACACAAATTGTGATCGAGCCAAAGGGTGACATTCAATGGATATGGTCACGGCCTTATACTGTGACCATGGGGGTCATGGTTCATGACCAATTGGGTGCCAAACTCGTACCAAAATGGATCACAGCCCTAGAACATGACCAGTTGCGTGAAAAATATAAGGTTTTCAGTTAAGTGTGGCCCAAGTCTTCGGCGGTAACCATTTTGAAATTGTGAATGACCAAGTTGTGTGGTGTGTAAAAAATTAATTGTCATGGCATGGTGGTCACAGAATAGAGCCGTGACCACGTATGTATATATAACAACCCAAGCCTGTTTTTCATTTCATGCGATCTCTTCTCGCTCTTTCTACATTGCCCCTATCTCTCTAGTGGCCCTCAATATCTCTCTACACTACCCTTTATCTCTACTTCAAGTATCTCTCTATTGTCCTCTCTCTCTCTCTCTCTCTCTCTCTCTCTCCTATATTGTGTGTGAACTGTATGTGTATGTGATATGGGTGTCTATGTATGTGTATGCATATGTGTATATGTATATGTATGTGTATGTGTATGTGTATGTGTGTGTGTGTGTATGTGTATGTGTATGTGTATGTGTATGTGTATGCGTATGTGTATGCGTATGTGTATGTGTATATGTATGTGTGTGTGTATAGTTAAAATACCCGAATTTCAATTTTTATGTAATTGAACTCAATTAGGAAATTTTTATGTGTATGCTTCTTTATCTTAGAAATTATGAATTAGTTGAAAACCAATAATTCAATTAGAAATTAGGAATTCACTTAGGAAATTAAGAACTTAATTGGGAATTCAATTAAGAATTTTCTCCAACTAATAAAGTGGATGCTATTCAGTTAAGCAACTTTTCTTTTAAATTTAAACTCATTTGACCATGTTGCTCCTATTGACATTGCACTATCCCATTTTAAGTGCAACCACTTAAAAGAATTTTGACTAAATCAAACACATACACATAGATATATACACACACTAGCATTAGAATTTTGATGAAATCAAACACATACATATACACATATACATTATCTGAGTAAGATGCATTACACTAGTATTGGAATTTAATTAGGAATTGTAATTGAATTTGGATTTTATGTGGCGTTAGAACTCAATTATTCAGTATTTTTGTAGAAATTATTTGGAGTTTCATTAGAATACTTAATAATGTTTGTGGTGCAGTATGAATGTGTGGAACTATGCAACAATAAATTTTGAAACATTCACGCCACTAAATGGTAACAAAGCAAAACTAATCGAGTATGAGTGGAACTCGCTAGTGAAATACGACTCAGGATTCTTAATGGTTCTTAATGACTGTAGTATAGTCTCAACTCAATGTCAAATGAACCTTATATATCTAATACTAGCAGCCATCTACATGTTACTTTCCACAAAATTTTGTGCTCTTATCTTTATGGAATCATAAGTCATCATGTCACATTTCACCACCCTCAATCCATTTTTTCTCCTTAACATATAACTATGATTTGAGGATATTGATCAACGCACAATAAGAGAAGTGGAGGTAGGTAGTGATTTGCAAGGTACTAATGAAATGTACAGAAAAATTAGTTCTCTGCACATTCATATGCACGGTTCCAGTTCACATCCGTTCGCATAGGACTCATATGCGAACATACTGAAATATTGTAATTGGATTTTAAACCATAAGGTTAAAATAAGATAAAATTAAATTGGATAGGTTGAAAAACAATAACTAGTTGATGATTAATTAAAGTCATTACTTATAGGACTCATATTTAAACCCTCGTATATTTATCTCATGAAAAACGAGGCACGATGATAATTACTGACAATAAGAGTAGGAGAGATTGCAATTAGACCGCACTTATTCCTTTTTAGTAGTGCGCACCATTTAAATGGTCCTCCTATTTACAATTACAGGAATAAGAAAATTCAACAGTTTAACAACCTTGCAAATCGTGTAGTTCATCTCCAACAAAAGTACTATTCGATCGTATTCTATTTTTCCTACTACAAATTTGGGATGAGGCTGCAGAGGATATATTCCGTGTACATAATCCCGATGTAGCCCTGACGTTGTTTATGCTGTTAGAGAAGGCATAACAAAATATTTAGCCGTTGTGGATACAACTACGTAAAGAGAGCATTGACCAAGACTGTGATATCTCGCGACATATGAATGTTAATTTTAATCTTGCCAATAAGTTGAAGAAGAAAGGATTCCGAGTTCATGTCACAGACATCTATACATCAATCGTAGATACGCTTCCAGTTAGTGTGACACCCCGCCTAATTAAATACCGGGAGATCAGTCATTTATTAAATTAAAATTAAGGTGAATGGTTGGTTCATTCTTAGCATCACTGTCGTAAAATAAATATTTCCAATTTATACACCCTAAATAATTAAGCTAAGTGTCAAAACAATTTAAAATTTTATTCCATTTATTAAATCCCAACGTGAAAACCTTTTTAGAATATAAATCAGTTTAATAATAACATAAGTGCTCAGGATAACCATCAACCGAAAGAAATAAACCAACTAGATTAACCAAACCAAGTCAATAACCATAAGCGAAATCATCATGACAAGAATTTACTCCCAAAGAGTACTGAATACTGGAAATATAAATAAATACAAATCTCTGACAAATCCAAGTGGAATAAGAAATTGGGCGACACATGCCCTAACTATGAAGAACTAAAACAAGACCTGAATCAAGAAAGAGGTCATCTACTGCAAGGTCTTGCAACTCCCAGCTAAGCTGCAGCACGTCCAATCCAAGAACCTACGCGTGACGCCCCTATGGCTGGGCACCTATAATATATACATATATATATCCAAGAGAGAGAATATAAATGACAGGAAACGGGTCAGAGCCTGAGTGTAAAAAAGTTTTAAAAATAGTTTAGCAAGTATTTAAAATGCTTACTGGCTAATATAACAACCATGTTAGTATTCGACACTCTCTCGAGAATTCTCACCTCTCATCTAGTGTGCACGGCTACTGTACTACTAAATCTCATAAGTCTATCTAACTTATCCCCCGTAAAGTTTTATTTCGAGAAATAACAAGGCTATGATATTTAGTTTAGAGATTAATCTCTTTATGATTACTTACGTTACTTAGAATATCTCAGTACCGTTACAAAGTTCTCAAACACTTACTATAAAGTTTGGAGCATTTATTCAATACTTAACTACTTACACGCACAGTATATATATATATATATATATATATTATCAACACCCCACATAAAATATATGGTGCTGGCATACTCTGCTATCAAGTCCTCATATCTCTCGTACTAAGGGAAATACTAGTTCGAAATCACTCTCAAACTGTATTAACACAATACACGCATAATGGAGGCGAATCATAGTTCCAAGTCACTAAGAGTTCAGCACATACCCCTCACGTCTCTTAGGACCGTCTGACTATCATTCTTAGATAACCTGTATCAAGGAATCCTATGTTCTAGGGTACAAGTCAATATCACCCATAAAGGTCCCATCGAGATAAGACTGTCCCGGCGCGACAACCTCCGTGATAGCAAGTAGTGCGGGTATGATTATTCACAAATATAATATTTAGTATATGCACACAGTCACACGACCATGTATATAAATATTCACATTTTCCAATTAGGTTCGCCCATGACCCATAATAATTATTATTAACCGTACTCAGTACAATTATACCCAATTATCTCTTATAAATGATTCATCTTTTTTATTCTCAATTAGAATTATTTCATACTTACTTCTCATCCCTTGAAGTATTCTCTCTTACTACAGATAATTTCAGTAGGTACACCCTCTCTAACATTCTGGTCTAAGTTTTTCACGAGTCTCTCAATTCTTCAGCGAACATACGCACAATTTCCAATATGTGATGAAACCTCCCGTTAACCCACGATTTCATCCCATATAAATTCTCACTCAACGAAGTTTACTTAGACCCTACTGGTCTTCTTCATGACCCATTATACTCTTAAAATAATATTCAAGGGTTCCTACGTATTTCATCCGGATTAAACAAAAAGAGGAAAACGTGCAGTTTTTCAGGAGGGGTTGATCGATCGAGGAAAGGGGTCGATCAATCGATCAGTCGATCGATCGACATTCTGGGGTCGATCGATCGATTAAGCAGCTCTTGCCCAGAAACTGTTAATCCGACCTACGGGTTTCATCCAAGAATTTTTTTCAAAACACCATTAATGATCCCCAAACTACCAAACTAGTTTACTACAAATTACATATACCTATATACATGATTTCCTACGTGAAGCATGTACAAATTCATCAAAGGTATGGAATTAAAGGGATAATTCATCATAATTATCAAGAACCTTAGTTTCATTAAAATTTCCAATCTTCTAATTCTTTTTCCAGATTTCTCACTTCTAAACCAATACAGTTTCGTGGGTAATCCTCTACATATGTTGAGATTTCCAGAACATACTTATTTCCTTAAAGGCATGTGATTTAAATTCCCTAAATCATCAAATTCTTCCATGAAACATATATTCATCAATCATATTCTAACATGGATGAAACATTAACTAGAAAAGTAGCAAGATAGATACTTGTCTTAGATGTGAAGGTCTGATTCTCAGGTATTTACGGGTATGGTTGCGTCCCTCGTTTCCCGATCTACGCGATGGTGGTGAAAGATGGCAAGGGCGGTGTAGGTAGGGTGGTTCTCCCCTTTAGAGTCTTCTCCCTTTTCCCTTCCTTAGCATCTCTACAACTCTACCAATTCTAATCCTCGAAAACTTTAATTCCCATCAGATATATCCTTTTAATTTTCGTCCATAATTAGTCCTTAAAAAGGAAAATTACTAAAATGCTCTCCCTGATTACCGGTTAGGCCTAAAAATATCCCGAGACCCAAACTAAACCCTCGGGTACCTTTTCTGACTATCTCGACCCTTTCAAACACGTTGGTGCACTCGAAATGACCATACGGGTGACTTATGATTTATTCACTTCTTATAATAATAATTTAATCCCGACATGACATAGGCGTTTCCCGACTTAATTTCCATAATTGTCATATTATTCACTCGTGACAATTTAAATAAATTCAATTATACATATTACTTTACCTATTAAGTAATATTCAACAAATTTTCAATAATTACTAACTCTCATCACGATAGTAAATATTAAAAATAATAAATTTCCGGATTAATATTAAATTAATATCTCAATCTAAATTTAATAAATCCTCAAATTAAAAGTCATGAAAATACGGGATATTACAGTTAGTTGGCCACATGTAAAAATCCATAGATTTTTAAAAAGTAATATCGAATGGATGGAGATAAGACATATTAAACATATCTTTAAGTCTCATTATGAGAAGGCACACACACACACACACACACACATATATATATATATATATAGTCATAAAACAGTTAGTCGTAAACATGTTATTACAATGATTTCACCGCTTATTATTTTTTTATTGTAGATAATGTCGAACGACAATAGACAAGATGTACCAAGTGATGACATGACCCCCCAACTGGGATTTTAATCTCCCACACCCCAACAAGGATTCTCATCACCACATGGTGAATAATTATCTACTTCGATATTGGTTCAGTCTGCTACTCTATCTATGAGTAGGCAACAAACCCCCATTAGTCCAACTCCCCCATCCCCTGCTCCCGACGGCTCTCAAGAAAATAAGAAGAAGCCCATTTGTAAGCGTTTTTCATTTCTCGTCCGTTCAAAGAAAAAGATTCTTTCTTGGGTTGCTAAACAACCGAGAGACAGAGTCCCTACGAATGTTGAAATGTTAGTCGATCAATGGAACAACTTTTTAAAAAATGAGGCGATGAATAAAAAGTTGGTCCATAAGGAGAAAAATAAACAAAATAGAGCAACACAAATTGATATCCACAGGTTGGGTTCCAAATCGTATGAAGATTTGAAAAGTGAATGGTCAGATAGGACAAAGGACGGTCCAAATGCCAGCAAAAAAACTAACCGAGAAAAGTTGTACGTGCATACCCGACGTGACAAATATAATAAATTCCACCACACTTAGCTCAGACTCTAGTGAGTATGATGAGTTATATATATATATATATATATATATATATATAGAGAGAGAGAGAGAGAGAGAGGGGGGGGGGAAAAGGCTCTTGTGCACACTAAGTTTGCACACGTGCTAGCGCACAACAATTTTTTTTAAATATACAAAAAAATTGAGTTGATTTTTTATGTGACATTTAAACATTTCAACGGACCCATGTAAAAAAATCAACTCAATTTAAAAGCAACGAAAGTTTGATCCATTTTTTAAAAATAGCAAAAAAAGTTTTTTTAGCTGAATTATTATATATATATGGAGAGGTTTAAAACCGAAAATTTTAGCGAACATTCATAAAAAACACCAAAAATCCATTAATTTTAACTCATATGTTGTAATTGGCCCGCACTAGCGGCAATTCTAGTGACCATACCTGCCCGACAACGGACACGCCTTATCCCCCACCCCCATCCCCACCTGAAAACCCAATACCTGCCAACACTAAATTTCGGACCACCGTCTACAAATACCCGACCCCCTAGCTGCTCCAATACCCATACCTCCGGTCATACCCATCTTCTACTCGACCCTTAACCTAAAAACACTACCATAATCGACAACTCTAAAACCGATGAAGCCCTTGCTCTAAATCCAACAAACTCACACCTCCGGCCAATACCCACCGGCGAACCATATAATTTGAAATCGGTGCATCCCCTGGTTTTTAAACCCTCAGACCTGTAAAAAAAATATTCATTGCTGAAAACCAACTTCCAATATCTAGTGATCTAGATCATGAAAGGTATTTATTTTAACAAAAACTACAAATATCTTATTTTCAAAATCTACAGATACCTGATTTTCAAATTCGTTATATTTTCCAGCTTTGAACTTCTACAGTTTTAAGTCCAAGCCAAACCCACTTATTTGATTGATTGAATATACTTATTCGTTCCATTAAGAGCCACCAAATCGAAGATTGGAAATTCAATTTATTTGATTTTAAGGCAATGGGTTAGGCTTAGGGGGGGGGGGGTGGTGTAAAAAAATATTCGATCGACACGTGTGTGTTCGTTGCCGCTGGCGCGAACCAATTACCACATAAGAGTTAAAATTAATGGGTTTACGTTTTTTTATGAATGTTTGTTTTTTAATGTTCGCTTTTGAACCTCTCCCTATATGTACACACACACACGCGCGCGTTATATCAAATAATGTTAAAATCACAAGAGTAAATATTATTTCACGTTACAGGAATCGATTGAGGCCATTAGTAGTTAGTCCGGTTCGAGCCCTTATGATGACATTGAAAATGATGTCGTGACCCAGACATTTAGAATTGACAAAATATGGAAGACGAGAGGTGTCGATTCACATATACCGAAAATCAAATTAAAACACATTGCACCTCTCGGGGACGAGCTCTCTTCGGTCAAGAATCGCATCTCGAGCCTAAAGAAAAGTCAAACCAAGGCACATGGTGATGTCCATGAGATTAAAAGTAACCTGGGAGTGTTGATGAGTAAAATCTCAAACATCCCCAAACGGCCCCATATGAGCATGAACACCTCGCACGGGACCAATTTAACTCGTAGGAACTGATTGTATAGTCACAGGACGCCCGGTATGAGAATGTGACTAAAATTCATAAATATACACACTTAAGCTTAAAAACACGTCGTTAGAGGGGAAAACTCGAAACAACCCCTAAACGGACCTGTAAGGGATACAAACACCTCTTGTGGGGCCAATGTAAGTCATAGGAATTGGCCGCATATTCACAAGATGCCCATTTTGAGAATATGACTAAAATTTACAAATAACTAAACTTAGACTTAAAAACATGCTGCTAGAAAAGAAACCCCCAAACAACCCTCAAACGATCCCGTAAGGGGCACAAACACCTTGCACGGGAGTAACTCGTAAAAATTCACCGCGTAGTCACGATACACCCGATTTGAGAATATATGACTAAAATTTACAAATAACTAGACTGGGACTAAAAAACATGTCGTTAGAGAGGAAACCCCAAAATAGCTCCCAAACGGCCTTGTAAAGGGCACGAATACCTCGCACGGGATCATGTAACTCGTAGAAACTGACCGCATAGTCATGGGATTCCCAATTTAAGAATACAACTAAAATTTATAAATTACTAGACTCAGGCTTAAAAATATGTCGCTAAAGGCTAAAAAAAACAAATAATCCCGAAAAGGCCCCGTGTTGGGCACGAACACATCGCACGGGACCAATGTAATACGTAAGAACTGTCCACGTAGTCACGGGACATCCGATTTGATAATACAACTAAATTTTGAAATAACAAGACTTAGGCTTAAAAACATGTTGCTAGAGGGGGAAACCCCAAACAACTTAAAGCGGCCATATAAAGGGGCATAACCACCTCATACGAGACCATTTTAATTCGTTGGAACTGACCACACAGTCAGGGGACGCCTGGTTTGATAATATGACTAAAATTTGTAAATAACTAAACTTATGTTTAAAAATAAGCTGCTAGAGGGGAGAAATCCAAAATAGCCCTCAAGTGGTCCCGTAATGGCACGAACACCTCTCACGGGACCAATGTAACTCGTAAGAATGTAACACCCCGCCTAATTAAATACCGGGTGGCCAGTCCCATACCAACTTAAAATAGAATATACAGTTGGCTCATTCTTAGAATCACTGTCGAAAACATTTACAACTCACCCAATACCCAATTAAGCTGGTGTTAAAAACTTTCCAAATTTTAATTCAACAAAATCCATTTTTAGTTTACGAATAACACAACACATATTATTCTACAACACTAATAACTGAACAGATAACACAAAAGAATTTAAATGCAATTGGAATAAACATTCCCAAATAATTAACCAATACAATAATCCCAACAATAGTAAATGTATTAAATTAACACGAGTACAAGAGTATTTGACTCCGATAGAAAAGATAACTAAATTTCTTTGGGCGACATGCCCTAACTAAAAGAATACTGTGAATCAAATGAAGATAGGCGTCTAAGTAATACTCCATAGCTCCATAGCTCGTCATAATCCACTACGGTTGGCGTCCCTACTGCTGGACACCTGATATAAAAGATACAATAGAAAAGAATTATTATGTACATGTTAACATCTCACTCTCACTTGCTTGCTAATCTCACTCTCACTTGCTAATCTCACCTCTCATCTAGAGTGCACACTTAACGTTTCCTATTAACCTCCTAGTTAATGGTTCCTCTTCATCAATTCCATAATATGATTCCATTCCCATATCATAACCCCGTATGTCCCATACCATACGTCATATAATTATTCATATACGTTTCTCATTAACATGATTCGTTTCTCATCAATAATATGAATTAAACTCTTCAATAAATATTCATTAACTTATTTCAATTCTTATTCTCTATTCACCGTTATCTATAATTATCACGCAGTAGATGATTTAACCACAATATAACTATTTATTCATTTAATTCATTATATATATATATATATATATATATATATATATATATATATATATATATATATATATATATATATATATATATATATATATATTCATATATAATACGGCACCACGAGTCACAGCTGCAGTGCAATGCATTACTCTGCTATCACGTCCCAATATCGCATGTCGCCGAATAGGGAACAAAAGGTTCGGTAAGGATTCCTCGAACCACAAACAATAACACAATCATTGGAGGCGAACATAGTTCTCGTATCCACGGGTCACGCACATACCTACGTTCCCACGGTCAGCGGACTTATCAACTCCCCGATAAGTATTTCATAGACCTATGTTCTTGAGCGACAAATCAAAGATCCCATGGATTCATCAGGATATGATTGCCCTCACGCGCAAACCTCCCGTCGATAGCAAGTAAGCTAGGTATGTCATACACATAATCATCAATCAAACAAATAGTCATTATCATACCTATAATATATTATCAACAAGGTACTCAAATTACCCTTAGATTATTCCCATACGTAGCATTATATCACTTTAATTCCCACGTATTAAATTATCATAACTTTACTTCTTAAATTTAGTTATCCCCGAGCCTCACTCATTAGTCAAGGTTCAAATAGGTTTTTTCTCAACATATATTCAGTAAGAAGTCACTAATACCCTACTGGTCCATATCTTCATATCTCCCGAATTACTATGAATTAAACTCTCCCTTTAATTAGGGTTAAAATCGATAGTCTCAAATCTCTTATGAACACATATTCTTTCACTTATGATTAAACCCTCTTGTAAACTTAAGGATATCCATGTGTTATATTCAATCACCCCTACTGGTCATATCTTAAATCCTCATGCGTACCAATTAGAATCCAACAAATGAATCTAACAACCGAAATACCTTTTTAATTAATTATCATTATTCTAATTAATTAAATTCCAATCAAATTAATTCAAATCTTAACTAGGGCTTACTGATCTTATATAAGTCCCATAATATCCAATTAGTAATCACCAAAGATCTACCAAAGGTTTGGGATAAGAATCAACATTTAAAAGAAACAACTTTAACAATTCTGGGGAGGTCGATCGATCAAAGGAAGAGGGTCGATCGATCGATCGCCCAGGTAACAGCTCAGTTTTTCTGCATTTCTTCTACTACGGGTTTAACCATTTTTTATCATTCAAACCTTCATATAAACAACCCAAATGACTTATAATCCTTACTACATGATGTATCAACATATATAAATTATTTCTAATGATTTAAACATCCTATAATCATCAAGAGTTTGAATTAAAAGCATGTTTATATCCTATTTTTCCAGAAATTTATCAACCTAATATCCTCAAGAACACAACAATGGTTTTCAGAATTTCTTCAATAGATATATGATTATTTCGTGGATTACTCTCAACCTACAACATGAGTTTGATTCCTATATACTTTCAGATTCCAGAAATACATTTAATAACTCCATTATTATCTTTCAAACATGAAAAATCATCTCTTTTTATAACTATTCTAACATGGACAATATACAAACTTAGATTGCCATTATCAAACACTTGCCTCTAATGAAGATCTTATCCTTTGGTGTTGAATATCACATGTGGTTCTCCCTTTTCCGGCCAACTTCAGGTGGTGGTTGATGGTGGTGACCCTTGGTTCTTAGTTCTTCTCCTTCCCAAGTAAACTCTTCTCTTCCCAAGCAACCTTTCACTCTCTCTAAGAAGATGACTTCTCAATATTGTGTAGAAGAGATGAAATGAACCTACGTACACTAATCTCCAAATACTTATAATAAGACAAAATCCGAAATCATTATTCATCCCCCTTGTAAAAATAACCAAAATGCCCTTTTGGGTTGTATTTTCATTTCCAAATGACCCGAGACCCAAAACCAACGTCCAAATAGACTTTTCTGAATATTTCAATCCTTCCGGATGCAACAACACAATCAAAATGACTATAAGGTTGATGTAAAAATAAGTTTTCTTTTTAATTTAACAAATTAGTCCCGACACGACCCATACCGCGTCTGACTAAAAATTCAAACTATTGAATTAATAACACACAGCAATATCAATAACATCCCATTCATATATTACCTAAATATCTTTAAGTAATATTCAGAATCATTCATTTTACTATCCACAATTCGGATAAAACCCAAATGAATTAATTTATAGTAAAATCCAATTAATCCATTAATTTAAAATATAACCCATTTTAAAAGTCATTAAAATCACGGGGTATTACATATTTCCCCCCTTATAACAGAATTTCGTCCCGAAATTCAGGAATATAAATCGTACCGATAAGGTCAACTCCGAGTATAAATCTCACATCGCAAGAAAGCTAAGACGTACCGCCCATACAGTACATTATCAAAAATCCCTATTGATGTTATACGCCCAACCTCACCATATAGTTTCAACTGAATCGAATATAAACTTTACCCAATCTTCCCTATACCATCCTCGTAACAAAGTTTGGGAAAAATAATCCTCACGTATTAAACAAATAAATCCTGAAGTCACAACTACTTACTTTTTCACAATTATGAAAAATACTACAATCCAACCATCCAGGGCACCCATACACCCTATCGTACCACTCTCATTATAAGATTTATCGCAAAGGTTATAAACTCATATCCTAAAGACCTAACTTATTTCGACTCCCAATGGTTATTAGTTTCATGCGTGGGGTGTCTCGCAAGCGAAATCCAAACAAGGAACACCCCCGATACACTACTACCTAAAGTAGTCGGTCATTGAAACTCCTCAGGTCCTTAGTCAATAGTTTATAACCTCTCTACAGGTTTTATCTATTGCAAATAAAAGTCTACTCATCTACTTTCTTAATAAAGACAAGATGATGGCTATAGTAGTACATACGCTCTTATATACTACAAGTCAATCCACGTCGATAGTCACATCGTGTTCGGACATGCCTAAAGTAAGTAATTTCGTGATAAAAATCAGACCCATGTGATGACATGTAAAATATAGGTGTCCCACAAACCCTCGGTGAGTCTACGTAAATAAAGTGCCATAGGCCAAGTTTAGTAACCCTTTTGCTCATACAATATTAATCGCTACAAAAAATCAATATACGCCTCATAATTTCTTAGATAGAAAATATACCCTCATTTGCGGGTGGTGGTTGTTGACTCCCGCTATTATAACTTTGCTCCGATGAGTCAAGAAAAATTTTACCCCAAATTTCCAGTTCTAGTTCACCAAACTCCACTATATGCCCAAGCCTTTGAATATATTGCCTTCCTTAGGTAACACACACAATTCTCGCATTTCAAGAACTTCTACCGATGACTCTCCTTAATTTTCCATAATAGGGGTGACCTCGACTACGATCATCATACCTCATAACCTTCTAAGTACGACCTCCGCTATCCGTCCAATGGCCCATCTGCCATACTTCTTGTACGAACACGCCTGAACGCAAATAATATTTACTAATATATACGTGATAGAAGGAGAATGAAATCTTACCAAGAAAATCAACAATCCTAAACATAGGGCTCTACATCAAAGAACGCTAAGCTGAAAACATAGTAGGTCGTACAGACCCTAAAGAACACTAGAACCTGATGCTCTGATACCACCTGTAACACCCCGCCTAATTAAATACCGGGTGACCAGTCCCATACCAAATTAAAACAGAATATACAGTTGGCTCATTCTTAGCATTACTGTCGAAAACATTTACAACTCACCCAATACCCAATTAAGCTGGTGTTAAAAACTTTCCAAATTTTAATTCAACAAAATCCATTTTTAGTTTACGAACAACACAACACATATTATTCTACAACACTAATAACTGAACAGATAACACAAAAGAATTTAAATGCAATTGGAATAAACATTCCCAAATAATTAACCAATACAGTAATCCCAACAATAGTAAATGTATTAAATTAACACGAGTACAAGAGTATTTGACTCCGATAGAAAAGATAAATGAATTCCTTTGGGCGACATGTCCTAACTAAAAGAATACTGTGAATCAAATGAAGATAGGCGTCTAAGCAATACTCCATAGCTCCATAGCTCGTCATAATCCACTAAGGTTGGCGTCCCTACTGCTGGACACCTGATATAAAAGATACAATAGAAAAGAAAATATGCAAGGAAACCGGTCAGAGCCCGATGTGAAAATGATTTTGAAAACAACAAGTATTTAACAAGTGCAATAAAGCATTTATTATGTACATGTTAACATCCCATTTTCACTTGCTAATCTCACCTCTCATCTAGAGTGCAAACTTAACGTTTCTTATTAACCTCCTAGCTAATGGTTCCTCTTTACCAATTTCATAATATGATTCCATTCCCATATCATAACCCCGTATGTCCCATACCATACGTCATATAATTATTCATATACGTTTCTCATTAACATGATTCGTTTCTCATCAATAATATGAATTAAGCTCTTCAATAAATATTCATTAGCTTATTTCAATTCGTATTCTCTATTCACCGTTATCTATAATTATCACGCAGTAGATGATTTAACCACAATATAACCATTCATTTATTTAATTCATTATATATATATTCATATATTAACCCCGAGTCACAGCTGCGGTGCAATGCATTACTCTGCTATCACGTCGCAATATCGCAGGTCATCGAATAGGGAACAAAAGGTTCGGTAAGGATTCCTCGAACCACAAACAACAACACAATCATTGGAGGCGAACATAGCTCTCGTATCCATGGGTCACGCACATACCTACGTTCCCACAGTCAGCGGACTTATCAACTCCTTGATAAGTCTTTCATAGACCTATGTGTAGACATCCCCGATCCCCGCCGCGGAGGGAGAAAGGATCCTTCGGGTCCCGCGCATCCCCTCTATCGGGAGAGTGCTTCGGCCAGCGTCGATTTGTGAGGTGTGAAAATGTAGAGAGATTCAGAGTCTCCAGTCTATTTTACTCAAAACAGACAAAAGAAAAAGGGGAAGCCACCCCGAAGGATGGCATCCAAAGACATACTGGTGCGTGCGAAACCAAAATGATTCGAGAAGGGTTCTAAGGCTTAGTTACGAAATGGGAAGGTGTTAGGCACCCATTTCGCCCTTTCAGTCTCTCATGGATATTTGCTATTTTCCTTTATATTTCCCCCCGTGATATGTGTGCATGTGTATATATAGAATGGAGGTAGGAATCCTCGACTTGTATCATGGAAAAGATAAAGCGAGTCATCCGTAGGAATGTGAGATTAATGTAGAAAATAGGATTTGTGCGATTACCCTTGCGTTGATTGTTATAAGGGAACGATAACGCATGTGGAATAATACGCCACTAAGATCGAATGTATAGAATATAATAGAAATGAGATAAAGAGAAGAGAGAAAATAAGAGAAAAAGTGAGAAACGGACTCGAGTCTCGGGTTTTACCTCGAGACGCCTGCGTAGCCTATAAAGGCATCAAAGTCCACGTAGTTCGCATACAAAACGAGGGGTGGGGTTTAACCCATAAATCCAAATGGAGAAATCTCTTATTTGTAAATGTGTGTGTGTGTGTGTGTAAAAAAAAGTGTTTTAGTTGTGCGAAGAGTGTGGAAAAAGTGTGGGAATCCCTATTTGGAATTTATGAGAAAACCCTCTTTTTCTTATTTTTTGGGTTTTATTTATATGAAAATAGGAGATGTGCAATAATACTAGACAAAACGTCTGGTAGGATATGTGAAATAAGATAATAAAAGTGCAAAGTAAGAAAACGAGTTATTGAAAATTTAAGAGAATTTAGGAGAGAGTTTGAGAAAGTTGGACCTTCTTGAAGATCTTGAGCTTGATCTTGAATGTTGGAGAGCAGCCCTTGCACTTTGAATGATGATGGAGAGTGGTTAATTCACCAAGTTTGATGAAAGGGATGATGAAAAGTGGAAGTAAAAAAGGGATTTGGAAGTTGAAATCACGCTGCCTTCGAGAGAGGTTTCTAGGATTCGTTCAGAGAGATTTTTATCAGATCTGGGCTCTCCTTGCAAATGAGGCCAAGGCCTCCTTATATAGGCCCAGGGATCTGCCGATCGGCATTGCCATGGCACTACCTATCGGAAGGTGCCGATAGGCAGGGTCTGGGACCTGCCATTTGGGAGTGCGCTTCAGGCTTTTTCGGAAAATTAGCCGCCGAGGGCAAACCGTTGGTCAGAATTGCGCACGGGGCATACCGTTGGAAAGGTATTTCAGATACCTTTGAAAGTCCTTTGGACCGCTCCTGAGTTTGGGAGTTGACTTTGGGTCAAATGTGGCTCGGAAGCGGTTATAGGTCCGCTGGACGGGAGATTATTCGGACGCAAATGGATCGTTCGTCCGCATGGTATGTCCGAATAGCACATGGGGCGGACTGTTAGAAAGGTTAGGAGATGTACTTCAACATTCCAAAGAGTTTGACCTGGTTTGGGGAGTTGACTTTAGTCAACTGGGCCCGAGAAGCATTCGGTGACCTCTCGGAGTCAAACGAATCGTTCGTCCGCATGGAAAGTCAGAATCGCGCACAGGACGGACCATTGGAAAGGGTCTTCAGTGACTTTCGAAGATTCATTCAGCCTCGGTCGAGATGAAGAGTTGACTTAGGTCAAACAGAGCCCGAGAGCGCCCGGTGGCCTCTAGGTTGGGCTTGGGACGCAAACGAATCGTTCGTCCGCATGGCAAGTCGGAATCGCGCACGGGGTGGACCATTGGAAAGGGTTTTCAGTGCCCTTTGAAGATTCATTTAGTCTCGGTCGAGATGAAGAGTTTGACTTTTGGGTCCAACTGAGCCGGGGAGTGCCCGATGGTTTTCAGGTCAGTACTCAGGACGTGACCAGGGTTTACAGTGATGAGTGGAGGTACTAGGGACCTAAGGAGAGTTAGGGGTAACAGAATGAAGTGTCTATAGAACCCCTCGACGGGTGAGTTTAGAACAAAAGATGGGCATCGATTATACACCGCATGATGCCCAATTTAGAGGATCGAGGCCGGTTCTGAGGACCTAAGGAAGCGAGGATGACCGATTCAGAGGGAGGTCGATTCTGAGGACCTAAGGAGAGAGGGTGACCAATTCAGAGGGTCGATGTCAGTTCTGAGGACCTAAGGAGCGAGGGTGACCAATTCAGAGGGTCGAGGTCAGTTTTGAGGATCTAAGGAAGCGAGGATGACCAATTCAGAGGGTCGAGGTCGATTTTGAAGACCTAAGGAAGTGAGGATGACCAATTCAGAGGGTCGAGGTCAATTTTGAGGACCTAAGGAAGCGAGGATGACCAATTCAGAGGGTCGAGGTCAGTTTTGAGGACGTAAGAGTGGTGACGACCGAGGACCGAGGCCAATTTTGACTTAACTCAGGTGACGATCCAGGACCGGGGTCAATTCTGACCCAAGAGTGGTGACGACCGAGGATCAAAGTCAATTCTGACCTAACTCAGGTGACGATCCAAGACCGGAGCCAATTCTGACCCATGAGTGGTGATGACCGAGGACCGAGGTCAATTCTGACCTAACTCAAGTGACGATCTAAGACCGGGGCCAATTCTGACCCAAGAGTGGTGACGACCGAGGACCGAGGTCAATTCTGACCTAACTCAGGTGACGATCCAAGACCGGGGCCAATTCTGACCCAAGAGTGGTGACGACCGAGGACCGAGGTCAATTCTGACCTAACTCAGGTGACGATCCAAGACCGAGGCCAATTTGACCCAAGAGTGGTGACGACCGAGGATCGAGGTCAATTCTGACCTAACTAAGGTGACGATCTAAGACCGGGGCCAATTCTAACCCAAGAGTGGTGACGACCGAGGACTGAGATCAATTCTGACCTAACTCAGGTGACGATCCAAGACCGGGATCAATTTTGACCCAAGAGTGAGTGCATTTCCTTTGGGAAAAGAAAAGAGTTCCACTGGGGATAAGAATTAGATTTGAGGTTCCGCTAGGGAATGATGAATGAGCTGGAGAAAATTTGGGTCGTCCTTTGGGAGAGATCGCCTGGGGTGAGTGATTCATCTAAAATTCGCTGGGAAAAATACCATGCGATATTGTATCGCACCGGGTAGCCGATGGCTGGGGAGGCCTTGTGCCTTTGATTTGAGTGGAGGAGCTGATTGTTGGGGAGATAACCAGTTTGAGGTCGTAAACTCTGCTGAGGAGATGATTAGGTGGTCCAGGCGCAGTGCTTGAGAGGTCATTCGCTTGGATTTTGAGGGTTCCGGTGGGGAAAAAGAGGTTTCGCCTGAAGGAGTGCAAAATTTTCTTGATGAAAACATTCTAAATCCTCCTGAGGATTTTTAGGAATTTTCTGAGGACTTTTTAGGGTTTTTTGGTATTTTAAGGGGGTGCCGGTCGACATAGACTGAGGGGTTCCATTTGGCAGTGGCATGGACTTTTGGACTTCCTCGGGAAGGTGAGGAGTCAGTGTCGATCGGTATGGCTGGGGTCAGTACCGATCGGCATGGCGCTTGACCTCCTATATAAAGGGGAGAATCCCCTTCATTTTTCACAGCTTCTTGCCTTCTCTCTTTCTGCGATTTCTCTATGTGAATTGTTCTAACGTTCTTCTTTTAAAGAAATGGCCGCCTTTGTGAGCACCGCTGTCCACCGGGAGTGGTTGACTGTTGAGAACTGGGCGAATGTGGATTGGAGAGACAGGGTGCCCCTTGCTTTGGGGAACGAGAATGCCTTCGATGCATTCGAGTCGGTTCCGAATGAGCGGACCTTGCTGCGGGAGCCGTCGCGTCATCGCTCTTCGAGAGTGATTCCCGGCGGTTATGTAAGTAACCTGACCTTTGGCATTCCTTTCTTTTTGGGTGATTTTTCCTTTTTCTTTACCTTTGACTGAATTTTTCCTTTTGCCAGTCGGATATTTCTTTGAAGAACATGCGTGCCCGTGGGACGACGGGGCTTAAGGATGTTTGGGAGCATCTTCCACCTGTGGTGTGCTGGATGATATCATCAGCGGGTTTTAGGAGGTTGGCGACTGCGTTGGATGAGACGCCTCGTTCGACAGCAGTTTTGTGTGCCTTGGGGGAGAGGTGGTGGGACACCACCCACACTTTTCATTTTGGCTTCGGGGAGATGACGGTGACTCCCATAGATGTGTAGCAACTACTGGGGCTGGATTGTGACGGGGAGCAGATAGAGGTGGATCGCTCCTTGTGGGTGAGGCCAGAGGTGGTGCATGAAGCACTTGGTGATGTGAGGAGGATAGTCTCTGGGGATTCTATCCGGCTGTCCTTGATGAAGGATGTTTTGCTGAGCAGGGTGGTTGATGTGGAGGACGGGCTGAAAGTGAGGCAGATTGCCCGGTTATTCATCTTGTTGGTGTTGGTGGCGTCGAGCGACGACGTCATCCATTTGTGGTTTCTGCCGTACTTGAGGATGTTTTCGAACATCCCTTTTAATGATCGGGGGAGCCTGACCTTGGCGACCTTTTACTCTTCTTTGGACGCATTCAGTCGGTGATGCCGGCAGACCTTTACTGGAGCCACGTATCTCCTTGAGGTATTCTTTACTTTGCGCATTTTCATTTCATGCATTCGCATTTTCCTTTCATGCATTCGCATTTTTCTTTCATGCATTCGCATTTTCCTTTCATGCTTTCGCATTTTCTTTATGCATCTCTTTTTGCTTGTGAATTCAGACGTGGTTCTATGAGGTGATTGGGTGAAACACCCCGCTGATTGCTGTGAAGGATGACACCGCTGGGAACTTCTGCCGACTATATCGATGGTGTAAGGCTAACCGGCAGTCGAAGGGATCTCTCTCCATGGAGGCAGTGCGTTAGGTCTTGAATGACCTGACCAGTGGTTGGGTAAGGTCCTTTCCTTTTCACTCTTAGTTTTTGCACCTTTTGATCTTGTATTGACTCATGCCTGCTTGGGGATTTTCAGATTTTCAGGTGACCTTTTATCCTTGGGGGACAACCATTCAGGATACGGGGATGACTGGGGTAAATGCGCAGATGAGGCGTTTATTGGCGCATGAGTTCGGCCATTCCTGGTACCTCGGGAGAGGGTGATTCGTCAGATTTCTAAAGAGGAGGTGGTGGTGCCACCCGCGCAGTCTCCTACGTCTATGAGGCAGGAGCGACAGTTGTTGGAGGATGAGAGGATCGCGACGATGATTGGCGCGTTGTACACTGATACGGTTGCGTCGTTTGACTATATGGATTTTATGACGAGCTGGTTGATGGCTCCCAGCATACATGATGCCTTGCCTTTCCCTCCTGCTGGTTCGAGTCGAGCGGTGGGGTCTTCCCACAGTAGTGGTGGCTCGTCGGCACCCACGGCGGCGGCGACCTCAGAGGTCCCTTTTGTTCGGCTGCACACTCCTTCGTACAACATCCGGCGGGCTGATGGAGGGATAGTGTCGATGTTGCACCGTACTCTTGCGATGGATCCGGAGGAGCTGGGTTTGACAAAGGAGGTCCTTCATCCTGCGGTAAACCTTTCGGTCCTTTTCCTCTTTTTGATTTCTTTTTCTTGATATTGATTCTGTCTTTTCCTTGTAGCACATCCTGGTGTCGACCACTTGGCTGAGAGACATCAGTGACTGGATATCATTGGCGACTGCCCACATTCGGGATGCTATCCCTATTCCTTCTTACTTGGTGCCGTCAGCCTCGTTCGGGGAAGACTCTGGCTCGGGTAGTGGGGGTGCGTCGTCTCGTCGTAGGGGGAAGAGAGCGCGTCGCATGGGTGGAAGCTCTTGAGAGAGAGAGAGAGAGAGAGAGAGAGAGAGAGAGAGGGTGGGTTCGGGCTTAGTCCCGTTGTTTTTGGTTTTTTCTTTATTTCCTACGAAAATGATGTAACACAGAAAATAGATATATGCAATGCAATGTAGTTTTTTTACTATCTTATATTTTAACGATGAATGAATGCATGCGCTTTTTTACTTTGTTGCTGAGACCGTAAAAACAGGACCATTTTGGAATTTTTCAAAGGAAAGCTGTTTTATTTAAAAAAAAAGGGAATCCCACAAGGAGAAAACAATATTCTTGAAATTATTTTGAAAATATCAATTTATTTTTATTGAGTTTTCTGATTTTTCAAAAGAGTAAAGGAAGAAATTTCCAAAAATGGGGGGGTTGCCGATCGAAAAGCACCCTGGCCTGCCTATCGGCAGTTCATTCCAGTCCTATCAATTGAAAGCTTTGATTGGTACCCTCTTCAGCCTTTAGTACCTTGTGGGGTAGGATTCTCTCCGATTTCTGCAGGGATTATGTCTTTTGTGAGAGTTCTCAAGTATAAAAAAGGGGAAGGGTGGAGTGTTTTCCTCACACCTTTGCATTCTTATCTACTTGCCTACTATTTCTTTGCCCTACAAGATGGCTCTCCCTAGTAGCACCGAGTTTGCCAGTTACCTTAAAGCCTTGGAAGCCATGTGCTCTTATAATGTCGACTATGATGCTTTCAACATGCGCCGAGTTTCCTTGTGGCGAAATCGACCTATTGAGTGGAATATGCTGATGGCGGCAATACAATTTTGATACCCCGAAGACCATGTACTCCATTTTGGGTTGGAAGAAGTTTGTCCTACCTACGAGGAATTTTCTGCCATACTGGGTGTGAATCCCAGTATTGCCGTGACTTTACCCGGATTTTCCTTCTCTCCTAGGGATTTGTTGGCTGGGCTTCTTCGTATCTCGTCTTCGGCGGCTAGATCGTTAGTTGCTGGAGGAATGATCTCCCTCCCGGCGGTGTTACAGTCCGTGCATTTGCAGGAAGTAGGTGATGCTGGTTATGCTGGAGACGTTGTTCTGGGCCTGATTTCAAAATTGTTGTTGGTGACTGGGGAGGTGCTAGTGGACCCACAACTTGCAGCCATTACTTTATGAATGTCATACCGTCGCAATCCCGCGGCGGTGATATTGGCGGAGACTCTGAATGGCTGGATGCCTAGAGAGAAGGTCGTTCTGACTTTTTGAGGGGTAGCCCTGTGATGCTGTTCATGTGGTTGTCTGAAAGATTCCGCTTGTCAACTCCTCTAGAATATCCTTTGTCGGTTGTACCCAACTTCTTTTCACGCTACTTCATCCGCGTTGGCCTGTATGTTGAGAACTGGGAGAATTGGTTTGTGGAGTATGGGGCTCGTGGGATATATTGGTTAATGCCTTGGTGGGGACAGTTACAGCCAGTTCTGGAGCTAGGAGAGTATTCATATGTGCGGCTGGTTGGTATCAGACGGACCTCTTTTTATTTCCCTTGGCGACTTCTGCGTCAATTTGGTTGGGCACATGTCGTACCCCCTCGGACCTCAAATTTCTTTCCGGTAGAAGATTTGACTGAGCGCTTGCATCTGTTGCTTGAATCTCTGTGGGAAAATCGGCGTCCGCGACCTGTCCCTCTCAGTCTGTCGGGAAGGTTTTCCATGTCCCCAAAGATTATATGAAGTGGTTATGGAGGAAAGTAGTCAGCAAGATGTTGGCAGTAGAGACTGGTCAAAGGTGGTTTATTTTATCTAACTCCATGGAAGGGGGTGTTGTGGTCTTTTCTAAGATGGTTAAGGCTCATCGGTCCATGGAGTGTTTGAGGCACTCTATTCAGACAGGGGAAACTTGGGGTCCTCAGGATGCAGATGATGAGGGTACAGGCTCTTCGGGTAGCTGTGGGTAGGACTCCTGGGGAGTTTATTTGTGCAACAGATGTGGGGGATTTTATCTGGTCTCTATGGTAGTAGGGGGAAGGGAGTTATCCGTTCCTTTTTCTTATGTAATATGTACTGTGGTTTCTTATTAATGAAATAAACAAGTTTCTGATCATCCAGTTGTGCCTTTCGATGAATTTTGTATTTTGAATTATCTATACCGATCGCTAAGGCATACATAATCCTTTTGTTCAAGTAGATATTTATAATGAGCCAACGTTCTCGGAGGTAAGAAAAGAATAGTATTTTGTGAAAAAGAAAAGGGTCGCACTCATGTGAGGAGTATGAGCTGCCTACGTACCTCCGGGGTTTTTTTGAAAAAGTTTTAAAATAGTTTTTGTAGAGGATCAGGCCCACGTAGTTCTGGGTAGAGGGAAATGAAGAGTGTTTTTTTTTAGAATAGAAGGGGTATGAGAAGAGTCGTAGCGCGCTGAGATTTCAGACTAGGGGTAGAATATCTTGAGACGGTCCAGATTGACTGGATGAGCCATCTCTTCCCCATCCAGGTCAGTGAGCATGGCGGCACCGCCAGACAAGATCTTCTTCACAATGTAAGGGCCGCTCCAATTGGGCTTGAATTTTCCTCTGGGGTCCCAGACGGGTTCCAGCATCTCCTTGAGGGCTAAATCTCCCTCCCGGACACCGCGGTCCTTGACTTTCTTATTGAATGAACGCGATATTCGGCGATGGTACCCTTGTATGTGGTATAGAGCCTTCAATCTCCTTTCGTCCAGGGTGGTCAGCTAGTTAAGACGGCTTTGGCTCCAGTCTTCTTCACTAACCTTACTTTCGAGTATGACGCGTAGCAAGGGTATTTCTAGCTCCACAGGTAGGGTTGCTTCCATGCCGTAGACCAGGGAGTAAGGGGTAGCCCCAGTAGAGGTTCGGATTGAGGTTCGATAGCCCCAGAGGGCGTACGGGATTCAGTCAGCCCAATCCCTACAACTTTCGGTCATCTTGCTGATGATTTGATTTGAGGTTTTTGTTGGCGGCCTCAACTGCACCATTGGTCTGAGGTCGGTAGGGAGAAGATTTGTGTCTCTGAATCCCATACTCGTTGATAACTTCCGTGACTTCTGCTCGAAGTGTAACCCGTTATCTGACACTAGCTCGTGCGGGACCCCATATCGGCAGATGATATTTTTCTTGATGAATTTGGCCACCTTCTTGGCATTTGATGCTACGTATGACTCAGCTTCGACCCATTTGGTGAAGTAATCAATGGCAACTAGGATGAACTCATGCCCATTTGAAGCCTTTGGCGTAACCTTCCCTATGATGTCGATACCCCAAGTGGAGAACGACCAGGGAGAAGTCATGTTGTATAATTCTCGCGGAGGTAGGTGTTGGAGGTTGGAGAACTGTTGGCATTTAGGGCATCTCCAAAAATAGGCGGTGCAATCCTGGGCCATGGTGGTCCAATAGTATCCCTATCGGATGATCTTCTTGGCAAGCATGTGACCGTTCATGTGGGGCCCGCATTCTCCACTGTGGATTTTCTGCATTATCTTTTCAATGTCATCCCCTGCGATACAGTGCAAATGAGTTCCATCGAAATTCCTCTTCAGTAGTGCTTTATGACAGATGATGTACTGGGCGACCAGCCTTCGAAGGGTAGCTCGGTCGTTCTTGTTGGAACCCTCGGGATACCTACCATGTTTGAGGAAGCACCATATATCATAGTACCAGCAATCGGCTAGTTCGGGGTCTTCTGTGGAGACAAGCTCAATATGGTAGCAATGGGTCGGTTTGTCTTGCTTTTGAATTAGGAAGGGGGTCATTGTTATTCTCTCGGGCATGTCGACCGTGGAGGCCAAAGTAGCGAGGGCATCGGTTAGGTTATTCTTTGCTCGAGGCAGGTAATGGAAGGTGATATCTCAGAATTGGGAGGCTAACTCTTCTAATTGGGCATGAAAGGGTTAGAGCTTTTCGTCCTTGACTTTCCACTTTTTGAGCACTTCACCGATGATGAGGGCAGAATCCACAAATACATCAAGGTATTGAATACCTTTCTTGAGAGCGAACTTGAGGCCCACCGTG
This sequence comes from Sambucus nigra, assembly GCA_949130495.1. Taxonomy (NCBI): domain Eukaryota; kingdom Viridiplantae; phylum Streptophyta; class Magnoliopsida; order Dipsacales; family Adoxaceae; genus Sambucus; species Sambucus nigra. The sequence continues at coordinate 39,438,759 of OX422214.1, read as the reverse complement.
CATACCTCGTATTCCGTCATGTTATTGGTGCAGGGGAAATTCAACTTGATGGCGATGGGAGTATGAGAGTCATCTGGGGCGACCAGAAGTATCCCAATGCCATATCCCTTTTTGTTGGCAGCGCCATCGAAGAACATTTTCCATCAGAGGCAGTCTTGAGTGGTGCAGAGGACATTTTCATCTGGGAATTCGGAGATCCAGACACCTGTTTCTTCTACAGGGTAGTCAGCGAGGTAGTCAGAGATGACTCTTCCTTTAACGACTTTATGTGTGACGTACACGATATAGAACTCGGTTAGGAGCATCAACTATCGGTCCATTCGGCTGGATAAGTCGGGTTTCTCGAGCAGGTATTTGATGGGATCCATTCGGGATACAAGCTTGATAGGGGAAGGCGAGCATGTAGTGTCGCAACTTTTGGGTGACGCAGATAAGTGTGACACATGCCTTTTCTAAAGTAGTGTAGTTGACCTCATACCCGACCAATTTGAGACTGGCATAATAGATGGCTCTTTCTTTGCGTGAGTCTTCAAGGTATTGGGCTAGCAAAGCCCCAGCTGTAGTGTCGGTTATGGTTAGGTATAGGAGCAAAGGGAGACCAGGCTGTGGTGGCATGAAAATTAGAGGTTGGGTCAGGTATTGTTTGATTCAGTCAAAAGCTTCTTGGCAGGCCTCGTTCCAAACCTTGGTTAAATCCTTTCGGAGGAACTTGAAGATAGGTTCGCAGGTGGAGGTTAGCTGGCTGATGAACCGGCTGATGTATTGTAATTTCCCAAGGAAACCTCGAACTTCCTTCTCTGTTCGGGGAGGTGGCATCTCCAGTATGGCCTTCAGCTTGGCAGGATCTGCTTCTATCCCCTTCTCACTGACCATGAATCCTAAAAGTTTTCCCTTTGTAACGCCGAAGACGCATTTCTGTGGATTGAGTCTCATCTGGTACTGCCGCAGTCGTTCGAAGAACTTTCGGAGAGCAGGAGCACGACCTTCTCTCATTTTGGACTTGATAATCATATCATCCACGTAAACCTTGACCTCTTTATGAATCATATCATGCAGGATGGTTGTGGCAGCCCTTTGGTAGGTAGCCCCAGCATTCTTGAGGTCGAATGGCATAACGGTGTAGCAAAAGGTCCCCCATGGGGTGATGAATGTGGTTTTTTCTTGGTGGTCTGGGTGCATCTTGATTTGGTTGTATCCGACAAACCCGTCGATGAATGACTTGAGAGCATGACTGGCTGTGTTGTCCACGATCATGTCGATATTGGGTAGCGGATAATCATCCTTCGGAGAAGCTTTGTTTAAATCTCGATAATTCACATACATTCGAACATTCCCTCCTGATTTCGGCACAGGTACAATGTTGGCTAGCCACGTGGGATATTCGATTACTCGAATGAAGCCTACGTTCAACTGTTTGACCACCTCTTCTTTGACTTTGAGCGACCATTCGGTGCGGAGCTTTCTTGACCTTTATTTAACCGGCTTGTAATTTGGGAGAGTGGGGATCTCATGCTGAGCTATTTCAGGATCAATACCGTGCATATCGTCGTAGGACCATGCGAAGACATCCACGAACTCCTTTAGAAATTCTTCAAGTTGTGCGCGCTCATGCTCGTCAAGGGTGGCCCCTATCCTAATCTCACGCAGTTGGCTACTAGAACCGAGATTAATAACAACAGTCTCTTCTTCATTAACTTGAACGCGATTATGTTATTTGTTATTAACCTTATTTAAATTAGTTAAGAATTGTTCATTTGCAAAATCATCATCATCAAAAGTTTGATTAGAATCTAAACAATTAATGTAAGGCATAGCAAGATACTCAAAATCTTCGTTTATTTCATTGATAGGAAAAACAGCATTGAGGACCTCATCAAAAGAGGTCTCGATTACAATTGAGCAAGGATAGACAATAGTAGATGAAACAGGGTAAATATTGGGGTTAAGGGAGGTTTCAAGAGGTAGAGCAGGCGCAGCGTGCCAGTTAAGGATAGGTGTATCCGCAGCCTTGATCAGATGAGAGGGGTCCAGTGATATGGTGCCTGAATGAACCATGCAGAGTGTCAGCCCCAGTGTCTGCAAGTTGAAGGAATCTTCGAAATCACTTTCCTCAGTTTTTTCGATATCTTTGATGAGCGATTGCACGTGGTATGGGAAATTTTCGCCCCATGGGTAGCAATCTTGGAAAAATATCTCCATTCCAGGCTTCATCTTCTTGTTTATATGGTCGTACCATGGTTCTGGAAAACCGCAAAAGGGGAAATCCTCGCCCTCTTTGATGAATCGTCCATTTAAAGAGTCTCCCGAGATAGTTCGGCCACAGTCTAAACCTTTCTTTGATCGAATCTGGCGGATCATTCTGAGCTCTGGTTCTGATGGCTGATACCCCAAGCCGCAAGGAGGGAAAGCTTTCTTCAGTTTAATGGGCTCAACTATCCCCTGCTGCCTTTGTCCTAGCCCCAATCCGGGCATGAAATGCATGTTTCTGAACATCTGAATCACATTGGCATTGCCATGAGGGTCATATTCTTGACTAACCCTTTCTTTAAAACCATCCCCTGTCGGGAGTAGGGATGGCTCAACTCGGAATCCTGATAGGAGTATATCATTTGACCCATGCTGTATCCCAAGAATTGGACTGCTGGTGCTTGCACTCTCAGCATCTTCGTCGTCGCCCAAAATGGTGATGACTCACCCATCGGCGAAGAACTTCAATTTCTGATGGAATGAGGAAGAGACACCCTTTATACCGTGGAGCCAGGGTCGTCCGAGCAACAGGTTAAAACAGGCTGGGATATCAACGACTTGGAATTCGATGATAGGGTTTATAGGTCCTACCCCTATTGCAAGTTTTATGGATCCCATCACCTCCCGACGGGTATTATCGTAGGCACGCACGACAGCGGAGGTTGGAGCGAGGTCACTTTCTTTTAGGCCTAAACATTTGAAGGTTCTCAATGGGCAAACATTCAAAGCGGATCCGTTATCAACGAGCGAAAGCGGTACAACCTTCCCCATAACTTCGATGGAGATGTTAAGTGCATGATTGTGATTCGGCCTAATTTTGGAGATTTCCTCTTCAGAAAATGACAACATTGTGATGGAGGTCAAGGACCCGACCAAATTTACCGCTTCTTCTGGTGTGGTTGAAGGAGGAATTATGGGTCCTGTGAGCAACTTGATTAAAGCATTTCTGTGCAGCTGAGAAGACATGAAAAGCCCCTATAGAGTGATGTTAGCTTGAGTTTTCTTGAGTTAATCGAGGATCTTGCTCTCCTCGATGGTCACTTCTGGCATAGGAAGGTTTTCAACGCCCTTCCTCGATGGTCATTTGCTGGTAGCGAGCTTGGAACTTGGTAATGTCTCCCAGATCTGGTCATATGATTTACTGAAGAAGGGAAAAACTTAAATCCAGTTTCTTCATCGATCTCAGGCTGCTCTGCTACTCTGTCTATATCTCCGAAGAGTTTTTCAAACGATATCATCCCACATATATCGGCTACTAGGCCAGTTCTTCCTGAAGCTTGTTCTTCATTTGAATCTTCGAATTCTTCCCCCCATCCGGTGGCAACAATTTTGTTTTCCCTCGTGAAGTCAATGCATTCCACAACTTCAACGTCTTCCTAATATAGGCCTTCCCATTCTGTGGGGATATGTGTGATTGAAGGAACCAAGCGCCCTTGTAGCTTCAAAGTGTCAAGTAACCCGGTGATACTGTAAATGTTATTAGTTTGCATGAATGCTTCTGCCATGATCTGGACAACATCCTCTAAGCTGACTTCATCGGTTAGTACCACCCAACTATCTGATTCTCAGGCCCATTTTCGTGCTTCCAAAAATATAGCGCTGAACCTCTGGCAATCGATAATCATCTGTGAGGGTAATTTCGGCCCCAACTCTAGGAGTTGATTCAATATCTCTGATAATTCCATACTTCCACTTTCAGAACGGGTACAGACAGTGATGCATGCTCAGGTAAGGAGTGACAGTGCTTGATCAGCGAGGCTAGTAGGGTGTAGGAGGAAATATGGGAAACTTTGAAGAGGTTTATGAGGGTATAGGGGTGTGATTTGGGTAGATGGATCGAAATTTGGGTTTTCTTCCAAGAAGATGGCATTGGTGTGATTTGGTAGGGGGTTATGAGTAGTGTTTGGCTTAGGATTGGCTGGTAGGGCGATGGTACCCCGATCGATGAGATCTTAGATTATGTTTCGAAGGTGGAAGCATTGGTCGGTGGTATGACCAGCTGTTTGGTGAAAGGCATAATGGGCATCAGTCTTGAAGTTTCTTGGGAATAGATTTGGCAATGGCCGTGGATCCAAGGGCTTAATGAGGTTTCGACTTAACAGGGCTTGGTAAACTTTGGAGAGAGGAGCACGAAGCTCAGTGTATTCCCTTCGGACGGGGGCAGGGCGACTTTCTGATGCCCATAATGTGGTTGGTTGAGAGATGTTGTTGATGGTTGAGACTGTAGCATTGGCAAGCTTGTCATACTTTCTAGGGGTGAACTGTCCGGACACCTTCTTCGGTTCAACTTCTGTTTTGGCAAGACTTTCCTCGATTTCTACTCTTGCTTGTCTGAGATCTCGAAAGTGGGGGTAGTACTGTCCTCCCATGGTTGCTCGGACATGGGGCAAGAAATTCTTCTTCACTATGTTGACTTGTTCTTCCTCAGATGGCCGATTGGTCATGGTAGCTGCTTTTTCCCTCCATCGGGTTATAAATTTACTGACGGATTCTCCAGAGTTTTGTTTGAGCAGCTCTAAATCATGGCGGGTGACCTCGAGCTCTTCGTTATATTTGTACTGCGACATGAATTCTCGGGCTACATCTTCCCAGTTACGGATTCTGGATTCCTCAAGAGATAAAAACCATCGGAGGGCACTATCCTTCAAAGTTTGCTGAAATAGTTGGGCCATCACCTCTTTCGAAGCCCCTAAGAGAGTCATGGAACGATGATAACTGCAAAGATGAACAATTGGGGGTCCACTCCCTCCGAACTTCTCGATATTTGGCATCTTGAACTTCTCGGGTAACCTTGCTTTAGGATAAGGAGACATATGGGTGTAGTCCATGTAATTCCCAGAGATTCGGACTTGGTCGAACTTCTTAGTGAGCATCTTAAGATCTTCTTTGACTTTGTTCAACTCCTCCTCCTTTGGATCAATGACCACAGGCTGGGTAATATTTGGCATTGGAAGCTGGGCAGGTGGTGGCCCATTGGTGGGAGGGGCACGTGGAGCGTGCTGATATCCTTCCGGGACCCAGATGGGCTAGGGTGGACCCATAGCACAAGGGAACAGGGCCTCGGGCTCTTGAGGAATAGGGACTTAGTTTCGTTGCATTTCTTGGACCTCAGCCTGGAAGTTGTCAATCTTGGCCACGAGCTGAGCTAGGACTGTCGGCAGATCCGGTTGTATGACTGGTGCTTGATCTGCATTCTCCATGTAAGATGGATGGGTTCCGGACTCGGAAGAAGTAGTAGAGGAGCGGAGAAACTCCGGGGTGATTTGACTGAAGACCAAAGCCAATAGGGAGCCAGGCCACGGCTTGCAATCGTCCTGAGAAGGCGTAGGATGAGATTTATTTTTGAGAAAAAAAGGGAAGAAACTATTTTTGGATTTTTAATAAAGAAGGGAGAAATGTTTTTTTTTGGGAGACGGAACTCAGCATGATTATTATGTTCTCATTTGTATTTAATTCTCCTAAATGCAATGCCGGACGGTACCCGAGCCTGGAAAAGTGGGGGGTCTTAATATATACAAAGCTACGTTTGGACTTGTAACCGGGTTCGCGGACAGCGTCCCGTTTTAAAAAATGCGTGAAAATTGGGCGACAGGCCGACCCAGAATTTCAACAGAGTTTCGGGTTAAAATCGGCAATCTGAAGTGCGTGTCCTAGGTTTGACACCTATATACGGGTATGCAGTTGGCTGGGTGAATCGGCATGGGTTCCCCCCTTTGGCGTGACTTCCACGATATACGTCTTGCTCTTGCGGGCAATCGGTACGTGTGGACAAGCCATTTAATATACCTGAGTGTACGTGAATTGCCTCACCATATACCTCGTGGGGACGGTATGCGTGAGAGCGAATTCGATATACTCGGCGTACGTGAACGAATTTCCTGCGATATACCTCCCGTCATGACTTCGGTCAAGCGGTACGATGCGGGGGAACCGTTCGATATACGTCGAAGGTACGTGGACAATGGAAGGTGAGAGTCATATCGCTTAGGTTAACTGTGACCTGCCGGACTAGTGCCCATCACGAAGTGACCCTCCAGTTACTGGGTAAAATTTGATAAATAGCAATGCTCTCTGGTGATATCATGTGAATCATGCATGATTCTCTTATTAGCGTCTTATGATGAAAATGCCTTTCTTGATTATGCCACAACAGGGAGCCAAGTACAAGTACCCTAAAAGGTACACCAAGTATGGATGGGTGATGCGTGCAACATGGGTATATACATGTGATCCTAGGTGCACGTGGTGTGAAGGGTACATGGAGAATTTTCTACAAGTGTGTGAATATAAGCATAAGCATGGGATACACATGTGAGAAAGGGGAACTTGCAGATATGGGGGAAATATAAACAAATATAGCATCCATGTAAACAGAGTCAAGCCCTCAAAATATAACACTTATCCCCAGCAGAGTCACCACTGTGGCCATCTCCGATCCCCGTCGTGGAGGGAGAAAGGATCCTTCGGCTCCCGCGCGTCCCCTCTCTTGGGAGAGCGCTTCGGCCGGAGTCGATTTGTGAGGTGTGAAAATATAGAGAGATTCAGAGTCGCCAATCTATTTTACTCAAAACAGACAAAAGAAAAAGGAGAAGCCACCCCGAAGGATGGCATCCAAAGACATACTGGTGCGTGCGAAACCAAAATGATTCAAGAAGGGTTCAGAGGCTTAGTTACGAAATGGGAAGGTGTTAGGCACCCATTCCGCCCTTTCGGTCTCTCATGGATATTTGCTATTTTCCTTTATATTTCCCCCCGTGATATGTGTGCATGTGTATATATAGAATGGAGATAGGAATCCTCGACTTGTATCATGGAAAAGATAAAGCGAGTCATCCGTAGGAATGTGAGATTAATGTAGAAAATAGGATTTGTGCGATTACCCTTGCGTTGATTGTTATAAGGGAACGATAACGCATGTGGAATAATACGCCACTAAGATCGAATGTATAGAATATAATAGAAATGAGATAAAGAGAAGAGAGAAAATAAGAGAAAAGTGAGAAAAGGACTCGAGTCTCGGGTTTTACCTCGAGACGCCTGCGTAGCCTATAAAGGCATCAAAGTCCACGTAGTTCGCATACAAAACGAGGGGTGGGGTTTAACCCATAAATCCAAATGGAGAAATCTCTTATTTGTAAATGTGTGTGTGTGTGTGTGTGTGTAAAAAAAAGTGTTTTAGTTGTGCGAAGAGTGTGGAAAAAGTGTGGGAATCCCTATTTGGAATTTATGAGCAAACCCTCCTTTTCTTGTTTTTTGGGTTTTATTTATATGAAAATAGGAGATGTGCAATAATACTAGATAAAAAGTATGGTAGGATATGTGAAATAAGATAATAAAAGTGTTAAGTAAGAAAACAAGTTATTGCAAATTTAAGAGAATTTAGGAGAGAGTTTGAGAAAGTTTGACCTTCTTGAAGATCTTGAGCTTGATCTTGAATGTTAGAGAGCAGCCCTTGCACTTTGAATGATGATGGAGAGTGGTTAATTCACCAAGTTTGGTGAAAAGGATGATGAAAATTGGAAGTAAAAAAGGGATTTGGAAGTTGAAATCACGCTGCCATCGAGAGAGGTTTCTGGGATTCGTTCAGAGAGATTTTTATCAGATCTGGGCCCTCCTTGCAAATGAGGCCAAGGCCTCCTTATATAGGCCCAGGGGACTACCGATCGGCATTTCGATGGCACTACCTATCGGCAGGTGCCGATAGGCAGGGTCTGGAACCTGCCATTTGGCAGTGCGCTCCAGGCTTTTTGGGAAAATTGGTCGTCGAGGGAAAACCGTTGGTCAGAATCGTGCACGGGGTATACCGTTGGAAAGGTATTTTAGAGACCTTAGAAATTCCTTTCGACCGTTCCCGAGTTCGGGAGTTGACTTTGGGTCAAATGTGGCTCGGAAGCATTTATCGGTCCGCTGGACGGGAGATTATTCGGACGCAAATGGATCGTTCGTCCGCATGGTATGTCCGAATAGCGCATGGGGAGGACTGTTTGAAATGTTAGGAGATGTACTTCGACATTCCAAAGAGTTTGACCCGGTTTGGGGAGTTGACTTTGGTTAACCGGGCTCGAGAAGCATTCGGTGACCTCTCGGAGTCAAACGGATCGTTCGTTCGCATGGAAAGTCAGAATTGCGCACGAGATGGACCGTTGGAAAGGGTTTTCAGTCCCCTTCGAAGATTCATTCAGCCTCGGTCGAGCTGAAGAGTTGACTTAGGTCAAACAAAGCCCGGGAGCGCCCGGTGGCCTCTAGGTTGGGCTTCGAACGCAAACGGATCGTTCGTCCGCATGATAAGTCAGAATTGCGCACAGGCGGACCGTTGGAAAGGGTTTTCAGTTCCCTTCGAAGATTCATTCAGTCTCAATCGAGACGAAGAGTTTAACTTTTGGGTCCGACTGAGCCGGGGAGTACCCGATGGCTTTCAAGTCAGTACTCTGGACGTGACCATGGTTTACAGTGATGAATGGAGGTACTAGGGACCTACCGAGAGTTAGGGGGTAACAGAATGAGGTGTCTAAACTATGTTCTTGAGCGACAAATCAAAGATCCCATGGATTCATCAGGATATGATTGCCCTCACGCGCAAACCTCCCGTCGATTGCAAGTAAGCTAGGTATGTCATACACATAATCATCAATCAAACAAATAGGCATTATCATACCTATAATATACTATCAAAAAGGTACTCAAATTACCCTTAGATTATTCCCATACGTAGCATTATATCACTTTAATTCCCACGTATTAAATTATCATAACTTTACTTCTTAAATTTAGTTATCCTCGAGCCTCACTCATTAGTCAAGGTTCAAATAGGTTTTTCCTCAACATATATTCAGTAAGAAGTCACTAATACCCTACTGGTCCATATCGCCATATCTCTCGAATTACTATGAATTAAACTCTCCCTTTAATTAGGGTTAAAACCGATAGTCTCAAATCTCTTATGAACACATCTTCTTTCACTTAGGATTAAACCCTCTTGTAAACTTAAGGATATCCAGGTGTTATATTCAATCACCCCTACTGGTCATATCTTAAATCCTCATGCGTACCAATTAGAATCCAACAAATGAATCTAACAACCGAAATACCTTTTTAATTAATTATCATTATTCTAATTAATTAAATCCCAATCAAATTAATTCAAATCTTAACTAGGGCTTACTGATCTTATATAAGTCCCATAATATCAATTGATAATCACCAAAGATCTACCAAAGGTTTGGGATAAGAATCAACATTTAAAAGAAACAACTTTAACAATTCTGGGGAGGTCGATCGATCGAAGGAAGGGGGGGATCGATCGCCTAGGTAACAACCCAGTTTTTCTGCATTTCTTCTACTACGGGTTTAACCATTTTTTATCATTCAAACCTTCATATAAACAACGCAAATGACTTATAATCCTTACTACATGATGTATCAACATATATAAATGATTCCTAATGATTTGAACATCCTATAATCATCAAGAGTTTGAATTAAAAGCATGTTTATATCCTCTTTTTCCAGAAATTTATCAACCTAATATCCTCAAGAACACAACAATGATTTTCAGAATTTCTTCAATAGATATATGATTATTTCGTGGATTATTTTCAACCTACAACATGAGTTTGATTCTTATATACTTTCAGATTCCAGAAATACATTTAACAAATCCATTATTATCTTTCAAACATGAAAAATCATCTCTTTTTATAACTATTCTAGCATGGACAATATACAAACTTAGATTGCCATTATCAAATACTTGCCTCTTATGAAGATCTGATCCTTTGGTGTTGAATATCACAGGTGGTTCTCCTTTTTTCGGCCAACTTCAGGTGGTGGTTGATGGTGGTGACCCTTGGTTCTTAGTTATTCTCCTTCCCAAGTAAACTCTTCTCTTCCCAAGCAACCTTTCACTCTCTCTAAGAAGATGACTTCTCAATATTGTGTAGAAGAGATGAAATGAACCTACGTACACTAATCTGCAAATACTTATAATAAGATAAAATTCGAAATCACTATTCATCCCCCTTGTAAAAATAACCAAAATGCCCTTTTGGATTGTCTTTTCATTTCCAAATGACCCGAGACCCAAAACCAACGTCCAAATAGACTTTTCTGACTATTTCAACCCTTCCGGATGCAACGACGCAGTCGAAATGACTATAAGGTTGATGTAAATGTAAGTTTCCTTTTTAATTTAACAAATTAGTCCCGACACGTCCCATACCGCGTCTGACTAAAAATTCAAACTATTGAATTAATAACTCACAACAATATCAATAACATCCCATTAATATATTACCTAAATATCTTTAAGTAATATTCAGAATCATTCATTTTAGTATCCAAAATTCGGATAAAACCCAAACGAATTAATTTATAGTAAAATCCAATTAATCCATTAATTTAAAATATAACCCATTTTAAAGGTCATTAAAATCACGGGGTATTACAAAGAACTGACCGTGAAGTCACGGGATACCCGGTTTAAGAATACGACTAAAATTTGTAAATAACTAAACTTAAGCATAAAACATGCCGATAGAAGGGGAAAATAAAAAATAGCCCCTAAACGGCCTCGTAAGGGGCACGAACATCTTACACGGGACCACTATAACTCGTAAAAACTGTCCGCGTAGTCACATGATGCGCAATTTGAGAATATGACCAAAATTTATAAATAACGATACTTAGGCTTGAAAATATGTCGCTAGATTGGGAAAATCCAAAACAACTCCCAAACGACCCTATAAGGGCACGATCGCCTCGTATGGGACTAATATAACTCGTATAAACTAGTCGCATATTCACGAGACGCCCCATTTGAGAATACGATTAAAATTTGCAAATAACAAAACTTGGGCTTAAAAATATGCCGTTAGAGAGGAAAATATAAATCAAACCCCAAATGGCCCCGTAAAGGCACGAACACCTCGCACGAGACGAATGTAACTCGTAGAAAATGATTATGTAGTCACGGGATGCCTAGTTTAAGAATATGACTAAAATTTGTAAATAACTAGACTTAGGCTTAAAGACATGCCGCTGGAGGGGGGACACCCAAAATAACCCCCAAATGGATCCGTGAGGAGCACGGACACCTCGCATGGGACTAATGTAACTCATATGAACTGACCACGTAGTCACAGGACGTCCGGTTGAGGAATATGACTAATATTTGTAATATCTAGACCTAGGTTTAAAAACATGCCACTATAGGGGGAATCCAAAACAACCCCCAAACGGCCTCGTAAGGGACACAAGCACCTCACGCATTTTTTTTAATTGTGAGTCACGAATTTGGGTCGTGAGCCATTTTTAATAGTGTCCCATACGTGGTCACGACCCAGGTCATTGACCAACTTTAAACATCAATCCACCCATGGTCACGACACAGGTATGTGATCACAAAGCCATATATTATCCGAAGGACGAGGTCATCCCTAATTTTGGGTCATGGATGAAGTCCACTATCACATCTTTTAGTCATGATGAAAATGCTCACGGAACTCAACCATGACCCGAGGGCCTGTTCACGGCTAAGAACTGTGACCATTCTTGGTTTGTGGTGTAGGGATATCATTGGAAGTTGTATCGAGACAACATCTTTGTTGGCAACCAATATAAATTATTTCTAATCCAATTAAGATACTTCACTCTATTGTTATCTCACTTAGCTTCATAAACAAGTGCTACACATACTCTTGTTTACCTATTTTTTCCATGTTGATTTTGAGTGCAATTTTATAAGAAAATAAAAGAGAAAGTATTTAGCTTTTCAAAGAGTAATTTTCTTAGTTCGTCTCTTGTGTGTATTTCAAGCTTTGTGATTCACTCTTGAATTAGTAAAGGTAAGACTTTTATTCTCAATATAGTTTTGACAAATAATTTTCCAAATATAATTTGTTATTGAGTATAACCTTATTTCAATCTTGGAAAACACACTTTTGAGTTTTTAAAAAATCCAAATATTTTACTATATCTTTTCAAACACAAGATATCCTCATGCATCCTAGTTGTAATCAATGGTTATTCGATGGTTTCGTTACCTTAAAACAAAAATAACTCCTTTAGATTATGGGAAAATAAAAAGGCAAATTTAGAGTTTGGCGTTGTTTTGATTATATTAGGTTAGCTGACCGTAAAAGACATAAATTTGGGAGTAAAGAGGTATAATGTGCCTTTGGGGGTTACATTCTCATCACTAAAGCCACTTGATTTTTAGATATTAAAAATAATTTTGTTATTGAATCTATTGATGTTGATTATTGTGAATATATATTTCCTTGTAAATTTGAGAATAATAGGGGTTCTATGAATCCTAGGTACTCCACTCCTAGGCATATTGAATGTAGAATCCACGATAAAGACCCCGAATTAGTCACTGAACCTAGAAAAGGTAAGATAGCTAAACTTCCGAAAAACTATGTGCCCGATTTCTATACTTTTACCCTCGAAAGAGATCCTTCCAATTTGGAGGATGCTATTACCCTTTCAAAAGTTTAATTTTGTAGAATTCATTCAAGATGACATGGATTCCTTAATGTCTAATAATACATAGGAACTTGTTGATTTACGACTTGGATGTAAATTGGTGCTTGAAAAGAAGTTAAAACCTGAAGGTTTAGTGGAGACGTATAAGGCTAAGTCGGTAGCAAAAGGAAAATACTGACCTTTTTAAACATATTCTCCTATTTCTAGAATTACATCTATTATAGTTTTACTTATTTTTGTTGCAATTCATGATTTTATGATACACCAAATGGATGTAAAGACTACTTTTTTAAATGGGGAATGATAAGCACCCAAAACTCTACATTTTATACCCAAAATATACGTATTTTAGTTGCTAATTCTCGATAATATGGGTCTTATGCGCTTAATTGTTCAATGTGCAGGCTTAATTGCAGTTGAAATGTCAAAAGTTATATTTCGAGGCAACTTGCAGTAAAATGGAGCTAATTCCCTTGTCCCATATCCTAGCCTACCCTAAACTGAGCCTAAACCTACCCAAAACCCTGTGTGTGTTTTGTTTGTCCCTTTTTAATATTTTTTAGATTTTTATTTTGTGTTTTTTATTTTTTTAGGTTTTATTTTAGATTTATTTAAAAAAATTTGATTTTATTTTCTATTTTTCTATTTTATTTTTTTTATTAGTATAATTTTATTTTATCTTTATTTTTATTAGTTATTAGGTTTATTTTTATTAGGATTAAATTTTTTTTAGGATTTCATTTATTTTTAGAGTTATTAGATTTTACATTCTTTTTAGGACTTTAGTTTTAGTTTAATAGATTTTTCCTTTTTCCTTTTTATTTCTTTTTAGTTTCATTTTTAATTTGAGTCTTTATTTTATTTTTAGAGTATGATTTTTATTTTTAGATTTTTAGTTTTATTCGTTTTATTTTTTTTAATGTTAGTTATTTTTAAGGGTCCAAATTAAACACACACATAAGCCCACTCACACCCACCTATACCACACTCACCTACACCTAACTAAACCCTCACCCTCACCCTCACTCAACTACCATACACCTAACCACACACTATGACCCCCACTTCATCTTCCCCATCACACACCCTCACTCTCTCTCCTTCCTCCATTTACAACAATCCCAAATCATCCTCTCACCACAAATCCACATCCACCATATTAACCCACTTGCTTTCCCATCTACTAGCAGCCATGGACCTACCCCGACCAATAAACCCAAACTCCCTTAACTCGGGGAGGTGAAACCTGCTGTAACCCGAGCCCTTCTTTGGACTGTACTATCTCCCCGACCCCAATCCCATGGCAGGAACCCAACTAACTCCTCACCACACCACCCGAATCCACCCCTACCCGATTCCATAGAGTCGATCCAACCCCACAACCCCAAACCAAGACCACCTGCAACACTCTTGCTCCGATCGTGACCCGTTACCAATCTCCGGCGTCGGCAACTCATGGAAACCTTCCATATTCGACCTGACCTCTCCCCTTGCAACCCCCGGACCCACTTCGTACCCCCCTCCGGCGGTCTGAACCGAACCCATCTCAACCCCTGCCACCTCCGGTGGCATCTTAACCCAGCACAACTCTTACCCGAGAACCCGCCACTGCTAAAACCTGACGCTAGTTTAACTTGACCCAAAACCGGCCAGAACCCGAACCCGATCGTGTCCATCCAAATACCCTTCCGCCCATACCCATTTGCAACACCTCCATGCCAAAACCAAATTCATTTTGTAAAGCCAAATCCGTAAGCTGCCAAAATGAAAACCAAGAGACCAAGTCAATGTCCACATGTCAATTAAAACCCCTTTAACCCCTTTCCCCTTTTTAACCCCCCAACTACTTTTTTTCCCCAACTTTCCATTATACCCTCTAAACCAAATCTGATTGTGTCACCCCATTTAACCCACATGCGCTCACACCTCTCTTACCTCATATGTACACACCCCATTTTCATGCACATTAAATCTTCCCAGAAATACCTCTTAGCCTCATGTTTGCCATGCATCTACTATAAAAGAAGACTCAAGTCCCCATTTGGACTTGGAGGATATATCATCAAATAGAGAAAGAAAATTCTAGAGAAAAGTATAGAGTTAGGTTAGAATAAATTAGGTAGAAATATTTGTAAATAGTTTTATTTTTTATTTTTAGTAGATATTTGTGAGGTTAAATTTTGTAAGAGAGTTAATTGAGTGGATATTTAATTTCAAATCACTTGGATGCTCAATTAGAGAGATTGTATGCTTCAAATTGGAAGATTATAGTTCAACTTTCTCAAAGAGATTTTGTTTGTTTGTTTTATTCCCTTCTATTTTATTTTAGTACCCTTGATTATTTGTTCATCATGTTTAATATCATGTTGGGCTAAATCCCCTTTCAAAGGGTGGGGTGAACCCTTATTTGATGTTATTTTAATTTAATCAGTTTGATTACTTGAAAATTCCCTTTGAATATTAATTTTGATCTCTCACCCTTAAATTTACGCCTCGAGTGAGGGTAACTGATTTTCGAGAGAAAATCGAAATTCTAGTTATAATACTCATTTTAGATTCGAACTAGAGATAATGGTTTTTTAAGTGGGGTATTATTACTTGAATTTCAACTCTATTTTTATTTTCTAAGATTTACATAAATTTTAATTGATCGATCCTAGTGGGTGATTAATTAAAAGGAGTGTAGATCTAGTTTTCTAGAGTTGTGGGGTGTTAAATTAAATTTTCTAAAAGATTACTATTAAAATTACATTTGCAACGAGAGTTGATTTGTAATTTTGATATTAATTTGAGAGAATTCAATTAATTCAATTAATTAATTAGAATAACTAAAATTTGTGGTGTAATCCCATTGCTTGATTGTTCTCATAATTATTTACCTCATTTTATCTCTTATTTTAGTGTTAGACTTTATTTTTCACTTTTAGTCACTTTCTAATTAGTTGTTTTCATCTCACATTATAGTTTAGTGATATTTCATCTCACCTCACCTAATTGTTTTAATATATGAAAAAGCTAAAAAAAATAAAAAAATCAAAAACCCAAAAAGAAAATAGAAAGTGAATTACAATTACTTTTCCCTCGCTTTACCCCCTTGATGTGGATTAATACCCTTACTTACCTTTACACTTGAGATTGTTATATTTGTAGGTAATTGAGGTTTTTATTATAGGAGCTTTTCAAGAAATGACGAATAATATATACGCAAAAGTTATTTCTATCAAATGGGGAATTAGAAGAAAATCCCATATGGATTAACAAAAAGGTTTTAGGGATTCCAACAATGGAAGTAGAGTTTGAAAATTAATTAAGTCTCTATACAGTTTGAAACAAGCACCAAAACAATGCCATGAAAATTTTAATAATATGATTATCTCTGATGGATTTAAAATAAATGAAAGCGGTGAGTGTATTTGTTATAAATGCAATTATTATGCGTGTGTGTTTTAATTTGCCTGTATTTTGATGATCTCTTAATTTTTGGTTCTAATATCAAAATAGTTAAAGAAACTAAAAAATTTCTATCACATAATTTTGACACAAAGGATATGGGAGAAACTAATGTTATATTAGATATTAAAATAACAAAATATAATTATAGGATTTGCATTGATAAGTCACATTATATTGAAAAAGTATAATTATTTTACTTGCAGACCCGTGTGTACCCCATTTGTTCCTAGTGTGAAATTATTTGCAAATGATGGTGATGCAATTAATCAAAAGGAATACATTAGAACTATCGGTGACATAAGATTTTCCATTGACTGTAGTAGAGCAGACATCTCCTACGTCGTAGGAGTACTTTGCAAATTCATTCGTAAACCTAGTTATGATTCCATATATGATCTCTCCACAAGAATATGAAGATTTTACCCCTGGGCTTAAAAGGGTCGGCCACAGTAGGATCGACTAAAATTCTGACAAACATATATGAACGTGAAAAATTAATCAATCAGATTATATTTTCCCATCCCAAGGCTATGAAAGTTAATGCGCATGTGAGGAATAATCACACTCTTCAAACAAATTTTAGAAGGACAAATGACACTCATCTAGTGGTGAATATTAACCAACATTCTCCATCTGACTCGGGGTGCCCATTTCACCCCAAGTCACCTATATCTACCCACCCATTGTACCTTATTCGATAAGTCATCTTATTGCACCGAAACACTGTAAAAGTACTATAGAGAGAGAAGGTACTTGTAAATTTTAAAATACTTCAGTAATTAGTGGAAAATGAGTTACTCTATAATGGTTGTATATATAATTGGGATGAACCACTTTAAATCCCTATGTTGAGTCCTTGTTCTTACTTTATCTTTACTTTTATTGTTCACATTTATACCCATAACTTATTATATTGCATAACACACTGAGTTACCTTCATATTAACTGAGGTATTACCAATTCGTGTAACATCAGTTTGTTGTCGTATGTGGGAACGAACTAATTAACTCAGCTTGTTTTCATGGGCGAACTTGATCATAACTTAGTCATAGGCACAAATTCTAATTAGATCAGATCTGAATCTATCGTTTGAAGGTTTGAGTTAAGGGTTTACCCTTATTCATCTTCAACTTGGTTCTTGGGAATTCTATGAGTTTTGTCACAAATTAATTGCAATTATGGGTGAAAAATACTATTCACCATCATAATTTTGGGTTATGATCTTAAAAACTCAATAAACTCATATTCATTTTTGTTTGTTCATCATATGTTGGAATTTTTTAGTAAAACTTTAACCCATAAACTTAGATCCAAAATTTTACTATTCACCCCCTTATCTAGAATTTTTAGGTAAGTTCATTTGGTTGAACTATCATTGTTAATGTCATCGGAATTGACTCTGTAACCACCTGCAGTTGGGATAAACGCCTTAAGCAACGCGCCATTTTCACACATGGCAAAGCTCACCATAGATCTGAAGATGATGGCTGCAAAACAAGAAAAGAATAAAGTCTTAGATGATGACTCTAACACAAACAATTATAGGAAGAAGCTCAGAGAGTGTGATGAACCCTCACACTCTAATGGTGAGGGGAAGTAAAACCCACCTGAGGAATTTCTGAATGCACCAAGGAAGATTGAACCTTCGAGTGGGTATAGGGGAATGTCAACCGTAAGGGGTTTGACCTATATTCGACCTCGTGACTTGTCTCATACATTTTGATGACTGTGAGCAGAAGAGGCTCAACGAAAGAATGTCCATTAGATAATCAACCGAAAAGCGAAAGGTTATGGAAAAGCTTTATTCAGAGCCTAAAGGGGATAAATCTGATAAAGAGTAGGAACCCCTTTGAAAGGGGAAAGATGGAGGGATATTCCTTCATCCCAAAAATCATAAGTTATCCCACTTCATTGAAGTTTAATCTCTAGGTAATAATACAAAAGTATGATGGCAGAAATAACCCCATTCATCGTGTTAAAATGTATTAGTTAGCTACGAATATTTTTTCAGTACCAGGTGAAATATGGTTTGGGGTATTCTCGAACATCCTCACGGGGACAGCACATGCGTGGTTCACGAGTTTACCAAAGGTTCATATCATAAGCTTTAAAGAACTCGTTGAAAATTCCATTCATAAAATTTTCTTCGGTTTGATATCGGCTAGGGGTGACCCACCTCCTTAACGTCCAATAAAATAAATGGGAGGATCTTAGAGACTTCATCTCCAGGTTCAATAAGGAAAATCTTGAAGTTGTCGATTATGTTGAAAATATTTCAATGACATCCCTCATTAATGAACTCCAACCCTTAAAACTATATTAGGCACTTTTAAAAGACCATCCTACTATAACGAATAAATTTAACCGAGGCTGGAAAAGTAATGGTCGATGAAGAAGCAATGGCGACTAAGGAAGGAGAGTTAAAAAAAGATGGTTCTGGAAAGTCTTCGCAGAGCAAGGACAAATAAAAGGGGGTAAGAAGTCAAAAGGCAAGTTAGCGAGTTATACACCCCTCACTATAAATGTCCACCATATCTCATATGAGATCAAAGATGGTGAAGAGATCAAGTGGCCAAGGAAGTTGAAGAACACACCTAACAAATGGAATAAGAATAAGTATTGTGACTTTCATAAAGATCATGAACATAACACTGATGATTGTTACGCTCTAAAGGATGAGATCGAGAAACTTATAAAAAAGGGTCGGTTGAACAAGTTTATATATCGAAATGGCTATCCTCGGGAGAAAAGAAATTGTCAAGGATCTCCTGTCTGAGATACAACAAAAAAAAATGGTAAAAAAAACTAAAGATGTGGAGTTAGATAGTGAATCCGTCGGGGAAGATGTTGAGTTTCCCCAAAAGAAAAAAGCTCCAAAAGTAAACTTATGCATGATTTCATTTGGCACGATGATGATTTCGGGAGAAGTAGCTGGTGGAGGAACTACATCTGATAACATAAAGGCCTATGTAAGAGAGGAAAAAATAGACGTTCGAGGAATGGACATAAATTATACGATAGAAAAGGAAGAACAAATTTACCATAGAAAACTGAACATCGATCGAGTGATCATTGACTTTTCTTGGATGGACTATAAGAACATCGTTTACCCACATGATGATCCATTAGTTGCGAGCCTCATGGTTAACCAATATAATGTTTCCCAAATCCTTATTGATGGAGGAATCTCAACAGATGTAATTTTTAGGGACTATTTGAGAGGTTTTAATTTAAATGTGAAAATAATGAAGCCTTATCAACAACCTCTCATCGACTTTGTTAGGGAGAAAGTATTCCTGTTTGGTATGATAGAATTGGACGTTTTCATGGGTAAGTGTCCAACTTGTCTAATGAATAAAGTAAACTTCTTTACCATGGATCAGCATTTGACATCGCCCAACAACATCATCTTGGGACGCGTTTCCCTCAAGCATTATGAAGTTGTTCTTTCTACGATTCATCAGATCATGAGGTTTCTTACTTGATTTGAGGTAGGAGACATACATGGAGATTAATTTGATGTTGTTGGGCGATGTCTCGCAACAACATCATCTTTCTGTGATTCTTCTTTGCAATGATACTTCACATTCGCTGAAAAAAGGGAATCTTATAACTGCAAGACTACATCGTACAATTTTATCGCTCTCGACCCTAGGGACGAGAAGAAATTGAAAAAGGGTGAGGCAACTGAGGAGGTAAAATGAGTGGTTCTTGATGAAAAGAACTCTGAAAAGATCGCCCAAATTAGCTCATTTTTTAAACCCAATGTCAAGGTCAAATTGGTGAAACTCCTGATAAGGAAGAGCATATTTGCATGGTCGTAGAAAGACATGCTCGGGATTGACCCTGAAACTATATGCCATCACCTGGATGTTAATCCTTTAACTAAGGAGGTTAAGCATAAAAGAAGGCGAGTTGCTCTCGTAAGATATCAAATAATTCAAGAAGAAGTAAAGAAGTTGTTTGATGCAGGTTTTATAGAGGTAGTCAAATATCCATCTTGTATGTCTAATGTAGTGCTCGTACCAAAGCCGAATGGTAAGTGGCCCATGTGTGTCAACTTCACCAACCCAAATAAGTCATGCTTAAAGGATTTCGTTCCTTTGCCTCAAATATATCAAATAGTGGATGCCACAATGGGCCATGATATCATGAGTTTCATGGATGTATAATGTGGCTACAACTAAATATCAATAAAAGAGGATGATGCTTACAAAACCTCGCTCATCACCGATATGGGTATGTGTTGTTATAAAGTGATGCCTTTTAGCATGAAGAATGCTAAGGCCATGTATTAATGGTTGGTAAAAAAAATTGATGATCAGATCAGACAAATGATGGAAATTTATATTGATGAAAGGTCTACAAAGAGTTTAAAGGTTGAGGATCATGTGAAAGACTTAACCAAAAACATTTGACACGATGGAAAATAATAAAATGAAGTTGAACGCAACTAAGTGCGTCTTTGGTGGGGGGTCGAGAACTTTTATAGGTTTCATCGTGAACTATAGAGGAACAAAGATTAAACCATAAAAAATTAAGGCTCTTATATAAATGAAGTCACCAAGAACTAAGAAGGAGGTCTAAAGACTCACAAGATGTGCTTCCACACTGAACAATTTCTCATCTGGGGGCACAAATAAATGTTTTCCATTCTTCAAGACATTGAGAAAAGTAGCCTCTTTCATCGTGGAGTGGGATAAAGAATGCAAAAAAGAATTTTAAGAACTTAAGATGTATTTGGGCTCTGCTCCCTTATTCTCACGACCATTGTACGGAGAAAATCTATACTTATATCTTATTGTTTCAGAATCAGTAGTTAGTTTGGCCATGTTTCTACTGAATCAGGCAGTGAAGATACCCGTTTATTCTACAAGTAAGGAATTTCAAGGGGCGAAGAGCCGGTAACTAAGTATAGAAAAGTTATTGCTTGCCCTCATCCACCAGATAAGAAATATGTAGCCTTACTTTAAAGCCCATTCAATTATTGTTCCAAAGGATCAACATCTGAGACAAATAATGCATAAACTTGAGAAGTCTAGTTAACTAATTGTGTGGTCTATTGAATTGGGAGCGTATGATATTTATTTCCAACCACACATAATAATCAAATGGCAAGCCCTAGTTAGTTTTGTCCCAAAATTTATATGGGAAGACCCAATTTCATCCGAGGAAGGTTCAACCTCTGGGATTCGGCTCCTTTTTCAGGAGCACTCTCCTAAGTTTCGACCTCTGGGGTTCATCCCTTGGAGGTCCAAATGCTATTTACGGTCACCTTCCCAAGGTTCAGCCTCTAAGGGTTCGACTCCTTCATCAAATTAACCTTCTCAAGGTTCAGCCTCTAAGGATTCGTCTCCTTCATCAGAGGCACCCCCTAAGGGTTGACCTACAGGGGTTTGGCCCCTTTATCAGATGCCCCTCCTCAAGGTTTTGCCTCTGAGATTTTATCCTGGACCATTACTCATTCTACTATAAAAAAGGGAAAGAAAGTTTTGTAATAAGAACACAATCTATTTTCATAAAAAAAATCCCAATTTGGAAGTTATACGTTGATGGCTCTTCGTGTATAGCAGTAATTAGAGCAGTGGATATACTTTCGGCCGCGAATGAAATTAATATTGAGTATGCAATACTATTCAATTTCTCAGCCTACAACAATGAGGCAGAGTATGAGGCTCTGATTGCTGGATTCAACCTTGCGCTGTCGTTAGAGTTAGATAAATTCAGGCTCGTAGCGACTCCTAGCTCATCTTTAGATATATATATTCGGAGAGTATGAGGCAAATATTAAGAATATGGTCAAGTATCTGGCTAAAGTGAAATCATTTATCCTCCGATTTGAGAATGTCAAAGTAATTAGAGTCTTACACATAGAATATGCATAAGCAGATTCCTTGGAAAGACACGCTTCGGCAAAAAGGACCCAACTCCGTAGAGTACTGGAAATTAAGATATTGGTAGAACCCAATATTGAACAAGAGATGAGTAGGAGTTATGAATATATAATCTCAACCTTAGTCCGTCATGTATAAACCCAATAATAGATTACCTTAAAGATGGAAAGTTTTAGAATCGAAGCGTTAAATTTGCAATTTTTTTAGGCAACAAAATTTGCAAACTTTTAACATGTGCTATACAAAATAGGTTTTCTACTCCCACTTTTGAGGCGCGTTCACCCCTTAAAAGTAGACTACATTCTCAATGAGTTTGATGAGGGCTCTCGTAAAAGTCATATAACAGGTAGATAAATAGGAAAACGAATTGTCATGCATAGATATTTTTTGTCAACCTTGGGCAAAGATGCACACGCTTATGAAAAAATGCAATTTTTTTCATAGGCCAGCGAATATAAAACATTACCCATCAAACTCTCACTCCAATAAATATTTCATGGCCATTTGCCTAGTGGGGGATGGCTATTATTGGTCCTCTCCCACCAGAACCTAAAAGGTTTATGTAGTAGGAAATAACAGTATATTACTTTATAAGATGGGTGGAAATCGAAACCTTAATAGAGACTACCAATAAAAATGCTTTCAATTCACGTGGAAGATATCTTGTGTAGATATGGGATCCCTTAGGCTTTCATTACTGACCATGGGAGTCAGTTCAATAATAACGCATTCAACACCTACTGTGAGCAGCAAGACATAAAGCATTTATTCTCCGCACCAGCTCACCATAAAACCGATGGCCAAACCAAAGTCAGAAACAAAACCTTACTTTCTGGGATCAAGGAAAGGTTGGATAAAGCCAAAGGAAAATGGACGGAGGAGATTTATAGTGTATTGTGGGCACACTAAACTACTCCAAGGACCCTATCGGGGGAAACCTGTCACACCCCGCCTAATTCTGGCGTCGGCCGCCACCAAAACTAAGTCGGGCGTGAGTAAATAAAATACCATTCTTAGCATGAGACAGATATGAGACATAAATAAATCAGTCCATAAGATAAACAATTGAGTCAATCTCAAAGGATCATAAATAACTAAGCGATAAAAGATCCATCACATGCTAACTCCAAAAGAAATCCATACACCAATAATGATTAAATAAAATCTGAATAATCCCAACAGGAATTCTCTAAACAACTTTGGAACCGAATCGCCCAATAAAACTCCAATGAAGTCCCATAATACGACTGGAAAAGAAAGTCAAACTAAACTATGCCATAAAATGAGTAACTCCAGCTGCACCTCCAAATGATAACTCCGATAAACTTATGCGGCTTCTCCAAATCAAATCCTGAAAAAGATTAGTCAACGCATGGGTCAGAGCCAAAGCCCTGAGCAAGAATACACACTACTCCCCTCAAATAGGATCCTTGAATCCAGGCAGTAGCATTATACGCAATAAATATCACAATAGAGTATTTTAAATTAAACGGAATAATTAACCGCGATAAATATAATCTACTAACTACCCGCAAAAATCCCCATTTATAAAGGCACACCAATATGATTTTAAATTCCCAAGTCCCACGATGTGAATTTAATTATATTAACCAACTTTTATTATTGTACTCACTTTCTATTAAAGTGTCACACTTCCCCTTTGTCAATCGTCCTCTGACCCGTTTACTGTCGGCCCCAACACATGACAAGGTTCCCCTTATCAATCGTCCTCTGACCCGTTTACTGTCGGTCCCGACACATGACAAGGTTCCACACACGACACGACATAAATCGTCCTCTGACCCGTTTAAACTGTCGTCCCCGACACATTATGTCGCCACAAATTTTAATACCCGTTTTTATCTTAGGCATTAATTCTCAATTTCTCAATTTATAATCACCCCACCCTTTTAATCGATGTGAGACCCTCAAAATACCCCTTAGTCCCATACCTAAGGGTCCCCAAGTTATCAATACGTCCTATCCTATGTATATGAGGATTTTCTAATATAAATCTTAACTTAGTCTCGTTCTTAAACTACCGTAGCGACGATAAAGTAATAAAAATCAGCCCACCCTCAAGACGATAAAAATGCGATAATCTACCCTCACTAGTCCCATACCTAGAAGGCGTAAATCATCAAAAGGCATACCCACTAGTCCCATACCTAGAAGGTATCCTAAAATATAGGGAGAGCAATAATACCCAACAACCCGTCGTCACAAAGGCAACATCATAATACCAACAAGTCACACAAACAAGCATAATTAATCAATTTATAAAACTACGCATGATAGTCCAATTCAATTAAATCTTTAATTTAATTATTACAACGTCAACAATACCCAAACAATCTCATTTAATTATTTTAAATTAAATATACCAAGTTTTCATCATATATACATCAAAACCAAAATTTATTATCTCTACATGTATTACATGAGTTTTACGCACCCAAAAATCATTTATTTTAAAGCTAGGATTTTTCTACATGCAACCTACACCAATAAAACCCAAAATCACTCATGAATCCTACGTACCCAAAGGGTTATGAATATTATTCCGATTAAAAGATTTTATAAAAACAGTCCCATAATTAGTGTCCACCTTTTCTAATTAAGTTACTAATTATTTTTAAGAAAACATGTAATTAAGTATTTGCGCGACACTTAAAACGCATAATACTAAAGGAAAAGAATAGAGTATTCATGCCTGTAAAGATTGTGTTGAAAATCTGATTTAAAATCTGGATTCCTCTCAAAAAATTAGCAAAAGAGTGTTCTTGAACGATCTTGATTAAACCCCAATTAAGCCTTCAAAAACTTGTGCCAAAACTTGTGACAAAAACTTGATTTTGTTGAAGGTTGATGATTATGAGTGAGAGGAAAAATATTTGGAATTGTTCTCTGGTGAAAAATTGAAGAAAAAGTGATTATGAGAAGCCCCCCTACGGATTAACAAGGTTATATAGTGATTAGGAGTCCTAATCCTACACAAACTCTTAAAAAAACAGCTTACAGCGCACGTTTTCTGGGAGGGTCGATCGATCACCCCGAAAAACTGACATTTTGCCCAAAAAATGCCATAAGGCAAAAATATTGTAAAATCTATATAAAATCCGTTTTAAATCCGATTTCAATTCCGCTTGAAGTTTTGTTCTTCTAAAATCATAACCAACATAATTAGCCAATAAAAATTATAAAATTCAAAAATTTATTTTTCTCGAAAATTCCAATTAATTAATTAAAATAATATATAAAAATACGGGGTGTTACATACTTTCCCACTAGCAAAGAATTTCGTCCTCGAAATTAGACGAAGCATACTCATCAACGCATAAATCTCGCAAAAGAAAATAAGGCTCATATATGCCTACCCGTAGAATGCCATAATTGGGCGCCCATACACCCAATCCTACGCGCACCTACCCCACGAACAACAAAATAATATATATTGCCTATATACATACACATAACTATGAAAATAGTGGCGTACCACATGCTCTCACAAATCCCCCACTCGATCCTATATCCGAAAGTCATCAAAATTCTAACTTCCTCAAATTAAATCTCAACATTAAAAATCGATACATACGGTACCTAACATCTGTACTAAAATCTCCAAAAAATTATCGTCTCCAAAATCCATTCTAAGGATCCCCACATCAAGCTTACTAATTCTAAACTCAATGTCTACAACGTCCTTAACTCAAAACTTCACATCTCCAAGAAACACATCTAACACGTATGCTAGACTCTCTACCTTAAGAAGTACAAATCAACAAAGGGAATCAAAGGTCAGCAACGCGGAAGCTAAACGGACTCATAACCTACGAGACCTAAGACCATGCTCTGATACCATCTGTCACACCCCGCCTAATTCTGGCGTCGGCCGCCACCAAAACTAAGCCGGGCGTGAGTAAATAAAATACCATTCTTAGCATGAGACAGATATGAGACATAAATAAATCAGTCCATAAGATAAACAATTGAGTCAATCTCAAAGGATCATAAATAACTAAGCGATAAAAGATCCATCACATGCTAACTCCAAAAGAAATCCATACACCAATAATGATTAAATAAAATCTGAATAATCCCAACAGGAATCCTCTAAACAACTTTGGAACCGAATGGCCCAATAAAACTCCAATGAAGTCTCATAATACGACTGGAAAAGAAAGTCAAACTAAACTATGCCATAAAATGAGTAACTCCAGCTGCACCTCCAAATGATAACTCCGATAAACTTATGCGGCTTCTCCAAATCAAATCCTGAAAAAGATTAGTCAACGCATGGGTCAGAGCCAAAGCCCTGAGCAAGAATACACACTACTCCCCTCAAATAGGATCCTTGAATCCAGACAGTAGCATTATACGCAATAAATATCACAATAGAGTATTTTAAATTAAACGAAATAATTAAACGCGATAAATATAATCTACTAACTACCCGCAAAAATCCCCATTTATAAAGGCACACCAATATGATTTTAAATTACCAAGTCCCATGATGTGAATTTAATTATATTAACCAACTTTGAGGGTGGAAGACTGTGTCTCTAAGAATGTTATATAAAAATATAACAAGTTACACCCGAATTGGCATGACCCTTATAGAATTACTGAAGAAGTTATCCCGGGAACCTATAGGCTAGAGAACTTGGAAAGAGAACCATTCAATAATCCATAGAACGTGGAGCACCTAAAAAAATATTATCATTAGGTAGGAAATGGAAATTTCGTGTAAATACGAACAATTCATACGATGTAAATACTTGCCCTATAGTGAATGAATACAATGAATATTTCCTTTTTACTTTGTTTGATAATGATTATGACAAGTTCCTTTATGATAAACTTCATTTATGACATAAAAAGGGAAGTGCCCAAAGATATTAACTCATAATCATTTCTCAAACTATGACATAGATGAGGATCGAGTCATGAAAAGAGTAAACCTAGCCAAGGTTCGACTCGTCTTTCAATAAAAACTTGGAGGGTACATAAGCCTAATCTGAAAAGATCAACGCAAAACCTGCAAAGACTATGTACCACCTGATAAGTCTTAGTCAATTCGTTAATGCTAAAAAAATTACAATAAAAAGGTCGTCATAAATGCCCATAGTAAAAGTTACAAATCATAACTACAAAAAATGATGAGCCAAATCTCAATAAAAACTATATATGATTTGATAAATCTTAGGCAACTTCGTTAATGGTGAAAAAAATTACAATAGAAAGGCCAGCATAAATGTCCTCAGTAAAAGTTACAAATCATAACGCCAAAAAGTGACGAGCCAAATCTCAACAAAGATGTTTTTTTAAACAATTTTATCCTCGTCTCAATGGTAAAACTTGGATGCAAACAAGGATAAACTTAATAAGGAAAGATTAACTGGTTCATCCAATTTAACATAAATCAGTTAAAGGGAAAGTCTTGATTGAATGTTACCTACTTACTCGATTGATTTAAGAGAAATTAGTTCGAGGAGAAAATAAGTATTCCCTTGATATTAATATATCATCATCGTCTTAATGCAAAAATTTAGATGTGACCTAGAATGAGCATAAAAGGAAAAGCAAACTTTGAGTTTCACTTGAAAAAGATTAACAATTTGTTTGGACAACTTAAGTAAAAGTTAGTTTAATCAACAATATTATATTAACTTGTTCGGCTAATTTAAGAAAAACTAGTTGAAAATAAAAGTTGAGTAAATCAACAATTTATAGGATTTATTTGACATTTGGAGTTAAACTTGAGTAATAAGGTCAAGCATACGGGACTATCAATAAAGAAACCTTCAAACATGACATGCTTAACCAAAATACTCATAAAATAACCACACACATAAAATACATATGAACGGAACAACATAAATATGTATCATAACAAAAATATGACTCAAAGGAGTTCAGAATATCATCCATTATAAGGAGAGAAATGTTAGGGATTACATGTTAAGTGTTTCCAAAATAAACTAAATAAAGGTCACGCAAGGCCGAATCAATTCTAAAAAAAAGTGAAATAGGTCTATGCGGTGGCATCCTCGGGGGTACCATCATCAAGGGTAGGGTCAGCTGTAAAATCTCCATCTCTCTCTTGGGTGACCGCAACATGCTGAGTAACATCGACCTCAACATTAGCAACAGATTCAGTAACATCCCATTTATCCCCCTGAGCATCCAACTCAACAGAGATGGCCTTGACTATAACATTATTAATCATAAAAGTGGTAACCTCCTCAGTAAGATTGGGATACTCTCGACTGACCAATACCTTCATCTTACTATATGATTAGGCTCAAATTCTTTCGAATTTATCCCCTTAATTTAAGGACTTTTATCATCTAGAGTAATGCAAAATGAATTAAATTATCACATTTCCTTGCTACCGACTCCTTTAATAAGTACATATAGTTTTGTGTATTTTTCATAAGTTTTACAGGTATCTAAAGCATTGAGGAAGGAAGAAATTGGAAAAGCATCGAAAGAAATCAAAGAAGGAAAGTCTAGGGGAAATTTCATAATTTTAAAACCTTAATCCGGAGTCGAAGCCAACTGGAGAGTTGAAGATATTTTAATTAGAAGAATATTGGAAGAAACGGCACATTAATCCGAGCTACGATGAAAAAGTTACGAGTATTTGAAGATGAGAAAAGCCCAAAAGAAGATCCCTACATGAATTCCATTGGCGAACCAAACCTTTATTTTTAAAAGGATCCGGATCGGGGTAGTTAAGCAAGTTCTGTATGAAAAAGGTAGGTGATCCGAACCTTTTTACTAAAAAGGATTCGGACCCCATGGCTAAAAAGTTCTGAATAAAAAAGGGTGCGATCCGAACCTTTTTCCCCAAAAGGATCCGGACCGCCCTTGCCTAAAGTTCGCTGTTTAAAATAAATGGGGGATCCGAACTGCCTTGCCCGATGGATCCGGATCGCTTGGGATTTCCTTGAATTTTCTTTTCTTTTTTCTTAAAGCGGGTGAATCTCTTGAAAATTTCGGAGTTATTTATTCAAGTTGGTTGCATAATAATAGGAGTTCAATTTTTTAGGTTTCTAATTAGGAGTAGAGTCTTTTTCTAGAAAAACCCTATTTTTTCCATAACAACATTTTGCTATAAGGATTTGAATCAAATTTTTGCAATTAAAGTAATATCTTTCCTTTAAGTTTTCAATTGCTCATTAGTTGATTATTGGTTTTGATTCTGCAATTCTCTTTTCATCTATTTTCTTTAGACTTACTGTTCTATTTCTTAAAAACCATGTTTTTCTCTAAGTTATTCATGTCCAGCTAATTTTCTAAGGGTTGGGATACATGAATCCAACCCGATGTCTTTTACAAATGCTTAAAATTAATTTTTGAATTAAATAATTGATTAAATCGTGTTGTGTGGTGATCACAACCGTTGTAGATCTTTTAATCTCGTTTGCCCTAGATAATCGGGATGCTTAAGAGTGAAATGCGCATGTAGCTATAATAACACCGCTTTATTCTTACACTTGATTATGTATGATGCGGGCTTGAACCTCATATGTGTAATAAATTATTTCAATTCAAGATTTGGTTTTAACATTAGTAAATGTACTAGGGTTGGAGGATTGTATCCCGACCTATCTTTCTCACTTGCAATCTTTTCAGTTAAAAACCCATTTTCAGAAGTAGTTTAAAAAGCATTTAAGTAGAAATTTCTCAATTTAGTAGGTAGATTTTCTCATTACTTCTAGTTGTAGTCACTTCCCATACCAAATCATCTTTTCTGTTTCATTTTTAGAGTCGAGTTATGGTTCTGAATCTTTCCAACGTCGTCACGATTTCATCATCCTATTTCATTATGGGGACGATTTCGAATTATCGAGTTTATTACTAACACGACAGGCTTGCACTTGAGCCTATATCAGCACAAACACTATATACACATTTGTGGTCGCGTCAAGTTTTTAGCGCCGTTGCTGGGGAATTAGGTAGACTTAAGCTAGATCGAGTCAATCTAAAACTTTGGCTAAAAAAATTAAAAATAAAATTTTATCTCTCAAAATTCCATTCATGCAGAATCCTGAGCAACCTCCTCAAAATAATTCAACCAAAATTCACGAAAATTCAATCGTTAAGTATAATCCTAACATCCCCCACACCCCTCGTATACCACAATTTTGGGTTCCACCTCCTACACTGCCAAATTCACTGTCTAATTACACTTCGAGTGACCCATCTAGTTACATTTCAGGTTACATGCCTAGTGAACTGAGTGAGGATACCGAGTCGTTAGCTGAGAGAGCCATGTCACGGCACAGTAGCGTAGGCACGGGTGAGGGAGAGGCACACTATCTACCCTTAAAAGAATTCATGTACCCAGAGCGATCAGTCACTCTAGGATTCTGCTCCCATATAATGCAAGGAAATTCTGTTTCCAGAATGGAATGATCCAAATCCTTCCCACATATCATAGAATGAAATCGAAGAAGCCCTATCTCCACATTCGGGAGTTTGAAGAAGCGTGCGAGACGTTCAGCGATCAAGTATGCACGACAAATGTGATCCACCTCAAGCTTTTCCCATTTTCTCTGAGGATAAAGCTAAGACCTGGTCATGATCTTTACCTACTAATTCTATTACGTCGTTGAATGAGTTATAATCTCAGTTTCTCATTAAGTTTTTCCCTTCACATCGGACGAACTCCATTAAGGCTCAAATTCAAACCTTTTGATAATTAGAAAATGAGTCGTTTGATCGATGTTTTGAATGTTTCAATGAGTTAGTTACTTCATGCCCTCATCATAGACTTGATAAATAGCATATCATTTCATTCTTATATAATGGGCTGAACATCAATTCCAAACAACTTGTTGAGACAATGTGTGATGGCCCTTTCGTCGAATTAGATGCTAATGATGTTGAAATCCACTTGAGGTATGTTGCTGACACCACTCAAGCATGGGATACATCTGACCCTAGCACTCAAAGTGGAACTCGCCAAGATGCCACCACCCCATCGACGGTCGGTCTGTTCAACATCGATAAAGATACCATGATGAACCATTGACTCGATCAAAGTGAGAAAGGTGTGAGAGAGTTACTCGCTATGTGCATAAGAGAACCAACTGGCCCAATCCATATCCCCGTTGAGAAAGTATGTGCTATTTGTGAAGCGGGACGTTCAACAAAATAATGTCCGACGATTCCCGCTTACAAAATTATACTTAATGAGAAGGTAAGTGGTGTAGGAGGATTCAAGGGTAATTTTGGAGTCCCCGCACGAAAATTATTATAACCCTTCATGGACCCCCCCCCCCCCAGGTTTTAGCTATAGACAACTGTAGGCTGCATTGAATCCTAATTCACATGTTCCCCTCCTCCACCTCCACGCTTTCAATAAGAACCACCAAAGCAAGGACATGGGCCAACTCCATATATCACTCCACCATGGAGAACTCTTGAGGACACGATACACCAATTCATAAACTCCTAAAGTGCAACCAATGCTAGATATGAGCACATGTTCAACGACATAAATGCGAACATTTAAAAGTTGCAATCATCGTTGAGTGTCCAAGAGAATGGTAAGTTTTCTGCTCAGGGCCAAAGACCTCCTCAAGGTCAAACTAGTTTTAACTCTACTTCCACATAATATCAAGAGAAATGTCAAGCCATAACAACTTTACGTAGTGGGAGGGTTATTGATTTATCACCTCCCCCACACGACATACCAAAAGACAAGGAGATTTTGCCTGACATGAAAGAAGCCAAAGAAGTCCCCTTAAAAGAGTGTGAAAAGGATGACACTAGCGAGCCCGATATAGTAGTAAAACAACCCACCGCATCGCTGTTTCCTCAACGGTTGGTTCCTCCCCAAAAAGGAACCCCTCGCGATGAAGTGCTAAAGAAAGTAAAATTAAACTTACCTTTCCTCGACGCCAATAAGCAAATTCCAGCTTATGCAAAAGTCATTAAGAACTTATTGACAGTGAAGATGAGGATGAAGGTAAAGAAAAACGTCTTTCTAGCACAAAATGTGAGCTCTGTATTGCTTAATGATCTCCCACCGAAATTTAAAGATCCCGGTGCACCCACCATTTCATGCATCATTGAAGAGAATAGAATTGAAAACGCCTCACTCGATTTGGGGACGAGTGTAAATATCCTCCCATGTTCCATCTATATCAACTTTATCTGGGTGACCTCAAACCCACAAAGATCATTCTCTAATTGGCGGATCGAACTGTGAAGATACCTAGGGGTATTATCGAGGATGTGATAGTCCAAGTTGATACCTTCCACTTTCATTTGGGACACGGAGACCTCCTTCACCTCGAGTAATCATGTTCCCATCATTCTTGGGCGCCCATTAATAGCTACGGCTAATGCACTGATTAATACTCGAAATAGGCGGATGCAACTCACTTTCGGGAACATGACTTTAGAGACTAACATCTTCAATATAGCCCAATATGTAGGGGAAGAAAATGATCTTCATACGGTAAGCCTTGTAGATGAGATCGTAGAAGAATACATAGATGAAAATTTTTATGGAGATGCGCTAGAAGCATGCCTCGTGTCGAGTAAAGAGAGTGGGGTAGCGTACACCGACTTTGAAAAGGAAGTAGAGGAGTTGAGGGTAATTCTGAATGCAAGAGTGTCGGACGAGGACGTGAGAGATGTGAGTTGAGTTTCTAGATTCGAGGAGCTACCACCGAGGGAATCATGCATGGTTCCCTCCAGCGATAAATTCCCGACCCTCGAATTGAATAAACTACCCTCTAATATTAAATATACTTACCTAGAAGAGAATGAGACATTTCCTATTGTTGTCTCCTCTAGCCTAGACGAATAGCAAAAGGGTAGATTACTGAAAATTTTGAGGAAGCACCAAACTGATTTTGGTTGGCACATTGCTGATTTAAAGGGGATAGGTCATTTGATTTGTACCCACAAAATCCACCTCGAGGAGGATGTGAAGACCTCGAGGGAAATGCAAAGAAGGTTGAACCCTACTATGGAAGAGGTAGTGAGGGATGAAATCATTAAATTATTGGATGATGGGATTATCTACCCAATCTCTAATAGCAAGTGAGTGAGCCCCATTCAAGTATTCCAGAAAAAGTTGGGTATAATAGTGATTGAAAATGCTAAGGGGAGAGCCAGTTCCCAACGTACCACCTTTGGGTGCGGCGTTTGCATTGATTATCAGAAACTCAATGCAAGAACTAGGAAGGATTATTTCCCCTTTCCATTTATTGATCAAATGCTAGAGAGAGTAGCAAGCCACCCTTATTATTGCTTTTTAGATGGTTATTCCGGATATAACTAGATTGAGGTAGATGTACTTGATCAAGAGAAGACGACTTTCGCTTGCCCCTTTGGTACATTTGCCTATAAACGTATGCCATTCGGCTTATGTAATGCACCCGCAACCTTTCAAAGGTGCATGTTAAGTCTCTTCAGCTACATGATTGAGAGAGGACTTGAAGTGTTCATGGATGATTTTAGCATTTTGGCACCTCTTTAGATCTTTGTTTAGCCAATCTTGAGAAAGTACTAGCCCGATATGTGGAGAAGAGCCTAGTGGTGAATTGGGAGAAATGTCATTTTATAGTCATGGAGGGAATTGTTCTTAACCACATTATTTCATCCAAAGGGATTGAGGTTGATAGAGCAAAAATAGATGTCATAGATGACCTACCCCTACTAAAATCGCTAAAAGATGTGCGCTCTTTCTTGGGCCAAGTGGGGTTTTATACAAAGTTCAGTAAGGACTTTAGCGCCATTGCTAGACCCTTAAGCAACCTTCTTATCAAGGATAACCCATTTGAGTGGAATGAAGCATGCCAAAGTGCTTTTGAAAAATTGAAAAGCATGCTTGTTTCCGCTCCCATCATGAAAGCCCTAGATTGGTCCTTACCATTCGAGCTCATGTGTGATGCAAGCGATTTTGTGATAGGAGTTATTTTGGGCCAAAAGAAAGATAAAAATGCTCATGTTATCTACTATGCTATCCGGTCTCTTACCGGACCACAACTCAATTACTCCACTATAGAGAAGGAATTGCTAGCGGTAATATTTTCTCTAGACAAATTTCGGTCCTATCTCATTAGTTCCCCCATCACTTATTTCACCGACCACGCGGCTTTGAAATATCTGCTTGCTAAGAAGGACGTAAGGTCATGCCTCATAAGGTGGATCCTGCTCCTACAAGAGTTTAATGACTCCATTAGAGACAAGAAATGAGTAAAAAACGTCATTACCGATCATTTATCCTGGCTTGCGTCCAACGTACCTAGCGATCCTATACCCATAGAAGAATATTTCCCGGATGAGAAACTATTTTCCACGTCTTATTTGCCCTGGTTAGCGGATATAGTCAATTACCTTGTCACGGGAGCCATCCCTCCGGAGTGGACACCGTAAGATAAGAAGAGATTCATCACTTGGTCGCACATATTTTTCTATAATGATCCATTCCTTTTTAAATATTGTGCTGATCAAATCATCCGACGATGCGTACCGGATGACGAGATAACCAAAGTCATCAAATTCTATTATTCATAGGCATGTGGAGGTCACTTTTCAATGAAAAAGACAGACGCTAAAATTCTCAAAAAAGGTTTCTACGGGCCCACCATGTTTCGGGATGTAAGCAATTATTGCAAATCTACGATAGGTGTCACGATTACCCGACGAGACATGATGCCATTATCCCGGATACTCATCATTGAGATCTCTGACTGGTAGGATATTGACTTCATGGGCCCTTTCCCCTGTCTTTTTTATACCTATACATCCTTGTTGCGGTAGACTACGTTTATAAATGGGTGGAATCTCTAGCTACCATGATAAATGACAATAAAGTGGTGATACGTTTCCTACATGAACACATACTTTCTCGCTTCGGCGCTCCGAAAGCGATAATTAGCGATAATGGTGCGCATTTTTGCAACAGGCCATTCGAGAAGCTTATGAAGAAGTATGGCATCGTTCACAAGGTTGGAACGACCTATCACCCACAAACGAATGGGCACGCCGAGTTAGCGAATCATAAATCAAGAACATCTTAGAAAAGACTGTCGATCCCAGCTGTAAAGATTGGTCCCTTCGATTGAATGATTCACTATGGGCCTACCGCACTGCATATAAAACCCACTCGGCATGTCCCTATTCCTCTTTGTGTATAGAAAGCCTTGCCACCTTCCCGTCGAGCTACAACACAAAGCATATTGGGCCATTAAGTGGGTAAATTATGACATGGATAAAGCCGGTGAAGCTCGCAATCTTCAATTAAATGGGTTAGAGGAAATACGCAATGACGCGTATGAAACTATAAGATATCCAAAGCAAGGATGAAACTCGCACATGACAAGATTATTCGACACAAGGAGTTTCTTCCCTGGCAAAAAGTATTCCTCTATAACTCTCGGCTTCATCTATTTCCGGGAAAGTTGCGATATCGGTGGACTGGTCCATTAGTTGTGAAGAGCATATTCCCCCACGGAGCAGTGGAATTGGAAGATCCAAAGGGGAAAATACATTCAAAGTCTATGCTCAACACCTAAAGCCATATTTAGATATGTGCGTAGAGGATGTCGACACCATTTGGTTGTCGGACCCCGTTTATGGGGTAGAGTGAGCTGAAATTGAGAGGTCGTCGCACCCCCGATGCGTATGGGGTGATTCTTGTGTATAATAGCTATGTGTCGGTTAGGATAGGCGAAGTAGGTTCAATAAATTGGTGTGGACCACATTAAGCAAGTATGAAGCACGCATTGTGAGCAGCCCCGGATTTCGAGGAGATGATTGAGCGATAATCAGGGTCATGATTTAGTTGAAATTAAGTGGGAGAGCCATTAGAGTACAAGAGAGGGCCAGATATCAAATTAGAGGTTGACTTTGGTCATGATAATCAGGGCCAGATATCAAATCGAACCGCGCCTGGGCACCCGGTTCGGACCGCATTCGAAGAAAAATAAAATAAAAAAAGCGACGATCCGAACAGTCCCTGGGCACCCGGTCCGGATCGCCCTCTGGTTTTCTTCGACACTTCCCTAGGTGCATACCTCCTTCCCCAATACTTTCACCTCCATCCACTTTATTTTTCTCCACTGTTTCCCTCCCAAAATTCATCCCCTTTTCCCTCTATCCCTTTTCCCTCCAAATTCACCCTTTCCCACCCAATACCCACCTGTAAATACACCCCATTCTCCCCCCATCTCTCCCACACAAATTCTTCTAAGTCATTCTCTCCCTTAAACTCTAAATTTCTTTTACCCATCCTCTCTCTCCCTCGATGGCTGACTAAGACAGACCCACCAAGTACAACTCCATCAATGTCATCGGCAACAATCCCTACAACTACCGCTCTGATCAAGAAATGCGGTGGTGCGAGGAATTCTTTGGGCCAGCACACAATCTGCAAGTAGAGCGGGTCGTTAATTGGGCTGAGTTACCCAATTCCGTCACCAACCAGTTTTCTCCTAAAGGTTGGTGCCACTACCTTAATGAACCTTACAACAACGTTTGGGCGACTGAGGTCCGAGAGTTTTATGGCACACTCGTACACACTATCGAATTTGTAGCCGAAGCAAGTGTGCGGGGCCAATATATCCCACTTTCTACTGGGACACTCGCCGCGAAGCTAGCCGAAAAAGATGTCCCAAACCCGACCAATTACATCTACCCTAATCGTCTTCCTCCTATACACAAAGCGGTGTGCATCCAACGTCTAGCACCCGGGGAAATCTGGACCAAAGGCATTTTTTGGGTCGGTCGGATGACCAAGAAGGCGTGCCTCACATTCCAAATTGTATGCGCAAATATCCTGCAAAATTCAAATGATTTCGGCATGCGACCCCGGCAAGCCACCCTTATTTACCACCTCTTCGATCGCAACTCCTCCATTAATCTTGCGCTCATTATATACCGAGATATTTATTTTGCTGTGTTGAATGAAAATGGCACTACTCCCCTTCCTTAAGCACGACTAATTACATCCATTCTAGTCGACCATATAATCGCTCCACCCGTTGAATCTCTTCGCCTCCCACCCCCCTTTGTGCAGGCCACCCGGACCAAGAGTGAGCGCTAAATAGCCATCTAACGAGCGCGAGCAGTTGATAATGAGGACTCGACTGACGAGGAGAGTAGCTAAGAAGAGGAGGAAGACGTTGAAATGGGAAGGCAAGGAGTAGATTCTGATGAGGATGAGGACGATTATGATTTCGAGCTTCCCGATAATGATATTGATGCGCGCGTCGTAACCCTGGAAACAAAATTTGATGAGTCCCTCATGTAATACACAAGGGATCAGGAGCCCAACCAACGTGCTTACCAACCGAATACGAGCATGATGCATCGTCTGCAAGCTCATATACCAATTACCTTTTTTTTTTTGGGGGGGGGGGGATCCAAGCTATTTCTATGATCCCTATGACCCGAGCGTGCCTGATTGATCCAACCCCCACCCCAGTGACGCTTTTGTAGTTATTTGTTGTTTTTTGTGCGTGGGTTGATTATGCATGTTGATGTTTCCTTTCCTTTTTAATGTACCATAACCTATTTATATAAAAATTCGCATTTTCTCCATTTGCTTGTTTTATTTATCATACTTGTTATTTTGCTTTATTTAGATCTTAGTCCTTTTGATTGGGGACAATGCAAAAGTCTAAGTTAGGGGGGGTGACGAGTGCGTAATTCTAAAACTTCATAAATTTTCAAAATGACAAAAAAATTGAAAAAGTTTGAAAAAGCCAAAGATATTTTTCTTCAAAATAAATAAAAAATGGAATTTAAATTTGCCAAAAATATCATTAAAATTCGGTTTAAAGTCTCAAATTATAAAAATAAATTACACAAAGCCGAAATTGACCAAAGATGGAAATTGAAAGAAAATTGACGACTTTACGAATAAGTGTGGAGATTAACCAATCCGGTGAGATTTCGATCCTATCTATTTTTGTGAGAATATAAATCAATCCGAGTTAATGACCAACTCAACGTTCAATTCAGCGTGTAAATTAAGTCGTTGTGATCTCAATAGCCTTTTTTTGATCGGCTACGGGAAATGTAAGATGTTGTCTCGAAAAATGTGCTTAGTAAATCTCGAAATTTAATCCACCTCGAGACGCCTATGGTAACGCAATTAATAATTTGGGCAATGAAGTAGATCCTCGTTCGTGACCCAAAAAGATTGGTCGGAAAAAGTCAAGAAAATTACCCCTTTGCTACCCATTTTGAGCAGTATAAAAAATTTTCCTTTTCGTATGACAACCCAAAAATACCCAAATGGCCTGGAACTGAGAAAATTGTATATCCAGAAATTTAGTCCAAATGGTGCGAATAAAAGGGGTAGGAAAAATATAAAATGCTCAACAAAAATAACAAGAAACGAAAATTGAAAAAATAGAAAAAGAAAAGAAAAAGTGCAAATGCCCAAAAAAGTACTAATGGACACCTCAAGAATATTTTCCCATTCCAAATGTCCCAAACCATTTTCCATTACACCTCACAACTCGATAAAGTCCTAACCGAATCCAAATTGCGAAACGGGTTACCGTGTGGAGAGTTAAGGCACAAAAGATAATAAAAGAGATTAAATAGTGTGAATTGGAGGCGATGTTTTCATTTTCTTATAACCGTAATCCGATGATGAGATATTTTCACTATAAATTTCCGTCTTTTCAATCTTATGTGCGTGAATTCGTGTTCCATTGCATTTACTCTTTATATCACACACACCGAGAGAAAATATCCATTGTTCCGAGGGATTCGTTTGTGGGAGTATTCCGTGAGGATTTGAATCAAAATGAATTTTCGAAAAAGTAACATAATGGTCAATCGGTGGAAATCCGCGATTGAATTTCTGAATCCGCACGCACGCAATATGATTTGAGACTCTTGAATATGAATTGATGATGACTATTTTTTGGAAAAATTTAAATTGGATAATTTTTTAGTCTTTTAAATTTGCCTTGAGTCGAATTTTATGAGTATATTCACTGCAAGCCCTCGCGAGACACAACTCGTCCTACTAGGGTGGCCTAGGGATTTAAAGGCTTGTTGCATACGCTAAATGCAATCGCTTGCCCGCGAAAGTGGTACTCTATCCAAATAAAATGAAATTTTTGAGAGTTGATCCATAGTTAAATTCTTTTACATTGCTCGGGACGCGCAAAGTTCTAAGTTAGGGGGTTTGAATAGGCTCAAATTCTTCCGAATTTATACCCTTAATTTAAGGACTTTTATCATCTCAAGTAACGAAAAAATGAATTGAATTATCGCATTTCCATGCTACTGACTCCTTCTAACAAGTACATCTAGTTTCATATATTTCTCATGAGTTTTACATGTATTTAAAGCATTGGGGAAGAAAGAAATTGGAAAAGCATCAAAAGAAATCAAAGAAGGAAAGTCTAGGGGTAATTTCATAAATTTTCAACCTTAGTCCGGAGTCAAAGCTAACTGGAGAGTTGAAGATATTTCAATTACAAGAACATTAGAAGAAACAACATGTTAATCTGAGTTACTGTGAAAAATTTACGAGTATTTGAAGATGAGAAAAGTCTAGAAGAAGATCCCTGCATGAATTCTATAGGCAATCCGGACCTTTATGTTTAAATGGATCCGGATTGGGGTAGCTAAGCAAATTCTGTATGAAGAAGGCAGGCGATCCGGAACTTGTATCTAACCAAGGTGTAGACACTCATGATTATTTCCCTAGTAAGATTCTCGGTGTGAACATCTTGTCAGGCTATGAGAGAATTGGAAATAACCCTCCAAGCATTGGGGGTAGGCTGTGTGGGTACAAGTCCAATATGAGATAGAATGTCTCGTATATAAGTGAGAAATGGGAGATAAAACTCTAAAGGAAATGTGAATTTATAAATGGCAATATCAGAAGCATTATATGCATCATAAACTCTCTCACCTTCCCCCGAGGCCCTAACAGTGATAAACGATTTTTCACAGAAAAAATGCCTAAGCTTACAAACCTTTATCATATCCATAGAATTCCTATAAAGACATGCTCGTGAGAAGTCTATGGTGTAAATATCCTCATCGTTAACAGTCTCCTCCTCTTGAAGGTCATAGTTCAATGGGGGTTAGACATTGGCAAGATCAACAAATGAGGTATTCTCTAACTCCCAATTTCACTCAATGAGGTCAATTTCCTATGGAGCATAATGCTTTCTCCCAGAAGCAGTAGTCTCAGAATTAGAGGAAGTTGATACTTAAGAGGTTGAGGGTGAATATCTAGATAAAGAAGATAAGTTAGTGTTATCGATATTTGTAATGGTACTAGACGAAGAGGCTAGTGTCACAATATGTGCCGAAGAACGAATCAGCATACCGACAAGAACATCATCCATATCTGCCTCAAAAGTGTCATCGTCCCGTCCCGACTCATGGTATTTTTACCGATAGAGCAATCACCTAGAAGATAAGGGACATTAAGCCTAATACAGGGAGTAAAGCCAGAACCCTCTTGCACCCAAAAAGGGGGCCCTTCGAAATGAGGATACTGGGGGTAGACAACCCGCAAGGGGGTCGACCAAAATACCCTTAAGCTATGCTCTCATCATGTAATGTCCACCTAGTGAAATTCTCCCCAAACTCCTCGAAAAAAATCCTTAAATGGATCGGGCATTCACAATAACCTTAAGTTTCCACGAGTTTTAAAGATTAAACAATGATAAAGTCTATGAACTAAACCTAGAACAATGACGTATAATGCTTAAGACAAGCCTAATGATTTTAATGATGCGTGATTAAATATATATAAACTAAAAATGACTACAAAAAAAATATTTGATACATGCAAATCTTAGCGACGACCGATGAATGACTACGAACTCTAAGAACATGAATGGAAGCTCCCGCAACTCTTAGAGAGAGAGAGATATTTTTACGTAAAAGTAAAACCTTGGTGTGATGAAGAGGTGAAGAAAAATGAAATGGGTCGCGCATGACAAATCCCAACATTGGGAAACCCAAACGGTACAAGGCAGAAGTTCGAATGTCGCACGCCAAAATCTACATTGGAAGTTACCCTCGACTTAATTAGTCTTTAATAACTCAATTTAACCACCTCTAATAAGCCTTAACCTCGATAGGATCAACACCAACAATTGAGGATACCAACTTGAGACTCGACCAAAATTCTTAGGCCACAACTCTAAACAACCACAACTAAGTCCAACTCACACCTAACCCAAAATGGATTCAGAGCCAACAATAAAACTAGACTTCAATACTAAAATGCTCAAGCCGAATCCAATCTCGAGTCCCTATAATAACCAATCTAAACTGTGCCCATCTCGATGTCGGGGCGTCGGGGTCTCCGGAGGTGGATTCCTCATTCCTTCCCTATTATTTTCGCGGCGTGTGTGCGGGATTTCATCCTTTATAGGGGCGTTAAACCATCGCCAATGTGGGGTAATATGTAGAGATAGGGTCGCCAGTCTATTTTGCACAAAATATGCAAAAGAAATGTTATCGCCTTGAGATAACGACATCAAGGACAGTACTGATTCTTGCGAAACCATGTAGTTCAAAGATCCAGGGACTAAGTTACGAAATGGGAAGGTATTAGGCCCCCATCCCACCCTTTCGGTCTCTCATTGGCATGTGTTAATATTCTCGTGTAGAACTCCGTGATGTGTGTGCTCATGTGCATAATATAAATGAAGGGTGGAATTGTTCAACTCGCGTCATGGATAAAGTTGGAGCAAGGTCATCCTTCGGAGTGTTCCCAAAGTAGAAATTAAAAATAAAATGTAAGTCTTTATCGATTCACAAGTCGTTATATATCATGAGAATAAATTAAAATATATAGGGGAGGACTCGAGCCAAGGGGTTTACCCCCAAACGCCTACGTAGCCCAAGAGGGCATCAAAGTCCACGTAGTTTAAAGACAATATGAGATGGTGTTCAACCCATAAATCCAGTTGGGGACTTTATTATATGTGTGTGCATAGAAAAAGGTGTTTTAGTGCGAGAGAGTGTGATGAAAAATCTCCTTTTGGAATTTACAAACGAACCCTCTTTTTCTTATTTTTCGAGATTTTCTATGAAAATAAAGTATGTGAGAATACTAATAATAAAAATTTAGAATTAAGATGTGTGATATATTGAAGTTAAAATACTAAAGTAAAAATGAAGTAACTGATGCAAAATTAAGAGAATTTAAAAACAAAGAGGAAGAAATGCACCTCCTTATGAAGACTTGAAGTAGATCTTGCTTGTAGGTGCACTGATCTCAAGGTGAAGTGACGGTGGTTTAAGAAGGTGGGTGGGAATTTACTCAAAAGAGTATGAAAATAATGGGAGGAATATGGGATATGGGCTTTTTAGGAAAGAACAACTATGAATTAGGGGGAATTCTCTCCAAATTGCTGAGAGAGATGTTCAGGGGTTCCTTTTCAAAGTGAGGTCATGGCCTATATTTATATGGCCAAGTGGTGTGCTGATAGGCATGGTCCTAGACCTTCCTATCGGTATAGAACCTTGGACACACTACCGATAGGCAGGGTCCTGGGGTTGGCAATTGGTAGTCTGAGGCAGGTTTTTTTAAAAATGACCGTAAAATACGAATCGTAAGTCATAATCGCACACGGGATAGATCGTTAGAAAGGGTATTCAGAGCACTTTATGAATCCATTGAGTTGTTCTTGGGTTAAGAAGTTTATTGAGGTCAAACGAGGACCAAAAGCACCCGTTGGTCATTAGATGAGAAATTTTTGGAGGAAAACGGATCGTTCGTCCGAATCG
Source organism: Sambucus nigra (assembly GCA_949130495.1). Classification (NCBI taxonomy): domain Eukaryota; kingdom Viridiplantae; phylum Streptophyta; class Magnoliopsida; order Dipsacales; family Adoxaceae; genus Sambucus; species Sambucus nigra. Next base: position 39,395,923 of record OX422214.1, on the reverse strand, counting down.
TAAGGACAATTCACACATAAGACGGACCATTAGAAACGTTATTGAAATCTCTTTGAATATTCATTCAGCTTCATTTGGTTTGGAGATTTGACCTTGGTCAAACGGGGCCCGAAAGCTCATGATGACCCTTGGAAGTAAAATGGATTATTCGTCCGTACCATAAGGTTGATTCGTGCACGGGAAAAACTATTAAAAAGGATATCCAGGGCCCTTCGAAGATTCATTCAGATTCATTCGATCTAAGGAGTTGATAGGTGTCAAACAGAGCTCGGGAGCACCCGGTAGCCTGTAAATCACTTTTCGAGGTAAAAATGATCGTTCGTTTAAACCGTTAGGTCGATTCGTGCACAAGGTGGACCGTTAGAAAGGGGGGTTAGAGTCCTTCAAAGATTTATTTATCTTTCACCCATACAAGAAAGTTAATCGGAGTCAAACGGGGCTTGGGAGTACCTGATGGCCTCTAGATCAGTAATAGGAGTATGACTTAGGGTTTGTAGTGGATTAGTGAGTGGTAAAGACCTAAGGAGGTACTTAGGGGGGATCCTAGGATGGGTTATCTATAGAGAGCTCCTCGATGGGTGAGCTTGGAATAAGTGAAGGATATCGAATGATAGACACCACATCAACGTTGGGAAAGATGTATTGTAGGTCTATTCTGAGGACCCGGAGGATAAGGTTGAACGATTCAGCAGGTCGAGGTCAAAAAATAGAGGAGAAAGACCAATTCAGTGGGTCGAAGATGTATTGAGGTTGGTTTTAAAGGCCAAGGAAGACCAATTTGGCGGGTTGAGGTTGATTCTTTAGATATAAGAAGATGAGGATGGCCGACTAAGCGGGTCGAGGTAAGTTTTTAGGACCTAAAATGACGAGGATGATCGGTTCAGCGGATTGAAGATGTATTCAGATTGGTTCTAAGCAGTTAGGGATACCAATTTGACGGGTCAATTCTGAGGACCTAAGGAGAGAAGGATGATCGATTCAGTGGGTCGAGGTCAGTTTTGAGGACCTAAAGAGATAATGGTGACCGATTCAGTGGGTTAAGGTCAATAGTGTTGAGGATGACCAATTCTGAGGGTTGAGGTTGATTTTGAGGACCTAGAGCTTCTAGGGACCAATTTTAAGGGTCGAGGTCAATTTCGAGGACCTAAAGTTATAACAACCAATTTCAAGGGTCGAGGTCAATTCTGAGGACCTAAAGTTATACCGACCAATTATGAGGGTCGAGGTTAGTTTCAAGGACCTAAAGTTATGATGACCAATTTTTGAGGGTCGAGGTCAATTATGAGGACCTAAAATTATAATGACCAATTCTATGGGTCGAGGTCAATTATGAGGACCTAAAGTTATAACGACCAATTCTGTGGATCGAGGTTAATTTTGAGGACTTAAAGTTATGACGATCGGGTCAAGGTCAATTATGAGGACCTAAGAATGTGACGAGCGATTCTGTAGGCCGAGGTCAATTCTGAGGACCTAAAGTTATGATAATCGATTTAACGGACCGAGGCCAATTTTGAGGACCTAAAGTTATACCGACAGATTCTATGAGCCGAGGTCAATTCTGAGGACCTAAAGTTACAATCACCGATTCTGCAGGCTGAGGTCAATTTTGAGGACCTAAAGTTGTGACGCGGAGAATTGCTCTCTTGAATATTTTTAAATCATCTTGAGAGTTTGGATGTACATGTGGTTCCGTTGGGGATTATGCTTATTTGGGACTTTGTTGGGAGAGGATTTATCTTTGAGATATCCAACTAGGGATTATGTCTTGAGACTCCACTAAGGAATGCTTACGCTGGATAATAGTAGACTTGGATGCAAACGCATTATTAGCTCTAGTTGTGGAACGTGTTAAGGATAGGTTTGCACGGTTAATCCTTTTGGGGATTATATTGGGGATAAGAGCGTAAGATTAGTTTTTTGGGGATTTCGAGTCTTGTAAGGGGTTAAGTGCTCCAAAAGTGACTTTATTAAGAAAAATGAGGTTCCATATTTTTGGTGATTTGGGGAATTTTTGGGATTTTTCTCTCATTTTTTGTACGAAATTTGGAAGGGTGTCGATAGGTAGTCTTGGGAGTTAACGACATGGAATCCTGGGCTTTCTTGGGAAAGGAAAAAGTTAACTGTCGACCAGCATGGTCATGGGGGCTCCTGATCGGCAGATCCCTTAGCCTTCTATAAAAAAGGGGTGAATTCTCTCCATTGTTCACATATTCAAGTTTTTGATTTTTTTTTCTATTTTTAAAAATCGTTCCTAAGTCCTTCTTACTTCAATACTCTAAATGACAAGTTCAAATGAGGTGTACGATAACACATGGTTGTCTGTCGATGACATGGATGGCTTGGAGTGGCAACCCAGGGTGCCTCTTACCTTGGGCAACGATAATGTCTTTTATTTGTTTGAGCCTCTGGTTGACGAGTGTATTATTTTAAGCAAGTTGTCACACCATCGTTCGTCTAGGGTGAGGAGCCCTAGTGACTATGTAAGTTAAGTGGCTTTTGGTATTAAATTTTATTTTTCTCTTTCTTCTTTGTGTTTGGGATGGATTTTTCTTATGGTTCTTTTGTAGACTACATTGCTCCTTCGTTTATCTGGTCTCAGTGGATGACGGGGTTGAAGGTCATTTGGGAGAGGCTTCCTAGTGCGATACACTAGATGGTCTCCTATGCGGATTTTGCTCCATTGGCAGAGGCTTTGGATGAGACACCGCGTTCTACTACAATTTTGTACGCTCTGGGAGATAGGTGGTGGGACACTACCCACACTTTCCATTTCATCTTTAGGGAGAAGACGGTGACTCCCATAGACGTCCAACAGCTGATAGGGGTTGAGTGTGAGGGGTTTCAGGTAGTGGTGGATCACACGCTGAGGTTGACGCCGGAGGCAGTGCAACCGACGTTGGGTGATGTGGGTACGATCATTTTTAGGGATTCGATCCGTATTTCTATTTTAAAGGAGACCCTTTTGAAGAGGAGGGTGGATATGACTGACGAGCGTCAGGTGAAGGAGACATCCCATCTATTTATTTTGCTTCTCTTGGGTGGCTTTTTGGTGGCGACGAGGTCCATCTCTGGTTCTTACCATGTTTGTGCACGATTTTTGAGGTCTGAATGTATGGCTGGAGGAGCCTGACCATGGAATCCCTTTATTTTTCTTTGGATTCTTTTATCCAGTGCTGTTGGCGGACTTTTACAGGGGCTACGTGTCTTTTGGAAGTAGTTTTGAGTTCATTTTCCATTTTCATGCGTTTCCTTGCATTCTTCTTTGGTTTCTTCTTTGTTGATTCTTATCTTTTGCAGGCGTGGTTCTATGAGGTGATGTAGTATAACACAAGTTTGATATCCCTAAAGGATAATATCTTAAGGGACTTCTATCTAATGTTCCGGTGGCGAAAGTCCATTGGAGGTCGAATCAGGCGTATCCATGGCGGATGTACGACGGGCTCTGAATGCCCTGGCGAGTGATCAGGTTATCTTTTTACCTTTTATGAGTATTTTGGTTTATTCATTCCTTGAGTATATATTAATTCTCTGTTGGGTATTGCAGGTGACATTCTAGCCCTGGGGGCGACTCAGCGTGATATGGGGGTGACGGGCCTACATGCACAGATGCGATGATTAATTGCGCATGAGTTTGGGTACGTCTAGTACCTAGAGAGAGGGTGGTTAGACAAATTATGGAGAAGGAGGTGGCGGTCCTACCATCGGTGCCCCTTATGCACATAAGGCGGGTGAAGGAGATGTTAGACGATGCCCGGATGACGCCAATAATTAAGGAGCCCTACACGCTCTATACAGATACGACGACGAGCTATGATTATCTAGATTTTGTGATGAGATGGATGATGCCCTCCTGTATCGTCAACGTGGAGAACATGCATCCACTCTCAGAAGCTTTTGGCAGAGGGACTGGTGCACCAGTGGGATCGGCCCACAGTGGTGGTGGCATGTCAGCGATGGCGGTAATAGAAGAGGCTCCGATTATTCAGGTTTCTCCCCCTTCTTACATGTTTTGATTGAGCATCCAGGAGTCACAAAGCATGTTGCATTGTCCTCACACGTCAGTTTTTGGATTAACGGGACATATAGATGATGTCATTCATCCTGAGAAATATCATTTTCTATTTCTTCTTGTTATGTTGACTTTCCTTTTTTTTATTGATTATTTTTGCCTTTTTCTTGTTGCCTCCTTGCTTTCAGTATGTTCGCGTGTCGATCCCTTGGCTAAGGGATATCAAGGATTGGATTTCCTCCATGTCTGATTATAATAAGAGCTCGGAATCTTCATGCTTTGTGTCGCCTACCACTTCTATTGAGGGCTCAGGTTCTTTGAGTGGAGGATCCATCGCTCACCGAAGGGGAAAGCGCGTCCACCGTGCGGGTTGAGGGTTATTGAAAAAGAGAGATTAGTTGTCCGGAATGAGTCCCGTTCTCTTTTTATTTTTCTTATCTGCAAAATTTATCTCAGTGAAACAATATATATGAAGAAACATGCAAAAAAAAAAAATTGGCTTTTTTTCCTGATTTAGTGACTTATTCTATATGCACTTTTTAATTTTTAGCTGAAATCGTTTATTTTATGCAAAGATAAAGATAAGTACGATAATGAAAGGCAAAAGGATTATTTAAAAGTGATTGACTCAGGGAAAGTATTTTTTAGTATGAATGATCTCTTGGGAGAAAGAACTGAATAAATAATCCGGGGGTAATTCTTGGAAATGGGGATTTTTCTCAAATTGATTTTGATAAAAGAGGAAAGATGGAATTTTCCCAAGTGGGGGGGGGGGGGGGGGGAGGGGGAGGTTACTGGTCGACATACCCCTTGACCTGCCTATTGAAATAGAGGTCAAGTAAAATCATCCCTAGGCCTTGATTGCACTTTACTGCACTTCAGAGTACTTTGGTGACGTTGGATTCTACCCGAGTTTCTAAGGCTCTTCTCTTTAGCCAAAGATTTCAAGTATAAAAGGGGGTGTGTGGGATGGTTTTTCTCCATCAATACCCACATCCTTATTTCTTTCTTTAAAGTCGTAATTTTCAAGTGGCTATCCCCATGTATGAAGGATTTTCTTGGTATCTTGACGGTCTAAAGAGCATGTGCTTGTATAATGTTGACTATGACACTTTTAACCTACATGGAGTTTCTTTGTAGCGTAACCGTGCTATAGACTGGAACCTGCTGACCACAGCAGTGCAATTTTAGTATCCTAAAGATCATGTTTTTCGTTTCAACCGGGATGAAATATGTCCCACTTATGAGGAGTTTTCAGCCATATTGGCGATTAACCCCAATGTGGAGATGAGTATGCTCGATTTCTCCCGTTCTTCCTAAATTTTCTTGTTGGAGTTGCTTCACATATCTCCCTCGGTGGCTAGACCATTGTTACCGGAGGGACCATTTTGTAATACCCCGTAATTTTAAATGACTTTTAAAATGGGTTATATTTTAAATTAATGGATTAATTAGATTTTATTATTAATTAATTCATTCGGGTTTATCCGGACGGTGGATATTAAAATGAAAGATTATGAATATTACTTAAAGATATTTAGGTAATATATGAATGTGATGTCATTGATATGACTGTATGATATAAATTCGGTAATTTATATTTTTAGTCAGACGCGGTATGGGACGTGTCGGGACTAGTTTATTAAATTAAAAAGGAAGTTTATTTTCTATCGATCTAATAGTAATTCCGACTGCTTCGTTGCGTCCGGAAGGTTCGAAATAGTCAGAAAAGTCTAGTTGGATGTTTATTTTGAGTCTCGGGTCATTTGGCTATGAATAGACAACCCGAAAGGGCATTTTGGTCATTTTCTAGTGGGATGAATAGTGATTTCGGATTTGGAACTATTATAAGTATTGGTAGATTAAGTGTATGGGGGTTATTCATCTCCTCTTCACAAATAAGAGCAGCCATCTTCCTAGAGAGAGTGTAAGAGTGCTTGGAAAGGGAAAAGTCACTTGGGAAGGAGAAGAACAAGAACCAAGGTTCACCACCACCAACCACCACCGGAGTTTGACCGAAGAAGGGACAACCAACTGAGATATACTACACCAAAGGATCAGACCTACAAGAAAGGCAAGTGTTTGATAATGGCAATTTAAGTTTGTATATTGTCCATGTTAGAATAATATGAAAAGAGAAGATTATTATTGTTTGGAAGAAATAATGGAGTATTAAATGGATTTCTGGAAAACTGAAATGATATAGGAATTTAACTCATATTTTAGGATGATAATAATCCACGAAATAGTCTGGAATCTGTTGAAGATATTATGAAAACCATTGATGTGTTCTTGAAGATGATATGTTGATAAATTCTGGAAATAAGGAGATAAACATGCTTTTTAATCCAATCCCTTGATGATTCTAGGATGTTTAGTGTACTGGAAATCGTTCATATATGTTGGTATATCATGTAGTAATAATAATAACTCATTTTGGAGGTTAATATGAAGGTTTGAATGAGTAAAAATGGTGAAACCCGTAGTTGCAGAAAATGCAGAAAATCAGGCCTGGACCTGAGGGATCGATCGATCGACCCCTGCCTTCGATCGATCGACCTCCCCAGATTATGTAAAGTTGTTTCGTTTTAAATGTTGATTCTTATCCCAAAACTTTTGTGGATCTTTGGTGAATATTATTTGGAGATTTTGGGACTTAGAAAATATCAGTAAACCCTTGATAAGATTTGAATAAATTGTTATTTGAATTCAAGTGATTAAAATGATGAAAATTATATCGAACGGAATTTCGGTTGCTAGATTCATTTGTTAAATTCTAATGGAGATGTATGAGGATTAAAGATAGGACCAGTAGGGGTGATTGAATATAACACCTGGGTATCCTTAAGTTTACAAGAGGGTTTAATCCTAAGTGAAAGAATATGTGTTTAAGAGAGATTTGAAACTATCGGTTTTAACCTTAATTAAAAGGAGAACTAAACTCGTAGTAGTTCGGGAGAATTAATGTTATGGACCAGTAGGATATTAGTGATTTCTTACTGAATATAAGATGAGGAAAATCCTATTTGAATCTTGTGATATGGGAGCTTAGAACACATTTTGATGGAAAGAGGTTATGAGGTTATCCCGATTGCTTAGTTAAAGTTTTCGGACCTCCTCGATCGACAAAGTTAAGTAGTAGTGTATTGGAGGGGTTCCTTGTTTGGATTTCGCTTTGCGAGACGCTCCGCGCATGAACCTTAACGACGTCGGTAGTGGAGAGATGTTATAGGATGCGAGGATAATTAAATTATGAAGTAAAGATATGATATTTTAATACGTGGAATTTAAAAGAGATTTAATGCTACGTATGGGAAATATCTGAGGGTAGTGATAATTACCTTATTGATATTATATTATAGGTATGATAATACCTATTTGACTGATTGATGATTATGTGTATGACATACCTAGCTTACTTGCTATCGGTGGGAGGTTTACGCGTGAGGGCAGTCATATCCTGATGAATCCATGGGATCTTTGATTTGTCGCTCGAGAACATAAGTCTATGAAAGACTTCTCGGGGAGTTGATAAGTCCGATGACTGTGGGTACGTAGGTATGTGCGTGACCCATGGATACGAGAACTATGTTCGCCTCCAATTTGTTTGTTGTTGTTTGTGGTTCGTGGAGTCTTACCGAACATGTAGTCCCCTATTCGGCGACCTGCGATGATGGGACATGATAGCAGAGTAATGCATTGCACCACAGCTGTGACTCGGGGTGCCGTATTATATATGAATATATATATATAATGGATTAAATGATTAAATGGATATATTGTGGTTAAATCTATCTACGGTGATAATTGTAGATAACGGTGAATAGAGAAAGATAATGGAATTAAGTTACTAAATGTTTATACTTATAGAATTAAAAAGCTTAACTCATGTTAATGAGAAACGATTTATACTAGCGAGTAATGATTCATGTTAATGAGAAACTAATCATATAAAGGAGTAATGTAAGTGAGTAATAATGTGACGTATGGTATGGGACATACGGGGATTATGATATGGGAATGGAATTATAATATGGAGACTAGAAAAGAGGAACCATTAACTAGGAGGTTAATAGGAAACATTAAGTGTGCACTCTAGTTGAGAGGTGAAAATTGCAAGTGAGAGTTGGATCTAACATGTACATAATAAATGCTTTCTTGCACTTGTTAAATACTTGCTGTTTTAAAAATAATCTACACATTCGGGCTCTGACCCGTTTCCTTGCATATTTTCTCTTCTATTGTATATCTATATCAGGTGTCCAGCAACAGGGACGCCAACCTTAGTTGATTGTGACGAGCTATGGAGCTATGGAAGTTTTTCTTAGACGCTTATCATCTTTTGATTCACAGTATTCTTAGTTAGGGCATGTCACCCAAAGGATTCAGTCATCTTTTCTATCGAGGTCAAATTCTATTGTATTCGGGACTTTTTAATACATTTAACATTGTTGGGATTGTTGTAAAGGATTTATATTATTTGGGAATGTTTATTCCAGTTGCATTTAAATTCTTTTTAGTTATTTATTTAGTGATCTGTGTTGTAGAATAAAATGTGTTGTGCTATTCTTAAACTAAAAAATGGTTTTGTTGAAATTTAAATTTGGAAAGTTTTTAACATCAGCTCAATTGAGTTTTGGGTGAGTTGTAAATGTTTTCGACAGTGATGCTAAGAATGAGCCAACTGTATATTCTGTTTTAATTTTTTATGGGACTAGCCACCCGGTATTTAATTAGGCGGGGTGTTACACATTTCTCTTCAGGTGATTTTGTATTCAATGTGTCTGAGGTTTGAGGATGTTGACTTTTTTGGGCTGTCGCCTTAGGCCTTAATGTGAGGCTATTATTGGTGGCGGGGGACTTGACCACGGATCCTGAGGCTGCTGTGATAATGTCCTGGATGTCTTACCGCCATAATCCTACGGTGGTAGTGATAGATGATACCCTAAACGACCTAGATGCTTGAAAGGAGGGTCGTTCTGACTTTTTGAGGGGGAGCCCCGTAATGTTGTTCATGTGGCTTATGGAGAGGTTCCTTCTGGAAGCCCCTCCTGAGTACCCTTCGGTGGTTGTGCCCAAAACTTTATCCGGCCTTCCTTCAGCTTCGGCCCATCTGTGGAGAGTTGGGTAAACTGGCTTGTAGAGCGTGGAGGTGGGGAGAATTACTCCCTATCTTACATCTTGGATATTACAGGTATGTGCGACTGGTGGGCCTTCGATGGACTTCTTTCAATTTCCTCTGGAGGCTCCTGCGTCAAGTCAGGTGGGAACAGATCGTGCCCCCTCGTATAACAAACTTCTTCTCGGTAGAGGATTTGACTGGATTACTGAGGATGATGCTGAGAGTATACGAAATGTTAATCAAGAGTGAAAAACTTAGGGACCTCCAGGGGCTGGTAATGATAATGAAGCAGGGCCATCCGACAGTTGAAGGTAGTGTATGTGAAGCTTGGGTGATTTTTGTGAAGCTATGGTGCTTGGGTGTTTTTTATATCTGGGATTTGGGGGTAATTTTGTGTGTTTTGGTTAGGGTTAGGTTTATTTAGGAAGAGTTTGGTCAACGGAGAGGGATAGTTAGTTTGACTCCCCTTGCTGATACTTCGTGTAACAGTGCAATTATCCTTAATCGAAAATAAAAGTTGATTTTAAACAAATTTTTTTGTGCCTCATAATGAGTTTTGCATTTGAATTATCAATATTAATCGCTAAGGCATACATAATACCTTTGTTCGTGCAAATGATATAATGAACCGTCGTTCTCGGAGGTTATAAACAATAGCAATTTGTGAAAAGAATGGTACCGAACCATTGTATGGCGTATGGGATGCCTACGTACCTCTGGGGTTTTTAAAAAATTTCGTGAGTTTCATTTTGAAAAGAGAAGATTTTTTGAGAGGATCAGTCCCACGTAGTTCGGGGTGGGAATATGAATATTTTTTTAGAATATAAGGGGGATGAGAAGAGTCGTAGCGCGTCGAGATTTCGGACTAAGGGTAAAATTTCTTGAGATGATCCAATTTAATTGGATGTGCCATCTCTCCTCCATCGAGGTCTGTGAGCACAGCGACGTCTCCTGAGAGAATCTTTTTCACGATTTAGGGGTCATTCCAATTTGGTTTGAATTTCTCTCTGGGGTCCCAGACGGGTTCTACGATCTCTTTAAGGGCAAGGTTTCCTTCTTGGACATCATAATCCTTGACTTTATTATTAAATTATCACGCCATCCGAAAATTATACGCGTGTATATGGTATATAGTTTTCAATCTCTTTTTTTCCAAGAGTGATAGCTCGTCAAATCGATTCTGGTGCTATTCTTCTCCGTCCGCTTTGCTTTCGAGTAAGAAGCAGAGGGAAGGTATTTCCAGCTCAACGGGTAGGATTGCTTCCATGTCGTATACTAGAGAATAAGGGGCAGTCCCAGTGGGTGTTGTGATTGAAGTGCGGTAGCCCCAGATGGCGTAAGGAATCCGATCGGCCCAATATTTGTAACTCTCAGTCATATTGTTATTTATGATCTTGAGAATTTTATTGGAAACTTCGACGACACCGTTGGTTTGAGGTTGGTGGAGAGAATATTTGTGTCTTTAAATCTCATACTCATCGACTAGTTCTGCGACCTCAACTTCAAAATAAACCCCATTATCGAATATTATCTTGTGGGGAACTCCGTATCGGCAGATGATGTTCTTTCTGATAAACTTGGCCACTTGCGTTCAACACCACGTATGACTCGCTTCGACCTATTTGGTGAAGTAATCAATGACGATCAGGATGAATTTGTGACCATTTGAATCTTTGGGAGTAACTTTCCCTATGATGTCAATACCTCGGGTGGAGAAGGGCCAAGGAGAGGTCATGTTGTATAGGTCATGGGGAGGCAAGTGTTAGAGATTGTCAAACTATTGGTATTTGAGGCATCTTCAGACATAGGTAGTGCAATATTAAACCATGGTGGTATAATAGTACCCTTGATGGATGATTTTTTTTTACAAGCATGTGATCGTTCATATGGGGCCCGCATTCCCCACTGTGGATCTTCTGCATCATTTCTTCAACATCAGCCCCTGCAATGCAATGCAAATGGGTTCCATCGAAGTTTCTCTTTCAATGTGCTTTACCGCATTTGATATATTGGGCAACCAGTTTGTGAAGGGTTGCATTGTCTTTCTTATCAGGGTCTTGGGGATACCTATCATATTTGAGGAGGCACTAAATGGTATAGTACCATAACCCAGCCATATCATAATACTCTTCGAGAATGAGTTCAATGTGGTAGCAGTGTGTAGGCTTAACTTGTTTTTTAACTAAGAAAGGGGCCATTCTTATTCCCTCGGGCATGTCGACCATGGAGGCCAGGGTAGTAAAGACATCAGCCATGATGTTATTTTCACGGGGCAAGTATCGAAAGGTGACAACATTAAATTGGGAGGCTAATTCTTTTAGGCGGGCATGGAAGGATAGGAGCCTTTCATCTTTGACATTCCATTGTCTGAGGATTTGATCGACAATAAGGGGAGAGTCTCCATATACATCTAGGCATTGAATTCCTTTTAGGAGGGCGATCTTGAGGCCTACAGTGCATGCTTCATACTCGGTTATGTTATTGGTGCAATGAAATTTTAGTTTGATGGTAATTAGGGTGTGAGAGTCATCTGGGGCGATTAGAAGTATCCCATTATCGTATCCTTTCTTATTGGCAGCTTCGTGAGGTGCAGAGAATATCTTCGTTTGGGAATTCAGAGATTCAAACAACCACTTCTTCCATGGTGTAATCAGCAAGGTAGTCGGAGAAGGGTATCCATTTCATTGATTTTGGTGTAATGTACATAATATCGAACTCGATCAATAACATGTGGTACCCCGCCTAATTAAATACCGGGTGATCAGTCCTTTATTAAATTATAATCAAGGTGAACGGTTGGTTCATTCTTAGCATCACTGTTGTAAAAATAACTTTTCCAATTAAACACCCTAATTAATTAAGCTAAGTGACATAAATCATTTTTAAGACATTAATCCCAAATTTCAATTAAAATCAATATTTTAAAACTTAACATAAATCATAAATTAAGAATCACCCAATAACGATATTGGAACAAGCAATCCAAATAATTAAACATCCAACTAATTGATTCCAACATTAAAACTTAAAGAAAAACATCTTGACATGAATAAATCCCAAAGTATAAATACTGGAAATAAACTAATCGCAATATCTGATAAACAACTGAATAATGGAAAAAGGGCGACACATGCCCAACTGAATAAATAGTGCTAGAAGTGGAATCAACGATGATGTCGTCTAAGCAAGAGGCCTGCAACTCCCACTTCAGCTGCAGCGCGTTCCTTACGGAGGATCTTATGTAAGACGCCCCTGTGGCTGGGCACCTGTAATATATAGAAATATATATACAAGAGAAAAGAGAGAATAGGAAACGGGATAGAGCCCGATTGTAAAAACAGTTTAAAATTAGTTTAGCAAGTATTTAAAATGCTACCGGCTAATCCAACAACATATTAGTAACGACACTCCCTTGAAAAAGTCTCACCTCTCTTCTAGTGTGCACCCTAACGCACTATTAATCCCAAAAGATTTAATTAATTTAAATTTCTCATTAGATTCCATGCCGACAATTTCTAGGACTAAGATAATTAAATTCCAGGAATTTAAGGTTGTCACATAACTCTTATTTAAATAAATAAAAAAAAAAATTAACAGTGTCACAACATTTCAGCCATAAATAATAAAACCGGAATATTTATCCATTAATTAACTTCTTTTAACCTCGGTAGGAAGTTACAAATTACAAGAATATATATATATTAATTACCCATATAATATATGTATACTACTGGCACCCCACATAATATTTATGGTGCTGGCATACTCTGCTATCAAGTCCCCGTATCACTCGTACTAAGGGAAATACTAGTTCGGAATCACTCTCGAACTGTATTAATACAAACAAACACAAATTGAGGCGAAACATAGTTCCAAGTCACTAAGAGGTCAGCACATGCCCTCATGTCTCTTAGGACCATCTGACTATCAATCAGATAGCTTGTACCAAGGATTTCTATGTTCTAGGGTACGAGTCAATATCCCCCATAAAGGTCCCATCAAGATAAGACTGTCCCAGTGCGGAAACCTCAGCGATAGCAAGTAGCGCGGGCATGATTTATTTACACATATATAAGATATATGATCAATCACAGAGTCATATAGATAGATAACTATTCACATTCATAAGTTAGGTACGCCCACGACCCAACATTATATTATTCCGTTCTTAGTACATTTTTATTCGATTATTTCTTATAACGGACTTATTCATTTTATTTTCGAAATTTAATTTATTCCAACTCACTTCTCACCTCTCGAAGTATTCTCTTTACCTAAGTACAATTTCAGTAGGCCCTCTAATCCAACTCCTAGAAATTTCGATTATTAAGTCTACGCACGTTATATTTCTTAGGCATGAATATTTCCCCGTTTACCCTTTATTTTCCCATTTCATTTAGGTTCCACTTAACGGGGTTTACCTTGACCCTACTGGTCCTTTTTATGTTTCATTATGTCCTAATAACATTAATCAAGATTTATTACGCATTTAATCGGATTAAGTCAACATAAGGAAAAATCTAGTTTTCCAGAAGGGGTCGATCGATCGATCGAACCGTCGATCGATCGACATTCTTTGGTCGATTGATCGATCAAGCAGGTATGGCGAAAACTGCAGAATACCAGTTACGGGAATTATCACCCAAAATCATCCAAATCCAAGTTTTTAACTCCAAACTCCCAGAAATTTATACCATAATCATTATAAACCCAAATGAACAATATTCTACGTAAGGCATGCGAATTTTCATCAAGTATCATGAATTAAAAGGGCCAAAATCTATATAAATCTCATGAACCCTAATAATTTCTTTAACTTAGTTCTTCTCATTCTTTTTTTTCCCAGAATTTCTACTTCTAACCCAATGTAAATTCGTGGTTCAACCTCTACATGTGAAGGGGATTTGCAGAATGATGTATATATCTCTACAACATGCGATTTCTAACGTCCAACATAGGTTTTCTTTCATAAAACTCATCCTAATCAACCCTAAACTAATATGAATTAAGCATTAACTAAATTAAGCAAGATAAATACTTGCCTAGGAATTTTTTATTTCTAATTTGTGGATGAAATCAGTGTGGTTGTGATCGTTGTTGCGCGATCTAACGTTTGGCGGTGACGGCGGTGCCAATGGAGGAATTCTTGGCCTAGAACTCCTTGGTAAGCTTTTCCTTTCCTTCTCCAATGGTCGTCTTTTGTTTTTGGTTGTGTTAACCCTAGAAGACAACCCTAAGCATTTGATATAACCTAGAAAATTCGTAGGTTTCCAAGCCTAAAAATACAAAATGCCTAAAACGCCTAAAACGCCCTCCCGGGGTGTTAATTAAGCCTAAAAACGCCCCGAGACCCAAACTAAACCCCCGGTTACATTATTTCGACTATCTCGACACTTTCGGACACATTGACGCACTCAAAATGACCATACGGGTGACTTATAATTTATTTACTTTTAATAGTCCAAATTTAATCCCGACACGACACAAACGCGTCCCGATAAATTTCCAAAATTATCAAATTAGATTCTCGTGATAATTTTACGAATCATAATTAAACCACTTACTTTACCCATAAAGTAACTTATAACAAAAATAATTACTAACTCTCATCACGCTAGTAAGTATTTAAATGATTTACCGAATTAATATTAATTTAATATCTCTAATTAAATTTAATAAATCCCTAAAATTAAAAAACATAAAAATACGGGGTATTACATACTTTCCCCCTAATAACGGAATTCCGTCCCGAAATCCGAAAAATAAGGTGTACCTGGTAAGAATAACTCTAGGTACTGCTCACGCATGTCCGCCTCACGCTCCCGAGTGGATTCCTCCACATTATGATCCTCCCATTGTACCCGGACAAGTGGGACTACCTTTGACCTCAATCTTCTTTCGCTATGGTCTAAGATAGACACTGGCCTCTCCTCGTAAGGGCTGTCTGGCTGTAAGTCAATCTCCTCAATCGCGATATGGGTATGGGCCATGTCATCTCGAAGGTATCGTCTCAACGACGAGATGTGGAATACACCGTGAATGCGATATAAATGCTCTGGCAATACCAATCTGTAAATGCGATGTAAATGCTCTCGATAATGGGAAATGGTCCCACGTACCTCAGATACAATTTTCCTTTCTTCCCGAACCTCATCACTCCTTTCATAGGAGATACACGTAGTAATACTTGGACCCCCACATTAAACTCTCGGAAGAACCGTTTTACGTCGGTGTAGCTTTTCTGCCTGTCTTGGGCTACCCGAATGCGACTCCTGATAATCTCAATCCTGGCAGAGGTTTCCTGAATCACCTCCGGTCCGAGCAACTTGTTATCCCCCATCTCTAGCCAACAAGTTAGGGAACGACAAGGCCTGCCATACAAAGCCTTAAATGGAGCCATGCCAATCATGAACTGATAAGTGTTATTATAAGCGAACTCTACCAGTGGAAGATGCGGCTCCCAACCTCCTCCAAAATCAAGGACACACATGCGTAACATATCCTCTAACATCTGATTAGTATGCTCTGTTTGTCCATCTGTCTGTGGGTGATAAGCTGAACTCAACCTCAACTCCGTACCCATGGCCTCCTGAAAGCTCGCCCATAAATGCAACACGAGAATCTTGTCTCTATCTGACACAATATTCAGGGGCACCCCATGTAATCTGACAATCTCAGCAATGAACAACCGAGCATACTGGCCCGTGGTATAGTCTGTCCGCACCGGAAGAAAATAATCCACCTTGGTCAAATGGTCCACTATCACACAGATGGAGTCGTGTCCCGGCTGTGATGTAGGAAACCCGGTAATAAAATCCATGGAAACACTCTCCCACTTCCATACGGATATTTCCAATGGCTGAAGCAAACCCGACGGTTTCTGGTGGTCTACCTTTACCAGCTGGCAGGTAGAACACTTGGACACAAACTCAGCAATGTCCTTTTTCATCCCACTCCACCAGTATTGCCGCCTCATATCCTGGTACATCTTATCTCCCCCAGGATGCACCGTAAATCGGGACCCGTAAGACTGGGTCATCACTACATGACGTAAGTCTACTCCTTCGGGAACCACCAATCTCCCATTAAACCTCAAACCTCAATCGGAACTAACAGAATAGGACGCAACTCCCTTAGCTAAAAGTCGTACAATCTGCTCCAGGAAAAATGGGTCTGCTATCTGTGCCTGTATTACCCTCGTAACAATCTCGGGTGTCACTGTCATGACATATATAAAGGAACGGGCTACTGCTTCCTGGTGACCCAACTCTTTCCACTTTGCTTTCCAGATGTCCGCTACATCGTCTATCGGTCTACGACTCAACGCATCGGCAACTACGTTGGCCTTCCCTGGATGGTACTGTATGTCGAACTAATAGTCCTTCACAAACTCTAACCACCTGCGCTGACGCATATTCAGCTCTCGCTGAGTGAACAGGTACTGTAGTGACTTGTGATCTGTGAACAAGCGAAATTTCTCCCCCATTAAATACTGTCTCCATATCCTCAATGCAAAGACGACCGCTGATAACTCTAGGTTATGTGTGGGGTAATTTTTCTCGTGCGGCTTAAGCTTGTGGGCGGCAAAAGCTATAGCCTTCTCTTCCTGCTGAAGTACTCCCCCAAGTCCCCGTAAAGAGGCATCGGTGTAAACCAGATACTCCACGCCTGGCTTAGGTAAAGCAAGGACCGGTGCTTAAGTAATCTTGTCTTTCAGCTCGTCGAAAGCCAATTGACAAGCATCGTCCCAAACATATGGTACCCCCTTGCGAGTCAGGTTCGTCAATGGACCCGCTATTTTGGAGAACCCCCGAATGAATCTCCTGTAGTATCCGACTAATCCCAAGAAACTACGCACTTCCATCGGTGTCGTGGGATGTCCCCACTCCCTCACCGCTGACACTTTACTCGGGTCAACTGCTATCCCTTATTCAGAAACAACATGTCCCAAGAACTGCACTTCCCGTAACCAGAACCCGCACTTCTCGTACTTAGCATACAACTGATGTTCTCGTAGAGTCTGAAGAACCTGTCTCAAGTGCTCGACATGCTCTTCCTCGGTGTGTGAATATATCAAGATGTCATCTATGAAGACGATGATAAACTGAAATAAGAACTCTCTGAACACTCGATTCATTAAGTCCATGAATATGACTGGAGCATTTGTGAGTTCAAATGGCATCACTCTGAACTCATAGGACCCATATCTCGTCAAGAAAGCAGTCTTCGAAACATCTTGCTCCCTAATATGTAGCTGATGGTACCCTGACCTCAGATCTATCTTCGAAAAGAAAGTTGCTCCCCTCAGCTGGTCGAACAAATCATCGATTCGAGGCAACGGATACTTATTCCGTATCGTGACCTTGTTCAGCTCCCGGTAGTCCACACATAGCCTCAGTAAACTATCTCTCTTTTTCACAAACAACACTGGAGCGCCCCAAGGTGAGGTACTCCTACGAATGAAGCCCTGACCTAATAACTGCTCTATCTGATCCCGTAACTCTCGCATTTTCGCCGAAGCCATACGATATGGAGCACGTGCTATCGGTCGAGTATCCGGTAATAAATCTATGGCAAAATCTATCTCTCGACTGGGGGGTAGGCCTGGTATCTCCTGAAATACATCAAAATACTCAAGTACAACTGGGATCGAGTCTAAGGGAATCACGACCTCCTTAGAGGTATCCTCCTCTATGTAATATAAATGAGCAGTCGAACCTCCCTCTGGGCGAGGCATCGCCACTACAAACATTTCTTGCCCCGAAATGGCAAATATAATACTCCCACCGAAACAATCTGTCATGGCTCTGTAAGCTGCGAGCCAATCCATACCAATAATAACATCGTGCTCATGCATATCTAAGACTAACATGTCAAATGGTAATACCAAGCTACCAATCTCTATTCCTACACCCCGACATATAAAGAAAATTAGCGAACCATTTCCCAGTGGTGAGTCTACACACGTTATAGTGCTCTCTATTGTGGCTAATAACCATAAGGCCTTCGCAAAATGAGTAGCTCTAAAATAGTGTGTCGCTTCAGTATCAAATAAAACCCAACCCATAGTACCATGGATAGAAAACATACCCTCAATCGCGAGCGGCGCCTGTGGAGCTGCTGCCTAGTGGACGTTATAGACACGTCCGTACTGTAATTGCCCTTGCTGCACTGGAGCGGCTGGAATGGCTGGTAGGGCTGGTACTTGAGCTGGTGCTGGGAGGGCAGCTGGAAAAAGTGGCCTCTGTGGCTCATTACGGGCACCTTGCTGCTATGGGGCCATATCACCCTCCGGACAATCCTGGCGCTTGTGGACATTTTTACCACACCCGAAGCATCGGCCCCTAAAATTTCCTCCCCTCTGTCCCTGCTGATTACGGCCCTGCTGGTCGTTACCACCTCGTCATTGGCCCTGCTGGCCCTGCTGAAATCGCTGTTGGCCCTACTGCTGCCCGTGTGGCTGACGATGTTGGCCCTACTGGCCCTGCTGATTAGGCTGGACCTGCTGACCCTGCCTAAATCCCCCAAATCTCTGCCTAAAATTACCTAATCGGAACCGCTTGGCAGGGTCCCCCTGATGGGAACTCTGCTCATGCTGACGAGTCTGCCCCTGAGATGTCGGTGCTCCACTAGCACCACTACCCCCTATCCTGCCCTGTTGGTCGGACTCTCCTGCTCGCTTGCTTCCCTGTAGATGGAAGCGGTGATCCTGGCAGTGTAGCAAAGCAGCATTGAGTACGCCTGTGTAGGTACTCAGAGACAGATTTCCTATAAAGTGCTGACGGATCCTCTAAGCTAACCCGTCCACAAACAATAGTATCTTCTTACCCTCAGTGGGTGCCTCATCTGGCACTATAGTGAGAAGTCTTGTGAACTCCTCTTCATACTCAGCAACAGTAGAATTTTCCAGCTTCAGACTCAGTAACTTCCTTCTCATCGCGTAATTTTGTGGTATTTTCAAAATATAGAGGAAAATAAAGTTTTTGGTTAAATTATTTTTATTGCACAAATATGATGGATTTTATTTTTAAAGATGAGTATTTCAAACGGTTTCGGAATTGGAATTAAAATGGAGTTTTAATTGAATTTTTATTATATAGAAGAGTCCTCAAAATATAAAACTCTCTAAGAGTTCTCAAAACATAAAACTCTCTAGCAAAAAAAAAATATTTAAAAATATTAAACGGTCCGATCGAGCTGAATTTTTTCTGTAGCTTCCTCTCGTCTTCAGCTAATTCTATGTAAAATTTCATCCAATTCCAACGGTCCGATCGTCCGGGGTAAAATTTTTAGTATTTGTGTCTGATTAGAACTCTTTTCTTAATCAAACTCTTAATACTTTGTATATCAACAAATTCGTGGCTTGGCTTTTCAAATAATTTTTTCTCAAACTTTTCAACCAGAAGACCGCTCCAAAATTACTCCCTTTCATATTCAAACCATAACCCCAAACTTATTCAAGATTTCAACCTTAGATTAGAAGGCTTATTTGGTGTTTTCTCGAGTTTGGGCTAGAACGAGATTTGATTATTTTTGCGAGAAGAACGTGATGGTGTGTTTAGATTTTGAGGCTGAAATTATGTGATGATTCATGTTGGTTCTTTTTTGTGGTTTAAGGTATGGGGTTTTACACAATATGCTCTTTAAATCTCTCGAGAGTTATTCCGTTGATTTCATGTTTAATTGAACTCAGATTTGAATTGTTAATTTCTTTGAAATCTGGAAAACTAATTCTTGGAATTATTTTTATTCATGTGGTATTATTCATGTTGTCGTTGAGCATGTTGTCATGAGATTTTAAAATGGCACGGACGTTGGGCACCCGCCAAAATTCCTGATACCAAGGGCTATGGCTTGATAAAGCATATGCGAATGGGGTGAGGCCTGGTGACCCGGTTTATGTGTTGTTGCAAAATTTATTGATAAAATGCTATTGAGATTCGCATTTGATTTGAATATTCATATTGTTGCGCTTTATTCATCGCTAACATATTACTGTTGAGCATCTTTCCTGTCGTATTGTGTACTTCCCCATCTTTTTCTTAGCTGGCTGGTGAGCACGGATTTGAGTGATATGGACCAATTGGGATGATTTTAGCGTGGATTATTTGGGAAGAACTTTAATAAAAGAAATGAGAAGACTTGTATTATTTTGATGTATAGAGCATGGAGATTTGTATTTTTCGAGTTAGATTGTTGTTGTATGTAATTCAAGAGACTTGGTATTAATTTGAAGAGATTGAGATTTGTAGTTCTCTTTTGTTGTTTTGGGATTTAGATGCTCTATACCTTGTTATATTGCGGTTTTGATATTTCCAGATTTCTAAATGAATTTATCAATTCAAATATGAGTCAATAATCACAAGAAAACAACGAGAATGATACTCGCGAGATTAAGGAGCATATTGTGTAAAACCCCATACTTTCTTTTAGTGGCAGGTTAGCGCGGATTTTGGGCGCTGTTGATGTAAAAGATTAGATCGCTCTAATTATTCAATCACAGATAAATAAAATGAGACAAAGATTTTTAAAGTGGTTCAGCCTTATATGAATGGCCTACGTCCACTGTTATGTTATTGCTGAGTGTTTTGGAATTCTCGAGTACAAGTTCTCTCAAGAAATTCCTGTCCCCTTGAATGAGGGTGATACAAGGTATTTATAGCCCTTAGGCTGTACATGAAAGGGTTGATACATTAAATGATATACATATGAAAGGGTAATACATTTAATGCAGCGTGTGCGTCAAGATGATAAACATTCAATGAATAGTTGAACTGTTGATTATTTGGCAATTAACACTACGTCCGAGATGCAGCTCGGACCGCCTTTGTTGCTCGTTGCTCAGGAGTTCCTCGGAGCGCTGGAGTATCTCGGAGTGCTAAAGTTCCTCGGTGTATCCTCATTGCTCGGAGAGAACATGAGTTGGTCGGGGAAATGAACTTCCTCGTTGCTATTGTGCCACGTAGATTGACACGTGTCTTCGTATTATTCGTCCATATCAGCATGTTAATTTTGGTATCAACAGAAGCCCCCAATGTTTCATATTTCGAACTTTGAGGAGTATGGAACATTCTTTCTTGGTATATGGCGATATTAAATGACTTTCCTGGGTTTTAGGAGTCTTTTCTTCATATTTGAATTTCCTTCCAAATTCGCAGAATCCGTCATTTTGCACCTTTATGGGCGCTTCGGTCTTCGTGCCCTTTTTGTCCTTTTAGCCGCCGGTAGCGTAACAATTTATTTTTCGCAATCATTTCTTTCGCAGCTTCCCAAGGTAAAGTATTTAAACTTCTTAGGTAACCATACCGTCTTCTACCTTTTCCAATTTTCTGCATTCAAGCTTTCTGTTCTCTCTCTCTTGTGCGTTCATCTTTTCCTTCGCTAGTTGTCAGCTCTTCCTTTTTCTTGTAAGATTCTCTTCTTTTCTTCTGTATTTCTTTTATTCACTATGGTTTATCTTGTGGAATCTGTTGAGAAATTTCGTTCCGATTTTTCCATTCCTTCCTGGGTAACTCTGGAGGTTCTTTCTGAGCCTTCAGATTATTTTCGATTGGCTGAGGGACATTGGTTCCCCAGTCTATTCATTGCTGAATGTGGATTTTCTTTTCTGCCAAACCCCTTATGCTTAGAGTTCTGTCAGTACTTTGACGTTGTTCCTGCAAAAATATCCCCCAATTAATGGAGAATAATTAATGGGGTGTATAAATTAAATCTGACTCATGGGACTCGTATAGGGATTCCTGAAATTATGTATTGCTATAGATGGGCTGTTTTAGATAATGTTTACTACTTAAAAACTAGGTTTTTAAATAGGGCTCTTGTAGTTAACCTCCCTGATGCAAATAGAAATTATTTTGAACATGGGGTGGTTATTAAAAATTGGAAATATGCCCCCTTGGTTGGAGATGCAGTATACCAGGGTCCTAAATGCCCCCCATATGGCAATGGGATAGGTTTATTCTCATTTTCCTTTACTTATGAAATTATGCTTTTATCATATTTGACAAAATGCATGACTGATATATTTTTTTTTTTTGCAGTTAATAGCAAAAGAAAAACTCCGAAAGAATCAGAGGTTAATATTAAGCATCTGAAATTTATCTGGGGTTTGCACAAGAACGTTGCAGACGAGCACATCAGGTCTGCATCATATTTGCTGCAGTATAAGAGCTATACGACTTCTTATACTGCTCGTCCTGTGATTAGATCTGTTGAGCCAGCCTTAACTCCAGAGGATTCTTCTTCAGATTCTCACATCCCTTTAAGTCAGAGAATGGGCAGGAAAAGAGCTCCTCCTGCTTTATTTGATGACACTACTTCTGCTGCTGAGGCCAAGAAAAGCAAAATTGATGTCCCAGAGGGGACTAAGAAGGTGGATGTTGCGCCTTCCAAAGCTACCGAGAAGCCCCCAGTGGCTCCGAGCAAGAAGGTTACTCCTGTAGAGATGACTGCTATCTCTCCGACCAAGAGCTCTTCCTTGGTTGAAACTGCTGAAGTCCCTTTGAGGAGATTGAGGAAATCGTCCTCAGTCAATTTGGCTGAAACTGTCAATCTGGATGAAACCATCTCCTCTCTACCAGCTGGTGGTGTTGGTGTTCCAACCATCATTCCTCCGAGCTCTGCCATGAGCTCGGTAAAAACTTGGATCATACCCGAGGTCCAAGGAACTGATGAAAAGATTTCTAGGGATATGCTGACATCCCTAGCTACCCGTCACCTGGCTTCAGTAAATTTCTCACACTCTGAATTTCCTCTCTTTCTTTGAATACCTGTATTTTTGTACTCAGTTGTCACTTTTTCCTTTGTTTAGCTGGTGAATTGTTTTAACAACATCGTGAAGAAAGACGAAGCAATTAAAGTTTCCAGCTCCTCATCGGGGGTAGAGGATGCTCTGCTGGGTTTGACCCAATCCTTGAAGGATTCTCGTCGGCAGTATAATGAGGACAAATCTGACTGGGAGAAAAAGTTGTCTATAGTTGAAGCTGAGAAGGTGAAGCTGGCTGAGATCTCCAAGAGTTTGGAGAATAAGGTGAAAAGTTTAGAGGTCGAGCATCAGAAATATGACGACAAGCTCAAGAACTTTGGAGAGCTTGAAGATAAGCTGAAAAAGGCAGAGGAAGAGTTGTCCGTCCTGCGAGATGTCAAACGCCAAAAAGAAGAATTGGATGCGAAATTAAAGACTGCCGAGGATCTTCTATCCGAGAAGCTCTCCTCGGAGAAACTGAAAAAAAAGCTCGCAGTTAAAAAATCCTTCAGCGCTGGCTGGGATAAAGGATGGGACAAAGGGATTGCTGCGATGACATCCCAAGTACAATATGGGAAGTTAAAATACTTCCGAGATGGCTGGGTAGCTGCCCTGCAGGAATTGAAGATCAAAGACGACTCTGAACTATTTCAGCTACACCTCCCTGGTCCTCCCCCACCAATTGTAGAAGAAGAAGAAGAAGAAGAAGATGAGGCTATCTCTGATGAATCTTCCATGGCCATGGGTGATCAAGTCCCTGCCTCTCTACCTTCTGCCAACGAGGACATTTCTTCCATGCTCCCTCCTCCTGAGAAAATTTCAACTCCTGCTGATCAAGCTGCTGTTACCACCGAGCAACCAAGCTCCTCGTCCCAGCCTCCCGAGAAAGTCTTGGGAGACAAGGAAAAGGTGTGAAGTTGTTCGGTATCATTTCTATCTTTCATTATCATTTGTAATCAAACAATGTAATCTTTTTATGATCTAATAAAATACATCTTTGTTCTTCTCTGTTGTTGATGATTTGTTTCTGTTGACTGTTGTCTCCTCTTCATTAGTTTATGGCCAGGATGGAATTGCTATCTGCCAATGATACAAAACTGATGCAGCAATGTCACGAATACTATAAGGCTGGTCACACAGAGCTAAGTGTATCAGAAATTGCCGACATCCTTGGCCATGATGCTTCAGAACAAGCAATTGAGGCTTATCGGTACTTGAAGGATTTACTTGACCGAGCTGTGGCCAACAACGTGGCCTACTATGACTTGATTGAGGAGCTTCATTGTACCTTATAAGATCTTCAGAGTCAGCACAATGAATCAACTGCTTTGTTGCACAAGGAATATGAGAATAGGTATCAACAGCTTTCCTCTTAGACAGGTCATAAAAAGATCATTGCTGGGTGCGATGTTAGGGAGAGAACCCTAAAAGGTGAAGTTGAGGCCTACAGACAGATCGCCGAGCTGCTGGAACAAGAGAATAACAATTTGCAGAAAAAGTTGGCGCAATACGAGTCTGCAGCTTCATCCTCTACTGCCTTGGTACCGGTCACTGATGAAGGAGTCTCATTCTTAGAGGTTGAAAACGCCAAATTAAGGCAAGAATTGGATACTTTAAGAAAGTCTGGTGTTTCTGTTACTGCTCGGGGACGAGGAAGAGGTTCTCGTGGGCGAGGAAGAGCTTTTCAAAATGCTGTCGAGGAGCAAAGTTCTCCACCTGCTCGGAGTCGATCAAGAGTTCTCAGCCGTAATTTTGAAGAGGCTCGCACTCAGTATACTTTGGAAACTCAAGCATTCCAATTGAATGCAAAAGATCGTGCCTTGTCTGAAATGTCCAAGAAAAACCTGTCTTTGGAAGATCAACTTACTGCGACGAAGTCTGCTTTACATACCAAGGACCTTTTTACTAAAAACCTTCATGAACAATTGGATTTTCCAATTCCATAAACAACCTCGTGAGTTCTGGATGGCAGGCTATAATGAGGCCCTTTGTCATTTGGATGCTCGTATTGAACACGCCAATAATGAAGGTTATAAGTAGGGGTGGTTGAACGCCCTGGGTGTATTAAAATTGGATCAAGGGCATTATTTATGGGATTATCATGCTCCTGGGTTACTAGAGTTGCCTGTGCCACCTTATAAATTGGACATGGAATGGATCCCAGCTCGTTCCATTCCTCAGAGCTTAATTTTAAAATACCTTGGTGACTACAGTCTTCATTCCCAAATCGAGGTATCTCGTCCTGAACATCTACTGGACACACCTTCTGTGATGAACGTCAGAATGCTCAGAGATATTAACTTTATTAATTCTCCTCTTTGCCTGGAAGATCCTCCTGCTGGCGAGGAACCTGTTTCAAAAGCCAATGGAAAGAAACCAATAGAGTAGGGATCTTAATGTAATAGTTAGTACCCATGTAATTTGTAATACATTTTGACCTTAATGAAAGAATTTCATTTTTTGTTTGCAAATTTATATTGCTATTGTTCTGTGCTAAACACTACGTATGTATCCGTTAAAAAGATAACAATTTTGTGCTGTTCATCAACCAACTTAGTAATAAACAGTTACAAGTATAAAAAATGTTGCTCCATCACTTAATAATAAAGTAATGAGTGTAAAAATGTTTAAAATTTGTCCAACCAACTAAGGTTGTTAAATTGTACTCGTCGACCAAGTATAATTAGCGAGAGTTTTCATAAAATGTGTCCGACCAACCAGGTTGATGGATCCTCCTCGTCGATAAATTCTCCTCGTTGACCAACTACAGTTAGTGAGTTTTTATTACCGACCAACTATACTTGGCTCAATTTGGAATATTTTGTATTTTCTGGAATGGTTTTACCTTCCGACCAACTTGTTGGCATATTTCGTTTCTTAACCAGCCAAAATTGGCATTTTTAAGAATGTTGTTCTTGCCCTTTTACCGTCCAAAGTTGGTCGTGGGTTTGATCTATTTAGGTTCTTTCGAACTATCTTGTCCACAAGCTCTTTTACCAACCGAGGTTGATCACCCAAGTGTACACCTCCTAACCAAAGGAGTATAATTTGTTCTCGCTATTTTATCAACCGAAGTTGATCACACTCGAACTATCAGGTTCTTTCGAACTATTTGTCCACAAGCTCTTTTACCAACCGAGGTTGATCACGCAAGTGTACGCCTCCTAACCAAAGGATTATAATTTGTTCTCGCTATTTTACCAACCGAAGTTGATCACGCTCGAACTATCAGGTTCTTTCGAACTATTTGGTTCTTTCGAACTATTTGGTTCTTTCGAACTATCAGGTTCTTTCGAACTATCTGTCCACAAGCTCTTTTACCAACCAAGGTTGATCACGCAAGTGTACGCCTCCTAACCAAAGGAGTATAATTTGTTCTCGTTATTTTACCAACCGAAGTTGATCACGCTCGAACTATCAGTGTAGTGTATCACACTAGTATTCCCCAAAAAACTTGTAATAAAAGGAAGGAGATAGTGAAACATCATCATTTTATTCATAATGAAGGAATTTCTTTACATTTTACATTACTGATAATACTTGCGTAGATGTTCAGCATTCCATGCATTCTTAAATTCTTCTCCTTCCAGAGTTGTTATTCTGTAAGTTCCTGGTCGAACAACTTCTGTAACTCGGTAAGGTCCATGCCAGTTGGCTTCAAGCTTATTGTGCTTCTGAATGACCTTCTTTAGCACATAATCCCCTTCTTTTAAGTCGCATTTCTTCACCCTCTTGTTGTAGAACAGAGCAGTGCGTTGTTGGTAAGCATCATTCCTAATGGCTGCCTCTTATCTAACCTCCTCGAGCATGTCCAAATCTAATCTTCTCATCAAGTCACTGACTGCGGAATTGAAATTCAGTACTCTGTGTGTCGGAAGACCCAACTCGGCAGGTATTACTGCCTCACTTCCAAATGCTAGCATATATGGGGATTCTCCCGTTGCTGCTCGGGGAGTTGTTCGGTAAGCCCACAAGACTGACTGTAACTCGTTAATCCAATTAGCTTTAGCTTCACTTAGCCTCTTATTCAAACCATTTAGTAGTGTTCTGTTTGTCACCTCAGTCTGCCCATTGCTTTGAGGATGACCTGGTGCTGAATGAGTCTTCAGGATGTTTGATTGTTGACAATAGGCAGCAAACTCCTCGTTATCGAATTGTGTTCCATGGTCTGTGATGAAGGCATGAGGGAGACCATATCTACAGATGATATTCTTCCAAACAAACTGGTATACCTTCTCGTACGTCATATCGATAAGGGGTTCAGCTTCTACCCACTTAGTAAAATAATCTACTGCGACGACGAGGTACTTGAATCTTCCTCGGGTGGTCGGCAATGGTCCAACCAAATCAATTCCCCATATGGCAAATGGCCAAGGGGACGTTATCGGTGTCAACAATGCTTGTGGAGTTCGTCGAATGGAAGAAAATCGTTGGCACTTGTCACATTTCTTAGCATAGGCTACACAATCAGCCCTCATCGTCGGCCAGTAATATCCTTGAGTCATCACCCTCTGCAAAAGTGTCCGTCCTGCTACATGGGCGCCACATGACCCTTCATGGATCTCTTCAATCAATTTTTTTACCTCGGAGGGATGTACACATCTCTGTAAACCTACCATAATTCCTCGTCTATACAAAACGCCATTAGTTAGTACGTACCGAGCAGCTTTAAACTTCAATTTCTTTACAGCGAGTTTATCCTCCGGCAATTCTCCCTCTTCAATGTATACCCTGATGGGATCCATCCAAGATGGTCCTAAATCAAGAGTAATAACATTCATCGTCAGGTCTTCATCTATGCTCCGACTTTCCAGTACTTCAATTGGTATCGTTCTTCGCAGCTCGGTACGAGTAGCTGATGCTAGTCGGGCCAGTGCGTCTGCTTGTGCGTTTTCTATTCTAGGTATTCTGATCAACTGAATGGCATCAAATTCTGCCAATAATTCCATCACCTTTGCATGATACTTGACCATTAATTCTCCTTTAACCGCATATGTTCCTATCACCTGATTCACAATTAATTGAGAATCACTGAATACCATCACTTGCTGTGCTTCCATAATCTTTGCTAAATTAAGACCTGCTATCATGGACTCATACTCAGCCTCATTATTGGAGGTTTTGAATTGAAATCGCAAGGCATATTCTATATCAATCTCTTCTGGGGTTTTCAAAACAATCCCTGCTCCACAACCCGTTGTGCAAGATGACCCATCTACATACAATCTCCATGTATGTAACTCGTCTTCAAATTTCTTATCCAATAGAGTTCCTCGATGAAATATCTGTTGTTCTCTTCCATCCTCCCCTGTTAATTTTCGCTCCTCGTCGACCATCTCTTCTCTCCCTTTTACCAACCG
The DNA here is from genome assembly GCA_949130495.1 of Sambucus nigra. NCBI lineage: Eukaryota > Viridiplantae > Streptophyta > Magnoliopsida > Dipsacales > Adoxaceae > Sambucus > Sambucus nigra. The sequence goes on along the minus strand of OX422214.1, from coordinate 39,367,685 downwards.
AAGTTGGTCTGGGTTTGAATTTGATGATCTTTCTACATCCACAAGCCCTTTTACCAATCGGAGCTGGTCTGGACTTATGTCTGTTGATCCTGTAACATCCACAGGTTGTTCTGTGAGTAACTTTTGCTCCTCAAGGGTATCAGGATATGTAAACTCTTCTATAAAATCTGCTACAGCTTGCCCTTTCAATGATGATCTGGGTTCATACACAATATCATATTCACTGAGCTCTATTGCCCAGTAAATCAGTCTCCCTGACTTTTCTGGCTTATGAAGGGCTTGTCTTAATGGCATGTCGGTATACACGATGATGGTATGGGCCTGGAAATATGGTCTCATTCTTCTACTTGCTTCAATTAATGCCAATGCCAATTTTTCTAACTTTGGGTACCTGATCTCTGCACCTCGGAAAGCTTTACTTGTGTAATAAATTGGCTTTTGGACTCCATTCTCCAATCTGATCAATGCCGAGCTGACTGCATGCTCTGATACTGCCAGGTATAAGTACAACTTTTCTCCCGTTATTGGCCTTGACAACAGTGGAGGTGTTCCCAGATATTTCTTCAACTCTTGAAAGGCTTTTTCACATTCATCGCTCCACTCGAAAGTTTTTCGAAGTGTTTTGAAGAATGCTAAGCATCTATCTGTTGCTCGAGATATAAATCTGTTGAGCGCTGCAACTCGTCCTGTAAGACTCTGCACTTCTTTCTTTGTTGTTGGAGATCGCAGTCCTAAAAGAGCTTTGATCTTTTCTGGATTCGCCTCAATGCCTCTTTGGTTGACGATGTACCCGAGGAACATTCCTTCTCGTACTCCAAATGTGCACTTCCTTGGGTTGAGCTTCATCTGGTATTTATCCAGTTGATCAAAAGTCTGATTTAAATCAACTAGATGATCAGCAGCTTTCTTGCTTTTTGTCAGCATATCATCGACATAGACTTCCATATTGCAACTGATTTGTTCGGCAAAAACCTTGTTCATCAGCCGCTGGTATGTCGCTCCTGCATTTTTCAAACCAAAAGGCATAACATTATAACAATAAGTACCCCTAGGGGTAATAAAAGAAGTACTCTCCCTGTCTTCAGGTTTCATCTTGATCTGGTTGTAGCCTGAATAAGCGTCCAAGAAGCTAAGCAGCTCGTGCCCAGAGGTAGCATCTACTAGTTGGTCAATTTTGGGCAATGGGAAATGATCCTTTGGGCAGGCCTTGTTGAGATCAGTGAAATCAACACACATTCTCCATTTATTGTTTTTCTTCTTTACCATCACCACATTCGCCAACCAGTCCGGGTACTTCACATCTTCAATGAATTGAGCTTTCTGGAGCTTGTCGACCTCCTCTTGAATAGCTTGATTCTTCTCGGGACTAAATACCCTTCTTCTCTGCTTTACAGGCTTGATCTCCTTATTCACATTGAGTTCGTGACATAAGAAGTTTGGATCTATTCCTGGCATGTCCTCATGACTCCATGCAAAAGTTTTCTTCCTGTTTCTCAAGAAAATTATCAACTCCTGTTTTATTGAAGCATCCAACATTGAACCTATCTGGGTTACGCGTTCAGGGTGCTCGTCGTCTAGAATAACATTTTTTGTAGATTCCACCACCTGTCCTTTTACAAGTTGGGATTCATCTCTGGGATCGAGAGTTTCAATCTCTGTGTCTTCTTCCACCTGGTAGGTAGTAGTCTTTTTCCTTGATTCCTCAAGCTCCTCTTGCTCGACAGATGAATAATAGCATTTCTGAGCTACTTTTTGATCACCTTTCACAACTTCTACTCCAAAGTTTCTTGGGAATTTTAAGCACTGATGTACTGTAGATGGAACTGCTTTGAACTTCTTCAAACCAACTCTTCCCATGATGATGTTGTAGGCTGACTGCACATTCTTATCCATCACGAAGAAGCGTATTCTTTCTGTTCGACAAGCAGGCCAGGTTCCAATGAATATATCCAACTTGATCGTCCCAAGTGGAAAAATTTTCTCACCAGCAAAACCCAGGAGGGGTCTGTGATACGGTTCCAACTGAGATAATTTCAGATTCAAGCTGTCAAATCATGAATAGTACATGATGTCTGCCGAACTTCCATTGTCTACCAACACCCTTGAAATCACTACTTCCTTCATCCTCATTTTGATCACCAGAGGATCATCGTGAGGATAAAGAACACCTGCCAAGTCATTTTTTGAAAAGCCAATGACTAGCTTCTCTTTGTTTACCTTCCCCGGACGATCGTCCTCGGCAAGATTTATTCGCTGAATATATGAACAAGCTTGAGCCTCTCCAAGGTAAGCCCTTCTTTCTGCAGTAAGGTCTCCTCCTCCTGCATCTCCTCCTGTAATGACATTACAATCAAATGACCCAAACGTATAGAAAATACCTCTCGTTCTGGCTGCCTTGGTTTCTTGGGAAGGTCGGGGTCATCTTCTGGATCATCTTCATGGTTTCTCTTCTTTTTCTCCTCTGCCCGACGAGGAGATCTAGACCTCTCTCTAGCTCGGTCGTTATCTTTTCTTTCACCTCCCCGATCAACATATTTTGCTAGCTTTCCTCTTCGGATGAGTGTTTCAATCTCGTTCTGAAGAGCTACGCAATTTTTGGTCATGTAACCACGATCTTTATGAAATTCGCAGTACTTATCCCTACTCCTCGAATCAGGGTCTGACCTTAGTTTCTTTGGCCATTTTACCTCCTCGTTGTTCTTGATTTCCTCCAAGACATGATTAATATCCATTTTCAAAGGAGTATAATTATCGTACTTCTTCATGACTTACCATTTATTCTTGTAATGTTTATCTCCACCATTGCTTTTATGCTCTTTCTTCTTAGATTTGTCGACTTCCACCTTGGTTTCTTTATCCATATTCTTCTTTGCAGCCATAGCCTCCTCGGCATTCATGATTTTGGCCGCTTTTGCCATCAACTCTGACATAGTTCTAGGTGGATCTTTCTCCAAGGTGTAATACAATTTATTAGGCAACAACCCACTCATCAAGGAGGTGATTGTTGTCTTCTCTTCGTAATTTATGACTTCCAGCTTCTCGTTATTGAAACGAGTTATGTAATCTCTAGTACTCTCACCAGATTTCTGTCTAACACTTAACAAGTGTGCTACTCGTTTTACTGGCTTTGCTCCAAAACAGAAATTGCCAATAAACAACTCGGCCAACTGAAAGAAAGTTGAAATCTTACCCCGAGGAAGATTGTTGTACCATATCTGGGCAGATCCAGTAAGAGTTCCTGAGAATGCTCTGCATCTCATCTCGTCGGGGACAACATAGATGTCAGCAGCAGCTTGATTTATTCTATGTGAAGAACAGGATCTGTCTTTCCATCATATTTAGGAGTTACCACGGGTGCTTTAAATTTCGATGGTGTAGGAAAATCCACAATGGCCTGTACAAAAGGTGTTCCTCGGACAAAAGTTCGTTGTAGGGGGTTCTTTGCCTTAGCCATTTCTCCCAATCTATCCTCCAATCGCTGGATGGAACCTTTCCACGCATCATTTCCTTCATCGAGCTTGTTAGTTCGAGCAATAGATCGTTCTGAAGTAGCCTCCTGAGATTTATCTTGACGAGCAGCTGGTCGTGATTGTGCTGATCCTTCTCTTAGATCTGTTGGTTATCGAAAACTCCTCGACATGGTCTTAGGTGGACTCCTATGCCTCATAGGAGACTCCCTACTCAGTCTTTCTAAAGCACTGGGTCTTTCTGGAGAGAGGGTGATATGTTGATAATTATCTGTAGCCCTTATTGACGAAGTTCGCCCAGGCTGATAAGAGAAATCATCAGACTCCTCATTACGGTATGACTCAGTACACATGGATCGTGAATAAAGTAAATAAGTTTGCCTCTGACCACTTTGTTGTCCTGAACGTGTAGGTGCACCGCCATGAAGGGTTTGTATGAGTTGCCTCATTGTTTCTTGCATGGCAGTTTGTCCTTGAACCAGATTTGTCATAATCCCGGCTAGATCTGGAGGTGCAGAGGGATTCGGAGGATTTCCAATATTTCCAGCGTTTTGATTGCTAGATTCTGGATTATCCGCCATTGATGATGAATGATTCTTGGTGAAAAATGATAGTAACAATCGTTCCCACAGACGGCGCCAATCTGTTGATGTAAAAAATTAGATCGCTCTAATTATTCAATCACAGATAAATAAAATGAGACAAAGATTTTTAAAGTGGTTCAGCCTTATATGAATGGCCTACGTCCACTGTTATGTTATTGCTGAGTGTTTTGGAATTCTCGAGTACAAGTTCTCTCAAGAAATTCCTGTCCCCTTGAATGAGGGTGATACAAGGTATTTATAGCCCTTAGGCTGTACATGAAAGGGTTGATACATTAAATGATATACATATGAAAGGGTAATACATTTAATGCAGCGTGTGCGTCAAGATGATAAACATTCAATGAATAGTTGAACTGTTGATTATCTGGCAATTAACACTACGTCCGAGATGCAGCTCGGACCGCCTTAGTTGCTCGTTGCTCAGGAGTTCCTCGGAGCGCTGGAGTATCTCGGAGTGCTAAAGTTCCTCGGTGTATCCTCGTTTCTCGGAGAGAACATGAGTTGGTCGGGGAAATGAACTTTCTCGTTGCTATTGTGCTACGTAGATTGACACGTGTCTTCGTATTATTCATCCATATCAGCATGTTAATTTTGGTATCAACAGGCGCTTTGAATTTGATTTTAGCGTGGATTATTTTGGGAAGATTATTCGAGAATACAAGTTGGAAGATTGTATTTTTTTTTATGTATAGAGCATTGGAGATTTGTTTTGTATCGAGATAGATAGTTGTTTTAATTCGAGAGATTTATTGTATTAATTTGAAGATGAGTTTAGTAGTTTCTTTTCTATATTGGGATTTAGATGCTCTATACCTTGTGAATTGTGGAATTGGTTAGATTTATCGATAGTAGCGCTCCGTTCGCTCCCCCCGGGCGGGCGGGGTGTTACATAACATTAATTATCGGGCCATTCGACTAGATAGAGCGAGCTTCTCTAAAAAGTACTTGATGGGATCCGTACGGCTACTAGCCTGATGGGGAAAGCAAGCACATAATATCATAAATTCTGCGTGACATTGACCAGGGCGACACATGGTTTCTCCAAAGTAGTGTAGTTGGCTTTGTACCCGGCTAATTTCCAACTAGCGTAAGAAATGGCTCTTTGCTTATGGGTTTCTTTAATGTATTGGGCAAGCAAAGCCCCTATTACGGTATTTATCACGATCAAGTATAGGAGTAGGGGAGACCTAGCTGTGGAGGCATAAGCACCAGAGGCTGGGTATGATATCGCTTGATTATGTCAAAGGCTTCTTGCACGGGAGGCAGTAGTGATGTTTGTTATTCTATTTATTAAGATCCGCTAAGAATTGCTCATTTGCAAAATAATCACCAAGAGTTTGATTAGGATAAAGGCATTTAATGTAAGGCACATCAAGATACTCAAAATCTTTGTTTATTTCATTCTCATGAAAAATAACATTGAGAACCTCGTCACAAGAGGTCTCAGTTACATTGATATTAGAAAAGGGAATAAGAACATCATATCGAGAGATTTAAATAGGGTAGACATCAATGTCAGTTTAAATCTCGGCATGTTGGATGGGCATAGCATTCTAGTTGAGGAGAGGCATGTCAGCAACCCTGATATGAGTAGACGGATCTGATGGCGCAGTATCTGAATGGATCATGCAACGACTCAGCCCTAGTGTCTGTAGGTTGGAGGAGTCCTTAGAATTGCTTTCATTTAAATCCTTGGTAACCGTCGTGACTTTTTTAGTGAGAGGTTAAAATTTATGGTGGCAGTCGATAGCTCAAGGGTTGGTGTCTTGAAGGAATATTTCTAGACCTGGTTTCATCTTCTTATCAACGTGGTCACACCATGATTCGGGGAATCCGCATAAAGGGAAATCTTCACCTTCCTTGATAAGTCTTCCATTCAAAGAGTCTCGAAATAGTCTTTCCTTCTTTTAAGCTTCTTTTTGCACTGTTCTAAAAAACCCGCCTAGGCACGCCTAGGCTTGAGGCTTGGGAGAAATGCCCCGCCTTAAGATTTTGACGCCTTATGCTTGGTAAAACCCTTAAGGCATACTTTTTCTCTAAAAACAATAATGCTTTAGTGAAACGATATCGCCTTTCAAAGATTTTTTTGCAAACTCGACCATTATCTCATCCAAAATAATCAAATAGTATTTTTATTTGCAAATATTCAGACATATTTTTATGATATGTACAATTTTAGTATTTTAATAGCCTTATTATGAAAAAACATTAAAATATATTAAAAAGACCTAAATGCCTTTTTACGCCTTTTTACGCCAAGGCCCGCCTAGGCTTCTAAGGCTTAAGGCTTGGCCTCCACGTCTCGATCATGCCCCGCGTTTTTTAGAACCTTGCTTTTTGGTTGAGGCCACCGAGGGGCCTTGAGTTCTCTTAGTGAGGGTTGGTAGCCCAGGCCATATGGGAGAAATTCCTCCTTCAGGACTATGGTCTCAAGGATCCCTTGTTGGAGTCTCCCTAGCCCCATTACGAGCATGAAGTGCATGTTCTTGAACATATTAATCACGTCGATGTTATCGTGAGGGTTGTGCGCCATACAAACTCGATCTTTGAAGCTATCTCTTGCTGGAAGGGGAAGTGGGTCAACTCTAAAGCCAAAGAGAAGTATATCATTCGTCTCGTGTTGGATATCTAATACCGGGTTACTAGTACTGGCAGTGTGTGAACTGTCATCATCCCCTAAGATGGTGATAATTTGGCCATTAATGAAGAATTTTAGTTTTTGATGAAGAGAATACAATACCCCTCGGATACTATGGAGACATGGACGACCACGAATAAGGTTGAAACATGTAGGTATGTCAATAACTTGGAATTTAGTGATAGGGCTGATAGGGTCAACCCATGTTATGAGTTTTATGGACCCCATTACCTCTCGACGAGTAGTGTCACAAGCACGCACAGTGGAGAAAGTGGGAGTGAGGTCATTGAGTTTCACGCCTAAGAAATTTAAGGTTCTGAGAGGGCAAACATTGAGGGCATATCCGTTATCAACAAGGGAGAGCGTGACTGTCTTTCACAATACTTTAACGGAGATGTTAAGGGTATAATTATGGTCAGGGCTGATCTTTGGAATTTTTACTATGAAAAAGGAGAGGAGTATGGAAGAAGTCAAGGACCCAACCATATTCATGGCTTTTTCGGGAGTAGTGGAATGAGAGACTATAGGTCCAGTGAGGAGTCTTATGAGAGCATTTCGGTGCAACTGGGAGGACATGAAAAGCATCCAAAAGGTGATGTTGGCTTGGTGTTTCTTGAGCTGGTCAAGGATTTTACTTTCTTCGATAGTAATCTCTAGCATGGGATATTCTTAGGCAATTTATTTTCCTTTACCTGTCTCGGTCACATAAGGGGGTCTTTGTAGTATCTTCCTAATCTGGTGGTCTGATTTACTAAGGTGGGGAAGAACAGGAACCTCGTGTCTTCATCTATTTCTGGCTCAACGGACACCTTGTTGATTTATCCTAATACGTCTTCGAAGGATATCAGTCCGTACAAACTGACAACTAGACTGGTGTCTTCCTGACTGGGCTCGTCATCTGAGATATCAAATTATTTTCCTAATTCGGTAGTGACTATGCCCTTTTGCAAAGATAAATGAATACATTCAACAACCTCGACGACTTCATCGTACATATCTTCCCACTCAGCGGGGAGGTGCGGTAGTTAAGGGACCTACCATCCCTGAAGCTTTAAAGTGGTGAGTAGTTCATCAATGCTGCAAGTTTCACATGTCCGTCGAAATGCATCGGCCATAATCTGCACTAAGTCATATAAATTGACTTCATTAATGGGTAACGCCCAATCATCTGACTCCTGTGCCCATTTTCGGGCTTCCATGAATAATCCACTAAATTTGCGATAGTCGACGGTCATCTCAACGGGTTAGTTCAGCCCAAACTCCAAGAGATGGCTCAATACAGTAGGTAACTCCATATATTTCCCTTCAGATCGGGAACGAAAGACGATGTAGGCCCTTGTTAGGAGTGACAAAGCTTGATCGGTGAAGCAGGGCGGGTGTAGGAGAAAATACGAGCAAAGTTTGAGTATTTCAGGTGAGATTACGATAATGATAGGTGCTTTACGGAGCATATTTGGATAAATGGATCAAATTATGGGTCACTCTCTATAAATATGGCATTTGCATGGGTTGAAAGTGGATTATGAGTGGTGTTGGGTTTAGGATTGGCTGGCGGGGCGATGATATCCCAGTCAATTAAATCTTAGATTACATTTCAAAGATGGGAGCACTGGACGGTAGTATAGCTAGCAGACTGGTAAAAATCACAGCGGGCATCAGCTTTAAAGTTTTTAGGGAGTGGATTTGGTAGTGGACGGGGGTCTAAGGGTTTAATTAGGTATAGTCTCAATAGGGCTTAGTATACTTTTGACAGTGGAGTATGGAGCTCAGTGTATTCTTTCTTGGTAGGGTTAGGGCGACTTTCTGGTGCCCAAGAGGTAGCAAGTTGGGAGATGTTTTTTATGGTTGACTCTGCAACACTGGTGGGTTTCTCATATTTCCAGGGTGTGAACTATACGATCACTTTTTTCGGCTCAGACTCGACTTTGGCAACACCTTCATTAATTTCTACACCAGCTTCTCGAAGGGCTCAAAAATGTGGGTAGTACTTTCCTCCCATAGACGCTAGGATATGATGAAAAAAATTCACAGTATTGAATTATTCCTCCACGGAGGATCTTTTAGTCATGGTAGAAGCTTTATCCCACCACCTTCCTATGAAGCTACGAACTGTCTCCCCAGGGTTCTTCTTAAGAAGCTCTATATCTTGGCGTGTAACCTTTAGCTCCTTATTGTACTTATACCGTGACATGAATTCTAAGGCGGCATCCTCTCAACTATGAATTCTGGATTATTAAAGGGATATAAACTAAGGGAGTGCGCTTTTTTTTAAGGTCTACTGGAACATTTGGGCCATTATCTCTTCACATGCATCACGGAGGGTCATAGCTCGGCGATAGTTTTGAAGGTGAACAGTTGGGGGTTCGCTTCCCATAAATTTCTCGATATCTGGTATCTTGAACTTATCTGGCAGTCTGGCTTTGGTACATGGAGACATATGGGTGTAGTCCATGTAGTTCCCGAATATCTTGACTCGGTCAAACTTCTTCGATAACAGCTTGAGGTCTTCCTTGACTTTGTCCAATTCCTCTTCCTTAAAGAGTACTGGCAGGTTAGCCCCTAGTTGGGTAAGGCTTGAGATAGGGAGATGATCTAGCGGCAACCCATTGGAAGGCGGGGTGTGCAGAGCATGCTGATACTCTTCTGGGACCAAAATAGGTTCAGAGTGGGTGGACCCATGGCATGAGGAAAGAGAACCTCGGGTTCTTCGAGAATTTGATCTGGATGACATTTTATCTCATGGACCTCGATTTGAAGGTTGTCAATTTTGGCACTGAGATGGGCTAAGATGTGTGATGTAATGAAGTAAAAATACTATAGTGACAATGAAGTAACTAATGCAAAATTAAGAGAATTTAAAAACAAATAGGAAGAAATGGACCCCTTATGAAGAGTTGAAGTAGATCTTGCTTGTCAATGCGCTGATCTCAAGACGGAGTGATGGTCGTTTAAGGTGGTGGGTGGGAATTTACTCAAAAGAGTATGAAAATGATGGGAGGAAAGTGGGATATGGACTTTTAGGAAATAACAATTATGAATCCAGGGGAATTCTCTTTGAATTGCTCAGAGGGATGTTCAGGGGTTCCTTTTCAAAGTGAGGTAATGGGCACTATTTATATAGCCAAGGGTGTTCCGATTAGTATGGTCTTAGACTTGGCCATCAGCATAGAACCCTGGACACACTACAGATAGGCAAGGTCCTGGGGTTGCCAATTGGCAATCCGAGGTAGGTTTTTTGAGAAACGATCGTAAAACACGAACTGTAAGTCAGAATTACGTATGGGGTGGATTGTTAGAAATGTTATTCATAGACCTTTAAGAATCCATTGATTTGTTCGGGAGTTAACCAATGTTAAATGGGTCCCGGAAGCACCAGTTAGTCATTAGACAGGAAATTATTGGAGAAAAATGGATCATTCGTACAAACCGTAAGGCCGATTCGTGCACGGGATGGACCATTGAAAAAGGTATTCAGAGCTCTTACAAGACTCATTCAGCTCCGTGTGACACCCCGCCTAATAAAATACTAGGTGATCAGTCCTATATCAAATTAAATAGGAATCTCAAATGGTTTCATTCTCAGCATCATTGCTGAAAAACCAATTAATTACTAATAACCTATTAGGCCTGGCATCAATATTTTAAACTTTCTAATCTTTAAAACTTAATGCACAATTAAAACCATTTACGTAGGAATATAATCAATAAATGGAATAAATAAATAACCAATAACACTCGGTAAACATATATTACAACCATATCAAATATGCGTAAAATAAAATCGGTGAAAATAAAACAAATGACATCAATTGGGCCACATTCTCGATTATTACAACAGTACCTCCTATCTAAATCGCAAGAATATAATCATCTAAAACAATTTCCTGCCAACATCCAAAGCTGCGGAAGCACGTATGACTCAAAGGAATAGTCATCCAGACGTCCTTGTGTCTAGACACCAAAAAGGTATACAAAATGAAAGAAAAAAATAGATACGGGACACAGCGCGGGTTTTGAAAATATTTTAGCAAGTACTTAATTTACTTTAATATGTAAAATATGTTACTCTTCATTTTAAATTATTGTCGCACTCACATGAGATACCCCTCACCTCTCATCTAACAGTGTACACCTAACGCGTGTATTTTAAATCACCCTAGTTAGCTACCCCGCCTAACTAGCACCACACCGAGCTCCTAAATCCCCATACAATATCTCATGTCCCGCATATATAATATTCTCAGCATTCGCCGCCCAAGCTTATATAATTATAATCTCTCACTTATCATATGACCATTTATAAAAAATAACCTTCATTAGTTATTACCCCATTCTCATTTTAGGGCTATTATTTCGTATATAATATTCTTACATTTATATACGTCTTTTACATTTTATATTTCGGATTTTATACTCCCTGGTATCATAAATTAACTCACATGTCTTTCCATGTTTTAGTCCATACATACATACATACATATATATATATATATATATACACACACATCAAGTATATCAATACTTATATATCACACACTATATAAGTAAAATAACCATCCCTCAGAGCTATAACTCAATGGATGCAGTCTCTAAAATGCTATCACCTTCCAGGGAATCACTCACATTATCATCCTGGGTAACAGCGGTTGGACTCTCACACCGACTTGTTAAAAACCAAATCACAACATATGGGAAGCAGTCATAGTTCCTCACCGAAAATGAGAACGAAACATACCCACCGCGTCTCACCCCAGATAAAATCACACTGTACAATATATGGACGACTATGATCTGGTGATTATACTCTCCCTGCTCCTCAAGCCAGGGGATTCACCCACATCGCGCAACTTCCCATGATAGAACTAGAGGGGTGTGCTTCCCATAAATATATCATTCACACACATATATACTCATAATCATATCATATATCAATTGTCTATATACCTGTATATATATCATCAAATCCGACTATAAATGCCTATCTCTTATGGCATTAGCATATAATCCCGAATATACCAATTTGCAATACTTTATAAGTATACACACAACTTATCTTAATCCTTTAAGTACACACTCACTTACGATATAATTCTCACATTCATTCTTCCCGAATAGCAACTTATCACTCTAGCAAGTATTCTTCTATCATCCTACTCACATATTAGGATTTACTCAATACACACCTAACATACATACAACCTTATCTCCATGGTTTCTAACAATTCCCAACCATACGTAATATATCTACACACTAAATTATACCCAAAATAACAATTAATTTCAAAGGATTCATCAATTTCTAAGAATTTAAACCCTTAATTCTTATTTATGTAACTCTTCCAATTTTTCTCACCCTAATTCACCCCTCTAACATGGATTTTATCTTAGATTTCATATGGAGTTTATATCGTAACAATTTCTATGAAATCAATTCTCGAAAACCCATTTTCAATCTAAGAATCCCAACCCAAAATCTTATAGTTTTCATCACCAACTATAATATGAATAATAAACACACTTAATAATTAAAGCAAGTTAAACACTTACCTGGTTGGATAAATCCGACTATCTCGTGCCGGAATCCGCCGGAGCTTGGCCGAACCTCCTCTTTTTCTCCCTTTCTTCCTTACTTTATCCACTTCCATTATTTCTTTCCTTTCTCTTTCTCTCTTACTCTCGTGGCTTATAAGAGAGAAATGAGGGTTTATCCCTTATTAAACCCAAAATTGATTCGTATACATAAATGCGAGTCCCTACTGATCCAAAAAGTCACCGGAACCTAAACATGTGACACCCCGCCTAATTAAATACCAGGCGATCACTCCTTTATTAAATTAAAATCAAGGTGAACAGTTGGTTCATTCTTAGCATCACTGTCGTAAAAATACTTTTCCAATTTAAACGCCCTAAATAATTAAGCAAAGTGTCAAAACCATTTAAAACCTTATTCTCATTTTATTAAATCCGGTTATAAAACCTTAAACCATTAACATCTAAAGAGTCACACATTAAGAATAAAAATAGAATTGAACATACACGAATTTAATCATCAATAATAAATCCCAACATTTACAACACTAAAGGAAAACATCCCGACAGTAATAAATCCCGAAATAAAGGTACTGAAAGTAAAAATTTCAATCTCTGACAATACCAACTAAATAATAGAAAGAGGGCGACACATGCCCCTGCTGGATAAAACTGAACTAGGAGTAGAATCAAATGGATGAAGTCGTCTAAACAACAGGCCTGCAACTCCCACCTAAGCTGCAGCGCGTTCCTGCCAAAGGACCCTATGCAAGACGCCCATGGGGTTGGGCACCTGTAATATATACATATATATATACAAGAGAGAAAGAGAAATGGAAACGGGTCAGAGCCCGATAGTGTATATGATTTAAAAATTCGTTTAGCAAGTATTTAAATAGATACAGGCCAATGCAACAACATATTAGTACGACACTCTCTTAAGAAATTCTCGCCTTTCTTCTAATTTGCACTCCTATCGCACTAACCTTCCCAATGGTTTATCTCATCATATATCACACTATCTTTCCCCAATGATTTAACTTATCTTAGGTTATTCGCAGGATTTACAACTGAACAACACAATTATTTAAAACGTACGATTTCAATTTGTAACCAAGGTTCGCCTTTTAACTTTATTAATCAATAAAGTTTTCCCGTGTCATATTATACTTTCTCAAAATAATTATTTATAATTTGAGTCATCAACCATGTCCTACATATCAAATCACAGTAGGCAGTTCCAGATTTCAGAATTTCATATATATATTAACTACTCGTATAATATATATATCATAAAAGCACCCCACATAAAAACTATGGTGCGGGCATACTCTGATATCCAATAACCCACATTCACAACATTTATCCTTATTTTCCCATTATTATTTATCAAGTATAATGGTTCGTTTCTAACTTTAATTCGAAGGGTTTTTTCCAACTTACTACGTAACCCTCATGGACTCTATTCTTCCAAATGTACAATTCAGTAGATATCCATTTATGTTCCAACGTAACTCTCTCTTACGTGTCTCTCCCCTTTAATATATACTTACATTATCCCTTATGCAAAATATCCCAAAAATATAGATTTCACCTTACATTAAAGGATTTTGAATTTTATTTTCAAAGATGAGAAACAGTTTCGAAATCGGAATTAAAATGGAGTTTTAATTGAATTTTTATTATCTCTAAGAGTCCTCAAAACATAAAACTGTCTAGTAAAAAAATATTAAAAAATATTGAACGGTCCGATCGAGCTGAATTTTTTTCTGTAGCTTCCTCTCGTCTTCAGCTAATTCTTTGAAAAATTTCATCCAATTCCAACGGTCCGATCGTCCGGAATAAATGTTTTAGTGTTTGTATCTGATTAGAACTCTTTTCTTAATCAAACTCTTAATCCTTTACATAACAAAGGGTTTCCAGAATATCATATAAATCATCACTACATGAAAATTTCCCATCTCAAATTGGGTTTTTCTTCCATAAATCTCATCATAATAACTCCTAAACTAATATGGATGATGCATCAACGAAATAAGCAAGATAAACAATTGCCTGGGATTTTCAAAAATCTGGTTTGGTGTTAAATTTGGTGTGGTTGCGTTCCCCGTCTCGCGATCTACGCGTTGGCGGTGGCGGCGGTGTAAACGGATAAGTTTTTAGCCTTTGAATGCCTTGAGAGCTCTCTCCTCTCCTCTCCAATGGCCGTTCTAGTGTTTTGAGTTATCTAACCCTAGGAGATAACCTAAACATCTGATATAACCCCTTTAATTTTCGTGGGTTTAATTACCCAAAAATACAAAATGACTAAAATGCCCTCCCGGGGTACTAATTAGGCCTAAAAACGCCCCGAGACCCAAATCAAACCCCCGGGTATACTTTTCTGACTATCTCGACCCTTCCGGACGCGTTGGCGCACTCAAAACGACCATATGAACAACCTATAAAATATTCACTTTTATTAATCCACATTTAGTCCCGACACGACACAGGCGCGTCCCGACTTAAATTTCCACAATTGTCATTTTATTCACACGTGACAATATTACAAAAATAAATCTCATATATTACTATACTCATCCAGTAATATGCAACAAATAATATATTCTCAATAATTACTAACTCTTGTCACGCTAGTAAATATTTAAAACAACATTTCGGATTAAAATTAAATTAATTTATCTCAATTAAATTTAATAAATCCTTAAATTTAAAAGCCATGAAAATACGGGGTGTTACATACTTCCCCCCTAATAACGGAATTTCATCCCGAAATTCGGAAAATAAGGCCTACCAGGTAGCACAATTCTGGATATCCTTGTCAGTACGCAAACTATCTACATAGTACGACGCTCAATCACTATAGCTTTTTCCTCGCAGCAACATTGTTTTACATTCTCATTGGAGACACTTCACATTGCACTCCCAACTGACAACATTTGAATAGGTTACGTCTATACGTTATAAATTCCATTATCTCACTATCATTAGGAGGCCGCACCTCACTACATGACAACTACTCGGATTTATTCATACACAAAATTCCCATTCTGAGAAGATCATACGAACATTTGACCACTCTTGACTGCCTAAAATAGTCGTGGAATTCCACCATAGTTATCGGATATTTTCTCGACCGATCCAAAAATTCTGATTATCTACTCTCCTCTAAACATACGGAAGGAGAATAGTCGAGGTTCTTCCATAACAAAACCTTAATAAGTACCTCGTACGCGACAAACAGGTACGAGTGCTTCTACAGAGCATTCTTGAAATCATCGTACCAAGATTCCAAAATCTCCTTCACGTGGCTCCACTAATCTTTAATCACCATGCGCTTATTCACTGGCTAAGGGTGATACATCCTACTCGAAACGAAATCTTATCTCCGTTGGTTCCTGAAATCCCATATCAAAGGTGGGATTCACCAATCTCATCCTGATTCAGAAATTTATACTGTGCCGGACCATGCACTGGCGCGATCCTTCCTTTCAAAGGAAGTCTGGGGCATACTAGTTAATATTGTAAGCCGGCCCAAAGGAATATCAATCACTTCCTTCTCGGCGACTTAATTCACATGTTCGGGATAAACCCTTGATCTTGTTTTGAGGATGGCAACCCATCCAAGAACTGTACCGACTTTACCAATTTCAGGAATTTTCGATAAACACAAAATTCTTTGGTTGATTCTCCTCTTTCAACCAAACCTTACCTATAGGCAGTGCATGTAGAGACTACTCACTACGTCTCGCTAAACATCGATTCTTCCCTTGAAATGTCTCAGATTAAGTGACACGTAATACTCCCCTTCCTTCCATGGAGTATGCCGAAAGTTCCGACCAGTGCTCTTCTCTCCACGAAGCGCACTTCTGGATCTCTTATACTATACTAACATCATTACTCTTTGTATGCACAAGTCGCTCTCACACTTGACTAATAACAACTCCGCTCCGGGTGTGCTTCATAACAATTAAATTATACTCTATTCAAGGAATACCAATTTTTGAATGGCTTCCCATAGCCTTCCAATAGAGTTAGGGCGTGCTATTCTAATTGCACACTTATGTATGGATTATCGCCCCTCATATGACGTTTAATCCACTCTATCACTTCCACTTCGTTATACTAGTCCCACAAACATATATTTCACACGTCTATTACCACGTCCCTTCGACTCGGACTATTTTAACTGTAGTTAACCAAGATGCCACTACACCAAAATGGGCAAATTGTCACCTTTCAGCCGGCCAGCCTTGTCAAGGTCATTGACCGTGACAAAAAAATACGCGTTTTATGTCACGGTCATTGACCTTGACACGACCGTGACAACTAATTGTCACGGTCAATGACCGTGACAATTCGTGTCACGGTCAAAGACCTTGACACGACCGTGACAACTTTTCCAGCAAAAACCCTACCCCCCTTCTTTTTTCCCTCCCGCGCCCTTCCCTCCCTCTCTCTCTCTCTCTCTCGACGCTGCTCTCTCTCTCTCTCTCTCTCTCTCTCTCTCTCTCTCTCTCTCTCTCTCTCTCTCTCTCTCTTCCATTTATATATATATATATTTGTCTGTATATTTATGTGTGTATGTGTATATATATATATGTGTGTATGTGTGTGCGTGTGTGGGGGGTGGGGCGGGATGGGGGTAGGGGGTGGTGGAGGGGGCAGGGGGTGGGGCGGGGTGGGGGAGGGGGGTATGTGTATATATATATGTGTGTATGTGTGTGCGTGTGTGGGGGGTGGGGCAGGGTGGGGGCAGGGGGCGGGGTGGGGCGGGGTGGGGCAGGGGGTGGGGGTGGGGGAGGGGGTGGGGAGGGGTGGGGCAGGGTGGGGCACGGGGTGGGGGGTGGGGCAGGGTGGGGGTGGGGGTGGGGCGGGGTGGGGCAGGGTGGGGGAGGGGGTGGGGGTGGGGGGCAGGGGGTGGGGCAGGGTGTGGTGGAGGGGGCAGGGTGGGGTGGAAATTTAGCTAATACACGAGAAACTGATAATCGTAAATATTATGAATAAAAATGGTACTTTCTTGGAGACTATAAATTATTATGTACAAACTTTGGTTCTAGACCTATGTTGTTGGATTTGGATGTTGGGTGTTGATTAGTTGGTATTATTGGGAAGATTGGGTTAAGTTGAAGCATATGTTGTTGGAGTTGAAAATTATATGTTAATTCATTATTACTATTGGGGGATACAGTGTTGAAAAATATTGGGGTGGGGCGGGGTGGGGAAGGGTGGGGGAGGGGGTTTATTATCGATGGGACTTAATTTGTTGAATGATAATATTTGTATTAGATACTTGCGTGGTTTTACCTAACTTGAATGAATTAATAAATGTTTCAGTAAAGGTTGAAGTGGACAAAAAACGTGTGAATTGATTAATATCCATAATGTAAATAAAAGGTAAAGTAAGTGTGTAAATGGGTGGTTGAGCAAGCTAAGAGGTCTAACCCATATTTAATACATAGGTGTGTTATGAAAGGTTTTCAAAGGGTAATTAAGTATTTTCAAATAATGACCCCGAAACATAGAAATTCAATCTCAAGCAATTTAATTTCAATCTCTACAAATTTATGCATGTATTCAACGGATTTATGAAGGATTAATATTAAAATTCAATTCCTATACATAATCTAAAAATTATAACTCAGATTCAACTAGAAATAAACCAAACCAAAGTTAGTTAAATAAACCAAAGGATTAATATTAAAATTCAACTCTATTAGTTAAATTATAAATGTAATAGAATTAATCCATATAAATCACATAGGCTCGATACAAATATTCTAATTAACTTGCCTCAAATTTGATGAATAACAAGGGCTAAAAGTATTGTTCATTTAATTCAATTAGGTAAAACCCATGATAATGAAATTTATGCTACAATTATAATTATCTCATGTCATAATTTTATTGATAAACAATATATGTAATTGTCACGGTCGTGGTGGGGGGAGGGGGTGGGGGTGGGGTGGGTAGGGGTGGGGTGTGTGTGTGTGTGTGTGCGTGTGTGTGCGTGTGTGTGTGGCGGGGGGAGGGGGCAGGGGTGGGGCACCCATTTAATAACTCTTTAAATATTTGGAAAAAACATAATATTACAAAATTGAAACGAAATGGTATTGACGGAACTTACACATACGTTATAATATAGACGGAACATTTTTTTATCTATACTAATAACATTTTTTTTATCTGTACTAATAACATTTTTTTTACAGCAAAAATGTATCCTTCAGATGTTAGGGCGAAGATGATGATGCTGTTTATGATGATGTCGTCGTCTGGGTTCGGTGGTAGCGGAGGCGACGAGGGCTACTCCGCCCCTAGGGTCCCCAAATATGGAAAATTTGGGATTACCGTCGAAAACAAGTCGGAGCTTTTAGCGAGATCCCTCGAGCTGCTAAAGACGGTCATCGGCCCGGGGTTTATGAGTTGGAAGGAGGTGCCGTGTGAGCTCAAGTTAGCTGTTTGGGCGGCACTACAGGTAATATTTATATGAATATTTCAATTTCAATTTATATTTATATTTATATTTATATTTATATTTATATTTATATTTATATTTATTCGCAACTAACATTGTATTTGTTGGACAGGAACAATTCAACTTGGATCCAAAGCTACGCGATTCCGTCTTGGAGCAGTTGAGGGAGCAACACAAGACGTGGAAAAAAAATATGCGGACACGGTACTTTGGAAAAACACGAGAGACCATTTTACAATGGCGCGGATCCGTCCCGCCCAAGGAGCCGATCTCATTGGCACAATGGCAAAAGTTCATTGACAATGAGATCGAGGATCGACAATTGGCATCTCTCCAATCGGGGAGAGAAAATCGGGCTAAAAAGACGGACGTGCACTACTCCGGCCGGACCTCTTACTCTGAGGTGGAGCATAGGATGAAGGTAATATTTAATTTATCTATAACCACATAAATATATTATTGGATATTATTTTACTTTGCGGGGCCGATACTAATTTTACTTTACTTTATTTTATTTCAGGGGGTAGGGAGTGGGCCAGGGGGTAAGCCACATAGGCTCAATACTTATGTGGCTCTTCGGACGAAGAAGGGGAAGGACAAGGAGGTGTCCCCGAGCGTCGCGGCCACGATTGTAAGTAATCCGACAGTTTAATTATTATTAATTACATTATAATTTTTTAGTTTACTTATTTTACTAATCATGTACTTTTTGTCGTTTCAGGCAAAGCTTAAGGAAGTGCATGAGTCGCAGTCTGATGCCGACAAGGCATCTTTGTCCACAGACGCACTCAGCCAAGTGCTTGGCTCTGATCGCAAGGGGAGGACAAGGGGAGTGAGCTCGCGGGTGGCCAAATCTAGGATCATCGGATTGGAGACGAGCGACACCGGGTTGGCTCGAACGGTGGATTCACACGACGCGAAGCTGTCCCGTTTGGAGGCGACGGTCCAAGATATGTACGCATTCATGAAGCGTACGTTGGGTGGAGACCGTAAAGAGAAAGGTAAAGGGAAAGGGGAGGAGAAGGCGGTGGAGGAGGAGGTGCGGGAGGACGAGGATGTGGACCTCGCTGCTTCATCACCGACACGTTCGTACTTCGACGATCCACTTCCCTATTTGACGCCCTCCAACAGACCATTATCGACAATTGGTTGGCCGAGCGTGTTCATATTGGACATATTTGATGGCCAGCGGATAGGGCGGGGGTTGAGGGACCCGAATATCGTCGAGGGTGGAATAGTCTATGGACGTGTGCTTCAACAGATGGAGTCCAGGGTGCTCGTCACGCATGTCATAACCGGGAAGGAGAACTCCCTATTGTGGTTGCGCGAACAATGCGGCACGACGTATATTAGTGGGTGCGTCAATTCGTATGTCGTGTGGCCTACTCACCCCCTCAGTTTTATCCAAGACATGTAGTAACATTATTTTCTAGTTTGTCCATTTTAATTATATTTGGATTATATCGTCATGTATATTATTTTTACTTTGAAGATTTGGATTATACTGTCATGAATATATATTTGCATTATCTTTAGTTTGTGTTGGATATATGATGTTTGGAACAGGTACAACGTTGCTATAACAGGTACAAATATACTGCTGGGCAGTGGCAGTGGCCATACTGCCCAGCAGATTTTTTTTAAATTCTGCCCAAAATTGTCACGGTCATTGACCGTGACATTTTTTTTAAAAAAAGGGTCGCGGCTTTGTCACGGTTTATAACCGTGACAAACGTGTCACGGTCATTGACCTTGACACGACCGTGATAAAAAAAGTTGTCTCGCCTCGAAATGTCACGGTCATTGACCTTGACAAGGTGAATTTGTCAAGGTCAATGACCTTGACAAATGGGCAGATTTGGTGTAGTGTGCCCACATTTTTGCAACACTCCGACCGCCCTGGGAGAGCGAACGGCGTGCTACTCATCTGTAGGACTAACTAAATTCAACGGAATAAAAGGAATAGGGCATTCAAATTCCATGACAATAAAAGAGGAATAATAATTCTCAACCTTCCTCAGATAAGTACAACAATTTTCCCAAATAGGTACAACAACCAAAATAAATCACTAACGCTCTATTCATCAAAATAATTACAGGTCATCTCTTTTGTATAATATAAAGTTCTTTCCAGATAATCCATGCTAAAAATCATTTCAACTCTTTATTCACCTTGTGTTCTGTACGCGGTTATGACATTTGGGTACTCTCAATCACCCTAGAAATCAAAATTCTTAAATTCTCCTTATCATCGTTCCACCCCTCAACTCGTGGGGATAACTTTCAATGCTTTCCTACCACAAAAATCCGGCTACAATGACCTTAAAACAAAATTCAACTTCCAACTTACATACATAATTACTTGATCCCATTTCGACCAGGGTACCGAACTCATGGACTAGTGACCAAACGTCTCCCTATTTCCAACCTTACGCTAAGTTTCATGCGTAGGATGTCTCGCAAAGCGAAATCCAAACAAGGAACCCCCCCGATACACTACTACCTAGCATTGTCGGTTATCGAAATCCGTTAGGTCCTCCGTCCATAGTATATACCCCTTTATTCCGTCCCTTGACAGAAAAGTTATAATTTCTCCCGTAATTATGCTTAACAAAGAACGTTTCACCAATTTCACTATCGTCCCGTATTGGTTGATGGTAATTACATTCTATAAACCTCGGATACATACGATCGAAATTCTCTAAATTTCCTTTTTCTAACATTAGGGGTATAACTCTTAACTCCCACGTCTCTTAAGGATAAATATAACACTGCACTCTTCCTATCACTAAGTCCGGAGTGCTAAACATAATACCGAGTCAAGTCTTTTCGCTCAATGGTAAATCCCGGTACATACTGAATCATACTGACAAAGTTTATACATACATTGGTATCGAATATCTCGAGCCCACTATCTCCTCCGAAGTCTTTAGGATAGATAATATAAGTGCGAGTCCAACCTTCTTACAGGTAAAGCCTCGCCAAAACAAAACGTGTTTCACTAATGTAACTACTCCGATAGCCTTGCAATAAATGCCCACTATCATAATACCCATTTCTATAACATTTTAACAAAGATAATATCATACTCGTGTATCGCATCACTACAACGAGTAACCTCAATAAAGTATAAAACACTGTTAATATACTCATTCATCCCCCGCGGATAGCACCAAAGAAAAATCCCGCTATACTAAGGAAAAATATTCACATAATGGTAACATTTATAATGATATGCATTAAACTCGTCTCACATGCTAATCTAGCAATGAACAAAATATGGTGACTCGCTCGTGTCACATAAACACGCCGCATCCTCTAAGGATACAACTTATACATCCATCCTGGCAATCGTCTTGACTGCACAAATGGTTTTCGGACGTAACACGTCTGCCCAAACCAAAACAAAATTATTTTTAATCGTTGCCTTTTACTAGGCACCGCATTCTTGTCATTTTTCTCATTTTGGAACATATTATCGCGAGCAATTTCACTCCGCACCAAAATACCTCAACACATAATCCACTTATCACCTGTCCTACTAACTAGGTTAGGATTGTCCTTCTCTCGGACTTTAGTAGACTCAATTCCTGTTAGCCATCCCGGTTGTTCCCTTAGCTTTTTAGGCCATAAAGATCATGTTGCTATCTATAATCGTACTTACTGAATTTACCATCACTTGGTAAGAATTTAACTATCTGAAGCATTTAAATGGTTTTCCTGATGTGTATCCACATCCTTTTGTGGTGCTATACCACCACCGTTGTATTTAGTCTTATTCTCGACTAAATTCTTCGATTCCTTTAACTTCCCCCACAAAGAAGCGTTATCATCTATATTGACAAAATATGACATTATCAACCTCTGAATCGGTCATCCATCAGAATTTCCTCCTCGAGTATTATCAACTATTATTACAAGTTGGTCTCCCACTTGGAGTCGTTTCCTCCACTAGTATCTACCTTTTTCGATACAAAATTTGCTAACGATTAGGATTCATATCCACAATTGGACTTCTGTCATGCCCTCCTGCGATGAGTTCAGAACCACGTTTGCTTCTCATCCTGAATAGTTGAGGAAAGAATATACGGTCAACACTGTACCTAAGGTTCTCCTATAGGCATAGCATTCCACTTCTAAAATTGGTGGTTGACTCCAACCATTATAATTTCGTCCCGAAAGCCAAGAAAATTTTCTCTAAATTTTCACTTTCAGTTTGCCACACTCCGTCCAATATTTAAGCCTTTGGATACTTTACCTCCTTTGGTAAACACATACAATTTTCGCGTTTCTAAAATTTCTCACTGACAGTCTCTACACGTTTTTGTAATACGTTGGGTAAGTTTACCCTCGCACCTCATTTGACTATAACAGCATTTGAAAATCATTGCTGCACCTTAGTCGCCTTTCTAGTCGTGGCTTCTCGTGCCATAATGGAGGTGACCTCGACTACGGTCATCATCCTCGGATATATTTCATAATCTCAACTGAGCCCTGCCTCCTAATGTGCGCTTAACGGTCCTCTTCTGACATCCGTCATCGCTCGGCACACGCACACATCCGAACGAAATTAGAATTCACTAGTGTATACACATTATAGCAGGAGAACGAAATCACGTCAAAGGAATCGATAATCCAAAATATAGGGCTTCATAACAAACAAAGCAAAGTTGAAAGCATAATAAGCCGTACAGATCCTATGGACACTAGAACCTGATGCTCTGATACCACCTGTGACACCCCGCCTAATTAAATACCGGGCGATCACTCCTTTATTAAATTAAAATCAAGGTGAACAGTTGGTTCATTTTTAGCATCACTGTCGTAAAAATACTTTTCCAATTTAAACGCCCTAAATAATTAAGCTAAGTGTCAAAACCATTAAAAACCTTATTCTCATTTTATTAAATCCGGTTATAAAACCTTAAACCATTAACATCTAAAGAGTCACACATTAAGAATAAAAATAGAATTGAACATACACGAATTTAATCATCAATAATAAATCCCAACATTTACAACACTAAAGGAAAATATCCTGACGGTAATAAATCCCGAAATAAAGGTAGTGAAAGTAAAATTTTCAATCTCTGACAATACCAACTAAATAATAGAAAGAGGGCGACACATGCCCCTGCTGGATAAAACTGAACTAGGAGTAGAATCAATTGGATGAAGTCGTCTAAACAACAGGCCTGCAACTCCCACCTAAGCTGCAGTGCGTTCCTGCCAAAGGACCCTAAGCAAGACGCCCCTGGGGCTGGGCACCTGTAATATATACATATATATATACAAGAGAGAAAGAGAAATGGAAACGGGTCAGAGCCCGATAGTGTATATGATTTAAAAATTCGTTTAGCAAGTATTTAAATTGATACAGGCCAATGCAACAACATATTAGTACGACACTCTCTTGAGAAATTCTCGCCTCTCTTCTAATGTGCACTCCCATCGCACTAACCCTCCCAATGGTTTATCTCATCATATATCACACAATCTTTCCCCAATGATTTAACTTATCTTAGGTTATTCGCAGGATTTACAACTGAACAACACAAGTATTTAAAACGTACGATTTCAATTTGTAACCAAGGTTCTCCTTTTAACTTTATTAATCAATAAAGTATTCCAGTGTCATATTATACTTTCTCAAAACAATTATTTATAATTTGAGTCATCAACCATGTCCTACATATCAAATCACAGTAGGCAGTTACAGATTTCAGAATTTCATATATATATTAACTACTCGTATAATATATATATCATAACAGCACCCCACATAAAAACTATGGTGCGGGCATACTCTGCTATCCAATCCCCGTATCAATCGTACTAAAGGGAATACAAGTTCGGAATCACTCTCGAACTGTATAAATACATACACAAAAAATATTGAGGCGAAGCATAGTTTCCAAGTCCAAGAGGTCAGTACATACCCTCACGTCTCTTAGGACCGTGACTACCGATTCGATAGCCTGTACCTACGATTCCTATCTTCTAGGGTACGAGTCAATATCCCCCATAAGGCACACGAGATAAGATCGTCCCAGCGCGGTAACCTCAGGGATAGCAAGTAGCGCGGGCATGATTTTCACAAGTATATAATATATGCATACACAATCATATAAATATACCACTTTTATTATATCAATTTAGGTTTATCCAATAACCCACATTCACAACATTTATCCTTATTTTCCCATTATTATTTATCAAGTATAATGGTTCGTTTCTAACTTTAATTCGAAGGGTTTTTTCTAACTTACTACGTAACCCTCATGGACTCTATTCTTCCAAATGTACAATTCAGTAGATATCCATTTATGTTCCAACGTAACTCTCTCTTACGTGTCTCTCCCCTTTAATATATACTTACATTATCCCTTATGCAAAATATCCCAAAAATATAGATTTCGCCTTACATTAAAGGATTTTGAATTTTATTTTCGAAGATGAGAATTTCAAACAGTTTCGAAATCGGAATTAAAATGGAGTTTTAATTGAATTTTTATTATCTCTAAGAGTCCTCAAAACATAAAACTGTCTAACAAAAAAAATATTAAAAAATATTGAACGGTCCGATCGAGCTGAATTTTTTTCTGTAGCTTCCTCTCGTCTTCAGCTAATTCTCTGAAAAATTTCATCCAATTCCAGCGGTCCGATCGTCCGAAATAAATATTTTAGTGTTTGTATCTGATTAGAACTCTTTTCTTAATCAAACTCTTAATCCTTTACATGACAAAGGGTTTCCAGAATATCATATAAATCATCACTACATGAAAATTTCCCATCTCAAATTGGGTTTTTCTTCCATAAATCTCATCCTAATAACTCCTAAACTAATATGGATGATGCATCAACGAAATAAGCAAGATAAACACTTGCCTGAGATTTTCAGAAATCTGGTTTGGTGTTGAATTTGGTGTGGTTGCGTTCCCCGTCTCGTGATCTACGCGTTGGCGGTGGCGGCGGTGTAAACGGATGAGTTTTTAGCCTTGGAATGCCTTGAGAGCTCTCTCATCTCCTCTCCAATGGCCGTTCTAGTGTTTTGAGTTATCTAACCCTAGGAGATAACCTAAACATCTGATATAACCCCTTTAATTTTCGTGGGTTTAATTACCCAAAAATACAAAATGACTAAAAGGCCCTCCCGGGGTACTAATTAGGCTTAAAAACGCCCCGAGACCCAAATCAAACCCCCGGGTATACTTTTCTGACTATCTCGACCCTTCCGGACGCGTTGGCGCACTCAAATCGACCATACGAACAATCTATAAAATATTCACTTCTATTAATCCACATTTAGTCCCGACACGACACAGGCGCGTCCCGACTTAAATTTTCACAATTGTCATTTTATTCACACGTGACAATATTATAAAAATAAATCTCATATATTACTATACTCATCCAGTAATATGCAACAAATAATATATTCTCAATAATTACTAACTCTTGTCACACTAGTAAATATTTAAAACAACATTTCGGATTAAAATTAAATTAATTTATCTCAATTAAATTTAATAAATCCTTAAATTTAAAAGTCATGAAAATACGGGGTATTACAAAACACTACATCCCGGTACTCTATTATGAATATCTTGACCCTTACGAGACCAATCGTGCACTCAAAATCTTCATCCGAGTCACTTATAAAAAATCACGTCTTGACCCAACACATCTCCACACGTATTTTCCGCTTACAATAACACCACATGTCGCTGTTATTCACCTGCGATATGAAATATAATTAGTCCATCTTATATACTTTAAATTATCAAATTATTAAATTACACCCACTCATGTAATTTAATTGTCCATAAAAATACGGGGTATCACACTTCGTTCAGTTCGAAGAATTGACCTTGGATAAACGGACACCGAAAGCGCCCAGTGACCCTTCGAAACAAAATGGATCGTTCATCCATACCGTAAAGCTGATTCATGCACGAGGTGGACCGTAAGAAAGGGTATTCAGATCCCTTAAAAGATACATTTAGCTTCATTCAAGTAGAAGAGCTGGTAGGAATAAACGGATCACAGGAGTTCCAGGTGACCTCCGGATCAGTTTGTGAGGTAAAAAAGATCGTTGGTCCGAACCGATAGGCTGATTTGCACAGGAGTCATACCATTGGAAAGGGGATTCAGAGACCTTCAAAGATTCACTCATCTTTCCCTCAGATGGTAAAGATGATCAAATTCAAATAGGGTCCAGGAGCACCCGGTGGCCTCTGAATATTTACTCGGAGTATGATCTTAGTTTGTAGTGGATGAGTGAGTGCTAGAGACCTAAGGAGATACTTAGGGGGGTCCTAGGATGGGGTGTCTACATAAACCAATAAATGTTTAACCAATATTTGCTAAAAAAATTGATACTCTAAAGGCTTGACTAACGATGGTCTACCAAGGATGGTTTGACGATGCCAACAATAAGCCACACTCGATGCTCAATTGAGAATTTACGAGTTCCGTTTTAAATCTCGACAAAAAGAAGATTCGAAAGATAATTTGAGAAAACTAGTTCAATACATGTTGGGTTCGAAGTAAATCACATGAAACTTGAGAGTCGACCATTAAAGACCTTCATTAATGCTTGGCTTGAATCCCATATTTAAATGACCTTTAGAGAATCTTGGCCAAAGTTTGAAAAATACCTCGAGTAATATCCGACTTCGGAGGGTTTATTTATTGAATATCATTATGAAGATGGTCAGCTATTTCAGGTCTGTCAACTGAAAGAGGGTTTGGCAAAATCTTATTTTGGGTATGGAGCTCATCTCGGTAGAGCCTTATTTACCTCTCGGCCCTTGACTATTTAACCCTCGTCATAAGTTGGATCGGAGGCATGTGTAAAATAAACTACGATAAGGACCGACAACATCCTTTGAGGATTAATTTGAGCCATACCCCCAAATCGTAATAACTAAATTTTAATACGATGAAATAATTATGCTAAAATCAACCAGTTATTGAATCTCTTTAAAGGATTGGCTTAGGCAAATGTCAAATTACAGTTGGACAATGAAGTTAAACACCTCAGTATGAAATCCAAATCAAAACCTTGACTGAGGTAACTGTACTGCACTTAATCTCTCTTAGCTCATCAATGAGAGGATAAAACTACAAAGCAAAATAAACTTTATACCCTTAGTTGATAAAGCTCGATCGGAGAATTGCTTCTCCCAACTTCACCCTCAGACGATGATAAGATTTTATCCTAAACTTAGCGGCAACCATAATTACTAATCCTGACTCAACAAAAGTCTCGGCTGAATATAAGCTCCGACCAAAGACGAACCTTAGCAAATCACAATTCGAATCTCTGATAAAGGCCCTGAATATATAAGAGATGCTACATATTAATAAAATGACGACAAGATTGAATTATGGAAGTTAGAATGAACAAGCCGTTAGTTACAAGGGTGGAGATGAAGGTGACGTTTAATTTGGAGATGTAGATCTACTTATGAGAAATCATGGTTTTGGCGCAAGCATCAAACAACTCCCCTTTTATTCTCGACTATAAAATAACGACTCTCTTAGACTAAAGACGCTCAACTAAACCTTTGTTACAATGAGGACAATCTACAAAATATTTGGTGTTATAAAATCCTGACTCTCTTAGATTAAAGAAACCCTTATTGTTTACAAGTCAAAGAAAATTATGATGAAAAGTGTCGGCCACGAAATCCTAAGGCCCATAGAGACCTCGGTTGAATTAAATTCGATGAAAAATTACTATGCCCCAAATAAAAACTATTTTTTTCAGCAACTAAATTTTATTCCATGAAGTTTCGGTTGTTTTATAATATGGAACAATTTTATGGATCTATACAAAATGGTTAAGCAATTGAACACTGGATCAATTTAACGGTTCGACAGTTGGATGATGTACAACTATTTGTTGGGTCCGGTGGTTCGATAAATATAAATTATTGTTGGACTCTATAAGAGAGAAATTCTCTTAATGCTAAGGTGCTGAAATATAAACTCAGGCGTAACCTTTATTAATGGCAATAATTTAACAGATAAAAAGCTTTTGATAATAAGGGAATAAACTTAGTTGAAATGGATCAAACTCGTTAGCAGCATGAACTCACAAACTCTCATGTATTACTCGATAACAATCAACAAATAGGATATATTTAGAAGAATAAATAAACCCTTGAAACAACTAGTTGGAGGGAGAAAAAAAAGCAATCACTCTAGATACATCTTGTGTAGGGAACTCAAACACTATGGTACAAGAGAATAGGGGTCAAAGCTCAATCAATGCATATGTTTTTAAAAAGCTTGGGTAAAAACATTAATGGCAAAGGATAAAATCTCTCGTTATTATAATAACTCTCTCATAAATATCTTTATCTCTCTCTGATGTGTAATGCTTATTTTCTTGGTAAAAAGCTTGGGTAAAGACGTTAATGGCGAAAGAACTGGTGCTTGGTTCAATCATGTTTCTTCGGCTTATGCTCTCTTAAACTAGATGGTGTTTTACCTAGTGTATCTAAAGAGTTTAAGCCATGCTTAACATTGACTTGCTTCTAAATCCTCCAAATCAGTTCCCTCAAAAGTTTCCGAAGTGAGGTTGTTCGATAAAGCATGAGCTTTCCTAAGTCTAGTCAAACTTAATTCCTCGCAGATACCGAGTAACCTAATCAATATTATAATAAGTCTTATAATTACAATATGTCCCATAAATACACATAGCTTAAGTCAAAACGAAATATAAAGTTTATTCGAAAAACTCCCTTAAAGAGGCTTCCTTTGTGAATCCTTCTACTATTTGGAGTGCTATAATGCTTCCGCTTTCGCTGTCTTCGCTCGAGCTTCCTCTATGCTTTCTCCACCTTCCTCTGCCTTTGCTTGAGAAGGCCTAAATAATCTAACTAATTTTGTTGAATCCTTTCTAGTTTCTTTAATGACGGGAATTATCTCTAATTGCATGTTTATCTTTAAGCCCCCTTCATTTCCCCCTTCATAGAGAAATTTATTGCGTGTACAAGAAATATATCTACAAAACACCTTGCTCCAAAAAACCTCTACTCCAATAAACCTTCCCCGTGTGTACTCAAAGGAAAATAAATCTGACTTTCTATCCTCGTAATAGGAAAACTCTACTTTTTAACAAGTGTGATCCGTGGGAAATTATTGCGAACGAACTTGATCCGTGGGGACTTATTATGAACAAGATCTGTCCACAGGTTATCGTTGAGAACAAACTTTATTTGCAGGATCTTGTGTGATTGAAATTGGTTGATAAAAATTTAAACAATTGGTATTTGAAAATACTGCGAAACTCTTCCTTTATTAACAAGTTTCCCTATTTTTGGCACGTGTTAATAATTAATGCAGGGGTCTAATTGTCTTATATATCTGCCACCTTTTTTCCACGTGGTGAGTTGGGGTGATCTGTGCAGAGTTCATTTTCCCCAAAAAGATCATTGCTTTTAAAATTCCCACGTGTAGGAAAATAAAATGTCAGCAGTATTCCAAACAATTAATTTATTTTCTAAACCTTAATTGATTTTTTAACACTTAATTGATTTTCTAAACCTTTAAACATTTTGCCTTTAAAGATCAGTGCTTAAGTTTCTCTTAGGCAGATAAAGGGTGATTTGCCCTTAAATCCCACCGAAAACAACCACAAAACCCTATATCCACAAGTCAAATACCAAAGCCAAATAGTGCATTTCAACACTAATGCATCTTGCCACTGGATCGTGGATGATTCTATCTAAATATTAGACAGGTCATCCTTGCCCATTAATATATCGTGTCAATAATGCATCGATGGACCTTATGGTAAAATTAAGATAAAGTTGCAACAACACTTCAGTTCTTGGCAGAATGATCGTTTGTGGGGAGGTGGGTAATTTCTAAAGCTCATTAAATTCTTCTTAATAAGGTTCCTCCCATTTGAACTTCACAACCTTGCACAACAAATCCATCAACGGATGAGTAATCTTAGCTAAACATAGGATAAATATTTTAAGGTGGTAAATCTTCCCGAGGAAGATCTTAAGATCCTTCGTCATTTTTGGGTAAGGCATGTCAACGGTAGGTTTTTGCTTGTCTTGGTCCATCCAGACTCCCTAGGGATCCACCACAAACCCAAGAATTTTTTACTCGTTACAACAAAAGCACACTTGAGTTGGTTCATCTTTAATTTATATTTCCTACACATGTTGAAAGCTCTTCTCAGATCAACCAAGTGAGATTCCTCCTTCTTCGACTTGATGACAAGATCACTTATATGGAACTCCAAAATGCCATGAAAAATGGCCATTCTCGTTCTTTGATAGTTCGCCCCTGCATTTTTCTAACCAAAAGGCATGCCATTGTATATAAAATTACCTAATGGAGTTTTAAATGTTATTTTCTTTGCGTCAGTTGGGTCTATCTTGATCTAGTTATAGCCCACATAACCATCCATCGAGCTTTACATTTCGTGACCTACCGTTAAATCTATTATAATGTCAATAGACGGTGGAGGAAAATCATCATTTGGGTAAGCTCTGTTAAGATCTATAAAGTTAACACATATTCGTGTTTAGTTGGTATATTTCTTCCCCATTGGAATAATACTAAAAAACCAAATTGGATTTTGTATTGGCTTAATGAATCCAGTTCCCAATAACCATCACACTTCCTTTTTAATCTTGGGATCTAACTTTGGCTTATATAATCGAGTTGTTTGCTTCACCGACATTGCTTAAGGCATTACGTTAAATGGGAGATAAATCACCTCTTGATCTAACCCTGCCTTCTCTGTGTATTTATAAGCAAAAACGTATTTACACTCCAGAATAAGCTCAATTGACCCCCATTTCTTCCCAGCATCTAGGTCCTTTAAAATGAAGATTGGCCTGTATTCTTTTCTACCCTCAACCAGATTAATCTTCTCCAACTCTTGAACTTATGGTTTGGGGCAATCAGTTTTGCATTTCGGCTCGTCTTCAATCTCTTTAACAAATTCATGAATGTTGAAATTATCAATGACAAAGCATTGCCATTGATTATCAACCGAGAAACACTCATACTTTGTGTCAACCTCCTCTTTTGCTTCTTAGGTTGCCCGCACAAACCTTCAGATATGATATACCACCCTTCCATCCTCCAGATGTACTTTCTTTCAATAAAGTTTAGGTGATGCAATTACGTTCCTCTTTCTGTCTCTCTCAACTACCTCTAACTTGGTTCTGGAAAACCTATTAATGACGCTTGGTCAGTTTACCTCGTGCTACATTGGATCAATACTTAGCCTCGTTTTATCTCTTAGCTATTTAGAAATAGTTTGAGGTTTAGGAATGACATCATGCGCTTCTTTAGCTCTCTGCGCAACAACCACCATCTCATCATCTTGGTTATTCAAAATCCAATATTTCTATAATCTTTGGAATTCTAACTCCATCCATATGATATGTTAAAATGCGTGTACACTGAAATAGTTGGTGTAAAATACATCATCCACAAAGTGTGCATCCTCTTATGTAAAAGGCTTCTTAGTTTCTTAAATTATTATCTCAGTTCCCTTCTCGTTAGCTTTGGCGCGTTGGTAATATGTTGAAGGAACTAGATCGTGGTTGTGCATTCATACTCTTCTTATCAAAATAAATTATGAAGTGACACTCTCAATCACGTGGAACTTAATGTGTTAGGTGAGATTTTTCATCACATCCCAATAATAATATACCCAATGGATTTTGAAATTTGGGCGTCATAACCAGAAATAACAAGTGGAATCACTATTGACCTTGTGATTGAGATATTAGCTACGTAAAAGGCGTTAATAGGCATGGAATTAATAGAGGCACATCTTCCTATAAAATCTTACACCGTTCACACTTATGGTGACATACAACGATCGATTATGTGTGAGCTTGACTGCTCTATCGGTATAAAAAAAGTTATCTCTGACGAAAACTTTTTCCAGCCAAGTCAACGACCAATTATGTGCTATGTCTAATATCGCTTGAGCGATCTCTATTCTGCCATCCTGAGGCATCCCAACTTAATCGAAGAACCATACAAATTTGGAGGATTTCGACACAACTTGATAGTCTAAATTGGGTTCAACTACGTTGTATGCCTCCTCCATGTCTTTGGCACTCAATTTGTTATAGACAATAACTACATTTCTCATTCCCACTGTGCAATCTTCCATTGCCAAATAAAACTCCTTCCGTTCTCTTTTATGTTTCCTTATGTGATCCCCAGCTTCCTCATCATTTCCCACCACCATGTTTTCCCCGTAATATGGTAGTGTGTTGTTGTTAACATTTTTCGGAGGTATCTGCACCGTTCCAACTATTATATGCTTGTTTATAATTCTTCTCAACGTGAAGCATGAGTTGGTTGGTTGGCAAACATGACAATGTATATGATAATATTTGGGATCAACTTGAAAATCTGCTATAGATGTATATTGGGGAGTATTCTTGGGTGCATAAACTATTCTATCGCGGAGCATTATATTACAACAACTGATGGCTTCCTCAACGGTCCAAGGCAATGATGGAGGGTTTTCTCCGTCTCAATCGAACTTCATGTGTGTGTATATATATATATGTATACAGAGAGAGAGAGAGAGAGAGGGAGGTTCAAAAGTGAACCAAAAGAATGAACTTTTTAACGAACCTATTAAGACATTAAAAAATAATCCAATTAATTTTAATTCCTTGTTGTAATTGATCCGCGCCAATGGCAACGGACACACGTGTGACACGAGACTCCCTTACCGCCACCCACTTACACGTGTCACACGCGTGGCCGTTGCCACTGGTGCGGACCAATTACAATAAGGAATTAAAATTGATTGGATTATTTTTTAATGTCTTAATAGGTTCGTTAAAAAATTCATTATTTTGGTTCATTTTTTATCCTACCTCTCTCTCTCTCTCTCTCTCTATATATATATATATATATATATATATATATATATATATATATATATATATATTAGTGGGATATTTCTTTGAAATATTCGGTCTTCAGTTTAGTTATAGGTTAGGAAGGTTTTGGAGCTCATCATTCTCTCTCATAAGGTTCCATTCCATTGGTGCGTAAGATTGTACTAATAGAATTTTCTCCATTAATTCAAGATTTCTTCTTTTTATTTCTTGCATTGATAATTAGGTCATTGCTTTGATTAAATAGTTTCCTTGCTTTATTAATTGCTTCATTAAATAAAATTTATTTACCATGCTTTGTAGGTAATTTAATATAGGTTGAGATTGTTAAACTCACATGGGTTAATTTGTTGTTATGCTATGGTATGATGAATTTAGGATAGTTTGAATGATTTCATTGTTCTTCTTATTATGCTTAGGAGACTTAACAATATATATCACGTATGCGTCATATTCACGACCTTTCATGTGAAATTTTGGGAATATTCGTTGACACTAAACTCAAATTAAGCTTTTATGATAATTTAGAGGGTGAAAACTTTATTTTTTTATTAATTGTCCAAATGAAATTAATCTTGTTAACGCTTTTCTTTCCACATAACCATTTATGCTATTTAGCCCGTATGAGGAAAAGGATTCTCAATATATAGTTTTAATCGTCATGTTAATATAAGTTTCATCACTCACCTAGTTTAATGACTTGTTCACTCATCACCTTTTACACTTTTACTAGAGAAGTATAAAATTAATAGGATTCTAACAACTATTCCTTGTGGATTCGATCCCTATTTATCGCCAATCTTCATAGTTAGTGCGCTAAGTCTTCGTATTTTTTTGTATAGGATGAAAACACCCAACGACATATTTTACATACACACGCAGTTTACGCCGGCTATCAGTCGTGTTGGGAATGAGATGAAAAATAAATGTTAGATAACTCGTATGGTGATTTCGAGTGCACCAATGATCTGAAATGGGTCGAGATAGTCAGAAATAGGTACTCAGGGATTGTATTTGGGTATTAGGGGCTTTTTAGGACAAATAGGACCCGAGAAAGGGCATTCGAGTCATTTTACGTATAGAGCCTAACTTAATTTAGGGATTAGGAGTATTTAGGGTTATAATTAGGAAGGGTGGATGGATTGGGCAAGCATCCAACCATTTTAAAGGCTAAATCTTTGAGAGGGGAGAGAAAAGAGAAGGAGAAAGTGAAGAAAATTGAAGAGAAGTGATTTGAAAGGGAGATTGAATCATTTCGGGCATAAGAACACTGTGAAAAGAATAACTCATATGGAAGAACTCAGAATCTCTTCAATCATAAGGCAAGTATTTAACTTTGCTACAGTTCCTAGTGTATTTTAAATCATTTATGTACAAATTTGCGGTGTAGGAAGATAAATTTTTTAGGGTGGAATTAACATGTAAAACGGGAATTTTGAAAATGAATTCTTCAAAAAGGAATTCGAATATAATCACATGTTAAATTTGGTGCGAATAAAATTTTAAAGGTGCAATATTGGATGATCAAAACAATAATTGATGTAACATTGAATTAGGGTTGAAACTATGTATAATTCTCTATGATAATTATTAATCCCATTAAATTAGATGTTTTCGGATTGATTCATACGTGGAAATCTGTGTTATTATGTTTGGGATTGATATAGAATTATTGTTAGGGGTTTGGGAGAAGATGGTAACTCCTATGGTTAAAGGGAAAAAGATGAATCCCGTAAAAAAAATAGGTTTGCTGCCCAGAGAACCGAACTATCTCGCTGGGGGGATTGAACTGGTTTGCCCATTGAATTGGTTCGGTTAGGTTGGTTGCATCTTTTTTTTTGGATCATTTAGGTTTCGGCTTGGTTTATGGGGTCTGATATGAGGAATACAACCTCTTGAAATATACAGGAAAGATTAGGAAGTGCCTTGGGTTAGATGGGGATTAAATCCGGGTGAGAAATTACGAGCGTATTAATGTGAATAACACTCAAGTTATAATAATGAAACCAATCTAGGATTTTGAGAAAATTAGGTTACTTGCTTGGGTAGAATAACATAGTGGCTTGAAATGTGAAATTTAAGAATTTATTATAAGTAAGTTAATACTTGATAAATTTGGAGTCGGGGTATACTCGGGATTTGTGGTGTAGTGCAACGAGGGATATATGCACGATTAGTCGATTATATATATATATATATATATATATATATATATGGGGGGATGTATATGTGAACATTTCTACTCTAGGGATGCTATTTTTTTATGTTGCTTGTAGTGGGCGGTCCACCCTGGTGTGACCAGCAGGTGCTGGGTCATTTTTCCAGGTCAGAGGACTGTTGCATGACCAATGTATGTGAGTTTAGAGTCCGATGGGGTAATTTGGTATGATTATGACCAACGGATGTATGTCTATGACTGTCTCGAGTTTATGTGTTTACGATTCGGGATCGGTGGTGAGATTCCGACCTGGTGGCCCAGAAGTGGTACGTGACGTACCTAGAGCTTGATAGCATACTAGAAAATGCATCCGGGAGGATAGCCCGGTGATGCTATGTATATACGTATAAAAGAGTGTTATATGAATATGTGAACTTAATGAATGTGTGAACGTCAAATGACAGCTAGCGTACAGTTACGTGAGTATATCACGATCCGAATATAATTGAGAATTACGATAACTTAGCTTATGCGATAGCTAATAGATAAACAAAGTAAAGTAAAATATGTGTAGTACAGTTGGGATAGAGGTTTAGCGCATTGGACGGTGTTATGATTGACTAGACTAGTTAGGCGGGGTAGCATAACTAGGGAATTAAAATACATGCGTTAGGTGGGGACTATAAATAAGGGGCGAGGATAATCTCATGTGAGTGCGACGTCAGATGAACATGAATAATTCTGCTATATATTCATTATTGCATTTTAAAAACTTATAAATATTTTTAAAATGGTTTTGGGCGCTGACCCGTATCCAAAATTATTTTCAAAACCTTTTATGTGCTCAGTTAGAGGGACGCAAAGGTTAGCGTGTTCTTTCAGTGAAACGATATTGCAGCAGTTGTGGATGCCTATAAGATTTGCATAGACACTTTTATCCATTATATCTAACTAGGATGTTACTCTAGTATTTCATTTAGGGCATGTTGCCTACAGTTAGACAAATTTCGCGTTGAGACTTTGTTATTTTATTTCATTTTTCAGTAGGATGATTGTATGTGGATTTTACCTAGAGTTATTCAGTTACTTTATTTATTTTTGTCATCAACACTCGTTATTGTTTCATTGTGTTGAATGTTTATATTTATGATTAAATGTTTAATATAACATGATAATAAGTTTTAAAAAGATTTGACATCGGGCTTAATAGGTTATTAGTAATCAAATTGGTTTTCAACAGTGATGCTAAGAATGAACTAGACTGAGATTCGTGTTTTATTTTAGTAGAGGATTGGCCACCCGTTATTAGAATAGGCGGGGTGTCTGTGATGGTATCAGAGCATAAGATTCTAGTGCCTTTATCATTTGTGCGACTTCATTACGTTTCCAGCGTAGCGTCCTTTGATATAGAGCCCTACGATTATGATTGTTGCATTCATATTTACACATTTACATTCTTCTGCTATTATAATATACGTTCACTTGTAATCTCATACAAATTCGGTTTGGTTTCAGATGTCAAATAGGAAAGGATGACCAACTAGGGCCATCAGGAGGGCCACATGATGAGAAGCTCAACCGGGGCTGTAGGTGGCACTGGGGACGGTGACAGCTTCTAAGGTTGCCACCATAGTTGCACAGGCGATTGATACCGTCATGACAACCATGGCGTAATGGTTTACCCAGGCCCATCCACAACAACAACAACAGGTGGCACTAGTTGTCCAGGCCCATCCAACGTAGTCGGTGTGGGAAAAAGTTAGAGAGGCCTTTCGAAAAGGCCGTCCATCAGAGTTTCAGGGAAGCGCGGATGTGGTCGCTACCAATCAGTGAAAGAAGGATATCCAGCAACATCTACATGTGATTGAATGCAGTGACACTTAAAAAGTAGATTTTAGCTACTTTTAAGCTTATGGGAGCAACGTTACAGTTGTGGGAGTTAGTCACCACATTTGAAGAGATGGTCGACGAGGAGCGAAAATTACCAGGGGAGGATGAAAGAAAACAACAGATATTTCATCGAGGAACCTTGTCAGATAAGAAATTTGAAGACGAGTTACCTACATGGAGATTATATGTAGATGGGTCATCTTGCACAACAGGTTGTGGGGCAGGTATTGTTTTGAAAATCCACATGCCCCCTTGGTTGGAGACGAAGTATATGAAGGTCCCAAATGCCCTCCATATGGCAATGGGATAGATTATTTTCATTTTATTTCATTTCTGAAATTATTATTTCATTATGTTTGAATAAATGCATGATTGACATTTCAATATGTATTTGTTTGCAGTTGACAACAAGAGGAAAACTCCCAAAGAATCAGAAGTTAATATAAAGCATGATGAATAAAAGAAGAAGGAAGAAGAGCTTACAGGGAAAAAAGGAGATCTGTTGACAACGAACGAAAACAAGGATGAACGCACAAGAGAAAGAAAGGCTATGGAAAACTCGAAAGCAGAAAATTGGAAAAGGTAGAAGACGGTATGATTGCCTAAGAAGCTTAAATACTTTGCCTTGGGAAACGGCGAAAGAAATGATTACAAAAAAGAAACTATTACGCTACCGACGGCTAAAAGGACAAAAAGTGCACGAATATCGAAGCGCTTAAAAATTCAAAAAGGCGGATTCTGCGAATTTGGAAAGAAATTCAAATACGAAGAAAATGCTCCTAAAACCCAGGAAGGTCATTTAATATTGCCATATACCGAGAAAGAATGTTCCATACTCCTCAAAGTTCGAAATATAAAACATTGGGGGCTTCTGTTGATACCAAAATTAGTATCCTGATGTGGACGAATAATGGGAAGACACGTGTCAATCTACGTGGCACAATAGCAACGAGAAAGTTCATTTCCCCAACCAAGTTATGTTCGCTCTGAGCAACAAGAATACTCCGAGGAACTCCATTTCTCCGAGGAACTCCTGAACGACGACCAACTAAGGCGGTTCGAGCTGCATCTCAATCACAGCATTAATTGCCAGATAATCAACAATTCAACTATTCATTGACTGCTTATCATCTTGACGCACACGCTTGAAGAGCATTAAATGAGTTACCCTTTCATATGTATATCATTTAATGTATCACCCTTTCAGATTATAGCCTCAAGGCTATAAATACATTGTATTACTCTCATTCAAGGGGACCGGAATTTCTTGGATAAAGCTTGTAATCGACAATTCCCAAAACACTCAGCAATAACATAACAGTGGACGTAGGCCATTCTTATAGGCTATAAATACATTGTATTACCCTCATTCAAGGGGACCGGAATTTCTTGGAAAAAGCTTGTAATCGAGAATTCCCAAAACACTCAGCAATAACATAACAGTGGACGTAGGCCATTCTTATAAGGCTGAACCACTTTAAAAATATTTGTCTCATTTTATTTATCTGTGATTGAATAATTAGAGCGATCTAATTTTTTACATCAACAGATTGGCGCCGTCTGTGGGAATCGATTGTTATTATCGTTTTTCACCAAGAATCATTCATCATCAATGGCAGATAACCCATAATCTAGCAATCGAAACGCTGGAAATGCTGGAAATCCTCCAAATCCCTCTGCACCTCCAGATCTGGCTGGAATTATGACAAATCTGGCTCAAGGACAAACCGTCATGCAGGATACAATGCGGCAACTCATACAAACCCTTCATGGCGGCGCAACTGCACATTCAGGACAGCGAAGTGGTCAAAGGCAATCCTATTTACTTTCTTCACGATCCAGGCGTACTGAGTCATATCGTAATGAGGAATCTGATGATTTCTCTTATCAACCTGGGCAAACTTCATCGATAAGGGCCACAGATACTGAGCAACGTGTTACTCTCTCCCTAGAGAGGACCAGTGCCTTGGAAAGACTGAGCAGGGTGTCTCCTTTCAGTCGATTAGGCCCGAGGAGGAATAAGAGTCCACCTAAAGCCATGTCGAGGAGTTTTCGACAACCATCAGATCTAAGAGAAGGATTAGCACAATCACGACCAGTTACTCGTCAAGAGAGATCTCAGGAAGCTACTTCAGAACAATCAATTGCTCGAACTAATAGGCCCGAGGAGGGAAATGATGCGTGGAAAGGTTCCATTCAGTGGTTAGAGGATAGATTGGGAGAAATGGCTAAGGCGAGGAATCCCCTACAACGAACTTTTGTGCGAGGGACACCTTTTGTACAGGACATTGTGGATTTCCCTACACCGTCGAAATTTAAAGCACCCGTGGTGACCCCTAAATATGATGGAAAGACGGATCCTGTTCTTCACATAGAGCAATATCAAGCTGCTGCCGACATCTATGTTGTCCCCGACGAGATGAGATGTAGAGCATTCTCAGGAACTCTTACTGGATCTGCCCAGATATGGCATAACAATCTTCCTCGGGGTAAGATTTCAACTCTTTTTTAGTTAGCCGAGTTGTTCATTGGCAATTTTAGTTTTGGAGCAAAACCAGTAAAACGAGTAGCACACTTGTTAAGTGTTAGACAAAAACTCGGTGAGAGTACTAAAGATTACATAACTCGTTTCAATAACGAGAAGCTAGAAGTCATAGATTATGAAGAAAAGACAGCAATCACCGCCTTGATGAGTGGGTTGTTGCCTAACAAGTTGTATTACACTTTGGCCAAAGATCCACCTACAACTATGTCAAAGTTGATGGCAAAAGCGGCCAAAATCATGAATGCCGAGGAGGCTATGGCTGCGAAGAAGAATATGGATAAAGAAACCAAGGTGGAAGTCGACAAATTTAAGAAGAAAGAGCATAAGGGCAATGGCGGTGACAGGCATTCCAAGAATAATAAAACGTCATGGGAAGTCCTGAAGAAATTCGATAATTATACTCCTTTGAAAATGGGTATTAATCATGTCTTGGAAGAAATCAAGAATAGCGAGGAGGTAAAGTGGCCGAAGAAGCTGAGGTCAGACCCTGATACAAGGAACAGGGATAAATATTGTGAGTTCCATAAGGATCATGGTCATATGACCAAAAATTGTATAGCTCTTCAAAACGAGATTGAAACACTCATCCGAAGAGGAAAGCTAGCAAAGTATGTTGATCGGGGAGGGGAAAGAAGAAATAATGACCGAACTAGAGAGAGGTCTAGATCTCCTCGTCGAGCAGAGGAGAAAAAGAAGAGAAATCATGAAGATGATCCAGATGATGACCCCGATCTTCCCAAGAAACCAAGATAGCCAGAACGAGAGGTATTTTCCATACGTTTTGGGTCATTTGATTGTAATGTTATTACAGGAGGAGATGCAGGAGGAGGAGACCTTACTGCAGAAAGAAAGGCTTACCTCGGAGAGGCCCAAGCTTACTCGTACATTCAGCGAATAAATTTGGCCGAGGAGGATCGTCCGAGGAAGGTAAACAAAGAGAAGCTGGTCATTGGCTTTTCAAAAAACGACCTGGCAGGTGTTCTTTACCCTCACGACGACCCTTTGGTGATCAAAATGAGGATGAAAGAAGTAGTGATTTCAAGGGTGCTGGTAGACAATGGTAGTTCGGCAGACATCATGTACTATTCATGCTTTGACAGTTTAAATTTGAAATTATCTCAATTGGAACCTTATCACAGACCTCTTCTGGGTTTTACTGGCGAGAAAGTTTTTCCACTTGGGACGATCAAGTTAGATATATTCATTGGAACTTGGCCTGCTTGTCGAACATAAAGAATACGCTTCTTTGTGATGGATAAGAATGTGCAGTCAGCCTACAACATCATCATGGGAAGAGTTGGTTTGAAGAAGTTCGAAGCAGTTCCATCTACAGTACATCAATGCTTAAAATTCCCAATAAATTTCGGAGTGGGAGTGGTGAAAGGTGATCAAAAAGTAGCTCGAGAATGCTATTATTCATCTGCCGAGCAAGAGGAGCTTGAAGAGTCAAGGAAAAAGACTACTACCTACCAGGTGGATGAAGGTACAGAGATTGAAACACTTGATCCGAGAGATGAATCCCAACTTGTAAAAGGACAGGTGGTGGAATCTACAGAAAATGTTATTCTGGATGACGAGCACCATGAACGAGTAACCCAGATAGGTTCAAAGTTGGATGCTTCAATAAAACAGGAGTTGATAACTTTCTTGAGAAACAGGAAGAAAACTTTTGCATGGAGTCATGAAGACATGCCAGGAATAGATCCAAACTTCTTATGTCATGAGCTCAATGTGAATAAGGAGATCAAGCCTGTAAAGCAGAGAAGAAGAGTATTTAGTCCCGAGAAGAATCAAGCTATACAAGAGGAGGTCGAGAAGCTCCAGAAAGCCCAATTCATTGAAGATGTAAAATATCCAGACTG
Source organism: Sambucus nigra (assembly GCA_949130495.1). Classification (NCBI taxonomy): domain Eukaryota; kingdom Viridiplantae; phylum Streptophyta; class Magnoliopsida; order Dipsacales; family Adoxaceae; genus Sambucus; species Sambucus nigra. The sequence continues at coordinate 39,325,598 of OX422214.1, read as the reverse complement.
GTTAGCAAACGTGGTGATGGAAAAAAAGAAAAACAATAAATGGAGAATGTGTGTTGATTTCACCGATCTCAACAAGGCCTGCCCAAAGGATCACTTTCCGTTGCCCAGAATTGATCAACTAGTGGATGCCACCTCGGGACACGAGCTGCTCAGCTTCATGGATGCTTACTCTGGTTACAACCAGATCAAAATGAAACCTGAAGACAGGGAAAGTACTTCTTTTATTACCCCTAGGGGAACTTATTGCTATAATGTTATGCCTTTTGGTTTGAAAAATGCAGGAGCGACATACCAGCGGCTGATGAACAAGGTTTTTGCCGAACAAATCAGTTGCAATATGGAAGTCTAAGTCGATGATATGCTGACAAAAAGCAAGAAAGCTGCTGATCATCTAGTTGACTTAGGTCAGACCTTTGATCAACTGGATAAATATCAAATGAAGCTCAACCCGACGAAGTGCACATTTGGAGTACGAGAAGGAATGTTCCTCGGGTACATCGTCAACCAACGAGGCATTGAGGCGAATCCAGAAAAGATCAAAGCTCTTTTAGGGTTGCGATCATCAAACGACGAAGAAAGAGGAGCAGAGTCTTACAGGACGAGTTGCAGCGCTCAACAGATTTGTATCCCGAGCAACTGATAGATGCCTCCCATTCTTCAAAACACTTCGAAAAACTTTCGAGTGGAATGACGAATGTGAAAAAGCCTTTCAAGACTTGAAGAAATATTTTGGAGCACCTCCACTATTGTCCAGTCCAGTAATGGGAGAAAAGTTGTACTTATACTTGGCAGTATCAGAGAATGCAGTCAGCTCGGCATTGATCAGATTGGAGAATGGAGTCCAAAAACCAATTTATTACATAAGTAAGGCTTTCCGAGGTGCAGAGATCAGGTACCCAAAGCTGGAAAAATTGGCATTGGCATTAATTAAAGCAAGTAGAAGAATGAGGCCATATTTCCAGGCCCATACCATCATCGTGTATACCGACATGCCATTGAGACAAGCCCTTCATAAGCCAAAAAAATCAGGGAGACTGATGTACTGGGCAATAGAGCTCGGTGCATATGATATTGTGTATGAACCCAAATCATTATTAAAAGGGCAAGCTGTAGTAGATTTCATAGCAGAGTTTACATATCCTGATACCCCCGAGGAACAAAAATTGCTCGCTGACCAACCTGTGGATGTTACAGGATCAACAAACATAAGTCCAGACCAACTCCGGTTGGTAAAAGGGCTTGTGGATGTAGAAAGATCATCAAATTCAAACCCAAACCAACTCCGGTTGGTAAAAGGGCGAGAAGAGATGGTCGACGAGGAACGAAAATTACCAGAGGGGGATGAAAGAAAACAGCAGATATTTCACCGAGGAACTTTGTCAGATAAGAAATTTGAAGACGAGTTACCTACATGGAGATTATATGTAGATGGGTCATCTTGCACAACAGGTTGTGGGGCAGGGATTGTTTTGAAAACCCCAGACAAGATTGACATGGAATATGCCCTGTGATTCCAATTCAAAGCCTCCAATAATGAGGCTGAGTATGAGGCTATGATAGCTGGTCTTAATTTAGCAAAGATTATGGAAGCACAACAAGTGATGGTATTCAGTGATTCTCAATTAATTGTGAATCAGATGATAGGAACATATGCAGTTAAAGAAGAGTTAATGGTCAAGTATCATGCAAAGGTGATGGAATTGTTGGCAGAATTTGATGCCATTCAGTTGATCAGAATACCAAGAATGGAAAATACACAAGCAGACGCACTGGCCCAACTAGCATCAGCTACTCGTACCGAACTGCGAAGAACAATACCAATTGAGGTATTAGAAAGTCGGAGCATAGATGAAGACCTCACGATGAATATTATTACCCTTGATTTAGGACCATCTTGGATGGACCCCATCAGGGCATATATTGAGGAAGGAGAATTACCGGAGGACAAGCTCGCTGCCAAGAAATTGAAGTTTAAAGCTGCTCGGTATGTACTAACTAATGGTGTTTTGTATAGACGAGGAATTATGGTAGGTTTGCAGAGATGTGTACATCCCTCCGAGGTGAAAGAATTGATTGAAGAGATCCATGAAGGGTTCTATGGAGCCCATGTAGCAGGTCGGACACTTTTACAAAGGGTGATGACGCAAGGATACTATTGGCCGACGATGAGGGCTGATTGTATAGCCTATGCTAAGATATGTGACAAGTGCCAACGTTTTTCCTCCATCCGACGAACTCCACAAGCATTGTTGACACCCATAACTTCCCCTTGGCCATTTTCCATGTGGGGAATTGATTTGGTTGGACCACTGCCGACAATCCGAGGAAGATTCAAGTACCTTGTCGTTGCAGTGAATTATTTTACTAAGTGGGTAAAGGCTGAGCCCCTTATTGATATAACGTACGAGAAGGTGTACCAGTTCGTTTGGAAGAACATCATCTGTCGATATGGTCTACCTCATGCCTTCATCACAGACCATGGAACACAATTTGATAACGAGGAGTTTGCCGCCTATTGTCATCAGTCAAATATTTTGAAGACTCATTCAGCACCAGGCCATCCTCAAAGAAATGGACAGACTGAAGTGACGAACAGAACACTACTAAATGGTTTGAAGAAGAGGCTAAGTGAAGCTAAAGCTAATTGGATTAATGAGCTACAGTCAGTATTGTGGGCTTACCGAACAACTCCCCGAGCAGCAACTGGAGAATCACCATATATGCTGGCATTTGGAAGTGAAGCTGTAATACCTGCCGAGTTGGGTCTTCCAACACATAGAGTGCTGAACTTCAATTCCCCAGTCAGCGACTTGATGAGAAGATTAGATTTGGACATGCTCGAGGAGGTTAAAGAAGAGGCAGCCATTAGGAATGCTGCTTATCAACAGCGAACAGCTCTGTTCTACAACAAGAGGGTGAAGAAATGCGACTTAAAAGAAGGAGATTACGTGCTAAAGAAGGTCATTCAGAAGCACAATAAATTGGAAGAAAACTGGCACGAACCTTACCGAGTTACAGAAGTTGTTCGACCAGGAACTTACCGAATAGCGACTCTAGAAGGAGAGGAATTTGAGAATGCATGGAATGCTGAACACCTACGCAAGTATTATCAGTGATGTAAAATGTAAAGCAATTTCATCAATATGAATAAAACGATGATGTTTATCCATCTTCTTTCTTTTTATCGAAAGTTTTTCGGGGAATACTAGTGTACAACACTACGTTGTTCAGCAAAAGCAACACTGATAGTTCAAACCCACGACCAACTCCGGTTGGTAAAAGGGCGAGAACAAACTATACTCCTTTGGTTAGTAGGCGTACACTAGCGTGACCAACTCAGGTTGGTAAAAGAGCTAGTGGACATGATAGTTCAAACCCACGACCAACTCCGGTTGGTAAAAGGGCGAAAACAAATTATACTCCTTTGGTTAGGAGGCGTACTCTAACGTGACCAACTCAAGTTGGTAAAAGAGCTAGTGGACATGATAATTCAAACCCACGACCAACTCTGGTTGGTAAAAGGGCTAGAACAAACTATGCTCCTTTGGTTAGGAGGCGTACACTAGCGTGACCAACTCAGGTTGGTAAAAGAGCTAGTGGACACTGATAGTTCAAACCCACGACCAACTCCGGTTGGTAAAAGGGCGAGAACAAACTATACTCCTTTGGTTAGGAGGCGTACACTAGCGTGACCAACTCAGGTTGGTAAAAGAGCTAGTGGACATGATAGTTCGAACTCAGACCAACTCCGGTTGGTAAAAGAGCGAGAACACGACATTCCTAAAAATGCCAATCTCGGTTGGTTAGGAAACAAAATATGCCAACTTATGTTGGTCGGAAGGTAAAACTATTCCAGAAAATACAAAATATTCCAAACTGAACCAAGTATGGTTGGTCGGGGATCAAAACCCACTAACTGTAGTTGGTCGACGAGGAGAATTTATCGACCTTGGTTGGTCGGACACATTTTATGAAAAAGACAAAAATTTACCAAGTATGGTTAGTCGGTGATAAAAACTCTCACTAACTATAGTTGGTCGACGAGCACAATTTAACAACCTTGGTTGGTTGGAAAAATTTTAAACATTTTTATACTCATTACTTTGTTATTAAGTGATCGAGCAACATTACTGGTACTTGTAACTTTTTATTACTAAGTTGGTCGATGAACAACACAATATTGTTATGCAAGCACAAATATAAAGTGTTTGACAAGTACAAAAGAATAGCAACACAGATTTGCAAACAGAAAATGAAAGTCTTTAATTAAAACTCGAAATAAATTACAAGTTACATATGTGTACTAACTGTTATATCAAAAATTCCTATTCTATTGGGTTTTTTCCTTCAGCCTTCGATACAGGTTCCTCGCCAGCAGGCGGATCATTTAAAGTCTGAGGAGAGTTAATGGAGTTCAAGTCCTTCAGCATTCTAACGTTCATCACAGAGGGACGATCTAGAAGATGCTCAGGACGAGATACCTCAAACTGAGAATGCAAACTGTAGTCCCCAAGGTATTTAGCAAGTAAGCTCCGAGGAATGGCACGAGCTGGGATCCATTTCATTTCCAAATTGAACGGTGGCACAGGCAAGTCAAGCAATCCAGGCTCATAGTAGTCCCATAAATAGTGTCCCTGCTCGTGTTTCAACACACATAAGGCATTCAGTCAGCCTTGTTTGTAGCCCTCATTATTGGCATTCTGGATACGAGCATCTAAATGGAATAGTGCCTCGTTGTATCCATCCATCCAAAACTCCCTGGGCTGTTTATGGAATTGGAATGTTAACCTCTCAAGCTTCTCATGAAGACTCTGGATGAAAAGTTTATTAGTCTCCAACTCTGATTCTTTTGTAGAGATTTGTAGTTCCAATTCTCTAACTTTCTTGGACAGTTCAGATAAATCCCGATCTTTTGCATTCAATTGGTACGCTTGAGTTTCCATTGTCGACTGAGTACGAGCTTCTTCAACAGTACGACGAAGAGTTCTTGATCGACCCAGAGTAGGTGGAGTACTTTGTTCCTCAACAACATCCTGATCAACTCTTCCTCGTCCACGAGAACCTCTTCCTCATCCCCGAGTAGCAGTAGAAGTACCCGACCTTCTCAAAGAATCCAACTCTTGCCTTAATTTGGCATTCTAAACCTCTAAAAAGGAAAATCCCTCGTCAGTCACTGGGATTACAGCTGTTGAAGAAGATGCTGCAGACTTATACTGTGCCAACTCTTTCTGCAAATTATTATTTTCTTGCTCTAGCAGCTCGGCAATCTGTCTACAAGCTTCAACTTCACCCTTTAGGGTTCTCTCTCTGACATCGTACCCAGCCAGGAGTTTGTCGTAGCCCTTCTCGGCAGAAAGCTGCTGATACCTCTTCTCATACCCCTCATGCAACAGGGCAGTTGATTCCTTATACTGATTTTGAAGTTCTTCTAAGGTACATTGAAGATCCTCGATCATTTCATAATAGGCCACATTATTGGCCACAACTCAGTCAAGTAAACCCTTCTGGTACAGATAAGCCTCAACTGCCTGCTCAGAAGCATCATGACCAAGGATATCAGCAACTTCAGACGCACTTAGGTCTGTGTGACCAACCTTATAATATTCATGGCATTGCTGCATCAACTTTGTATCATTGGCAGATAGTAATTCCATTCTAGTCATAAACTAGTAAAGAAGAGAAGGCAAGAGTTAATAAAAGAAGAAGACAGAACATCAACAATGTAGAGGAACAAAAAAGGTAATTTTATTACATCATCAAAAGGAGTACAACGTTCAGAATACAGAGTACAAGTAAAAGAAAAACAGAAAGAGAATACCGAACAACTTCACACCTTTTCCTTGTCTCCCAAGACTTTCTCGGGAGGCTGGGATGAGGAGCTTGGTTGCTCGATGGGAACAATGAGTTGATTGGCAGAAGTTGAGACTTGTTCAGGAGGAGCAGGCAAAGACGAGATCTCCTCGGTGGCTGTCTGATTGGATTGTGGAGCAAAGACTTGATCACCTACTATCATTGAAGACTCCTCGGACGCAGCTTCGTCTTCTTCCTCATCTTCAATTACAGGAGGGGGCCAGGAAGATGTTGTTGAAATAGTTCAGAGTCCTCGCTCACCTTCAATTCTTGCAAGGCAGCAACCCAACCATCTCGAAAGTATTTCAAACTCCCGTACTGCACCTGGGTCATCATTGCTGCTACCCCATATCCCATCCTTTATCCCAACCAGTCCGAAATGATTTTTTCACAGCCACTTTTCTTTTCATTTTCTCCGAGGAGAGCTTCTCGGATAGAAGATCCTCGGAGGCTTTTAACTTGGCCTCCACCTCCTCCTTCTGGCGATTTACTTCTCGCAGAAGGGTCAGCTCTTCCTCGGCCTATTTCAACTTATTCTCAAGCTCCCCAAAGCTTGTGAGCTTCTCGGCATATTTTTTATTCTCTCTCTCCAAATCCTTCACTTTACTTCCTAACTACACCTTCTCTGCCTCAGATGCAGCCAACTTCTTCTCCCATTCACCCCTATCCTCGTCGTATTTTTGGCGGGATTCCTTCAAAGATTGGGCCAAGACCTGTAAAGCATCCTCTACTCCAGACGAGGAGCTAGAAGCCTTGATTGCTTCATCTTTCTTCACTATGGAGTTAAAGCAACTCACCAACTGAAAAATAAGGTAATGATAAGTCAGTACCGAGATACATATATTGACTGAAAGAAAGAAAAATTCAGGATAAGAGAAACTTACTGAAGCAATATGATGAGTAGCTAGGGATGTCAGCATATCCCTAGACATGTTTTCTTCAATTCCTTGGACTTCAGGAATAGTCCAAGTCTTTACCGAGCTCATTGCAGAACTCGGAGGAATAATGGTTGGAACTCCAACTCCACTAGCTTGGAGATGGGGAATGGCTTCAGAAAAACTGATCGAGGAGGATTTCTTCAGTCTCCTCGGTGTCTTTTCAACAACCTCAACCAAAGAAGAACTTTTGGTTGGAGAGATGGTGATTACTTCCACAGGTGCATCCTTCTGCACAGGAGCCACTGGGGGCTTCTCGGCAGCCTTCTGACGAGCAACAGAAGGGGCAGCATCCACTTTCTTTGTCCCCTTTGGGACATCAGCCTTGTTTCTTTTTCCATCTCCAGCAGAGGAAGCCTCCTCGAAGATAGCAGGAACTCTTCTTTTGCCCATCTTCTGACTCAGAGGAATGTGAGAGTCTGGTGAAGAATCCTCAGAAGCTGGCAATGGTTCACTAATGCTGACCACAGGACGAGCAGTAAAGGACAATGTATAGCTCCTGTACTGCAACAAGTATGAAGCAGACCTGACGTGCTCGTCTGCAACTTTCTGATGCAAACTCCAGATATGTTTCAAATGCTTTATATTAACTTCTGATTCTTTGGGAGTTTTTCTCTTGTTGTCAACTGCAAACAAATACATATTGAAATGTCAATCATGCATTTATTCAAACATAATGAAATCATAATTTCATAAATGAAATAAAATGAAAATAACCTATCCCATTGCCATATGGAGGGCATTTGGGACCTTCATATACTTCATCTCCAACCAAGGGGGCATGTTGCCAATTTTTTATAACTACCCCATGTTCAAAATAATCCCTATTTGCATCAGGGAGATTGACTACTAAAGCCCTATTCAAAAATCTAGTTTTTAAATAATAAACATTATCTAGAATAGCCCATCTATAACAGTACATAATCTCAGGAATTCCTATACGAGTTCCATGAGTTTGATTTAACCTATGCACCCCATTAACTATTCTCCATGTATTGGGGGCTATTGTTGCAGGAACAACATCAAAATGATGACAGAACTCTAAGCACAAAGGGTTTGGTGGAGAAGAAAATCCACATTCAGCAATAAAGAGGCTGGGGAACCAATGTCCCTCAGCCAAACGAAAGTAATTTGAAGGCTCAGAAAGATCCTCCAAAGTTACCCAAGAAGCAATAGAGAAATCAGAACGGAATTTCTCAAGAGATTCAATAATATAAACCATGATGAATAAAAGAAGAAGGAAGAAGAGCTTACAGGGAAAAAAGGAGATCTGTTGACAACGAACGAAAACAAGGATGAACGCACAAGAGAAAGAAAGGCTATGGAAAACTCGAAAGCAGAAAATTGGAAAAGGTAGAAGACGGTATGATTGCCTAAGAAGCTTAAATACTTTGCCTTGGGAAACGGCGAAAGAAATGATTACAAAAAAAAACTATTACTCTACCGGCGGCTAAAAGGACAAAAAGTGCACGAATATCGAGGCCCTTAAAAATTCAAAAAGGCGGATTCCGCGAATTTGGAAAGAAATTCAAATACGAAGAAAATGCTCCTAAAACCCAGGAAGGTCATTTAATATTGCCATATACCGAGAAAAAATGTTCCATACTCCTTAAAGTTCGAAATATAAAACATTGGGGGCTTCTGTTTATACCAAAATTAGTATCCTGATGTGGACGAATAATGGGAAGACACATGTCAATCTACGTGGCACAATAGCAACGAGGAAATTCATTTCCCCAACCAAGTTATGTTCGCTCCGAGGAACTCCATTTCTCCGAGGAACTCCTGAACGACGAGCAACTAAGGCGGTTCGAGTTGCATCTCGATCACAGCATTAATTGCCAGATAATCAACAGTTCAACTATTCATTGACTGCTTATCATCTTGACGCACACGCTTTAAGAGCATTAAATGAGTTACCCTTTCATATGTATATCATTTAATGTATCACCCTTTCAGATTATAGCCTCAAGGCTATAAATACATTGTATTACCCTCATTCAAGGGGATCGGAATTTCTTGGAAAAAGCTTGTAATCGAGAATTCCCAAAACACTCAGCAATAACATAACAGTGGACGTAGGCCATTCTTATAAGGCTGAACCACTTTAAAAATCTTTGTCTCATTTTATTTATCTGTGATTGAATAATTAGAGCGATCTAATTTTTTACATCAACAAACGGGATACCCAACAGGGATCTGATTAAAAGATTCAAATCAGGAGGTACCGACCAGAGGATGGTGGATTCAAGTAGGTCCAGCAGCGTGTTCCTCAAGGTCAGCAAGGCCAAGGGAATAATGGGGGTTGCCATAAGGGTTGAGGCTAGGAGAGCCCCGATATGGCCAATAGGGCCGGAAACATGATATTTCACTAGCAGATGCTTTATTTGTGGGGAGCAGGTTCACATTCGGCCAGCTTGTTCGCAACAGCTATAGAACAAATGCAGGATGCCCGATAGGGACCACAGGCGCCATTACTGCCTACAACACCACCAGCTCTAGAGGTCCCACATTAGGAGGGACAATTACAGTATAGGCATGTCTATAATGTCCAGAATACAATGATTCCATAGGCGCCACTAGCATGGCCAACTGTAGAGGGTACGTTTCCTATCCATGAGTATATGGGGCGAGTTTTATTTGACACGGGTCCGTCACATTCATTTATTGCCACTAGATTTTCATGAGCGACCGATTTATTAGAGACAGTCTATAGTATTATTATGTGTGAGGATTCGTCGTTGGGTAGTGGAGCCCTCGTTCATTCTATTCGTAGAGGAGTGGGTATAGATATAGGGAGATTATCCTTGACTGTTGATTTACTCGTGTTGGATATGGTTGGTTAAGATGTCATTCTCGACATGGACTTGTTATAAGGTTATAAAGCGATTGTGGACTATTTTAGTAGGATCGTCGTGTTCATCATTCCAGGACAAGAGATATTTTTGGTGGCAATGCCTCTTATCGAGGGAGGGTCGATCGTATACCTTTATTGTATTGAGGAGAAGACCTCGAAGGGTGTTGTTATATTGTTCGATTCGATCCCAGTGGTGAGGGATCTTGTTAATGTTTTCCAGGAGATATCGGGTTTGACGCCGAGCTGATAAATTGAGTTTGTTATTGATTTAGCATCGAGGATTAAACCGATAATACGTGCGCCCTGTCTCATGGCTCCTGGACCAGATTCAACAGCTCTTGGGCACGACTTTATTCTTAGGATTACCTCATCATGGGGTGCTCCTGTATTATTTGTGAAGGAGAGGGGTGGATCTGTAAGATTATGTGTTAACTATAGATAGTTGAATAAGGCCAAGATCCGAAATAAGTACTTGCTACCTCGTATCGATGACCTGTTCAACCAATTGAGGAGAGCGACTTACTTCTCAAAAATTAACTAGAGGTTGAGGTACCATCAACTACATATCAAGGAGAAAGATGTTCCCAATATCGCATTTTTATACGGTATGAATCGTATGAGTTCAGAGTTATGCCATTTGGGATAATCAACGCACCAACTGTATTCTTGGATCTTAGGAACAGGGTGTTCAAAGATTTTTTAGACAAGTTCGTTATTATTTTCATAGATGACATTCTGGTATATTCTTGGACAGAGGGCTAGCATATAGAGCACTTGTGCATGGTTCTGCCGACTTTACGGAACCATTAAATTGTATTCCAAGTTCAAGAAATGAGGGTTCTGGTTACGAGAGGTGCAGTTCATGAATTACATCGTGTCAAACAAGGTTAATTCAAAGGACTCGAGTAAAGTAGTAGCAGTGAGGGAGTGGGGTCATCCCACGACACTGTAACAACCCGCATAATTTTTGGGGTATTTTCGAAATTAAGAGGAAAAATAAATTTTGAGATAAAATTATTTTTATTGCTCAAATATGTTGGCTATTATTTTTAAATGTGATAATTTCAAACGGTTTCGAAATCGAAATTAAAATGGAGTTTTAATTGAATTTTTATTATATAGAAGAGTCCTCAAAATATAAACCTCTCTTAGAGTCCTCAAAACATAAAACTCTATACAAAAAAAATGTTTAAAAATATTGAATGGTCCGATCGAGTTGAAATTTTTTTTGTAGCTTCCTCTCGTCTTTAGCTAATTCATTTTAAAATTTCATCAAATTCCAATGGTCCGATTGTCCGAAATAAATTTTTTAGTGTTTGTATCTGATTAGAACTCTTTTCTTAATCAAACTCTTAATCCTTTATATATCAACAAATTCGTGGATGGACTTTTCAAATCACTTTTTTATCAACTTCTCAACCAGAAGACCTCTCCAAAATTACTCCATTTCATCTACAAACCATTACCCCAAGCTTATTCAAGATTTCAACATTAGATTAGAAGGCTTATTTGGTATTTTCTCGAGTTTGGGCTAGAACAAGATTTGATTATATCCGCAAGGAGAACGTGATGTTGTGAATAGATTTTGAGGTTGAAATTATGTGATGATTCATGTCATAATTTTGAGGTATGGGATTTTACACAATATGCTCCTTAATCTCGCGAGTATTATTCTCGTTGTTTTCTTGTGATTATTGACTCATATTTGAATTGCTAAATTCATTGGAAATCTGGAAATATTTGTTGGAATCTAATTTCGATTCATGTGGTATTATATTTGGTGTTGAGCATGTTTTCATGAGATTTTAATATGGCACCGAAGTTGGACACCCGACAATATTCCTTTTTTCGGATATGCTAGAAAAATGCATAGGCGCGGTACGGTGGTGAGGCCTGGTGATCCGGTTAATACGTTGTTGAGAAATTATATTGATATAATTGCTTATGAGATTCGCATTTGATTTGAATATTCGTATTCGTATTCTGACGTTTTATTCATCGCTAACATATTTGTTGAGCATCTTCCCTGTCGTATTATGTACTTTCCCATATTTTCTTTTAGTGGCAGGTTAGCGCGGATTTTTGGGCGCTTTGGATTCGATTTTAGCGTGGATTATTTTGGGAAGATTATTCAAGAATACAAGTTGGAAGATAGTATTTATTTGGGTTGTATAGAGCATTGACGATTTATTTTCTTTCGAGATAGTTAGATGTTTTATTTTGAGAGATTTTTGGCTGTATGTCATTGAAGAGATTTGAGATTAGTTGTTTCTCTTATTTTATTGTGGGAATTAGATGCTCTATACCTTGTTATTTGTGGATTTGAATTAGTTTTATCGATAATAGCGCTCCGTTTGCTCTCCCCGGGCGGGCGGGGTGTTACAGACACCGATGGAGATTCGTAGCTTTTTAGGTTTGGTTGGTTACTATAGCCGCTTCATACAGGTGCTTTCAAAGATTGCGGGCCCGTTGAAAAATCTGACTCATAAGAGGGTGCCATTTTTTTAGGATGATCACTGTCAGTTATCTTTTGATGACCTAAAGGATAAATTGACTTCGGCACCAGTGCTTGCACTGCCTAAGGGAGGACTTGAATACTTTAATTTCACACATGCGTCCTTAGAGAGACTCGGGGATGTATTTCAATAGAAGGATCGGGATATAGCTTATGCTTATCATAATCTTAAGACCCACGAGAAGAACTGCCCCACACGCGATTTGAAACTTGCGACGATAGTTTTTTCTTTGAGGATATGGAGGCACTATCTCCTGAGGGGGAAATTAAGCCAGTTCATGAATCATAAGTCATTTCAGTATCTGTTCACACATAAATATCTTAATATGAGGAAGCTAGATGGCTCCAGTTCGTGAAAGACTAATAGTTTGACATCTAGTACCATTCGGGAAAGGTTAATGTGGTAGCAGGCGCATTGAGCCGAAGGCCTAGGGGAGTTAGTAGCGATCTGGAAAATGAAGTGGAGTAAACTTCGATAAGATGATACGGTGACCACGACTTGTAAAGGAGTCTTAACTATCACACATGAGATCATTATGAGGGTTGTGAAGGCATAGGCAGGGGATCCGTTTTGTCAGGATAGTGTGTGCTAGTTACTAGAAGAGGGAGCTGAGTCTTACTTGATCGGTTTAAAAGGAGGCTTACGCATTAATGGGAGACTGGTAGTCCCAAAGAACGGGGACTTATGAGATGTAGTGATAACAGAGTCTCATGGGACATGATTTTCGGTACATCCTGGTGGTTGCAAAAGTATTGGTGGGTTGGGATAAAGCGGGACATTGTTGAGTTTGTCTCAAAGTGCACCACTTATCAGTTGGTGAAGGTAGACCAGTTGGGATTTTGCAGACTTTGGAGATTCTAGTTCGAAATTGGGAGAGCATTTCAATAAATTTCATCACGGGGCTACCGACTTGTCAGAGGGGTCACGATTCCATATAGGTCATTATAGATTGTCTTACCAAGGTGACCCACTTCTTACCAATTTGAACAAATTATAAGACATAACAGTATGCCCGACTTTTTATAGTAGAGATAGTGAGGTTGCATGGGGGGCTGATTAATATTGTATCCGACCAGAACAAGATCTTTGTGTCCATTTTTAGCAGACTAGATTTCAGGGGAGGATGGGAGCAGTACCTTCCATTGGTAGAGTTCGCCTATAATATGTTAATTGTCTGGGAGTTACCAAAGAATAAGACAAAGAATAATTCCAACCATCATATGTTGCCTGACTTAACAATTAGACTGATCAAATCCATTTACTAAAATTTTAATGGTCGCCTAAATAATTAATTATCATTCTTAGCATGTAACAAAAACAAAGATTGAAGTTAAAATAAAATAATATAAAGATCGATATGAGAAAACTTTTGACTTTGATATATATAAATCAATTATATTTACAATAAGTTTCCAAAGCTTAATGAAAAAAAATATCCCACTCTAAAACATTTGTACAACTGCTAGGGTCCTCACTCAACTTAATATAATTGAAATATAACTTAAAAATTGAGCCCAACACATACGTCTTCAGAGCATGGGGATAACGTGTTCGTAAAGTCTTAGAGCCCAAGTGAGAATGTTATGCCAGTTACATTAGAATACCTGCAATAACGCGACGGGTCGGACCCACCATAATAAGATAATATCTATCCACGCTAGTAGTGCAACCACGAGTCATGAATATAAATAATAAACTCTATAAATAATATAATAATAGTTATGCTCCGCTAATAACAAATTCCAATCATATATTTTATGTTATGCATTATTCGTGGCCCTACGTAGTACACAAAACATTTCCCATACTATAAATGTTCATTAAATATAAGATACACAATTGGAATTCAAGTACGAGCGTATAACTGAGACTAGGGGTGGGCGCGGTCCGGTCCGATTTTTGGCCTTTTAAAGTGTCGGAACGAATCATTCGGTCCTATATTTGAGAAGATAGAATTTGGACTGATTTAATCGGTTTAGCCTATTTATTCGGTCTAGGCTATTTTCGGTCCGATTCTATTAATAATCGGTCCACTTTTATTTACATTTACTTTTTTTCAAACCACACAACAATCAACAGTTGGGTTTTATACCAGAATAAACATATATCACCGATTCACAAACAGACCCATTGTGGGTTTTATACCAGAGTAGAACCAACAAGTCGCAACAAATTAACACATATCACAGTTATTTCAAAGTAAACTAGAAAAGTAACCCACAAAAAATCGAAAACTACCAGTAAAGTAAACCAAATTAAATGGGTTTTCTATCAGAAAAATGGGTCCAAAGCTACCAGTAAAGTAAACCAGAAACATATATCAGCAAAGTTGGGTTCAAAGTTACTAGCAAAGTTACCAGAAAAATGGGTTTAAACCACAAAACAATCATCAGTTGGGTTTTATACCAGAATAAACATATATCTCAAATTCACAAATGGGTTTTCTGTCAGAAAAATGGATCCAAAATCGAAAGCTACCATTAAAGTAAACCAAATTAAACATATATCAGAGACCCATTGTGGGTTTTATACCAACAAATCACAACAAAAAATAAGAAATCAGAACAAATAATTTAAGTAATATAGCGTAGCATGCTGAACTATCGTCGTCGGCACCAGCAGAGTTGTTGGAGAGTTGAGGATGGGTCGGATTTGATGTCTCGGGGAGGCCATCGGTGACCATCTCAAAAATGGGAACCCGACGAGTACCTCTTGCGACCCAGCTACCCGTTAACCCCCTCCAACCTGCGCAGACAAAACCCGAAACCAGCCACATCAATCCGACCCTGCCATGGTGTTGAGAGAGGAAATACGAAAAAGATGAGAGAGAGGAAACCTACTTGTTTGTGTTGGTCAGCCGTGTAAATGTGATGTGAGAGACTTTTAGCTTAGGGTCTAGTTATTTACTAATAAACATATATCATATACTTATATAAAATTAATATATATTATTTAGTATTAAAATAAACGGTCCCGTCCTAAGATCGAATTTAAAATCACTATTTTAGACCGGACCGAATATATTCAGGTCTCTTAATTTAGGACCGATTTATAAAAAAAAAACTATAAATGTGGGTTTGGTCCGGGTCGGTCTTTTTTTTTGTCCACCCCTAACTGAGACTACTATACATTCCCTTAACATATAATTAAACTTCCTACTTTTTATTAGAACCGTGCGAACGACACCACCGTGAACACGAGTATAAAATGTAGCCGTTCGCATAGGACATGGAAACAAAAATCGTTCAGAATTCGATTTATACACCTCATGTCCCAAGCTGAGAATTCAGATTACCATTTCTCATATGAAATTAAGTTACCAACCCTCCTAACCCCTAATTATGGCCTAAGATGATTATAAAGGTCCATCATTTCTTAAAATTGTCATTCTCTCGTAATAATTAGGAAGTTTTCTACATATAATAGCATGTTCAATTTCAATATTTGTATATAAAGAGAAAATATGTAATAACATATACAATAGCAATCTACCATAGGATTTCATATATATGAATCATTATAATGAGAAAACTAACATTCTCTTAATATAATTCAATTCATCACAATTAACTTGTATAAACTAAACACAATTTCTCAATAATTGAATTGATTCATTCATTTACCCCAAAATTCCCAATTTTTAATTCATGTGATAAAAACTAATTATCTCTACATGATTTTTACAATTCATGAAAACAATATCTAGGTAAAAATCATTATTTCGACCATGAAAGGAGAGAGTATTATTATCTCACCGGGTATGAAGATTATAAAATTGAATTTGTTGTAGAGAAAATCCCCCAACGATGTAAAAACTCCATTCTTAAGTTAGAAAGTTGTATTATTCTTCAAATATCCTCACAAATAACTTTTTGTACTTGAACTTGGTTGGATATTTTCCCAAAATTAACGATAGGATTGTAAAATGTTTGAGATAAGATAAATTATAAAGTAGAAGTATGAAGTGTGGGTGAAGTTTGGTGGAGGATGTTGCGAGTTTATAATAAAATCAGGGTTTCCTTAGGCTCATATATTAACTCCTCTTAAATGCCACTTTTTTCTTATGCCCTTAACTCTAAATTTCTCCCTAAGTAATCTTCAATTAGATTATTATGCTCGTCCATTCAACTGATTACTTTACTTAGTTTTCCAATAATAATTTAAAATACTTATTTAAATTAAATCTAAATTGATCATTTTAAATTGAATAAAACCCCAAATTCTAATTAACTCCAAAATATATTTCAAAGTTTCTATAAACTTTTATTTTCCAATTAAATAAATATAAAGCTCAGTTTTCACTTAAAATAACTATTCAAAATTATTTCATATTCACCGATTTCCAAAATTATTTATTTATTTAATTAATTAAAAATGCTTTAAAATTATAATAAAATCTTTTAAATTATGAGGTATTACACTCATCCTCGGTCGATATTGAAAACTGCTCTTTAAACAATATTATCGTCGATTCGTAATCAACCTTTTAGTATTTAACCAAGTTGGGAATCATTGTTAGCTTATACCAGTGAGCATCCAATTCGCCCTATGGTAGCAAGTGACCCTCTTATACATAAATTTCGAACTTATGATCACATGGGAGGCCACACACTACTCGCAACACATGGTCACATGCATTCACAATAACACCACCAACATAAACTTTTCTTATCTCCTCCATTATCAAATAAATGCCAAATTGGGACACTCGCCCCACTAGTTCACTAAAGATCAGTATATTGTGAGAATGCTTGATTTTATGCAATGAAGTCGTAACTTATTTATCAATCTTCGTTACTTGTAAACCCAATATATTATCCAACCCCACCCACACCTAGTCAAAGGTTAGCTGCGAGTGGTCTAGGTTCTTTAACTTTCCATACGAATCTTCACAATGGTTAGTGGTTCGATTACCGCAATGTTTAATCATATTAGCCTAAGCAACAACAAAATGCTCCTTGGGTGTAATCCATGTTTGAGTTATGTACTCAATTGTACGGTGATAATGAGAATAATCCACAATCATCAATGTCTAAGATTCAAAAAATTCTTGCTTGGTAAGCGATTAAACAAGATGGACCCAATATCGAATGAACTTATGGTACACATCAAGGACTGGGAAGGCTAATGCAATAGCAAAACTACGACCAACAAAGGCCATACTAAACATATAAAAAGGTGACATGTTGCAACGATTGGTCTTATACGTACAATCCACTATAACAATGAAAGTAAAACATTTGTTTAACTCAATGGACTAGGGATGGTCCGAGAATATGTCTTAAACTTTTTTAGACTCTCAGTTTGCTTACACCGTATACATAATGTTTATCAATCAACAATATCATCAGATTCTACATTGCACTATTGCCATCCTTCTCAATTGTCTTCAACTTTGATGTAGCATTATAAACCGTCTTCATAGTTGAGACATTAAATTGATGCCGTCATTTCAGTGTGGTTAAAATCGTGGCAGATTTCGCACCATTAAGAGACATGTAATTTTCCCCTCTTCCGTGGTCAAACAATCGACATATGGATGGCCTACAGGAGTCTGGGGAAGGGAGTAGTCATGGACATACAAACTTGAATCATCCACCTACCATCACCCAAGGGAACACCCTTCAATGAAAACGGATAATTGTACTTCTTAATTGTATAACCTCTCTTTTATTTATTTCCATCAAAATTTGGATTCTTGTGATCCCCATAAACTCATCCCCTCACAAACCAAGTGAAAACGACCCTTTCGTGAGGTCGTTTAGGCCTATGACTTGGTAATTATGATAACCATTCGTACCGATCTGCCCCGATTTTGAGCCCAATCAACCAATGTGTGTCGTGAAGCAAATACACAAAAAACACACTGATATGCCCAATATTGGTAAACTATTCGCAAAAGTCATAAGTACATTACCGCTGCCTTTGGCTTAGACAGGTCGCGCTACTCCCTGTGATCAGCACATAATTAGATCACGACTGCATCCTCAGCAGGTCACGATATCGTACTCCTTCAGTAGTACATACCCTACCGCAGACTTAGCCACGTCGACATGTGCTTACTAGTTTTCCAACTTCTATAAAGATTCCCCACTTTCATCACTTATCCACATGTCATGTGCCCTATGCATGCGACCCCTCCTTTTGACTTTTATAAATATAAATGCTCATCCTTCGTGTGGCGAAGCCCTGCCCAAATATCTACTCTCACTCTCTCTCTCTCTTTAAAAGCTCCCAAGTCACCTGGGCCGTTACAATCCGCAATCCTCTATAGACTTGCTCTACAGGCTGCATCCCGTACTACACAGGGCTACATTTCTCATGCATTCACCTCTCTCTCTCTCTCTCTCTCTTGTACGCCTCAAATGACACACTAATCTTGTATTTTTGATTGCATATAATGAAAGTAAGGCACCAAAAGTGAACGTAGGCTCATTTTATAGCCGAACCATTATATATCTTGCATTCTATTCCTTTTGTATTTACTTATTTATGCCTTTACACTTGATATATGGTTGAGAATGACCTAAGTATGATTTCTCACATCATCATTTTGCGCGCCATCTGTAGGAGACGAGGTGTTTTGCCAAGCTTCCTCTTAAATCAGGTTCGTAACACCTTATTTTATCCATGGGTACCCCTGAGTCATTATCCAACGGGTGATATTGGTTATTAGCCTCGTATTAAACATACAAACTCCCTAAAAGGATTTTTTATTTCTAGATTTGCTTTCGAGACCTTTTTCTATGGCCTTAGATTTATTTTTCTTACCCCGGTGATGTTACTCTACCTTGCTGGTGTTGAAAAACTCAACAAGCTATGGCCTCATAAAGGTGGGTAACTAGGGATGCACCCTTCTTCATTTATGTCTATTTTGGGGCATTTTATGCCATTTTACTTCTTATACTTTGGGATTTTTTCTACCAAATTGGTGTTATTTTGTACATAAGGACATTTATGTCATTGGTAAGCTATAAGACCTTTTTGGTCATGTTTTTATGGGATAAACCCAAATTTTGGATCCATTTCGGGAAAAATGCTTCATTGCATTTTACTGGATGTGGTATGGCATGTTAACTGCCTGTAGGTTGCATCCCCTTATGCTGCAAACTAGCCATTTTATTTTTGATTTTAGCATATTTTCACTTTTAATTGTTAAAATTGGAATGCTCGGGATCAAAGATGCCACGAAATGCTTTAAAAACTACCTCCACGGGCCTTACGGTGTGAAGGGGGATGATTTGCAAAAGGCTAGGCTAAATTGTTAAGAAACCAATAATTCAACGAACAAAGCCCAACTGGGTAGTTGCCCTAAGAATCGATAAACTGTCCAACGTAGGTTACGATCCCCCTTTTACTAACACTTCTCATTTACTTCAGCACCCGAAGGAAAAAGCTCGATAAGTCATCCAGACCAATGAAACTGTGCGTGCTCAGATCACTTATGGTGAACAATCCTTCATAGAGGTCACGGTCGCATCCTTATTAGATTTAGAGGCCACAACCTTACACTTCTTGCCTTAAGAGGCCTTAACAGTCTATTTCTGTTTGAATAGGCCACAAACTGCATCCATATATTCATACTTTTCTTTTTCATTACATCTTTTGGTTTTCTCACCATGGTTTAGGTAATCTCAGACTATATTTCTAAAGACTAACACTGCAGAAGCCATGGAATGAAACTTTGGATCAGGTCCTCAATAGAATGAAGATGTGGACCACTTGTTGAGATGTATCAAACATCCATATGATAACCATGCCTCACTCCAGGGACAGATTAACCTTTTGAGACAGAGGGTTATGATGCCAGAGTCCTCAACATTCACTTCCCTATAGAAGGCCACAAACATTCAACACAAGGTTGCAGCCAGGGAATTGAAGAGGATCGAGAAGAGCCAAAGGTAGAAATAACCTACAAGGACTTCACCTCCACTGAATCAAAGAGGAAAAATTGTTCAAGTGGTAGAAGAAGCTCATATCCCCACCACATAAGAGAGACGTGATCAAATGGTGTGGATTTAACTCTAATTAGGGCCACACCACCAATAGGTGCTTTACTTTGAATAATGGGATTGAAAGGCTCGTCAGGCAGGGTATGCTCCAACAGTTCCTAAGGGATGCAGCCTTTAATTGAGATAGCTGCCTGCCTGTCCTTGCCTTAGAATATTTATGTTTTAAAATATTTACAAACAAAGAAACTTGAAGTTTAAGCTTATATATTTCATATTTATTGAACAATCTGATATATATATAACTTTTTCATCTTTGAGTTCTCACTCTATCCTTCTAAAGTCTTTCGAGAGATTCTTGTCTTAATACACTCAAAGAAAATCTAACAACTAATTATCCCAAACGAAAAAGGTGTCTATAGAAGTAAAAGGAGCGATGACATTAAATGGCATTTAACACCCGTCTCATTGTGAGGGCTTTAAAAGGCGCAATATGCTTCTATTAGCCTATGGGCTCACCAAACTCGTTCTTAGCCTTGAGGGCTCCTATATTCATTATTAACTGTGGGTGTCTTTATAGTTAACCCAGCTTGGGGAGGATTAAAAATATCCAAATATAGTTGTGTGTGGCTTTATAATGAACCTCATCCAGGGAGGCTTGAAAATACCCTAAAGCAAGAAGAGACCTCAACTCTAAGAGAGAAACTACAACTTGATAAGGAAGGTGGGCCATGGACATGATGTACGCAGTAAGGGAGTCAGTTCCCAAAGAACCACCACAACCCAGCAACACTGCATCATGCTTATACAAGTGCTCTAAGCCTATTTTAGGCTCTGCGAAAGGGTAGTTCAATACCCAACTTCACTTTTAATATCCATTGTGGCATGTATCTCAAGAGAGTATAGAGGTAGAAGACCTAGAGCCTAAGTTCGATATATATGACTGCGACCTTAAGGCCACAACCAATTTTGCCCCTAAGTCTAAATTACTGCAGTCTGTTCCTAAAGGAAATCTATTGTGGCAGCCTATTCCTAGAGGTTGGGGATCTAGTATTTGAGTTGCATTTCATCCTATAGCCTAAAGTTAAATACTGTAAATAAGCATTCAAGGCAAAATAGCTAAAAGGTTGAGGAAGATTAAGTAGTACATTCAGTTATCAATTAAACAAAATTACAGTGTTTGAATATGGCAAAAAGTTACAATGTTATAGGCTGCAAAGAGCTAATGCAATTCAACTTCAAAAAATACAATAGAGTTAGGGCAAAGTAAAAATACAAGTTCAAGAATGGAAAGTACGGATTAAGAGGTTGCGTCTCTAATACCCCGTATTTTTATGTATATTTATATTATTATGAAATTATGGAAATTTGGGATTAATTAATTTGAATAGAGAAAATTTAATTTATAATTAATTTATTTTTAAGGGTAATGATTACTAGCGTGACGAGAGCTGGTAGTTATAAAAAAAATTTATGTCAAATTATAATTATGTTTAACATTACGTAGTGAGTAACGTAATATTATTTCGAAAATAAGAATATGACCGGGGACGAGATATACGACAATTAAAATATAATTATTTTGGAGGCGCGAATGAGTCGTGTAAATTTTTTATTTTGGGGGTTAAAAGGTAAATTATTTGTATATAACTCGGATGGCTATTTTGAGTGCGCCAGTGTGTCCGGAAGGGTCGAAATAGTCAGAAAACACTACTCGGGTGTTTTATTTGGAGTTCGGGGCATTTTAGCCCAAGACGACTCCCGAGATGAGTATTTTGGTCTTTTGGGATTTTTGGAGATTAAATGGACGAAAATTAGTATTTAAAATAAAAGCTACGTGGGTTAGAGGTTACTGTCAGTTTTCAACCTATGTGAAAGAGAGAGAAAAAGCCAAGGAGTACGAAGAACTCTATAGGAGCCCTAAGCTAAGAACTCAAGTTCTCACACTAAGAATTACACCAAAGTGTAGATCGCGACGAGAGGATCAACCACGTACCAAATTCAACCTAAAAATCAGAAGTCCATTCCAAAGCAAGTGTTTATCTTGCTCCTCTTTTAGCAAATATTGTTCCTGTTGATTTAAATTAGATGATATAAACTTGTTGCTATGGACTGATTTGTAAAGAAACCTTATGAATTGGAGATAGGTTTGCATGTAGAGGATCTTCCCATCTTAGACCTATTAAATTTGGTAATTATATGTTGAAATCACGAAATTAATGGGGACTTTTAAAGGTTTAAAAATTATGGGTTCACATGTAAGAGATTTATGAGAAATTGAAGAGATTGTTGAATTCCATTTGAGTATATAAGGATTTGACCTTTAATTTGTATTAGAATGTATCTTAGGGTGATTTGTAATAGTTAGGAACATTAAATTAGAGTTGGGTTGAGCTTTGGATTGATATCGAAGATTGAAAGTCGAGAAAAATCGAATTTGGGGAAGATCATGGTCTGTTTGGATTTATCATTCGAAGTATGCCCAAGTCGTTCGAACGAGACTTCCAATGAACCTTCTAACGAGATTATGAAGTTCGTTCGAAGTGAGAAATTCATTCAAAAGAGAATTCCTTGACTTCTAACGAGATTTCAGAATACACTTTTTGAGTTCGATTAGGTTAAAAAGCATCATAGGGTTATCCAAGTGAGAGAAATAGCCTACGTGAATGACGAGTGACCTAAAGTCCGAGGTAATATTGAATTGGGAGTGTGATTATTCTTAGGATGTATAAAGTTCATAGAACCAAGGAGAGTTAGGTTTAAGAGAGTATATACAAATATATATGATCTACGGAGAGGGTAGAAATACTACTACTACTTACGTATTATGGTAATTGGGTTGCGTGAACGCCTATTAAGTTGTATAAGTTGTGTGCATGCTTATTACTTGGAATATTATTTGTATGACATACCTAGCTACTGGCTATCGAACGAAGGTTGGCGCGTTGTGGACGACCATATCTTGTGTGCCTTCGGGGGATTTTGAGTCGTACCACTAGAGCATGGAACCTAGGTACGGGCTATTTGTGAGAACGATAGTGGCGACGGTCGTATGGGTGCGTAAGTATATGCGTATCCCATTGGCTTGGAACTATGTTCGCCTCCAATATGTGTATATATTTTATTGGTTTTGAGAGATTGAACTTGTTGTCCTTTATACGTGCGCGTTACAATGGGACTAGATGGCCGAGTATGCCTAGCACCAGGGGTTTCTTAACCATGTGTGCAGTATTGATATATATATATATATATTTATATGGATACAAAGTGAGATTTTATGTATGTATACGGAGTTCCTATTCTGTGTTTCATGTTGACCACTACATTAACGTATTTACTTATTGGGTCACCAGTTGTAAATTAAAAATGTTAAAGCATCTTTAAAACTATTCCTAAATAATAGAAATATATTGTCTTCGGGTTATTTAGATATTTTATCCGATATAGTGGTTCTACTACATATAGTCAGGCAGAGGGTCGAGACTAGTGTGGGTAGTTAGGCTCGCTAGGTGTACACATTAGATGAGAGGTGAGCATCTCGAGCGAGTACGCTAAGTTAACATGAATAATATTTGTGCTAATTAACCAATTTAAGCACTTGTTATATTTAAACTGTTTTCTAATCGGGCTCTGACATGTTCTTCTACAAATCTCTTTTCTTGTTATATTATTTTAGGTGCTCGGCCACAAGGACACTAGGCTTAGGAGATTCCATTTATTTGTCGAGTTGTAGCTGCTGTGGAAGCTACAAGATATTGCTAGTAGACGCTTCTGAGTTTATTTCTCCTCATCTATCAGTTATTTACTTCATTTGGACATGTCGTCCCTCATATTTTATATTCAGAGAGTTAGAGTTATTTTATTATATCATTAGACTTTGATTTCATGTTATTGGATTATTGTTGATGTAAAAAATTAGATCACTCCAATTATTCAATCACATATAAATAAATGAGATAAAGAATTTTAAAGTGGTTCAGCCTTATAAGAATGGCCTACATCCACTATTGTGTTATTGCTGAGTGTTTAGGAATTCTCGATTACAAATTCTATCAAGAAATTCCGGGTATGGATTCCGGTCCCCTCTCAATGAGGATTGTACAATGTATTTATAGCCCTGAGGCTGTAATGTTAAAGGGTAATACATTAAATGGTATACATATAAAAGGGTAATACATTTAATGCCCTTTTTGCGTGTGCGTCTGAATGATGAGCATTTAATGAATCAGTTGAACTGTTGGTTATCCAGCTATTAATGCTTCGTTCGAGATGCAGTTCGAACCGCCTGAGTTGCTCGGACTGCCTAAGCTTCTCGATACTCAAGAGTTCCTCAGAGAGGTCTTGTTCTTCGGGGAAGCAGTGTTCCTCGTTGTAGTATGGTTCCTCGGAGCGTGTGAGTTCCTCGAAAATATTTATTGTTGCCATGTGGATTGCCACGTGTCATTAGTTAATTGGGCCATGTCAGCAGACTAAATTTGGTATCAACAGAAGCCCCCAATGTTTCATAGTTCAAAATTTGAGGAGTATGGAACATTCTTTCTCGGAATATGGTAGCTTTAAATAGTCTTCCTGATTTTTAGGAACGTTTCCCTTGTATTTATTTCTCCTTCCAAATTCGTAGAATTAAGCTTTTTTGAACTTTTCTGCTTGCTTCGATTCCCACATATTTTTTGTCCTTTTAGCCGCTGTTGCTCGCTTTGATTCCCGCGCTACTTTTCATCTTTTTAGCCGCCGGTAACGTAATCATCCTTTTTTGTAATCATTACTTCACCATTTCCCAAGGCAAGGTATTTAAACTTCACAGACACTCCCATCGTCTTCTACTTTTTTAAATTTTTATCTTCGAGTTTTACATCGTCTCTTTCTACTCTCTTGTGCGTTCATCTTTTCCGTCGTTCGTTGTCAACAGCTTCAGTCTTTTTTCTGTAAGATTTTCTTCCTTCTTCTTCATTTTCTTTATTCACTATGGTTTACCCTGTTGAATCTCTTGAGAAGTTTCGTTCTGATTTCTCCATTCCCTCATGGGTTGTTTTGGAAGAGCTTTCTGAGCCTTCTGATTACTTCCATTTGGCTGAGGGACATTGGTTCCCCAGTCTCTTTATGGCTGAGTGTGGATTTTCTTTTCCACCTAATCCCTTGCGTCTGGAATTATGTCAATACTTTGACGTTGTTCATGCAAGAATAGCCCCCAACACATGGAGAATAGTTAATGGGGTGTATAGGTTAAATCAAATCCATGGAACTCAAATAGGAATTCCAGAAATCATGTACTGCTATAGATGGGCAGTTAATGATAATATTTTTTATTTAAAAACTAGATTTTTAAATAGAGCCTTAGTAGTCAATCTCCCTGATGCCAATAGGGATTATTTTGAACACGGGGTTGTTATAAAAAATTGGCAACACCCTCCATTGACTGGAGATGAGGTTTACCAGGGTCCCAGATGCCCTCCTTATGGCAATGGGATAGGTTATTTTTATTTTATTTTATTTATTTTGAAATCATGTTTCTTTTGTGTTTGATAAAATGTGCCACTGATAACAATGTTTATTTATTTGCAGTTGATAGCAAGAGAAAGTGCCCAAAAGAAGCAGATGTCAATATAAGGCATTTGAAACTTATCTGGAGTCTGCATCAAAGTGTTGCCGACGAGCACATTAGATCAGCTTCGTATCTACTGCAGTACAAGAGCTACACCACTTCTTTCAGTGCTCGTCCAGTGATAAATGAATCAGAGCCAGTACCAGCTTCCACCAGCTCATCGCCTGAATCCCATATTCCTTTAAGTGAAAGGATGAAGAAGAGAAGACCTCCTACCCTTTTTGAGAAAACTGCCTCTGGTTCTGGAGAGGCAAAAAGGAGTAAGATTGACGTCCCAAGGGCCGGACAAAGAAGACTGATGCAGCTCCTCCTGCTGCTCCTGCTAAAGTTGTCAAGAAGCCCGCAGTGGCTCCGAGCAGGTCTGCTGCTCCTGGAGAGGTGATTGTAATATCACCGACCAAGGGTTCTTCCTTGGTTCAATCCGTTCCTGTTCCCTCGAGGAGGCTGAAGAAAAGATCCTCGATTAATTTAGCCGAGACCATCACTCAGCCCCCAGCTACTGGAACTAGGGTTCCAACTTTTGTTCCCCCGAGCTCTGCCATGAGCTCGGTGAAGTCCTGGATCATTCCCGAGGTCCAAGGTACTGAAGATAATCTTACTCGGGACATGGTCACCTTGCTAGCTGCTCGTCACCTTGCTTCTGTAAGTCTTCTTACTTTCAACTTTTCATATTTCCCTTGTCATTTCAGTCTCTAACTTGTTTTCTTTTTCTGTTCACGGTTGACGAGCTGCTTCAACATAATCCTAAAGAAGGATGAAGCAATTAAAGCTTCATGCTCCTCGTCCAGTGTGGAGGGAGCTCTGGAAGAGGTTATCAAGTCTTTGGACGACTCTCGCCAGAAGTATGCCTCTGATAAGGCTATTTGGGAGAAGAAGCTTGCCTCCAACGAGCAAGAGAGAGCTCGAGCTGCTGATGCCTCCAAGGAGTTGGATAAGAGAATAAATGACCTGAAGAAGGCAAATAAGGATCTTTAAGAGAAGCTCAAAACTGCTGGAGAGTTTGAAGATAAACTCAAGGATGCTGAGGAGGAGTTGGCTCAACTTCGGGAAGTATGTCGGCAGAAGGAGGAGGCGAAAAATAAATTGAAGGCTGCTGAGAACCTGCTGTCCGAGAAGCTCTCCTCGGAGAAATTGAAGAGGAAGATGGCTGTGAAGAAGTCCTTCAGCGCTGGCTGGGATAAGGGGTGGAGCAAGGGGTTGGCTGCCATAGTGTCGCAAGTGGACTATGTCAGTCTCAAATACTTTAGGGATGGATGGGTTGCTGCCCTTCAGGAGATGAAGGTCGACGAGTCTTCCGAGCTCTTCCAGAGACATATCCATGGTCCCCCTCCAACTCCAGAAGACTTAGAAGAGGACAAAGCTACCTCCGAAGAGTCTTCGATGGTGATGGGAGATCATGCCCTAGCCATCCAGCCTGCTGCCGAGGAAAATCAACAAATCGTTTCTTCCTCCGAGCAACTGCCTACTCTCCCCGAGCAACTATCCCTTCCCTCCGAGAAACCTACCTCTTCATCCCAGCCTTTCGAGAAGGTTTTGGGAGACAAGGAGAAGGTGTAGAGTTGTTCATGTTTATCTTTATATTTTTTTTCTCTTTATCAAATGTAACCCAGAATATGTAACTCTGAATTATGATCTAATAAAACTTGAACTTTTCGCATACTGTTGTCCATATTCTATTCGTACTCTGTTTTGATTCTTCTTATTGATGATTGTTCTTCTTTCTCTGCTAGTTTTTGGCTAGGATGGAACTGCTATCTGCCCATGATACAAAGTTGCTGCGATAATGTAATGAGTACTTTAAGGCTGGTCATACAGACCTGAGTGCTGCACAAGTTGTCGACATCCTTGGTCATGATGCTTCAGAACAGGCAGTGGAAGCATATCAATATTTGAAGTGTCTACTTGATCGAGCGGTGGCCAATAATGTAGCCTATTACGAAATGATCGAGGATCTCCAAGGCACCATCGAAGACCTTCGGCTTTAATACAAAGAATCCACTGCCCTGTTGTATGAGGGGTACGAAAAGAAGTACAAGCTGATCATTGTTGACAAGGGCTACGAGAAGCTTTTTACTGGGTATGATCTGAGGAAGAGAACTTTGAAAGGCGAGGTCGAGGAATGCAGACAGATTGCCGAGCTGCTGGAGCAAGAAAACAACAATCTACAAAAGGAGCTATCGCAATTGAAGTCTGCAGCCTCTTCTTCAAAAGCCCTAATCCCAGTGAGTGGTGAGGGATTTTCATTCTTGGAGATCGAGAACGCCAACTTGAGGGAAGAGTTGGACACCTGAAGAGGTCGGGCCCTTCCACATCTTCTCGGGGACGAGCAAGAGCTCCTCGGGGACGAGCAAAAGCTCCTCGGGTTCCTGTCGAGGAATAAAGGACTCAGTCTGCCCTAGAGAATCAGGCCTTCCTGCTGATGGCGAAGAATCAAGCTTTGGCTGAAATGTCAAAGAAGATCAGAGATCTGGAAGAGCAGCTCTCCACACAGAAGTATACTTTGGAGGACAAGGAGATCTTTATCAAAAATCTTCACGAGCAGCTGGAGAGGCTAACATATCAGTTTCACAAACAGCCCAGGGAGTTCTGGATGGCTGGATACAACGAAGCACTATACCACTTGGACGATCGTATCCAGAATGCCAACAATGAGGGCTACAAGCAAGGCTGGCTGAATGCCTTAGGTGTGTTGAAGCTCGAACAGGGTCATTATCTGTGGGACTACAATGATCCCGGGCTACTCGACCTACCTGTGCCTCCATACAATTTGGACATGGGTTGGATCCCTGCTAGTCCTATTCCTCGGAGTTTAATTTCAAAGTATCTCGGCGACTACAATCACCATTATAATGCTGAGATATCTCGTCCCGAGCACCTATTAGATCGACCATCCTTGATGAATGTCAGGATGTTGAAGGACCTCAATTTCATCAATTCTCCTCTAGCTTTAAATGATCCGCCTGCTAGCGAGGAACTTGTGTCAAAAGCAGAGGGGAAAAGACCAGTAGAATAAGAATTTTTGATGTAATAGTTAGTATACATTTCAATATCTATGTACTTTTCATTTTATTATCAATGTAATTTATTTTGAATTCAATGAAAGACTTTCATTTTTGTTTGCAAATCTTAATTGCTATTATCTTGTAATTATCAAACACTTTATATCTGTGCATATCTGTTAAAAAGATAACAATATTGTGTTGTTTGTCGACCAACTCAGTAATAATTAAAAAGTTACAAGTACCAATAATGTTGCTCGATCACTTAATAATAAAGTCACGAATATAAGAAATGTTTAAAAATTTTCCAACCAACCAAGGTCGTTAAATTATGCTTGTCGACCAACTATAGTTAGTGGGTTTTTATCCCCGACCAGCCATACTTGGTAGATTTTTCTCTTAAATGTTTCCGACCAACCAAGGTCGGTAATTTTCATTATCGACCAACTACGGTTAGTGAGTTTTTATCCCCGACTAGCCATACTTGGTAGATTTTTGTCTTTTTCATAAAATGTGTCCGACCAACCAAGGTCGATAAATTCTCCTCGTCGACCAACTACAGTTAGTGGGTTTTTATTCCCGACCAGCCATACTTGGTATATTTGGAATAGTTGTAGCTCCCGACCAACCTTAACTGGCATTTTCGAGAATATATATTTACCTCCCGACCAACATAAGTTGGCATTTGCGAGAATATATTTACCTCCCAATTAACATAAGTTGGTATTTTCGAGAATATATGTACTTCCTAACCAACATAAGTTGGCATTTTTAGGAATATTTTGTTTCCTAACCAACCGAGGTTGGCATTTTTAGGAATATTATGTTTCCTAGCCAAACAGGTTGGCATTTTTAGGAATATTTTGTTTCCTAGCCAAACAGGTTGGTATTTTTAGGAATATTTTGCTTCCTAACCAACCGAGGTTGGCATTTTTAGGAATATTTTGCTTCCTAACCAACCGAGGTTGGTATTTTTAGGAATATTTTGTTTCCTAACCAACTGAGGTTGGCATTTTTAGGAATATTTTGTTTCCTAACCAACCGAGGTTGACATTTTTAGGAATATTTTGTTTCCTAACCAACCGAGGTTGGCATTTTTAGGAATATTTTTGCTGAGTAGTCTGAGCTTTGCCGAGTAGTGTGTAGCACTAGTATTCCTTGAAAAATTTTCAATAAAAATGAGAGACTTGCATAATATCTTCATTTAATGCATACCGTTGGACCTGCATTACATTGGAAAATACATCAATGATAATACTTGCGCAGGTGCTCTGCGTTCCATGCATTCTTAAACTCCTCCCCCTCTAAAGTTGCTATTCGATAAGTTCCTGGTCGAACAACTTTTGTAACTCGGTATGGTCCATGCTAGTTTGCCTCCAGTTTATTGTGCTTTTGAATTACTTTCTTGAGCACATAGTCTCCTTCTTTCAGTTCGCATTTCTTCACACTCTTATTGTAGAATAGAGTTATTCGTTGTTGATATGCAGCATTTCTGATGGCTGCTTTTTCTCTAACTTCCTCGAGCATGTTTAAATCCAACCTTCTCATTAAGTCGCTGACAGGGGAATTGAAATCCAGTACCCTGTGTGTTGGGAGGCCCAACTCGGCAGGTATAACAGCTTCACTTCCAAACGCCAGAATATATGATGATTCTCCAGTTGCTACTCGGGGAGTAGTTCGGTAAGCCCAGAGTACTGATTGTAACTCGTTGATCCAGTTTGCTTTCGCATCATCCAGCCTTTTCTTCAAGCCATTTAGCAGCGTTCTGTTTGTCACTTCAGTTTGTCCATTGCTTTGAGGATGGCCTGGTGCTGAGTGGACCTTCAAAATATTTGATTGATGATAATAGGCGGCAAACTCCTCGTTATCAAATTGTGTTCCATGGTCTGTGATGAAGGCATGAGGGAGACCATATCGGCAAATGATGTTCTTCCAAACAAATTGGTACACCTTCTCGTACGTCATGTCGATGAGTGGCTCAGCTTCTACCCACTTGGTAAAATAATCCACTGCGACGATGAGGTATTTGAACCTTCCTCGGGTCGTTGGCAGTGGCCCAACCAAATTAATTCCCCATATGGAAAATGGCCAAGGGGAAGTTATGGGTGTCAACAATGCTTGTGGAGTTCTTCGGATGGAGGAAAAGCTCTGGCACTTGTCACACTTTTTGGCATAGGCTATACAATCAGCCCTCATAGTCGGCCAGTAGTATCCCTGTGTCATCACTCTTTCCAAAAGAGTCCGACCTGCTACATGTGCTCCACAGGACCCTTTATGGATCTCTTCAATCAATTCTTTTACCTCGGAGGGATGTACACACCTCTGCAAACCTGCCATAATTCCTCGCCTATACAAAATACCATTAGTTAATACATACCGAGCAGCCTTAAACTTCAATTTCTTGGCTGCGAGCTTGTCAATTGGTAATTCTCCCTCCTCAATATATGCCCTGATGGGATCCATCCAAGATGGTCCTAATTCAAGGGTAATAAAGTTCATCGTCGGGTCTTCGTCTATGCTCCGACCAGCTAACACTTCAATTGGGATTGTTCGTCGTAGCTCGGTGCGAGTAGCTGATGCTAGTCGAGCTAGGGCGTCTGCTCTCGCATGCTCCATTCTTGGTATTCTGACCAGCTGAATAGCGATAAATTCTGACACCAACTCCTTTGCCTTTGCATGATATCTGATCAATAATTCTCCTCTAACTGCATATACTCCTAACATTTGATTTACGATTAATTGAGAATCACTGAAAACAATAACCTGCTGCGCCTCCAAAATTTTTGCCAAGCTAAGTCCTGCAATCATGGCCTCATACTCAGCCTCATTGTTGGAAGCTTTGAATTAGAAACGCAAGGCGTATTCCATGTCGACCTCGTATGGAGTGCTCAAAACTATCCCCGCGCCACATCCTGCAGTACAAGATGAGCCATCTACATATAGCCTCCATATAGGTAACTCGTCTTCAAATTTTTTATCAGTCAGAGTTCCTCGGTGAAATATTTGCTGCTTCCTTTCCTCCTCGGATTTTTCTTGTTCTTCGTCGATCATCTTTTCTTGCCCTTTTACCAATCGGAGTTGGTCTGAGCTCAAATTTGATGATCCTGTAACATCCACTTGCCCTTTTACCAACCGAAGTTGGTCTGAGCTAGTGTTTATTGATCCTGTAACATCCACAGGTTGATCAGCGGGCAACTTTTGTTCCTCGTCCGAAGTGCTCACAACTATCTCTGCGCTACATCCTGTAACATCCACACGCTCTTTTACCAATCGGAATTGGTCTGAGCTTGTGTTTGTTGATCCTGTAACATCCACAGGTTGATCAGCGAGTAACTTTTGCTCCTCGGGGGTATCAGGATAGGTGAACTCCGCTATAAAATCTGCTACAGCCTGCCCTTTTAGCGATGATCTGGGTTCATAAACTATATCATATTCACCGAGCTCTATTGCCCAGTACATCAATCTCTCTGATTTTTCTGGCTTATGAAGGGCTTGTCTCAATGGCATATCGATATATACTACTATGGTATGAGCCTGGAAGTATGGCCTCATTCTCCTACTCGCCTCAATCAATGCCAGTGCTAACTTTTCCAGCCTTGGATATCTGATCTCTGCTCCTCGGAAGGCCTTACTTGTGTAGTAAATTGGTTTTTGCACTCCATTCTCCACTCTGATCAACGTCGAGCTAACTGCATTCTCGGACACTGTAAGGTACAAATACAATTTTTCTCCCATCACCGGCCTGGACAACAGTGGAGGTGCTCCCAAGTATTTTTTTCATGTCTTGAAAAGCCTTCTCACATTCATCATTCCACTCAAAAGTCTTTCTGAGTGTCTTGAAGAATGGGAGACATCTATCAGTTGCTCGGGACACAAATCTATTGAGTGCCGCTACTCGTCCTGTGAGACTTTGTACTTCCTTATTTATTGTTGGAGATCACAGCCCTAATAGAGCTTTGATCTTTTCAGGATTTGCTTCAATGCCTCGTTGATTGACAATGTACCCGAGAAACATGCCTTCTCGTACTCCAAAGATGCACTTCGTCGGGTTCAGCTTCATTTGGTATTTATCCAGTTGATCAAAAGTCTGATTTAAATCAACTAGATGATCGGCAGCTTTCTTGATTTTTGTCAGCATATCGTCAACATAGACTTCCATATTGTCACTAATTTATTCAGCAAAGACTTTGTTCATCAGCCTCTGATATGTCGCACCTGCATTTTTCAAACCAAAAGGCATAACATTATAACAATAAGTTCCCCTAGGGGTAATGAAAGAAGTACTCTCCCTATCTTCAGGTTTCATTTTAATCTGATTGTAGCCAGAATAAGCATCCATGAAGCTTAGCAGTTCGTGTCCCGAGGTAGCATCCACCAGTTGATCAATTCGGGGCACTGGAAAGTGATCCTTTGGGCATGATTTGTTGAGGTCGGTGAAGTCTACACACATCCTCCATTTGTTGTTCTTCTTCTTTACCATCACCATATTAGCTAACCAATCTGGATATTTAACATCTTCAATAAAACAAGCTTTTTGGAGCTTCTCGACTTCCTCCTGTATAGCTTGATTCTTCTCGGGACTGAATACTCTTCTTCTCTGCTTCACAGGTTTGATCTCCTTATTCACATTGAGCTCGTGACATAAGAAGTTTGGGTCTATCCCAGGCATATCTTCATGGCTCCATGCAAAAGTTTGCTTTCTGCTTCTAAGGAAGGTTATCAATTCATGTTTTAATGAGGCTTCCAACGACGAACCTACTTGAGTAGTTCGTTCAGGGTGCTCGTCGTCCAGAATGATATTTTCAGTAGCTTCCACCACCTGACCCTTCATGAGTTGTGACTCATCTCTAGGATCCAATGTTTTAATTTCTACACCTTCATCCACTTGATAGGTAGTAGTCTTTTTCTTTGATTCTTCCAGTTCTTCTTGCTCGGCGGATGAATAATAGCATTCTCGAGCTACTTTCTGATCACCTTTCACAACTCCTACTCCAAAGTTTATTGGAAATTTTAGGCACTGATGCACTGTAGATGGTACAGCCTCGAACTTCTTCAATCCTACTCTTCCCATGATGATATTGTACGATGATTGGACATTCTTATCCATCACGAAGAAACGTATTCTTTCTGTCCGACAAGCAGGCCATGTACCAATGAATATATCCAACTTGATCGTCCCAAGTGGAAATACTTTCTCGCCAGCAAAACCGATAAGGGGTCTGTGGTAAGGCTCTAGTTGAGATATCTTTAAATTTAAACTATCGAAGCATGAGTAGAACATGATGTCTGCCGAGCTACCATTGTCGACCAGTACTATTGAAATCATAACCTCCTTCATCCTCATTTTGATCACCAGTGGATCATCGTGAGGATATAAAACACCTGCAAGGTCATTCTTTGAAAACCCAATGGCCAATTTTTCTTTGTTCACCTTTCTCGAGCGATCCTCCTCAGCTAGATTTATTCGCTGAATGTACGAGCAAGCTTGAGCTTCCCCGAGGTAAGCTTTTCTTTCGGCAGTAAGGTCTCCTCCTCCTGCATCTCCACCTGTTATAACATTACAATCAAATGATCCAAAGCGTATTGAAAATACCTCTCTTTCTGGTTGCCTTGGTCTTTTGGGAAGATCGGGGTCGTCTTCTGGATCTACTTCATGGTTTCTTTTCTTGTTCTCCTCTGCTCGACGAGGAGATTTAAACCTCTCACTTGCTCGATCGTTGTTTCTTCTTTGGTCTCCCCGATCAACATATTTTGCCAGCTTTCCTCGTCGGATGAGTGTTTCAATCTCATTCTGAAGAGCTATGCAGTTTTTGGACATATGGCCATGATCTTTATGAAACTCGCAATATTTTTCCCTATTCCTCGTGTCAGGGTCTGCCTTCATTTTCTTATGCCAGTTTAACTCCTCGCTGTTCTTAATTTCTTCCAAGACGTGGTTGATACTTGCCTTCAAAGGAGTGTAATTATCAAATTTCCTCAAGACCTCCCATGACGACCTGTTTTTGGATTGTTTGTCACCACCATTGTTCTTATGATCTTTCTTCTTAGCTTTGTCGACTTCCACCTTGGTTTCTTTGGCGTCCATATTCTTCTTCGCAGCCATAGCCTCCTCGGCATTCATAATCTTGGACGCTTTTCCCATCAGGTCCGACATGGTTCGAGGTGGGTCTTTGGCCAAAGTGTAGTATAACTTGTTCGGCAGTAGTCCACTCATCAAAGCAGTAATCGCTGTCTTCTCCTCGTAATCAATGACTTCGAGTTTCTCGTTATTAAAACGAGTTATATAATCTCTGGTACTCTCACCAACTTTTTATTTAACACTTAACAAATGTGCTACTCGTTTAACTGGCTTTGCTCCAAAGAAGAAATTCCCAATGAATAACTCGGCCAGTTGAAGAAAAGTTGAAATCTTACCCCGAGGAAGATTATTATACCATATTTGAGCAAATCCGGTAAGAGTTATCGAGAATGCCCTACATCTCATCTCGTCTGGGACATCATAGATATCGGCAGCAGCTTGATATTATTCTATATGAAGAACAGGGTCAGTCTTTCCATCATATTTGGGGGTCACAACAGGTGCTTTGAACTTCGATGGTGTTGGAAAATCCACAATGTCCAGGACAAAAGGTGTTCCTCGAATAAAGGTTCGTTGTAGAGAGTTCTTAGCCTTAGTCATTTCCCCTAATCTATCCTCCAGCCTTTGAATAGATCCTTTCCATGCATCATTTCCTTCCTCGGGCCTATTGGTTCGAGCAACTGATCGCGTTGAAGTGGCTTCCTGAGATCTATCTTGACGAGCGACTGGTCGATCATGGGATCTATCTCGACGAGCAGTTGGTTGTAACTGGGCAGATCCTTCCCTTAAGGCTGTTGATCGTCGAAGGCTCCTCAACGCTGCATTAAGAGGACTTTTGTTCCTCCTAGGTCCTAATCGGTCAAAAGGAGAAACCCTACTTAATCTTTCCAATGCGCTGGTCCTTTCTGGGGAGAGAGTGACACGTTGGTCAGTATCTGTGGCTCGCACTGACGAAGTTCGTCCAGGTTGATAAGAAAAATCTTCAGATTCCTCATTGTGATTAGTACGCCTAGTACGCGAAGAAGGCGCATGGGTATTTCTTTGAATGCTTCATGGTCTGGAATGGGCTGATGCACCGCCATGGAGGGTTTGGATGAGTTGTCGCATCGTTTCTTGCATGACAGTCTGGCCCTGAGCCAGATTTGCCATTATTCCAGTCAGATCTGGAATATTTGGCTGAGCAGATGGATTAGGAGGGCTTCCAGCGTTTCGATTGCTGGATTCTGGAATATCAGCCATTGGTGATGAATTATTTTTGGTGAAAAATGATATTACCAGTCGCTTCCCACAGACGGCGCCAATCTGTTGATGTAAAAAATTAGATCACTCCAATTATTCAATCACAGATAAATAAATGAGACAAAGAATTTTAAAGTGGTTCAGCCTTATAAGAATGGCCTACATCCACTATGGTGTTATTGCTGAGTGTTTAGGAATTCTTGATTATAAATTCTATCAAAAAATTTCGGGTATGGATTCCGGCCCCCTCACAATGAGGATTGTACAATGTATTTATAGCCCTGAGGCTGTAATGTGAAAGGGTAATACATTAAATGGTATACATATGAAAGGGTAATACATTTAATGCCCTTTTTGCGTGTGCGTCTGAATGATGAGCATTTAATGAATCAGTTGAACTGTTGGTTATCCAGCTATTAATGCTTCGTTCGAGATGCAGTTCGGACCGCCTAAGCTTCTCGATACTCAAGAGTTCCTCGGAGAGGTCTTGTTCTTCGGGGAAGCAGTGTTCCTCGTTGTAGTATGGTTCCTCGGAGCGTGTGAGTTCCTCGGAAATATTTATTGTTGCCATGTAGATTGCCACGTGTCATCAGTTAATTGGGCCATGTCAGCAGACTAAATTTGGTATCAACAATTATTGTGTGGGATTTTCACTGGATATGTTTACTCCAGTTCTTTATTTAAATTCAGTTAGTTCTTTCCTTATGCTATTGTGATGTATGTTGATGATTAAATATTTTCCCTTGATGTTGATGGTTACTAACAAGATAAAATTTTGACAACAACCTTTTTAAATATTAGGCGGTTAGTTTTTATTAAATTAAAATTTGAGTTCTCGACAGTGATGAATTATCTAAACAAACTTGATATTTTGAAATTAATTAATTAAGGATTGATCACCGGGTAATTAATTAGGCGGGGTGTCACAGTGTCCTCATCTTTATTACCATTAGCTTCATCACCCGCAGTCTCTGTCCACTCATACCCATCCGCCACAGCCTCAGCAGTCAAGGTGCTCAGGGTCATTAAACCTTTAGGCAAAAAATTTACCCTTAGCCTCTGAAAAATTCTCTACCACCCAGTGCCTTAGTTCTTTGTAGCTGCGGAGGTAGGCTTTATTGTTGATGAGGAAGAAATCCTTCAAAGTTTTAAAGGAGGCAATAACATCGTCATCAACTTTCATAATTATCGCAACGTGATCTTCATCCTTTTTTAAATCGGATGTAGCATGTTGATCTTTAAGTGTCTTAAAAGCTGGGGCATGGTTGGTTATAAGCTCCCGATTCTTTGCTTCAGAGCATGGTTAGTTATAAACTCTCGATTCTTTGTTTCTGCAGTATTCAACTTTTTTTGAATTATCGCAGCCTGCCTTGTTGCCTCTAAAGTTTTGGCCTCATAAATTTTTAAGGCTTTCCCAGCCTAATTAAGTTTTGCTCGGCCTCACCTTAAGATTTGACTGTGGCCTCCCCCTTCTAGTTTGCCTTCATTTTATAGGCTTTAAAGATTGCCTCTGAAGATTTCTTGACAACCTCAAAGGACCCAGATCTGGTGCCCTCCAGTTGAGATTGATGGTTGGACTTTGTAGTCTTATGTAGCTTATAAATCCCTTCATACTTATCCTTTTTGGCCATGGAAACCTATGCAGTCTAAAATAATAAATCTAAAAAGTGTTAGCACAAAAATAACCAACTATTTACGAAAAGGAAAGAATTAAAAG
This sequence comes from Sambucus nigra, assembly GCA_949130495.1. Taxonomy (NCBI): domain Eukaryota; kingdom Viridiplantae; phylum Streptophyta; class Magnoliopsida; order Dipsacales; family Adoxaceae; genus Sambucus; species Sambucus nigra. The sequence goes on along the minus strand of OX422214.1, from coordinate 39,287,855 downwards.
TACAACTTACCCTTAAAAAGCTGTGTGAAGCATTATCCTCCAGAACCTCCTGATCCTCATCCACCAGATGTTCAAGGTCATATTTCTCTACAGGCCTTCTCATCCTTAGGACTGCGATAACATTTGTTTCCTAAGGAGATGTGAGGTTTAGATTTCTCAGGCATGCTCACGAACGACCATTTGTAGCTCTTTCTGCCTTGCTTTGTAGACCGGACAGGTTGGCATTAACTGCAACAACAGTCTGCATAGAGGACCCTACGTTAGAAGCATGAATGGGGCTAAAACCACTGTGGAAGTCCCCCCCATAAAAGGTCAGGCCAATCACGACAAGCTTTGGCCCAATATTATCGTCAACATTTCGGGTGTTTCCGGTAACATCATCGGTATATGGCACAGCAGCCGCAATATCATCAGTATGAGCTGCTTCCTTCTCAGTTGGAGGGGCAACCTTCTCAGCCTGAGGGGTATCCTCCTTAACTGCCCTCTTTATCTTTTTGCTCTTCTTATTCGGGGCTTGATTTAGACCTTGGACGGTCTCTTCCAACTCGTTAAGTTGGGAAATTAGGAACTCCCTCTCCCTCTTAATCTCCTCCGCGACACCATATGAAATAAAGGATATCAATATTCTAAGTTGAAAAGTAATACCGCAGAAATAATCAGAATTAAAGGAAGCCAATGCAAAATTGATGCCACATAACTATACCTTCCGTAGCAGCCATTGGAGCATTGTATGTTGGGTAGTATTCACATTTATATAGTGACCGCAGAGTCACTATGTCAGGGAAACTTTTTTTATTGTCATTAATTGAGATCGTTGTCTTAATTCTTTTCCTATGCCTCTTGGAGGGTATCACACCTGCAAAAACTATAGCAAGGGGTTAGCAAAGGACACAAATGTTATTAATAAAAAAAGTAAAAGCTGCAGCAAGTAAAATAATTAAAGCAAAAAAAAAGGTAGCAACTATATTTATAACTTATTTGGGCGGACCCCCAAGTCCGTGGCATTTTACACACTCTCTCTCTCTCTCTCAGTGGGTGAATCTCCCAGCTACCCCAAGAAATAAAGAAGAACACGCCCTTCCAATTTTTGCACTGGAAGGTCTTCCTTTAATTAAGTATCTGTCTCCATGCTACAGACCTATGTAAAAATACCGTGGATTCTCCATGGAGTTCCCCTTTGGTCTGTAAAAGTTAAAAAACTCTGTAACCACTATATCTCTCTTAAAAATTTTCTTCCAAACGATCAGGGCAGCAAGGATGGCCCTCCATCTAATGGGAACAACTTGGGTAGGGGCCGAGTTCATGGCACTTAGAATTTTTCTACATGGGACATGTAGTCACAGCCCTAATGAGAATACGTGAAAGGGTAAGCACATCACATTATTTGGGACTACAGAGCATGGCCCTTGCCACCAGAAGGAAGTATACAAATTATTCCCTTTGGGAACTCATAACCCTCAGCCATAGCAGTCAACCACTCCTCGTTCATAATACAAGGGTGGTGAAGTGTTGCGGGCTCTTTTTTAAACTCTTGGCCACGTCTAGAGGTCTCACCTTCAATGTTCCTTGCTTCAGCAACAACAACAGTCATGGGGGAAGCTATCGCGACATCTAAGTTTGTGGGGGTGATTGTTTGTGAAAGTGTCTTCCTCCGTGTCAAGATTATCCGCAACCTCCTTTGAATCCTTACGGTTAGATGAAGTCGCGTAGTCATAATATGTTCGGATGCAGTTTGGACAGGATTTAAGCTTACAAGGTCCACCGATCTTCAAGGGTTTTATACGAAGCACCGTGGGAGGAAGAACACCAAAGTGTCTCTTCCATAAGTCCTCCAGATACTCCCAAGCATTCCAATGCATAAGGCCACAATAAGAACCTATAAAAGCAAAAAGGACTCCGTAGTTAGGTTTCGCAACCATCAAGACCAGAATACAATGTCAAGGCCATTATAAAGGCCGCAGTAATATGTGAAGAAAATAGAAAACATATGCAGAACTTACAAATTCAAATTCAAAGTTTCCTATCCGGTCACAACCATGAAAACAAATAATCAAGATTCTGGTCGTGTGAAGATTAAACCACATATCGCAACCAGTGGGTCTAAAAATCCTAATAAGCCGCGACCAAAGGAAATCAAGCCCATGAATGGGAAGGTGAAGTTAAAGTATAGGCTGCAGACAGTTAGTTTAACTTCCCTAACAAGCCGTGGCCAGGGGGAAAACAGATAAACAATTTAGTTTTTTGATTTCTAAGATCAAAAACTAAAACCCTAGGGATTTGGCCAAGAACACCGAGAACAACCTATTAGTGTTCTGGGCCAAAAAATTAAAATAAAATGGGGTTTAGGACAAAAAAATATAAACCCAATAAATTCCCTGCAATTAAAATCTACCAGTTATTTATCACCAAATAACTTAAAATTACGTGCCACACACGTAAAAAAAATCCAATTTCTGATAAACCCAAAAAACAAATCCAACCAAATCGTTGCCCAACAATAAAAACCCTAACAACTACAAGTTCGACCATTATTAGTGCTAAAAGGAAGATAAAATCCTAATAGAACCGTGACACCCCGACTAATTAAATACCGGGTAGTTACTCCTATTTAAATTAATACAAAGTGTCGAGTTGGTTCAGTTCGTAGCATCACCATCGAAAACATTTAATTTATTTACTAACCACCTAATATTTAAAATAGTGAAATGTCAAATTTTATTAATTACATTAATCATCAACCAAATAATTTAAACCATCATTCAACAATCGCATGAATAATCTCATAAGGGTATCCAACATAATGAAATAAATGATGTCAGGAGTAAACACTCCAATAAATAGTAGCAAGGCTAAATAAACCCAAAACAAAGTCTGAACAAAATAAATAAGTCTAACAACTGAAATGAAATAAATTCCTGAACTACTGTCTCTTAATAGAAATGGGCGACATGCCCTAACAGATATAAATAAATCTCTGAGTAGAATCAAAGTGAAATTGTGGAGGCGTCTAATACCGAGATCCTTTAACTTCCACAACAGCTACAACACTTCAACGGATCGCAACTCCTATGCTTGGCGTCCGTGTGGCTGAGCACTTAAATGGTTTTTACAAAAAAATAGATTTGGAAACAAACGGGTCAGAGCCCGAGGTGAAAATATTTTTAAAGCAGCAAGTGTTTAAATTACAAATTTTAAAAAATACATATATTAAACATGTTATTCGCGTGCCCTCACCTGAGATCCTTACCCCTCAACTATTTGTGCATGCCTAATGCAGATCCTTAATTCAATCTAGTTATGCCCCCGCCTGACTAAACTGACTTAATCCTACTAATACGGTATTATTTTAAATGCCCACCAATAATACTCAAATAAGTCACGCTTGTAACTCACAAGTATTAATTAAGTTCGCGCCATTCTTAATCCATTTAAATCTATTAGTCACTCGCATCTACTAAGCAACAGTGAACCAGGCACAAATACATATATGAATTACTCTCAGTACATACATACATATATGGTACCCCTAGGCTAAGCTGCGGTGCACGCATACTCTACTATCCAATCCAGGTACATCACTTACATAAGGACCACGCATTTCGAATCGCTCAGGAACCATTTCAAAACAAATCACACATATTGGAGGCGAATATAGTTCACATACCTACGCTCCCATGGTCAACTGACTTATCAACTCACAAATAAGTCTTCACAGTCCTATGTTCTTAAGGTACCAATCTAAATCCCCCCCGAATGCACACAAAGATAAGATGGTCCTCTCCCGAAAATCAACCTCCCGTGATAGCAAGTATGGTAGGTACGTCATACACGTAATCATCCATATATTAAGTATTCACACAACTTAGGTAATCATCATATTAATATAAGTATAATCCAATCCTATACCATAAGTCTCATACATATCATAGTATCATCCCGATTATTCCACGTAATATATTAGGTGCGATAACTCTCGTCGTATTATTCCGAATGCTTAACCCTAACCCAACAGGTTACTAAGTCTCCCGCTAGTCTCTAAAGTTATTTCAGTAATTAAAGTTCCCCTTTTTCAGTCTTTAACCTTAAGTTATTATTGGTGCAAAATATATTCAGGTTCTCACAACTTCCAATCGTATCTCACTCGTCGGATATTCGTAAGTTTGCCACTTAACCTCAAATTAATCTAATATATTTTTGGGCTTAAAATACACCCTGGCCTTCCCTAAGTACCAATATGTTCAATCAATCATCACTAAAGAGTTTTAAAGGTTGGGGGTTAATCAATTATTTAAAGGGAAATATTTTACTTTTTCTAGAGGAGTCGATCGATCGAAGAAAAAGGGTCGATCAATCGATCGAACAGTTATCTACCCAGAATTTCCTTAGCAGTTATGGGTTTCCCATTTTTACACCTCCAGTTCGCCATTACAACGTCCCAAAATCCTCAATAAGTTTACTAATCATCAAACCAACATATCTACACAAGTTTTAACGTTTAAGAATCATCAAACTAACATTTAACATCGATTTCTTGGATCAAAAGTCATGAATTTCACTATAACCCTAATTCTTCTCTATTTCTTCAATAATCATCATAATCCTCAATTTAATTTCGTGGTTCTTAACCCTTAATTTATAATTTCGTTCATCCAATATTTCCAGAAGATCCATTACATGCAAACCTATAAACAATCAATTATTAAGTCTCCAATTTCATATTTTTGCAATTATTCATAAATTGACATCAAACCTAAACTAACATGTAAAGTATATGCCTTAAATTATTGCAAGATGAATCCCTTGCCTCTGATTATAAGTTTCTGATACTTTGATGATGATATCAGTTGGTTCTTCCTCTATTTCCGGTCAGAAATCCGACGATGGTGTGGTGTATGGCAGTTGTTTGGCCTTGGAACTCTCTTAAAACCCTTGCTTTCTTCTCATATTGCTCTCTCTCTCTCTCTCTCTCTCTTGTTTTTAACATCTAATATCCCTGATAACCCTAAGGTTTGCTGATATATAAGACCTAAATTTCATAGGTTACTATTCACCAAAATTTGAAATGACTAAAATACCCTATAAGGTTGTCGGTTTGGCCTAAAACTACACTGGGACCCAAACTAAACCCCCCCGGGTAGACTTTTCTGACTATCTCGACCCTTTTGGACACTTTGGCGTACTCAAAATGACCATACGGATAATATAAAAATAATTTACTTTTAAATTCATTAAATTAGGTCCTGCCACGACTGAGTTATCATAGTCAAATACTAACTCTCGTCTGGCTAGTATTTAAATCTGGATAAATTTCTAATTGATTTCCCAATTTTAATTTAATTAATCCCACAATTTAAAATCAGTAAAAATACAGGGTATTACATACTTCCCCCCTAATAATGGAATTTTGTCCTGAAATTCGAAAATAAAAATATACTTAGAAAGAATAACTCTGGATAACGCTCGCGCATCTCATCCTCGCGCTCCCAGGTGGACTCCTCGGCATTATGATGCTGCCACTGAACACGTACTAGCGATACTATCTTTTACCTCAATTTCCTCTCACTACGTTCTCGGATAGCAACCAACCCCTCCTCGTAAGAACTATCAGGCTGTAGATCAATCTCCTCTAAAGCAATGTGAGCATGGACCAACTCATCTCGAAGATATCTCCTCAACGAAGAAATATGGAACATATCATGAATCCTATGCAAGTGTTTTGGTAACCAAAGTCAATAAACAACTGGCCCAATTCGCTCGATGATTGGAAATGATCCCACGTACCTAGGCCCCAACTTCCCCTTCTTCCCAAAATACATAACCCCTTCATATGAGACACTAGGAGAAACACTTGGTCCCCCACATTGAACTCTCGAAAGAACCGCTTAGCGTCGGCGTAACTCTTCTATCGATGCTGCGCAACCCGAATACGACTCCGTATCAACTCTATCCTTTACGAAGTATCTTGGATCACCTCTGGCCTAAGTAGCTTGTTGTCCTCCGCCTTTAGCCAGCATGCTGGGGAACGACAAGGTCTACCATATAACATCTCAAATGGAGCCATACCAATAGTAAACTGGTAGGAGTTATTGCAGGCAAACTCCACCAGTGGAAGATACTGCTCCCAGCCTCTACTAAAGTCGAGGATGCCTATATGCAACATGTCCTCTAACATTTGATTTGTCCACTCGGTTTGTCCATCAGTCTGCGGGTGATAGGTTATACTCAACCGTAACACTGTACCCATAGCTTCCTAAAAACTCTCCCAAAATTGAGACACAAATATCTTATCTCTGTCTGACACGATATTGAGAGGCACACCGTGAAGTCTTATTATCTTAGCTATGAAGATCTGGGCGTACTGTCTCGTAGTGTAGTTTATCCGGGTTGGCAGAAAGTGAGCCACTTTAGTTAATCGATTTACAATCACCCATATAGAATCGTGACCCCTATGTGATGTAGGTAACCCCGTGATGAAGTCCATGGAAATGCTCTCCCATTTCCACATAGGAATCTCTAATGGCTATAGGAGTCCTGCCGACCTCTGATGGTCTACCTTTACCAGTTGATAAGTGGCACATTTCGAAATAAACTCGGCAATATCCTTCTTCATCCCGCTCCACCAGTACTATCGCCTCATATCTTGGGTACATCTTATCCCCACTAGCATGTACCGCGAATCGTGAACCGTGCGACTCTGCCATAACCTCGCGTCGCAAGTCTTCTCCCTTAGGGACAACCAAACTTTCATTGAAATGTAAGCCCCCATCTGAACCAACAGTATAAGACTCGGCCCCCTCTGCTAGAAGTTGTACTATCTGACTCTGACATAACGGATTCGCAGCCTGAGCCTGTACTACTCTAGTAATAATCTTGGGCGTAACTGTCATCAGAGACGTGAATGATCGGGCTACTATGTCCCGGTATCCCAACTCCTTCCATTTTACTTTGCACACCTCGACCACCTCACCTACTAGCCTACGGCTCAATGCATCTGCTACCACATTAGCCTTCCTTGGGGGATATTGGATATCGAACTGATAATCCTTCACAAACTCAACCCATCGACGCTGACACATATTTAGTCCCTTCTGCGTAAAGAGGTATTGTAGTGACTTGTGGTCTGTGAATAAGCAAAATTTCTCCCCGAGGAGGTAGTGTCTACAAATCCGAATTGCAAACACGATTGCCTCTAACTCAAAGTTGTGGGTGGGTAAATCCTTTCGTGAGGCTTAAGTTTACGGGAAGCATAAGCTATATCCTGATTCTCCTACTGAAGCACACCCGCAAGTCCTAATAAGGACGCATCAGTGTAGACTATATACTTTACTCCCGGTCTGGGCAATGCTAACACCGGTGCTGAGGCCAGCTTGTCTTTCAACTCATCAAAAGCCAACTGGCAGGCATCATCCCAGATAAATGGCACCCGTTTGCGAGTCAGATGTGTCAATGGACCCGCTATCTTTGAGAATCCCTGAATAAACCTCCTATAGTATCCTGCTAGGCCCAAGAAACTACGTATCTCTGTCGACGTCGTGGGTTGTCCCCACTCCCTCACCGCTAACACCTTCCTCGGATCTACGAATATCCCCTTATAAAAAATAATGTGTCCCCAAAACTGAACCTCCTTCGGCCAAAACTCGCATTTCTCATATTTTGCATACAACTCGTGCTGACGCAGTGTTTGCAAAACCTGTCTTAAGTGCTCGACGTGCTCCTTCTTAGTCTGGGAGTAAACCAGAGTGTCATCTATGAAGACAATGACAAACTGATCTAGGAATTCTTTGAACACCCTGTTTATCGAGTCCATAAACACGGCTGGGGCGTTGGTTAACCCAAAAGGCATAACCCTGAAGTTGTAAGAACCATATCTCGTAAAGAAGGTAGTCTTCGACACATCCTGCTCCCTGATACGCAACTAATGGTATCCCGATCTCAAGTCAATCTTTGAGAAGAAGGCAGCTCCTCTCAACTGATCGAATAAGTCATCAATTCGGGGCAACAGATACTTATTTCGTATCCTGACTTTATTCAACTCTCGGTGATCAACACACAACCGCACAGATCCATCCCTCTTCTTAACGAATAGTACGAGAGCTCTCCACAGTGAAGTACTCCTACAGATAAACCCCTGACCCAACAGCTGCTCTATCTGATCCCGTAACTCTCTCTTCTCCGCTGGAGCCATATGGTAAGGTACGTGGGCTATCGGTCGAGTACTCAGCGCCAAATCTATGATAAATTCTATCTTTTTACTAGGTGGTAATCCCTAAATATCCTGAAACACATCAGCGAACTCTCGAACAACAGAAATCAAATCGAGTGGTATCACCACCTCCCTAGAGGTCTCATCCTCTATGTAGTATAAGTGAGTGGACGATCCTCCCTCATGACGAGGCATCGCCACCAGGAATATCTCCTGACCGGGTATGGCAAAAATAATACTCCTACTAAAATAATCGATCAAGGCTCTATACGCAACAAGCCAATCCATATCGATAATCGCATCGTACTCGGACATATCTACTACTAGAATATCAATAGGTAAAGTAAATCTCCCAATCTTTATACCCACACCTCTATATATAAAGAAAATCAAAGAACCTTTACTCAATGATGAATCTACGTAAGTAACAGTACCCTTCGCTGTATCTAATAATCCCATAGCACGTGCAAATCTCATGGTAATAAAGCAGTGTGTGGCCCCCGTGTCAAATAAAATACACCCCGTAGTCCCCTGAATATAAAACATACCCTCAATTGCGGGTGGATCCTGCGAGATTGGACTGCAGCCAAATGAAGATTGTAAACTCGTCCATACTGAAACTGCCCCTGCTGAACTGGGACTGCTAGAATAGGTGGCAATGTTGGCATCTGTGGTGGTGCTGGGAGGGCGGTGCGAAACATCGGTCTTTTGTGCTCCTGTCGAGCACCCTGCTGCTGCTATTATGGGACCCTTCCCCTCTCAGGACACTTATGGCGCTTGTGGCCAGTTTTTCCATATATAAACACTTCCCAATAAAGTTTCCCCCTCTCAGACTCTGCTGCCCTCATCCCTGATAGCCGCTACCACCTCTCCCCTGGCCATGCTGGCCCTGCTGAAAGTGTTGCTGGCCCTGATGATCGTGCTGACCCTGATGGCCATGCCTAAAACCTTTATGTCCATGTCGAAAACCTCCTGGTCTGAATCTCTTAAAATCTCCTTGCTGGGAACTTTGATCACCTTGCTTATGCTGACCCTAAGCTGGCTATACTCCACTGACACCATTACTTCTTATCCTGCCCTACTGGCTGGACTCTCCTACTCACTTACCCTCTGATAGAAGAAAGCGGTGGTCCTGGAAGTGAAGTAGTGCTGCATTAACCACATTTGAATAGGTGGCCAACGAGATATTCTCTAGCAGGTGCTGACGAATCCTCCAAGTCAACCCATCCATAAACTTCTGGATTTTTTTTTCTTCTGTGGGTATCTCACTTGGTACTAAATTCAGAAGGTTTATGAACTCTGCCTCATACTCTGCCACTGTGTTCCCCTTCTGCTTGAGATTCATCAATTTTTGCCTCATCTCTTTCTAAACGACAAAAGGAAAATATTTGCAGTCGAACCGCACCCAAAAGTCCTGAATGGTAAGCATGTCTCTCTCCTCAGTAGTGGTAATGGACTCCCACCACTGCAACACTGCTCCCACAAGCTTAAACATAACCAGTATCTTCCTCTGTACATCTGTGCACTCATACATCCTCAAGTGCCTTTGGATGTCCTTCTTCCATTGGCTCGCCACTATAACATCGGAGATCCCTGTAAACTCCGGAGGATGTGCCTTTTGAAAGGCATCTCTAACACATTCCCAAGCAGATGGGAATGCATGATCTTAGACTAAGGCCGCCACCAGTGCCTGAGGTGGTGCCTGCTGCACAACTGTTAAAGCTGCATTTACCGCGTGGGTTACAATAGCGGCAACTTCAGCGGCGTTCATAGTACCCTGAACTGGTGCAGGCTGAGGCTCGGGATGGATACCCCTGGGAATTCACTGTACACGTCGAGGAGGCATCTGAAATGAGAGAGAAGTTTTTATAAGTCTACGATCAATATCTCAAAATAGCTTAAGAACATAAAATGCACAAAGAATACAACAATCCTATAATATAGGGCTCTATATCAAAGGACGCTACACGGAAAACATAACAAGCCGTACAGATCCTAAGGACTTAATAACCTTGTGCTCTGATACCACTTGTGATACCCCGACTAATTAAATACCGGCTAGTTACTCCTTTATTTAAATTAATACAAAATGACAAGTTGGTTCAGTTCGTAGCATCACTGTCGAAAACATTTAATTTATTTACTAACCACCTAATATTTAAAATAGTGAAGTGTCAAATTTTATTAATTACATTAACCATCAACCAAATAATTTAAACCATCATTCAACAATCGCATGAACAATTTCATAAGGGTATTCAACATAATGAAATAAATGATATTAGGGGTAAACACTCTAATAGACAGTAGCAAGGCTAAATAAACCCAAAACAAAGTCTGAACAAAATAAATAAGTCTCACAACTAAAATGAAATAAATGTCTAAACTTCTGTCTCTGAATAAAAATGGGAGACATGCCCTAACATATATAAATAAATCTCTGAGTATAATCAAAGTGAATTGTGGAGGCGTCTAATACCGAGATCCTATAACTTCCACAACAGCTACATCACGTCAACAGATCGGAACTCCTATGCTTGGCATCCGTGTGGCTGGGCACCTAAAAGGTTTTTACAAAAAAAATAAATTTGGAAACAAACGGGTCAGAGCCTAAGGTGAAGATATTTTTAAAGCAGCAAGTGTTTAAATTACAAATTTTAAACAATACATATATTAAACATATTAGTCCTGTGCCCTCACCTGAGATCCTTACCCCTCAACTCTTTGTGCACGCATAACACGTATCCTTGATTCAATCTAGTTAAACCCCCACCTGACTAAACTTATTTAATCCTACTAATACGGTCTTGTTTTAAATGCCCACCAATAATACTCAAATAAGTCATGCTCATAACTCATACGTTCATCCATTTTATTTCTTATCTAAAGTATTAATTAAGTTCATGCCATTCTTAATACATTTAAATCTCTTAGTTATTCGCATCTACTAAGCAACAGTGAACCAGGCACAAGTACATATATAAATTACTCTCAGTCTATGTTCTAAAAGGCCCGCCTAGGCTTGAGTCTTGAGAGAAACGCATCGCCTGCGCCTTATTACGCCTTATTCTTGGTAAAAGGCTTAAGACACACTTTAAAAAAAACAATGGATTAGTTGACAAATATTGGTTATGGAGTATAAATATGAGAAAGATGGCTACCAAACACATGGATATATTTTCAAAATTCAAGGTATGTATTATTTTATTATATTACTAGCCTTAGAATAATTAAAATAATAAAAAAAGTAAAAATACCTTTTTACGCCTAGGCTCCCAAGGCTTGAGGGTTGACTACTACACTTCGACCACGCCTCGCGCCTATTAGAACCTTGCTCTCAGTACATATATACATGTATGTCACCCATAGGCTAAGCTACGGTGCACGCATACTCTGCTATCCAATCCAGGTACATCACGTACATAAGGATCACGCGTTACGAATCGCTCAGGAATCGTTTCAATACAAATCACACATATTAGAGGCGAACATAGTTCACATACCCATGGGTCATGCACATACCTACGCTCCCATGGTCAGTTGACTTATCAAATCACAAATAAGTCTTCACAATCCTATGTTCTTAAGGTACCAATCTAAATCCTCTCGAAGGCACACAAAGATAAGATGGTCCTCTTCCGAAAATCAACCTCCCGTGATAGCAAGTATGGTAGGTACATTATACACATAATCATCCATATACTAAGCATTCACACAACTTAGGTAATCATCATATTAATATAGGTATAATCCTATACCATAAGTCTCATACATATCATAGTATCATCCCGATTATTCAACCTAATATGTTTAGCACGATACCTCTCGTCGTATTATTCCGAGTGCTTAACCCTAACGCAACAGGTTACTAAGTCTCCCGCTATGACAACCCGCCTAATTAAATACCGGGGGATCATTCATTTATTAAATTAAAATCAAGGTGAGCAGTTGGTTCATTCTTAGCATCACTGTCGTAAAAATAACTTTTCCAAATTTAACACCCTATTTAATTAAGCTAAGTGTCAAAACCATTTTTTAACATTACTTTCCAAATTTTATTTTGAAAATAAAGATTTAATTATCTACAACAATTCAATATTTAAAGAATCACACCACAAAAATCCTGGGACATATAATCCAATTAATTTAAACATTCAACAACTAAACCCCAGCATTTAAAACTTAAAGTAAAACATACATGCTGAATAAATCCCAAAGTAACAGTACTAGAAATAACTGAAATACAAATGTCCCAATAAAACAGATAAATAGTGGAAAGGGCGACACATGCCCAATAAGGAAAATGATAGAAGTGGAATCAAGTAAATGAAATCGTCTAAGCAAGTGTCCTACAACTCCCACCTAAGCTGCAGCACGTTCCTTCCAAGGGATCCTAAACAAGACGCCCATGTGGCTGGGCACCTGTAATATATACATATATATACAAGAGAAAAAGAGGAATAGAAACGGGTCAGAGCCCGATAGTGTATATGATTTAAAAATTCATTTAGCAAGTATTTAAATTGATACAGGCCAATGCAACAACATATTAGTGCGACACTCTCTTGAGAAATTCTCGCCTCTCTTCTAATGTGCACTCCCATCGCACTAACCTTCCCAATGGTTTATCTCATCATATATCAGACTATCCTTCCCCAAGGATTTAACTTATCTTAGGTGACTCTCAAAATTTAAGATTTAACAACATCATGGTTCAAAAAGGATAATTTCATTTAGTACAAAACGCTCATTTTAACTTTATTGATTCATAAAGTTTTTCAATATCATATTATACTTTTCAAAACAAGTATTTCCATTTTGAGTCATTATACATGTCTTACTTACCATAACACAGTAGGCAGTTTCCCATATTTCAGAAGTTCATATATATATATTAAATACTCGTATAATATATATATATATATATATATTCTAACAGCACCCCACATAAAATTTTATGGTGCGGGCATACTCTGCTATCCAATCCCCGTATCAATCGTACTAAAGGGAATACAAGTTCGGAATCACTCTCGAACTGTATAAATACATACACAAACAATATTGAGGCGAAGAATAGTTTCCAAGTCCAAGAGGTCAGTACATACCCTCACGTCTCTTAGGACCGTGACTACCGATTCGATAGTCTGTACCTAGGATTTCTATCTTCTAGGGTGCGAGTCAATATCCCCCATAAGGCACACGAGATAAGATCGTCCCAGCGCGGAAACCTCAGGGATAACAAGTAGTGCGGGCATGATTTTCACAAGTATATAATATATGTATACACAATCATATAAATATACCACTGTTATTATATCAATTTAGGTTTATCCTATAACCCACATTCACAACATTTATCCTTATTTTCCCATTATTATTTATCAAGTATAATGGTTCGTTTCTAACTTTAATTCGAAGGGTTTTTCCAACTTACTATGTAACCATCATGGACTCTATTCTTCCAAATGTACAATTCAGTAGATATCCATTTATGTTTCAACGTAACTATCTCTTACGTGTCTCTCCCCTTTAATATATACTTACATTATCCCTTATGCAAAATATCCCACAAATATAGATTTTGCCTTACATTAAAGGATTTTGAATTTTATTTTCAAAGATGAGAATTTCAAACGGTTTCGAAATCGGAATTAAAATGGAGTTTTAATTGAATTTTTATTATCTCTAAGAGTCCTCAAAACATAAAACTGTCTAGCAAAAAATATATTAAAAAATATTGAATCGTCCGATCGAGCTGAATTTTTTTCTGTAGCTTCCTCTCGTCTTCAGTTAATTCTCTGTAAAATTTCATCCAATTCCATCGGTCCGATCGTCCGGAATATTTTTTTTTTTAGTGTTTGTATCTGATTAGAACTCTTTTCTTAATCAAACTCTTAATCCTTTACATGACAAAGGGTTTCCAGAATATCATATAAATCATCACTACATGAAAATTTCTCATCTCAAATTGGGTTTTTCTTTCATAAATCTCATCCTAATAACTCCTAAACTAATATGGATGATGCATCAACGAAATAAGCAAGATAAACACTTGCCTGGGATTTTTAGAAATCTGGTTTGGTGTTGAATTTTGTGTGGTTGCGTTCCCCGTCTCGCGATCTACGCGTTGGCGGTGGCGGCGGTGCAAACGGGTGAGTTTTGAGCCTTGGAATGCCTTGAGAGCTCTCTCCTCTCCTCTCCAATGGCCGTTCTAGTGTTTTGAGTTATCTAACCCTAGGAGATAACCTAAACATCTGATATAACCCCTTTAATTTTCGTGGGTTTAATTACCCAAAAATACAAAATGACTAAAATGCCCTCCCGGGGTACTAATTAGGCCTAAAAACGCCCCGAGACCCAAATCAAACTCCCGGGTATACTTTTCTGACTATCTCGACCCTTTCGGACGCGTTGGCGCACTCAAAACGACCATACGAACAACTTATAAAATATTTTCTTTTATTTATCAATATTTAGTCCCGACGCGACACGAGCGCGTCCCGACTCAAATTTCTAAAATTATCATTTTATTCACTTGTGACATTTAATATGGCCACTATTATATATTACTTTGCTCATTAGTAATATTCAACAAATTTTTTCATAATTACCAACTCTCATCACGTTAATAATTATAACATAATTAATTTTCGGATTTTTATTAAATAATTAATTCACATTAATATTAATAAATCTCCAAATTAATATAGTATAAAAATACGGGGTATTACACCCGCTAGTCTCTAAGGTTATTTCAGTAATTAAATTTCCCTTTTTTTAGTCTTTAACGTTAAGTTATTGTTGGTGCAAAATATATTTAGGTTCTCATAACTTCCAATCGTATCTCACTCGTCAGATAGTCGTAAGTTTGCCCCTTAACCTCAAATTAATATAATATTTTTTTGGGCTTCAAATACACCCTACTGGCCTTCCCTAAGTACCAATATATTCAATCAATCATCACTAAAGAGTTCTAAAGGTTGGGAGTTAATCAATTATTTAAAGGGAAATATTTCACTTTTGTTTCAGAGGGGTCGATCGATCGAGCAGTTATCTGCCTAAAATTTCCTTAGCAGTTACGGGGTTCCCATTTTTACACCTCCAATTCTTCATTACAACGTCCCAAACTCCCAAATACGTTTAGTAATCATTAAACCAACATATCTATGCAATTTTTAATGTTCAAGAATCATCAAACTAACATAGAACATCGATTTCTTGGATCAAAAGTCATGAATTTCACTATAACCCTAATTCTTCTCTATTTCTTCAATAATCATCATAATCCTCAATTTAATTTCGTCGTTCTTAACCCTTAATTTATAATTTCGTTCATCCAATATTTTCAAAAGATCCATTACATGCAAACCTACCCACAATCAATTATTAAGTCTCCAATTTCATATTTTTGCAATTATTCATAAATTGATATCAAACCTAAACTAACATGTAAAGTGTATGCCTTAAATTATTGCAAGATAAATCACTTGCCTCTGATTAGAAGTTTCTGATCCTTTGATGACGATATCAGTTGGTTCTCCCTCTCTTTCCGGTCACAAATCCGGCGATGGTATGGTGTATGGCAGTTGTTTGGCCTTGGAACTCTCTTGAAACCCTTGCTTTCTTCTCACGTTGCTCTCAATGGTTCTGATTCATTTCCCAGTGCTAATGGCCATCGCACCTGCTTATACAAATATTTGTAAAAAAACAAATAATAAAAAATATATAAAAATACCATTAAATATTCGTATCAAAATTTAAATAAGTCTAATCTTTAACCTATGTTTAACATATTTTAAAAGAACAATTCTATAAGAAAAGTCTATGCCGTAACAAAAAATCGGTGGTGATCGATAAAGTTTACTGACAGAAATAACACTCAGATCTGAACTAAACTAAATTTCGTTACATATATTTGTGGCCACTCACAGAAATATCACTAAAATCTTAACAAAACTAAATTTCGTTACATATATTTGTTTAAAATAACAAAGCTACATTTTGAAACTTTGGTTTCAATTACCAGGTCTTAGTTTAAAATACAAGAATACCTTGATTCGTACCTTTGGTCGGTGGCTAGACACGGTGGAATCACAACCTTTGGTCAATCGAAGTCTCTATTTCGTCGATCTCGATTTTGATTGGCGATAAAAAATAATAGAGGCTGGAGTGCTTTAAGTGGGAGGAGGGCATATGGTCGAAAGCTTTCGTCGGCGGGTGGATATTATTTTTTGTCGGCATGAGAGAGGTTTTGTAGCGGGAGAGAGGGCAGCGAGATGGAGGATATCAATTGGGGAAGCAGTGGGAGAGAGGGCAACGACAGATCCATGAGCTTTACCAAAGTGCCTTACCACTCACACTTGCCTCCCACACTCTTATGCGTGTGTCCCTGCTTAATCGATCTCTATTTGGAGGAGAGTAACAAATATAGAGGTCTTGGGTACAAATACATATTTGTATAAGAGAAGATGAATGGGAAAAGATGGAGAGCGAAATACGAAAAATGAGAGAAATTAAATCTACGTGGATGGAGAGAAAAGATAGAACAACATGCGTTTAAGAGGTTATGTGCCACGTGGAGTACCCAGTTGTATTTGTAAATTAAAGAGCTGTATAACTTTTTAGAGTAGATAACTAGCATACACCCCCCGCGATGCGCGGACGCAAATATAGATCTTATGAAGTCATAAATATATACATGTAGCTTATTAGAAAGCTAATATATTGTATACAATTATAAAAAGGATAACGTGGGCAAATATTTAACAAACAATTAGTTATAATATGGGTGTATATATGTTTAGAAATGGGTGTATAGGAAACTACAACGCTTTCACAAGAAAGATAAAGATTGAGAAATTTATTATAGAAGGATTCTAACCCGCAGTGTCTTAAATACTATCAAAACTCGTACTGTTATTGAAAAGGCCTAATGAGCCTTAATTTGGATTAACAATTCCATTCGAAACAGACTTATAATGCGAAGACATGGTGAGGTGAGAGTATTTATAAATATCAATAAATAATTGAGATATTTTATTTTAGCATGCTACATCCTCAATACTATTAATTGGTGTGAAGGCTTGAGAATTATTAATAAGCCACAATGCCTTATTTTCTTTGCAAGGTGTATGTCAAGAACTACTCTAAGAAACCCATTCTTTAAATTTTGAGTATTTAATCAATGAATGAAGCAATCGAAAAAGTCTTATCAAAATATTAGTCCAAAAACATGTTTATATATATTATCTATTCAATATAGGTCATACATAATGTCTTCCTTAGGAAAATATGGTTAGTTACCTACATGGAAAAAAAAAAATAACATAAAATTGTGCAAGATGAAATTTCCCATAAAAAAATTATGCATATCACATGTACACCCAATCTGATCATATATATATTTAACTAAGCAAGAGAGATAAAAAAATTTATAGATTTTGCATAAACTGAAGGGCTCTTTTAACAATATAAACTTCATTGAGATAAAGTTCAAATATTTAATCCAACTAATAACCATAAAAAAAATTCAAATCAATCCAAAAATTAGAACTGGATTGAAAAATCTTACACATTCTTCCTTGGAGGACCACTTTTAAGAGAATCAGATTTTTCAAACCTATATAAATGTGTAGATTGATTGGGAATCTTGTTGAATATGAATTTTTTAAGAAATGTCTAGAATACGATCGTTTCAAATTTAAAAAAAAATAAAACTCTACGATACGCCTACACGTTAGTGATATGTGTATGCCATATCTCATAATACAATTTCTTAATTCCTTAAAAGTCATAAAATAACACTTTCAACCTTTGCAAACTACTTCGAATAACATTATTTTTTCACCATATTTTCTTGAAGCTATAATGACATCCATTATCCACATTATTTGCCGTCATCACACATCCAAATAGGAAAAGAGACAAAAAGGTCTTTAAAAGAATACACCAATCTACAATACACAACATGAGATCAATATCTAACCTGTATGAGACCAAGATCTAACATATTCCAAAGATTGATAATTATCAGCTATCCTTGAATACCTCATTTCAAAAGCTTATTATGTCTGAGGGCTAAAATACATATTTTGTTGAGGATTTTGGGATTGATGGTAACCATGATGATGACTATATGAAGAGGAACTATATTCTGAAAACTGTCTCCAACTCCCTGTTTTGAACTTTTACCCCCCATGGCTCTCTCGTGAGGCTGTGCTGACAGAGAGAGCGCGAGAGAGTTCAACTGGGTGTACTCAGGTACGGGTGCATCTGGGTAAGGTATGGAAAAATGGTAAGGTGATGATAGGGCTCTGATAGTTGGTATGTTTTTTTTAGCAGGAGACCTTTGAAGGTGCTTTATTCAGATTTGAACATATTTGATTACCAAGAGATAGAAATAGACAGACATAAGGTAATAGAAGGGGAAAAGGCGGGTGCGTTAATTTTGAAGAAATTGAGCGTTTCTTTATAGAGAGAGTAAATAGTTTGAATTGAGATTTCACGGTGTAAATGCAGTGTCATATTAATTAAAAAGTTTTAGTATTAATACCTTTAATACTATTGTATTAAAGATATAATATAAATTAACGATGGATAATAGATTTATTTTGAATATTAGGTAATCAAGCATTTTGTTTGTTAGTTAGACCTTTTCCCACTATCCGGGTGTATAATATACGTATAGAGATGCGCAGCCTCTAGAAGCACGCGGCAGAGCCTTTAATATTCGTGATTCCAACGTGGCACAATTTAATTGCCTCTAAAGCTGAATAAATATCTTTCTCCAAAGTACCGGAGAAAACCTGGGAAGTATAATATAATAACGTATTTAGACCCGTGTCCCGCCTGTGAAACAAATTTAATCACAGCTAAAATCAACAAACCAACCAACCCCTCCTCTTTGCCTTCAATCTACGAAATCAACCTCATATGAATTGCAATCTGACCTGATTTATTTTTTTCTGTCTCTCTCTGGAATGGCGAGGGTTTGCTCAAAGCGAGAGACGGGTGAACTATGGATTTGTCTTGCGTTAACGATGGCGTTTTGTGTTCGGATCTCGGTTTCCGCAAGATCCGAACAAGAAATAAGGGAGAGGTTTTATGGCAATCTAGTTAATTCGTCGGCGCCGGACTCAGGCGAAGGCAGCATTGCCAAAATGTTCGATCGTGTACTTGAGAAAGAATTCTCCGAAAATGATCAGCCTGAAGGTTTCCTTTTTTTTCTTCAATTAGGTTTTAGTATTTATTATGCCAACATTTCAATTCGTTCAAGTCCTAGTTTGTTATATGTACTGTTTTGTTTTCCAATATCGTTGAATTGTGATTATCCAAGTCTTAGATTTGGTTTAGTTTGCACTTCAATACACATAAATATGCTTCTTATTTTAGCTACTTACATTAGGTCCAACATTTCTGTGTAATATATGTTCGGAGAGGATCACTTGTGGACCAACTTAACAGGTTTGCTAACGGATCACACGTAGTTTTAGTGTGAAAATAACGGTAACGCACCAGAGCTATGTTGTTTTGAGGTGGTCTGTTGTTAGTACTCGTTAAGTTGGTACGCGCCTGACCGTCTCTTTCTCTATAATTATTTTACATATTGAGCTGTGGCGTCATTCTTAGTCAAATGATTAACAAATTCTCTAACAAATGAATTAGCTGACTTGGATGTTTGATTGGCGGGAATTAATTATCCCACGTGTTAGTTACGATCAGTTTTATTAGTTAGATGATTCTCTATAAATTGTAAAGACCGTAACAAAGAAAACCAAACCAAGCAATAAATAGTACGCATTTCTTTCCTTCACAATTCTCTCTCGATTTGTATTTTTTCTCTTGCAACTTTGTTTCGGAATTCTGATCATTGTCACTCACAAGGGCGTGACAAACTTGATATCAGGGCTAAGTCATCCTTAATCCTTTCTGCTGTAATGGCAGGGGAAAATAACTCATCCAATTCTCATAATAGTGAAGAAGAAAATCGAAAGGAGGTGGAGGATCTCAAAGTGCTAATTTGCAAGAAGGAATTATTACCATGACAAATCAAATGCAAGTGTTAGTCAATCAGCAAGGTCAGACACCCACTAAAATGGAGGCAACAATGTAGAATAGGAGAAAATTTGAACCACCGCTATTACCGGATCCTATTCGCAGAGCACCAAGATAGGAAGAAGCTTCGGGGTTCAACCACAAAAACCCTAGAATAGATTTTCCGCGATTTGATGGCAGTGATCCTCGAGGTTGTTTTTCAAAAATATCAGAAATATTTCTTGCTATTTCTAATGGTAGAAGAACATAAAGTGGTTTTTGCTTCCATGCATTTAGAAGGCAAGATGGATCATTGGTTCCAAATGTATTTCGATCATGTGGATGGGGTGTATTGGATAGAGTTCGCCTAGGTAGTGGAATCAAGATTTGCAGATCTTGGTCATGAAGATGTGATATACACATTTAACAAGTTGCAACAAAACTCGACTATGGAAGAATATCAAGAGCGGTTTGAGGAATTAAGACCTTTGGTTCTGGCTAAACAAAGGGCATTATCGGAGGACTATTTCATTTTAAGTTTTGTAAGTGGCCTTAAAGAGGAAACCAAATGTTGGGTAAGAATGTTCAGTCCCTCTACCTTAACTAAGGCCATCATGAGTAAAAAGGTGAAATTAGGGTCAAGACTCTTCTATAACCATTCACAGTAAAACCAATTTAACCATTTCAATAACCCAAGACCCCCTTTTTGAATCCACAAAATTTGCAGCCTAACAATTCAGCCCTAATCATGACTAAATTCATGGGACCCTAATCCCAACAGACCCAAAAACCCAAACCTACCCCCATTCAAGAAACTGACCCCAGCCGAAATGCAACTTCGAAGAGAAAAGAACCTAATTGTGACGAAATTTACCATCATGGTCATAAATGTGAAAGAAGGCAATTGTACATGGTTGCCACGAAAGAGGAAATTGAAAGGGAGCAGAATGAGCTACAGGATGCTAAGGAAGAATGGACAAATGAAAATCATAAAGCTAATATGACAATTTCTTTGCAAGCCATATCCGACATTACCAATCCCCAAACCTTGTGGATGCAAGGCCAAGTGGGTAATAAGATTGTGCACATCTTGATTGATAGCGACAGTACCCATAATTTTTTAGATCATGAGTCGTATAGTCCAACCCACCTCAAATGTGGGTCATGGTGCCAGATGACAGTAAAATTTGTTGTTCAGCATGGTGTCCCGGAGTATGCAAGGGGGAGAGTTTACCACCGTGATGAGGCTATTACCATTGGGAGGGTGTGTTGCAGTGTTGGGAGTCAAATGGCTTCGGGACATCAGTCCCTTGATGATGGACTTTAAGAAAATGAGCCTCTTTTTTTTGTTAGAAATGGGAGGAGCATCGAAATGAAAGCTAAAGAGGAAACCACAGAGCTTAAGAGTATTTCAGCTCTGGCTATGTGCAAGTTTTGTAAAAAGAGGACAACCACAGTCATTGGACATTTGTTTTCCATCCCCCATCAAGAACTTCAGGTATCTTAAGACCCTTGTATTTCAGAACAACTTTAGGACCAAAACATATTGAGGCCACCATTTAACGGCTTGAACTGTTCTTTTCTTGGCCTAGTCTAAAGCAAGACGTCAAAAAATTTGTGCAAGAGTATGATATTTTGTCAACGAAGTAAAGCCGAACATGTTCCATACCCCAGGGTTGCTCCAACCCCCTCTCATTCCCCAAGTATGATGGAGAGAATCCTCCATGGACTTTGTAGAATGGTTACCCATCTCAGACCACAAACAAAATATACCGGTGATAATTGATCGTTTAACCAAATATGGCCACTTTGTGGCCGTTCCCCATCCCTACACAGCAACCTCCCTAGCTGACCTATTTTTCACTAATATTCATCGCTTGCACGACCTCCTAGTGACTACACTTTACCGATCATGAATCTACCTTCACTTCAAAATTCTGGAAGTAACTTTTTAAACTCGTGGGTACAACTCTTCTTTACGCTAGGCTTACCATCCCCAAATTGACAATCAAATCAAATGGTTGAATCAATGCCTTGAAGGTTATTTACGCTGTATGATAGGGGATCGTCCGTATCAATGGCATCGTTGGTTGCCCATGGCTGAGTGGAGTTATAACTCCAACTTTCATTCTTCATTGGGCATGATATCCGTCAGTTTGTCAATCAATGCTACGGTTAAGTGGATAATGATACCCGTCAATTTGTCAGAAATCGAATGGAAATGCGAGCTTTATTGAAAGAGAACTTTACTTTTGTGTAGCAAGGGATGAAATTGTATGCGGATCGCAATCGCTTGAAGTGCGTGTCTGCCGTCGACGACTGGGTATATCTACGTCTCCAACCTTACCATCAGTTGACCGTAGCCCTCTTCCGCAACTTAAAGCTTAGCCTTAATTTTTTTGGGCCTTACCGAATCTTAGCTCGGATCGGTAAAGTGTTGTACTGCTTGGATTTGTCGACTTCCTCCCAAATTCATCCAATCTTTCACGTGTCTCTACTTAAGAAGAAATTAGGGCAACATATTGTGCCCTCTGTGGAGCTTCCACTAGTAGTTCCTCACGGCTAAGCTCGAAATGAACCAGTGGCTATTTTAGATCGTTGCACCATTATACGAGGAAATGCCCCAGTTTATCAGAATCTCACCAGTGGTCGAGCTCCCAGCCGTCTAATGCTACTTTGGGAAGACTATTCCATGATCTCAGCTCACTTTCCATCTCTATTTAAGGACAAGGATCGTATTAAGAGGAGGAGGTATTATCACATATTGAACTGCGACACCATTCAATGTGTAATAAAACGTATTTAGAGGAGGATGTATTATTACATATTCCCAGTCAAATGGTCTAATAGATGAATGGGATGTTTGATTGACGGGAGTTCTCTTGTGTATCAGAATAACAGTGCACATGTGTTAGTTACGATTGGTTTAATTAGTTAGATGATTCTTTACAAATTGTAAAGACTGTAACAAAGAGAATCAAGCAATAAATAGCTTGAATTTCTTTTCTTCCCAATTCTCTCTCGATTCTGTATTATTTCTCTTCCAACTTTGTTTTTGAAATCTGATCATCGTCACCCATTAGGGCATGACAAGCTATAAATGTGTGATAATATAGTTGTCTTTAAATATCTCGTGTTATATTTGGCAAATTGTTTGATAATATAATCTAGGTTAGGTTAGGAGAGGACTGACAAAAAAACTTGGGGGTGGGAGCTAAGGAATTTACACTACTTCGGGTAGGCCTGACAAAATGTTTTTATTTTTTATTTTTTATTTTTTATAAATCCACCAAAAAATCGCCCAATACAAGCTGTTTCGGTTCATCAATATATTTTGCGAGCCAGAAATGGGTTTCATATTTCATCAGCTTGATTTACTCGCGGGTCATTTAGGGGTCAGAAATGTGTTTCAAGAACTATCTTTCGATCTCTCAGATTCAGACTACTATTCATCAAGGGAAGCATAGATTTGGAGTTCTAATACCACATCTTCTGTAGCTGAAGAAGCAGGACTAGGGCTGTGTTTCGGCCGGATCGGATCGGAAAATGCCTCTTCGAAAAAAATTCTGATTTTTTCGAAAATAAAATAACTATTCCGATTTTCGATCCGATTTTTTCGAAAAATTAAAAAAAATTCCGAATTCGAAAAAATCGAAAAATTGGAAAAAAATCGGAAATTCACAAAATATATTAAAAATCCAGAAATTTCGGAAATTCCAAAATTTCAAAAAAATAAATTATGGATTTTCGATTACTCGAAATTCTCATTTTAAAGAAACAAAGAAAATGGCTTAACCCAACATGTAAATACATGAGGATTTGACCCATTGTTTCATTTGTGTAGAAGTTAGGAGGATACTCTTCTTTTATAGAGCATATTTTGGAGCCCTCTCTCTCTCTCAACCGATGTGGGATATGGGAAACTTTCAAAAAATCGGAAAAGAAATCGGAAAAATCGAATCGGCATAGTTTCGGAAAAATCGGATCAGAAAAATCGGAAAATCGGAAATTCAGAATTATTTTCGATTTTCGATCCGATTTTTTTTAGGAAAAATCGGAAATCGGAAATCGACAAACTAAAATTTCATTCCAAATTCGAAAAAAATCAGATTGGAAATCGAAAAAATCGGATAGTTCGGAAAAAAAACACAGCTCTAAGCAGGACAGAAGATGGGGGAAAAAGAATAGGAATTTTAGATTAACTCAAACTGCCCCATTACAAATCTGACCCGCTCCACTTGTTCCACTCATTTTTGAACCGCCCATACATAACCCGATCCATTTCCAACCTGCCCACATCCGTTCGTATTCGCTCATTTGTCGGGTCCAACCTCGGGTTAGGTTAAATTAAAAATTAAAAAAAAGACTACAACATAAGTAAACCATGAACTATCATTTTATAAAATTGAATTGGGATTGTATGATTTATCTTCATATAAAATTTAAATAATAGAAAACTTAAATTACTAGATAGAGAAGTAATTATAATTATGTTGGACTGGGTCGTATATTTTGAGTTGGGTTAAGCTTAATAAAAGATAATCTAACTCGATCCTAAGTTTAAGGTGGTCAAAATTTTCCCTAACCGTAGCCTAGTTTAGCCGACCTCTAGTTCCGTCCCTGCAAATTAGTCAAGTATTGAGAAACTGACTTTTGGGAGTTTGTCTTTGTTTTTGTGCAAAGTTAAGGCTTTTTGAAGATTTGCAGCCTTAGCTGTTCGCATGACCTTGTTTTATGTCCGTGCGCATGCCTCCTTTTGCACGACCTTGTTTTGTGACCGTGCGCACGCCGTTGGCCCGAAGTTTTTCCCGCCTGACTTCGTGCGCATGGGAAAAGGTCAACCGCACGCATAACGAAGCCTGATTTTGAAAATTTCCTATAAATAGGCCATTTTTCTTCCTGTTTGTCGTGATCTTAATTTCACACAATTGAAAAACCTCTCTGAGCGTATTTTCAAACTTGAGAGCTCCTTTTGCTTCTTTCTTATTCAAATTTCACTTGTTCCTCATAAAATTTTTTGAACTTAGATCTGTGGCTTGATCTTAGTGTTTTGTGAGTGAATTTAGAGTGTTTTTGATCAATTCATCACTAGGCTATTACAATTCATAATTATACTTTGAATTGCTATGATCACATACTCTTAGATCTAAAAGTGAAGGCACTTCGATTTATTGTAGAAGTTGGAGTGTGGCGTTGATTCCAAGGAGGAGAGTGTAATTCCTCATTCGCATCGTGGAGCTCGCTGTGGATTTTATCATCTACGGGGGAAAGTTGCAAGGTCCATAGGTAACTACACGAGAGAGCTTGTGTGAGAGGTATCTTCTTGCCTTATGCATAACATCTTTTCAACTAGAAATGAAAATCGGAGTGTGTCGAAGTTTTTTAGCCCTCGGCGGAGGTTTTTCCTCCTAAACCTTGTCTTGTGGTTGATTGTGAATGTTTTTCATTCATATGCACATATTTGATCATACACATCACGTGGCTCACAATTGAATCTACTGAATTGGATTAAAATTGAATTAGGTGTATTAGATCTAGTTTTCTTGTCTAGATTAACCTAATTTCATTGTTGTGTGATTTAATCTAGTAATTTGGCAATCACTTTGTTGAATCATGTGTTAAATAATTTGAATTTCCAAGCAAAATCAAATTGAAATTCAAAAATTAGTCATGAGATGCATTCAAACTTTTTTACCCCCCCATCTAGGTTTGTTATAGACTGAACACTTGCATTAATAACACACATCCTCAAAAAATCTCAAAAAATCTGTGGTAAGAGGAGAAAGAAACAGTGCAAAGGGTGAGTGATTGCTCTTGAGATAAAGGGGAGGGGTTGGTAATAGAAGTCCAAGAGAGAGGAACTATAATAGTGCTATGATAGAAGAATTGGTTACTAGTTAAAAATCTATACAATATGTACAATCCATTGACGGAGTTGAATAAAGAATATAGTTCAAGAGAAGTATATTGTGTACGTAGAGTGCCTTTATGTTTGCTGTTTCTTTTCTCGTTGAAGATGAAAACAGGGAAACATAGTGTTATCCCAACAATATAATGTACAAAAATGATCAAAATCAAGGGAAAGGATAAAGCAAGATGGAAAAATAAATTATAAAGAAAAATAGGAACTTGAATATAAAGCTTAAGATTTGAATATATATATATAGGGAGTGTGAGAGAGAGAGCTGCACGATGCTAAGGTTACTAGAAAATTTGATATAAAAATATAAAGGACCTAAAAATATAAAGGAAATGATGCCCGACATACAATTAATAGGACACATATAGATACTCATGAAAACCTCTTATTCTTACTGTTTTGAGGTGCCCTTCGGGCACATGTTAGCATTTTCCTATAAAAAAAGGGTCACGCCTTTCAATATAATTATTTTTGTTTATCTTATTTGAATCCTTATGGGCTTTTAACTTGAGCCGTGGATATCAGTTTTAAGCATGACTTTTTGATGATTTTATTCGAATAATATTGGTGTAGGAAAGGGGTGTCTGCTACAGTATTATACTTTTATCATTGCATTTTCTTTAATAGGGGGTAGTCATTTTTTATGCAATTCTTGGATCTATGAAACCAATTTTGGTTTTGCATCAGAAGTTAATTTTTAATACTGCCCTGGTCATTTTTCTCATTGATTTCACCTGAATGATATTGGTTTATCTGACTTTTACAAAAAGGCTGTCCATTCCCGCTTTAAGTTTGGGCTGGGGCTTGGGCGGGCTGGGTTGAACCTGAGAGAATCGTATCCTTCTCAATTCCTTTGATTTCAAGGTCTGGAAATTGTAAGTATTCATCAAACATTAGTGTTGATGCGAGTCTATTTCACATTCAATTGAATTTCATAGAATTGGATCAAATTTGGAAGTTTAGTTTTTGTGTGACCACCTAAGAAGCACCAAGGCCTTTGAGTCAGAGTCACATGCATGTTGGACTCGGACACATCTCTAATACTCTGGGACACGTGTCCGTTTGAAAAAAGTGTCAAATTTTAAAAATATTTTCTATAAGCTGGACACGCCGGGACACGTTTTGGTTTTGGGGTCTTTTTTTGTAAAGATTAAAACTTAAGGCGGGAAGATTCTTATAATGCGAAACCTTTTAAAGGAAACTAGAATACGTCGCATAGGGAGTGGGGGATGCGGTATAGATTTTGGTGATACAGTACTGCAATGTCAACTATGGTATTTCACTTTTCTTATATTGGATGTGTGAATTAATAGAATACGTCGCATAGGGAGTGGGGAATGAAGTGATTAGATTGTTATTATTATTTATATTTTGTTTTATTAGAGCGTGAATTATCAAATTTCTACTTAGATTTTGGTTTGAATCTTGACTAAATAATGGAATGATGAGTAATGAATAATGCAATCGCATGTTACTCCGTGTTTCTCAAATGACCACAAAGCACTGGATCTAGAATTATGGGGCCAATATCTGAATTTGACTCAATTGCCCTAATTCTATGTTTTAATCATGTTATATTTGTTGAGATTCTTTTTCTATTATTTTAATACATTGGAGGGAATCATTTTCAGCAAATGAAGAACATGAAAAGTGAAAATCTAAGTGATACACCCCCGTGATACATTCTCCTATCATTTTGTATAGTTTCTGTTTGTGTCTTGTGAACATGCAATCTTGCTTTTACATAAACGCCAAGAGTTTAAATGTACTTGCACTGGGTCTATATGGATGCAACTTCCTTGGTAAGAATACATCTATGAAGCATAAACAAGTGAAAATGGAACACGGATGTGACATGGTACATATTCACCTATTATAAGTGCTAAAAAAGTAGGACATGGAAACGTTGAGGACACACCAATAACGAAATATATTATTTTATATACTGAAGTACAAGTGCAAACAACATTTAATCTAAATCTTGCTATATTGAGAAACTTGTAAGTTGTTACTTATGAATTATATACTCAACTCACCAAAGCTTTTTCCTCATTATTTTGGGTTTCATGCATGAATCCTATTTTTCGTTCCGTTTTGTTTAGCTCGACATCCTCTGTTCAATAACATGATATTATGTCCGTCTTAACAATTTTCCACCAAGTCAGTCTATCTCTACCCTTAGTGTTATCGTCAATATTAACCAATTCAACGTTTTTATTTTATTTTATTTTACGGGGCAACGTTTGACGTGTCCAAACTGTCATCTTCTAAGGATCTAATTCTATTGTTTCAACTTTAATTTAATCATTTTGAAATTTACCGCACATCCATCTTCACATCCGCATCTCTCCACGCTCATTTTCGGAACATGTTGCTTTTTGGTTGCCCAACACTATGCCCCATATAGCATGATAAGTTTGATACAACTCCCCCTTCAATTTAACAAATATATAACTCTCACATTATACGCCATATTATACAACTTCTCCATTTGACCAAACCCGCTTTAATCACATGGATAACATCATTGTTAAAAATATCCCGCTCTACGTGGGTGGTCGGGTCTAAATAAGGAAAATAATAACTTTAAGTATTTTTGACCCTTAACCTTCACCACATCACCATTTATTCTCATACTATTGCTAAAATTGCACTCTATATACTCATTTTAGTCATACTTATTTTAAAAAACCAAGGGGAATTATTTTTTGGGATTTGCTGAGGAAGTCTTCAACCTTTTCTATTTTTGTTATTGTTTGTCGTTATCTGTTCAATCTTTGTTTTTGTTTCCATGTGGACTGTTGACTCGTAGAAGCTTTGTAAGAATTTCGTATGAATTCTGTTTTATTAATGAAATGTTGTGTTTCCAATAATTTTTTTCCTCGTTTTCAAAGTTTCTTTTCACACTTCCAATTAGCATTAATCCCTTCCTTAGTATCTCTCCATCATACATATCCTTGATCGCATTAAATAATCTACCAGCACTTCATACTCATTCAAATTTATGAAAACCGTTTTTTCTTTCTCTTCGTACCATTACATTCACCTCCTCAACGGATATATAACTTTCATTGTTGACCCTCCATGCCATCTCATTCGATGTTCAATCACTGTTTCCCAAAGTTCCATTTTATGATTCATGAACTTAATTTCATGATATTGTGAAAAACTTTATGTATCTCCTTTATTTTCATAGCAGGTACTAAAACACATTTTCTGCATTCATCAGGCTTTATTTTAGTCAAAATTTTGTATTGAACAATTTTGTTAGTCAAGACACTCCTTCCTCTTCTAAAGACTTCCATACCTAGTAGGGATGCTATTTGGTTTGTAAATCTCACCATGTTTTCATTTTTGATACCCTAATTTTAAAAAAAAGTGTATTTCCTCGATTGTCTTTACATTCCTTCACATTTAATCTACTTTGTTATCTTCATCTAATATAACCTATCAAAATAATGTTTCCATATTTCCTTCATTTTTTAAAAATAGTAAAAAAATTTATTTTTCAGCATCCAAAAATACAACGTGTAAGTTGACGATTTGAAAATTGGATGATTACTTGCATTTTTAACCGTTGAAACTTGTGGTCATCATCTCACCTTCTTCCAAGTTGAATTTATGGATATAATTTTTCGTAGATGATCATCTCATTATGGAGTACACCAAATTTGGTTGAAAAATACGTTTTTTTACTATATTCAAGAAGTGAGTATGTTCATAGGTATGATATTTAAGGGTATGTTGGAGACTTTGACTCTCTCTCATTCTCTCTTTCTCTGTGTATGTATGTATATGTGTGTGTGTGTATATATATATATATATATATATATATATATATCATTCTTTTGTTCCTATTTTTGTACAAAGATTATCACATGCCTTCAACTTAGCATTTTTGATAATTTTAACTTTTTTAAGCACATTTTATATTTTTCAAATTTTTATTCATTTCGATTTGTTTTGCCATGTATTAAAGCACTCCTTTTTTTATTTTTTATTTATTTTTATCTTTTTTTTAATCTCTCATTAATTGATTAAGACTCTCGAACCATCATTCTTAATACATTAACGTTTGTTAAAATGTTATATTTTTCAATCCCCAAGTTTAACAAGCTTATATATATATATATATATATATATTCTTTTCTTTATCTTTTGTTCCTAGTTTCGTTTTAAGATTATCACGTGCCTTGAACTTAGCATTTATAACTATTTTCTTGAGTTCTTGCACATTTATATTTTTCAAAATTTTCTTCCTTTCCATTTCTTTGTTTTACTGCCAAGTTTCTTTAGTTCTTGACTCCCTACATTTTGATTCTCCAAGAATGCCTTTTGATATCCATCTAATGCATGAAGCCATCTTATTCCACGTTATGTTAGTCTCATCTTCATCATTTCATGTCACTTCTTTTAATATTTTATCTATAAACAATTATACTTTCTTCCCTTTAAAGTTCCGTTCACAAATTAGGGTTCATCCTCCCATTTCACGCTTGTGATTGCTTCTTAATATTTATATCCAACACCATTATCCTATGTTGCGAGGTTATTCTCTCTTCCGAGACAATCTTACAGTCTTTATACGTTAATTGATCTACATTCCTAGTGATGAAAAAGTCTTGGTACTTTTAATTGTTTCACTTTTGAAAGCTATCAAATTCTAAACCCTCTTTTAAAACATGATTTTACTAGAAACAACTCTTAATAAGTCTATGATAGGCTTGCCACGGTCAATTCTATCATCAAAACTATATTTTCCACGAGCCATCTCATATCCTACTCCATCTTCTCCTACATGGCGATCAACGTCTATATGTTTTTGATGTAAATCTTCAAATGCGGAAGCATTATTGTTACACTACGCAACTATTAACCACACAACACTACACTACACTACACAACAACAACAACTAAACTAAAGAAATGAAATGTTTTTTTTTTCCGCTCTATTCTCAATTCTCAATATTCAAGGGTTAAGTACAAATGAGGGCCAAAGGGCCTATTTATAGGAATAGTTAGCTTGCTAATCAAGCTAATAGCCTACCCAAAATGACTAAAAAAGGTAACTAATGACCAAAAATGACATCTTAGTCTCAAACATACTTGGAAACTAATTAGACACTAAAAATAAAGGAAAGTTACATTAAACCCTAAGCTAAAAATGCAAAATAAAAGATAATAGTCTCTCGTAGGCACAACCACGTGCCACGTATCGCTTCATATCCCATATACATCATTCTCCCCTTCTTCGAAAAAGCTCGTCCTCTAGCTTGGAGGGTGACTCATCAATGTCACATGAACACGTGTTGGTACAAATGTTATTATCTTCCAAAGTAAAGCAAAACCCCAAATCAAATCCAACACGTAAATGGACTAGTTGAACTTCGATCAGACCCATATGGACCTTTCAACAAATGGGCTGGGCTAATATACCCAAATCTCAACGATGCCTCCCTACAGAATCTGAGCAACCAAAAACTGACGACCACTCCGCCTTATCAACACCATAAGCACATGGTTGGTACTTGGCTTGGTGGACCCTTGAATTTGACTGGATGGTAACTTCGGAGACCGCACCTTTGCGAGTACGATGGCAAAACAAGAGAAATGAAAATGGCGACATCCCGGAAAGCCGGCCCCAAAATGGCAAATAGTCGGAAAATGTATCCCAAGTGGGTACATTTCTCATGGAAGTCATATGTTGTGTCGAATATTGACCGGAATAGAGGTCAATAGGGTGGGTGAGATCGGGTTGAAGTAGGGCAGGCCCATTTTGGGTTGAATTGACTTGTGGTTGGGCATTAATGAGTGGGAAAAGGTAAAAATTAGGGTTAGGAGGGGTGGGACTGGCTTCTTGGATTTTCTTGAAGGGGATGGGGGGTTGCGTTGTTATTTGTGGATAAGAAAAGGATGGGAGGGCAAACCCTAGAAGTGGGTTGTCCTAGGGGTAAGAGGAAGGTGGTTCGGGTGTAAAAAAAAATGGGTTGGGGGCGTGTTGGGATTGATCAGGTAGGGGGCTATTTTGGGTTAAAAAAAATGGGCTAGGGTTTGTTATTTTTGGGTTTCTGGTGTAGCAGGGCAGCGGGGTAGGGGGGTGACTTGGACTGTTGGAGCTGTTTTGGGGTTGTGTCGGTGCTAAAAAAGAACATGGAGCGCTGAAGAGTGGTCAGCGGGGGCTAAATGGGTGTTGGGGCTGATCGGGGGCTTGGGATGAAGTGGTCGAAGGGCTTGGAGGTGAGTTACCGCCCATGTGGCAGAGGTAAGGGCTATTCGGGGCTTGGGGGTTTGGGACGGAGGTTGCGTGAAGGTTGGGGTCTCGTCCAACCTGGAAAAAGGGGCTGTCGGTGCTAGGGTCTGCTTCTGGTGGCCGCCGATCACCACCAAGGCAGAACCCTAGCAGTTTGGGGTCGCTACTGGAAGGGGAAGGGTTGCCGACCACCTGGGGTGGTCCGGTTTAAGGGAGAGGGGTTTTAGGCCGTCGGGGGTCAAAATGTTTAGTGTGGCAGCAGTTTCCGGCCAGTGGGGTAGGTCGGATTGGGGTGGGGTAGGTTATGGGTAGGTTTTGTTGGGTTCTTGGTTAGGGTTTGTAGGTTATTAAGTTGTTGAGGGTTAGGGTTTTAATTTTGGGGTGGTGGGCTTTCTTGGGTGAGGGTTTGGGTAAAAATTGAAGACGGAAATTCATGTAGACGGGGTGGTGGTTGTGTGGCGGCAGGAGGTGGAGGATGGTGGTGTTGGAGATGGAGGTGGAGGAGCTAAAAAGGGTGGTATCCCCTCATTTAGTGGTGATGGAATTTAGGGTTTTCATTCACCCGATTCTCTTTTCGACATTTATCAATCTTTCGATTGAAGGGTTGCCAGAGTTGGAATCTCCACTCGTGACCTGCTTCACGCACCCCGACGAACACCAGGAACAAACCGGGCTCTGATACCAATTTGATGTAAATCTTATTGTTATACTATATAACTATTAACACAACACTACACAACACAACAACAACAACAACAACAACTAAACTATAGAAATGAAATTGGTTTCTTTCTCTCTCTCAATTCTCAATTCTCAATATTCAAGGGTTAAGTACAAATGAGGGCCAAGCGGTCTATTTATAGGAAGAGTTAGCTTGCTAATCAAGCTAATACCCAAAATGACTAAAAAAAGGTAACTAATAACCAAAAATGACATATTAGTCCCAAACATACTTGAAAACTAACTAGACACTAAAAATAAAGGAAAATTACAATAAACCCTAAACTAAAAATGCAAAATAAAAGATAGTAGTCTCCCGTAGGCACAACCACGCGCCACTTGTCGCATCATATCCCATATATATCAGTTTTCTCACACAGAAGTAATTCTTGAATTAATCAATCTATTTGCTCCCAAATTGTATTTTAATGTGTTCGTTTAATCGTACTTGGAGTTCAAGAGCACCGACATTCACCTAATACAATACAAGTATTAGTCAATACCTTTCTAAATAACACAAACAATACTTTCTTTGTTCTTATCTACTATTATTTGAATTCTGTATCTTTGTTTATGTTTCTATGTCTATGTTGGCCCACATAATATAATTTATTCCATGTATATCTTATTCTCTAGTTTTCTCTCTGGTCCATTTGGTTTCCGGTAAACATGCTATAGTAACTTTCCTTCTAATCTGGTGCATGCTAATTTATAAATATGTAAAAATATATGTAAATTATATAAGTAAAGTGTTTCTCTCTCCTTTTTCATCTGCCTTGTTCCTTAGATAAAGTCTTCCATTGATCGTTGTTCTAACAAACTTCTTTTTGGTTTCTAAAAATTGTATACTTATTACACGATACTCCTCCGCCCCAAATTAATAGTCGCTGTTTGAAAGCCATACATTTTAAAAAGTACTTTGCAAATTTATTCTCCTAAAAATGATGAATACCCTGCACTTAGATCATTG
Source organism: Sambucus nigra (assembly GCA_949130495.1). Taxonomy (NCBI): domain Eukaryota; kingdom Viridiplantae; phylum Streptophyta; class Magnoliopsida; order Dipsacales; family Adoxaceae; genus Sambucus; species Sambucus nigra. The sequence goes on along the minus strand of OX422214.1, from coordinate 39,253,759 downwards.
TTCTCTCATAAATACTGTGTTGTTCGGATGGGAAATTTTGTAATCTCACCTAGGTTTATATATTTTATAGAGTATTTTTAAGAACATGACTATTACATGGGACGGACTAAAAAAGGAATCATGACTATTAATTTGGGATGGAGGGAGTATAAGAAAGTCGTCTACATACAAGTTGTTTTGATTCTGTTTTGTTAAAGAGTCCAAGAAGTGTTGGTTGCATGTCTGAATTGGAATATTATATTTAAATTATAGACTCGCTGAAGAACTGTCAGACATGTGGCCAAGATTGTCCCTGTGGTAATAATAACTGATACTTGTCCGATGCGGACATGTTGCGTTCTGTTCTCTTGAGGAGTACATACATTTGTTGGAAGTCTTGCATGTGCCTATCTTATATTTTTTTTCTATACCTAATTCCAGATGAGCAAAGTAACACGCGCCATTTTTTTTCATCAGGTGACGAACTTCATGATAATATATGATGCAACAGTGATTTTAAACATAGTTATATTTCCTATATTATGCGTTGTACCTTTTTGCTTGGCTATCAAAGTTATCAAGTGAGACATGAAGGTCAAAACAGACAGTAGCTTTTAGGCCTTTTGTGGGAATTTTTTTTTCATTGATGTTTTTTTTTGGGCAGCTGTGTGGGATATGAACGAAGCCACCTGACTGTTGCTTTCGTTCCTATTCTATGTTTATCTGAAATTATTTTAAAGTTCAACCAATCATGTTTTACTTGCTTCTGAATATTTTTCTATCTGTTCCAGTCATGTATACCAAGTAGGCATTTTTTCACTTTGGTATCTTTTTGATTTGTATGCATGATGAGTAAGAACAAGTTTCACTCACGACTTGAAGTATGCATTATGATTTATGACCTTGAACCTGATTGTTTCAATCTATTCTGATGTTTAATTGATAATTGAATCTTCATTTTTTTGAACCAGGGACCGATGGAAGTAGCTTTAACAACAGTGTGGCTGATCAAGAAGTAGGTTTGGTGTTCCTTTCAAACCTTTTGGAAGACGTTCAAGGATCTGGTCAATTTCACTTAATATCATAGGGCTTAGTGCATCCACTTGTGTCATAACCATGTTTTGAATATTTCAGATTTGGGATATGTATTTTTTAATTTTCACGGTTCTTACTTTGACCTGCTTATATAACTCCGCTTGCATATATTGCCAAGTGAAGCAGCACTTGTAGCTTTGGCAACAGTGCAGCTTCTAATAAATTTGGGAAAAATAATTATTGAATAGAAAATCTTCCCATGGATCCTGTTACTTTTTCCTTTGACACAGCAGCCAAATTGCTTGTCTAAATTTAAGCTGGTTTCTCCACTTGCCATTTGAATTTGACAGTATCAACGTGTATTATATCGGAATTCATATTGTAGTGAAAAATTACGGTTATGCACCTACAAGTTGACTAGTTGGTTTAAAGGGTTGTCTGCATTTTGGTACCCAAAACTTTTACCTGTATGGGCATTCCCCCGGGAAAAAAAACTGATTGGGGATTGACCCCCAAATTTAGACAACACTGTTAGTTGACCAAGATTGATCATTAAACTCATTTATATTCTAATAGAAACCCTAGAATACTCCTACAGTGTGTATATATATGTATATACATCTTAAAATTTCGTCACAAAATTTTACTATAATAAAAGAAGTCAGATTAGGAAAAAAGAACCTTGTCATCCTTTTGTATTTTCCTAGAAAATGCAAAAAAAATGTAAAAGAAGTTAAAAAAATTTTGCTCAAGAAAAATAGAAATGGAAGAGACGAATCAATTTCTCTCTCTCTCTCTCTCTCTATATATATATATATATATATATATATATATATATATATAGAGAGAGAGAGAGAGAGAGAGAGAGAGAGAGAGAGAGAGAGAGAGAGAGAGAAAGAACTCTCTCTCTCTCTCTCTCTCTCTCGAGAGCGGTTCTCATGCATACCCCAGTTTGCATACCGCTGACGCGGACCAATTTTGATAAAATAGTAAAAAAAATATTTTTGATGTAATTTTTTTTTATAGTTTCTAAACATTTCAATAGGACCATAAAAAAAAATTCAACTCAAAATGAATTTTTTTGCTATTTTAAAAAAATCGGTCAAACTTTGTCAGTTTTTAACAACTTAAAAACTGACAAAGTTTGACCGATTTTTTTAAAATAGCAAAAAAATTCATTTTGAGCTGATTATTTTTTCATGGTTCTACTGAAATGTTTAAAAATCATAAAAAAAAAATCAGCCCGAAATTATTTTTTTTACTATTTAAAAAAAATGGTCCGCACGGAGGGTATGCAAACTGGGTATGCATGAGATCCTTTCTGTATATATATATATATATATCATTTGCTTCCAACAGAGGGCTTGAAATGTGACTTACTTGGGTTCTGAAAATAGATACTTGGAGTTTGTATTACTTTCATACCCCTAAGATCATCAATTGAGTAATTAAATCAATGTGCGAGTGGTTTTTTGATGTCTCAATATATGAAGCTTCTGCTATGAGAGAGAGAGAGAGAGAGAGAGAGAGAGAGAGATGAAGCTTCTGCTTTTATAGAGCATCTAAAGAGAAGAGAGAGAGAGGCAACGGTATGAGTGAAGAGAGAAGAGGGAAGGGAAGAGCGATTATTGTTTATCTCCATAATGTTTGTTCTACTTACATTAGTTTTCTGCTATGATCTCTCTTGTGCTAATATGGTTATTTTGATCATGTTCTACAGGCTGTATTGGAAACTGTAGCTAAAATCACTCATGAGAAGTTGAAGAAAAATGAAACCTTAGAGGCAAAGTAAGGGAATGCATATAGTTCTCTTTGGCTTGAAAACTTAATGCATGATAATATTCTATATGTAGAATGTATTCTTTTATATAAATATCCTCTTACCCCACCTATGGACTTTCTAAATTTATATATTGTTTTATACGAGTTTGACAGTGGTACTAGATCATTCCAGTTTCAAGATGTTTTTTCTCTGGAAAATGAAGGTTCCGATGACATGACAACTTTGATAGACAAAAAGGTGATTAGAAACTTAGAAGTGTACTTATTTAATGCGGATGCTCTATAGTAACCTGCTAACTTGCTTCTCTTTATGTCAGGACAATGTGTTTGTAATGTCGAACAAGAAATCAAAATATCCAGTACTCCAAGTAGATCAAAGGTCAATATCTTCATGTTTCATCCTAATTGTATCAAAGTTTTGTTGTCAATTTTATTGGTACAGGAGACTCATGGGGTTTACCATTTTGCATTTCTCTAGGCTTATTTCAGACTTGGTGGTGGTTATAGTTTCCGCTGCCATTGGTGGAATCATCTTTTCTTGTCTGGGACAACCGGTTTGTATCTTTTGAACGTGGCTGCATTTTTTTGCATCTTCTGCACTCCATAGTTATTCTTTAGCTTGATCTTCGTTTATATTCAGTGAGAATTCTTTTATGGAATCTCTAAGTTTCAATTTGTAGATTATTGTTTCCTTATTGCTATTTTTGGTAGGTTATTGTTGGCTATCTGCTTGCGGGTTCGCTTATTGGACCTGGTGGTTTGAAATTCATCAGCGAAATGGTGCAGGTATGTTGTTTGAGTAATTCAAGATCATTTTATTAGATGAATTAATTTTTAATTTCTTGTCTCATAATACTTGGTTTTATTATCTGTTTTTTACCATCGGTAGTGTATTTTATTGATGACAGTAGAATGGGTAAGCTTGTTTACAGGCTTAAGTTTTAAGAGACGATTTTTAGTATCCGTATTCTTTAATTGGATGTTGAGATATCATGACGCAAACACGCGTAATGGCGCGAGGATCCATACTATCTCCAAGATAAACCTTCCAATATATTCAATATACAAAAGAGGAGGTATTACATCATATTTATAGCCTAGGGAGTAGTGCAACACTGAAAAGGGTAAAGAAGCCAAAGTGGGTAAATACTAAACTTCCAAAGGAATATTCCCTCTCTAGACCTATACTAATATGGAAGTACTAATTAAAGGGCCTAAGTGGAGGGAGATCATTAATACAACATAACTTTATAAGATAACCAAGTATTTATTTACATCACTCTCTCCCCTTAAAAAGTTTGGTCACAAACTCAAAGCGGATCGGAGACACTTGTGACACACTAACGAATATTTGTAGTATGCTCATCTTCAAAGTTGACCCATCTTGTTTTTTTACCAGAACTCTTTCACCAATAAGGCATTTTGCTGAGCACTTCTAATTTGGGTAGATCAGAGCGTTTTTCTAAAATAAACCAGGTCCCAAAGTGTACTGAACTTTCTGGTGGGCCCAGATTCACAAATCGAGCTGCCAATATTTGGGTAATGCCACACCTTATATTTTGTCAAGAATTATGTACTCTATGTCCACTAAGAATGTATGTAGTGTATAATTTTTATGTTTTACTAATAAGATAGAAAAACCCTTCTTGTACGGTTGAGAAGTAATCTTTCTTCCCATTTGTTTTGCTATTATAATTAAAAGTGGCATCATTACTAATTATAGCTATAATAGTAAATCTTAATGTAAAAAAGGACACGACAAACGTAGACCAATAGATTTGTAAGGAAGAGTGATTTAGTTAATATTGATAATGCTGCCAATACAAGAATTGACCAATTGATATGTTAGATTTTACAAATTATAGAATATGGAAGATTAGAGGATGCCCCACCCCAAAACTAACAAAAGTAAGTCCTTCATCTAGTGAAGCTTTATCTTTCTCACTTGTTCCTACTTAGGAAAAAGAAAGAAAACTAAAATGGTCTTGCATCTTAGAGTAATTTTATGCTGATTTTTATTTTTCCTTTCACACATTGGGGTTTCTTTTTTTCAAATGTATCAATATCTTTTCTTTTGTATAATTAAATTGTTAAATAAATTTTGTATTTAAATATATAAAAAGGTCGTATCCAGTGCACAAGGCTCCCGCTTAACTGCAGGGTCTGGGAGAGGCGGATGCCGTCATGCCTTACCTCCATATATATATGGAGAGGTTACTCCCATGTCTTGAACCCGAGTCAAACCGTAGCTTGAGCGAGGGCACTTGTCATCGCACCAATATATATATATATATATATATATATTTTTTTTTTTTTTTTTCCTTTTTCTTTTTCTTTTTCTTTTTCCGTATGGTTGTATAAGATCTATTTTTAATTGATGTGTCACTTCATAATTGTATAATTGTGTAATAGTAATTTATGCTATATATTTCAAATTTTAACTACAAAGTTTCTTATTATTATAAATATACAACTTTTGCATGTTTTATAAACTTTGTGCTTCACTTCAATCAGGCGTCTCGCCCTGCGCCTAGGCTCCACAGGGACCTTGGTGCGCCTTTCCCCTTTGTCAACTATGGGCATGCCTAAATTGACTTGGGGAGATTTTGTAATAAAGGACATGATATTATTTGATTTAACTGAAATTAGGATTCATTTAGCCGACCCAAATAATTGGGAAAAGGCTTTGTTAAGATATCGGGTTCGCGTACGTACCATGTTTTGTGCCGTGTGATCCCGGAGCGCGGTACGTATGAGGATGTAGTATTCCCGGTGTTTATGATCAAAACCCATTGTGGCATATTTAAGTGCCTAGAGCTTTAATTTTCACTTTTTTTTTTATAAATTTTGCCTGAAGTGTTCAGGGGCATCAGATCAATTCCATAAGATTACTGTTTAGGTCACTCCCCAAAACTCGGGAATGCTACAAAAAAATCAATTTCTTATTAGAGGCACTTGTATCTTTCTTATCGATTTTTCAAAGTTAAAAAAATGAAAGTTAAAATTGCGTACTTTCTTTGAAGTTTTGTTTTTAGCCCCGCAGTAATACACAAAAGTACATCACTCGTTCTGTTTTGGTGAGAACACGGTGTTAATGAGACTTTGTGGTGCCTTTAGTAACACCTTAACACCTCTTGCAAACATTGGAGAGTTATATGTTCCTTTCTGTGACACTAGACTCGACCGGAAGATTCAAATTTGACAAGGGATCATTTTGACTTGGACAATGAAGGCGAATAGTGAGAGCAGTTGCTAGCCTTTTCTGGCATCATAGTAGGTTTAAGGACTTCGGCGAGGGTGTGATAAGCCTCTCCAGCTGTCTGCTTGTACGCAACTCTTTCCGCTCTGGCTTGACGCAGGGTTTCAAGTCGCCAAGAATATATTGGATTGGTGGTGCGGCTGAGATGCCATGAACACGAGGGTGAGACCTCACAACTCGCCGAGAATTGTGTTGATGGATTCCTCCAATCGTGTCATCCATTGTTCTAACTCAGATTGGTTGTTCTTTTTCTGGGACGTGTTGTTATGATTTACCACTACCACCAACAACTGACCTCACAACTCGCCGAGAATTGCATTGATGGACTCCTCCAATTGTGTCATCCATTGTTCTAACTCAGATTGGTTGTTCTTTTTCTGGACTTGTTATGATTTACCACTACCATACCACCACCAACTGGGGGTGCGGACCACAAGTTCATACCAATTGATGTAAAACACGAATAGTGGCACAAGGAAATACAATCAATCAAAGCTAAAACTCTAATATATTTTTTTATCCAAAAGAGGAGTTATTACATCATATTTAACATGGGTTTTGGACACACTAATATACCTCACAAGTCACAACCTGGAGGCCATGAGTTCATATCATCTTGGGCAACCTCCCATAGTTTGCGGAGGATCTAAACATACCCTTGGGAATTAGTTAGGTTCTGAAAGTGGTGCGCTCAAAGAGGCCTGGACACCCAAGATATAAAAAACTAAACTAAACTAACATATTCAATATTCCCTCTCTACACCTACACTAATAAGGATCAGTCCCATTATGTGGGATATCCATTCACCTGTGCAATGTTGATAGACACAAATTACCTCTCATAAAAAGAAAATGCTGATCCAAATTACCGGGGGTGATTCTAATCTCTTTGTTGAGTCACCGGTAGTCATGTCTTGTTTTCATGGCCAAACTCGCTCATTCTGGTTCTTATCCGGTTCATTTGTTAATTTAATTAAACTGATCCTTAGTCCCTTACTGTGAATTTATAATTCTTTGGTCAGAACAACAAACTTTTTAGAGTGCATTTACAGTCTACTTAATTTATCTTTTATTGCCACTGAAATAGTAAGAAATTCAAGACTGAAGGTTCCAAAGATATGCAAGTTGCCAGATATCAATATGTAATAAAATAAAAAATAATCCTATTGATGAAGTGAATATTGAATACAAAAATTTCCCCTCTTTGCTTCTTGGTCGAGTTCTCTCTCATGAGTGGTTCCTTTAGCAATTTTTTTTGGGGTTTCTCTGGCTGTGTTTTTCATGTAGCCCGGGGGATTGGTAGTGGAGGCCATAGTGTGTTGTCATTGCTGTTTATCTTAATGATCCTCTCGTGAATTATTGATTTTCGTTGTGGTTGGGCCCTCTGACTTTTATCTCAGTTCCCATTTTGGGTGATGGGTCAGCAAGATGATGTTTGAGCACATGCAAGTTTTCCTCTCAAGGGTTTTGTTGTTACTCATCTTATAAGGCCATTATAGGCTATGGCGTTAATTCACTGTTCTCATCTGTTCTTCCATGTAAAACTTGACAAGTCAAATTTTATTAAGTGGAATGGATTTGATGTTGAATACCCTGTTATGTTTAATTTTTGACTGCTTTTTATACTCCTATGTTTTTATGTAATAGTTGATAAGTCAAATATTATTAACTGGAATGTTGAATATCTGTTTTGTTTGATTTTGTCCCTTTTTATATTTATCCTTGTTTGAAAAATATGGTGGACAAGATCTTAACCAAAAATTATTATATGTTAGTCGACGGACCATTTTAAATGTATCATCATGTGTTGGCAAGCCTATTTATAGAAGAGTGATGTGGTCAGCATTACTGATAATGTTACGGAAGGATAATTTTTTGACTAAAAAGATACGGTAGCTTGTGGTTAATAATGAATATGAATCCAGGAAGAAGAAAAAATTGGATATAAAGAGGTTTTATTCCCCCCCCCCCAAAAAAAATAAAAATAAATTTATATTCTCTATTCTCTATTTTTAATTTTAAATTTATGTTTTCTTTTCTGTTCCTTTTGGAGAATTGTTATTATATCATTATATTTTGGGTGCTTCATGACTCAGATTGCAAGAATTTAAATTTTGCGTTCCATTCTGACTGTTTTTTATGTATTATATGGGATATAGTTTTTGTAATTTTTGATTATTAGGGATCAGTAGATGTTTAGGGTGCTTTATTCAAATTAGTTATTTGGACATTTTTAATTAGTCAGATTAGTTTATAAGAATAAGCTGGTATGTTACTTATTAGTCTAGCTGTAGTTGAATTCGGGTTTTAATTGGCCTATTAATATGATGTAACTTCTTTATTCTAATTAGACTTGAACTATGAATTGTTAAGCTTGTGAGTTTAAAGCCTGTGTACTATTGCCTGTGGGCATCTTGTTCAATCTTTCTTCTCTTCGCTCCCTCCATTCTTGTGTGCACTTATAGGCAAGTTTCCGTACATTGTCCTACATCAGTTGATATCTGAATGTTGAAGTTTTGACTTCAAATTATATTGAGTTCTTCCTTCCTCCCTTCTCCTACATTCTATCTCTTAATTCTATTCATCACACCTGTTCTCTCCTACATTCTGTACTTTTTAGGAAAACAACATATTGCTCTTTGCATCCCATAGCCATCAATAAATCACCATCTTCCAAATAGTAACCATAGCCAATACCTCAGACATCACCCAACATCTTCTTCAGCAAATCGTAACGTTGCTCATCGGCAATGCTATAGTCATTGCTGAAATAACACCACCCGAGTCATCTTAATTGTCCACCTGGAAGTCACCTTCACATTACAAGTTCTTTGAGCCACACAGGATGCTGTAAGATTAAAGCCTTCATCACTACCATTGTTCACACAAAAATGATAGCCAAGTTTCTCAATTGCAGGTTTCCATACTTAGGTTTATGTCATGGACTATATGAAAAGCAAATAGGCAAATAATATAGGCTCGCAGAACATCCATTTTGACTACAACAAAATTAAGGTCAAACCTCCGATATTTCAAGCAGGACACAGGGCAGTGGGTAAGGGGAAGGGATGAGTACGACAGGTTTTAAGAGAGAAAGAAGGTTGCTCCTGATTTCACATCGTCCTGTTCTTTTTTTTTTTAAATAATGCCATAAGACTTGATATTTCTTTGACAATTGACATTATTATTGCTTTGCTGTTGATGACACTCGTATGTTCTCAATGCAGTTTGTTGCTTGTTATCAGATAGTACTATTTCAAGAAAAAATTGTTTGGTAACTTGAGTTGTTTGTTTTTCTATCATTACAGGTTGAGACTGTTGCTCAGTTTGGTGTTGTCTTTCTCCTATTTGCTTTAGGACTGGAGTTTTCTTTGACAAAGGTTTACTTCACAGTTGCTTGTTTAGTGTCAAAATTATTTTGTTGCTGTGTAAATTATCTCTTTCCTCATCTTGGCAAGCTGTCCTAACTTGTTCCTGATGCAGTTAAAAGTTGTGGGTCCTGTGGCTGTTCTTGGAGGATTGCTTCAAATAGTTATTCTAATGTTCTTGTGTGGCATAACTGCCATGGTATATTTCTAAGAGTCTGATTTTTTATTCAAGTACCAATCTATTCATTGATGATGACTTTGTTAAAAAAAAACTTTGGTTGGAATGACATTGTTCCACAATCTGCTTTCTGTCACAGTTATGTGGGGCTAAGTTGTCAGAGGGAGTATTTGTCGGTTGCTTCCTTTCAATGTCATCAACAGCAGTGGTAAAGTTTTTCTTACTGACCATATTCTGATACCTGTTCTTTTTTTTTTGTAACTTTTATTTCTCACAGTCCGGCTGAGAATTCTGTTTTACCATTACTCTTCACAGGTGGTAAAGTTTCTAATTGAGCGGAATAGCAATAACGCTCTTCATGGTCAAGTGACGATTGGGACACTTATTTTTCAGGTAAATCTCAAACTAATTGTTTTCAGGAAGAATGTATATCAATGACTAAATTACTAGTCTAGCCAATGTTTTGGTGCATATCCATTTGTTCCTTCACCATGGGTTTCTCCAGGATTGTGCTGTTGGCTTATTATTTGCTTTGCTCCCAGTTCTGGGTGGCAACAGCGGCATCTTTCAGGGAATGGTTTCAATGGGAAAAGTGTAAGCTAATCTTCCCACTTTCACTTTCTTTTCTTTTTCATTCTGAGGTGCAAAAGCTTTCGTAATCCGCCAATGACATGCTCTTTCGGTCAAGTTGTAAAGACACTTAGGTCAGAAAATGCCCTTGTACAGATTTAACCTATGATTGTTATTGACTTCAGGATGCTGGTTTTGTCCTTATATCTCGCTGCTGCCTCTGTATTTACTTGGTTGTTCGTTCCTCGCTTCTTAAAGCTAATGATACAATTATCATCTCAAGTGAGTGGTTATCCATAGTTGTGTATTTCTGTCATGCATTTTGCACGCATATAAGAACTGCTTGTTATATAATTTTCTGCTCCTTTATTTTCATTTGCTTGGTTTAATTTGTAGGCAAGAAATGTGTAATCAATACAATGAATAATAGTAATTTAACCTCAGTAGTACCAACCAGTGGAAAATTGAATTACTTGCATCAGCCAGATGTTTGATTTTCAACTTTACAGCAGAAAATCATATCACTGCATAATTCCTTGTTCAATAATAGACTGATTGTTGCTGGGAAAGTATCTCTGCTGTCCTCCCAATTTACCAGCATGTGTTTGGTTATCAACCTTGCAACAGCATATAATACGAGTTATATTTGCTGCACAACTCCTTGTCAAATGATAGTTTCTAGGAAACCACAAGGTATCTCTGCTGCCCTCCCAATTTACTGTGGTGTTCGCGCGCAAAGTCTTAAGTTGTAAGGGTTGAATATATATAGAGCGTAATTTATTATTTGTTCATCGTTTATTCTTTATCTTATTAATAAGGAAAATGTTAACATGTGCCCTCAGGGCACATGTTTTGAGCCTCAAAATAGTAAGTATGAAAGCTTCACATGAGTATCTATGCCCTATTAATTGTATGTCGGAACTGTCCCTACTATTTTTGGGTTCTAAGTGTGTGGCCTTAGGGCACATGTTATCAACACCGTATTAATAATATAATGTCTTTTCCTCAAGTCTGGGGTTTGGGGATTCAAAAGCAAGACCCAAGGTTTGCTTATTTTTATCATTGCACCAAATTTGTTGAATGATGGCATGGTAAAAGAAGACGAATGGTGAGGATTGCAGGTTAAAATATAGAGGCTTTTTATTTTGAGATGTAAACAAGGCCCAAAGTTACCACCACAATTGATGGGTACTAAAGATGGAAATAGCCACCTGCCTTAGTTTATAGTGTAAACTTTGTTACTGTATTTTGCATCCGAGTTATCCAACTCTAAATTAATTTGAGGGTGAGTAATTACATGTTGCACATGCTACATATGTTAAGGTTCTTATTTAACGAGGTCCAGGTGGGAACCCACATGTGAATTTATACTAACTGGATTAAGCTCAAACCTGATCACTTGTACCACTGACTCATGGTTGAAGCTGTTGGAGGAGGAAGGCAACTATCTTTTGGTATCTAATCATGTCGTGATGGGGAAAGGTTATTTTACGGAGTTGCAGTTAGCTATAATCGAGGAATTTCCAGTCATGACCTAATTCGATGGTTCACTTGTTTGGTGATTGTGTGTGTACTAAATGCAAACTAATTACGCATTTATGATTAATTTCCTATTCTACTGGCACTTTTTCTTTCCGTGGATTTTGTAGCTTACTTCTTTTCTTTCCTTTTGTTTAGATATATTTTTTTATGTTGATTGATGTTCCTTTTCTAATTTGTATTCCCCTACGATCTCCAGACAAATGAACTTTACCAACTAGCTGCGGTGGCATTTTGCTTATTATCTGCTTGGGTGAGTGCAGTACAGCTTATCTCTTATCTTCTCTTGCTTTTGCTTTTCCTATTCTTGTCTATGTAATTTTAAGTGTGTTTGTTGCTGCAACTTATATTGCGCATCTTACTGTCCTGCGTCTTTTATTTATTTGGTGGTCATTCCCTTGCAATTTAGGATTTAAAAGTGAACTTCAAAATATTGAAACAAATTTTCAGCATATTTCAAGTTATACGGGGATTAATTGTTCGGGGCAACAAATGCGATGCAAAATTAGGTTGCAAGAGCATTCAGACATCAAGAAATCGTTGCTATATGTTGGAGTGGGTGTATGGACTGTCCTACAACATAGACAAGGCCAACAATGTATTCAAGCTTCTTTGGAAAATGCATGGTAGTAATATAGTTCGTGTGCTTTGTTGAGAATTTCATATGGTTTTATCCAGTTATTTTATATATATATATATATATATATATATATATATATATATATACACATATTCATCCAGCACATTCTTTTTGGAATTACAAAATCTCAAGGTCTCTTCCACAGAATTATGCAGCCTGAAGATTATGAACCATCAATTATGGTGAAGTTGACTCTGGAGACAATTCATCTATCTGGTTACTAACATTCCCATATGTGAGAAAATACAATAGATGGTTAGAATGTCTATTCCTTTTTATGCTTTTGGCTGTTTATTCAGCCAATAGGTATTCACTATGAATTAGTCATCTCTATCCGAAGTCGTTGGACAGGAGTGAAGTCATGGCATAATGAGGCTGCGTTTGAGGGTTTGATTCCTATTATAGCCTAATAGTAATACGGATGTTTTTGTGGCCTATAAGTATGTATAACATCCTAAAATTAAGAGTTAACTTGCGAGATTTGATAGTGTTCATCTGAAACGACGAGACTTTACTAGAATGGATTGTGATATGTCTTCTGTTATAAGATTTCTGCAATATTTACCTTCTGAGAGCCAAAATTAGATCTGAGTATCCTTTATTTAAAACTATTTGGCAACCCAGGCAGTTATACTCTTGAAAACTTTAACTTAGCATCTCCATAGGACTCCAATTCTGGCAAAACACTGTTCTGACTTTTCCAGCTCCTGAACAGCCCCAAATATATCTATTTCCATCCCAAATTGATATCCCCTTGCTGCACCAGTAATTAACTCTAAAGACCAACATCTTGATCAACCTTTTTTGGCACAGGACAAATTATGAACATCCCTGGATACTCCTTTCTACATCATGTTTTGTCAGTTTTGTAGAAGAGTGGTAATGGTACTTGTCCCATATCATTGGCAGACAAATACTGTCAAAACAAAACTGTCTATATGGGCAGAGATGATGACATCACAGTATGGTCCCCCCCCCTCCCTCCTCAGTGGCGTACGCAGGAATCCGAGTGAGTGGGTACGGAACCAATGATGAATGCCGGGGGGTTCGGGGGTGGGAACCCCCGAGGCGATTTTTTATAGGGTTATTTTCATTTTACATTAATATAAATTCAGTGTAAACTCAATTACTCAAATAGTTATCCCTAAATACAAAGTCAATATAACCATGCATTTTCAAACCCTAAATTTCAAGCCCTAAATGACGGTACTCAATCAATATTAACAATACCCAATTAAATTCAAGTCCTAAATATTCCTCTCAATTAATTCCATGTTTAATACAACACTCAATCAACTTCAAGCCCTAAATAACAACCCAATTAACTTCAAAACCTAAATAACTCCTCTCAATTAATTTCATGTTCTATACAACAACACTCAATCAACTTCAAACCCTAAATAACAACACCCTATTAACTTCAAATCCTAAATAACTCCAGCCAATTAATTCCATGTTCTATACAACAACACTCAATCAACTTCAAGCCCTAACTAACAACACTCAATCAATTTTAAGCCCAATCAATATTTAGCACATTCAATTTCTGGAAGGAAAAATAAAATATCCAATTTTTATTCAAGCAAAATCTGAAATACAAACAAAATCTAAAATACCCAAACAATAAAACTTACATGGACGATGCATTAGGGAGGAAAATGGACAGCGAGAGGCTAAGAATGGACAGGGGGATGGAATGAAAGAAGGTTTTTTCTCTTCAAGACAAGAAAAGTTATAATCCCCGTAAGTGAATAAGCTAGCGTGTTTGTCTTGAATTGTGAAAGTAATTACAAAGTTTTCTCCTCAACTTTCGAAGAGACTACTTACCTTTTGCTTCAAAAAATTATGTTAACACCATATAATTAAAAAAAAAATCCTAAAAATATGACAACAAGAATACAAAAATTCAGTGGGTGCGTCCGCACCCTCTCGGGACATACTGGGGACGCCCTGCCTACCCCCCACCACAATCACAACCACACACAAAAGGTGAAACTAAATAAAGAATTGAACTAGGTTAGACAGAAGGTAGTGTAAGGTTGGGGACAAGGGTGAGTCATATACTTATTTAACAAGAAATAATATTCGAAATGCAAACGATGAAATCAAGAAAAATAATTCAGAAGCCCAAAGATCATGGGGAAAGTGTCCCTAGAAGTTCCTCTTTGGTTAGGATATCTGCCTCTGAAATATGATATTTTTGGAGCCTATGTCTTACTCGGATTCAAACCAGTTGGATTAACTTCCTAAAGTCCAGCATCATATTATCTGCTTACTCAGTTACGAGAGTACCACAACCCCATCAGCATTTCCAAAAAAAGCATTAAGGAATTCCTCTGAAACAAATTGCTAGTTGGTGCTTGTAAATAAGCCAGGAATTTTGTACTTCCTTTCCTAGACAACTCAAAGCCTATGAAGCACGGGTGCAGCAATTCGGCAAACTAAGGCACATTTGCGGGTGCAATGGGTGTTTTGAAGAATCAGTGCTTCATAATTCAAAGCTAATAATACTTTGGATTCACTACTGCCGCTTGCCTGCGTTACCTGCCCAAAAACACTATGACTAGCATTCCTTTCTGGATCATGCCAATTATGGAAAAAAATCACTCTTCAAAAGGAGAAATGTTGACATAGTTTTCACATGAAAAATATGTATATGGTCGGCATTAGTATGAGAAGCATGGAATGACGCTTGCATTCTTTAGTGGTGCGCGACTCGTGGGGGGACTTTTTGGCAGAATTGCAAAAAAGATTAAGCTACCCTATGAGGGGGAGCTAGCAGAAGCAGTTGCGGAAATCACGGCAATCAACTTTGCTGCAGATCAGGGGTCAACACAGTTATAGATGGTGATAGCAGCAATGCCATGGCTGGACTGTCGAGCTGCGAAGATGACTTATTGGGCAGAGGAGTTTTAATTCCTAAAGCTAAAGTTAGTTGTGATAGGCTTAAAAGGTTTCTTTTCTCCTTTGTGAAAAGAAGTGGCAACATAGTCGCTCATGTTTTGTCTAAAGTAGCTAAGAATTTAGATGATAGCCAGGTCTGGTGGAGGCGTTCCTAGAAATGTTGGGACCACCCTCCCTTCAAAATGATGTATACTCTGTTTTGTGCCAAAGTTACTGTTATGCCAGTTTCTTTCGAAAAACAAGATGAAATGAAACGTGAATCTAAGAAATGAAGACCAGTGTACTAAAAAGGCTGGGACTTATTTTAGAAAAAAATAAGTATCAATATGCACCCACGATGTTATTAATAAGTTTTTGTATCTACACTTTAATGCTCTTGAATATTAAACATCTCTTGATTACTGGGCTCTCGTTAAATGTATTGATTCTATTGAATCCAAGCATGCGTAAACATTTTTTTAATACTCTGGTATACCCTTTAATCTTTCAGTGCAGCGATAAGCTGGGCTTAAGTCTTGAGTTGGGTTCGTTTGTTGCTGGAGTAATGATTTCTACTACTGAATTTGCACAGCATACTTTAGATCAGGTATATCTTTTCTTCGAAACTAATTGTGCCTTTATGTTGTGTCATTCATCTTAATATATTATCTATCAAATATTCATGTATATATGTACAATTTGTGGAAGTCTATGTACACATGCTTATCAATTTAGCATGATAGGCTAAAATAAAGTTCTAATTTTATTTTTTCTTCATTAGTCTACCTTATTAAGTCATCCTTTGATTTTAAATGGACAGGCTACTTCATTAAATGTCAAGTGCTAGTTTATTGTAGTTTTAGAATTTATGTTCTATCCTCACAGATATATCTACTTCCGAGCTGTGTTTGCAAGAAAGAGTAAACTTCCCTTCATCTGTTATTCTCCTCTTTTTAGTACACATACCATTTCTTGGCGCGCAATTGCAAAATTCAAGCTATTTAACGTGAAAACTGAAATTGCATGTTTTCGTTCGAGGGCAACTGTTGCTTTTGAATGAAGCTGATCTTCAGGTTGGTCATTCATCACTCCCCCACCATCTTGGATTTATTGGACCAGAGTGGACAGTGGCTTTTGAGCCATTGGGTGGAAAATCTGGAATAACCAAGCGGGAAGAAACTTGAACTAAATCCAAATGATTGTAAATAGAGCAAACTGAAGAATGAAGATGAATTTGTTAAGTGTTCTTTTGGCTTGTGTTTGGACTCTTAAATAGTTTTCCAATGGATTTGATTAATATTGACACTGATAGGATTTGGTATTGGAAGACACCTTTCAACCAATATCATCTCGTGCCTTAACCTTTCCTAATTTGAGACTTGAGTTGTTTGGTTTGCTGCTTTAGAGGCTGAGTTTGAACTATCCATATTCTGAAAGCAAATAGCACTAAGCAAAGTCACACACAATTGGTGACACGTATGGCACTGGACTTTTTCCATTGTGGGATTATTTTTGTCGTAAGTCCGTTCATGTGGTCGAGGATGACTGTGAGGCTTGTTACTGAAATGACCATGCTTGGTAGCATGAGTTTCGAAATTATAAAATATTCTTAAAATTTCCTAAATATTCTGGAAGCAAATAACACTGAGCCACACAATTGGTAATTATTATTTGTTCCGTTGTGACATACACAATTATTGATTATTGCTTGCCATTTTGCGGTACATATAATTCTTAACTGTACAGGATTTGTGATTGGGTAAAAGTTTCAAATATGCCATTTTTCATTTTGCAGGTGGAACCAATTCGTAACCTTTTTGCCGCTCTCTTCCTTTCTAGTATTGGAATGCTCATACACGTTCACTTTCTGTGGACCCATGTGGATATATTGCTAGCATCTGTTATTTTGGTTGTAATTATTAAAACTACTGTTGCTGCTATGATTACGAAGGTCTTTGGATATGGCATCAGGACATCATTTCTTGTAAGTAAACATTTCAAGTTTGAATATTAGTGGACAAGTTAAAATAGTCCTTTGATTTATATTTTCTCTATGACTCAGGTTGGAATGATGCTTGCTCAAATTGGTGAATTTGCTTTTGTTCTTTTAAGTCGTGCCTCAAATCTTCATCTTGTTGAGGTTCTCTCTCTCTCTCTCTCTCTCTCTCTCTCTCTCTCTCTCTCTCTCTCTCTCTCTCTCTCTCATGTACACGTTTTCATGGGTGACTGGCATGCAACAATATTCAATAGCTCTTCAATAAAGAGAATGTTTAATCATATAATTCTGATTCCCATTAATTTTCTAAAGCAAAAATTCAACTACATGATACAGAATTTATTGACTCGTAATCGTCTTTGTACTTGATATAGAAATATGACACGCGATTGCCATCTCTATATGCAAATGGAGTGTGCCCTGGAGTTGTTTGACACCTGCAAACAGATTAATTGAATAGCAAGGTTCAACTGTCTGGTTCATACCATTTTTAGTGATTACTGCTGTGGTTGGCACAGTATGCTTTTACTCTTTTAGAAAAGGCCAAATTATATGAGTCCTAGAAATAAGTTTGTGCACTGGAGTGTAGTTCTCATTTAGGTTTGTTTAAGGCCATCAGTCCTATTTTACAAATGTCTTTTTTTGAGTGACCAGTATACCCTTCCATTTCAGTCAACCAAATACACACCATTCGTCTCTCTCTCTCTCTCAACCTGGGTGAAATGAACTCCAGATGTCGGGGATGACTCAAATCTTCTGGTATTTCCATCATCACGCACCGTCATACCAATCAGTGACTTTGACTCTAGGGCCTCGTTTGGGAGTTTGGGAGAGAAAAGAAAGGAAAGGAAAATTTTATTAGGAGAGAAAAGAAAAGAAAAGAAAGTTAATAGGAGAGAAAAGAAAAGAAGAGAAGAGAAAGGAGTTTGGGAGAGAAGAGAAAATAAATTTCTTTCTTGCGTTTGGGAGTTTGGAAGGAAAATAATTTTTTTAAGAGGAAGAAGGAACAATTCATTAAAAAACTTTCCTTTCTCTCCATTTCTTTCCGATTTGGAAAGAAAGTTTTGGAGAGAAAGGAAGAGAAAGTTTTTTAAAAATTTTCCTTTCTTTTCTCTCCTTTTAAACTCCCAAACGAGAGAAAGTCACTTTCTTTCCTACTTAAACTCCCAAACGAAGGAAAGAAAACACACTTTCTCTTCTTTTCCTTTCTTTTCTCTCCAAAAATAGAACTCGCAAACGAGGCCTAGAACTTCGATTTACTTGATGATGATAAGCTATCGACGGAATTGGAAGGGTTTTGTTCTGTAGGATATTGAATCCTGATGGAAAGGCTTTGTTCCATGGTGACGGATCAAAATATAAATCAACTAAGGGTCCGTTTGATTGGCATTGATTTGTTTTCCATGAAAAATTCTTGTTTTAGTTAATTTTTCTTTCTTTTGTGGTGCTTGATTTCAAATACATTCTATGAAAATAACAGTCATAAATATGAGAAGTGCTCCATAGTCTCATCATTTACCATGGAAAACATTCTTAGCCACCACTCAAAGAATTGACTTCTATGGAAAATTCCAAAAGTAAGACCAAACTGCACCTATCTTTTTCCACTAATTTTCCAACTTCTCATAAAACGGAACTTTCTTTCAATCATTCTCCAACTTTGTAATCAAACGCACCGTAAGAGAAAAGTGACCAATGGATACGAAATAGAATTATTTTGAACAGTGACCGACGGATTGGAATCAATACTATTTGTTTATCCATGATTTTTTTGTTTGTTAACTTTATCTGCCATGTGGCATTTAATTAAAAATAATTTAAAAATCTTAAAAAACAAAAAAGGTAAAATTAAAAATTAAAATCACAAATAAAGAAACTCACAAGAAAATCTGTTAACCTTTCATCTTCACAATCCCATCTCCTCCCCACCCCCCTCCTCCCTTCCGGAAGCAACCACTGACACCATCCACCCCCTTCCCACCGGCAGCAAACCCATCTTAAATCTTTACTTGTGTCCCAGCCTACCCGTTCCCCCACTCTAGGCAAACACTTAACCCTTGTCGTCTGAACCACCCTCAATCCCAAAACCCACCGCTGTTCTCCCAAGACTTCACAATCCCACCGAATTTAGAAATTATCCTCCTCCTCCCCACCGGCAGCAAACCCCCATCCCAAATATTTACTTACGTCCCAGCCCACCCGTACCCCCACTCTAGGCAAACACTTACCCCATTGTCGTCTGAACCACCCCCAATCCCAAAACCCACCGCTGTTCTCCCAAGACTTCACAATTCCCCCTAATCTAGAAATTAGTTTTGGATTGGCCAAACCGATTGCAAATCTGATACACATGAAGCCCCCCGTTGGTGGTTTTTGAAATTTTTAGGTTGGTTTCCATTGGTTTGTTCCATATTTTTGGTGTCCCAGGTGATGTTGGAAATGTAAGGGGCGGTGACTTTGGGTGGGAGTTAGGGCTGGGGCTGGGGCTGAGACGACAACACAGAATGGGGGTGGGGAGGGGGGGTTCCGGTTGGTTGGAGGGTGCTGAGACGACAACAGAGAATGGGGGTGGGGGTGTTCCAGGGGTGGGGTAGGGGGCGGGTGTCTGGGATTGAAGAAGATCAAGGCTTTTTCCCCCCCTTAAATTTTGTCTTTTATTTTTATTTTTAGGACTTTGAAATTATTTTTAATTTAAATGACACGTGGCAGTTAAAGTTAACAATTTTTTTAAATGAAAATGTAATTAAGTCTAAATCTGAGAATTAGTAATATATTTAAGTAAAAAAAAAATCTTTTTTTAAAATGTGACCGATTGATCGGAATCAACACTTTTTTTTTAAAATTGTGATTCATTTTTTACATAATTTGATGTTGGATATGAATACTTAATGGATCTTTATGACTAGTATTAACATTCGTATTTTGCAAAATTTGATTTGTAAATATGAACTTAAAGATCCTATAAATTTGGAAAATTAAATTTGAACCTGATGCAAGAAGAAGATCTTGTGCAATGATGATGTGGGGATTGGGAGCAGGTTGGTCATTTTAATCTACTGAGTTAGTAAATAGGGTTGAGTGTTCATAGAATCTAAAGATGACTTATTGCACCAATTAATTATGAAATAAGCCTTTTGGAAAATCATTCCATTGATCATGCTAATAGTTAAAAGGAGTTGAGCGCCTCTTCATTTCATACCTCTTTTATAGTATTGTTAAGATTTTGTTATACCTAAGAGGTGAAGGTGTCCTCTATCTAAAGAGAGAATTGACCTTGAAATTCCTCAACATCAGAGAGAAGTTCATTATATAAAATTCATGGTGGTTGCTATCTTAATGTTGTATTGGTTAATCTGAATTTGAAGATGTTATCACCTATTGATGTATTTGAACGAGGAAATGTCATGGAATCAAAGAGCCAAAGTCAAATGGATAAAAGGGGAAACAAGATAATGGCCAGGTGAAAAAAAAAACTGGAGTGGTAATGAGGATGATGAGGAATTTGTTGGGATTTTTTTAACAAAAAAAGAAAAAAATTGTACATAACAGAGCAGGGCAGATTTCGGGGATTGAAGTGGTGCTCCATTAGTGAGCAAAAAGCTATATGGATTGGGAGATTGTTAAAAGAGGAAGAAAGTAAGTAGGAGATATTGCGTGTTGTTGGGATGAATTTATGGGCCCTGATGGGTATATATGATGGCTTTGTTTAAAAAAGGTTGGGAAGTGGTGAAAGGAGACATCATGAAATTTTTTGCGAATTTTCTCAAAAAGAAGTGGTAGATACTGATGTATATGGGATTTCTAGCGACACGTGGCGCGTGGTTGTGCCTACGGGAAACGACTATTTTTTATTTTCCATTTTTTAGTTTAGGGTTTATTGTAATTTTTCTTCATTTTTAGTGTTTAATTAGTTTCTAAGTATGTTTGGGACTAATTAGTCATTTTTAGGTATTAGTTGTCCTTTTTAATTTCTTTAGGTAATAGCTTGACTAGTAAGCTAACTCTTTCAATAAATAGACCTTTTGACCCTCATTTGTACTTAACCTTGAATATTGAGAATTGAGAATAGAGAGAAAGAAACTCATTTCTTTAGTTTAATTATTTGTTGTTGTTGTGTAGGTAATAGTTGTTGTGTAGTGTAGTAATAACGCTTCCGCATTTGAAGATTTACATCAAATTGGTATCAAAGCTCGGTTTGTTCTTGGTGTCCGTCGGGGTGCGTGAAGCGGGTCACGAGTTGAGATTCCAACTCCGACAACTCTTCAATCGAAAGATTGATAAATGCCCAAAAGAGAATCGGGTGAATGGGAACCCTAAATTCCATCACCACTAAAAGAGGAGATACCAACTCTTTTAGCTCCTCCACCCTCCATCTCCTCCACTACCACCATCTCCACCTCTACCTCCTACCGCCACACAACCACCACCCCGTTTACATGAATCTCCGTCTTCATTTTTTTTTACCCAAGCTCTAACCAAGAGACCTACCAGAACAAAAATTCAAATCCTAACCCTAAAATCAAAACCCAACAAAACCTAAAGAAACCCTATTCCCACCCCTGCCGAACAACCCCTACCTCTGTCCCGACATCTTTTTCGGCCATTTCCCTGCCTGTTGAACCACCCTAGTACCCCATTAGCCCCGCCGACATAACCCCAAACCCCTAAAACTCCCCAACACCCCTCTACTCCCCCGTCGATCAAGGGTCGGAAACCCTCCAGCGTTGCCTGCTGGAACAGAGGCCAACCAACCACTTCTTGGCCATTTCCGTTGCCGGCCAACCCATTTTTCCTCCGATTGGACTTCCCACCCTTGTATACATTCGCCGACCACCTCCTCTCACCTAAAAGCCCCCGTCGACCCGAACCCTACCCCCTCAACCCCTTCCCCAACCTCCGATCCACACCCCTACCGCGATCTGATCAGATCTCCTATACCGGAGGTCGGCCAACCATAATAGCGGTCGATCGTCCTTGCCACCTTCATACCGACCACCACCCGAGCGCTCCCTACCTTGCCACCCCTGTTCTGACCCAAATACCTGGCCCAAATACCCACAAACCCTTCATTTCAAACCCTAAACAACCCCGTCCCTCTTTAAACCCTAACTTCCCCTTCTCCCACTCATTATGCCCAACCACAAGTCATTCCAACCCAAAATGGGACTGACTTACTTTGAGCCGATCTCACCCACCCTATCGACCTCTATTCCGGTCAATCTTTGATACAACATATGACTTCCATGAGAAATGTACCCACCGGGGATAAATTTTTCGTCTATTTGCCAGCGGGGATGTCGCGGTCTTCAATCCTCTTGTTTCTCCATCATACTAGGAAAGGTGCGGTCGCTGGAGTTACCGTCTGGTCAGATTCAGGTCCACGAAGCCAAGTTGCAACCATGTGCTTGTCGTGTTGATATGGCGGAATGGTCGTCAGTTTTTGGTTGCTCGGATTTTGTAGGGAGACATCGTTGATATTCGGGCATATTAGACCCACTTGTTGAAGGTCCATATGGGTCTAATAGAAGTTCGGCCGGTCCATTTGCGTGTTGGATTTGATTTGATTTGGGTTTTTACTTTACTTTGGAAACTAACACTTTTACCAATACGTGTTCATGTGGCATTGATGAGTCACCCTCCAAGCTCGAGGACGAGCTTTTTCGAAGAGGGAGAGAATGATGCATATGAGATTTCTAGTGACACGCGGCGCGTGGTTGTGCCTACGGGAGACGACAATCTTTTATTTTCCATTTTTTAGTGCAGGGTTTATTGTAGTTTTCCTTTATTTTTAGTGTTTAATTAGTTTCCAAATATGTTTGGGACTATCGAGTTGTTTTTAGGTATTAGTTGTCCTTTTTGGTCTTTTTGGGTAATAGCTTGGCTAGTAAGCTAACTCTTCCTATATATAAGCCTTTTGGTCCCCATTTGTACTTAACCTTGAATATTGCGAATTGAGAATAGAGAGAGAAAGAAACCCATTTCTTTAGTTTAATTATTTTTTGTTGCTGTTGTTATGTAGGTAATAGATATTGTACAGTGTAGTAATAACGCTTCCGCATTTGAAGATTTACATCAGATATACATTGATATACGAGTTAATGGGACTTTCATTTGCTTGATTTCTTAACAAGCAGCAATTAAAAAAAAAAGTTATTATAGTCAAGCGTATATAAAATTTTGGTATTATGTTGTCTTTGACAATTAGGGAGGTGTTGAGTGGAATAATTTCAAGATCAGAAGGAACAATCGTTAAAATGAGACAAATTTTTGGGTTCTAGTGAATGGGAGACCTAGAGTAAAAAAGGCAATTTAGGCTTAGAGAAGGGGTCCTTCCCCCCACCCCCCGTTTTTGTTCACATTGGTGGTCGACTCTTTGAGTAAATTTGTTGAAACAATGAGTAGGAAAGGGCAAGTAGGAAATTTAAATCAGTAATTGTTCCCACCACCTCATTTTTGCCATACAATGAGCTAAAACTAAACCAGAAACATCAAAGTTTGAAATTTTGTTGCTGCCCCCTGGGAAAAAAGGTGGCATCATCTGCAAATTGTAAATGTGTGACCTCAATCCATTCTTACTTGCCCTTTTTTCTTCTGTTATGACCCGGTAATAGTAAATATTCAGGGAAGAATCATTTACATATGTGTATGTGTAAATGAAATTTTCTTCAAGATTGATGTTCATCACCACCTTCCAAAAATACTACCATTAACTTGTCACTTACCCCTCACCCAACTCCCTCCAGTACTTGTTTGTTGTGTATGGTTAATATTTCATCTGCCATTTATGTATTCTTGCTGTCGTTTGTCGACTAAGATTTTTCTATTGGTCATTTAGGGGAAAATGTATCTCCTCCTCCTTGGAACAACAGCTCTCAGTCTGGTAAGTTGGGACCTCCCTGTCTCTCTCTCTCTCTCTCGCGTGCGCACACAAACACACACACACACACACACACACACACATACACATATGAACGCTCAAGCACATTCATTTGACAATCTTTATTTTATTTTATTTTATTTACTTTGAATGATGCTATAGGTAACAACTCCTGTTCTGTTCAAATTGATACCCGCTGTGATGCACTTGGGGGTTCTCATGCACTGGTTTCCACCAGAGAGCGGCGCACAGAATGAGGTTTATCTCCCTCTCCCACTGTCCAAAGATGTCGTAAGATCTATACAACTAAATGATTTAATAAGTCTCTTGTTTTACGAAATTTGCTCTGCAACCGTTGCTTAGCTGACTGCATAGTAGGAGAAGATAGATGTTTTCATGATTTACTCAATTACCTATCATCTTGGGCAATTCTCTACTGCATGCTTTTCTGTTTCTTAGTACTAGGATTTTTTTGCCAAATGCCTACTAATCACATCATAACACCATTTAACGAGGCAAATAAATGAACTACAACAAAGTATCACTTAGACTGAGGTTTTCTCTTATTTTTTTTTGGTTGCAAAACACTAATTAGGTGTACGCTGAATTCAAATTGAATGTATTGACACGTAATAATTCGATTCATTCTGAGTATGAAACTCGACATATTAAATATACAACACAATAATAACTAGAATTGAACTGGCATTAACTGAATCCGATAATCAAATAAAACACCTGAAATAAATATCATCTACAACTTTGGAATCCCATCATTTGGGGGACATCTAATCTGCAATAAATGAATGCCAAATTGACAATCAATATAAAATGATTGAAATAATTTGTCATAATATAATGAACAAACTTATTACAAGTAAAAAGTTGTACATGCAATTTTTGCTGTTTGTGAACTCTGGAAATTTTCTAGATACCTGATTAAGTGAAAATACATGAAGCTTATTTTTTGAGTACTTGTCCTCCAACTTTTGTGCACTATTCTCATTAATGAAATAATGTTTGTTTCTAATCAGGGGAAAAAAATACTCTTGGTGCTTATTAGTAATAACACAATTTTCTTTCACGGTTTCACAATCTATTTCTTATGGCTCATTTTTATTTTATTTTTAAATGTATCATACAAGTTTTATAATGCATCATGTTGGTATTATAACCGTTTCTCGATAGATAGTTTTAAATAATTAATTTCAGTAATATTGCTTTTCTGGTTTTCTTTTTCTCTCATGACTTCCTTTTCGCTCCTTGCAGGAGAAAGCTTCCTTGATTGAAGCACATAATAGAGTGTTGTGATGATCCTGATTTTTGAGATGCTTCAATTAGATGTCACGGAATTGACTTACAAGGTTTTTTTCTTACACTAGGTTTCATCATAAAGCTTCAAACACGCCGGGAGATACCACCACGGGTTTTCATGTACAGATATATTTCCTTGTTTGGGATCATATTGCATTTGTATATATGATTATTACCCAATATATTGGACACCAGCAATTTTGTAAATTGAGATACATCGACAAATGCTACAAATACATCTCAGTAGGTTGTCAGAAGATCAGAAATCGGACGCAACATTTCACCCTTCTCATTAGTCTAATTGATGTAATTTTCATATATGTTACTCCTCAATTATCAATTATGAATTTTAGCTGGAAATTTGTTACTTTGTAAGGGGTTCGATTTTTGCTAATTAGAGTATTTGTGCCATCTGTCCTTGGTGAAGCTACTATAGTAGAATTTTGCGCTGTAGATCTTGGGGGTGAAGATACTATAGTGAAAGCTCACATTTTTCATAACTTAAGTGCGCGGTCCCTAATCCAGAAATCCACGTTCCTTTGAAAAAATTACATTGTTTATAAAATTTTGTAATACGGTGCTTCTAGTTTCATTATCTTGTGCTTCTAATTACATTGTTAACAAAATGGGGTTTTGAAGAAAGGTCCTCATAATTCTCAAATTGTATAAAAACAGGACACTTCAAATAATTTTATAAATTTAGTCTCTGTAATAAAAATACCATGAAAAATGATGAAAAATGGTGTCGTTGACGCGGACCATAAAAATGAACTCATAACTATAAAGGGACTAAACAAATAAATGCTATTGTACCATAGGAATTAGATTTATAAATTTGAAAAGTATTGTTATAAAAATTCAAATATAGAAAGGATCATGACCTTATCTTAATTCTCTATCAATAAAATTACATGTTATCCCCCACCCAGGGATTACTTCAAAATGATTGTTGGGTAAATATTCAATCATCAGGGTAAAAATCGTTACGGTTACCCACCCTGGATTTCTCCAACGGTAAGGATGAGCTCCGGACTGTGTGGTTAGATGCACAATGCAGGGACACCAGTTGTAAGCGGGACGTGTAGTGGTGGGTTCCTACATAACATTTTCCCAATTTAGCTTGCGTGGGGTGTCCAAAGGGTACCTTCGTGTGGAGGTTCTGGGTATTGGAAAAATATAATTCACTAAACTATTTTTTTATATATTCCCAGATAAATTTCACATATCATTATCCGTTTAACGGTTGATCCCAAATCCTAGTATCATTTTCCAACATCCCAGCTCCTAATGTACAAAGTGATCAAAATTGAATTTACTCTGATAATAGTTGTTGAGAGTACTTTGAACATGGGCCTTGGGGCCATGCAGTTTCGGTACACATCTTAAAACTGCCCGTTACCATTTTTTTTCCATTGAATGTAGCTGATTAACTCTCTTATTGGGAAACTTGTGCCCTCTTTACCCTTCGAAGCCACAATTTTTATACATGTTTGTGTATTTTCTCCCTGGTGCACAAGTGCATCAAGAACTTTGAGTTTAATGGTGCACATTACAATCTGAGCTTGTCAACTTCGGGCTTTGTTCTCAGCGGTATATCTAGTTTATAATTTAGGTATATTATTACAGATAATTTCGTATTTAATGTTTACGTATTTTAAAAGCGGTAATTTCGGTAAATCAATTTATAAAATGTTTAAATCAAAACCAGTTACAAAAAATTCGGTAATTTTGATTTCGGTAGTTTCGGTTTTTGGGAAGTAAAAAATGTAAACCATTACCCCTTTTGTTTTTGTACAACGGTACAACATGGTACGGTACTGATTTTTACGGTACCACGACATTCTTCTCATCAAGTTTTGCTTTTTAGGTTTTGATTTTTTGATCATGTTAGATACCTTCTTTAACAGTTGGAATTGGATCTTCATCCACCCCCATTAATTTACCTTCTTGACTAGAAAACTTCAATTTGCCTTTTTGAATCAGAGTTTAAATCTTGTTTGAAAATGATATATGCATTAGCAAGTACTCACGAATTACTATAGTAACATTTTTAGGCAATTCAAAGCATTACGTTTCAACAAATGATCGAATATATCATTTGTATTTTGAAATTTATGCATATTTTGTGATTATATTTTGGTCGGCACTTTAGCATTCTTAAAGTAAAACTCTTTTTCCCAACCAATTCCATACATGCGAAAGACTTGTTACTTAGAATCTCACCAGGATCCTTTTTTTTTTTTTGAAATTATGATCTTTATAATAGGTTTAGAAGTCTAATTGCTTTTTTGTCCCTTCTCTAGTCGTGTCTCGTATCTTGGCACCTTATCAGGATCTAGTTAATCTACAATCATTACACGATGCAATCCACTTTGAAGTTGTTAATTTTGCATTCGGACCATAAATTTATAATCCCAATGCATCCCAATACAAGATCAATGGTTCCAAAGTGGATTGCACCATGCATTGACGACATATGAGCTCAATCCACCTTAGGAGGTGATCTTATAATATCTCTCAATTTCGTGATGTCAAACTTATTCCAATGTCAAAACTCAAAACTCCAATTCGATCCGGCTCATATTGATAAATTCTAACTATGGAAGTAGCAGTTTGCATTTTTTCCCCAACCCATTTAAAATATAGAAATAATATAATATTCGGTTATTTTAAAGTTTTAAATTATGTTAAATAAAATTTGTATTTATAAGATTAATTATCAAATTAATAATTCTGACATGTTAAAATAATTTAATTGTGTACTAAATAAATTACTCATGCCATAGTTGAATGTAACTAAATTAAAATGAACTTATGTGCTTATAGTTGTTTTATTTATCTTGTTATAGCTTTGAAGCCAATTAAGTGGAATGGGGTTTTTGGGTTGGACACTTGTGGTTAATGGAGTGCATGTGTTGGACTCATGTAGTTAATAGAATGCTCAAATATTGTCCAAACAATGGAACTTGGAGCAATGGGTGGGTCACCCTTGGACCAAATTTGGAATGGTTTGGGTTGTGTTTTAAAGCCCAAAAGCTAGTTTCATTTAAGATCTAGGGAACTTATGGGTTAGGAACACATGATAATAAGTTTAGGTTAAGTTAACACATCACATCATACCTACCTAAATGTGGAGAGAGAGAGAGAGAGAGAGAGATTTCATTTTACTTTCCTCCTTTGTTACTATATGATTGTAATAAAATCATATTGTAGTAGCCGTAAATCAAAATGTTATAACTACTAATGAATGAATTTGGGGGATTAGTATGTGAAAGTCAAAATTAGGGTTTATGTTAAACTATGTTATTAGGACAATTGTTATATTGCCTCTTGTCTGATTTTGAAAATGAAGAAAAATCTATATTATAAATCATATATAAATATCTAATACGTGAATTAGTCTAATTTGGTGAAATTTATGATGCAAATTGATAGATTATGAAACTAGGAATTATACGAAGAGTTTTCATGATTTGGTGATTGTTGGTTAATGCGTTTAATAAATTTATATTTTATATATTGGTTTGATAAGATACTTGGCTCTTACCACCAATTTATATATGGGAGTTTGACAAATAAGTTATATTTACATAAGACATTTCCTCATTAGTCCTATCAAAACAATTTTCCTCAATACGTCCTATTTATATATGTAGGACCTATTGGAGTAATATTTGTTCCTAAAATAATTTATTCAACATTTGTTCCAAAATATGACCTATTAGAGAAAAAAATATTTTTTCATGGGATCCGTTGGAGAAAAATAAAGAGTGCATAACCTATTTGACTACATATTTAGTAGACGAGACTAATTAGTAGAACTCCCTTTAATTATTGGAAATAAATTGGGACAAATTGGTTTGAATTTGGTAAAAATTGTGGAAGAGGTTCATAGAAGGTGAAATTGAGTTATATCTTAGACCCGATCGATCTGGGTTGCATGATTTGTGCAGTTGGACTTTAGGGATTTTTGAGAAGTTATTACTTGGGATTGGAGCTCAGACCTTTTAAGACAATATTAAACAATACTTTCGACCAACAAGGAGGTTGAATAAGGTTGGGGAGTACCAAACCAACCTCGATCAATTTAGGGATATCTTTTGAGGATTTACTTGTCGGTTAGGAACCAAAGTACAAAAGTTGGATATTGTAGGACCGATTGTGCGTATCTATTTGTATGATTTTTATGTATCTGAAATTACCTTAGGATGGGTTAGTGCATTGTGGGTAAAGGTAATGAGTGAGTTAGTGAGTCGATAACGCTTTATGAGTAAGGTAATATTTCGATTAGTGGGATTGTAGATTTCCCATAGTTTAATATATATTTCGGGGAATGAGGAGGATTATAGGTGCTTCTCATGAGGTTCCGTTGTCGATTGTCTTGGGGAATACCCACAAAACTTTTTTACGACAACTAACTTGAGGGATGATTGAGATTCCACAATCATAATTTTTTTGGGTGGCGATGGGTGGTCTAGTTAGAACCCAAGGTCTTGATGTGGAGATCATGTTATGCTATGGTTACATATATAACGTGGTGTAGGAGGTCTCATTCAACTGGATCTTGATGAACTACTTAACTAGATATAGTAATATTGTGTGTGTGTGTGTGTGTGTGTGGGGGGGGGGGGGGGGGGGGGAGGTCCTTGTTTGGATTTCATGTCCAACGCTTGGAGTTTAATTCATTTGGGAGTTAAGAGACAACAGGGAGTTGAGATGGTTGAGATTTCTACACGGTTAAGCATATGAGGTTGTGTGTAGTCGTTAATGGCTTAGGGATAAATTGGTGGTTCAGTGGCTTATTGTCAAAATTATATATAGGTAGTGCGGTCTTAGAGTACAGGGTTTAAACACCTAGCATGTGGTATTACTAACAACACACCTTCCCAGTTGAGTTAAGATGGGCACAATGTTGGAATTATGAAAACAAATACATATATGGATCCCTAATTTTCTCACCCGGGCGGTGTGGAACGCAACTCTTTAGCTATCAAATCAACAATGATATCAGTTTTTTACAAAATAAAATATTTCAATGCAAGATAGGTAAGACCCACCCCATGAATTTTTTTATGTAATTCCAATGGTAAAATACAACAATAAGATAATCATAACGCCCTAACGGTTAATAAGTAAAACTAACCAATCCATCAAACTAAATTCAAGTCAAAATCTATACTCTAAGATCCCCGTTACTTATTTATAACTCTGACCATATTCCAATGAACCATCAACACATCCCTACACTATTGTCAACTACACATAATATTATAGGTCGTGCAATGATCCTAGTCGTCTCAATTCTCTATTGTCTCCAAAATCCCAACTGAACTAAGTTCCATGCATGAAATGTAAAATCCAAACAAGGAATCCCCCCAATACATGTGACACCCCTTCTAATTAAATACCGGGTGATCAGTCCTTTATTATATCAAAACAGGTTTCTCATTTGGATCATTCTTAGCATCACTGTCGAAAACTTTTTAAAACTTACTAACCACCTAGTATTCCAAAAAGTCAGTGCCAAATTTTATCTTTTTATCAAACAACATGCGAATAAATATAATTTAAACCATTCACACAATCACCGAGTCAATCAATACTAAAAATGAATAAACCATTGGCTAAATACATCATCTGAAACAATATAATTTAAATAAAATCCTTGTCGAATAAACCATGAGCTACAAATCCAAAGTCCGATATAATAAACCAACCGAATAATAAACTGAATACATCATCTGATCGAAATAAGTGAAATAACCAAGACAACATGCCCGAATGAAATACTGCCTGCATCCTACTCTAGGAATGAAATAACTGAAGCGGCTAAGTCTAAATCCTGCAACATCCACACCTGTTTCAACTACGCTTCGTTGAAAAAGATCATAAAGTTTGGCGTCCTTGTGGCTGAACACTTAAAAGGTTTTGAAAATATTTTGCAAGTACGGGTCAGAGCCCAAAGTCCTTTTGAAAATATTTAGCAAGTGATTAAAATGAAACAATTTAATATGCATGAATGCTCTTCATATTTAAGCTAATGTCGTGCTCCCTTGGGGACCTACTCACTCCTCAACTATTGTGCACCCCTAATGCTTTTATTTATAACCCACCTAGTCAGTTACCCTGTAACTAGTCCTTATTATAACTCCTTCCTGTCACACTACTCTAGCCCGAGTATGTCTAATATATGATTTATAAGTTATTTATCACATTAACTAACTAATCATTTTCCATATAAGACCATCTAACATTCTCACTAGATATATATAACTAATACAGTTCACTACATGTATTTTACCCGTATATAATTATCTGCACCATATATACGTATTATCATATTACAACATTCACACACATGTTGTAGATATATAACCATCCTCCCGAGTGGACACTCACCGGATGTTCTCTACAATGTTATCACCCCAGGTATACTCATCCACCTGAACACCCTGACTTGATTAGCTCCCCGAATTAGTGAAACAAAAATAAGCATAGCGGAGGCGGCCATAGTTCCTTCACCGGAAGTGAAACCGAATTATACCCCAAATCGGTTCACCCCTGAAACTAAACACATAATAAAATCCTGGATGACTATGACCTGGGGATTATACTCACCCTGCATTCACTAGCCAGGGGATTCACCCACATCGCGTAACCTCCTGTGATAGCACTAGAGGGGTATGTATTCCAATAAATATTATTCACACCAATATTTATAAAGCACACAAATATATATATATATATATATATATATATATATATATATATATATATATATATATATATATATATATATATATATATATATATAATTTAAACCCGGCTAATCCGTGCACAAATCCCGTAGCACTAGCCTAAAATATCCGAGTAAAATATCCCGACTCTAAGTTAATTAATTTATTTCACATTAAATAAATTTAACAATGTGGTGTTAATCAAACATAATGCCCTGACTCACTCACTTGGCCCGTAGTTTAAACTATTAGAAATTATCACTCAAAGTCCCACTAATAAGTTTGACACACTTTATTAATGTTAACATTCATTAATACCCGATTCCCCAAATCCTAGGTATGTAAGTCCATTTAATATTTCACTACTTGAAACCCTTTAGTCCACAACTAAATTTTAAGCCAAATAAGTAAATACAAATAAAAAAAGAAAAAAAATTGCCAAAAGTTTTACAACGTTGCTCGAGCGACGAGTTGGGTTGTTCGAACAAGCGATCGCTGTCCGCCCCTTCTTCCTCGCACCTCAATTTTGCTATTGTTGTTTCCCTAAGCTTCTAAACCTCCACCAACTCTTTAACCCAGGAATACCCAATGGTTTATACCTGATCCCACCGTTCCTAATCATCCGTTCATCATTCAACAGTAAACATCTCCATAGAAATTCATAAAAATATAACCAACAGATATGTCGGACTGGGCAGATTTTGCCGTCGACGGAAACATCTCCTTCCTTGACCGATTTCCTCATGTTTGTTCCCGAAAGCATGGTGGTTTCTACCCGAACTCTAACCCAGTTTCAATTCACCATACAGATCATCAAAGCTTAACAATTTCAAACACCGTCGATTCATTTATGGATTTGGGTTCCTGAGGTTTACACGATCCCCAAACCGAATTCGATCACACCCACAATTCTACTCCCAAAATTCCTCATGGATTTCAAATCGCATCTTTATTTCTAACAGTAATACATGGTTTCGTATGATTAATTTGGTAATTTAACAACTCATAGAACACCACTCACTTTAAATCCATTTCATATAAAAACGACCCAAACACTAACTTTGATTTACGCCCACTATGATATGAATCAGTTATCACACATTTACATTGAAAGCAAATTTACCACTTACCTGATGAATTTCGTAGAGTCTGAATCCTTTGATGTAGATTGTGATTTGATGAAAAACACACAAACTTATTCTTGATTTTTGCTCCCAATGGTTCTCTAATTTCTCCCTCTTTTCTCCTCTACATATTTAGGTTTTCTAAAATGAGTTGTGGCTTCCATACCCTCTCACTTTTAGGTTTTATTGATACCATCTCGTTTTTAGGCTTGTGAGCTTTATTAAAATGGCCCAAACACTCCCGTGTGGGCTCGATTATGCCTAAAAATGTCCCGAGACCCATTTACCACTCCCGGGTACTCTTTTTTGACTATCTCGGCCTATCCGGAATCTACCGTGCACTCATAATTGTCATTCGAATTACTTTATAACATTCTCTAATTTTCTTGACCTAAAAAAATGCGACACAAAAATAGTTCAAATAATTAAATCTCAATTCACCAAATTAAATAAATCCTCTAATTTAAACAAATTCTCCAAATCATAAATTTAATTTATACCAAATAAAATAAATTCTATTTCTCCCCAAAATAATTAAATTTAAATTCCTCGAAATTACGAGGTGTTACATACTTCCCCCCTTACACATGAATTTCGTCCTCGAAATTCAGATAAGCCTAGCATTCCAAATCTCGACTAGCTCCCGATTCACCTACCCTGAGATCGCTACACCTATCTCTCCCACTTCTAATCGCGAATTATTTTTAAAAAAAATTTAGTAACCAGGGAGCCCATAGACCCTGTACCCGTGCTTTCCGCACAAAATAATACCCAACTTTTACCGGCCTTAAATCGTACTATAAATTTGATCTCACAGTTATAAACACGTACATATATATATATATAGGTACCAAACCTATGTACTAATGACCAAACATCTCCCCACTTCTAACGTTGCGCTAAGTTTCATGCGTGGGACGTCTCTCAAAGCGAAATCCAAACAAGGAATCCCCCCGTTACACTACTGCCTAACATTATCGATCGTTGAGATCCGTTAGGCCCCCAGTCCATAGCACGTATCCTCAAATACCCGTCTCCCGACATAAAAGTATACTCGTCCACTTTCACGTTACAAAATACATCATACTATATTGCGCCCCTTACTATCACTAGTTTCATAGCGCGAATTAATTAAGAGCTATATCTCCCCGCTCGATAATAAATATATCCACCCTGAATCCCATCAATAATCGTCCCTACTCACTGGGAACAAATATAACAATTCAAACACTTTCTTATAAGTCTATTATGCAACACACCATAACATTTATACACGTATATATAGTTTGGACCCTTTTTCAGGTGAGTGGGATATTGGATCCCAGTGCGTAGGGACTCTTACAAGTAATTCATATCTCGAAACAACGAACACAAAGTCTCACCCTAATCTATACTATAGTCCAAACATCCCAGTATAAATATCACTAATGTCTCGTACGTAACATGCTTATCTCAAGCTCAACTCTGCACTCTCGGCGTGGCTATATCATACAAGTATTCTCGATTACTCCATAATTTGCAATTTAAATCTTCCCAACGCTGTCCCACCCATTAACTTGTAGTGCAAAAGTTCTCTCAATGCTTCCTTTGTAGCACTACCCAACTCTCCTGTCCATACATCGTAATAGCTCTTAACTTAAAGTGTTTCCTCTACATGTTCAATAATTTATCATTTAAGACCGATGCACTAGCATCCAACAACATCTTACCACTCCCAACATTTATTAACGTTCATGCGTATAACATCCCACAACAAAGCTCAAAAGAACTTTCCCCAATGTACTATGCCCTAGCATTGTCGATCATCGACATCTTTGAGTCCAAAACACACAACTAAGATACCACCACTTCTATCTCCCGACACATAAATCAAATCGTTTATGACCATGTCTCTCAAGACGTCACACGATACGGCGCTCTCACTTATCACTAAGTTCTCAATGCATAACCAATAATGAGTAAAAATCTCCACTCAACGATAAACTCAGTATTCCCTAAATCTCATTAGTAAGAGTCTCTACGCACCGGGATCCAATATAACTAGACAACTGTAATCTCTGAAGTCTACTTCACAAAATATCACCACGAGCTCGACCCTCTTTCACATGAGACATCACAAAAAGAATATACACCCTACCCTGGAACAATGAACACGATAGTTTTACAAAAACCGCCCACCATCGCTAACCCATCCGTATTCAGGATAAAAGAATAAGCGCATAATCACCTCTCATCAAGGGATTACCTTGAAAAATGTACCCCTCAATGTCCACACCCGCTCCCCTGCATATGGAACTAAAGAGATCCCCACTACTCAATAATAAATATTTACAACTATAGCACTATTAATGATACCTCTACCTAACCCGTTTTACATGCGAATTTAGTACTAACAAACTACTGTAACTCGTTCATGTCACAAAAAACACACCCCAATCACTTCGGGATAAAACTCATATTTTCAATTTCCAACAGCACTTACGGATCAAATGGTTCCTCGACATAAAACCCTCGTCCCAATCAAACAAAAAACTTCTTATAACTGTTGCCCCTATTAGGCATCCCGTCCTTGTCTCCAAATTTTCTCGGACAAGATCCACACATGTGTTCCTACTCTTCACACATAAGACACCTCTCTGTGTCATTCCCCTTTCTCTGCACCCATTGGCCAATCTGGGGTTGTCCTTCCCACATACCTAATAGGCTTGACCCTGATTGCTAACCCTGTTGCCACTTTGGCTTCGTTTTCCTTACGGGACTCATTACTGGTCTTGATGACCCTGACTGAATCCATCGTCACCTGGTAGGAATTCTATTGATCTAAATCATTAAAATGGGTTCTCTACTAGGTACTCTCTTTTGTGGTGATTCACTAGCACTGTTAAATACGGCCTTGCCCTTTGGTTAGGTTCTTCAACTCTCTTAGATCCCTTCTCACGACATTGATGACAACTATACTCGTCGTTCTATCCGAATTTCTCCATCCATACCTGTATATTCTACCCATGAGTCCATTATTCACTTACGGACCTTTTTGATCCTCCGTATCCACCTCATTGGGTACGAAGTTTGCTAGAACCGCCAACTTTCTTGTATGACCGAGTACTGCACGCTCCTATTAAAACAAGTATTGAAATCTCCCTTGCCTTCTGTCTAAACAGCCGACGAGAGGATCTGCAGTCAAATCGTACCCCAAATTCTTTATTATTCATGGTATCTCTCTATGGTTGTGGAGATTGATTCCTATAACTACAACGCCGCTCTTATGAGCCATAATTTTTCTAAAAAAATAATCCTGGGTGCCACTGCACTCCACCCTACACAATCACCTTTGAGTTACCTCCTTACATTAACCCATCACACTCCATTTATTCCCATAATCCTTACAAGTAGCTCTTTGGAAAGGTTACTCCGACTCCCCTCTCCTTTGTCGAGTACATTGGGCGAGTCTAAAATTGCACCACCGCTTCCTACTACGATGCTTAAGGAAACTATTTCACCCTAGAGATTATCCCAACACCATCTGCTTGAATAATAACCATGGTAACTTTTATCGCGATTACCGTTCCCCGAATATTTCGTGAATTTTGTTGAGCCTCACCCCCTCCAGTCCTTAAAACGACCCTCATTGGTCGTCCAAAAGTGTTCGGTGTACGAAGCCCAACCGAACTTGTATATGAATCACATCAAATATACTTAATAGCAGGATAACGTAAGTTGCATATGTAAAGGAATACAACAATCCCATAATAAGTCTCTATATCAAATAACACTACGCTGAAACGTGAAAAGTCTCATGGATCCTAAGGACACTTGAACCAGATGCTCTGATACCATCTATGAAACCTCGCCTAATTAAATACCTGGTGATTAGTCATTTATTAAATTAAAATAGGTTTTTCATTTGGATCATTCTTAGCATCACTGTTGAAAACTTTTTAAAACCTACTAACCACCTTGTATTCCAAAAAGTCGGTGCAAAGTTTTATCTTTTTATCAAACAACAACAACATGCAAATATATATAATTTAAACCATTCACACAATCACTGAGTCAATCAATACTGAAAATGAATAAACCATCGGTTATATACATCATCTAAAACAATATAATTTAAATAAAATCCTTGCCAAATAAACCATCATATACAAATACCATGTCCGAAATAATAAACTAACCGAATAATAAACTGAATATATCATCTGTATGAAATAAGAGAAATAACCAGGGCGACATGCCGAAATAAAATACTGACTGTATCCTACCCTAGGAATGAAATAACTGAAGTGGCTAAGTCTAAATCCTGCAACATCAACATCTGTTGCAGCTATGCATCCCTGGAACAGATAAAGTTTGGCGTCCTTGTGGCGGGATACCTAAAAGGTTTTGAAAATATATTTCAAGTACGGGTCAGAGCCCAAAGTGCGTTTGAAAATATTTAGCCAGTGATTAAAATGCAGCAATTTAAAATGCATGAATGCTCTTCATATTTAAGCTATTGCCGCGCTCCCTTGAGGACCTACTCACCCCTAAACTATTGTGCACACTTAAGGCTTTTCTTTATAACCCACCTAGTCATCTACCCCGTAACTAGTCCTTATTATAACTCCTTCCTGTCACACTACTCTAGCCCGAGTATATTTAATATACGATTTATAAGTTATTTATCACATTAACTTAATAATCATTTTTCATTTAAGACATATGACATTCTCACTAGATATATATAACTAATATAAACTCACTTAATGTATTTTATCGATATATAATTATATGCACCATATATACGTACTATCATATTACAACATTCACACACATGTCGTAGATATATAACCATCCTTCCAGGTAGACACTCACCGGATGTTATCTACAATGCTATCACCCCAGGTATACTCATTCACCCCGACACCCTGACTCGATTACCTCCCTGAATCAGTGAAAAAAAAATAAAGGTAGTGGAGGCGGCCATAGTTCCTTCACCGGAAGTGAAACCAAATCATAACCCAAAGCGGTTCACCTATGAAAATAAATCACACAATAAAATCGTGGACGACTATAACCTGGGGATTATACTCACCTTGCATTCACTAGCCAGGGGATTCACCCACATCGCGCAACCTCCTGTGATAGCACTAGAGGGGTATGTATTCCAATAAATATTATTCACACCAATATTTATAAAGCACACAAATATATATATATATATATATATATATATATATATATATATATATATATATATATATATATATATATAATTTAAACCCAGCTAATCCGTGCACAAATCCCGTAGCACTAGCCTAAAATATCCGAGTGAAATATCCCGACTCTAAGTTAATTAATTTATTTCAGATTAAATGAATTTAACAATGCGGTGTCAATCAAACACAATGCCCGGACTCACTCACTTGGCCCGTAGTTTAAACTATTAGAAATCATCACTCAAAGTCCCACTAATAAGTTTGACACTCTTTATTAATGTTAACATTCATTAATACCCGATTCCCAACATCCTAGGTATCTAAGTCCATTTAATATTTCACTACTTCAAACCCTTAAGTCGACACCTAAATTTCAGGCGAAATAAATAAATAAAAATAATAAAAAGAAAAAAAATTGCCAAAAGTTTTACAGCGTCGTTCGAGCGACAAGGTTGGTCGTTCGAACGAGCGATCGTTGTCCGCCCCTTCTTCCTCACACCTCAATTCTGCCATTGTTGTTTCCCCAAGCTTCTAAACCTCCACCAACTCTTTAATCCAAGAATCCACAACGGTTTATACCTTGTCCCACCGATCCTAATCATCCGTTCATCGTTCAACAGTAAACATCCCTGTAGAAATTCATAAAAATATAACTAACAGATATGTTGGACTAGGCATATTTTACCTTCGGCGACAATGACTCCTTCCTCGCTCGATTTCCTCATGTTTGTTCCCGGAAGCATGGCGGTTTCTACCCGAACTCTAACCTACTTTCAATTCACCAGACGGATCATCAAACCTTAATAGTTTCAAAAACCGTCGACTCGTTTATGGATTTGGGTTCCCGGAGTTTACCCGATCCCCAAGCCCAATTCGATCACACCCACACTTCTACTCCCAAAATTCCTCGTGGATTTCAAATCGCATCTTTATTTCTAACAGTAATACATGATTTCTTATGATTAATTTGGTAATTTAACAACTCATAGAACTCCACTCACTTTAAGCCCATTTCGTATAAAAACCACCCAAACACTAACTTTGATTTACACCCACTATGATATGAATCAGTCATCACACATTTACATTGAAAGAAAATTAACCACTTGCCTGATTTCGTAGAGTCTGAATCCTTTAATGTAGATGGTGACTTGATGAAGAACACACACACACACACACACACACACACACACACACACTTGTTCTTGGATCCCAAGGGTTCTTCAATTTCTCCCTCTTTCCTCCTCTACATACTTAGGTTTCTTAAAATGAGTTGTGGCTGCCACACCCTCTGACTTTTTGACTTTATTGAGCCCATCCCATTTTAGGCTTGCGGGTTTATTAAAATGCCCCAAACACTTTCGTGTGGGCTCAGTTATAACTAAAAATGTTTCGAGACCCATTTACCAC
Organism: Sambucus nigra; assembly: GCA_949130495.1. Classification (NCBI taxonomy): domain Eukaryota; kingdom Viridiplantae; phylum Streptophyta; class Magnoliopsida; order Dipsacales; family Adoxaceae; genus Sambucus; species Sambucus nigra. Next base: position 39,213,867 of record OX422214.1, on the reverse strand, counting down.
CTCCGGGTACTATTTTTCGACTATCTCAGCCTATTCAAAATCAACCGTGCACTGAGAATTGTCAACTGAATCGCCAAATTAAATAAATCCTTTAATTTAAATAAATTATCCAAATCATAAATTTAATTTCTCCCCAATAAAATAAATTATATTTCTCCCCAAAATAATTAAATTTAAAGTCCTCAAAATTACACGGTGTTACAATACACTTCAGTCTAGTTTAGTCGTCCATCAATATCTAATGGAATGAGACCAATTACACTATGCTATATGTAGCCATATCATAACCTGATTTCCATATAAAGACCTTGGGATTTAACTAACCCAACCATCACCACCCAAAAATAGCATGAATGTGGAACCTCATCCATCTCGCAAGTCAAGTTGTCATAAAAAGTCTAGTGAAGATTTTTCTAATCTCAGTAACTAAATATTTACGATTAAGTCATAGGGAACTAAACAAACCCGACCAACAAAGCCACCTAATAATATTCCCCTACACCTCCTACTCTTTCCACAAAATATATAATAAACTATGAGAAATATGCTATCCTGGTAACCAAACTATTACCTTACTCACCCAAATAATAAACTAACCCACTCTAGGGTAATTTCACTCACATAAAAATCATATAAATAGGTATGCAAAACCTTAACGATCCTTCAATATTCAACTCTTGTGTATTGGTTCCTAACCGAAAAGTTAATCCCCAAAAGGTATCCCAAATTGATCTAAGTAGGAGTGGCATTCTGTATCCTTATTAAACCTCCATACTGGTCCAAACTATTATTAAACATTGTCTTATAAGGTCCTAGCATCAATCCCAACTAATAAATCCTCAACCCCTACCCACTGCTCGAATTTAGGCAACTCGGATCGATCGGGTCCACCCAAATTAATTGGGTCTGAAACAAAGCTCAATTTCACCTTCGATGAATCTCTTACACAATTCTCATCCAATTAAATTTTGATTTGTCCCACTTTGATTCCAACAATTAAATATATGATAAGAGGCAATTAATTATGAAATTAACATATAAAATATGAAATTACCCAATCCATTAACTATCAATCACCAAATTTTGAAAACTCTTCGTATGAGCCCTAGTTTCACAATCTATCAATTTTCACCATCAATTTCACCAATTTATAATCATAAATTAAATATATTACATGATTTTATCTTCAATTTCACAATTAAACAAGAGCTACAACAATAATTGTCCCTATAACATAGTTTAACATAGACTATAGTTTTGATCAATAAGAGTTCCACATACTAATTCACCAAATTCATTTGTAAATTCAAGATTTTTTTCTCAACATTATAACTAGAATTAACATTGTAATTTACGGTTTCTAAAACATGGTTATATTACAATCATATATTACCCAAGGAGAGAAGTAAAATGAAGTTTCTTACGTTGTTTTGTCTAGATGAAATTCACAATCTTCTTTAATTCTCTAAGTCTTCTTCCTCCTCCAATTGATCCTAATTATCTCCCAATTTCTAACTCTCTCTTTAGCCTTTACATTTAGGATTATGTATGATATGATGTGTTAACTTAAACTTATGCTAATATATTTATAACCCGCAGGTCCCCTTAGACCCTAAAATAAAACTACCTTATGGACTCCAAAACAAAACCCAAACCATTCCAAACTTGGACTAATTGGTCACTAAAACTATAGATCCAATATTCCATTATTTTGACATTATTTGGCCACTCAACTAACCTCATGAGTCTAACCCAAAACCACATTCAAGTAAAGTGGTGCCAAATCTAAAATAAATTAAAAAGCTCATAAGAGGTTCATTACATATTAGTTACATTCAGTCATCACATAAGTAATTTATTTATCACACAACTAAATTATGTAAGAATTATTATTTTCTCAACTAATATTATAATTAATGAACACAAAATTTTCATTTAAATCCATAAAATCATGAGATATTGCAAATAAATTTATGACAATTTCTTTAAGGCTTTGACTTACCCTTAATATATGTGACATTAACGCCTCAGTATCAGTGTGAAAATTGGGTACGGAATATTATTTAGTTTATTTCCATGTAGAGATACGATTAGGAGGAAGAATAATGTAATGAGAGAAGAATGCATTAGTTAGAGAACTATTTAAGTTTGAAAAAATCTTTAACTCATGAACTTATCAATGTGTTTTGATAGTGGATTGAGTATATGTTACCCCTGAAATTATCCCAATAGGGGAGGGGTAGGGGATGAATTTACATTATGTGAGTATTTAACTTTTTACAAATTCAATTTTTTTTTTATTTCTTTCTAAAATCATTTTGGGTTCTTGTAAGATTTATTTAGTGAAGTTAAAATATTTTCTTTGTTGATAAAATGATTTGTTCTTTGTTGTCTCGCATCTCTTATACATTCACATTCATATAATAATCATAACACACATAATAAATGAAACATGAATGTAAAGAGTAAAGGATATATGGATCCATGGAATTTTATCATGGTTCCATGATAATTGTTCCCTATGTCACGCCTAAAACGACATTTTAAAAAGCTTCACTATCTTTTGGTTCTTTGGAGGTGAGAACTCATTAATTTACAATGTAACTACCTCCTTAATTGCTAAGAAAATATGAGCACCCCAAGAGAACTGCCCCCTTACTTGAGATCTCTCAACTATGACAGGGTCGGTCTAGAAGATACAATGGTTTTCATGGCTTTTAGGATCGCCATCAACCCGATACTATGTTAAATTTGGGTGCTCTTATAGTTTAAATATAAATTAATTTTTGAAGCCCATATATTTTCTCCTAGTTGATTATATTATTCAAAATTTGACAAAGTTGTTATTGTTGTTGCTCTAATTGTATATAAAAAACATTGTAATTATATTATAGAAGATGAACCCCTTTGTTGAGTTGTTATGGAGGACTTTTGTTGAAACTCTTATTGTTTCAATGAATCAACTCTTCTTTTTTAAATAAATCACCCCTTTTTATGTTGAAGAACATATTAATTTTATTATTGAAAATGAACCATGGTTTTAGAGGAACATTGACGTTAAGCTTGTTGTAAATGAACCATTATTTCCTTGCTTAACATAATTATTGTTGACGATGATGAAAATACTTTCATTTTTTGAAGAATTCTCCTTTTTCGTTAAGACCTTGATTACTGATCTTTGATGAACTCAAGTCTTCATGCAAATTGAGATTAACTAATTATCACTTCTTGGTACGTCACTCTTCATTTGATTTGATTTCTCTATTTCATTAATGAGATTTGGGGGAAACTTGAATTGTGATGTTGTGTGTATTTGAATCCTTAAAGTTGAATTCATTTGAGTTTAGGAGGTGTATTTATAGATCTTGAAAGAAAACTAACCGATCGAGAGTACATAAGTTTATTTTGAAAACTAGTCGTTATTCCACTACATATTTTGTTTGGTTTTCACTCGTATAGTCAAATCTTTTGTAACATTGTCGACTATGTTCACTCAAGCTGTATTTTTTTGCTTTATTATATGCATATTGAAGGATTTAAAAGTTCCTCAAAATTCACCAAAAAGTTTTGTGTGTGTGTGTGTGAATCAATTTTAAATATGATCCCTAATAATTAAGAAACTTTATAACTTACATTGATTCTTCACTCTCTCAAAGTTCAAGATGATTTGTGTTTTGATCTCCTTTAATGTTTGATGAAAATTTGTGATCTCTTGTTGAAATTTTTAATGATATTTTATCATATTGAAGAAGATTTACGATGCTTGTATATTTGTGGATGCTCGTAGCTCTTAAATCTTTCTTCGTATTCATGAAAAATTCTTAGACTTGTTGAGGTGCTTTTATATTTCTACGTGGAGACTTGCTTGGGTGCCTTGCTATCTTTGATATGATTTAGGGTATTTTTGTGCTTTTGTTGTAGCTTCATTCCATTGATTATACTATTTGAAATGATCTTGAACTTTACATTGGTGAACTTGTATTGTTGATGATTTTAGTTGTGCTTTCCTTGCTAAATATAGCTTGGACTTATTTGGATGAACTTTCTTATGACAAATGTATTGCCTCGTATTTTTATGATATAAATAAAGGGACATTTAAATTTTGGCATCCACTAGTTCTTATTTACCTAATGGGTTCCACCAGTTTTTGTATTTACTCATTGGGGTCCATTTTCACCTTTAGAATTGGTTTTTTTGAAAAAACATTTAGCTAAAGATATTATAAACCATTGCTAAAAGTGAAAATGGACCCTATTGAGTAATCCGAAAACTAGTGGACCCCAATGAGTAAATATGAAGAACTAGTGGACACTAATGAGTAAATGTCCCTTAGAAAAACTATTAATTAATAATTAATTAATATTTACTTGGGTGATTTTACAAGTAATTTATTAAAATTAATTGTTTGGATTATTAATCGGAATTTGGAATGAGAATTTTAAATAAATTGTTAATGACTCTTTACTTTAGTAACATAGTTGTAATTAATTTTTATATTACAGGTAGGTATAGTTGGACCGGGCTCTGGGGAAATACAGATGCCCGAACTGGTGTTTTTTATGTGCTAAATTAGGCCCCAGGGATAAAGACCCATTTGGACCAAGTTTTAGGAGTATGTGGTTAGTGTCTTAGGCTTATTTGGGGTTGATATTATTTAGAGGTCCAAAAATGGGTCGATGGTGAACCTGCAGGTTTATGGTTATAAATAGGTTATTAACCTCATAATCATAATATTACATTATAAGTTAAAACCTAGCAAGAAAGGCAAGTTTTAGGAGAATAGAGGGACCAAACAAGAGGGATAATCAAAGATTAATCTTTATTAGGGGAAAAAATATTGTCTTTCTTATCGTATTAATGTATCGTGTTTATGATTTTCATTGCCGAATATGAATCCATCGATTAGATACATGTTATTAGGATTGAAATCTAATTAATGACATGTAAATCAAATTATTAATCATGTTTAATCATATATCTGATTTGATTTATTAATGAATCCATGTTCGTGTTAATTACCATGTTTAACTTAGAACTACAATGCTAATATTTTGAGAACCCTGTTTAATATGTTTTGGATCATTATAAATTGTAAATTTGATTAGAATAGTTATTTGAAATGTTGACTTTTGTTAACATACATGTTTTATGGAGGTTATGGTTGATTAATTTGTTAAATTCGTGGTAAAGGTGAACCTAGTGAAGAACATGTTAAATTAATATTTTTGCATTAAGATTATGGGGTTAAATGTATAATATTATCATTATAATGTGAGGATTTCAATTGTGGACGTTTAGTATTAATTATGAGGAGTTTTGGATTTCATTTGGAGGTCTTAAGACCATTAATGGTTTGGATTTGAACAAAAAGCGAGTTGGGTTGTTTCAGAAAGAGGTACGAGGGAAATGGAGGACGCCCTCCAAAGCGGTTTATCATCCCTCTATAGCTCCCTTAGGGACGCAATAACGGTTAGGCCCTTGCCTTTATGGGAATTGGGGGGTTTGGCAGGAAGGGACTTTAATCTTTTTTTATTTCTTTCTTTTTTAATGAATATTTTTATGGGCCCTTTGTTTTATATATACATTGATCAGGCGTGAAAGGTAGCATCGCGTTAAAACGCTAATCGTTGAATTCGTTTCACCGAATTAATACAAAAACCTAAATTACGACTGTACTTGCGATACAAGTATAGCGGTAAGTCGGGTATCGAGAATCCACAGGGAGTGTTTGACAGATTTTAATCGGTTTATTGCTTCAGGAATAAAAGTGTAAAAGCTGATAGGTTGTTATGGTGACAAAAAAAGGAATAAGTTAAGTCTACACAAAAGTAAAGCGAGGATCAGGATTGCATCCAACCATACGGATCGAAACGACTACTAATAAGAATTCCGTATCGAGAGAAATTTAATCGACATGTTCAATTAAGCATAAACATCACACAATAAGGAATTTAAACCAAAGTTGCGAGATTAGACATTTAACGAAAAATGGTCACACGCGGATTAAATTCGGATTATCGCTATAAATACTAACGTTGCATGACAGAGAAAGTCAAACACATAATAATCCAACTTTAATACACGCGGGTTCAATTAAACACAATTTTACACAAAACCTAATTTTTGGAGCTCGAGGCCCGTAAATGGCGGAACGAAATTCCGACCCTATTTATCTAAGGGCTCAACATGATTAAACTAAATTACAACTAATTAAACTAATTAAAACAGTAAATAACTAAATTAAACTAAACAGAAATCATGGAAATAAAGGAAAGACAACTATACGTATGTTAGGGATGATGAATAGTCAACTTACAAACCCAAAAGTTGCCACACCAAATGAGGAAGAAGAAATGATCTCCCAACAATCCCAAACCCTAAGCTTTTCTAACCTAAAATGAATTATATGTGATATTACAACAAAAACCTCTTAAATAGTAAGTTGGAAAAAGAATAGAAAAGAAAAGGAAAAAGAAAATGCAGAGCAAAATATCATGGAAAACAGGGGATCGATCGATCGACCAAACAGATATGAGCCCACTGTCTTTGTTCGAAGAGTGAAAATTGAAGGGTCAATCGATCGACTAGTCAGGTCTCAGCACACTGCAATTTTTTTCCTTCTCCCCTGCTTTGGTTTCTTTATTTTTCTCTTCCGCCAAAAGTCTCGTAACTTCTTCGTTAGGGATTGAATTTGTGCACCGTTCATGGCCACGCGAAGATCGCTTAGAGGGATACAACTTTTGTGTAGATATTGGGCCAGGTGCCCAAAATGTGAAAAGACTAAATTTCCCTTGAACGTGCAGAATTGTACGAAACTTCACCGGAATGCGTCCAAACTTCATCCTAAGCATCCAAATGCCTATAAAAGCTCAATTAACCCCTGCAAAGCATGTCAACATAGAAATCCGAGGTTGTCTGGTTAACGAGCATAAATATATTGAATAAGATACTCGAGGGGGCTAATAACGCGTATATTAACGGATGAAATACGGAATATTTGCGTATTATCACACCCCCTAACTTACACATTGTTGGTCCCTAGCAATGAAATAAGATGCAATAAGAAATACAAAATGGGAAAAATAGATAAAGGCCACTTTCGCGGGCGATTCGATTGCATAGCGTATGCAATAAGTCGTTAAACCCGTAGGTTACCCTAGTGGACGAGTGTCGTCTCGTGAGGTTTTTCAGGGATGAAACCCATAAACATCATACAGTTTCCTAAAAAATTCCCAATCAAGCATGCGACAAACTCAACAATATCGAAAAGGATTCCATACGCATTATTAACACAATGAACGAATTCGAATGAAATTCCATTGTTATTAACATGATAGAATGCACCTCATAGAATTGAAACCTTAAAATGTGGGAGGGGAGTGAGCACATTCAAAACACGATTTGGCAAAAACTTATATAACCCGAACAATTAACATGAAAGCAAGTACATATCGATTCTCACGGGCATTACACTCATCAAATGAATTCACTTGAAATAGGGAGGTGACACACGAGACATGCAGGCATAATGAGTAAATGTAAAGGGAAACTAGGCTGCACACATGTTGAAAATGAAGAACGCTATATAGGAAATAAAAAACTTGTAATCTCAATGAAAGATATCGCATATTAAAAGAGGCGAAATGCATTTTCACAGATTATCAAAACTATTTTAACTTTTAAATTAAATGCACCCTAGGATCACATAGGGCTTGTAGGGTTGTAATGTAGGCTAGGCTAGGGTATGAAAGGAAGGAGATGTATATACGGATTCAAAGTGTTCAGAATGAAAAACTTGGAATAATGGGAAATAGTGGGACAAAATTGGAAAATGATTTCCAAAACAAGCATTAGATATGAAATGGAGAGCAAAAAGGATTATTGAACACTATTAACAATATATACAAACTTTTTTTTTTCTTTTCTTCTTTTGCTCACTTTTTCTTTTGTTTTATTTTGTTTTCTACTTTTCTCTTTTTCTTTTTCACTACACTTTCTTCACCATTTTTTTCTCACTCTTTTATATGCTTCAATTGCAACCACACAACACAACATCATTCAATCCCAAGCAACATTTCAAACCAAGGTATGTAGGGTAATATGTATGATGTATAACTCCAATTAGGAGTTGATTATGGGATTTTGGGTAATGAAATGAAAGGCTAATATTTAAGCTCAAAAGGGTTGACAAGGGGAAATATTTAAGGTGAGGTCTAGGCTAATATGGGTGATATAACAAAGATGACATATGATCATTTCATAAAGTTTATGCAATTCTTGAGTCGAAACAATATATGAAAATCATGCTCAAGTAACACATTTCATGAATGAACTCAATTAATGAACGATCAATGAAAGAATAGAGAGATTACCGATGAATTTAGCATTTTCAATGAGCAAAGAATAGGGTATACACTCACAAATGAAGGTATGTCTCTAATATCACTCGGTGTAGGTATATCCAATGCAACAAAAGATTACCGAGTTATAAAAATGTTAAACCAAATAAATATAACAAGAAAAGCGCATGTGCTCATGGGATAAAGTTTAATTCATGAAGTTATTCATAATATCAATGATTTGAGGACTAAAGTCTAATAACTTCTAAAATCGAGAACATGCATCGTTGAATTGTCAATTGGATCAGGAAATTATTGAAATTTATCATCGAAAACAAGGCATAATGCCCAAGAAAGGAGAAAAAAGAAAGAAAATATTTTTGAAATATTTTAATTTTTAACAAAAAGCATGCTTTGTAACTAAATTGTGGTCAAATTCAAGGACTAAACAAAGAAATGGATACATATCGTACCCCCCCTAACTTAAATGTTGCATTATCCCCAATGCGTCCATTAAAGAACATAACACAAAGAGAGAAAAAGAATGATATTACCCAACTTTGGAGCGATCTCCATAAGTACAAGTCCAAATGAATCTACACAACAAGTTAGAACAAAGCAACACAAGAATATGTACCGATATATCAAGTTAACATAATTTATATCATAAGTCATAACAATATAGAGGGGATGAAGTGCAAATACTAGATAAATTGATGGTGAACATTTGATTTTATAAAAATGGAAAGTCACACACATCAAAATCCAATAATCAACCACAAACTACATCACTATTTCTCATTTCATAAGTTCAATACAAAACAACTCAATACATATCAACTAATAAAAAGAAAGAAATACAAATAAAAAGGAAAATACATAATAATATCCGATCCCAAAAATACAAAAATGAACCCATAACAGCAGCCTAGTGGCCGGAACCACTAGGATCAAAGGGACTCTGAAAATATGGCGGGAGCGATGCATCCGGGCCATGCTGCTGTACATATAAGTCTCTCATCATATCCTACAACATGCAGAACTCCTGCCGTCGCTCTACTCTGTCCTGTCGATACTCTGCCCTCTGCTGCTCTAGCTGAGACTCCAAAGAAGCCCGCCAAACCCGGGTCTCCTCCTAGCACTAGTCCTGCAGTGCCTGGTATGCCTTAAAGCGGGCATCTGAATCTGTCTGTGGCACCTGAGAACTCTATCCCTGCTGTGCCCTCCTAATCTCTGCTTCCTCCTCATCCTGGTCAGTCGCCTTTGTCTTCTATCTCTTAGCACCCGACTGCCCCCAAGGGTAGATGATTAGGCATAAATTCTTCCTAATTTATTCCTTAATTTGGGTACTTTTAGCACCTCGAACAACGTAATCGATTTGACTTTATCTCATAATCTTGCTACTAACTAATCCTAACGAGTACACCGAGTTTCTGGTATTTCGTAGTGATTTTACAGGTATTTGATGTCAAGGAACATAAGAAGGAAAGTCAAAAGGGAAAAAGCATAATTTTCACCCTGAATTCGGATGAGGTACCTAAAGAGAAGTTGAAGATATCACATTCATGAGCACGTAGGAAGAAATGGACCTCAATCCGATCCCGGAACAAAAGATATGAGCAGTAAAAGTTGGGAGAAAAAAGTCAAGACCCGGACCGGTCTGCCCCTACCCCGGACCGGTCTGCTGTGCCATACTCCAGAAGACCCCGGATCGAAAGCAAACCGAAGAAGGTGAAAAATAAAAGAACCGGTCCTTCCCCGGACCGATTCGCCTGGAAAATAAAAGAACCGATCCGCTTGGGAGCCAGACCGGTTCGCCTAAGGCCCGGATCGGTCCGACTATCGAGATTTTCAAATCTTATCTGTTCCTAAAGAGACTCCTAGTGCAGCTGAAACTCTTGAATTATTGTAGGGTATAAAAACCCATTTTATTTTTATTATTAACACTGCGAATTTTAGTTAATTTTCCATTCTTTTTCAGAAACCCTAGTTTTGATGCAGTTTATTCCTTTAATTCCAAGATTGAAGCTTTGTTCAGATTTCAGTGATTACCAGTAATTCCAGTTGATACTTTGAGTGCTTTGGTAACATTAGTAAGTAATTTCATCTGTTTAATTCCTTTTTACATCAATTCACAAGTTTTCCTTAGATTAATCATGGTTTTCTGCACATCAAACACTGTTTTCATGACTCTCAGCATGCTAGGCTAGATTTTCTAAGGTCGGGATACATGAACCCAACCTGATGTGTTAGTTATGTGTGTGTAAAATTAGTCCTCTGAATTTAGTGATTGATTATGACCGTATTGCGTAGGAACACAACAATTGTAGATCTTTATATCTCGTTAGCCTCTGGGTAACCGGGATGATTTAGAATGCAATTCGAGTGTCACTATCGCGATACCGATTTACTCGTCCTCAGATTAAGTATGATGCGGGCTTGAACCTCGTATACGTAATGCTTGGGAGTACTAAATTCTGGGTCAAATTAATCAGTTAAATTCACGATTAGTATTATAACTGCAATACACTAGGGTTGGGGGATTGTATTCCCGTCCTGTTTTTCTCATCACTTAGTTCAAAAGTTTTAAATCAATTATCATTCATATTTTAGGTAATTTAGTGTAATTGCATCCTATTATAATTTCATAATTGCATTTAGTATAATCAATTCTCAAAACCAATCATTTTCTCTTTTTCTTTAGAGTCAAAGTTAGGATTCCTTCGTCTTTTCCCGTTGTAACAACTTCGTTGTCCTTTTTCCCTGAGGATCGATACCCGAATTGTCAGATTATTACTTGAGCAACATGCTTGCACTTGAGACTAGAGAGTATGCACTTCTGAGACACATTTTTAGTCGCGTCAAGTTTTTAGCGCCGTTGCCGGGGAATTAGGTTAACTTAGGATTATATCGAGTCAATCCAAAGCTTTGACCAAAAATCTCCAAAAATCCAAAAACATATATAAAAAAAAAATTTCAAAAATCACAAAAAGATTCACCATCATCTCTCATAAGCATTTAATGCAAAATTCTGAACTCACCCCCACACCCCATAATACTCCAACCAGCATTCACGAAAATCCAATCGTTGAGTACAACCCCGATAGCCCTTACACTCCAAACGCCCCACAGTTCTGGATCCCACCTCCCACACCGTCACACTCAATCTCTAATAACACTCCGTTTTTCTTCGTAGGACACACCCCCGAGTACACCTAGAGCACACCAAGTGAGATCACCAAGTCATTAAGAGAGAGGGTGATGTCGCAACACGGTAGTGCAGCTGCCGGTGAGGAAGATCCCCCATACCGCCCGTTGAGAGAATTCTTATATCCCGAGCGTACTGTCACTCTGAGATGCATTATACTCCCGTATAATGTCGGGCAATTTCGTTTCAAAAATGGGATGATCCAGATGCTACCTCATTACCATGGTATGGATTCTGAAAAGCCATACCTCCATATTAGGGAATTTGAGGATGTGTGCGATACTCTCAATGATCAAACCTGCACACAAGAGGTGATCCGCCTCAAACTCTTCCCTTTCTCGCTCAAAGATAAAGCTAAGACCTGGCTATGGTCTTTACCTCCAAGCTCGATTCCATCTTGGAACGAGTTGCAATCGAGATTTCACAAGAAATTCTTCCCAACACATTGAACAATCTCCATAAAGGCTCAAATTCAAGCGTTCAGACAATCTGAAAATGAGCCATTTGATCGATGTTATGAACGTTTCAACGAGTTAATTACTTCATGCCCCCATCATGGATTTGATTCAGCGCAAATCATCTCTTTTCTCTATAATGGGCTGAATCTCAACTCCAAGCAACTTGTTAAAACCATGGGAAATGGTCCGTTTGTCGATTTAGATGCCCACGATGCTGAGCTTCACCTGAGGTATGTCGCTGAGACTACCCAATCCTGGGATACTTCTGATCTTAACGCTCAAAATCGAAATCGTCAAGTGACCACCACTCCATCGGCGTCCGACCTATTTCACGTAGATAAGAATTTTATGAGGACAGTCGATTAGATACCCTTGAGAAAGGATTTCGAGACCTATGCGAGATATATGGAAAAGGACCGGCTGGATCCATACCAAAACCCGTCGAGAAGGTGTGTGCGATTTGTGAGGTGGGTCATTCAACTGAGGAATTCCCGACCATACCCGCTTAACAAGTAATGCTTCAGGAGCAAGCTAGTGGTATAGGAGGATTTAAGGGTAACTTCGGTGCACCGGATGGGAATTCATACAACCCTTCATGGAAAAACCATCCTGATTTTAGCTATGGGCAACAATATGCCGCAATGAACCCTCCTTCACATGTTTCCCCTCCTCCACCACAACACTTTCAACAAGCTCCACACATGTGCAAGCACCACCACCGCAAGGATCTTATATCCCGCCACCGCGGAGAACTCTCGAGGATACCATGAATCAATTCATCGCAAGCCAGATCGCAACCAATGCCAAATATGATCATCTGATTAGCGACATAAATGTGAATCTGTTAAAGATACAATCCTTATTGAGTGTTCAATAGAAAGGCAAGTTTCCTGCCCAAGGCCAAAGACCACCCCAAGGTCAAACTAGTGTTAGCTCCACCTCTACTGAACATCAGGAGCAATGTCAAGCTGTGACCACTCTTCGTAGTGGGAGAGTCGTTGATTTATCACCTCCCCCACATGACACAACGAAAGATAAGGAGATTTCGCCCGACACGAAAGAGGCCGAAGATGTCCCCTTAAATGAGAGTGACAAAGAAGATGCTAGTGAGCCCGAGGTAGTAGTAAAACCACCCTCTGCGGCGTCATTTCCTCAAAGGTTGATTCCATCCCATAAAGGAAACCCACGTGAGGACGTGCTAGAAGTACTAAAGCAAGTAAAGCTAAATTTACCTTTCCTCGATGCCATTAAGCAAATTCCAGCTTATGCTAAAGTCATCAAAGACTTGTTGACGGTAAAGAGAAAAATGAAGGTAAAAAAGAATGTCTTTCTAGCACAAAATGTGAGATCCATTCTACTAAATGATCTCCCGCCTAAATTCAAAGATCCCGGTGCACCCACCATTTCCTGCATCATTGGAGAGAATAAAATCGAAAAAGCCTTACTTGACTTGGGAGCAAGCGTAAATATTCTCCCTTACTCCATCTATAGGCAACTTGACTTGGGCGACCTCAAGCCCACAAAGGTCACTCTCTAATTAGCGGATCGAACCATGAAGATCCCACGAGGCATAGTCGAGGACGTGATCGTCCAAGTTGGCACTTTTTACTTCCCGGTAGATTTTGTCATTTGGGACACAGAGCCCTCCCTCAACTCGAGCAATCATGTTCCCATCATTCTTGGGCACCCATTCTTAGCTACGGCTAACGCAATCATCAATACTCGGAATGTGCGAATGCAACTCACTTTTGGGAACATGACCTTAGAAACCAACATCTTCCACATAGCCCAACATACGGGGGAGGAGGATGAACTTCACTCGGTGAGCCTCATAGATGAGATAGTAGAGGAGTACTTTGAGGAGAATTACTGTGGCGACGCCTTAGGGTCCTGTTTAGCGGCGAGACACGAGAGTGAGGGGACGTACACCGACTTCGAGAGGGAGGTTAGGGAGTTGAGAGAGTTACTCGATGAGAGTGCGTCGGACGAGGATGCGAGATATGTTAATTGGGTTTCTAGATTCGAGGAGTTACCTCCGAGGTATACACGCATGTTTCCCTCCAGTGACCAATTTCTAACCCTTGAATTAAAGAAACTCCCCTCCCATATTAAATATGCATACCTAGGAGAAGATGATACATTTCCTGTTGTTGTCTCCTCTAGCCTAGACGAAAAGCAGGAGGGAAAATTGTTGAAAATTTTGAGGAAGCACCAAAGTGCTTTTGGTTGGTGCATTGTTGATTTGAAGGGGATAAGTCCTTTGATTTTCACTCACAAGATCCATCTCGAAGGGGATGTCAAGCCCTCTAGAGAAATGCAAAGAAGACTAAATCCCAACATGAAAGAAGTTGTGAGAACCGAGATTATCAAGTTATTGGATGCCGGGATTATCTACCCAATCTCGGATAGCAAATGGGTGAGCCCTATCCAAGTCGTCCCGAAAAAGTCGGGAATGACAGTGATTGATAATGCCAAGGGAGAGCTAGTTCCCCAACGTACCACCACCGGGTGGCACGTTTGCATTGATTACCGGAAACTCAATGCGGGAACTAGGAAAGACCATTTCCCCTTGCCATTTATTGATCAAATGCTTGAGAGAGTAGCGGTCCACCCTTATTATTGCTTCCTTGATGGTTATTTCGGATATAACCAGATTGAGGTAGATGTACTTGACCAGGAGAAAATAACTTTCACTTGCCTTTTTGGTACGTTTGCCTACAAACGGATGTCGTTTGGCTTGTGTAATGCACCCGCGACCTTTCAAAGGTGCATGTTGAGTTTATTTAGTGACATGGTCGAGAGAGGACTCGAAGTGTTTATGGACGATTTCATCATTTTTGGCACCTCTTTCGACCTTTGTCTCGAAAAACTGGAGAAAGTACTCGCCCGATGTGTGGAAAAGAACTTAGTGCTGAATTGGGAGAAATGCCATTTCATGGTCACCGACGGAATAGTTCTTGGCCACATAGTATCATCCAAGGGAATAGAAGTTGATAGGGAAAAAATCGATGTCATAGCTGATCTTCCCCCACCAAAATTGCTTAAGGACGTGCGCTCATTCTTGGGTCACGCAGGGTTTTATCGAAGGTTCATTAAGGACTTTAGCGCCATCGCTAGACCCTTAAGCAACCTACTCATGAAGGACACCCCATTCGAGTGGACGGATGCATGCCAAAGCTCTTTTGAAAAACTAAAAACCATGCTCGTGTTCGCTCCCATCATGCAAGTTCCGGATTGGTCCTTACCATTCGAACTTATGAGTGATGCTAGCGATTATGCGATAGGGGATGTTTTGGGTCAAAAAAAGGATAAGAAAGCTCATGTCATCTACTACGCTAGCCGGACTCTTACGGGACCACAACTCAATTACTCTACCACGGAGAAAGAGTTGTTAGCGGTAGTTTTTGCCCTTGATAAATTCCGGTCATATCTCATCGGTTCTCCTATTATTTGTTTGACCGACCACGAGGCATTAAAATACCTTCTTGCAAAGAAAGATGCCAAGCCGCGCCTCATAAGGTGGATCCTACTCCTACAAGAGTTCAATCTCTCCATCAGAGATAAGAAAGGAGTAAAAAACGTCGTTGCCGACCACTTATCTCAGCTTTCGTCAGACGTACCTAGTGATCCCATACCCATAGACGAATATTTTCTGGATGAGCAACTTTTTGCTACCTCTTCTTTGCCCTGGTTTACGGACATAGTGAATTACCTTGTCACAAGAGCCGTCCCTCTCGATTGGACACTACGAGATAAGAAGAGGTTTATTACGTGGTCGCGCATGTTCTTCTACGATGATCCCTTCTTGTTCAAATATTACGCCGACCAACTCATCCGACGATGTGTACCGGATGACGAAATCCCGAAAGTCATCCAGTTTTGTCATTTGGAAGCTTGTGGAGGCCACTTTTTGACCAAAAAGACGGCCGCTAAAATTCTATAATGCGGCCTCTATTGGCCCACAATATTTCGGGATGTAAACGCTGCTTTTAAATCTTGCAATAGGTGCCAACGGATGGGATCCATTACCCGACAAGACATGATGCCTCTTACCCCCATACTCATCATTGAGATCTTCGACTGTTGGGGTATTGACTTCATGGGTCCTTTCCCCCCGTCCTTTGGTTTCCTATATATCCTCGTTGCGGTAGACTACGTTTCTAAATGGGTGGAAGCTATAGCTACCAAGACGAATGACAATAAAGTGGTGATAAAGTTCCTGCAGGAACACATACTTTCCCGCTTCGGTGCACCGAAAGCGATAATCAGCGATAATGGCACGCACTTTTGCAATAGGCCATTCGTGAAGCTAATGAGAAAGTATGGTGTCGTTCACAAGGTTGGAATGACTTATCACCCACAAACGAATGGACAGGATGAACTAGCGAATCGGGAAATCAAGAACATTCTTGAAAAGACCATCATCCCTACCCGAAAAGATTGGTCACTTCGATTGAACAATTCGCTATGGGCCTATCGTACCGCATATAAGAATCAACTCGGCATGTCCCCTTTCCGCTTTGTGTATGGCAAACCTTGCCATCTTCCCGTCGAGCTAGAACACAAGGCGTATTGGGCAATTAAGCAACTGAATTATGCCATGGATAAGGCCGGTGAAGCCCGCAAGCTTCAAATCAATGAGTTAGAAGAGATACGCAATGATGCGTGTGAGAATGCTAAAATTGCCAAAGAAAGGATGAAACTCGCTCATGATAGCATCATTCGACGCAAAGAGTTTCATCCCTGGCAAAAAGTACTTCTTTATAACTCTTGGCTTCATCTCTTTCCGGGAAAATTGCGGTCACGATGGTCTGGCCCGTTCATAGTGAAGAATGTTTTCCCCCATGGAGCTTTTGAATTAGACGATTTGAAAGGGGGAAATACATTCAAAGCGAATGGACAACGCCTAAAGCCATATCGAGAGGCGTGTACGGAAGAAGTCGACACCGTCTGGTTGTCGAACCCCGTTTATGGGGTAGAGTGAGCTGTTACAGTGAGGTCTGCGTGTGTGTTGTGAGCGTCGATAGGACTAGGTTTCATTCGGGAAAATCATTCGCGTGTTTCGGGAAGATCGAGTCAAAGGCCGTTGACCAGCGAAATCGAGAGGGTTTTAGTCCAGATTGATCGGGAGTACATTTTAAAAGTGAATTTTTTTGGAGAGGAGAGATCAAAATTCAGTTCGAGAAAAATCTAGCCCAAAAAGCCTGGGCCGGACCGGTTCGTTTAATTTAAGGCCGGACCGGTTCGCCCATGGACCGGTTCGTTTAATTTTAAAAAGGATTGATCCTCTAGTCAGATTTATGAATATTAAAGTACCCGGACCGGTCTGCCTCTGCAGATCTGTTTTTAACCCTTCCCAAGATTCACTCCCCCTTCTCCCAATCCTCTTCCTTCCCTCCAATCCGTTTTCCCAACTCCCAACCCCAACCTTTCCCTCCCAAATTCACCCCCTTTTCCCTCCAAACCCTTCCCCTCCAATTCCAACCCCTCAACTCACCCTCTCACCTATAAATACACACTAAAACCCTCCCTTTTTCTCCACACCTTCAACCAAATCCTCTCTTCTCCCTCCCTAATTTTCCGAGCAAAAATCCCTCTTGTTTCCATGGCTCCACGCGTTGCCCCCACCAAGTATGACTCCACCGACATCCACCCCTCCGGTCATGGCGAGTTTCTCTCCCGCCAAGAGGAGCGATGGTGCCATCAGTTCTTCAGTTTGGGTCGCAAACTCCATATGGAGCGCGCTGTCCAATGGATTGGTCTGCCCAACTCCATCACTACCCTATTCATGGCTCGGGGCTGGTGCCGATTCCTCAACGAACCCTACGAAGCGGTTTGGGCAACCGAAGTCCGATCCTTTTATGGCACCTTAGTTATGACGGTCCAATTCGAGGCCCAAGCTTACGTGGATGGGAATGTCATCCCATTTTCGTTGGCTCTTCTCACGGCCAAATTGGCTGAGTTCGATGTCCCAGACGTGTAAGAATTCACCTATGCACGCAACGTCCCCCCGGTCGACAAGGACATTATCATGGCCCACATTACACCGGATGTGGCTTGGACGGTGAAAACCGTCGCCGTTGGACGCCTTAACGAGAAGGCGCGCCTCACTTTTCAGATTGTGTGCGCCAACATATTACAAACGTCCAACGATTCCGCTATGCGGCCCCAGCAAGCCACTTTAACCTATCACCTCTTCGACCCCCACACTTCCATCTACTTGGCCCGCACCTCATACGCCGATATCATCAACGCGTCCTTGGATGAGAAGGGTGATCACTTCTATCTTCAAGGATGCTGGCATAGTGGCACCGCTCGATCATACTCGCATTCCCGGTCATTTTGGACAAGGGACCTGCACGAAGAGAGCCAAACAGCTAGCTGTCCTACGGGCACGGCGAGGAGATGTTAGTGAAGAAGAGGCTTCCTCGAGCGAGAGCAACGAAGAAGAAGAGGTAGCCAGTGCGGATATCGAGATGGGGGATATCGGTTCGGATGAAGAGTCAGCCGACGAGGAGGACGATCCAGATTTTGAGTGGGCGGGAAGCGACCTCTCAAACCGAATGGCGGCACTGGAAACACGTTTCGACACCTTCATGACAGATTACCGTCGAGACACGAGCATGATGTTCTGCTTCCAAGCGGACATCTACCGACGCCAAGGGGATCCTAATGCGCCACTCCCATCCTACTACTATGATCCCTATGGACCCGACGCGCCCGGTTCATCCCATCCCCCGCCCCGGTGAAGCTTGATGTGGTTCTGGCAATTTTTTTTATTTATTTTTCCTGTCACAGTTTGTATGCTTTTCCTTGTAATTATACCACAGTCCCGTTTGTTATAAAAACTGCATTTTCTCCATTTGTTTGTTTTATTTATCGCACTTATTATTTTGCCTTATTTAGATTTTAGTCCTTTTTGCTTGAGGACAATGCAAAAGTCTAAGTTTGGGGGGGTCACAAGTGCGTATTTCTAAAACTTCACAAATCTTCAAAATGCCCAAAAATCTAAAAAAAAAAAAATCATAAAACTTTGAAAAATCCAAAAATATTTTTCTTCAAAATAAATAAAAATTGGAACTCAAATTTTTCAAAAATATCATAGAGAGTCGGTTTAAAGTCTCAAGTAGTAAAAATTCAACATACACAAAGCCAAAATTGACTAAAGATGGAAATTGAGCAAAAAATGATGACTTAACGAATAAGTGTGGAGATTAACAAACCCGGTGAGATTCGAGCCTATCACTTTTTGCGAGTTTTTAAATCAATCCGAGTTAATTATTAACTCAAAGTTCTTTTCAGCACTTAAAAAGTCGTCGAGGATCTCAATCCTTTTATTTTGATCGGTTATGAAAAACGTGTCTGATTTTGCTTTGAAAAACCGTAATACCCCGTATTTTTATGCTTTTTAAATTTGGGGATTTATTAAATTTAATGTGAGTTATTAATTTAATATAAATTCGAAAATTAATTATTTTAATTACTAACGTGACGAGAGTTAGTAATCATTGGAAACTTGTTGAATATTACTAATGAGTAAAGTAATATAATATTGGTACTATTAAATGTCACGAGTGAATAAAATGATAATTTTAGAAATTTGAGTCGGGACGCGCCCGTGTCGCGTCGGGACTAAATATTGATTAATAAAAGTGAATAAATTATAAGTCACCCGTATGGTCATTTCGAGTGCGCCAAAGTGTCCGAAAGGGTTGAGATAGTAAAAAATATGTACCCGGGGGTTTAGTTTGGGTCTCGAGACGTTTTAGGCCTATTTAGCATCCCGGGAGGGCGTTTTGGACATTTCGTAAATTTGGGTAATTAAACCCACGGATTTGCAAGGGTTATATCAGATGCCTAGGGTTGTCTTCTAGGGTTAGAACAACCAAAAACAAGTGACGACCATTGGAGAAGGAAGGAGAGAGCTTGCCAAGGTGTTCTAGGCCGAAAACTCCTCCGTTTGCGCCGCCGTCGCCGCCAAACGATAGATCACGTCGCAAGGATCATAACCACACTGATTCCAGCACAAATCAGAGACCAAAAATTCCCAGGAAAGTATTTATCTTGCTTAATTTCGTTAATGCTTCATTCATGTTAGTTTAGGATTGATTAGGATGAGTTCTATGAAAGAAAACCCATGTTGGAGATTAGAAAATTTCATGTTTTAGTGATATAGATAATAATCTGGAATTTCCCTTCATATGTAGAGGTTTAACCACGGATTTATGATGAATTAGAGGTAGAATTTTTGGAGAAAGACTGATTTGAATTAAGTTAAATAAATTTTTAGGGTTCATGAGTATTGTATGAATTTGGGCACTTTTAATCCATGAATCTTGATGAAAACTCACATGCTTTACGTTAAATATTGTCCCTTTGGGTTTAGGACGTTTGAGGTATAAATTTCTGGGAGTTTGGGAGTGAAAAATATGGATTTGGATGATGTTGGATGATTGAACCCGTAATTGGATTTCTGCAGAATTAGCCACACCTGCTTGATCGATCGATCGATCATAGAGCATCGATCGATCGATGGTTCGATCGATCGAACACCTGCCCTCGATCGATCGACCCCTCCTGGCAGACTTATTTTTCCCCTTCTAAATAGATGAATTCAATTTAAATGAGTAATAATCTTTGGACATCCTTATTAAAATATTTTGGGAAGTAAAGAAGACCAGTAGGACTTATTAAAAATATGAAATCTTTAATGTAAGACGAGATTCACATTTTCGGGGATGTTTACATAAAAGGGACGATGGAACTAAGTATTAAAGAAAGAGATGCGTAAGATAGTTACGTTGGAAAATAAATGAGCACCTGCTGAAATTACACTTTGGAGTATAGAAAGTCACGTGTGTCACTTGATAAGTTGGAATAATCCCACAAATTAAGATAAGAGGTAAACGTTATACGTGATAACTAAATAACGAGTAATAAAGTCAAATGTCATAGTTATGGGTTATGAGATGTGCCTAAACTTTATATGGTAATAGTAGTATATTTATATGACTGTGTTCATGCATATACTATATACGTGTAAAAATCATGCCCATGCTACTTGCTATCCCTGAGGTTACCGCGGTGGGACAGTCTTATCTCGATGGGACCTTTATGGGGGATATTGACTCGTACCCTAGAAGATAGGAATCCTAGGTACAGGCTATCCTAAGAGACATGAGGGTATGTGCTGACCTCTTGGACTTGGAAACTATGCTTCGCCTCAATATTATTTGTGTTTTGTTTAAATACAGTTTGAGAGTGATTCCGAACTTGTATTTCCCTTAATACGAGTGATACGGGGACTGGATAGCAGAGTATGCCCACACCATAATTATTATGTGGGGTGCTGTTAGAATATATATATATATATATATATATATATATATATATATATATATATATATATATTATATGAGGAGTAATATATATATTTAAATCTAAATTTGGGGAACTACCTACTGTGCTTAAGATAAGTAAGAAATGAATAATTATTTCAATTGGGGAATAAGTGTTTGAAAAGTATAATGTGTTACTGAGGAACTTTATTAGTAAATAAGGTTTAAATGAGAATTTAGCTGTTAAATGAAATTAACCTCTTAAACAATTGAATTTTGTCAGTTTAAATCTTACGAGCAACCTAAGATAAGATAAGTTAAACCGTTGGGAAGGTTTTTGCGATAGGCTTGCACATTAGTAGAGAGGTGAGGATTTCTCAAGGGAGTGCCGCACTAATATGTTGTTGCATTGGCCAGTAAATAATTTAAATACTTGCTAAACAAATTTTAAATCATTTTTACAATCGGGCTCTGACCCGTTTCCATTTTCTTTTCTCTCTTGTATATATATGTATGTATTACAGGTGCCCAACCACATGGGCGTCTTGCATAGGATCCTTTGGAAGGAACGCGCTGCAACTTAGGTGGGAGTTGCAGGCCTCTTGCTTAGACGACCTCATTTCTTGATTCCTCTTCTTGCACTATTTATTCAGTTGGGAATGTGTTGCCCTTTTCCATTATTCAGTTATTTATCGGATATTGTGATTTGTTTATTTCAGTATTTACACTTTGTGATTTATTACTGTCAGGATATTTTTTTCTTTAAGTTTTAATGTTGGAATTACTTAGTTGGATGTTTCATTATTGGATTGTTTGTTCCAGTATAGTTGTTGAGTGATTCTTTAATTATGAATTTCGTAAAGTTTTAAATGTTGGTTTATATAAATAAAATTTGGAAAGTAATGTCTAAAATAGTTTTGACACTTAGCTTAATTATTTAGGGTGTTAAATTGGAAAAGTTATTTTTACGACAATGATGCTAAGAATGAACCAATCGTTCACCTTGATTATAATTTAATAAAGGACTGATCACCCGGTATTTAATTAGGCGGGGTGTCACAAAAACGTGCCAAAAGTGATCTCTAAACTTAAAATTCATCTCGAAACGCATATGGTAATGCAATTGGTATTTTGGACAATGAAGTAGGCCATTGTTTGTCACCCAAAAATATTGGCCATAAAAATCGTGAAAAATCACCCCTTTTGCAACCCAAATTGAGCCGAATAGATTTTCCCTTTCGTTTGACAACCCGAAAAATCCAAATAACCCGAAATTATGAAGAATGGAAAAAAATTTAGAATTTCAATCCAAAAAGTGCATAAAAAGGGGCAAGAAAAAAATAGATATGCTCAACAAAAATAGCAAGAAAAGAAAATAAGTGAAAAACAGAAAAAATAGAGAAAAAGGAGAAAAAAAATGAGCAATAGCCCGAAAAAAGCACAAATGGACATCATAAATGACTTTTTTCCATTCCAACCTTCCCTACCATTTTCATTTTACCTAGTATACCTTAAAACCCGAAAAAAGTCCTAACCGAGTCTAAAGTGCGAAATTGAGTACCGCGTAGAGAGCCAATGCACCAAAAGATAATAAAGGAGATTAAGTGCGCGAATAAGAGGCAATGTTCCCATTTTTAAAACCATAATCCGTTGATGAAATCCTTTCACCCTGAAATCTCCGTCTTTCTTATTGCATGCGTGATCTTGCATCTATTACATTTACTCTTTATTTCACACATACCGAGAGAATAACCACATTCCGAGTGATTCGTTTGAGAGAGCATTCAGTGAGAATTTGAAATCAAAATGAATTTTCGGATAAGTAACGTAATGATCAATCGGTCGAAATTGGCAGTTATATTTCCGGCTTCACACACACACTACGGTTTGAGACTTGTACATATGGCTTGATGATGACTATTTTCTGGAAAAGTTTGAATTGCACAATTTTTGCGTATTTTGAATTTTCTTTGAGTCGAATTTTGTGGGTATATTCTCTGCAAACCCTCACGAGACACAACTCGTCCTACTAGGGTGACCTAGGGGTTTAAAGGCTTGTTGCATATGCTAAATGCAACCGCTTGCCCGGAAAAAGGTATTCTATCCCAATAAAATGTTTTTCAAGAGTTGAGCCTTGCTAGGATCTTTTTACATTGCTCGGGACATGCAAAGTTATAAGTTAGGGGGGTTTGATTAGGCATAAATTCTTCCTAATTTATCCCTTAATTTGGGTACTTTTAGCACCTCTAACAACGTAGTCAATTTGACTTTATCTTTTAATCTTGCTACTTACTAATCCTAACGAGTACACCGAGTTTCTGGTATTTCGTACTGATTTTACAGGTATTTGATGTCAAGAAACATAAGAAGGAAAGTCAAAAGGGCAAAAGCGTAATTTCCACTCGGAATTTGGATGAGGTACCTAAAGAGAAGTTGAAGATATCACATTCATGAGCACGTAGGAAGAAACGTCACCTCAATCCGAGTCCCCAAACATAAGATATGAGCTGTCAAAGTTGGGAAAAAAAGTCAAGACCCGAACCGTTCTGCCCCTACCCCGGATCTGTCCGCTGTGCCATACTCCAGAAGACCCCGGATCGAAAGAAAACCGAAGAGATGAAAAATAAAAGAACCGGTCCTCCCCCGGACCAATCCTCTTGGGAGCCAGACCGGTCCGCCTAAGGCTCGGACCGGTCCGGCTATCGAGATTTCCAAATCTTATCTGTTCCTAAAGAGGCTCCTAGTGCAGCTAAAACTCTTGAATTATTGTAGGGTATAAAAACCCATTTTATTTTTATTATTAACACGAAGAATTTTAGTTAATTTTCCATTTTTTTTAGAAACCCTAGTTTTGATGCAGTTTATTCCTTTAATTCCAAGATTGAAGCTTTGTTCAGATTTCAGTGATTACCAGTAATTCCAGTTGTTACTTTGAGTGCTTTGGTAACATTAGTAAGTAATTTCATCTGTTTAATTCCTTTTTACATCAGTTCACAAGTTTTCCTTAGATTAATCATGGTTTTCTGCACATCAAACACTGTTTTCATTACTCTTAGCATGCTAGGCTAGATTTTCTAAGGTCGGGATACATGAACCCAACCTGATGTGTTAGTTGCGTGTGTATAAAATTAGTCCTCTGAATTTAGTGATTGATTATGACCGTATTGCGTAGAAACACAACAAATGTAGATCTTTATATCTCGTTTGCCTCTGGGTAACCGGGATGATTTAGAATGCAATTCGAGTGTCACTATCCCGATACCGATTTACTCGTCCTCAGATTAAGTATGACGCGGGCTTGAACCTCGTATACGTAATGCTTGGGAGTACTAAATTCTGGGTCAAATTAATCAGTTAAATTCACGATTAGTATTATAACTGCAATACACTAGGGTTGGGGGATTGTATTCCCGTCCTGTTTTTCTCATCACTTAGTTCAAAAGTTTTAAATCAATTATCATTCATATTTTAGGTAATTTAGTGTAATTGCATCGTATCATAATTTCATAATTGCATTTATTATAATCAATTCTCAAAACCAATCATTTTCTCTTTTTCTTTAGAGTCAAAGTTAGGATTCCTTCGTCTTTTCCCGTCGTCACAACTTTATTGTCCTTTTTCCCTAAGGATCGATACCCGACTTATCGGATTATTACTTGAGAGACAAGCTTGCACTTGAGCCTAGAGAGTATGCACTTCTGAGACACATTTTCAATCGCGTCAGTAGACCAACATCTTCGAGATGTTATCCTTGTTTAGAAGCTTCAGTGGGACAAGCTTGCGGTCAGAATCAAACTCAGGGCAACATTGCGATAAAAAAATCTTTGTGACGAGGGAAGGAAATGGAAGGGAAAAAGTGAGGTACTTCTCCTTTGCAGAGGCATACATCATGTCTAAGAAAATATTGGGCAAACTAATATCGCCCAAGTTGTTGATGAGGGTGTAAACAAATGCTGCATGCTTATGGCGCACCTATGACCGGTTGCTTGTAACCATAATGGAGTGTACGTTGAGGTAGTGTAGTAATCTCGGTAAATCATCCATTACGGCCAAGAGAAAAGGTTTCTTATTAGACCATACCTCCCCAGGCGCAAGTGCCTTAATTAATGTGGTAAGCCTGAACATCTCCCCATCCGAAAAACTAATTGACCGCTCAGGGTCTGGAACACCCATATGTCGCGCTAAATCCGAGCGGGTGAGATGAATCCGAATCCCCCGAACCATGGCCTCATAGGTAGACGACCTCCCTTTCACAGCTACAAAAGTCGCATAAAACATACGAATCAACTCCTCATTGATACTCCCGTTTGTAGAAAGAAAGGGCTCCCAACCGTGCCTGTGCAAAATAGTATGTGCAACCTCAGGCAACTCCCCCAAGTTTCAAGCATAGTGGTAGGCCAATGGACTATGTGGCGGCTGAAAATAGGCTTAGAACCAATCACGTTCCTATTCGCAATGGAAACCATCAACGCCCCAGGTGGGCACGCTCCTGGTAGACTCATATTTCCTTAACTCGGCCATTTCAACCTACAAAACAATAATTAGGCAAAACAACTAGAATTGTAAAGTTCAATTAAAGGTTAGTTAGTGAACCAGTTGAAAATGGTGTGTGCAAGAGCGTGAATCCGAGGGAAAATATCCCACATTGTGAGAAAAAGTGTCGAGGTACGACAACGAGTGAAAACCACCCAAATGTATGCTAAAAAGGGATTGAAAAATTTGTTTGGGCATTTTAGCTAACACTGGGTGTGCTCAATGTGAAATGAGGGTGTGAAAGTGCCATTGATCCAACAAACACCCCCATTCATGAACAAAAATAATTAGCATTCAACACAAAGTGTTCATGAATGGATTTCTAACAATATTGGTGCACAAAAGTTGTTGGAATAACAAATAGGGAGAAAAAATCAACAAATGTCAACAAATGGATTAATCTTAGGAAAATGACATAAAGCAACAAATCAACACAAAGATAGGTAAATAGGAAGAATGTATACCTGATTTGAGTGAAAAAATGTTGAGTTTGAGTGAAAATGGGGTAGGGAAAAACTAGGGTTCAAAGTTGGGAAAAAAGGGAGACGAGAGAGTAGAAGGAGAAAGGGAAAAATCAGAGGCAGATTCGGCTTAAACTGGTCGATCGATCGATCGACGGCTGGGGGTCGATCGATCGACTCCCCAGTTTAGAGCCCACTGCATTACTGTTTTAATAAGGGGGGGGGGGGGGATGGGAATTAATGGGATAAGGGGGGGTATACAAATAGATATACAAATATAAATAGAGTATAAATATATAAAAATAAAAATAAAATAAAAATAAATCATATATATATATATATATACACATAACAAACACAAAAAGCGGACAAAATATATAACAACCGACACACACGCACATTCACAAATAAAAATGAGAAATAAAATCAAATAAAAATAACAAACAAATGCAAATGCGTGAGAATGAGTGTGTGCAAAATAAGAAAATCTTTTTGCGAGTAAATTTCTCTTTTCAGTTTTTCTTAACAAACGTATGCCGGGGTGCACAATCTACGCAAATTCAAATCCGTTGAACCTACAAAAGAGTTAGGACCGAGCATACAAAAATCAATAAAAATAGATTAACTAATTACACGAGACTGAATTACAAGAAAGAAGAATATATAGAAAAAAATCGAATAAAAAACTAACTATGTACAGCCTACTAATTAAACTCCTAACTATCTATACACTAGAAGTCTAAAAAGTTGAGGATCCACCACGAAAAATATTTGGCTTTGGAGGATAATCGGTGGACCCTCCCGAGCATGCATGCCTCCCGAAAAATGAGAATTTCGTTTGAACAACGGAAGGCATGCCTGGGGCGAAAAACGTGAACCATTGTCCATTAAAAGTTTGGGAGGGACAATGGGGGATTTGGATAACAAGGGGGATAGGTACACATGGGTTCTAAAAAAGATTGAATTTCCTCCCAAATATTTTGAAGTTGGAATGGGAGGGGGATCACAAGGAGGCAAAGATGCCCTCACGGAAGGAGACTCGAGAGAGTACTCCTCATCGGTGAAAAGGTTAAACGTTTTAAGGTTTTGGAACGATTCATTGGGTACTAGCGACGGTGTGACAATATAGAATAAAGATGGGGATGGAAGAAATTCAATCTCAGGCGATGAGTTATCATCGCTTGAAAATTGAATTTCGAAAGAAATAGGATCATTTGTAATGAAACTTTCTTCTTTGAGAATCAAAGAAGAAACGAGTTCATTACAAATGGATACTACGCCCATTTTTTTACATTTTCATTCTTTACTATACCATGGGTCAAGTCAAGAATGATTTGTTCCAAAGTAGGTACAAAGTCCTCATTTGGTTCAAAACATTCCTCGACTTCAAAAGTCTCGGAAGAAAAATCGTCATTGGATTCAAATAATAAATCCAACCTATGTTCCCAACAACGATTTTCTTCCCGATAACGGTTTTCAAGTTTCTCATTCTCAAGCATACGCAAGCCCTCATCGAAAGTCATAGGGCGAGGAGAGGATTCTTGCAAATGAGAACTTTGAAAATTATCATCGGAATGACTATCAAAATCATTAATATAAGAACTTTGAAAATGATTGCAATTTGTTTCAAAATTATTATCATAAGGATCTTGCGACCCAAAATCGAGATGATCATTTCCAAAATTGATGTAATCCATACTTTGACTTTCGTAATACTCACCCAATGTCATTTTAGATGTTGCAATTTTTTGGACTTATAAGTATTGACTAAAAGTCATAGGTTTACGGGAATTTTGAGAATTATCATTAGGATTATCAGAAAAATTGGAATAAGACATGCTTACCCCAAAGAAGGCTTGAGATGTCTATTTCCACAAAGATGATGTGCGGCCGAAAAAATTCAAGCGTTTCTTGGCGCTCAAATGCGCAAATCCTGCAAAAAATGTTATAGTAAAAAATACAAATACAAAAGAAAAAATTCTACAAAATAATACGACAATTACAATCTATAACATAACAGTCCCAGGCAACAAAGCCATTTTGATTAGGCGTGAAAGGTAAACGCTAATCGTTGAATTCGTTTTACCGCGTTAATACAAAAGCCTAAATTACGACTGCACTTGTGATACAAGTATAGCGGTAAGTCTGGTATCGAGAATCCATAGGGAGTGTTCGGTAGATTTTAATCAGTTTATTACTTCAGGAATAAAAGTGTAAAAGGTGATAGGTTGTTATGGGGACAAAAAAAGGAATAAGTTAAGTCTACACAAAAGTAAAGCGAGGATCGGATCGGGATTGCATCCAACCATACGGATCAAAATGACTACTTATCAGAATTCTGTATCGAGAGCAATTTAGTCGACATGTTCAATTAAGCATAAACATCACACATTAAGGAATTTAAGCCAAAGTTGCGAGATTAGACATATAACGGAAAATGGTCACACGCGGATCAAATTTGAGTTATCGCTATAAATACTAACATTGCATGACAGAGAAACTTAAAAGCATAATAGTCCAACTTTAATACGTGCGGGTTCAATTAAATGCAATTTTACATAAAACCTAATTTTTGGAGCTCGAGGCCCGTAAATGGGGGAATGAAATCCCGACCCTATTTATCTAAGGGCACAACATGATTAAACTAAATTACAACTAATTAAACTAATTAAAACAGTAAATAACTCAATTAAACTAAATAGAAATCATGGAAATAAAGGAAAGACAACTATATGTATGTTAGGGATGATGAATAGTCAACTTACAATCCCAAAAGTTGTCACACCAAATGAGGAAGAAGAAATGAGATCCCAATAATCCCAAACCCTAAGCTATTCTAACCTAAAATGAATTATATGTGATATTACAACAAAAATCTCTTAAATAGTAAGTTGGAAAAAGAATAGAAAAGAAAAGGAAAAAGAAAATGCATAGCAAAATATCGTGGAAAACAGGGGATCGATCGATCGACCAGACAGATATGAGCCCACTGTCTTTATTTGAATAGTGAAAATTGAAGGGTCGATCGATCGTCCCTTTTGGTCGATCGATCGACTAGTCAGGTCTCAGCACACTGCAATCTTTTTCCTTCTCCCCTGCTTTGGTTTCTTTATTTTTCTCTTCCGCCAAAAGTCTCGTAACTTCTTCGTTAGGGATCGGATTTGTGTACCGTTCATGGCCACGCGAAGCTCGCTCAGAGGGATACAACTTCTATGATATGTTGGGCCAGGTGCCCAAAATGTGAAAAGACTAAATTGCCCTTGAATGTGCGGAATTGAACGAAACTTCACCGACATGCACCCAAACATCATACTAAGCATCCAAATACCTATATAAGCTCAATTAACCCTTGCAAAGCATGTTAACATAGAAATTTGAGGTTGTATGGCTAACGAGCATAAATATAGGGAATAAGATACCCGAGGGGGCTAATAACGCGTATGTTAACGGATGAAATACGCAATATTTGCGTATTATCATATATATATATATATATATATATATATATATATATATATATATATATATATTATGGAAGAGGGACAAAAGTCCCACACATATTATTAAAAAATGAGAAAAAGCCTCTCGTTAGTGGCATTTAACAAGCTCACTATGATAGAAAGTCAACTATTGAGTATATTGAGTTGACTTAAAAGGCTTTAAATCTGGAGATTTATAAACATCTCCATTACAATGAAAATTGATTAAAGACTTAAATCAACTTGAGGCTTTATAGATAACCCTATTAGGAAATGGTTATTCGGTTAAGCCAAATAGTAGAGGTTAGGTTGGTACAAGTACGGTTAGTGGTGTACTGTTAGGATAATGTGCCATATGAGTTTACATATAATTGTATACAAGGTTTTGGGTTATATTTATTTGGTGGTTGGAATATTCACAAGTATACTTGTATATATATGGATTGCTTAACCCGTTTGTAAGGTTAATATAATAATAATGTTA
Organism: Sambucus nigra; assembly: GCA_949130495.1. Taxonomy (NCBI): domain Eukaryota; kingdom Viridiplantae; phylum Streptophyta; class Magnoliopsida; order Dipsacales; family Adoxaceae; genus Sambucus; species Sambucus nigra. The sequence goes on along the minus strand of OX422214.1, from coordinate 39,183,566 downwards.
AATGCATACATGTTGGGATGTCTGGTGTGGTTTATAATTCAGGTTCGTATGCTCCAATGGGCATGGTTAGGATGATACATATCAATTATATACGAACGCAAAAAACTTGATAATAGATATCGATTGTAGTTGTCACTGCATAGATTCCAACTCCTACCGCCATCCTTGAGTCAAATTATTGAAAAGCAAGAAAGATGTTTCGAAGGTCACGTTTTTGTTGTTTATTCTAGTCTCTACATGTTCCCGTTGTATGGTCGAGTTCATAGAATTAAAAAATTTATGGTGAGCATTATTAGCTTCCTATCCTCTTCTTGGCCTTCAGGCCACTTTATTCTCTTAGTCTGTCTACTCATAGAAATAGAACAGTTCCAGCTGGATAGATAATGATTAATAATATATATTTATGTTAAATTTGTTATGAGAATAATTAAAGAATTGTAAATTTGTTATGTTATGTTAAATAGAACAGTCCCATGGGAATTGTAAATTTTTTATGAGAATAATTAAAGAATATATCTTTTTATGTTAAAAATTAAAGCAAAAGGTGTACATAAATGCATGAGAGGTGGGTTAATCATAATGTATAGATAATGATTGATAATATATATTTATGGTACATATAGGGGATTATTCATCCATAGTCGAGGAAGATCCATGTGTCCATTAATCTCATTCAATGATCTCATCGCAATAGGATAAAAATGGATTGAGGCCAATCAATGAATATATCAGAATAAGATACAACCGACTAATGAATGATAGCCATCTAAGGTCATAAAGTCATACACAACTCAAGATCTTTCTATTATCTATAAATATAACCCCCACCATTATGAAAATGGACATGTAATCTTTGTTATCAATAGAAGATGATTAAAGAAGAGAGCAACACCCATGGACGTAGGTACATTTTTGAACCACGTACATCTTATTATTTTGTGTGATTATGCCTCTTATTACTTTACTAGGATTTAATTGTGTTGACTAAATATCATTAAGATTTATCATCTACAATTAGCGTTGTATTAAGGACATGCCTTCCTTTTTTCATCCAAGAAGATCTAATGAGTAACTATGTCTCACTCACACAGCCCATGCCTACTATCTCACAGAAGCCATCAAAACGGACCTGAAGCTCCCAGAGTTAGGTCTGAAGTACACCTTAATAAATTTCATAACACTTCTAGCTCATGTTATCGTCCACAAGAAGAACAGATCATGGAAACCAATGAACCACCACGATCCAACCAAATCTTAAAACGAGTTGATACCTATGAAAAACAACTCCGTCAGCAGGAGGATGCCACGTGCCACTAAAAAGAGAATAACGCTCGTCTTTAACACTGCCCAAAAAAACTAGAGCAAGAGCTCCATAAAGACAAACACCATGCCCGTACCCTAACCTCCAGGAAAGAAAAACTTACAACCGAGAAAATATTTCATGAAGTGATCAGGATCACTCCAAGTATGGGACCTCACCAGACAGAAGATAATGAAGTAACTATTATAACATAAAAGATCTTCAGAATCTCATTCGACGAGAGATGGATGAACACTCTCCTCATTCAGGGGCCAAATCCAATGAGGAAAGGAACTGGCCAGGAGGACCCTCATCAGTCAAATAAAATCACCCTGCTTAAGATTGATTGAAGATTCTGAACCTCCTAAGAGTTAGATGACCTCTGAAGTAAAATCTATAATGGGAAAATTGATCCCATCGACCTTTTTTTGCTAATGTCGTCAATCCATGATCATCTGGAGTAAAAATAATCCCCTTATGTGTTGCATCTTCCCTTCCAGTTTGGGGGAAATCATGCATAAATGATTTAAAAAGTTACCACACAGGTCATTAATTAGTTTTAAACATCTCGAAAAGGTCATTTCCACTAAATCTATCACCCGTAGTTCCCACCCAAAAAGGATTGAATCACTCCTCATTATGAAGGAGAATCACTACAAAACCATCCGCGAGTATGCTTGACAATATTGGGAAACCTATACCAAAGTGTAGGATTGCTCTGAGAAAGTGGTTGTGGCCTTATTTAAATCATCTTGCCTAGGAACTCCGTGTTGCATCAATCCCTTACCAAGAAGAAGGCCTGCACCATCGACGACCTCATGTCAATAATTGAGAAGAATTCCAAAGTGTAAGATGTCATATCCTATAATCAACAGGATAATGGTCGACCTAAGACCAGTAATAATACTCCCAAGAAGGTGGGTAGAAAGGAGAATAGGGGATCTAAGGGTGAGCACAAAGCACATGTAATACACCGTATTTTTACATACTAAAATAATAATGATTTATGCGCAGGTGACGTGTGACGTCGTTATATATGTTAATATACATATATGTATAATATAAATAAATTGGAATATAAGACACAATAAAACATTAATAAATATTTGGAACGTGGCTGCGTATTATGGGAGACTATGGATTAGTTTGGGGTTCGATATTGAGGGTTTCCTTTTTGGGATTATTCCCTCAGTGTCAGGTCCCAGTGACTATGAAGTAGTCAGCTATAATGTCGTGTTACACTAAACTAACTAGTTATGACTAAAGTGATTTTTAAAGTAATTTGGATAATATTTTGTATGTGGAACATTTATTAATATTGATTTATAAGGTTAATGATTTATGAATTTTGGTAACATTTAAAATAGTGTTTTTTTAACTTAAAATAAGGTATTATGGGCCTATTGGGTTAATAAAATAAATTGGGGGATTTTTAGACGAGTTAAGGGTTAATTGGGGCAAGTTACTTAAGACTTTATTTTAGGCCCAATCCCCATCTCTTTTTTAAGAGGTAGTATTAAGCCACTAAGTCTCATTTAACATAAAACATAATTTGGGGTTCTACGAGCTCGAAGAGAAGAAATATAAAGGGAAAAGAGAGGATTCTAAAAGATTAGAGCCCTAATTCTTCATCAAATTTTGAGCCAAGTTTAATTAGAATATTTGTATGATTGACCTTGATTTAGATTATGCCTATCTATGTAACTCTGAACCCTAATTGTGATTAAGATGTGATTTATATGGACTAATTCTATTAAATTCATGACTAAATTAATTAAGTAAGTGGCACTTTACTTTGGTTTGGTTGATTTATATTTAACTGAGTTGAAAATGTTAGATTATGTATAGGAATCGACTTCTAGTATGAATCCTCCATAAACCCTTTGAATATATGCAGAAATTCATAGAGAATGGAATCAAATTGATTTAGGTTGAATTTTTAGTGTTCTTGATAGATAATTGGGTTTGATTAGTAAATCTTGAATTGATATTGGGTTTTTAATGTTGTAATCATGTTTGAATCATGGTTACTTTGTTTAGATATTATACGAAACTTATATGAAGGTTTTAATGGAGTTTTGGATTGAGTTTTTTTGGATTAGGGAAGATGAAGTCCGTAGTAAAAAGTTTGCCAATACCTGAAGAGGGCGGTCAACTGGTATAAATGGACCGATCAACCGGTGGTCACAGTTATTGGATACTTTGGCTTTGAGGTTAGTGGTTTGGATCTTTGGGTTCGGTGGCTAACTTAGGTTTGTCTTTGGATTTAAATTAACCTTTGTAGAACATGTTACTAGGGTGGTACATAGGTTTATAATATGTGTTAAATTCATTATTTCACCCAACTTTATTATAATACTAAGGTGAATAAACCCTAAGCTTTAATTAGATTTCCATGTGTTATGAGAATCTTTTGCATTGCGTTACATGTTTAAAATGCATATCATGTGTGTCCTCGTGGATATCGTAGTAAGGGTGGATTACGTATTAGGTGCACGTAGGACTTGGACCGCGATGGAGTCTCGGTGAGTAGACGAGTAAGATGTGGTCATATAACCCCCGTGTCACACATCTAGGTACCTGCATCTGAGAGGATTGATGGGGAGATTTCCTCATATAGACTTAGGTATGGTAGACACTATGAGTGATGAGTAAACGTGGTGATTTATCCCTTGCTCATGTTAAGACTTTAGATTTAGGACGATCTAAGACTATAATTGGTATGCACGAGTGATCACGAAAGGCAATAAGGAGAATCCTTTGTTAATTTGACTAAATTATGTAATGAGCTTACTTCCAAGATACATGTTATAGCTTATGATCGTCTTATTTATTTTGTACATTTGGAATTCATTAGCATAATGAACATTATAAATCCTTTAGTTATAATCATTTATGAAGGATAAAACTTAATTATGGGATTCACTTGGGAATTAGGAATCTAGATGAATGTAATATCCAGTATTGTTGGGTGGGATAAATCTAAAAGACATTTAAAATGCGAGAGCTATGTTTATATTTATGATTTATTTCAATTTCTCTTATGCATTTTTTATCTTTGGACTTGCTGTTAATGTTGTGGATTTAATTTTCAGGGTCGAGGCCACTGTTTTACAACCTTGATATATATTGTTGCTATTACTTCTTACTTCTTATCATAGTTCTGTATAAGGTAAAGGTGTCCCTGGAATGCGAACTATTTCTATCATTTCATTTTTGTTTCTGTTATAGTATTGAGAGATACATACTTATATTTGTACACTTTATATAAATATGAGTTAGTTTGTATGATAAGGTTGACGTATTGGTTTTTGGCTTATCATGATGGTATCAGAGTTCATTGTAATTTTTTTGAATTGATTTTAGTTTATTTCTTTACACACATGCTTAGAATGGTACTTAATTGTTTCGACTCCTGTATTATTTATCTTAGAATAGATCAATTTATTTTAAATATTATAGTGTATCACAACACATCACACAAAGGCCCACCTTGCCATCAACACTGTGTTTAAAGATCTAATATATACAATCTTGTACAAGATTAAATATAGACAGTATTTCAAGTGTGTTAGAGCAAGTTTTTATAATTGATTGTAGCTTAGGATTATTTTATAGTTTTGTAGTATCCTGTTACAGACTGGCATCTCAAACCAAACATTACTTCTCTAAGATCATTCAAAGACACACCAACACGTTATGGAGGTATAAACTTTTGGTTTTCATGAATTTCTATGAATCATATTTTGGTATATTAGATTTTAAAAAATTAAGGCTTTTTATAAAAGGAATTTAAAATAAAAAGTTTTTTGGTCTCGTTCAAATGAGATTGAAGTTTATTTTGAATGAGACATGAGTCTCGTTAGAACCATCATCTAACGCCCTTCAATGAGACATCCCTCCCTTGATAGAGACTTCTCATTCAAAGTACGTGAGAAGGCCATTTAAATAAGAATGGGTCATCATTAGAACAAGATACGATATCGTTCAAATGAAACTACTGTTTTCGTTTGAATGACCCCATCGCCTCGAAATTCGTATTTTTGATATAAAATCCTATTTTGTTTAGAATTTATTTAGAATTTTGGCAAAAATGATTTTCCAATACATGTTCAAAAGTTTTTCCTTTTTAATTTTTCAAAACCACTTTTACTTTACAAATCATTTATCCCCATATGTGATTTGTGATATTTATGAAAGCCTAATTTTCATACACCTTGCATAAACCTTTGTGGAGTCAATCTCTACTGTTGACTTGTGGAACCAATGTTTCAATGCTGAATATGATGAAGGTTGATCGATGAATACTGAGGGAAGATCGCTTCCTGTGGACGGCACTAGACTAGGCCGTAATTTGTAGAAGAAATTGAAGACTCTACGCGTTATACTTAGTCGTTTTAAGTAATTTGTAAGTCGATTATGTCTTTTAATTACTCTATAGTGCTTAATAAAAGGTTTTCCCCCTTTTTAGGGATTATTTCTTAATTCCTTTGTGTGAGTATTTTAACTATGTGTGATTGATTAGAATTTATTTTGACTGTTTCATCACATGAGCACTTAATTGCTAGTCAAGATAAAAACTAATTAAAATTAAAATTTCTATGTGAGAAGCCTAGTATACGAATCAATCTATATTTTTTCGCATTCTCAAATTGGTATCAGAGCAGGTTGCACTAAATATTGTGTGATACTTTTCACAAATTTTTTTATATTAATTTTTTTAAACTGGCGATCTTTAGAAAAATTGAATTTTATGGATAATTTGTATAACCAGATTCCCATATTCGATGGGTTAAATTATGCATATTGAAAAGCAAGGATGAGGTTTACTTTAAAAGTAATTGATGAAAGGGTCTGGCTAGTATGTGAAAGAGGGTGGACACCACCCGCTTTGACCAATGATAATGTCGAAAGTTTTAATCCCATCACGGCTTGGACGGAGGATGAATTTGAAAGCGATACATGTAACTCTCATGGCTCAAGTGCTATTTCTAGAGTCATCATCCCTAACGAGGTCCATCGCATCATGACGTGCATCACGTCTAAGGAAGCTTGGGATACACTCCATCTCACTCACATGAGGACCAATGATGTGAAAGCGTCTATGCTTCAAAACCTCACCACACAGTTTGAGACTATTACCAAGCTAAAGTTCGAGTCTTTCGATGAGTTTTATGCACGTTTGTCGAACATAGTCAATTCTATTTTTAATTTGGGTGAGACATTCCTGAGACGAGAGTTATTAAAAATATTTTGAGATCTTTGCCAGTCCAATTTATCCCCAAAGTCATTATCCTGAATTCGTTGAGAATATTATATACTCTTAAGTTAGAAGAACTCGTGGAAGACCTTCAAACTTAGGAAATTGATATGTTTCCCAAAACTGTTAAGAAAAAGGAAATAGGGATTGCTTTGAAGGCTCAATCCAAAAAGAAGATAGAAAAATTTGTGTGATTCTGAGTTTGACTTTGATTTTGAGTTGATGATTTAGACCTTTTTGCAAAAAATCCCAAAAAAATTCTCAGATTTAACAAAGAAAATTCTTCCATAGAAAAGGTTTTTGTGAAAAATAAAAATGGAAATAAGGGCAAGAATTTTTGTGAGAAAGATGAGGTAAGATGCCATGAATGTGAGGGATAACGACATAAGGTACATGAGTGTCACACTTGGCTAGCGATAGTGACGTCGAGTCGGTGGATTTCGAGAATGAAACACCACATGAACCTAACTTCACTGCGTTCATGACCAGTCACGTTAGTAATTCTACTTTGTCCCGTACCGATGAGAACATTTCTAAATATGAGTGCCTCGAAGATGCGTTGAATCATTCTGGAGAGAGTGAGAGTGAGGAAGAGAATTTGAGTAAGGGAGAAGGTGGATTCCAAAAGGCTTTTAGTGATCTTTACACCAATACTTTAAAAATGAAAAATCTTAATAAAGATTTGTCTCTTAGGGCGTGTGATTTAGAGAAAGAGGGGAATGTTTTGAGAAAGTATGAGGCATCAGCGAGTTAACTCGAGAAGGTGAAGATTTTTTTGTGTGAGCAGTTAATTTTTGTAGCTAGAGAGAAGACCGATTTGACCAACAATGTGGATAGTCTCATGAGAGATCTTCAAGCTTCATTAGAGACCTGTGAGAAACTTGAAGCCCGCGTATCCCAAATCGAGATTGATCTCGAACGTGCCTAAGAGGTCAAGTTCACTTTAAAGGATGATATCTAAAGAGGTTGGTAAGATAATCCTCGGTCCCGTGTTAGGTAAAATTGAAAGGTAAGGAATAGATTATGACGGTGCATTCACTTCCTTTGTCGCACTCGAGCCAGTTCCCTAGTTTGTGATGAATCCTTATGGGTCTCAACCTAACCACCCAAGGCAACCTAACCCACCTAAGAGAGCTCGTTCTAGACGTTTTGAGCAAGGTGGACTTAATCCCGTTTATATGTGTTCCCATTACAAACGAATAGTCACCTTAAAGAGTTCTATTTTAAGCTATGAAGAGTTTCTCACATGCGTGTTCCCCAGAATCCTCTCACTCGAGTACCTGCACGCACTCCCACACATGTTACTCCACATGCTCCCTCACGTCATCATAGAGATTTTCTCTAATTTTCGATAGTGAATAGAGTATTTAGTCAAGACTTCAAAATATTTAATGAAGGAATTTCATAGGATGGATTCTCCTTTTGAGAACTGCTATGGGCCTAATGATTGAAGTTGAGAGTTGTTTCTAGAATAGGGGGATTATCATGTTCATATCTTACATTGCTACTGCTAGATTGTATTATCATCGTATTGATATGATTTTCTTTTTAATATATTATAATAAATTATAAAAAGAGTTTTGTTTATGAAAAAGTTTGAAAAATCCAAAAAGATTTTTGTTTTTTAAGAAAAAGTTTGAAAAATTGAAATATATTTTATTTTTATAATTTTTTTAAAAAAGATGAAAAGATTTTTGTATTTTTTATTTTTCACCATATATGGATGAACATTTAACATATTTGGGTCACCCCTATATTCCATCCATTCACGTGACTTTTTCATAGTGCTTTGAGACATGACTTTGTTTCGTTAGTGTACTTAACAATGTGTGGATATCATTATGTTGCTCATTGATGATTACTATCTACACGTTAGACTCCTTGTCACCTTTATTACACATGTGCACAAGCTTTATGAATATTGTACTTACTTGTGATGTGTAGAATATGATATTCTCATCTATATTATGCTTAATAACGAACCTAATGTAAAAAGAGATAAGTTGTGCATGTAAGAACTATTGCCCAAATTTCGTTTCCTAAAAAATAATGTTAATGTTAAGAAATGGAAAGGGGATACGGAGGATCAAATATTCTTTGCGTTAAAATCCACCATTTGCATGAAAGATCATAAAAAGATTAAGGGCACACAAAAACAAAAGTGCTAAGGCCATTTATTTTATATTCATTAATGCTTCACTACAAATGAGCATTATGATTTATTCAAAATATTTGAGAGTGAATTCTTATATATGAGAGATTTGGAGTTATAAAGTAAAAGATCTATGGGTTTACACAATGAAATTTCTTGAAAAACATTAAATAGTTTGGCGTTATTAATCTGAGAATCATTTACATTCATGGCAAATTGCAAAAGTTGAGTCAATTTAATTGAATTTATAATTTTACACCTAAGGTAGACTTTGAGTTCTTTCTTTAGAAGCGTGTCATGGCTTCATTCACTTATGTTATGAATGTTTATGTTGATTTGCCTATGGAAAATATTCACACAATTACATTCCATTTTCATGAATCAGATATTTTTGTATTATTTCATGGTTATTATATGTTTTTGTACCTTATATATTTCTTATACTTATACTTTGAAGTTTTTGAAAAAGGTTAAAAAATAGTTGCTATGGCTTTTGAGATTATCATTATATGTTCTTTACTTTATCGTCTTTGTGATGGTATCTTTGCTTCTTATTGTGACGCTTAATATTCATGACTAGTTTCTATTCTTTTGTGTATTATGGACAAAAAGTGGGAGAACAACTTGATGGGGAGTTTTATTTTTCCTTAAAACTTGTAGGTGCCATGATATTTCTTTGTTTCATGTGTGGAGGTCTCTTTCGCTTTGATGATGATCTCATGGACTACACAAGATGAAGACAAAGCTAGCCAAGGGGAGAATAAAATCAGTTGAAGACAAATTTCAAATGGCATTCTGTTTCTAGGGTTGGGAGGATATTAGGATTCATTGTCTTAGAAGATTTGATTGTAATTTGGTTTTCGATTTAGTTTTTTTATCGAAATAGCCAAAGAGAGAGATTTTTAAGAGAAATTTTTATAATTGATCGTAACTTAGGCTTATTTTATAGTTTTGGCGTATACCGTTACAAATTGGCATCTCAAACCAAACACTACATCTCCGAGATTATTCAAAAATACACCAACACGTTATGGAGGTATAAACTTATGGCTTTCATGAATTTATATGAATCACATTTCGGGATGTTAGCTTTTAAAAAATCTAGTCTTTTTATAAAAGGAATTTAAATAATTTTTTTGGTCTCTTTCAAACGAGATTGAGTCTCATTCGAATAAGATATGCAGTCTCGTTAAAACTAGCATCTAACACCCTTTAAACGAGACATCCCCGCCTTAACAAAGAATTCTCATTCGAAGTACGTGATAAGGTCATTCAAACGAGAATAGATTGTCATTAGAATGAGATGTGATATTATTCAAATGAAACTACTGTTTTCATTCGAATGAGGTCTATTTCGTTCGAACGACCCCACTGCCTCGAAATTTGTGTTTTTGATATAAAAACCTATTTTGTTCATAATTTCGAAGGAACTTTGGCTAAAATAATATTCTAATACTTGTTCCAAAGTTTTTCCTTTTTGTTTTTTCCAAACCAATTTTACTTTACAAATCATTCATCCCAATATATGATTTGTGAGATTTATGAAACCCTAGATTGCACACCTTGCATAAACCGTTGTAGAGTCTATCTCTACTGATGACTTATGGAATTGAGATCTCACTACTGAAGAAGACGAAGGTTGATCAGTGGATAGCGAGGTAAGATCGTTCCTTATGGACAACACTAGAGTGGGTTGTATTATATAGAAGATATTAAAGTATTTGCATGTTATACTTAGTCGTTCTAAGTAGTCTGTAAGTCGACTCTCTCTATCAAATAATCTATAGTGCTGAATAAGGGTTTTACCTTTTTTAGGGATTTTTTCTTATTTGCTTTACATGCTTATTTTGACTGTGTGCAAGTGATTAGAATTAATTTGGACTGTTTCATCACATGAACACTTAATTGTTAATCAAGATAAAATTGATTAAAATTGGAATTTGTGTGTGAGAAACCTAGTATACAAATCAATCCATAGAATTTCGCATGCTCGAAGTGGCTGAGGAAGATGGCAATTATAATACATCGTATTTTATATGCATTATTTTCTATGTATTTAATTATTTTTCTTGATGTGACATTTGATGTCACTTATTATATATTATTTATGTTATATAGTTCATATGTGAAATCAGACATAATACACAATAATTCATTAATTAAATATCTGTAAGTGACTTAGTATTATGAGCGAATATGGAATGGTCAGGGACTAGCTGTTGAGAATTTTCTTATTTGGATTATACACTTAGTGTCCGATTCCACCGATCATGAAATATTTTTTTTATAATGTCGTGTCGCATAATTGACATAGTTGACTCGTACAGGCTAATATATCAATTTAATGAAACATTTGATGTATTACATTTTATCATATTTCGTGTTGACTTTAATATGCTTAGAAAGTTCATTTTTGAATTAAAAATAGTGAGTTTTAAGTATAATAGGTTTGTACATGGCTTGAGTAGAGTTTTGGGCCATTTGGAGTGCTTTTAGGGATCATGGGGTGGAGGTCCATATCAGGCCTCTGGTTAATTTCCTGGGAAGGCAAAACCTAAACACATTAGAGGTAATTTAGAGGAACCTCAAGGATCTAAAGACAAGACGCACTCAAGGTTTAAGAGGATTTGGTAGTTTGGAACTTTGATTTGTCAATTAGTCCAATGCAACTTTATACAGATTAGGAATTTGATTGAGTTTGTCAATAATTATTCATTAGAATTTGAGGTAATAAATATTATGGTCTGATCTGTTTAACTAATCCCTAATTTTGAAATTAATTTAATGGTTACATTAAGGCTAAACTCATGTTAATGATATTAGATAATTTATTGTTGAACCTCATGAATCGGACCTTAAATTGTTATTGTAATTGAGATAAACGAAATCATTGTGATGAATCTAACGAAAGCCCATTATTTAATTCGAGAATTGAATTAAATATGAGATTAATTTGTTAAAAATAGGAACCTATGGTTCTGAACTTCGTGATCTGAAATTAACCCTTAAATCCATGTTAAAACCATTTGAAACATGTAGATATAGTTTAGAAATGTTGATACGTAACTTATATCTGAAGGGGATGGGTTATTATTGATTTCTAGAGGCTTTTAGGATGGTTTGAGATGAGTTGAAGCTGCCATTAAAATGGTTTTAAAAACCTTCATTCATACATTTGGCTCTAGGGTGAATCGATTAGGGTTTGGCAGAATTCCTTTAGGGGGTTCTTTAGAGAAGTTAAATGGTCCATGTTTAATTATTTGACTTAAATTGTTTTAATAATTAAAACACTATATTAATTAGTAGGGCAACTGATTTATTTAAAAAAACTAGCATCCTAAGGAGTTTAGGGTAAAACTTATGGAATTTGGTTATGGTTGGGACATTAAAAAAATTGAATAAGAGGATGTGTTAATAAATCCCCAAAGTAGGTTTTGTCTTTAATTTGTTCGAAGTCACGTGAAAGAATACCATGTTGAGTGCTCGTGGGGGACTAACTAGTAAGGATTTATTTATAGGGTGCGCACGATGTCGACCGCTCTAGTACCTCGATTTATAGCGATGAGCTTACCTTGGTTATTTTTATCCAGGGTCCTACAACTAACGTACCCGTATCCTGAGGGAGATTAAACGGGGGTGTTTCTTCATATAGTCTTAGGTATGGAGGTCTATATGGATGATTGGAAAATGTAGTGACTTATCCATTTCCTGATGCGTTGATGTTAAAGATATGGGATGACCTATAACCATACTTAGTATATACGAGTGATTCCCGAAGTCAATAGGGATAGGCCTTTATATTTTATGCACGGGCTTTTCATAGCCCATATACTTATATGCATTGGGAACATACTTACTTGGATATTAGATTATGTGATAGTGTTTCCTATACTGATATTATATTAGTGACGTATTCATTTACATTTGTTATGGAGCCACTTAATTATATTCAACCGAGAAGAATCATAATTAATCCTTAGGTTCCCTTGGACTTGGGATTAAAATGCTTTCTATATTTACCTTTATTTGGGTTGGGTTAACTTAAATCAACTAAAATATGAGAGGAAGATTCATAGTTATTATTATATCCCAAATTCAGTTACATTCTTACTCTTTGTAGACTTTCTAAGTTTAATACTATTGTTGAAGCTTGTTTTCAAGTCCCAGGCTACACTTGCAGCCGCAACCCTGATCCACTTGCATATCATGTTTTAGTTCCATCTCCCTTATAGGATGTAGGTGTCAAGCCTATGCGTTCACTTTTATTTCTTACATTTCGTTTCTAGTATTATTCATATTCAGATTGCTTTATTTAGTTTATTCATGTTGTAGCCACATTTTTATTTCAATATTGGGTTAAATTTTGGTAAGATAGTTTATATTCCTAGTTATGGAGTTTATTTGCTGTTTGATTTTGGTACCCGAGTTTTTTAGTTTATTCATGTTATTATTATTATTGTCAGCTCTTTATTGGATTAATTTATTTTTATTTCACTCATGCTTAAAATGGTACTTAATTGTTTGACTAATGTATTATTTATTCTTGGACTTGATCAATCTAGCTATTTCTTTTATGGGGTGTCACATTAGGAGACTCATAAAAGAAGAACATTTCCCTGATATGTTCCTACTGTAAGGAGCATGCACACAAAAATAGAAAATTGCAAGGCACTCTAGTTGGACCTAGATGAACTAGTCCAGGAAAGCCATGTAGATGATGAAGTATAGAAAAAGAATGGGAAGGCTCCTGCGAAGCGTGACCAAAAGCCTGACAGCATCTCAGACGATGATGACACTTGCGCTCATAAATTTGGTGCCCATTATAGTGCAGATTGTAACTGCTACCATGGCTACCATGCGGCAGAAGAAGCCACCACCATCTGTGGTTGGACCTGTACCTGCACCTGCCCCTAATCCACACACTACATCGACTTGGGAGTGATCCAAGAGTACATTTGGGAAAGGAACCCCACTAAACTTTTTCAAATACAGAGACCCGATCATAGTATTGAAGTGGGGAACGGACACTAAGAGGAACCTACGTCTGTTAAAGTGTTCGAACGTTCATGGATAGATGGTGGTGAGATTTAGGCTCATAGGGGAAGTATTATAGTGATGGGAGTCGATAACAAAAGATAAGGACAAGTCACTTTAGTATTTTTGGAGCAATTTTAAGGGGACGTATTTCCCACCCTCGTAACATGCGAGTATGAGAGCACAATTTGAGAGGTTTAAGAAGAGGGATTGTACTATGTTTGAATAAGAGTGGGAGTTTACCTTCCTTGCGTTATTTTTCATTGAGGATGCTAGTATGAAGGCCAAGAAAATGGATATTGTTTATTAGGGTCCTGATGTAGAGGATCATGCACGTGTTTCTTGGTAACCTGACTTTCATTATGTACACTTAGATAATGGACACTGCAATGATGCACTGTTAGGACCATCGAGACTTCTAGAAAGAGAGGGAGTTGAAAAAAGGAGGTTAGTGATGCAAAAGGGCCTAAGACTATTGAGAGTGGTGAGCTATTTCGGGGTCAGGGGATTCACAAAATCATAAAAGGGGTCAATCATAGGGGGAGAAGCCCCCTAAGATATTTAGACGAGATGGTCAATGCTATCAGGGCAGTCAGGGATAGGGCCACACGGGCCAGGGATCGCATGGTCAACATCATTAGGGCTAATAGGGTCAGGGCCAACAAGGACAGGGCTAATGCCAAATAGGGAAGGATCATCCCTAGGGTCAGTGTTATTTGTATAGTGAGCAGGGCCACTCTTTTAGGAGGTTCCATAAGGCCCTCCAGGTTCGACCGAGTCAGTATCATCAGGTCAGTAGTAGTTTGGGCCAATCCCAAATCAGTATCAGGTGTTACCACCACCACCATAGTATTCGACTTGCCACCACCGAGAGACCAGGCACAAGGGCGCCCATAACTTCACTATGAACGTGTCTTCAACGTCCATCGACTAAACCTCCCTCAGGCTATCAAAGGTACATTTTAAATTTATGGTAGTTATGCACGAGTTTTATTTTTCATGGGAGCGGGATCATCACACTCATTTGCTAGTTATACCTTTGCTTAGACATCGAGGTTATTAAAGATCTTTACCGATGTTTTTATGCATGTGAACATCCTAGTGAGTAGGGGTGCTGCCTTGTATCAAATTTGTAGGGACATGGAAGTTAATATTAGTCATTTATGTTTTTTGCCAATTTATTACTTTTAGACATGTCGACTTATGATGTCATTCTGGGGATGGATTGGTTAGCACAGTACCATGCACATATTAACTATAGCAGGAAGGCGATCACATTTTCCATTCCTGGAAAGGATATTTTTCTTATAGCTATTCCTAGACTCAAGGGAGGGTCTAGTACACACTTATACTATATAGATGTGAGTTCATCAAAGGAGGTCACCATATCCTTAGCGTTGATACCGATCTCCAATAGTTTTTAAAGTGTTTGACGAGATATTAAGTTAACACCAGTATGGGAGCTAAATTTTATATTGATTTGTATCCAAGCACTAGGCCCATTGCGAGGGCAGCGTATTGGATGGCTCTATAAGTGATGCAAAATTTGCATGAGTAGATTCAATAGTTGTCGAGCCAGGGGTTCATACGGAGGAGCACATATCCATAGGGATATCCTATAATGTTCATGAAGAAGAAGGATGGTTCGCTCCGACTGTGTGTGGATTATTAGAAGATGAATAAGGTCACAATACATAACAGGTATCCGTTGTCATTTATCAATGATTTGTTCGATCAGTTGAGGAGTGTAAATTATTTTCCCAGATGATTTTCCCTCTGGGTATCATTAGTTGCGTATTCAGGAGAAGGATATTGCAAAACATCTTTTCTGACACACTATGGTCGTTTGAGTTTCAGGTCATACTGTTTAAATTAATTGATGCACTAACGGTGTTTATGGATTTAATGAATAGAGTGTTTCGTACATTACTAGATCAGTTCATCATAGTGTTTATCAACTATAACTTGGTGTATTATCGATCAGAGGAGGAGCACGCAAAATATTGAGGTTAGTTTTGCATACACTACAGGAACACAAGTTGTACACTAAATTCTCCAAGTGTGAATTTTCGCTTGGAAAGGTGGAATTCTTGGGCTAGATTATATCCGAGGCTAGGATTTTGGTGGATCCTAGCAAAGTATCAGCGTTTATGGTTTGGGGATAACCCATGATAACTAAGTAGGTTAGGAATTTCTTGAGTTTGGTTGGGAACTACAAGAGGTTTATTCAGGGGTTCTCAGAGATTTATGAGAAACTGATCACCTTACTCGTAAGGGAGTACAAATTATTTGGAGCATAGACTATTAGAGGGAATTCAAGGATCTCAAAGAAAGACTCAAAACTTCACTCATTCTTGATTTACCATGGGGCATACTGGAGTATATGGTTTTCAAAAATTCATCACTTCTGGGATTATGAGGAGTACTGATGAAAGTGGGGAGGCCCATAATTTATGCTTCTTGTAAGCTTAAGCCTCACGAGGGAAACTACCCCACCCATGATTTGGAGTTGGCGATGGTAGTTTTTTATCTTCATATCTGGAGACACTATCTGTTGCTTGAAAGGTTTACATTACTTTTTTATCACAAGAGTCTTCAATACTTATTCACTTAGATGGATTTAAACATGAGACAGAGGAGATGGATGAAGTTTGTGAAGGGTGATGATACGAAAATATTGCGTATTTCATCCCTCGAATCGATGCATTTTAGCCCCCTAGGGTATCTTATTCTCTATATTTATTCTCGTTGACCAGACAACCTCGAATTTCTACTTTAACATGTTTTGCAGGGGTTAAGTGAGCTTTTAAAGGTATTTGGATGCTAAGGGTGAAGTTCAGACGCATTCCGCTCGATTTTGGTACGCGATTGCACGTTCAAGGGAATTTTAGTCTTTTCATAGAATGAGCACCTGTCCCAACATCTCACATAAGTTTTAATCCTCCTCGCAAGCTTCGCGTGGCCGCAAACGGTGCGCGATTCTGATTCAGAACGAAGAAGTTATGACAATTTTAGCGAAAGGAAAATGTAAACATGCCAAAACAGGAGGAAAGGAGTTGCAGACCTGCTTGATCGATCAATCGATCCTTCAATTTTTGCAATTTATGGGGAGACAGTGGGTTGGAATTTTCATTTTCGATCGATCGATCACAAGGGATCGATCCTCTATTTTCTGCAGATATTTTGGCTTTTATTTTCTTTTTCCTTTTCTTTTATAATTTAATTCCTTTTACTATATAAAGGAATTTTGATGTAAAAACATATATAATCGATTTTAGGTAGCTTAGGTTAGGGTTTTAGAGCTTTGAGAGCTCATTTCTTCCTTTCTTCTTGGATTGACACCCATTTGGGCTTGTAATTTGTGCTACCATCTTCCATCTCCATTAATATAGTGTGTATTTACTTTATTCTTGCTTTCTAGTTAATTTTCATGCTTTCATAATTAGGTTTACTTGCTTTCTTTCCTAACTTTCTAGTGTAGATTTATCGCGTTTATTTACTGCGTTTCTTTACCGCGTTTTTAACATGCTTTCTAGATAATTTAGTCTAGGTTATTTTTGAATGGAACTCACTCGGGTTGACGCGTTGCTTTGCTTTGGTGATGGTATTTACGGGTCTATTTCGGGTGCGTTGTCCTAGTTATTGCGCCTAGAAGATTTGACGGGGCATATCATGTATGTCCCGTGCTTACGACCTTGCGTGCGCAATTCCCGAGATATTTGTTGACGCCAAAATCATATTAGGCTTTTATGCGGATTTAGGGGCGTGACAACCCTTGGTTCAATTAACTGTCGAAACGAGACGCATTAGTAATAACTCATCGACCCACATGACCATTTTATACAAATTAACGCGGGTGAGGGATATTCGACGCAACCTATAATTTTACCGCTTTGTTAATCTAGTTTCAATACACTCGCCTAGATTAATCATTTCCCTTTTTGCATATTTTCTTTTTAGTTTGTAAACCACCTTTTACACTTTTATTTAGGAGTATTAAATCAAGTAAATTCTAGCAACTCGTCTCAGTGGATCTTTAGATACCCGACTTACCGCTATACTCACCAGTTGAGTGTAGTCGTAATTTAGATTTTTTTATTGAGGAGGTGAACAGAAAACAACGACCAGCGTTTGACACGCGCTACTTTTCACCCTCGATCAAAATGGCGCCGTTACCGGAGATGAATTTGTTTTAGACTTTATTTGATTTAGTATTTCATAGTATTTTCTTTCAATTTGAATTATTTGCTAATATTTTTCCAGGCCTTCCACATTTGAGCACTTAGAAACGCTTGAATTTTTCCCGCGTGCACCTACTTTGTGGAATTCGCCATTTCGAGCCATTTTTGGGGTAAGCATGTCTTATTCCAATTCTTTCGGTAATCATTATGATAATTCTCATAATTCTGGCAATCCTATGACTTTCGATGAATACTTAGAATCCCAAAGAATTACAAATTCAAATATGACTTTGGGCGAGTATAACGAAAGTCAAAACTTAGGTTATTGGAATTTTGATGATGATGATAATGATTTTGGGCCTTTACCACCTTATAATAGGAATTTTGAAACAAATTGCAATAGTTTTCAAAATTCCTATAATAATGAGTTTTCGTTTAAGTTCGATGGTAATTTTCAAAGTTCCCATTTTCAAGGATCCGAACCTCGACCTATGACTTTTGATGAGGGCTTGCGCAGGCTTGAGAATGAGAAAATTGAAAATCATTATCGGGAAGAAAATCGTTGTTGGGAACATGAGTTGAATTTATTATTTGAATCCGACGACGATTTTGCTTCCGAGACTTTCGAAGTCGAAGAATGTTTTGAACCAAATGAGAATTTTGTGCCTACTTTGGAACAAACCATTCTAGACTTTGCCCATTGCTTAATAGATATTGAAAGTGAGGATGAAAATGACGTAATATCTATTTGCAATGAAATGATTTCTTCTTTGGCCCCCAAAGAAGAACATTTCATTGAAAATGATATTATTTCCTTCGAAACTCAATCTTCATGCGATGATTATTCATCTCATGAGTTTGAATTTCTTTCATCCCCATTTTCATTCTCTGTTATCACACCGTCACAAGTACCCGATGATTCGGTTTCAAACTTTAATGTTTTAAACCTTTTCACCGATGAGGAGTACTTGCTCAAGTCGCGTTCCACGATCGCATGTGTACCTTCATGTGCGCCGCCCCCCATTCCAATTTCAAAATACTTGGGAGGATATTCAGCTTTTCTCGGTCCCCACATTGTTTTGTCACCCGTTCAATCCAAATCCCCCATCGTCCCTCCAAAAATTTTAATTGACGATGGTTCCTTTCTTCCACTTTACACATGCCTTCCGTTGTTCAAATGGAATTCATATTTTTCAGAAGGCATGCTTGTATGTGAGGGTACACTGGTTATCCTCCAAAGTCAAATAGTTTTTATGGTGGACCCTAAGCAATTTAGACTTCTAGTGTACAATTAGTGTGAACCCTAAATAGTAGGTTGTATATAGTTAGCTTTTTATTCTTTCTTTCTTTTATTTTTTCTTTCTTTTTATTTTTTTCTAGTGTAATTAGTTAACTTTTTGTTATTTGTTTTTGCTATGATCGGTACTAACTTGTCTTGTAGATTCTTTGGACTTGTTCTTATGGGGATCGCTCAAATTTTGGATAATATCGCTCTTTTCCTCTCTTTAACTTGGTTCTTAATTCACATTGAGGACAATGTCAGGTTTTAAGTTAGGGGGTGTGGGATATTCTATCCATTTCTTTATTTAGTCCATGTTTTTGCTCACATGTTAGTTACTTAGTATGCTTTTCTTAGAAAAATTAAAAAAATTTCAAAAAGATTTTCTTTCTTTTTTCTCCTTTATTGGGCATTTTGCCTTTGTTTTCGATGATAAATTTTAATAATTGCCCGATCCAATAGACAATCCAATGATGCATGTTCTCTATTTTAGAAGTTATTAGACTTTAGTCCTCGATTATTGATATTATGAATAACTTGATGAATTAAACTTTAATCCTATGAGCACATGCACTTTCTTGCCTTAATGATTTGGTTTAAGATTTTTATAACTCGATAATCTTTTGTTGCATTGTATATACTTACACCGAGTAAGATTTATACCTTTCGTCGTTTGTGAGTGTTATACACTTTTCTTTCCTCTTTGAAAACGTTGAATTCGTCGGTAATCTCTCTATTCTTTCATTTGATCGTTCATTAAGTGAGTTCATACTTGAAATGTATTATTTGATCATGATTTTCATATATTGTTTTGACTCGAGAATTGCGTAAACTTTTGGAAATGATCATAGGTCCTCTTTGTTATATCACCCATATTGACCTTGACCTCACCTTATATGTTTACCTTTATTAACCCCTTTGAGCCTAAATATAGCCTTTCGTTTCATAACCCAATCCCATAACCAACTCCACATTGGAGTTTTAAACCATATATACACTTTCCATACCTTTGTTTGGAATGTTGCTTGGGATTGAATGTTGTTGTTGTGATGTCGGTTGCAATTTAGGCATATGAGAGTAAAGAAAAGAGAAAAGAAAGAAGTGAAAAAGAGAAGAAAAAGAGAAAGCAAAAGCAAAAGAAAACAAAAGAGAACATGAAAAAAAGAAGAAAATAAAAGAAAGAGAAAGTTGTTAGTGTTCTGTATATAGTTCAATAAGCTTTGATTACTCTCCCCGATGATATATTCAATGACTTTTTGGAACTTATTTTCCAATTTTGATATTGCCCGCATTTTCCCATTATCCCGAGTTTTCATCCCCGAACACTTTGAATCCATACATACATATCCTTCATTTCATACCCAAGCCAAACCTACATTACAAACCTATTAAAGTCTTATGTGATCTTAGGTTGATGTAATTCAAAATTCCTAATAGTTTCGATAATCTGTGAAAATGCATTTCACCTCCTTTAATGTGCGGTATCTTTCATTGAGATTACAATTTTTCAGTTTATATATAGCGTTCTTCATTTGTGACATGTGTGTGGCCTAGTGTCCATTTACATTTACTCTTTTTGCCCGCATGTTCCGTGTGTTACCTCCCTGTTTCAAGTAAATTCATTTGATGAGTGTAATGCCCGTGAAGATTGAATTTATTCTTGCCTTTATGATTAACCGGTTTATATAAGTTTTCGCCAAATCATACTTTTCATGTGCTCGCTCCCCCTCCCACATTTTAAGGTTTCAATTCTATGAGGTGCATTCTATAATGTTAATGATTCAGACTTTTGTTTGAATCCGTTCAATGTGCTAATAATGCGTATGAAATCCTTTTCGCTTTGGTTGGGCTTGTCTCATGTTGGGTTGGGCTTATTTTGAGGAAACCATGTGATGTTTGTGGGTATCATCCCTGAAAACCCTTACGAGACGACACTCGTCCACTAGGGTGACCTAGGGGTTTAACGGCTCACTGCATACACTAAATGCAATTGAATCGCACGTGAAAGTGGCCTTATGATTTTATACCATACTTTTATACTATCTCCTACTTTTGGTTTGCTTGTAGTTCTTGTTGCATCCTATTTCAATTCTAGGGACTAGCAATGTGTAAGTTAGGAGGTGTGATTTATGCAAATATTGCGTATTTCATCCCTCGAACCGACGCATTTTAGCCCCCTCATGTATCTTATTCCCTATATTTATGCTCGTTAACCAGACAACCTCGGATTTCTACGTTAACATGTTTTGCAGGGGTTAATTGAGCTTTTATAGGTATTTGGATGCTAAGTGTGAAGTTCGGACGCATTCCGCTCGATTTTCGTACGCGATTGCACGTTTAAGGGAATTTTAGTCTTTTCACAGCTTGGGCACCTGGAGCAACATCTCACGGAAGTTTTAATCCTCCTCACAAGCTTCACGTGGCAGCAAACAGTGCCCGATTCCGATTCAGAACGAAGAAGTTACGATGATTTTAGCGGAAGGGAAATGCAAACATGCCAAAATAGGAGGAAAGGAGTTGCAGACCTGCTTGAACGATCGATCGATCCTTCAATTTTTGCAATTCGTGGGGAGACAGTGGGCTAAAATTTTCACCATCGATCGATCGATCACAAGGGATCGATCGATCGATCCCCTATTTTCTGCAGATATTTTGGCTTTTATTTTCTTTTTCCTTTTCTTTTCTAATTTAAATCGATTTTAGGTAGCTTAGGTTTTAGATGTTTGAGAGCTTATTTCTTAATTTCTTCTTGGATTGACACCCATTTGGGCTTGTAATTTGTGCTACCATCTTCCATCTCCATTAATATAGTGTGTATTTACTTTATTCTTTCTTTCTAGTTAATTTACATGCTTTCATAATTAGGTTTACTTGCTTTCTTTCCTTGCTTTTTAGTGTAGATTTACCGCGTTTATTTACTGCGTTTCTTTACCGCGTTTTTAACATGATTTCTAGATAATTTAGTCTAGGTTATTTTTGAATGTAACTCACTCGGGTTGACGCGTTGCTTTGCTTTGGTGATGGTATTTACGGGTCTATTTCGGGTGCGTTGTCCTAGTTATTGCGCCTAGGAGATTTGACGGGGCATATCATGTATGTCCCGTGCTTACGACCTTGCGTGCGCAATTCCCGAGATATTTGTTGACGCCAAAATCATATTAGGTTTTTATGCAGATTTAGGGGCGTGACAACCCATGGTTCAATTAACTGTCGAAACGAGATGCATTCGTAATAACTCGTCGACCCACGTGACCATTTTATACAAATTAACTCGGGTGAGGGATATTTGATGCAACCTATAATTTTACCGCTTTGTTAATCTAGTTTCAATACAATCGCCTAGATTAATCATTTCCCTTTTTGCATCTTTTCTTTTTAGTTTGTAAACCACCTTTTACACTTTTATTTAGGAGTGTTAAATCAAGTAAATTCTAGCAACTCGTCTCAGTGGATCTTTCGATAGCCGACTTACCACTATACTCACCAGTTGAGTGTAGTCGTAATTTAGGTTTTTGTATTGAGGAGGTGAACAAAAAACAACGAACGACATTTGACATGCGCTACTTTTCACCCTCGATCAAAATGGGTTGATGCGTTGCTTTGCTTTGGTGATGGTATTTACGGGTCTATTTCGGGTGCACTGTCCTAGTTATTGCGCATAGGAGATTTGACGGGGCATATCATGTATGTCCCATGCTTACGACCTTGCGTGCGCAATTCCCGGGATATTTTTTGACACCAAAATCATATTAGGCTTTTATGCGGATTTAGGAGAGTGACAACCCTTGGTTTAATTAACTGTCGAAACGAGACGCATTCGTAATAACTCGTCGACCCACGTGACCATTTTATACAAATTAACTCGGGTGAGGGATATTCGACGTAACCTATAATTTTACCGCTTTGTTAATCTAGTTACAATACACTCACCTAGATTAATCATTTCTCTTTTTGCATATTTTCTTTTTAGTTTGTAAACCACCTTTTACACTTTTATTTAGGAGTATTAAATCAAGTAAATTCTAGCAACTCATCTCAGTGGATCTTTTGATACCCGACTTACCGCTATACTCACCAGTTGAGTGTAGTCGTAATTTAGGTTTTTGTATTAAGGAGGTGAACAGAAAAAAACGACCGGCGTTTAACACGCACTACTTTTCACCCTCGATCAAAGGGCTACCACTTCTCGATTCAGTAACATCCGAGGAAGGCGAATGTGGTAGGAGATGCTTTGAGCCGTAAACCGACTGTCACTTTGATAGCTTTGTGGGAAGATCTTGGGGAAGCGTTACCCAAATTTTAGGTGGAGAGATGAAGTACCTTATGTAGGTGCTAAAATTCCACAAAGATTAATTCCAATTGACTAGATTCAGATGGGAGAAAAAAATCACACAATATCACAACACAAGAATATATGTCGTTCAATAATATGCCTACGTCCACAAGGTGTTTATCTCCTTCTTATTAATTAGTTCGTAATAATAATAATTAGGTGGCACTTTTCCCATGGGTGAGGGTCCTATTTATAGGGAATATAAGGTGAATAATACGCGTAGGACTATACGAGCTCTAGATGTGGTTTCAGCTTGATCGAATTGATCTTGCCCCGAGATTCTCGCTGATTGGGATCTCCTTCTTATCCATTCTTCTAGGAAAGTCTCACCTAATATTAATAACTCAAATTACTTGGATAAATCACCCATAATTGACCCTAAAGATTTACAGTCTAAGAATGTGAAGAGGTTTGATTGCCGATGAGAGTTGATTTTAATCAGCAGTAGATCTTGATCGCCAACTCTGGATTAGTTTTGAAGTACACCAACACTTGTGAGATTTTTGGATCAAAACCCCTTTTTAATTCTACCCATTGAGTGTTTAATGACACACTTGTAATTTAACCTGACTTTCAAAGGGTACACTGGTAAAAAGCACATGAAAAGACCAGAGGTTAGGGTACGTCTACCAACAGTTGCCTTAGGTCTTATTTTAACTAATGAGTAGCATTTAAAGTTGAACCAAACGATTCGTAAGATATTATATCTATCGCCATTTTGCATTTTACTTCAAGAATTCAAGGCATCAGAAGCTCCCCAGTTTATCTTCACTTATAAATCTTTTTCATTATCTATTTTCTCACGATAATTTTATTTTGGAATTGTCATCTTCTTTTGCTTTCTTAGAATCTTCTTGAGTTTAAAAGAATGGTGTATGCTATGAATGCCAAAACCCTTGGAGATTTTTGGAAAAAAAATTCAATCCCTAATTGGGTAGAAATCGAATGTGCCAAGGAAATGTATTCACTCGAAACAGGGAGGTAACACACGGGCATAAAGAGTAAATGCAAATGGAAATTAGGTCTCACACATGTCACAAATGAATAACGCTATATATAAAATGAAAAATTGTAATCTCAATGAAAGATACCGCTCATTAAAGGATGCAAAATGCATTTTCACAGATTATCAAAACTATTTCAACCTTTGAATTACATCTTACTTAAGATCACATAGGACTTTATAGGGTTGTAATGTAGGTATGACTAGGGTACGAAATGAAAGGAATGTATGTACGGATTCAAAGCGTCCGGGATGAAAACTTGGAATAATGGGAAAATGCGGGCAATATCAAACCTTGGAAAATAAGTTCCAAAAAGGCATTAGATATATAAATTGGAGAGCGATCAAAGCTTATTGAACTATATACAACATTTACCACTTTCTCTTTCTTTTCTTTTCTTCTTTTCTCATTTTTCTCTTTTTGTTTTCTTTTGCTTTTTGCTCTCTCTTTTTCACTTCTTTCTTTTCTTTACTTTTCTCACTCTCAAATGCCTACATTGCAACCGCAACACAACAACATCATTCAATCCCAAGTAACATTCCAAGCAAAGGTATGAAAGGTGTATGTATGGTCTAAAACTCCAATTTAGAGTTGGTTATGGGATTTGGGTTATGAAACGAAAGGTTATATTTAGGCTCAAAGGGGTTAATGAGGGAAAACATTTAAGGTGAGGTCAAGGTCAATATGAGTGATATAACAAAGATTGCCTATGATCATATCCTAAAGTTTACGCAATTATCGAGTCCAAATAAACTTTGAAAATCATGCTCAAGTAATACATTTCATATATGAACTCAATTAATGAACGATCAATGAAAGAATAGAGAGATTACCAACGAATTCAACGTTTTCAAAGAGGAAAGAATAATGTATAGCACTCACAAACGACGGAAGGTACAAAGCTTACTCGGTGTAAGTTTATACAATGCAACAAAAGATTACCGAGTTATAAAAATCTTAAACCAAATCAATAAAACAAGAAAAGTGCATGTGCTCATGGGATTAAAGTTTAATTCATGAAGTTATTCATAATATCAATAATTATGACTAAATTCTAATAACTTCTAAAATCGAGAACATGCATCATTGAGTTGTCAATTGGATCGATAAATTATTGAAATTTATCATCGGAAACAAAGGCAAAATGCCCAATAAAGGAGAAAAAAGAAAGAATTTTTTTTTGAATTTTTTTTAAATTTTCTAAGAAAAGCATACTAAGTAACTAACATGTGAGTAAAAACATGGACTAAATAAAGAAATGGATAGAATATCCCACTCCCCCTAACTTAAAACCTGACATTGTCCTCAATGTGAATTAAGAACCAAGTTAAAGAGAGGAAAATAGCGATATTACCCAAAATTGGAGCGATCCCCATAAGAACAAGTCCAAAGAATCTACAAAAAAAGTTAGTACTGAGCATAGAAAAAACAAATAACAAAAAGTTAACTAATTACAAAAGACTAAATTAAATAGGAAAGATAAGATAAAAAGCAAGAAAGAATAAAAAGCTAATTATAAACAACCTACTATTTAGGCTTCACACTAACTATACACTAGAAGTCTAAATATGTGAGGGTCCACCATGAAAACGATTTGACTTTGGAGGATAACCGGTGTACCCTCACTCTCAAGCATGCCTTCCAATAAATAAGAATTCCGTTTGAACAGCGGAAGGCATGTGTAAGGCATAAGAAAGGAACCATCGTCAATTAAAAGTTTTGTAGGGACGATGGGGGATTTGGATTGAATGGGTGACAAAAACATGTGGGGACCGAGAAAAGCAGAATATCCTCCTAAAGATTTAGCAAGTGGAATGGGAGGTGGCGCACATGAGGGAAAAGATGCCTTCATGGAAAGAAACTCGAGCAAGTACTCCTCATCGATGAAAGGGTTGAACATTTTAAAGTTCGGCACCGATTCATTGGGTACTTGTGACAGTGTGATAACGGAGAATGAAAATGGGGAGGAAAGAAATTCAAACACAAGAAATGATTTATCATCGTTCAAAGTTGGAATTTCAAAGGAGATATGATCATTTTCAATGAAACTTTCTTCTTAGGGATCCAAATATAAAATCATCTCATTGAAAATGGATACTACATCCGTTTCATACTCACTTTCATTCTCAATTAAAAGGTGGGCCAAGTGATAAATGGTTTGTTCCAATTTAGGCATAAAGTCCTTAATTGGTTCAAAACATTCTTCGACTTCAAAAGTCTCTAAAGAAAAATCGTCGTTGGATTCGAATAATAAATCCAAGTCTTGCTCCCAACAACGATTTTCTTCCCGATAACGTTTTTTATACCTCTCGTTCTCAAGCATGAACAAACCCTCGCCGAAATTCATAGACCTAGGTGTGGATTCTTGAAAACGAGGAGTTTGAAAATCATTATCGGCACCAAAGTTAAACTCATTATTATAGGAATTTTGAAAACTATTGTAATTCGTTTCAAAATTCCTATTATAAGGAGGTAGAGGCCCAAAATCATTATCATCCTCCTCAAAATACATGCACTTTAAAGCTTGATTTTTGTAATACTCGCCCAATGCCATTTTAGATGTTGCAATTTTTTGGGATTTTAAGTATTGACCAAAAGTCAAAGGTTTGCAAGAATTTTGAGAATTATCATAATGATTACCGAAAGAATTGGAATAAGAAATGCTTACCCCAAAAATGGCTTGAAGAGGCGAATTCCACAAAGTAGATGCACGAGCAAAAAATTCAAGCGATTCTTGATGCTCAAATGTAAAAGTCCTACAAAAATGTTAGGCAAAAAATATAAATAGAAAGAAAATACTACGAAATACTAAATCAAATAAATTCCTAAAAAAACTCATCCCCGGTAATGACGCCATTTGATAGATAGGGTTTTGCCGCGACGAGAGAGTCACCTGCGCGCCGATCGTGTTATATTCGGCTCACCTGCTCTATACAAAAATCTAAACTTATGACTACACTCAACAGGTGAGTATCGCGGCCAAGTCCGGGTATCAAAAGATCCACAAAGACGAGTTGCTAGAATTTATGAGGTTTAATACTCCTAAATAGAAGAGTAAAAGATAAATTACAACAAAAAGGAAAAGATGCAAAAAGGGAAATGATTAATCTAGGCGAGTGTATTTAAACTAGATTAACAAAGCGAATAAAACTATAGGTTGCGTCGAATATCCCTCACCCGAGTTAATTAGTATAAAATGGTTACAGGGGTTGACGAGTTATTAAGATTACGTCTCGTTTCGACAGTTAATTGAATCAAGAGTTGTCACACCCCTAAATTCGCATAAAATCCTACTACGATTTTGGCGTCAACAAATATTTCGAAAATTACGCACGCAAGGTTGTAAGGACAGAACATACATGATATGCTCTGTCAAATCTCGTAGGCATAATAACTAGGACAACCCACCCAAAATAAACCCATAAAATCCATCACCAAAGCAAAGCAACACATCAACCCGTGTGAGTTCAATTCAGACACAACCTAGACTAATTTAGCTAGAAAGCATATTACAAATGCGGTAAATAAACGTAGTAAATAAACGCGATAAAATTACACTAGAAATCAATAAATGAAAGCATGAAAATCTAATTATGAAAGCATGTAAATTTAACTACAAAGAAAGAATTAAGGAAAATACACAATATATTAATGGAGAGGGAAGATGAAAGTACAACTTACAAACCCAAATGGGTGTCAATCCAAGAAAAAACGAAGGAGAAGCTCTCAAATCCCCAAACCCTAACCTAAAACTCTCTAAAATCTAATATATATCTGATATTTACAACAAAAATCCTTTATATAGTCAAAGCAATTAAATTAGAAAAGAAATGGAAAAAGAAAAAAAAAGAACCGAATTGGCAAATATTTGGGAGGATCGATCGATCGATCAAGACCATTGATCGATCGATAGAGCAGGTCCCAACCTTCTGTCTCAATTCGTAGGCTTAACTTCAAACCGCGGTCGACCGACACTCTGTTTTTGGCAGCTATTGGTCCATGAAGAGGGGGGAAAGGGTAGCAAACGGAAATTACCATATCTTCTTCGTTCGGACTCCAAACGACGCACTGTTTATGGCCACACGATGCTAACTCAACGAACTATGCATCCGTGGAATTTCCATGAACTAGAAAATAAATGTGAATTGACTAAAATGCCCTTGAAGTAGCATCTAGGGACGAAACTTCTTCGAAATGCAAGGGTTCCTCACTTTTAGCGTTCCAATACCTATAAAAGCATAATTAACCCCTGCAAAGCATGTATATATCCAAATATAAGGTTGTATGGTTTATGATCATAAATATAGGCATTTAGGACTGTAAAAGTGCTAGAATGCATAAAGATATAGGGAAAAAATATGTAATATTTGATACGAATCAGATACCTCTAAGGAGATTAGGATTCCCCTGGATTCGATTCCAGTCGTTCATGAGTTTTTGGATCTATTACAGGAGATACCGGGCCAACCCCCCAGTCGAGAGATAGATTTCATCATAAACTTGATGCCGGGAACTCGACCGATAGCACGTGCACCGTATCGTATGGCTTCTATGGAGATGAGGGAGTTACGAGATCAAATAGAGCATCTGTTAGGCTAGGGATTCATTCATAGGAGCACCTCACCTTGGGGCGCTCCGGTGTTATTTTTGAAGAAGAGAGATGGTTCACTGAGGTTATGCATGGATTATTGGGAGTTGAATAAGGTCACGATACGAAATAAATACATGTTACCCCGAATCGATGACCTGTTCGACCAGTTGAGAGGAGCAACCTTCTTTTCGAAGATAGATTTGAGATCAGGATACCATCAGCTATGGATTAGGGAGAAGGATGTGTTGAAGACTACTTTCTTGACGAGATATGGGTCCTATGAGTTCAGAGTCATGCCGTTTGGGTTGACAAATGCTCCAACCATATTCATGGACTTGATGAATCGAGTGTTCAGAGAGTTCTTGGATCAATTTGTCATCATTTTCATAGATGACATCTTGAGTTATTCACACACTAAAGAGGAGCATGCCGATCATTTGAGGCATGTTCTTCAGAATCTACAAGAGCATCAGTTGTATGCTAAGTATGAGAAGTGAGGATTTTAGTTACGAGAGGTACAGTTTTTGGGGTATGTTGTGTCTAAATTAGGGATATCGGTTGACCCGAGCAAAGTGTCGGCAATGAGGGAGTGGGGACAACCTACGACACCGATATAGGTGCATAGTTTCTTGGGGTTAACCGGGTACTATAGAAGATTCATTCGAGACTTTTTGAAGATAGAGGGTCCATTGACGAATCTGACTCATAAGGGAGTACCGTATGTATAGGATGATGCTTGTCAATTGGCTTTTGATGAGCTAAAAGATAAGTTAACTTCAGCACCAGTTCTTTCTTTGCCCAAGCCGAGAGTGGAGTACTTGGTGTACACCGATGCCTATTTACGGGGACTCAGGGGAGTACTTCAATAAGAGGATCAGGTTATAGCTTTTGCCTCCTGTAAGCTTAAGACTCACGAAAGGAATTACTCCACCCATGAACTAGAGCTTGCAGAAGTCGTGTTTGCATTACGAATTTGGAGACATTACTTGTTGGGGGAGAAGTTTTACTTGTTCACAGACCACAAGTCAATGCAATACTTATTCACTCAGCGAGATTTGAACATGCGTCAGCGCAGGTGGATGGAGTTTATGAAAGACTACCAGTTCGAAATACAGTACCATCCGCGGAAGGCTAACGTAGTACTGATGCGTTAAGTCGTCGACTGGTAGGTGATGTAGAGAAAGTATGAAGAGTGAAGTGGAAAGAATTGGGTCACTAGGATGCGATAACCCATTCCTTTATATTGTCATGTCAGTCACACCCGAAATTGTTATGAGGGTGGTACAGGCACAAGCAGCAGAGATGTTTTGTCAGGAGAAGATTATACGACTCTTAACTGAGGGAGCTAAGTCCTATTCTGTGAGTTTTGATGGGGGTTTGAGGTTTAATGGGAGATTGGTGGTCCCAAAAGGATAGGACTTACGTCATGCAGTTATGAAGCAGTCGCATGGATCCAGATTTGTGGTACATCCCGGAGGGGATAAGATGTACCAAGATATGAGGCACCAGTACTAGTGGAGTGGGATGAAGAATGATATTACTGAGTTCATGTCCAAATGTTCTACTTGTCACATGGTAAAGGTGGACCACCAGAGACCGCCAGGGTTAGTTCAGTCGTTAGAGATACCTACGTGGAAATGGGAGAGTATTTCCATAGACTTCATTACTGGATTGCCTATATCACAGCGGGGTCATGATTCCATATGGGTGATTGTGGATCGGTTGACCAAGGTCGCTCATTTTCTGCCAGTACGGACGGACTACACCACGGGTTAATATGCATAGTTATTCATTGCCGAGATCATTAGGCTATATGGGGTGCCCCTGGATATTGTGTCTAATAGAGATAAGATTTTTGTGTCGCGCTTATGGGAGAGCTTTCAGGAGGCCATGGGTACAGAGTTGAGATTGAGTTCAGCTTATCACCCACAGATGGATGGACAAACATAGCGTACCAATCAGATGCTGGAGGATATGCTACACATGCGTGTCCTTAATTTTGGAGGAGGTTGGGAGCCGTATCTTCCACTGGTGGAGTTCACTTATAATAAATTCTATTAGTTCACGATCGGCATGGCCCCATTTGAAGCGATGTATGGCAGGCCTTGTCGTTCTCCCACTTGTTGGCTAGAGGTGGGGGACAACAAATTTCTCAAACTAGAAGTAATTCAGGAGACTTCAGCTAGGATTGAGCTTATCAGGAGTCGCATTCGAGTAGCCCAGGACTGGAAGAAAATCTATGCCGATGCAAAACGGTCTTTTCGAGAGTTTGGCGTGGGGGACCAAGTACTACTGCGTGTGTCTCCTATAAGAGGAGTAATGAGGTTTGGAAAGAAGGGGAAGTTGGCTCTGAGATATGTGGGACCATTTTCCATTATCGAGAGGATTAGTACGGTGGCATACAGATTGGGTCTGCCAGAGCACTTGCACCGAATTCATGATGTATTCCACATCTCGTCGTTGAGACAATATCTTCGGGATGATATCGCCCACACTCACATCGCGATAAAGGAGATTGACTTACAGCCCGACAGTTCTTACGAGGAGAGACCAGTGGCTATCCTAGACCATAACGAATGAAAATTGAGATCGAAGGTAGTTCCACTTGTACGGGTCCGGTGGGAGCATCATAATGTGGAGGAGTCCACTTGGGAGCACGAGGTAGATATGCGTGAAAGATATCCAAATCTATTTTTACCAGGTATGCCTCACTTTTTGAATTGCGGGATGAAATTCCGTTATTAGGGGGGGAGTATGTAATACCCATTATTTTTATGGCTTTTAAGTTGGGGATTTATTAAATTTAAATTGAGAAATTAATTTAATATAAATCCAAAAATTATTTTAAATATTTACCTAGATGATGAGAGTTAGGAATTATTGGGAATGTTTTGAATATTACTTAATGGGTAGAGTAATATGTATAATTGAATTTATAAAAATTTCCACGAGTGAATAATATGACAATTATGGAAATTAAGTCGAGACGCGCCTGTGTCGTGTCGGGACTAAATTATTATTTTAATAAGTGAATAAATTAGTCGCTCGTGTGGTTATTTTGAGTGCGCCAAAGTGTCTGAAAGGGTCGAGATAGTAAAAAAAGTGTACCCGGGAGTTTAGTTTGGGTCTCGGGGCGTTTTTAGGCCTAATTGGCATCCCGGGAGGGTATTATAGTCATTTTGTATTTTTGGGTAATTAAACCCACAAATTTTCCTAGGTTATATCAGCTATTAGAGGTTATCTTTTAGGGTTAATAATCACAGAAACATAAGAACGGACATTAGAGAAGAAGGTAGGAATCTTTCCAAGAAATCCAATGCCAACAACCCATTCGATTGCACCATCACCACCGTCGAAATATAGATCGTAAGACGAGGAGCGCAACCATATTCTCATCACAAACAAATCATAAATTAGAATTGAGAGAGTATTGCGCGTGCGCTCAAATAAGAAATTATATAATTAAATTCAATTTAACCCAAATAAACCCTAAACAAGCAACAAGGTGTGATTTAATCAAGAAGTAGATCATGGAGATTAATCAAACACACACAATTGAGGAAAAATACCCCAAAGGGGAAAAACCATTTATTTTCATTATAATATTGTAACTGTACAATTTTGGATTACAATGAAAATACAAGTGACTAAGAATTACCCTCAGGTATCGGATTCTATAGTCGGCGGCTGGAAATATCCCTTTCCAGGAGGGCTGCAATGAAGAAGAAGAACGGTCTTGTCCACAAGGGTTGAACAGCAACTGGTTGTGCTCTTGGGTTACCAAAAGTGATTCACAAATGTATGAGCAGTTGTGTGAATCAAACCATGAGTTTTGAAACTCATAAAAGTGAAGACTTTTTGGTTTTTGAACTCTGAAAATCGTGTGTATAAGTCTTAGAAACCAACTCCCCGTAGTGGAATTTAAATAAGAAGTCCTGGGCCTTGAAAATCTGAACATGATCTGTTTTGTGTTTATCCCAGGCAGACCGGTCCGGGTCTGAGGCGGATCGGTCCGGGTAGGCGGACCGGTTCTTTTTATTTTTGGCTTCTTCGGTTCGCTTGCGGTCCGGGGTGTACTGGCTTTTCAGCAGGCGGACTGATCCGGTAAAGGGGCGGACCGGTCCGGGGTCGGATCGGTTTGTTTTCTCTGGGCGAACCGATCTGGCCTGTCAGACTTTGATTCCTCTTCTTCTTTTGATATTCGGATCCGTTGATGACTGTATGAATCTTGAATTTCTTCAATGGTGTAACGACGTACGACATAACAAATTGATAATGGGAAAAAATGTCCTTACAAATCTCCCTCTATGTCTATGCTGGTACATACATAAAAACAAACATCCTAATTATCAACCAACAAAAAATGCCTATACAAATCTACCTTTTCATGAACCCAAAACTGGAAAGATACAATTGAATAAGACTTCAACGTTTGCTCTTCGAATCTTCAGGAATCTCAACACTTTTCTCATCAGGGTGTGCAATCCAATGATAATCCATGTAGTACCTACACACATGAGAAAAACAAAAATACCAAGTGACGTATCGAGTTTGAAATGAGATAAACAGATATGCCAATATGCTAATTGGTGATAAACAACTCAACACTACAAAACTCCCCCTTAAGTGATAATTCTTTCTCCCCCTTTTTATGATGTCCCCAAATAGACAAATGAGAGAAATAATGCAAACAAGCAATGACGGGGTGTCACAAGGAAATACACAAATATTTTTTGAATTTTTCAAAATTTTTTCAAACAAAATCACACCATGAATGAACACAAAACAACCAAGTCGATGATAGCGTAAATGAATGGGTGTGAACAAATTCGATGGGAAAATCAATGCAAACAAACATGACATATGTGCACGATGAATATCGGATACTCCTAATGAATGAACTCAAATGCTTCCTTTGGTGTAAAAGAATGGTAATAAGTGATATTCACTCAATCATATCAACAAATCAAAGCTCAAAGTGATTTTCACACCAATAACGTCCAAAATGTTTTCATGCTTTTTCAGGACTGTCAAGGAAATGCAAACCCGTTTAAACATTTTCCAACCAAACTCCCTCAGATATATATTTTGAATATAGGTATACTAAATTCTCAAACTTTGGAGAAATGATGGTGAAACCTAAATGGCCCATATTTGGCATGAATTTCTTTTTATTGCCTTTAAATTTTTCAGGGCTCTTTTAACCTCTTTGGACCTCGGATATTAAAATTCCTCCATTTTTAGGTCCTTTAAACGGTGGCTTTTGCGCAAAGGATATATAATTACCTTTCGCAGGCCCGCCCCGTTCTTAAACAAACACTCAGTCTCACCAAAACGGTTTTTACATGCATTCCAATCTTGTCAAGTTTTATAGCATATTGTAAGTTGTATAGACAGAATTGAGATGGAAACACTCAAGCCAATATGTGATAGATAAGTGCAATAATAAAATATAGCCGTACATGTGTGCAATAAAGGAGATAGGAGTCAAACATGTAGGAAAATATCACTAATTACATCTCAAAGACTCCATACTATGTAAAGCACATTGATGAAATGATGTAGCGTCTCAAATCTCTATCAAACAGTCACATGGATAAATGGAATGAGGGTGTGACTTGGCTATCTTAAATGTTCATCCATAAAAGGTGCATACAAAATACAAAAATCTTTTTGTGTTTTTCTTGAAATATTAATATACAAAAACAAAAATCTTTTTGGATTTTTTTAACAGAATAAATAAATAGCTGTACAACAAAACAATGATACATATAAAACAAACTAGCAATAGGAAGCATATGATATGAACATGAAAAAGCATCCTATTCTAGACATGGACCAACCTCTCAGTCAACTGTGCAAATACCCAAAGACTTCCTAAGACTCTCAAATCTAAGGGCATCTAAAGGTTTCGTGAAAATATCAGCTAACTGACGATCGGTAGGAACAAAACTCAGGGATACGACTTTCTCCTCAACAAGCTGTCGTATAAAGTCCTCGCGTATCCTGATGTGCTTGGTGCGCGAATGTTGGATGGGATTGCGGGATATGTGTATCGCACTCGTATTATCACAGGAAATGATCACGGTGTCCTGTGAAATCCCATAATCGGCCAACATTTGCTTCATCCACAAGAGTTATGTGCAACAACTCCCGACGGCTATGTACTCAGCCTTCGCAGTGGATAAAGAGATGGAATTTTGCTTCTTGCTCAGCCAGGAGACAAGAGCAGAACCAAAATAGAAACACCCACCAAAAGTGCTCCTACAACCATCTACATCCCCGGCCCAATCGGCATCTGAGTAGGCGGACAAACGGTCATCAGTATCAAAGGAACACCAAATACCGTATGAGAGAGTCCCACTCACGTATTTAATAATACGTTTTAGAGAAAGTAAATGTGACTCTTTCGGGGACGCTTGATATCGCGCACAGACTCCAACACTAAAGGCTATATCGAGACGACTGACAGTCAAGTAAAGAAGACTACCTATCATACTCTGATATAAGGTTTGCTCTACGTCCTTGCCTGAAGTGTCCTTACTAAGCTTGGTAGTGGTACTCATAGGTGTACGTGCATGCTTAGCGGAGTTTAAACCAAATTTCTTCACCAGGTCTCTAGCATACTTGGATTGGGAGATGAACATCCCATCCTCTAGCTGACGAACCTGGAGACCAAGGAAGAATGTAAGCTCACCAACCATGCTCATCTCAAACTCACTTTTCATCTCCTCCTCAAAGTGGTGAGCATGCTGGGAGCATGTGAATCCAAAGACTATGTCGTCCACATAGACCTAGGCAACCAAAATAGCACCGTCATCTCTCCTAACGAACAAGGTCATATATACTCCCCCTCTCTTGAAGCCACGAGCTAAGAGATAGGAAGTAAGCCTCTCGTACCAAGCATGGGGTGCTTGCTTCAAACCATACAAGGCTTTCCTCAGATAGTAGATGTGCTCCGGGTGCTGAGGGTCTTCAAACCCTTTTGGTTGTTCCACATAAACCTCCTCCTGTAAAATGCCATTCAGAAATGCACTATTGACATCCATCTGATATAACTTGAAGCACAGATGACATGCGAAGGCGAGTAGTAGACGGACGGACTCAAGCCTCGCAACAGGAGCAAATGTCTCCCCAAAGTCTACACCCTCTATCTGTGTATAGCCTTGAGCGACCAACCTAGCTTTGTTTCGGATTATGGTACCATTTTCATCCATTTTATTCTTGAATATCCATCTGGTACCTATCACATTTGTCTCACTAGGTCGGGGGACAAGTTCCCAGACATTATTCTTTTTAAACTGAAGCAACTCTTCCTGCATAGCAGATATTCAGTGTTCATCCTTGAGTGCTTCTTTATGATTCTTGGGCTCGACGTTGGACGTGTAGCAAAAGTGGATAGCAATGTTCTCTAGCTGAGCACGAGTCTTGACTCCAAGAGAGGGATCACCAACAATGGCAGAGGGGTTATGACTCTTGCGAACCCAAGCAGGTGTGTCCCCTAGCACATGAGTAGGGTTCACAGAGCGTGAGAGGGGGACAAGTGAATCACTGTCAGAAATGTCCTCATCCTCACACTGAAGGTTAGGATCAATAATCGTCGGCGGTTCGTCATCTTGCACGGTGACGTTTATTGAATCCATAACCTTAGAGCTCTTCAGGTTAAAAACCCGGTATGCTCTACTAGTCGATGAATATCCTAGCAATATTCCCTCGTCGCTCCGGGAGTCACACTTTCCTAATTGCTCTCTATCCCGTAGGATGTAGCATTTACTCCCAAAGACACAAAAATATGCAAGGTTGGGCTTCTTGCCAATCCACAACTCATAAGGTTTCTGAAGTGTGTGTGGACGCAGATAAACCCTATTCACCGTGTGGCATGCAGTAGACACTGCCTCTGCCCAAAATCTCCTAGAAACTTTACGACCTAGAAGCATAGATCTAGCCATTTCCTGGATCGTTCTATTCTTTCTCTCAACAATCCCATTTTGCTGAGGAGTCTTCATAGCAGAAAACTCATGTTTGATCCCAAAGCTATCACAATACAAATCTACCTTTGCTTCCTTAAATTCAGTGCTGTTGTCACTACGTATTCTATTAATAGTGACTCCGTGTTGATTTTGTAGGACACGACACTTGGTCGTTAAAAACTCTACAACATCAGATTTCTCTCTCAAAAAACCTACAATGGAGTACCTGGATAAATCGTCTATCATCACTAGGATATACCTCTTACCACCTAGACTCTCAGTACGAGTGGGACCCATAAGGTCCATGTGTATAAGCTCAAGAACACGAGAGGTGGTAATGGAATACAACTTCCTATGGGGACTACGAATTTGTTTTTCCATCTGACAGGGTCCACAAACCGTCAAAGTTGGCCTTCCAAGAGATGGTAAGCCACGTACTAGGTCCTTTCTTGCTAAGCGAGTGAGATCTCTAATATTTATGTGACCTAGACGTTGGTGCCACAGATCCATAGGAGTGATCGTGGCGCTATTGCAGACAAGTGAGAATGTGGGCTCAGTCCCATAACAATTATCCTTTGTCCTCACCCCTTGCACTAATAGTTTACCGGCTTGATTATAGACCTTACAAGTGTCCCGATCAAACTTTACTGCAAAGTCATCGTCGCACAGCTAGCTAATGCCGAGAAGGTTTACTTTCAAACCTTTGACGTACAAAACATTTTCTAGCTTAGGAAAACCAGGTAAATTGATAGTACCTCATCCTATAATGCTAGACTTGCTCCCATCTCCAAAGGTGACTCTGCCGTCCTGATAATCCTCAAGAGATGTAAAAAATGAGGCATCACCTGTCATATGTCTGGAGCACCCACTATCAAAATACCACTGTGAGGTATTATGTGCTTTGAGAGCAACATGAACAACAAAAGCCTTTTTATCTTTCTTAGGTACCCAAGAGGTGGTGACCTTTTGTTTGCCTTTGTTGTTGTTGGTTTTAGCTGGAATGTGAGAAGCATTCACTAACGACAAAGACATCCGTCGGAATTCTTTTATCAAACTCTGAGATGTGGCAGCTAAGAACTCAACTCGCTCTCTCAGACTAGAAAACTCATCAGTATGATGTGGTGGAGCAGTAGTACGTCGCGTCCGACCCATACTATAGAAAAACTCCCTGAGGTGGCCTTTTCTTTTACAATAAGTACAGAAGAACACAGTCAAAGGCGGACCTTGGTTTGCTTTTCTTGGTCAAACTCTCCTTCGAGGTTTTTGACGATGACCATAAGGAGAGTAGTAAACTCAGGAACTGGTCCAGGTGCTATTTGAGAGGTGGAGCCACCATCATACCCAATTCCCCGCCTATCACCAAAACCTAAAGCGGGTCCGAGGAGCATCTTTCCCATTTTCCCTGATCTATCCTCGATTTGTACCTTGACTTCCCGTGCTTTCTCAAGATCATGAGTCAGCTGGGCAACAAAGGCTTCAAGTTTCTTTCGAGTCTCCACGAAGGAATGGAGCTCACTCGTAAGACTAGCCACTTGTTTAGTCAAGTCCCCTCTCTCTTTCTAAAAAACACACACTCTCTCTCTCTAAACAAACTCTCTTTCTCGACACAAGCAGATTCTCTCTCTCTCAGGGCGGTGAAGGTGGAGGACTCTCTCTCTCTCGCCTTTCTTAAATCTTCCTCTAAGCCGGTGATCTTAAGAACTAGTGCTTTGTTACATTTTTTAGTTTAAAAGACTCCGAATATAACTCAGCGTAGGTGCGTTGAATATCACTCTCGCTCTCACTTGAGTCATCCTCCCCCTCACTCACATCGATGTCACTATCGAGGTGTCACTGTGAAGCATCATCCTCATCGTCGTGAAGAGAACTAGGAATGCTCACTTGACTGGCCATGAATGCGGTGAAGTTACACTCATGCGGTGACTCATCTCCTGAATCCACCGTCTCGACCTCACTGTCGTCGCTAAGAGTAGCATTAAGGACAACTTTCCCTTTCTCTCTATTCAGACGAGTGGCACACTCAAAGGCGCTATGACCCCTACCATCGCACTCAAAGCATCTCTCACTTTCTTTCTTAGGAGGATTTTTGGAATCTTTTTCATTTTTCTTTTCAAACTTATTTTTCTCAAATTTCTTTTTATCTTTAAAATTGCCATTTTTCTTAAATTTGAGAATCCTCTTGAAATTTTTTGCAAAAAGAGCCAAATCATCTAAGTCAAAATCACACTCAGAATCTGACGTGTCAGTCTCTCTCTTTCTAGACGACTCTTCCCTCTTTCTAGCCGACCCCTCACTCTTTTTCTCTTTGGCATTAAGTGAAATTCCCTTATCTTTAGACCTAGCAGTTTTAGGGAGCATCAATTTCATAAGTTTGCAAATCTCCTACGAGTTCTTCCAATTTTAGCGTATTTAAATTACCCATAGAATTTAGCACAGTGACTTTAGGGATAAAACGCTTAACCAAAGAACGAAGAATCTTTTTAACAACTCTAGCATTAGGAATATGTTCACCAAGATTAAAGCTAGTATTAACAATGTCAGAAAGTCTAGCATATAAATCATCAAAACATTCAGTCTCATGCATGGTGATGATTTCAAATTGAGTTGTCAAATTTTGCAATTTAGACTCTTTCACAGCATTTATTCCTTCATGGGTGAGTTGTAAAACATCCCATGCCTCCTTTGACGTGGTGCACGTTATGATACGTCGAAACTCATCAGGAGTGATGGAACCGGAAATAGCACTCAAACCTTTAGAGTTAAAAGAAAACCATCTAAATTCATCTTCAGTCCAAGAGGTGACAGGTTTTAAATTAGTCACGTTTTCCACAGTGACGGAGGGAGGTGTCCACCCTCTTTCAACTAAAATCCAAACCCTTTCATCTATGGCTTTTAAAGCCGACCTCATTCGGGCTTTCCAATAAACATAATTTGTCCCGTCAAAAACAGGTAATTTATTATATGATTTCTCCATTTGAACACGCACTTTTTCAAAAATCAATTTTTTCAGAAAAATGATATCTTAGAAAAGATTTTGCGGAAAATAGGAATACGCGATAGATTATCGTAACCTGCTCTGATACCAATTTGAGAAGGAGAGTGTGCGCTTGCGTTAAAATGAGGAAATTATATATTAAACACCTTTTAACCAAAACAAACCCTAAACAAGCAACAAGGTGTGATTTAATCAAGAAGTAGATCATGAAGATTAATCAAACACACACAATTGAGGAAAAATCCCCCAAAGGGGAAAAACCATTTATTTTCATTATAATATTGTAACTGTACAATTTCGAATTACAATGAAAATACAAGTGACTAAGAATTACCCTCAGGTATCGGATTCTGTAGTCGGTGGATGGAAATATCCCTTTCCGGGAGGGCTGCAATGAAGAAGAAGAACGGTCTTCTCCACAAGGGTTAAATAACAACTGGTTGTGTTCTTGGGTTACAAAAAGTGATTCACAAATGTATGAGCAGTTGTGTGAATCAAACCATGAGTTTTGAAACTCATAAAAGTGAAGACTTTTTGGTTTTTGAACTCTGAAAATCGTGTGTATAAGTCTTAGAAACCAACTCCCCGTAGTGGAATTTAAATAAGAAGTCCTGGGCCTTGAAAATATGAACACGATCTGTTTTGTGTTTATCCCAGGCGGACCGGTTCTTTTTATTTTTGGCTTCTTCGGTTCGCTTGCGATCCGGGGTGTACTGGCTTTTCAGTAGGCGGACCGGTCCGGTAAAGGGGCGGACCGGTCCGGGGTCGGATCGGTTCGTTTTCTCTGGGCGGACAGGTCTGGCCTGTCAGACTTTGATTCCTCTTCTTCTTTTGATATTCGGATCCGTTGATGACTGTATGAATCTTGAATTTCTTCAACGGTGTAACGGCGTACGACATAACAAATTGATAATGGACAAAAATGTCCTTACAAGAATCCCAGGCAAGTATCTATCTTGCTTTTCTTTTAGTTAATGTTTCATCCATGTTAGACTAGGATTGTTAAATACATGTTTCATGGAAGAATTTGATGATTAGAAGAAATTAAATCACATGTTTTAGAGGAAATAAATATATTCTGGAAATCTCAACATATGTAGAGGATCACCCACGAAATTTTATTTTTTTAGAAGTAAGAAATCTGGAAAAGAAATAGAAGAATGGAAGTTTTATGAAAAAAAAATAGGGTTCTTGATAATTATGATGATCTACCCCATTAATTCAACAACTTTGATGAATTTAAACATGTTTCATGTAGGAAATCATGTGTATAAGTATATGTAACCAATAGTAATTTTGTTTGGGAGTTTGGGGATCGTTAATGGAGTTTTGGTTGAGATTGGAGAAGAAAACCCGTAGTTAACAATGGCAGAATTTGGAATACCTGCTTGATCGATCGATCGGCTCAAGAGCATCGATCGATCGGCTCAAGAGCATCGATCGATCGATCCCTCCTGGAAAACTGCATATTTTTACCCTTTTTGATTGATCGGTATAAAATACGTAAGAACCCTTGAATATTATTTAAATAATATAATGGATCATGAGGAGGACCAGTAGGGTCTAAGTAGACTCCATTAAATGAAATTTAATATGGGATGAAATTGTGGGTTAACGGGGGGTATAGTCACACATTGGAAATTGTGTGTACGTTCACTAAAGAATTTAGAGACTCGTTAAAGACTTAGACCAGAAGGTTAGAGAGGGTGTACCTACTAAAATTATATTTAGTAAGAAGTAATACTTCGAGAGATGAGAAGTAAGTATGAAATAACTATAAGTGAGAATAAAAGGGATGAATCCTTTATACGAGATAATTGGGTGAAAATTGTGCTAAGTACGGATAATAATAATTAGGGGTAGTGTGCGAACCTAATTTGGGCAATTGAATATCTATATGGCCGTGTGACAGTGTACATATATATTAAATACTATATTTGTGAATAATCATACACGCGCTTTTTGCTATCAAGGAGGTTACCGCACCGGGACAGTGTTATCTTGATGGGACCTTTATGGGAGATATTGACTTGTACCCTAGAACATAGGATTCCTTGGTACAGGCTATCTAGAATGATAGTCAGACGGTCCTAAGAGACGTGAGGGGTATGTGCTGACCTCTTATTGACTTGGAACTATGCTTTGCCTCCATTTTGTGTGTATTGTGTTAATATAGTTCGAGAGTGATTCCGAACTAGTATTTCCCTTAGTACGAGAGATACGGGGAGTTGATAGCAGAGTATGCCAGCATCATAGATTTTATGTGGGGTGCCGATAGTATATATATATATATATATATATATATATATATATATATATATATATATATATATATATATATATATTATGAGTGATTAGTATATATATACGTATATATGGAAATCTCCTACTGTGTGTTTAAGTAGTTAAGCATTTGATAAATGCTCCAAAATTTATAATAAGTGTTCGAGAACTTGTAACGGTACTGAGATATTCTAAGTAACGTAAGTAATCATGAATATATTGATTCTCTAAACTAAATATCATAACCTTTCTATTTCTCGTGATAAAACCTTATGGAGAATAAGTTAGATAGACTTATGAGATTTATTAGTATGGTAGGCGTGCAGACTAGATGAGAGGTGAGAATTCTCAAGAGAGTGTAGCATACTAACATGGTTGTTACATTAGCCGGTAAGCATTTTAAATACTTGCTAAACTATTTTTAAACTATTTTACACTCGGTCTCTGACCCGTTTCCTGTAATTTTTCTCTCTTGTATATATATGTATGTATTACAGGTGCCCAGCCACAGGGGCGTCACGCATAGGTTCTTTGGATTGGACGTGCTGCGGTTGATGTGGGAGTTGCAGGCCCTAGTTTTAGACAACCTCTTCATTGATTCTGTTCTTGTTTTAGTTCTGCTTAGCTAGGGCATGTGTCTCCCATTTTCCTATTCGATTTTGTCAGAGATTTATGTTTATTTATATTTCCAGTATTCAGTACTCTTTGGGAGTTAACTCTTGTTAGGTTGATTTCATTTATAGTTCTTAACTTGGTTTGTGTATCTAAATGGTTTAATTCTTGTGTGTTAATTGCCATCCTCAGTATTTATTAGATTCTTAAACTGTGGTTTATTAAAAAGATTTTCATATTGGGATTTAATAAAAATGAATATAAGACTTTAAATTGTTTTGACACTTAGCTTAATTATTTAGGGTGTTTAAATTGGAAATATTATTTTGCGACAGTGATGCTAAGAATTAACCAACCGCTCACCTTGATTTTAATTTAATAAAGGACTGATCACCCGATATTTATTTAGGCGGGGTGTCACATTTTATTTCTTCAAAATCATATTTTTCTTCAATCTAACGATGTCCAGCTAAGTTTCTACGGGTTGGGATGCATAAATCCAACCCGATGTCTTTTACATATGCAAAAAATTGAACTCTGAATTAAATAATTAGTTAAATCGTGTTGTGTGGTGATCACAACCGTCTTAGGACTTTTGATCTCATTTTTCCTAGGGTAACCGGGATGCTTAAGACTGCAACGCGTGAGTAGCTACAACGACACCGATTTATTCTTGATTTTTATTATATATGATGCGGGCTTAAACCTCATATATATAATACTTGAGATTAATAAAGACTGGATTTTATCATTTATTTCAATTAAAGATTTGGTTTTAACATCGATAAATGCACCAGGGTTGGAGGATTGTATCCTAACCTATTATTTTTATTTAAAATCTTCTCATTTAAGAGTTCAACGCATAATTAGTTTAATATCACTTCAATAGTTCGTAGCATATTCAGTAGTTAACTTTCTCGTTACTTTTAGTTGTAGTTATTCTCACTTCCAAAGTATCGTTTTCGTTTCTTTTTAGAGTAAAGTTAGGGTTCTCAGTCTTTCTAACATCGTCACGATTTTCTCATCCTATTTCCCTGAGGATCGATATTTGACTTATCGTGATTATTACTTGAGCGATATGCTTGCACTTGAGCCTAGATATCACGCACACTAGATACACATTTGTGGTTGCATTAAGTTTTTGGCACCGTTATCAGGGATTTAAGTAGACTTAGGTTGGATTGATTCAATATAAAACTTTGACCAAAAAAAATATCCAAAAACAAATTATCTCTCAAAATCTTGTTCATGCAAAATCCTGAACAAACTCCTCAAAATACTCCAACCAGAATTCACAAAAATCCAATCGTTGAGTATAATCCTGACAGTCCCACGCCCCTTACGTTCCACAATTCTGGGTTCCACCTCCTACACCCGCACACTCCATTGCTAGTCATACTTTGAGTCACTCCTTGATTAACACTTTTAGGACACTGAGTGAGGATTCTGAGTCAATTGAAGAGAGAGCAATGTTAGGCGTCGCTAGTTTTGGTACTGGGATAAGGAAATCCACCATATTGTCCCATGAAAGAACTCCTTTTTCCCGAGCGAACTGTCACCCCTGGTTGCATTTTACTCCTATATAATGTCAGTCAGTTCCACTTTTGTAATGGGATG
The DNA here is from genome assembly GCA_949130495.1 of Sambucus nigra. Taxonomy (NCBI): domain Eukaryota; kingdom Viridiplantae; phylum Streptophyta; class Magnoliopsida; order Dipsacales; family Adoxaceae; genus Sambucus; species Sambucus nigra. Next base: position 39,138,955 of record OX422214.1, on the reverse strand, counting down.
ATAAAGATTCTCCCTACTTTTCACGGCATGGATTCGGAGAAACCATACCTTCACATACGAGAGTTCGAAGAGGCATGCGAGATATTTAGTGATCAAGCTTGCACGCAAAATGTCGTTCGCCTGAAGCTTTTTCCTTTTTCCTTTTTCCTTAATTCATTATCTCTTAGAAGGATATGCAATCAAAATTTCTCTCAAAGTTCTATCCACAACGCAAAACCAACTCTATCAAGACTCAAATTCAAGCTTTTCGATAATAAGATAATGAGTCTTTCGATAAGTGTTGGAAATTCTTTCAAGAATTGGTTAGCGCTTGCCCCCATCATGGATTCAAAAAACATCACTTAATCTCTTTCTTCCATCATGGACTAACAGTTGCGTCTAAACAACTTTTACAAACCATTTACGAAAGACCATTCTGGGAATTAGATGCTAGTAATGTTGAGGCCCATCTTATGTATGTTGCCGAGACTACTCAAGCATGGGACATATCTAACCATAATGCCCATACCCGGCCTAGAAAAGTATCTACCACTCTGACTACATCTGGTATATACCAACTAGATAGTAATACTTTACTAGACCGTCGATTTGATCAGTTTGAAAGAGGTGTGAACGATCTACTTGAAGTCCGATTGAGAGACATTTTCGGTTCCAACCGTGCTGTAAAAGAAAAGGTGTGCGCTATCTGTGAGGTGGTCCATTCCACAAAGGCAATCCCGACGATTACCGCCTACAAGTCTATGCATACCGAGCAGGTGGAGGCTACAGGAGGATTTAAGGGTAATTTCGATGCCCCGCACGGAAATTCTTATAACCCTTTATGGAAAAACCACCCAGGTTTAGGCTATAGGCAACTACAGGCAGAATTAAATCCTAATACACATGTTGCCCCTCCTCCACTTCCATATTTTCAATAAGCACTACCTATGCAAGGACATGTGCCAGCACCACCCCCTCCAGCTCCGTGTATCGCTCTGCCGTGAAGAAATCTCGAGGACACCGTACACCAATTCATAAACTCCCAAAATGCAACTAATGCCAGATATGAGCGCATGTTCAACGACATAAATGCAAATATTTCGAAGTTGTAATCTTCGTTGAGTGTCCAGGAGAAGGGTAAATTTTCGGCCCAAGGCCAAAAACCATCCCAAGATCAAACTAGTGTAACCTCTAGTTCTAATGCAAATCAAGAGCAATGTTGCGCAATAACCACTCTATGTAATAGGAGGGTTGTTGATTTATCACCGCTCCCACATGTCATAATAAAAGATAATAAGGTATCGCCTGGCATGAAAAAGGCCGAAGATACTTCCTTAATTGAGAGTGATGAGGAGGATAACACTAGTGGTCCCAAAGTCATCATAAAACCACCCACTATCGCGCCATTTCCTCAACGGCTGGTCCCAACTAAAAAAGAGACCTCTCGTGACGATCTCATAGACGTTCTTAAGTAAGTAAAGATTAATTTAACTTTTTTACAAACTATACAGAAAATTCCCGCATATGCTAAGTTTCTTAAGGATTTACTTACGGTGAAGCGAAAGCTAACACTTGTCACATTTCTTGGCATAAGCTATACAATCAGCGTGCATTATTGGCCAATAGTACCCCTGCGTATCTAACAAGGAACATGACACTGACTGTACAACTTATGCCAAGAAATGTGACAGGTGTTAGCGATTTTCTACTATATAAAGAACTCCTCAGGCACTGCTAACACCAATCACTTCACCTTGGCCATTTGCTATATGGGGAATAGATTTAGTCGGGCCTCTGCTAACTATAAGAGGATGATTCAAATATTTGGTGGTCGCTGTTGATTATTTCACAAAATGGGTGGAAGCTGAACCTCTCATCGATATGGCATATCAATCCATATGGAAGAATATTATTTGCAGATATGGTCTGCCACATGCTTTTATCAATGATCATGGTACCTAATTTGATAATGAGGAGTTCGCCGCGTACTGTCTACAGTTTAACATTCAAAAGATTCATTCTGCTCCAGGTCATCCCCAAAGTAACGGGAAAACCGAGGTGATGAATAGAACTCTATTGAATGGGTTAAAGAAAATATTGGATGATGCTAAAGGAAATTGGATCAACGAGCTGCACTCTGTGTTATGGGCCTACCGAATAACTTCTCGAACAGCAACCGGGGAATCTCCTTACATGTTAGCTTTTTGGAGTGAAGCAGTCATACCTGCTGAATTAGGCTTACCTACTCACAGAGTGCTTAATTTCAATTCTCCGGTAAGTGATTTGATGAGACGCTTGGACTTGGATATGCTCGAAGAAGTCAGAGAAGATGCAACAGTCCGAAATGCAACTTATCAGCAAAGGACTTCCATATTCTACAATAAAAGGGCCAATAAGTGTGATCTCAAGGAAGGAGATTATGTGCTCAAGAAAGTAATTCAAAAGCATAATAAGTTGGAAGCCAACTAGCATGGGCTCTATCGTGTCACAACTGTTGTTCGTCCCGGTACCTACCGAATAGAAACACTAGAAGGGGAAGAATTTAAAAACCCTTGGAATGCGAAGGACCTGCGAAAGTACTATCAGTAATGTAACTGTACATGTACCCCATAGTTTCAGTATGAATGAAAATAATGATTTTCCCAATGTTTGTTTGTGTTATTTTTTTTTTCCGGAGTACTAGTGCTACACGCTACACTTAACTTTACATCAATAAAAAACTTTTTCTCTAAGTTACAAGTTGCTAAAAGTTGGTCGGCATCGGCACAAACACAAACAAAGTTGGTCGGCATCAACAATTAACAACTACAAGTTAGTCGGCATTAACATAACCAACAATGTTGGTACAATAATCGAACAAGGCAAGGCCTGTTTGATTATGGGTGAACCAAGTGGCATCTAAACTAGGGAAGAAGATGGGTAAAATATCCACTGCCTAGGCACCAGGACAATTATTTACTTAAATGATTGCTACAAATAAGCCGGAACATGGGATAAAAATAATTCCATTGCTTAGGCACTTATGGGTGATAAGTCACTACAACCAAAAAAATATATGGGGCCTATTGTGTCATCTCTTGGTCAGTGAGGAGATTTGGACCTCTGCCATGCTCTGTTGTTGGTCTTCCCACCATTCTGGCGATCAACGTACCTGTTCATCTTTCCTCGTCTAATGAGTGCCTCTATCTCATTTTAGAGAGCTACACACTGCTTGGTCGTGTGAACATGATCCTTATGGAACTCGCAATACTTGGACTCTTTCTGGAGTTGTCCTTAGTTTTTCTGGCCAATTAAGTTCCTCACTATTTTTTATCTCCTCCAAAACGTGGTTTATAACCACCTTTAAGGGGGTATAATTTGCGTATTTCCTCAAGTGTTCCAACGTTTCGTTGCCTTTCGACTGCTTGCTCCCTCCATTATGCTTGTGATCTTTCTTCTCCGACCCGCCTTCAGCTTTAGTTTCTGCCTTTTCTTCAGCATTCTTCTTCGCAGCCATAACTTCTTCGGCATTCATAATTTTGGCTTCTTTAGCCATCAACTCAGCCATGGATTTGGGGGGGATCCTTGGCCAAAGTATAATACAGCTTCTCCGATAAGAGACCACTCATGAGAGATGTAATGAATGTCTTCTCCTCATAGTCAATGACCTCCAATTTCTCATTGTTAAAATGAGTGATAAAGTCCCTGGTTCTTTCTCCTGCCTTTTGCCTTACACTCAACATATGTGCTACCCTTTTGACTGGCTTTGCACCAAAACAAAAATTTCTTATAGAGAGGTCTGCCAGTTGATGGAAGGTTACAATCTTCCCCGATAAAGGCTATTATACCATATTTAATGGTTCCTGAGAATGCCCTGCACCTCATTTCATCTGGGACTGCATAAATATCTGTTGTATCCTGGTATTGCTCTATGTGGAGAACATGATCAATTTTTCCATTATACTTCGGTGTAACCACAGGGGCCTTGAACTTTGAGGGTGTGGAAAAGTCCACAATTTCTTGTACAAATGGAGATCCTTTGATAAAGGTTCTTTGGAGAGGATTTTTGGCCTTAGCCATCTCCCCTAACCTGTCTTCTAATCTCTGAATGGATCCTTTCCATGCATCATTTCCAGCCTCAGATTTATTTGCACGAGCAACAGATCGCACCGAGTTCTCTTCTTGGGATATTTCTATGCGAGCTGCAGGCCTGAGACTTGGATGTGACTGGGCAGAACCTTCCCTTAAATCGTTTGGTCGTTGAGAATTTCTCGACGTAATCTGAGGAGGATTTCTGTTCCTCCTAGGGCCCAAACGGTCGAAGGGGGAGACTCTGCTCAAACTTTCTAGAGCGCTTGTTCGCTCTGGAGTTAGAGTGACATTTTGCTGAGAATCTACAATTCTTATGGGGGATGTCAGTCCGGGTTGATAGGAGGGATCACTTGAGGTTCCAGTATGATGGAGTTCTGTTCGTCTGGATCGTGAAGACGGTGGACGCATGCTTCTATGAACACTTCGTTGGCCTGACTGAGCAGATGCTCCATTTTGAACAGTTTGGATGAACTATCGCATAGTTTCTTGCATAGTTGTTTGTCCCCTGGCTAAGTTTGCCAAGATTCCTGTGATATCATTGACATTTGGAGGAGCATACGGGTTAGGAGAATTCTCGTCATGGTTCCTGTTACTGGATTCTGGGCTCTCAGCCATTTATGATAAGTTTTAAGTGAAAAACGCTACGTATAGTCGTTCCCATAGACGGTGCCAATCTGTTGATGTAAAAAACTAGACATGATCTAATTAATTAATCACAGATAAATATAGATAAAGAAATAAGATAAGAGATTTTTAAAGTGGTTCAGCCTTAATGAAAATGGCCTACATCCACTGTCTTGTATTACTGAGTGCCTTGCCTTATGTTCGGTTATGATCGCTTACCCTGCTATGAGGGTGTTACAAGGTATTTATAGCCCTTGGGCTATCAGTATGAATAGACAATATGTCGTTATTAAATAGACATATACATCTGTACATGGTAAGAATATTCATTGAATCTATCTTCGCCGTTTGATCTTCCTAACTAGAGGCTCGGTATGTTGAGTAACTCAGTACGCTGAGTAGCACGGTGCTTTTAAGTTTCTTGGTGCATATATTAAAGCCACGCTGGATGACATGCGTCTTCATATAACTGGTCCATGTCAGCTGACTAATTTTTGTATCAACACTTACTGGGTTAATTATGTTCCTCATTTGTTCACCATTTCTACTTTGGTTTGTTTTTGTTTACATATTTTTATGTGTTTGAATCTTTTATAATAAACAACAACTATATGATTTTTTTGAGTGGTGCTACTCTTATGGAACCAAGTTTCCCCAATCCAAATCGAAAATCAACTAGCACCTCATTTGTCTAATTAACTGTGTTTTTATAAAATAAAAAAAATGGTATTTTTATAAAAAAAAATGTGTTTTTATATTAAAAAAACTGTGTTTTTATTAAAAAGAAAAAAAAGAAACACGAACATGACTAAATTAAATCAGTTTTATGTCCAATCTAATGTCAATTAAATTCTGTTAGGTAAGAAACACGAGTTTTTTTTTTTTATAAATTCAGTTTTAATAAAAAAAAATAACCTGCTAATTTGATGTCTTAAATTTGCGATTAATTAGTGCCGCTGGCGCGGACCCTAATTTAATAAATGAGGTTTGTCCGGAAATGTAGGTTCGCACGAGCGGCACTAATCAATCGTGAATCTAAAATATTAAAATTAAAACAAATATTTTTTTAAAAATAAAAAAAACTAAGTTTACTATTAAAATATCCCTCGCGCAAAAAAAAATTAATTATGTTCCAAAAAGTCACTCATCACATAAATAAAACACATTCAAAGTGTGCCACTGGCACGGACCTTTAAAAATAAGAATATATTGATTAAATTAGTGTTTGAGTACTTTTTGGAACAAAATAAAAATGACTGAACTAAATGTGTATTAAAAAATGTTTGAGGAACTTTTTGATAATTAATCCATTAAATATTAATTTAATGTAAAGTTTATTTAATTTTAAAATATATCATAACTCTTATTATTTATTAATATTTTGTTAAATTAAAAAAATTAGGAGAATATTTTTTCAATTTTGTTTAAAATAAATAACAAGTATAGAAATATAATGTATTCTTTTCTAAAAATACATTAAGGGCCAAAATTGATTTGAATGAAATTAAGGGTTCGGATGAAATTGAGTATGGGATTGGGGAGTATATCATTATTCGATTTTTTTTACTTTGAAGATGATGATTTAGTAAGGAGGATGTGACAGCTGTTAATTGGGGAACTAGGTTGACTTCATGACTTTGACGATCCCAAAAAAGTGGTGTTGGCCGGTTGATTTCATTATCTGGTCTGTTCGGATAAACGGGTAATAAAAAAATAATTTACACTATATAACTTCAGTCAATCAAATATGGTCTTGTCATATTTGCAACTATATAAAATATATTTTTTTAACATTTTAAAATTGGTTAGACAAAGGTAGCCCTCCCCTCTGTTAGAGGCGTGAGTTTTGATTATTGGGTTAATTCCAATGATTAATTTAATATTTTTTTAAAATTAGACACCTTGTGAATGGTTAAATTTAAACTTAGATATATTTTTCTTAATTGAATGTAAAAATTTAAATTCAATATTTGAAGTTTTAAAAATCTCTCTTTTTTACTGTTTTTAAATTTTCAAACGAAACATAATTTATATATTTAAAGTCTTGTATTCAAATGAGATACATGTTACAGGTATTGGTTCTCTCAGTTTAATCGTTGCAAATGGAGTTTTGTTCAAGTGCTCTTTGTTTTCTCATTCTTGTGTTATTTCTCAACACAGTTCCAATGGATGGAAGATGGCTTATTTCTTTAGCATTTCCTGCAAAAGTGGTGGTTAATCAATTTGCAGGCTTAGATTTTCATGCAGGGGATTTTCATTTTCATTTGGCCGCGAATGATGGGAAGCTTCTTGTGAGATCGAAGCTCCCCGGGCCACAAATTGCGGTGTATAATGGAATTGCTGGGGTGCAGTTGATGAACCCTGATGGTGATATCGAAAACAGAGTTAGTAACCTTTCATGCAAGGGGAGTAGTGGCCAAATTAATGTGGATATTAGGGGAGAAAATCACATATTTTATTGTTCCACAATATATATATATTGTCTTTTCCCAGTAGGGGAATGGTTCTTGAAAACAGCAAGCTGGCACTCACACTTCTTGTGCTTATGTTTGTTATAGTAATTGTCTCTCTTTTAATTTTCATCACCTTGATCCTAAAGGCCGCAAGAAGAGAGAGGTTCTTGTGTGCTGCCTTCATAAAGAAAATGGAATTTACCCAACAAGCCGAGCACAAGAGTCTCGCCTTTGCCAGCGCCAGTCACGATGTTCGTGCTTCCTTGGCAGCCATTACCAGCCTCATTGAACTCTGCCAGGAACAAGCCTTTAATTTTCATCACCTTGAGGATGTTGTTGATATGTACTACCCTATGGGAATGAAGAAAGGCGTCGACGTTATACTCGATCCTTATGATGGTTCCATCTTGAAGTTATATCTCGTCAAAGGTGATCGAGGAAAGCTTAAGCAAATCCTATGCAATTTACTCAGTAATACTGTCAAATTCATCTCAGAAGGACATGTTTTGGTTCGTGCTGTTGTCAACAGAGCATGTAAAGAAAATGCCATCATTGCTTCGAAACGCAAGGGATTGGTTAATTTTTTATCAAGGCTGTGTTACAAGAATAATGGAAGTTTCAGTAATTTGGATGACATTCAAATGGTTCAACAACACCCTGATTATACGGAGTTTATATTCGAGGTGGATGGCATGGGTAAGGGGATTCCTAAGGACAAGCAGAAATCAGTGTTTGAAAACTTTGTTCAGGTTAAAGAAACTGCGCTTGGCCAAGGTGGATGCGGATTGAGACTTGGCATTGTTCAATCTCTGGTAAGCAGGTTAATTTATGTTAGTATACAATTCATTTGTGGTTATTTTGATTTTCACCATCACCATATAGTAACTTTAATATCACACCATTACATAAAATAAAATAAGACACCCCTTCTCCCTCCACACACAAAAGAAAATCCTCTAAAACTCGTGCGATGTCACATTTTTATGGCCATTATGATACTTTGGGTGTGTAGCATCCTTTGGGGTGTCTCTCAGATTTCCAGAAAATAAATAAAAAATGAATAAGAGATAACACAAAAGTTGAAACAAAAGTGGAGGTAAAACTGAATGTCTCCTTTCTTTTACTTCTTAGTTTGTAAACGTAAATTGAAGCCATAATTTAACCGAAATACCTAAGTGTGGGGTTAGTAATAATACCTACAAATTAATGCAAATGTGACTTCAAACTTTACTAAATTTGGTTTAGTGAAGAAAAATATGAGATATATTTTGTAATAATCCGCCAAATTATACATATTTGCCTATGACAATAATGCTGGAAACATAAACGGTACATAATGATGTATATGTGTGATGAGGTTTACTACATGACGTCTGTAAAGCGGACCTCAAAAAACGGACCTTAACAACAGAATAATTTTTTTTAAAGTAATAAAAAATTAAGTTTCAATGAAACTTTAGGTGGAAATGATCTTCATTATGAGGAGATCATCCACAAAAAAAATCATGAGAAAATTCAGCGAAAAAGTGGATGAGGTAATTATAAAAAATAAAAAATATTCAACGGCAAAAAAGGCACCTAAATTTCAATTTTACATTTCAGAAAATGTTCCATCACTATTATAAAGCAAAGAAAGAGAGTATCTCTATCTTTATTAGTTTTTTCTCCTCTTCCACTACTCCAATTTTCTTATTGAAGGAGCGTAAAATTGATTGAGGGTATATTTTTTTATAGAAGTATCCAAGACATTGATTATGTTTAACAGAGAGCTTATATGTCAGGTGCGTCTAATGGGAGGTGACATCAAAATAGTTGATCAAGACCAAGGTGAAAAAGGCACGTGCTTCAGGTTCAACAATTTTCGTGCGTTATGTGATTCTACTACTTCCATTGACATTGAGAACCAAGGAGACTACATTTGCAATGATGACTCTTCAACCGATCCCTTTCATCAATATTTTGTCCTATATATCCGCCCCTTCACGCCTAGACCAGACGGATCCCATGTTGTACTCTTAATTGCAGGTAAACTTGACATATGATTTGTTTCGAGTTAGTTAGTTATTTAGTGTTTATCTGTCGCGTATGGCAAATTGTTATTAAATGTAATGGCTCCATTTAATAAATATCCGAACCTCCACTTATCTGTGTTAATCTATGGTGGCCCTGTAGTTTTTACTTGGCCTTTTAAACAATCCCACACCGCAACCCACGAAAAAAAAAATTGAGGTCTAAGTCAATACATACTCAACTCTGTGGATGGTAAATTTCATGTGTAAACTCACATTGCAGGCGAAGAACGCAGAAGAAACTCAAAGAAATTGATTGAGAATTTGGGGATAAAAGTCTCGGCTGTAAAGTACAAGTTGGAGCATTTCCAGTCCAGTTCCTCGGATAAAAGTCTGATGACAGAATTTGGGGATAAATCTGCGTCCGACTCCTATGAAGCAACAAATGAAAATAGAGGGTCCAGATCCAAAATGTCACCAGGCTTCTTTATACTAATTGTGATTGAAACTAGAGCTGGACCATTTCTGGAGTTGTGCTCAATTGTGGCTAACTTCATTAAAGATGTTCGAAATCCTTCCAAATGCAGGGTTGTTTGGTTAGATAATCCAATTATCCATAATTTGAGTAATATAGAACCGGATGAGAACAACATGCCCACCCCTCCATTCGATCACATTTTATTGAAACCATTTCCGGGGTCATGCTTTTACCGAGTTTTAGGCCTTTTGCCTGAGTTTGGTGGTGCATCCGATTACATCGTCCCTAAAACCAAAATTATAAAGACTCAAGTGGGTGTTAAGAAACCCGGTGCTTCAATTGAGTTGATCCCGAACAAGGAAGTGATACAAGAGGGTGATTAAAAAGGAGATGAGCAAAAGGAGCCTTTGAGTGGGAAAAAAGGGCTGGTTGTTGAAGGTGCTCCGGTATTTAGGATGTTGGCTTATAGCAGTCTTGTTAAACTTGGAGCAAGTGTGGATGTTTGTGGCAATGGAAAAGAAGCCTTTGATCAAATCTGTAATGCTCTAAGTGAGAGAAGCAAAGGACATTCTACCGCTCTCTCCTATGATTATATATTCATGGACTATGAGATACTTTTCAAATCCCATAATGAATACTTGGAACTTTCCAATATGATCCCAAAATGGCCATGAGTCGTGCACAAATAGTATGACAAACACAAATTTTTGTTGGTAGATGTACATAGGGTAGATTATAAATAAACCACTAAACTTTTACATTGAACCCAAAGTATCACTTGAACAACTTTGATTGTATACAATTCCGATAGATAGTTTCAAAAATCAATAGTTTTGGGAGTAATTTACAATCAAAGTTGTTCAGGGGTTAATTTTCAATTACTGGAAAATATATAATGTTTATAGTTTCCATATTTGGTGATAATGTTTGTGCTTTGTTTTCCTAAGAAGATGCCAAAAATGGATGGATATGAAGCAACAAAATTGATCAGGATGAAACGCAAGGGATTGGTTGATATTTTATCAAGGCTGTGTTACAAGAATAATGGAAGTTTCAGTAATTTGGATGACATTCAAATGGTTCAACAAAACCCTGATTATACGGAGTTTATATTCGAGGTGGATGGCACGGGTAAGGGGATTCCTAAGGACAAACAGAAATCAGTGTTTGAAAACTTTGTTCAGGTTAAAGAAACTGCGCTTGGCCAAGGTGGATGCGGATTGGGACTTGGCATTGTTCAATCTCTGGTAAGCAGGTTAATTTATGTTACTATAACATTCATTTGTGGCTATTTTGATTTTTACCATCACCATATTAACTTTAATATCACACCATTATATAAAATAAAATAAGACACCCCTTCCTCCACCACACACACAAGAAAACCCTCTAAAACTCATGCAATGTCACATTTTTATGGCCATTATGATACTTTGGGTGTTTAGCATCCTTTGGGGTGTCTCTCAAATTTCCAGAAAATAAATAAAAAATGAATAAGAGACTAACACAAAATTGGAGGTAAAAGTGAATGTCTCCCTTCTTTTACTTCTCAGTTTGTAAACATAAATTGAAGCCACAATTTAACCCAAAAACCTAAGTGTGGGGTTAGTAATAATACCTACAAATTAATGCAACTGTGACTTCAAACTTTAAATTTGGTTTAGTGAAGAAAAATATGAGATTTATTTTGTAATAATCCTCCAAATTATACATATTTGCCTATGACAATAATGCTGGAAACATAAACGGTACATAATGATGTATGCGTGATGAGGTTTACTACATGACGTCTGTAAAGCGGACCTCAAAAAAACGGACCTTAACAACAGAACAATTTTTTTTTAAAGTAATAAAAAATTAAGTTTCGATGAAACTTTAGGTGGAAATGATCTTCATTACGAGGAGATCGTCCACAAAAAAAATCATGAGAAAATTCAGCGAAAAAGTGGATGAGGTAATTATAAAAAATAAAAAATATTCAACGGCAAAAAATGCACCTAAATTTCAATTTTGCATTTCAGAAAATGTTCCATCACTATTATAAAGCAAAGAAAGAGAGTATCTCTATCTTTATTAGTTTTTCCTCCTCTTCCATTACTCCAATTTTCTTATTGAAGGAGCGTAAAATTGATTGAGGGTATATTTTTTCTTAGAAGTATCCAAGACATTGATTATGTTTAACAGAGAGCTTATATGTCAGGTGCGTCTAATGGGAGGTGACATCAAAATAGTTGATCAAGACCAAGGTGAAAAAGGCACGTGCTTCAGGTTCAACAATTTTCTTGCGTTATGTGATTCTACTACTTCCATTGACATTAAGAACCAAGGAGACTACATTTGCAACGATGACTCTTCAACCGATCCCTTTCATCAATATTTTGTCCTATATATCCGCCCCTTCACGCCTAGACCAGACGGATCCCATGTTGTACTCTTAATTGCAGGTAAACTTGACATATGAGTTGTTTCGAGTTAGTTAGTTATTTAGTGTTTATCTGTCGCGTATGGAAAATTGTTATTAAATGTAATGGCTCTATTTAATAAATATCCAAACCTCCACTTATCTGTGTTAATCTATAGTGGCCCTGTAGTTTTTACTTGGCCTTTTAAACAACCCCACAAACAAAAATTGAGGTGTAAGTCAATACATAACTCTGTGGATGGTAAATTTCATGTGTAAACTCACATTGCAGGCGAAGAATGCAGAAAAATCTCAAAGAAATTGATTGAGAATTTGGGGATAAAAGTCTCGGCTGTAAAGTACAAGTTGGAGCATTTCTAGTCCAGTTCCTCGGATAAAAGTCTGAAAATAGAATTTGGCGATAAATCTGCGTTCGACTCCTATGAAGCAACAAATGAAAATCGAGGGTCCAACTCCAAAATGTCACCAGGCTTCTTTGTACTAATTGTGATTGAAACCAGTGCTGGACCATTTCTGGAGTTGTGCTCAATTGTGGCTAACTTCATTAAAGACGTTCGAAATCATTCTAAATGTAGGGTTATTTGGTTGGATAATCCAGTTATCCATAATTTGAGTAATATATAATCGGATGAGAACAACATGCCCACCCTTCCATTCGATCACATTTTATCAAAACCATTTCCGGGGAAGTTAGGGTTAGTATCAGTAGAGTTGCATATAGGTCATAGGATGGAGAAGAGAGGAGGTTTCAAAGGGTAAGAACACAAATTACTACTCGAATTACACCGCAAACACTACCATTGCGTAGATCGGAGGAAGAGGAACGGACCTATACCCATTATCTTCAAGGGATCAGACCTTCATATTAAGGCAAGTGTTTAATCTTGCTAAATTTTGAGCATGTATTATATTCATGTTAGTTTAAGATGATTAAACCCGTGAAAATGTAGAGTTTTGATAAATCTTTTGGAATATAATTGAGATTCTTGATTCAGATTCATATTAAGCTTAATTCCCTGATGTAGGTAAAACGAAATTGATGAATTGGGATTATCCAAATGTGAAGAAATCTGAGTTGTACAATTATTCTTGAATAAAAAAATGATGAACTAGGGTTATTGAGAATTCTTTTACCGAGTTTTAGGCCTTCTGCCCGAGTTTGGTGGTGCATCGGATTGCATCTCCCCTAAAACCAAAATTATAAAGACTCAAGTGGGTGTTAAGAAACACGGTGCTTCAATTGAGTTGATCCCGGACAAGGAAGTGATACAAGAGGGTGATGAAAAAGGAGATGAGCAAAATGAGCCTTTGAGTGGGAAAAAAGTGCTAGTTGTTGAAGGTGCTCCGGTATTTAGGATGTTGGCTTGTAACAGTCTTGTTAAACTTGGAGCAATTGTGGATGTTTGTGACAATGGAAAAGAAGCCTTTGATCAAATCTGTAATGCTCTAAGTGAGAGAAGCAAAGGACATTCTACGTCTCTCCCCTATGATTATATATTCATGGACTATGAGGTACTTTTCAAATCCCATAATGAATACTTGGAACTTTCAAATATGATCCCAAAATGGCCATGGGTCATGCACAAATAGTATGACAATCACAATTTTTTGTTGGTTGGGGTACATAGGGTAGATTATAAATAAACCAATAAACTATTACATTGACATCAGAGTATCACTTACATCCCCATAATATCAAAAGTAGCAAGTACATCCCTATGTGCCACTTGAAAAATTGTTGACAATTATTTTCACCGGTGCAAAGGGGATTATATACAATTCTGATAGATAGTTTCGACAATCAATAGTTTTGGGAGTAATTTACAATCAAAGTTGTTCAGGGGTTAATTTTCAGTTACTGGAAAATATATAATGTTTATAGTTTCCATATTTGGTGACAATGTTTGTGCTTTGTTTTCCTAAGCAGATGCCAAAAATGGATGGATATGAAGCAACAAAATTGATCAGGATGAAAGAGAAGAACTACGGCATATACATTCCAATAATTGCATTAACCGCACATGCAATGGCTGAGGATGCAAAGAAGACTATGGATGCTGGAATGCACTTGCATTTGACAAAACCATTACACGTAAAAAAATTGTTGGCTGCCATTAGATCTCTTGGGTGTAAATAAATAAGCAAGTGTAGTTTTGGTTTTTGGTCCAAGTTGATGAAACGGTATTTGATACAATGAGCTGATCACTGCAACTGAAAATAGGGGTGTTTTGAACTAGGTTTTAGGCATTTAATAGCTTTCCTTTCTGTTTTCTTAAGTTCTAAGAGGATGCTAAACTCTCTTCTTGTTAGAGATAGTGCCTTGTAGCTGGTTACAATTATAAGCTAATTATTGGATTATCTTGAACTCCGTTAATACTGTTATTTTTGAGTTGCATGTTCCAATAATATGAGATGCCCCTAAAAATCTGACACCATCTCACTCACATAAATCTTATTTTTACTCACTCTTTATGGACAGTGATACCTTCAACTTATGAGTTGCTTATCCATCAGCTTGTATATTTATGAGGCTAACTCTATCAAAAACATTATATATCTTCAGTATATTTATGAGGCTCACTCTTTATGGACACTGATACCTTCAACATTATATATCTTCATTTCCGTTTCTAGCTTCCCGAAAATCTCGTGCCAAAACACACTTGGGATCAGGCTAACTCTATAAAAAACAATTGATGAGGGAAAGCCATTCAACTTATAGGTGCTTGCCCACATTTACAGATGTGAACAGATTAGCTAGTGATATGAAATAGTTGTGCTCTATGAAATCCGTAGAGATATCAGTCCATGCTTGATTAGAGATGGAGAGGGGTTAAATGAGGCTTGCAGGATATCCATGTTCATTATTGTGCCTTTGACATACTTCAAAGTTTTGACAATTCCAAAACATACTTCAAAGTAGCAAGAAATTCTATTTTATTGCTAGTATAATGCTTTATGTCTTTATTTTATCAACTGAGGAAGCATCTCTTGAGCTTTCGCATCATCTTTGTAGGTTCCTATTACTCGTTGCATCTAAGTGCGGGTAAGAACTGATATTGCTTGGCAAGTCTTGACTTGGTCAGATATATTTGAATTAATATATCTTCTCAGGTTGTTATATAGTTAAGATATCAGATATTACAACCACCTAGGATCTTATGACTTATTAGATAGCTATAACTCTGTGAGTTTGTTATACCTGTACGTGTATATATATTTAGTGGGATATTGAATAGAATTTAATTGAAGCTTTCTCAATTCAAAGTTTACATGGTATCAGAGCATTTTAAATCTCAACCTTCCTTGCACTCCTAAATCATTCATTCATTCCAGCCGTATTCATTTTTTTTTACTATGACTACATCAGATTCATCTACTGATTCTAAACCTCCATAATGGAATTGAAAACCCCTATTATCTTCATTCATCTGATAACCCTGGTGTTGTTTTAGTTAGTCATCTACTTTCTGGTGACAATTATCCAACTTGGTTTCGTGCCATGACTATGGCACTTTCGGCTAAAAATAAATTGGGATTCGTAGATGGCACGATCCCACAACCCGAACCTTCAGATCCTCTTCACCAAACGTGGCTATGAGTCAACAACATGGTTCTATCTTGGCTACTTAATGCTATTCATTGAGATCTTGCCCCATCAGTCCTCTATGCAGATTCTGCTGCAGTGGTATGGAAGGACCTACACGATTGTTTTTTGCCGTCAAATGGCCCTCGTATTTTTCAACTTGAACGGGCTGTGGCTACTCATCTACAAAGCAATGAATCCATTGCCAAATATTATAACACTCTCAAAGGTTTTTGGGATGAGCTCTCTACTTATGATCCATTACCCAACTGTACTTGTGGAGCTTACAAAAATTTTGTTGCCCACCTTCATAAAAGACAACTCATGCAATTTCTAATGGGGCTCAACGACGCGTATGCCCATGTTCGCAGTCAAATCCTATTAATGGATCCTCTGCCCAATCTGAGTCATGCCTATTCACTTTTGCAGCAAGATGAATCGCAGAGGTTGCTGCATTCATCGCCAATTTCAAATGACGGATCAACCATTCTTGCGTCAACCAACTCAACACCTATCGAACTTGGTGTTACAAACCCTTTCGATTATGCAGCTGTACGGAGCCGCACGACTGATTCTCATCCCAAATCCAAATAACGCTGCTCCTACTGTGACATCCCTGGTCACACTAAGGACGTTTGTTACAAGCTGAATGGTTTTCCTCCCCATTACAAAACCAAAGATCGTTTCTCATATTGCGATATCCCGAGTCACAAAAGGGATGTTTGCTACAAGTTACATGGATATCCATCTAACATCAAGTTCAAAGGCAAGAGACAGCTCACTGATCAAAGTCCATCTGTCAGTTCTTACTCAATGCCTCAATTGAGCGCCGCCCAATATCAAAACCTGCTTCGTCTTCTCAATGAGGTAAACATCCAGTCGCAAGCAAACCTAGCAGGTATGATTCAATGCTTACTTTCTGCAGTTGATTCTTCATCCTGGATTATTGACACTGGAGCAACCGATCACATCACTCATTCCCCACAATCCTTACACGACACTACATCTGCACCCACATCATATTCCCATATCACCATCCCCGATGGCACCCGCGTCCCAATTTCGTGCATTAGCTCAACTCGTATTTCTTCACATATAACACTTCACAATATTTTATGTGCCCCCACTTTCAAATACAACTTACTCTCTGTGAAGAAACTCACTCGTGATTTACATTGTTCTGTAACTTTTTATTCCACTCATTGTATTTTTCAGGACCTCTCGACGAAGAAGGTGATTGGTCGGGGCCATGAACGTGGTGGACTCTTTTATCTCCAATATGAACGAGTTGCTTCTCAGCCAGCCTCTCTCCTTTCCACTTCCCGTTCTTTTGATCTATGGCACAATTGCTTAGGCCATCCATCTATTGAACGATTGAATAAAATGCGCAACACACTTGATTTTTCTATACCAGTGGTTAATCATGTTTGTGATGTTTGTCCTCTTTCCAAACAAACACGTTTGTGTTTTACTTTTAGTTCTATTTCTACTGAAGATATTTTTGAATTGATTCATTGTGACATTTGGGGTCCTTATCATGTTTTTTCTAATAATGGTGCTCGTTATTTTTTAACTATTGTTGATGATCATTCACGTTACACATGGACTTATTTGATGAAATTTAAATCTCAAGTTTATGACATTATTCACCATTTTCAATCTTACGTTCAAACACAATTTAATCAATCTATCAAACAAATCCGAACTGATAATGGTTTTGAATTTTTTTCTCAACCAATCACTTCATTTTTCAATAAACTTGGGATCATGCACCAACATAGTTGTGTTGGTACCCCTCAACAAACGGCGTCGTTGGGCGTAAATATCGCCACCTTTTAAATGTTGGTCGTGACCTATGCTTCCAAGCTCACCTCCCCTTACCTTTTTGGGGTGAATGTTTACTCACTGCTACTTATTTACTCAATCGATTGCCCTCTCCCATCTTGCATGGTTCAAGTCCTTATGAAGTCCTTTTCAAAAAACCTCCCTCCTATGATCACCTTAGGGTCTTTGGTTGCCTCTGTTATGCCTCTATTGGTCATCCTCATCATAACAAATTTGGCCCACGCGCACGCCCTTGTATCTTTCTTGGTTATCCATCTGGTCAAAAGGGTTACCGTCTCTATGACATTGAACAACAATTTTATTTTACCAGTAAAGATGCTGTTTTTCATGAAAATATTTTTCCATTTCACCCCACTGCTTCGACATTTTCCACTCCTCAAGCTGATCTGAATTCTCCTGTACTACCTGTGCCTCTTCCTGATAACCAACCATCACCATCTGCCCCTCACATCTCTCCAGCCCCCAACCCCCACATGACACCGGTCAATGATAATCTTCACATCTCTCTAGGCCCCAACCCCCACATCCCCACCCACATCACACCGGTCAATGATAATCTTCGCCACTCTACCTGATCGAAACACCCTCCTACCCACGTACGTGACTACTATTGTGGCATTGTGCACCCAAGCCAATCATCTCCTTCGCAGCAGTCCTTTCCAGGTATTTCATATCCCATGTCCCATTTTTTATCTTACCAGCAGTTTAGTCTCAAGCACAAAACCTTTCTTTCCATCATTTCTTCCGAGCAGAAGCCCACGTCCTTTTCGGTAGCTCATAAGCATCCCAAATGGAATGAAGCAATGGCTGCAGAAATTAAAGCATTAGAAGACAACAATACCTGGACCCTTACTGCTTTGCCTCCGGATAAACAACCCATTGGTTGCAAATGAGGTTTGCAGGATATCCATGTTCATTTTTGTGCCTTTGACATACTTCAAAGTTTTGACAATTCCAAAACATACTTCAAAGTTTTGACATACTTCAAAGTAGCAAGAAATTCTGTTTTATTGCTAGTATAATGTTTCAAGCTATCAGTCTTTGTTTTATTGCTAGTATAATGCTTCAAGCTATCAGTTTTGACATAATTCAAAGTATAATGCTTCAAGCTGTCAGTGTTTGTTTTATCTCTTGAGCTTTCGCATCATCTTCCTGGGTTCCTATTACTCATTGCATCTAAGTACGGTTAAGAACTGATATTGCTTGGCAAGAGGCATCAGTCATTCTTAATAATGCATCATCAACAGTCCCTCATTGCATCTAAGTGCTCGAAACAATACTTCTATGCTAGAAAGTGTTGGAAAAATGGTACTTAAAAGTTGTCCAGATTTTTCTGGACAGAATTTTGAGCAACTTTGAGCTCAAATTGAGGTGGGACCCACACCACGATAATTGTGGGACTATATACGAATGCGTTCTCATTCGCAAGGAGATTACCATAGTATATTCACATGTCCAATTTCAATAACGGTGTGTTTGATAACACTAATTTTCCATGGAAAATACAATATATGAAGTCATTTACCATTTTTGGATGTTTGATAAACAAAATTTTTAATTGAATTGATTTCCTTAAAACAAGTCACGTAACCACTTTTTCCACAAAAAGGTGGAATTAAAAAACCTCATTCCACCTAGTTATTCATTTTCTAGGGAAAAGAATTGTCACACCAAAAAAATTGATAAAAAATCCAGAAAATGAATAAAAACCCAAAAATAATGAAAAAAAATCCAGAAAGTGAATAAAAACAAAAAAATAATGAAAAAAAAATACAAAAAGTGAATAAAACTCCAAAAAATAATGAAAAAAATCTAGAAACTGAATAAAAACATAAAATTAATGAAAAAAACCTAGAAAGTGAATTAAAAATGTAAGGACATTTTTGTCCATTAACAATTTATTATGTCGCACGCCGTTACACCGTTGAAGAAATTCAAGATTCATACATTCATCAACGGATCCGAATATCAAAAGAAGAAGAGGAATCAAAGTCTGACAGACCGGACCGGTCCGCCTGCAATAAAAGAACCGATCCGGCTAACCGGACCGGTCCGCCTCAGACCCGGATCGATCCGTTTGCTGAAGGCCAGTATACCCCGGACCGCAAGCGAACCGATGAAGCCTGGAATAAAAGAACCGATCCGGTCAACCGGACCGATCCGCCCCCAAGCCGGACCGGTCCGCATGGGATAAATTCGGCCAGATCTGTCAGAGATTTTTTAGGCTCAAAGTTTTCTTATTTAAAACCCACTACGGGAAGTGGTTTTCCAAGACTTTTCAAGACGATTTTCAGAGTCCTAAATACTCTAAGTCTTCACCTATTGAGCCCAAGACTCTAGGTTTTTTGATTCACACAAATTGCCAAATCTTTGTGAATCTTTTTGGTAACCCAAGAACACAACCTTGTGTTTGTTCAAACCTTTGTGGAGAGATCTTTGCAACCGAGGGCTGCGTGTCATTGCTGAGGGAGTCTCTACAAAGTTTTATGGCTGCGTGTCATTGAGGAGTGCTGCGGTTCTTCCTTTGTTGATTGGACTGAGGTTCATGTGGGTTCGCTGCATGTGGATTCATTGCTGCCGACACCGACCGACACCTGCGGGTATTCGTGTGTCACTGTATTTCATTGTAATCTGTGTAAGTTGCGATTTACTTATTATAGTGAAATAAAAGGTTTTGTCCTGCGGGGATTTTTCCTTAACTTTGTGTCGCATGCTTTATATATGGTTTGACACACACACACGTAGTTGTTTGTTTATGGGCTGTTTCTAAATAGACTCGAATTAAATAAGGGTTACTTGGAATCTTGCGAATTTAAGTTAATTTAAATCAATTATCACACACCGAACCTATTCGGTTTCTCAAATTGGTATCAGAGCAGGTTGCGCTAATTTATTGTGTATTCCTATTTTCCGCAAAATCGTGTGATATTGAATTTTTTTTGAAAAATCAGTTTTGTGAAAATTCGCATTTTTTCCTTTGGAGCACTTATATAATCAGATGCCTATTTTTGACGGGTCTAATTATGCCTATTGGAAAGCTCGTATGAAATCAATTTTAAAATCTATTGACGAGCGTGTTTGGTTGCTTTGCGAAAATGGTTGGACTCCTCCCACGGTCACTGTTAATAACATCACCACTTTAAAACCCGTGTCAGCCTGGACTGAAGATGATTATAAATTGTCCAATTTTAATTCCCGTGGTCTGAGTGCTATTTCTGGAGCTGTCTCACCTGATGAGTTTCGCCGAATTATGACGTGCACCACGTCTAAAGAGGCTTGGGATGTTTTGAAATTGACACATGAGGGTACGAACACGGTTAAAGAATCAAAATTACAAAATTTGGCCACCCAATTTGAGACTATTACCATGTCTGAGTCTGAATGCTTTGATGATTTTTATGCTCGTTTGTCAGACATTGTTAACACATGTTTTAATTTGGGTGAGGTGATTGATAACACGCGTGTCGTTAAAAAGATTTTGAGATCTCTCCCAAAACGCTTTATTCCTAAAGTCACTGTTTTGAACTCTTTGGGAAATTTGAAATCACTTCAGTTGGAAGAACTTGTAGGAGATCTTCAAACCTATGAGATTGACATGTTTCCCAAAACCATGAAGGCTAAGGATAATGACATTGCTTTAAAGACTCATTTTAAGAAAAAGAAAGAAAAAGTTTGTGAGTCCGATTCTGAGGGAGACTTTGATTTTAATGATATGGCATTGTTTGCGAAAAATTTTAAAAATTTCTCAACATGAACAAAAATAATTCTTCCAATAAAAAGATTTTTTTTGAGAAAAATAAAAAGAAAGGAAAGGCCAAAGAAGTGGTGAGAGGGAAAAAGAGAATAAATCCGATGAGGAGTGTGAGGAAGATTTTGAGAACGTCACTTGTTTTGAATGTGGGGGTAAGGGACATAAGTCGTTTGAGTGTCCTACGTGGCTTAGAAAGAAAGTAGCTATGCCCGCCACACTTAGTGATAGTAGTGAAGATGAGGGTGATAAGACTAGTGGTGAGAAGTTTGTAGCTTTTTCTAGTCGTGTGAGCACACCCACCTTGTCCCACAATAGTGCACACGAAAGTGATAGTGATGGTTTGAGCGCTTCAAGTGAGGGAGAAAGTGAGAGTGAAAGTGGAGATGAAAGTGAGCTCCAAAAAGCTTTTAGAGATTTGTACACCGAGACCTTGAAAACAAAGAAGTATAATAGGGATTTAGGTCGTCGGGTTTTAGATTTGGAGAAAGAGAAGGAGGTTTTGAGAAAGGAGAAGTGTGATTTGACCAGCACGTTGTCTAGTCTGACGACACGTGTATCCCAATTCGAGAGTGATCTCGAACGTGCCAGAGTGATCAAAGTCAAGTTTGAGAACGCACCTAAGAAGGTTGAAAAGGTGGTTCTTAAGGGTAAGGGTGAGAAGTTAGGAATAAGTCATGACGGTGCTTCTTCTTCCCAATTAGCACCCGAGCCGGTTCCCACTTTAATGACAGTTTCACATGTGTCTCACCCTAACCCACCTAGGCGTCCCATTCCTGTTAGGAAAGTGCGTCCTAGAGTTTTTGAGAGAGGTGTTCCTAGGCCTATTTATGTTTGTTCCCATTGCAAGAGGAGAGGACACCTTAGGGAATTTTGCTTTAAGTTGGGGTATGTGTCACGTTTTGCTTCTACACGTGTTTCTGGCACACATGCACCCACACATGATACTTTACATGCTCCCGGAGAATACATGAGAGAGTTTGCACATTTAGGAGAGCAAGTTAAGTTTTTAGTCAAAACTTCACAAGAATTGATGGAGGTTTTTCATAAGTTGTCTCCACCTTTGAAAAACCCCTCCGCACCTAATGATTGAGGTTTGACTTGTTTACTAGCATAGGGTGATTTTCATGATGTCATTGTTTACCTATTGCTAGTATGTATCATTTTGTATGTTTTATTTTTTTTGAAAATTTTGAAAAATACAAAAAGATTTTATTTTGATGAAATATTTGAAAAATCCAAAAAGATTTTTGTATTTTGTTTGCACTGTTTATGGATGAACACTTAGGATGACCAAGTCACTACATCATTCCATTTTTTTCATGTGACTATTTGATAGTGTTTTGAGACACTAGGTCAATTCATCCATGTGCTTTATAATGTTTGGAGTCATTAAGATGTAATTAAGTGTTACTTCCTACATGTTTGACTCATGTTTCCTTTAATGCACACTTGCACGGATTTTTTTTGATTATTGTGCTTGTCTTATCACATGTTGGTTGGGTGTTTTCACTTCAATCCTGTCCTTAAAACGAACCAAGCGCGATAAATTTTGATAAGGAAATTGTGCATATAAAAACCGTTTTGTGAGTTTGTGTGATTTGTTTGATAACGGGGAGGGGCTGCGAAAGGTAATCATCTATCCTTTGCGCAAACGCCCGTTATTGGTGTGGAAATCATTTTGACTTTGATTTGTTGATTTGCATAAGACGATGTCATCTAAATTCAACAATCTTTTCACCTAAGGATACTTTTGATGTTCATTCGTTAGGGGTACACATATGGCTCGTGCACATATGATTGATTGAGTTGATTTACCTATCGAATGTGTTCACACCCATTCATTCCTTTTCCATGACTTGGTTGTTTGAGTCGAAATCCATGGTGTGATTTTTGTATCATATTTGTTCATATTGGTATCCTATCTTTGTTTGAAAAATTTGAAAAATAAAAAATAGTTTGTGCATTTATTTCTGAGCATCTCCTTGCAAGAGCACGTTTACCATATTATTTGATGCCGTGTTTTGTGTACCGTGACACCCCGATTTTGCCTATTTGATTCACTCTTCTCATTTGTCTATTTGGGGACATCATAAAAAGGGGGAGAATAAATTATCTTTTTATGGGGGAGATTTGAAAGTTTGAGTTTGCTCATAAATTGGTATATATGTTTATCTCATTTCAAACTCGATATGTCACTTGGTATTTTGCTTTGTCTCATGTGTGTAGGTACTACATGGATTATCATTGGATTGCACACCCTGATGAGAAAAGTGTTGAGATTCCTGAAGAATTGAAGAGCAAACGCTGTAGTCTTATTCAATTGTATCTTTCCAGTTTTGGGTTCATGGAAGGGTAGATTTGTATAGGCATTTTTAGTTGTTTGATAATTCGGATGTTTTATTTTTATGTATGTACCGGCATAGACATAGGGGGAGATTTGTAAGGACATTTTTGTCCATTAACAATTTATTATGTCGCTTGTCGTTACACCGTTGAAGAAATTCAAGATTCATACATTCATCAACGGATCCGATTATCAAAAGAAGAAGAGGGATCAAAGTCTGACAGACCGGACCGGTCCGCCTGCAATAAAAGAACCGATCCGGATAACCGGACCGGTCCGCCTCAGACCCGGACCGATCCGTTTGCTGAAGGCTAGTATACCCCGGACCGCAAGCGAACCGATGAAGCCTGGAATAAAAGAACCGATCCGGTCAACCGGACCGATCCGCCCCCAAGCCGGACCGGTCCGCATGGGATAAATTCGGCCAGATCTATCAGAGATTTTTTATGCTCAAAGTTTTCTTATTTAAAACCCACTACGGGAAGTGGTTTTCAAAGACTTTTCAAGACGATTTTCAGAATCCTAAATACTCTAAGTCTTCACCTATTGAGCCCAAGACTCTAGGTTTTTTGATTCACACAAATTGCCAAATCTTTGTGAATCTTTTTGGTAACCCAAGAACACAACCTTGTGTTTGTTCAAACCTTTGTGGAGAGATCTTTGCAACCGAGGGCTGCGTGTCATTGCTGAGGGAGTCTCTACAAAGTTTTATGGCTGCGTGTCATTGAGGAGTGCTGCGGTTCTTCCTTTGTTGATTGGACTGAGGTTCATGTGGGTTCGCTGCGTGTGGATTCATTGCTGCCGACACCGACAGACACCTGCGGGTA
Organism: Sambucus nigra; assembly: GCA_949130495.1. Lineage (NCBI taxonomy): Eukaryota > Viridiplantae > Streptophyta > Magnoliopsida > Dipsacales > Adoxaceae > Sambucus > Sambucus nigra. The sequence continues at coordinate 39,114,566 of OX422214.1, read as the reverse complement.
TTCGTGTGTCACTGTATTTCATTGTAATCTGTGTAAGTTGCGATTTACTTATTATAGTGAAATAAAAGGTTTTGCCATGCGGGGATTTTTCCTTAACTTTGTGTCGCATGCTTTATTTATGGTTTGACACACACACACGTAGTTGTTTGTTTATGGGCTGTTTCTAAATAGACTCGAATTAAATAAGGGTTACTTGGAATCTTGCGAATTTAAGTTAATTTAAATCAATTATCACACACCGAACCTATTCGGTTTCTCAAAAAACCCGAAAATAATGAAAAAAAAAGACGGAATAAAACCCAAAAATAATGAAAAAAAATCTAGAAAATGAATAAAAAACCCCAAAAATAATGAAAAAAATACAAAGAGTGAATAAAATCCACAAAATAATGAAAAAAATACAAAGAGTGAATAAAATCCACAAAATAATGAAAAAATATATATAACGTTAAAAAAACCCCCAAAATAATGAAAAAAATCCAGAAAATTAACAAAAACCCAAAAATATTGAAAAAAAAATCCTGAAAGTAAATAAAACTAAAAAATAATGAAAAAAATCCAGAAAGTGAATAAAAATCCAAAAATAATGAAAAAAAATACCGAAAGTGAATAAAACCACCCAAAAAAAAAATCCAGAAATGAATAAAACCCTAAAAATAATGAAAAAAATACAAAAAGGGAATGAAACCCCCCCAAAATGAAAAAAAGGTTCCAAAAATAAAGAAAAAAATTTAGAAAATGAAAAAAAAAATCTCGAAAGTGAATAAAAAACCAAAAATATTGGAAAAAAAATCCAGAAAGTGAATAAAAATCCATAACTAATTTTAAAAAATACAGAAAGTGAATAAAACCCCAAAAAATGAAAAAAAATCCAGAATATGAATAAAATCCCAAAAATAATGAAAAAAATCCAGAAAATGAATAGAAACCCAAAAATAATGAAAAAAAATATATAAAGTGAATAAAACCCCCAAAATAATGAAAAAAAATCCAGAAAATGAATAAAACCCAAAAATAATGAAAAAATCTAGAAAATTAATAAAAACATAAAAATATTGAAAGAAAATCTAGAAAGTGAACAAAACCCAAAAATAGTGAAAAAAAATCAAGAAAGTGAATACTCAACTCAACTCAACAAAGCCTTTTCCCAATTATTTAGGGTCGGCTACATGAATCCTATTTTTTCATTCCATTTTGTCCAATGCAATATCTTCGGTTAAACCACATGACATCATGTCCTTTTTTATAATATCCTACCAAGTCAATTTAGGCCTACCTCTATCCCTTGTGTTACCATCAATATTAATTAAACCACTCCTCCTTACAGGAGCATCCATTGGTCTACGCTTGACGTGTTCAAACCATCTTAGTCGATTTTCTCTCAATTTATCTTCTATAGGAGCTACTTTTACCGTTTCACGAATTTGTTCATTTTTAATTTTATCCTTTCGAGTTTTACCACAAATCCATCTTAGCATTCGCATATCCGCCACATTCATTTTTTGCACATTTTGTTTCTTGGTTGCCCAACACTCTGTCCCATATAACATGGCGGGTCTAATAGCCATCCTATAATATATACCTTTTAACTTCAAAGGTATACGCCTATCACACAAAACGCCGGTAGCACTTCTCCACTTAACCCAGCCTGCTCTAATCCTATGAGTAACATCATCACTAATATCTCCATCTTTTTGGATAATCGATCCTAAATAACGAAAATAATCGTTTCTAAGTATCTCTTGACACTCCAATTTCACCACATATCCATTTGTCCTCCTATTACTACTAAAATTGCACTCCACATATTCTGTTTTAGTTCTGCTTATTTTAAATCCTCTTATTTCTAAAGTTTCTCTTCACAATTTCAACCTAGCATCAATCCCTGTCTTAGTCTCATCCACTAAAACAATATCATCTGCAAATAGCATACACCATGGCACCTCATCTTGTATTTGTCCAGTCAACTAATCCATAACAAGCGCAAAGAGATAAGGACTTAATGCCGAGCCTTGGTGTAGACCTACCGTAATTGAAAATTCACTACTTTCTTCGGCTGATGTTCTTACTGTAATCATCGCACCATCATACATATCCTTGATCACATCAATATATCTGCGAATCACTCCTCTTTTATGTAGAACTCACCATATTATATCCCTGGGTATCCTATCATACGCCTTCTCCAAATCTATAAAAATCATATGAAGATCCTTCTTTTTCTCCCTATACCTCTCCATTAATCTCCTCAATAAATAGATTTCTTCCATTATTGACCTCCCAGGCATAAACCCAAATTGATTCTCAGATACTGTTGTCTTTAATCTCAATCTATATTCAATCACTCTCTCCCAAAGTTTCATTGTATGGCTTATTAACTTAATACCATGATAATTTGAACAACTTTGTATGTCCCCTTTATTTTTATAAATAGGTACTAAAACACTTTTTCTTCATTCATCGGGCATCCTATTAGTCATTAAAATTCTATTGAATAATTTTGTAAGCCATGATACTCCATCCTCCCCTAAGCACTTCCAAACCTCAATAAGGATACCATCTGGTCCTAAAGCCTTCCTTGTTTTCATCCTTTTTAGAGCAATCCTGACCTCTGTTGTCCTAATTCTGTGGAAAAATATATTTTCTCGAGTCTCCCTAAGTTTCTCTATATCTAATCTACTCCCATTATCTCCATTTAATAACCTCTCAAAGTAGTTTTTCCATCTTTCCATAATTTCATCATCTTTGACTAGGACTCTCGAATCATCACTTTTGATACACTTAACGTTATTAAAATCTTTTGTATTCCTGTCCCTAAGTTTAGCAAGCTTATAAATACTTTTTTCGCCTTTTTGTGTACCTAATTTTGTATAAAGATCATCATACGCCTTTAACTTAGCATCTCTTACCACTTTCTTAACTTCCTTTTTATCCCATTTATATTTCTCAAAATTTTCTTCATTTCTATTTGTTTACCATGTTTTAAAGCACTCCCTTTTAATTTTTACTATATTTTGTACTTTTTCATTTCACCACCAAGTTTCTTTAGACTGTGGCCCCTTGCCTTTTGATTCTCCAAGAATTTCTTTTGATATTCTCCTAATGCATGTGGCCATCTTATTCCACATTATATTAGTCTCTTCTTCAGTATTCCATGTTGCTTCATTTAATAATTTATCTTTAAATAGTTATAGTTTCTCTTATTTTAAGTTCCACCACCTAGTTCGTGGGTTAATTTTCACTTTTCGCACTCGTGATTGATTTTTAATATTTATATCTAACACTATTATCCTATGTTGTGAGGTTAAGCTCTCTCCCGGGATAACCTTACAATCTTTACACGTTAATCGGTCTTCTTTTCTAGTAATGAAAAAATCTATTTGACTCTTGTGCGTTCCACTTTTATTAGTTATTAAGCGTTCAAGCCTCTTTTTAAAACATGTATTTACTGGTACAAAATCATAAGCCATCGCAAATTCTAAGATAGACTCTCCCCCCGTCGTTCCTATCTCCAAAACCATATCCTCCATGCACTATCTCATATCCTACACGATCTTCTCCTACATGGCCATTAAAATCTCCCCCTATATAGATTTTCTCACCTACGGGTATTTCTTGAATTAGTTCATCCATTTGTTCCCAAAATTGTACTTTAGTGTGCTCATCTAATCCTACTTGAGGTGCATAAGCACTAACAATATTAATTATGTTTTCACCTAATACCAATTTTACAATTATAAGTCTATCACCTTTCCTAATAACGGTTACGATATCATCCTTAAAGTTCTATCTACTATTATTCCAACTCCGTTCTTATTTCTATGCTTTCCTTTATAATAAAATTTAAATCCTGTATTTTCTATTTCTCTAGCTTTCTCACCGACCCATTTAGTTTCTTGTAAACAAGCTATGCTAACTTTTCTTCTTATCATGGTATCTACCAACTCCATCCCTTTTCCTGTCATAGTCCCTATGTTCCAAGTCGCTAACCTAAGTCTAGTATCCTAGACTAGCTTCTTTACCCGCACACGTCCAGCTTGTTGCAGGAACCCTTGCGTATTTATCGTCGCATCCGGGCGCCGATGCGACACCCCTTGCCTATTTTTCGAGACACCCGGTGGCAGGCGCAACGCCCCTTGCCTATTTTTTGAGACACCCGGTGGCAGGCGCAACGCATCGCTTAAGGGGAATGCCTTAGCATTAGCACGTATATTCATAGAATTCATGTTCATAAGGATCTGACAAAGTTTCACGTTGGCTGTCAGCTATTTAACGCAACCCTCCTCCTTTATCCTGGCTTGTGACCGACAGTGTAAAAAAAAATATAAGAAGTTGAGCACGACATAGGGTGAATAAAACCCCAAAAATAACAATAAAAAATACAAAAAGTGAATAAAACCCCCAAAATAATGAAAAAATATAGAAAATGAATAAACCCCCAAAAATAATGAAAAGAAATACAGAAAGTGGATAAAAAGAAAATAAATACTAACCCCAAAATTAATTTTAAAAACACCCAAAAATTTATTAAAAAGTCAGAAACTTAATAATTAAAAAAAGAAATAACAGAAAAAAAAAACACTCAGAAAATTTTAAAAATACATAAAATGAAAAGAAATGCATAAAATAAATATTGGCCCCATAATTAATTTAAAAAAAAGAAAATAAAAAAATAATTAAAAAATAACTAAAAAAATACAGAAAATGAGTAAAAAATAGAAAATAAATATTAACCCCTGAATTAATTTAAAAAAACCCAAAATTTTATTTCAAAGTCAAGAATTCAAAACTAAGAAAAAAAATAAAAGAATATCTAAAAGCGCTTAAAAATTTTAAAAAATTGAAATGAATAAATACCCTAGAAAACTAATAAAAATACAGATATTTGAAAAAAAAAACAGGAACAGACCTGACAACAGGGGAACGAAACAGTTGGGGGTTGGGGTGGGGTGGGGGGCGTGGTGGATTTGGTTTTAATTAATTTTTATTTTTTCTTAATAATCTTAATACATTTTTTCTGTTTTTTTATATTTATTTTTTTAAATTCATTTTGGGGTTAATATTTATTTTCTGTTTTTTATTCATGTTCTCTATTTTTTATTTTTATTCATTTTTTGTGTTTTTTTAATTTTCTAGTTATTTTTATTAATTTTTTGGTATTTATATTAATATTTATTAATTTTCTATTTTTATATATATTTTCTACTTTTTTTCCATGGAAAATATTGGAAATCAAACACTTGAAAGATGGAAAATTGAACATTTTCCACCTGAAAAATAATTGCAATCAAACAACACCAACAAATTTTTTCCATGGAAAATATTTCCAAGTTTTCAATTCCATGGAAATTGAGTCTTAGCGATTATTTTTCATCTTATTTACCATACACACCCTAAGTTATGAACGATAAATATGTCCCCAAAGTGACTCACAAAGCAATGAAAGTTAATGAATTTGATAGGTTTTAACTCTTATCCCACATTGCAGGAGTAGTGGAAAAATGATGAGTTAATCAAATCTAAAAATCTCCTACATTTTTGGGCCAAATTAATTAATCTTTATGGATTTTATTAATTAATTAAGAAATTAATTAATTATTAATTAACTGTTTGACAGTTAATTGCCTAAGGTCAAGAGTTAACGAAATTTACTGTTTTTGATAGTTAATTTCGATTTTGACTGTTCCCAATAGTCAACACCAAAGCTATAAATACAAACCATTCCCTCTAACTTTGGTTGCTGTCAACAAAACCCTTCCAGGAAAAAATCCAAAAATGCTACTGCATTCTTTCCTTCATCCAGAAAAATATTTTCTTCATTTTTGCATATCATGCTATTGTTCCGGATGAGTATTAACATAGATTTGTGTTCGTTGGGATTAATTATTGTTGTGCTACATAATTAATTCGGGAAATCCGCTCTATATTGGAAGGCAATTATTCAATAACCTTTGAGCACATTGGAGGGAATAAATTTGCCTTAAGGAGACTGTTCTACAAGGCTCAAATTTATCGTTTTATTTCTGTTGTTAATTATGCAATATCAAGTAAGTTATTTGAATTCTGTAATATTGTTTTAATTCTGTAATAATTATTTCATTACTAATTCTGTACTTTTTGATAACTAAATCGTAGATATAACAATCTTAAGGCAAATTTATATATCTTCTACTGTTTATAGTGTACATAATTTTTTTTTATAATTAAAGAATTTTATTTGTATAAGTAAATATGTTTTTACAGAAAATTTGAATTAAAATATTGTTTTATTACGAATATTTAATAAAATAGTTTTTGTTATAGAAATTAATTTCTACACTGTTTATATATTCTGTTTTAGAAAATAAAAATTTTATTTGTAAATTTTTATTAAATCTATTTATATAAAACTTTTAATCTTAAAATTATAATTCAGTTTTGTACGAAATTTTTTTAATATTAAAAACAGTGTTACTGATGAGTACATTATTTTGTATATTTTATATCGAAATTTATATATTGTTAGTCCCATTTTAGTGTATTTAATAAGTTCTTAGGACTTTTTATTAAAAAGAGGAAAAAAAATGCAAAAATGATTGAATTTATATTGAAAATGGCAATTTTAAGTAAAACATGGGTACTTCGATAATTTTATAATATTCTTGCGCTAATTTGTGAAAAACGTTGTCTAGTGAAATTTTTGCAGATAATGATGGAATTTGGTGCAAATTGATGATCAATTCAAAAAAGGAGCGAAAAAGCTGATTTTTACGGTCGTTCGGAAATAGCTGTTTTGAAATCGTAAAAAAGTCAGAAATTTTTATTCTCCGATTTGGACAAAACTTGACATGCGTGTTCAACTAGAAAAGATAAGAGTTTTCGAGTGGGGGGAAATTCCATCCCTTATCACGATCCAAAGATTAAAGAGGTGGAGAGATAGCTACCACACCATTCAGCCAATCAGAAAGAATCCCACCACAACTCAAATACCTCACCACTTGTCCTATAAAAAGGACCCTTGGTCTCATAATTTCGTTAACAATTACAGAGGAGTTTCGTGGAGGATTTCGGGGAGCAACTTCGAGTGATTGTAATCAATTTGAGGGACAAGTTTTTATTATTTTGTTAGAGGATTGAAGATTGTTGTGAGAGAACTATTTGTAAGTTTGGTTTATTAATGAAGATCTCTACTCATTCTTGCAATTTCTCTTTCATTATGGTAGCTTGATTATTATATTAGGAGTGAGGTGAAGTTTATCATAGTTAGCTAATACTGTCACGTTAATTTTATCGTTGTCTATTCCCTACTTGTTTTAATTGTTATTAAAGATTCGATATTCATTTTAAAGCGACACGAGAGTGTGTTTTAGAACCTTCAAGATTGTTTTGTCAAATCAAGTTTTGAGACTTAAAAATAGTATTTTTTGATGGATTATCCTTGCATTTTTATTGTTTTGATAGTCCATGATTAAATATATTTGCGAATTTTAAAAGCTGTATTTTCTAAGGAAATAAAGATTTTAGCCGTCTATTAGAGACGTTAAAAATATTATGATCATAACTGTCATATTTTTAGAATTAAACGCGGCGAGAGTCAGTTTAATTTTAGTTATAAAAAGGGAATGATTATGTGCCATATTAGTTATGTGATAAATGGACCCCGAATCTTAATTATTTCCTAATTGTTATCAAATATCTTGTGTTACTCTCATTTATCGTAGTTGATTTTATTTTGTGTAGTTCATAATTATTCTCTATCCCATTTCGTCTAGTTGGACGGTTGCAATTCTTTTAAAAGTTAAAATTGACAAATCACTATGGGTTCGACTCGTACTTATACTCGCTATTCTATAATAGCCCGTGCACTTGCGGTATTTTATAAATTGACAATAAGTTTTTGGCGCCGTTGCCAGGAATTTGACAATTTAAAAAAAAAAAAGTAGTTGTGACTTTCAGACTAGTTTGTTTTACTTTTTGCATATTTTTAGTAAAAATAAAAAAAAAACTTTTAACGAGGCTAAAATTAAAAGCTACTCCATCGTGAACTTGTCAAATCTATTTCGTTTCATCTTGTCTAGGATTGGTGATTTTTAATGAGTCTTCGTACCGACCACCTACCTAGAGGTGAAATTAGAATTTGAGGTGATAACCGTAGTTGGTCTTCTTTTAAATTCTCCCTTGTCAAAGAGTAGGAGCTATCCAAAATAAATAAATAAATTCAAGTGTTGTACATTGTAATGGGTGATCCTCATATTGTTATCCCGCCATCTTTCTCATATTCCTCAATTGATCCTGTGGACATGTTTTTACAAAATACTAAAAATCTAGATGACTACGTATTTCAATTTAATTCAGATGGGTCAGTATTCATTTTAAAAATTAAAGAAGGTATGGATGAGACTCCAACCCCTGTAATTATTATTGGTCCACCAAAGTGTATCAATTGGAGAGAGGTGAACAAATGGTATAATGATGTTATTTCTAAAAATAACAATGAATTAATTGGGGATAATCAATTTTATGAGGAGAAAAAAATTGCCAATCTTGACACGTGTAATACTTGTGATGATTTGGATGTTTGTCGAGATTTATCTCCTAATTTAATTGCGAATGCTGATTCTTCTTATATATGGGAAAGTTTATTTGAGGATTTGTCATCCGATTTTAGTGATACTTCAAGTATTTATGACGGTCCTCCTATGTTTGATGAACAAAGTGTATCACCCCGTGATACCTTTTATTCCTGCGTTTTTCATAAAATCTCACATTTAGGAGTGGAGTATGCATCCCCAATTTTACGTGACTATTTTTGAAAAAGGGATAGTAAATATCTGGATCCTTATAGCAATCTATTACCTCCATGTGATGCATCGACATATGATTCATGCGATTCAAATTTATTTATTATTAATGATGTCAGTGCGCACCATTATAACCATGGATTTAAGATTGAAATTTGAGTTGGGCGGTCATGCTCTCAAATTTATGATGTTTTGGCACTTAGTGCTATAAAGTTAATTAATTGGATTGACCCACAACTTTTTCGATTATTAATCTATTGCGATGATGATAATTGTCATGGGTTTGTATATTATCAATGCATTTTTTTTATTTTATTTTTTAATTTAGTTAACATAATGCCCTCATTTTACTTCTTTACTTTATTTTCTTTGTCCATATTTTTATTTTAGCATACATTGAGGACAATGTAAAATTTAGGTTTGGGGTAAGGATGATATTTTTTAAAAGAAAACAAAAATCAGAAAAAATTCAAAAAGATTTTCAATATAATTAAGTATTGAAACGATTTCTTAATATAGAATTGATTCATGGATCTCTCAACTGATGAAATTTTTACATATTAGCCGTATAACATGATCGAAAATGGATATTAAGGCGAAAGTTAATGCTTAATGAATAAATGTGGAGATTTTAGCCCGGTGAGATATTGTGCCATTCATCGTTTCGAGAAATTTAAATCAATCCGAGTTAAACAACTCAAACTTTCCTTCAATGATAAATTCGTTGATGATCTCAAATTATTTGTTTTGTTCGATTATTGAAAACAAAACGACAAAATGTGAATCTTAAGCACTCGAAGTCTTAGTAAGTCGTCTTGAGACACAAATCAACTTAATCAAACTTGAGAAATGAGATTAGGCCATCGTTTGAAAGCCCAAAAATTAAGCCTAAACCGACCTTTTACATTATTCTATTGCAAGCCCATTTGAGCCAAAAAGAAAAGAAGCCTTTTGTTGAAAACTCATTATCTTGCCCAACTCCAATTGGGAGTTAAAAGCCCATAAAAAGAAGTCATACCCATTTTTTGAGAATACTTGGGTAAAATTACGGTAAAAAAGAGCCTAAATGAAATAAAAGGAGGTTGCAAGAATGCGTGAAAAAAATGGGAAGAAAGAAAGAAAGAAAGAAAGAAAGAAAGAAAGAAAAAAGATGATGAAAAAATGTGAGTCGAAAAGAAAAAGGAAAGATAGAAGAAAAATGGAGGAAGAAAAAAGTGTCTGAAAGTCAATATACCCAAAAACGTCTAAATTCTCAGAAATTTTGAACTCCAAAAAAATAATTCTTTCTAGCCAAACCCGAGCCTACAATACAACCAAAGAAAGTCCTAATCGATCTCAAGGGAAGTTAGTTATAGTGTGGAAAGAAGATGAATAGGATCCATTGTGCGATTCAACATTTTAAACAAGTAATCGATTTTCCATTCATGAGATCATATTCATCAATTATAAAAAACAAAAATACGTTTTTTGATCATGTATATGTGAAATTTGTTCATACAAATTTACTCTTTTATTCACATATACTGAGAGAAAATAAGCCATTTCCGAGTGTTAGATTGTGAGTGCATCCCGTGAGATTTTGAAATTAAAATGACCTTTCGGATAAGAAATGTAAGGATCAAATCTTTTGAAATGGATGGTTATATTGGCTATGCACACGCACATGATAAGTCAAGATTGAAAAGTGAAGTTATACTATATTTATGAAGTTTGCATTCAAACTTGGTTATATTACTTTAGAGTCTTTTGTATTGAGGCAATTTTTTTTAATTTTGTGGGTATATTCACTACAAACCCTCACGAGATAAAACTCGTCCACTAGGGTAACCTAGGGGTTTAATGGCTTGTTGAACATGCTAAGTGCAATGATTTTAATTTTTAGTTTTGCTCGAGGACTAGCAAAATTTAGGTTTGGGGGTATTTGATGAGCACATTATTTTGTATATTTTATACCCAAATTTATACTTTGTTAGTCCCATTTTAAGTGAATTTAATAAGTTCTTAGGACTATTTTATAAAAAAGAGGAAAAAATGCGAAAATGATTCAATTCATATTGAAAGTGGTAGATTTAAGTAAAAAATTGGCACTTCAATAATTTTATAATATTCTTGTGCTAATTTGTGAAAAAAGTTGCCTAGTGAAAATTTTTCAGATAATGGTGGAATTTGGTGCAAATTGATGATTCATTTAAAAAAGGCGCGAAAAATATGATTTTTACGGTCATTCGAAAATAGCTGTTGTGAAATCGTAAAAAAGTCAGAAATTTTTATTCTCCGATTTGGACGAAACTCGGCAGGCGTGTTCATCAAGAAAAGATAAAGTGTTTTCGAGTGGGGGGAAATTTCGTCCCTTATCACGATCCAAAGATTAAAGAGGTGGAGAGATACCAACACCATTCGGCCAATCAAAAAGAGTCCCACCACAACTCAAATACCTCACCACTTGTCCTATAAAAAGACCCTTGGTCTCATAATTTCGTAGACAATTAGAGAGGAGTTTCGTAGAGGATTTTGGGGAGAAACTTTGAGTGATTGTAATCAATTTGAGGGCCAAGTTTTTATCATTTTTTCAAAGGATTGAAGATTGTTGTGAGAGAACTATTTGTAAGTTTGGTTTATTAATGAAGATCTCTACTCATTCTTGCAATTTCTCTTTCATTATGGTAGCTTGATTCTTATATTAGGAGTAAGGTGAAGTTTATCATAGTTATCTAATATTATCATGCTAATTTTATCGTTCTCTATTCCCTACTTGTTTTAATTGTTATTAAATATTCGGTATTCATTTTAAAGCGACACGAGAGTGTGTTTTAGCACCTTCAAGATTATTTTGTCAAATCAAGTTTTGAGATTTAAAAATAGTAATTTTTTATGGATTATGTTTGAACTTTGATTGTTTTGATAGTCCATGCTTAAATACATTTGCGAATTTTAAAACCTGTATTTTCTAAGGGAATAGGGATTTTAGCCGTCTATTAGAGACGTTAAAAATATTTTGATCATAACTTTCATATTTTTCGAATTAAACACGGCGAGAGTCGGTTTAATTTGTGTTAATAAAAGGGAATGACAACATTAAATTATGTGCAATATTAGTTACGTGATAAATGGACCCCGAATCCAAATTATTTTCTAATTATTTACAAATATCTTGTGTTACTCTCATTTATCGTAGTTGCTTTTATTTTGTGTAGTTCATAATTATTCTCTATCCCATTTCGTCTAGTTGGATGGTTGCAATTCTTTTAAAAGTTAAAATTGACAAATCTCTGTGGGTTCGACCAGTTCTTACACTCGCTATTCTATAATAGCCCGTGCACTTGCGGTATTTTATAAATTGACAACAAGTTTTTGGCGCCGTTGCTGGGGATTTGATAATTTAAAAAAAAAGTTGGGACTTTCGGACCAGTTTGTTTTACTATTTACATTTTTTAGTAATTTTTTTTAAAAAAAAACTCTTCACGAGGCTAGAATTAAAAGCTACTCCAACGCGAACTTGTCAAATCGATTCCGTTTCACCTTGTCTAGGATTGGTGGTTTTTAATGAGTCTTCGTACCGACCACCTACCTGGAGGTGAAATTAGAATTTGAGGAGATAACCGTAGTTGGTCGTCTTTAAAATTCTCCCTTGTCAAAGAGTAGGAGATATCCAAAATAAATAAATAAATAAATAAGTTCATGTGTTCTAAATTGTAATGGGTGATCCTAATATTGTTATCCCATCATCTTTCTCATATTCCTCAATTGATCACGTGGACGTGTTTTTACAAAATACTGAAAATCTAGATGACTACGTATTTCAATTTAATTCAGATGAGTCAGTAGTCATTTTAAAAATTAAAGAAGGTACGGATGAGACTCCAACCCCTGTAATTACTATTGGTCCAACAAAGTGTATTAATTGAAGAGAGGTGAATAAACGGTATAATGATGTTATTTCTAAAAATAAAAATGAATTAATTGGGGATAGTCAATTTTGTGAGGAGAAAAAAATTGACAATCTTGACACATGTAATACTTGTGATGATTTGGATGTTTTTCGAGATTTTTCTCCTAATTTAATTGCGAATGCTGATTCTTCTTATATGTGGAAAAATACATTTATGGATTCGTCATCCGATTTTAGTGATACTTCAAGTATTTATAACGGTCCTCCTATTTTTGATGAAGAAAATGTATCGCCCCGTGATACCTTTTCTTCCTGCGTTTTTCATAAAATCTCACATTTAGGAGTAGAGTATGCATCCCCAATTTTACATGACTATTTTCGAAAAAGGGATAGTAAATATCTGGATCCTTATTGCAATTTATTACCTCTATGTGATGTATCGACATATGATTCATGTGATTCAAATTTATTTATTTTTAATGATATTGGTGCACACCATTATAACCATGGATTTAAGATTGAAATTTGTGTTGGGCGGTCACGCTCTCAAATTTATGATGTTTTGGCACCTAGTGCTATAAAGTTTATTAATTGGATTGACCCACAACTTTTTCGATTATTAATCTATGGCGATGATGATAATTGTCATGGGTTTGTATATTATTAGTGCATTTTTTTAAAAATTTAGTTAACATAATGCCCTCATTTTACTTCTTTACTTTATTTTCTTTGTCCATATTTTTATTTTAGCATACATAGAGGACAAGGTAAAATTTAGGTTTGGGGGTAAGGATGATATTTTTGGAAAGAAAAAAAAAAGAAAAAATTCAAAAAGATTTTCAATATAACTGAGTTTTGAAACCATTTCTTAATATATAATTGATTCATGGATCTCTCAACTTATGAAATTTTTACATATTAGCCGTATAACATGATCGAAAATGGATATTAAGGCGAAAGTTAATGCTTAATGAATAAATGTGGAGATTTTTGCCCGGTGAGATATTGTGCCATTCATCGTTTTGAGAAATTTAAATCAATCCGAGTTAAAACAACTCAAACTTTCCTGCAGTGATAAATTCGTTGATGATCCCAAATTCTTTGTTTTGTTCGATTATTGAAAATAGAAAGTCAAATGTGAATCTTAAGCACTAGAAGTCTTAGTAAGTCGTCTTGAGACACAAATCAACTTAATCAAACTTGAGAAATGAGATTAGGCCATCGTTTGAAAGCCCAAAAATTAGGCCTAAAACGACCTTTTTACATTATTCCATTGCAAGCCCATTTGATCCAAAAAGAAAATTAGCCCTTTGTTGAAAACTCATTATCCTGCCCAACTCCAATTGGGAGTTAAAAGCCCATAAAAGGAAGTCATACCCATTTTCGGAGAATACTGGGGTAAAATTACAGTAAAAAAATGGCTAAAATGAAATAAAAGGAGGTTGCAAGAATGTGTGAAAAAATGGGAAGAAAGAAAGAAAGAAAAAAGATGATGAAAAAATGTGAGTCGAAAAGAAAAAGGAAAGAGAGAAGAAAAATGGAGGTAAAAAAAAAGTGTCTGAAAGTCAATATATCGAAAAACCTCAATATTCTCAAAAATTTTGAACTCCAAAAAAATCATTCTTTCTAGCCAAACCCGAGCCTATAATACAACCTAAGAAAGTCGTAATCGATCCTAAGGGAAGTTAGTTATAGTGTGGAAAGAAAATGAATAGGATCTATTGTGCGATTCAACGTTTTTAACAAGTAATCGATTTTCCATTCATGAGATCATATTCACCAATTATAAAAAACAAAAATCCATTTTTGATCATGTATATGTGAAATTTGTTCATACAAATTTACTCTTTTATTCACATTTACCAAGAGAAAATAAGCCATTTTTGAGTGTTAGATTGTGAGTGCATCCCGTGAGATTTTGAAATCAAAATGACCTTTCGGATAAGAAATGTAAGGATCAAATCTTTTGAAATGGATGGTTTTATTGGCTATGCACACGCACACGATAAGCTGAGATTGAAAAGTGAAGTTCTACTATATTTATGAAGTTTGCATTCAAACTTGGTTATATTACTTTAGAGTCTTTTGTATTGAGGCAAGTTTTTTAAATTTTGTGGGTATATTCACTGCAAACCCTCACGAGACAAAACTCGTCCACTACGGTAACCTAGGGGTTTAACGGCTCGTTGCACATGTTAAGTGCAATCGTGATTCCTACGAAAGTGAGTTAGATTTTTATTTTTAATTTTGCTCGAGGACTATCAATGTTTAGGTTTGGGGGTATTTGATGAGTACATTATTTTGTATATTTTATACCCAAATTTATACTTTGTTAGTCCCATTTTAGTGTATTTAATAAGTTCTTAGGACTATTTTATAAAAAAGAGGAAAAAATGCGAAAATGATTGAATTCATTTTGAAAATGGTAGTTTTAAGTAAAAAATGGGCACTTCGATAATTTTATAATATTCTTGTGCTAATTTGTGAAAAAAGTTGCCTAGTGAAATTTTTGCAGATAATGATGGAATTTGGTGCAAATTGATGATCAATTCAAAAAAGGCTCGAAAAAGATGGTTTTTACGGTCATTCGAACATAGCTGTTGTGAAATCGTAAAAAAGTTGGAATTTTTTATCCTCCGATTTGGATGAAACTCGGCATGCGTGTTCAGCAGGAAAAAATAAGAGTTTTCGAGTGGGGGGAAATTCCATCCCTTATCACTATCCAAATATTAAAGAGGTGAAGAGGTAGCTACCAACACCATTCGACCAATCAGAAAGAGTCCCACCACAACTCAAATACCTTACCAATTGTCCTATAAAAAGGACCCTTGGGCTCATAATTTCGTAGACAATTAGAGAGGAGTTTCGTGGTGGATTTCAGGGAGCAACTTTGAGTGATTGTAATCAATTTGAGGGCCAAGTTTTTATCCTTTTTTTAGAGGATTGAAGATTGTTGTGAGAGAACTATTTGTAAGTTTGGTTTATTAATGAAGATCTCTACTCATTCTTGCAATTTCTCTTTCATTATGGTAGCTTTGATTCTTATATTAGGAGTAAGGTGAAGTTTATCATAGTTAGCTAATATTGTCACGTTAATTTTATCGTTGTCTATTACCTACTTGTTTTAATTGTTATTAAAGATTCGGTATTTATTTTAAAGCGACACGAGAGTGGGTTTTAGAACCTTCAAGATTGTTTTATCAAATCAGTTTTGAGATTTAAAAATAGTAATTTTTGATCGATTATGCATGCACTTTCATTGTTTTGATAGTCCATGCTTAAATACATTTGCGAATTTTAAAACCTGTATTTTCTAAGGGAATAGGGATTTTAGCCGTCTATTAGAGACGTTAAAAATATTATGATCATAGCTATCATATTTTCCGAATTAAACGCAACAACAGTCGGTTTAATTTGAGTTATAAAAAGGGAATGACAACATTAAAATATGTGCAATATTAGTTACGTGATAAATGGACCCCGAATTCTAATTATTTCCTAATTGTTTACAACTATCTTGTGTTACTCTCATTTATCGTAGTTGCTTTTATTAAGTGTAGATCATAATTATTCTCTATCCCATTTCGTCTAGTTGAACGATTTCAATTCTTTTAAAAGTTAAAATTGACAAATTTTTGTGAGTTCGACCCGTACTTACACTCGCTATTCTATAATAGCCCGTGTACTTGCGGTATTTTATAAATTGACAACAGTGACACAGATTTTTCTTATTTAACTTAGACTAATATAAACTACTGTTTAATAATTTAGTCTAATTCTGTGACATAGAATTCTAAATCTTGTGTAGAAATTTTGCTTTATCCTATATTATATAATTCCGAAATTATTTAGAATTCTTGTTAGAATTCAGTTAATCATAATTATTTTTGGAGGAAATTGGTGTACAGAATTTGGTATTATGTTTTGATTTATTCATTTACATATGAATATTATCGTTGATAAAAATTCTGTTTTTGTAACCGAAATGGAATCGCATAGTACGAACACTATTCCTGCAAAAGTGACTGTCACAAACACAAATGTAACTACACCCGTATCTATGCCACATGGGGAGAAATCGAAAAAGTTCAATGGGGGTGACTTCAAACGTTGGCAAGGACCAATGTATTTCTATCTCACTACCTGCCAACTGGATAGGTTTGTATATGAAGATTGTCCCTCTATTCAAGAGGGAGATGACTTGAAAAAGGTTGTTGTTGTTGATTCTTGGAAGCACTCTGACTAGCTGTGCTGAAATTATATTATGGCCTACTTGGACAAAACATTGTATCATGTCTACTGCATGATCAAGACATCCAAGGAATTGTGAAATTCTTTGGAAAAGAAGTACAAAATTGAAGATGCTGGGATGAAAAGTGTATCGTCGGGCATTTTCTGGACTTTAAAATGGTTGACTCTAAACCAGTTATCTCGCAGGTTCAAGAACTCCAAGCGATCCTCCACGACATTCATGCTGAAGGAATGTCCCTTAGTGAAACCTTCCAAGTTGCTGCAATTGTTGAAAAATTGCTACCATCTTGGACTTTATAAAAAATTATCTCAAGCACAAGCGAAATGAGATGAATGTGGAGGAGTTGGTGGTTAGGCTGAGAATTGAAGAAGATAACCGTGAGTCTCAAAAGAAAATTGGGAAAAATCCAATGAAAATGAAAGTTCATGTTGTTGAAGGTCCTAAGAAGAACAAGCGAAAGTATGATGGGGAAGGCAATTCCAAACAAAATAAGAAGAAGTTCAAAGGCAAATGCTACAACTGTGGTAAACCTTGACACCGCTCAAGCGAGTGTCGTAAGCCTAAGAAATAAAATCGGAATAATCCTCAAGTAAATGTAACTGAGGGTGAAAACATCGCCAATGACTTGGCGGATATGAATCTTTTTGCTGTGGTCTCTAAATGTAACTTGGTTGAAAATACCAAGGAATAGTGGGTGGACACTGGAGCCACACGACACATTTGTACAGATAAATGGATATTTTCTACCTATAAGCCTTTAGAAAATGAGGAGACCTTCTTTATGGGAAATTCTTCCACTTCTAAGGTAGTGGGATAAGGAAAGATTGCTCTAAAAATGACTTCTGGAAAGGAACTTACTCTCAATGATGTTCTTCACGTGCCTGATATCCGAAAGATTCTGATTTCTGGATCTCTCCTGACTAAAAATGGGTTCAAGCTTGTGTTTGTGTCTGACCGCTTTATGTTGTCAAAGAATTACATGTATGTAGGAAAGGGTTACCTAAATGAGGGGTTCTTTAAAATCAATGTTCTTACTGTAACCCTAAAAACATCTGTTTCAATGGATGAATTTGTGTAACAACCCGTCCTTTTGGAGACCATTAAATTCCATAATTGGATATAAATTGGAATTTGGGGAATTTTCCTAAATAGTAATTTTTGGGATTTTCGAGGATTGAATGATTTTCGATGGGTGCTGTAATTATTTTTGGGACTATATAGGTCGAAATATTTTAATTATACGTCGTCGTTGAGTAAAGCGACACGAGGTAAGATTTTTAATTGGAAAACCCGCATTTATTTATTTTGGGTTGGAATAGTGATTTGCGGTCAAGTGCCTCGGATGGGAATTTCGACTGCGCCATGAGTCTCGGAATGTCCGAGATAGTCGGAAATGAGTGTCCGATTGTCGAAAATGAGTTTCGGGTAATTTTAGAGGTAAAAGTAACTCGTAATTGGGTAAACGAGTCGTTTTTGGGTTTTAAGGGTTAAAACCCTTTTCTTCCTATATAAAGAGGGGGAGAAAGAAAGAAAAGAGAAAGAAAGAAAGAAAAGAGAGAGAAGAGAGAGAGGAAGAAGAAAAGAGGAAGAAATGGGAGATCTCGGGCCAACTCCGCCGGATTCGACTCGAGAACGTCGGATTTTATCCACGAGGCAAGTGTTTACTTGCTTTATTTATCTTTTTGCATAAATATCTCATACCTTAGTTTGGTATAAACAAACCCTAATGGTTTTGGGGTGGGTTATCGTGGATAAAACGGGTTTTTGGGAGTTAAAACAATTAAACCCCAAATAATATTTCAATTTGTGGAACTTAGGTTTTAATCTAAATTAATTGGTGGTTTTGGGTTCTAGGATGTTTAGAACCCTTAATATATGTGTATTTGTAGTTGGTTGAGGTTGTAGGACATTGGGTGAGGCGACAAAAGCTTGGGAGAAGCTTTAATGGCTGAAATCGTCTCGGAGAAGACGATGAATAGTAACCCGTCACTTTGGGGGGACTTTTTGGCCAGGAAAAGAATTGATTTAGATTTAGGCCAAAACACGAAAGTTGTAGATCTTTTCGATACGGTCATGTGGGCACTGACCGCGTATTTTTTTAATTTTTCTACGATTTGATATGATTTTTACAAGATGACAGCTCCGGGTTGAAATCATCAACTCGGAAATCAAATCGGGAATTGGAAAAATTACGGCTAGAATTAATGTCGTAGATGTTCGGGATAATTTTTGGGGTAGTTTAGAAACCCCGAAAATGAATTTGGGTTGTTGGATAAGGGACTTAAGGATTTTAATTTGGGAGACCTGGTGTGACCGGTCGACCGCGCCCCTATGGCCGGTCGACCGCGTCAAGGAGAAAGGGCCTACTGCTTTGTTTCGTAGGCTTATTTACAACCCGTGGTCGATCGGGGGTCTAAGACCGGTCGACCGGTGCTCTGTTTTCAGCCCAAGATTTTGGAGATTAGGATTATTTCTCCTTTTTGAGTTTAATTTTTAAGGCCCTTCCAAATTAGAAATTATGGAGGGTTATGTCCTAAAGGACTTGAGGAATTGGGAATTTATATATGTGTATATTCACTTAGAGTGAATTGGTATAATTGGAGATATCCAAATGAATCCGTAGATGGGATTTAAGTATGTATTATTTATTAAAGAAAGAAAATACTTTGGGTTTAGTATCATGCTTATATGAATGCATGATTATGATTCCTGGAGGGAATCTTTGGGATTATTGGTCATCGCTAGATGATATAGGCCATTATGGCCGTTTATATATTCTAGGAGGACTATATGGTATGTATATATATTATGTGAATAAAGTATATATATATGATATGATGTAAATGATTTTGAAAATATAAATTAATATTTTCAAAATGGAAAGATAAATGATTTTCATAATTGATAAATTATGGTTACACACCTCCCTAAATCGCTATCATAAGGGAAGTTGCGCGCGTTGTGGTGAAGCCTTCCTGGATGTTGAGCAGGTTGGATATAGTCCCTAGGCCATATGGGCATTTGTATTACTGCGCTGGTTAGGGGATTCCGGGTGTGGTCCTGACTTTCCCGCAGGCAATATGGCCGCTTCCCGACATTGGTAGGTTCCCAGGTTGTCTTGTATAGATAGGCCCTGGAAGATGATAGCCATTTAGGGGCGCGTCCAGTGGGGAAACCCGGAGGGGCGGTCTTAGTTTTATTAAAGCAATTTATGATAATAAATTGGCTTTAATTTACATTTCCTGAGTATAAAAAGGGAAATGGGATAAAGGTTTGGCTTCGGTAACACTCCCGGATGGAAGAAGGGATGTGGAAGCATGATTTGATCAAAGCATTTTCATGATAATGAAAATGGCTTTGGGTACATTTCCTGAGTGTAAAAAGGGAAATGGGATGACATATAAAGGAAAAGCATTTTTATGATAATAAAATTGGCTTTTAAAAAGTATATGATTTGGTAAAGCAATTCATGATAATGAATTGGCTTTTATATTTACATTTCCTGAGTATAAAAAGGGAAATGGGAAGTTTTGAGAAAATGAAAAGTATTGATAAATACTTGTATATGAATCCTCAGTCCGGGAGATAGATCCGGATGGTTATGGTAAAATATGTATATATGGATGAATCGAGTACCGAGGGTCTAATGGATCCCGATGATTGACCTTGCCACATAGTAGTGTATCGGGGGGGGGGGTTCCTTGTTTGGATTTCGCTTTGCGAGACACCCCACGCACGAATATGGCAATGTGTTGAGACTGGGGAGAAGTTTAATCCTTAGTGCTCTAATATTATAAATGCTTATGGTATATATATTATTATATATCTTTCTGTACTTAGGGACTATCAGATCTCGACGATCGACCGTGCCGTGTAGTAGTGTATCGGAGGGGTTCCTTGTTTGGATTTCGCTTTGCGAGACATTCCACGCACGAACATGGCATAGCGTTGAGACTGGGGTGAAGCTTAGCCCTTAGTACATTACTTGGACTATCTAGGATAGATAGTGGTGGGGTGATAGACTAGTTTAGCTGGGGAGCTTGACTAGAATGTTCTAGATAGATGCGCTAGGAATGCACTATTAGCGGAGAGGTGAGGGGTATCTCATGGGAGTGCGATACCAAACTTAAATATGAGATAAAACCTTTTTCAAAATAATAAGGCATTTATGCACTTGCAAAATATTTTCAAAATTCGGGCTCTGACCCGTTTATCTACTTTTCCTTTCTTGCTATATATTATATATACATAGGTGTCCAGACACAGGGACGCCTGGATGACAATTCCTTTGAGTCAGACGTCAGCTGCAGTAGCTGTGGATGCGTGCAGGTTTTTGATAGCCGCTTCCATCCTTGTACTCTAGATAGGAGGTACTGTATAAATATTCGGGCCAATGGTCCAATTGCATTTATTTACTCTTTCAGTACAGCATTCGATATGGTTGTATATTTTGACCGAGTGTTCGGTTATTTTATTTCATTTCAGTTTCATTTACGCATTAACTTGTGGATGTTTTATTTTAATCGTTAAAAAGAGTAGTTAAGTAAAAGTTTTTAACGTTCGCCTAATAGGATATTAGTAATGAAATGGATTTTCGACAGTGATGCTAAGGATGATCCATATGTGACTCCTGTTTTAATTTCATATAGGAGTGATCGCCCGGTATCCCATTAGGCGGGTTGTTACAGATGGTATCAGAGCATCAGGTTCTAGTGTCCTTAGGAATCTGTGCGGACGTACTACGCTTTCAGCGTTGCTCTCATTTGTTATAGAGCCTCAGGACTAGGATTGTTGATTTCTATTGTGAGATTTCGTTCTCCTGCTATATTATGAGATTATAGAAATATTTTGCGCGCTCGTTTGAGAATCGTGTGCGGAGCTTGGATGGTGGCAGGAGGTGAGGCTTAGCTGGAGCAGCCGGTAGAAGGTTGGGATGAGGACCTTAGTAGAGGTCACTCTCCTTATGGTAATTGTTAAGGATTTTGGCGGCGACTACTGAATAATGGTAGTTAGGATTACCGCAGTACCACTCAAGTAGAGAGTGGTGCTAAAGTCGAATTCCTCATGGAAATTGGGGGTTCGAAAGGGATCTTACGGATAGTTCTAACTGTGAGTCCCCATGATTCAGCATGAATGAGAAGAATGCTGTTTTGGGTTATTCACATAAGGTTCGGCTAAAGGCCGACAGTGAATAAAGGCGAAGATGTTGTTATGAGTTTTACCTCAATTGAGGAGGTATATTTGGAGTGACTAGATAAAATCACGATATTAGTTAGCCCTAGAATCGTGTGGGTAATTTGAGTTATGGCGGTATCGATAACATTATATCATGTATGCCTATGTGTGTTCGCAGTAGCGGAGTTTTATTTTTCTTCATTCGCCATAGAGGCGGGTGCTGATATATGGTATATATATACATATCTGGTTAGTGATGCTCGTTTTATATGTCTATACGAGCATGGTGGTATGATGAGTATAATACATTATGGTGTATTTTCGGAGCGATAGCAGGCTAAGAATGGCAAGTCTATCGTGTCCATGGTTCCTCGAGGGAACAGGTATTGTTGCGGTGTCTCACCTAGATATAGGTTGAGTTCACCTTATTTGTTATGGGTTAATGGAACTTCGATGATAAGAGGTTTCCTTATCGTGATTTGAATATATGGCGACCTTATATATATGATTTAAGGCCGCAGGATTTGTGTTGAGCTGTAAGATAAAGCTCATTATTGTTTGCGCAAGGACTTAAAATATAGTGCGAGCGCGAGGTGGTGTGACTCTTAGTTAGAGATAGGAGTTCAGACCACCTTTTGTTGTTTAGGGATAGGATTATCCCGGTTGCATGTCTGAAATAACGGGACTCCGTGACCGACGAAGTCAAGTGTTAATGTGTGGAGGGGTTCCTTGTTTGGATTTCGCTTTGCGAGACACTCCACACATGACTCTTAACGGCGTCGGGCGTGGAGAGCTGTTATTGGATGCAAGGATGTGGGTTAGTCTTATAGTGTGGATGAACCACTATAGACTACGAGCCCTGTGATGATGGTATGTTTATGGAAATATTGTGCTATGGAAAAGCACTAAATTGGTCTTCTCACCACAAGTAGTTGGGTGGAGTGGGACTTAGAGAATTTGATTTGAGGATGATATCCCTGCCTTAATAAGAAGGCAAATTTGGAGAAATTGGGTTAAGGAATATAACCAGCCTTAATGAAAAGGCAAATTTTGAGGAGATACAATTTGGGTATTATGTTCGTGACACTTTCTACAGAAAGTGGGCACTTCGATGGATTAGGTTTCCTTCTGTATGGGCGGAAGGATAAGATAGTAGGAATGCGTTCATAGGCTAGCCTAGTAGGATTTAGGATGTCCCACTGGTGTGTCTTGGGCCGTTACATCTCGATGACCGACGACGCGAGGGAGTAGTGTAACGGGAGGGTTCCTTGTTTGGATTTCGCCTTGGCGAGACGTCCCACGCACGAAACCGAACAAATGTCGGGATTCGAGAGAGGCCTTGGGCACTAGGGACATATTTAGGATACTCGTTTCGCTTAAGTAGGGTAACGCTTAGACCGTAGCATTAGTAGGATGTAGGTTCGCTAGAGTTAGTGACGCCGATGTTAGGAGGATTGAATTTTCGAGGGTCGGGAGGACCCATAGATGAGTATTACACCGAGGAAAGGAGATCCTTATTGGGAGAGAGTGTTACGTGTCAGACGTTCACTACGGATGTGCAGATATGCACAAGTTAGAAAGGTGTATGGGCACCTTGGTAAGTTGGTTTATATACCGCCTGAAATAGAATGGGCGTAGTATATAAGGTCGAAATTCATGCCGATAGGCATTATAGATGATGGGTATTATGTGACGTATAAGAGTCACTTTGCGATCGTGATAGTCGTGTAGCATATGGTTGGGAACCGTTGGGTTAGTATTGTTTCCCTTGAGGTATTAGGATTTGGAGTGATCCTAAGATTGGTGGTGTAGGTCGTATCTGAATTTCGAGGAAGAAATTCCGTTGTAAGGGGGGGTATGTAACAACCCGTCCTTTTGGAGACCATTAAATTCCATAATTGGATATAAATTGGAATTTGGGGAATTTTTCTAAATAGTAATTTTTGGGATTTTCGAGGATTGAATGATTTTCGATGGGTTCTGTAATTATTTTTGGGACTATATAGGTCGAAATATTTTAATTATATGTCGTCGTTGAGTAAAGCGACACGAGGTAAGATTTTTAATTGGAAAACCCGCATTTATTTATTTTGGGTTGGAATAGTGATTTGCGGTCAAGTACCTCGGATGGGAATTTCGACTGCGCCATGAGTCTCGGAATGTCCGAGATAGTCGGAAAAGAGTGTCCGATTGTCGAAAATGAGTTTCGGGTAATTTTAGAGGTAAAAGTAACTCGTAATTGGGTAAACGAGTCGTTTTTGGGTTTTAAGGGTTAAAACCCTTTTCTTCCTATATAAATAGGGGGAGAAAGAAAGAAAAGAGAAAGAAAGAAAGAAAAGAGAGAGAAGAGAGAGAGGAAGAAGAAAAGAGGAAGAAATGGGAGATCTCGGGCCAACTCCGCCGGATTCGACTCGAGAACGTCGGATTTTATCCACGAGGCAAGTGTTTACTTGCTTTATTTATCTTTTTGCATAAATATCTCATACCTTAGTTTGGTATAAACAAACCCTAATGGTTTTGGGGTGGGTTATCGTGGATAAAACGGGTTTTTGGGAGTTAAAACAATTAAACCCCAAATAATATTTCAATTTGTGGAACTTAGGTTTTAATCTAAATTAATTGGTGGTTTTGGGTTCTAGGATGTTTAGAACCCTTAATATATGTGTATTTGTAGTTGGTTGAGGTTGTAGGACGTTGGGTGAGGCGACAAAAGCTTGGGAGAAGCTTTAATGGCCGAAATCGTCTCGGAGAAGACGATGAATAGTACCCCTATCACTTTGGGGGGACTTTTTGGCCAGGAAAAGAATTGATTTAGCTTTAGGCCAAAACACGAAAGTTGTAGATCTTTTCGATACGGTCGCGCGGGCACTGACCTCGTATTTTTTTGATTTTTCTACGATTTGATATGATTTTTACAAGATGACAGCTCCGGGTTGAAATCATCAACTCGGAAATCAAATCGGGAATTGGAAAAATTACGGCTAGAATTAATGTCGTAGATGTTCGGGATAATTTTTGGGGTAGTTTAGAAACCCCGAAAATGAATTTGGGTTGTTGGATAAGGGACTTAAGGATTTTAATTTGGGAGACCTGGTGTGACCGGTCGACCGCGCCTCTATGGCCGGTCGACCGCGTCAAGGAGAAAGGGCCTACTGCTTTGTTTCGTAGGCTTATTTACAACCCGCGGTCGACCGGGGGTCTAAGACCGGTCGACCGGTGCTCTGTTTTCAGCCCAAGATTTTGGAGATTAGGATTATTTCTCCTTTTTGAGTTTAATGTTTAAGGCCCTTCCAAATTAGAAATTATGGAGGGTTATGTCCTAAAGGACTTGAGGAATTGGGAATTTATATATGTGTATATTCACTTAGAGTGAATTGGTATAATTGGAGATATCCAAATGAATCCGTATATGGGATTTAAGTATGTATTATTTATTAAAGAAAGAAAATACTTTGGGTTTAGTATCATGCTTATATGAATGCATGATTATGATTCCTGGAGGGAATCTTTGGGATTATTGGTCATCGCTAGATGATATAGGCCATTATGGCCGTTTATATATTCTAGGAGGACTATATGGTATGTATATATATTATGTGAATAAAGTATATATATATGATATGATGTAAATGATTTTGAAAATATAAATGAATATTTTCAAAATGGAAAGATAAATGATTTTCATAATTGATAAATTATGGTTACACACCTCCCTAAATCGCTATCATAAGGGAAGTTGCGCGCGTTGTGGTGAAGCCTTCCTGGATGTTGAGCAGGTTGGATATAGTCCCTAGGCCATATGGGCATTTGTATTACTGCGCTGGTTAGGGGATTCCGGGTGTGGTCCTGACTTTCCCGCAGGTAATATGGCCGCTTCCCGACGTTGGTAGGTTCCCAGGTTGTCTTGTATAGATAGGCCCTGGAAGATGATAGCCATTTAGGGGCGCGTCCAGTGGGGAAATCCGGAGGGGCGGTCTTAGTTTTATTAAAGCAATTTATGATAATAAATTGGCTTTAATTTACATTTCCTGAGTATAAAAAGGGAAATGGGATAAAGGTTTGGCTTCAGTAACACTCCCGGATGGAAGAAGGGATGTGGAAGCATGATTTGATCAAAGCATTTTCATGATAATGAAAATGGCTTTGGGTACATTTCCTGAGTGTAAAAAGGGAAATGGGATGACATATAAAGGAAAAGCATTTTTATGATAATAAAACTGGCTTTTAAAAAGTATATGATTTGGTAAAGCAATTCATGATAATGAATTGGCTTTTATATTTACATTTCCTGAGTATAAAAAGGGAAATGGGAAGTTTTGAGAAAATGAAAAGTATTGATAAATACTTGTATATGAATCCTCAGTCCGGGAGATAGATCCGGATGGTTATGGTAAAATATGTATATATGGATGAATCGAGTACCGAGGGTCTAATGGATCCCGATGATTGACCTTGCCGCATAGTAGTGTATCGGGGGGGTTCCTTGTTTGGATTTCGCTTTGCGAGACACCCCACGCACGAATATGGCAATGTGTTGAGACTGGGGAGAAGTTTAATCCTTAGTTCTCTAATATTATAAATGCTTATGGTATATATATTATTATATATCTTTCTGTACTTAGGGACTAGCAGATCTCGACGATCGACCGTGCCGCGTAGTAGTGTATCGGGGGGGGGGGGGGGGGTGGGGGGTTCCTTGTTTGGATTTCGCTTTGCGAGACACCCCACGCACGAACATGGCATAGCGTTGAGACTGGGGTGAAGCTTAGCCCTTAGTACATTACTTGGACTATCTAGGGTAGATAGTGTTGGGGTGATAGACTAGTTTAGCAGGGTAGCTTGACTAGAATGTTCTAGATAGATGCGCTAGGAGTGCACTATTAGCGGAGAGGTGAGGGGTATCTCATGGGAGTACGATACCAAACTTAAATATGAGATAAAACCTTTTTCAAAATAATAAGGCATTTCTGCACTTGCAAAATATTTTCAAAATTCGGGCTCTGACCCGTTTATCTACTTTTCCTTTCTTGCTATATATTATATATACATAGGTGTCCAGACACATGGACGCCTGGATGACAATTCCTTCGAGTCAGACGTCAGCTGCAGCAGCTGTGGATGCGTGCAGGTTTTTGATAATCGCTTCCATCCTTGTACTCTAGATAGGAGGTACTGTATAAATATTCAGGCCAATGGTCCAATTGCATTTATTTACTCTTTCAGTACAGCATTCGATATGGTTGTATATTTTGACCGAGTGTTCGATTATTTTATTTCATTTCAGTTTCATTTACGCATTAACTTGTGGATGTTTTATTTTAATCGTTAAAAAGAGTAGTTAAGTAAAAGTTTTTAACGCTCGCCTAATAGGATATTAGTAATTAAATGGATTTTCGACAGTGATGCTAAGGATGATCCATATGTGACTCCTGTTTTAATTTCATATAGGAGTGATCGCCCGGTATCCCATTAGGCGGGTTGTTACAATTTGCTAGTTCCTCTTACTTGATTGAGTCATCTAATATTTGGCATTCTAGATTAGGATATGTTAATTTTGATACATTGCGTAGATTAATTAACTTGGATTTTTTGCCAAAATTTAATATTGATAAAAATCATAAATGTGAAATTTGTGTGGAATCTAAATTAGCCAGATTACCTTTCCATTCAGTTGAAAGAATAACTGAACCTTTAGATTTAATTCACACTGATATTTGTGATTTAAAATTTGTTCAAACTAGAGGTGGAAAAAAGTATTTTATTACGTTTATTGACGATTGCACAAAATATTGCTATGCATATTTGCTACACAGTAAATATGAAGCTATTAGTGCATTTAAGCAATATAAAAATGAAATTAAGAATCAATTAAGTAAAAAGATAAAGGCAATAAGGAGTGATAGAGGAGGAGAATATGAATCTCCTTTGAGGAATTTTGTTCTGAGCATGGTATAATCCATCAAACTACCGCTCCTTATTCTCCTCAATCAAATGGTGTTGTTGAATGCAAAAAACGTACATTGAAAGAGATGATGAACTCAATGTTATTAAGTTCAAGAGCTCCCTAGAACTTATGGGGGGAAGCCTTACTTTCTGCTAATTACATTCTCAATAAAGTACCTCACAAGAAGACCCACAAGACACCTTATGAATTATGGAAAAGTCGAAGATCTTCCTATAAATATTTACGAGTGTGGGAGTGCTTAGCCAAAGTGATGGTTCCTAAATCTAAAAAGGTAAGAATAGGTCCAAAAACCTTGGATTGTGTCTTCATCGATTATGCTACTAATAGCAGTGCATATTGATTTCTAGTTTGTAAATCTAAGATATCGGATATTCATGTTAATACGATTATTGAATCGAGGGACGCTTCATTTTTTGAAAATGAATTTTCGTATAACATGACCCGAGAATCTGGTCCTTCAAAAAAGACAAATCAAGCTGCTACAAGGGGTACTCATCAACCTATTGAACTAATAGAGGATGAACCAAGACGTAGTAAAAAACCAAGAACCTCGACTTCTTTCAATCTGGATTTTCTAACATATTTGCTAGAAAATGAACATCAATCGTACAAAGAATACATATCCTTACCCGATGCTTCTAATTGGAAAGAACCAATTAATAGTGAAATTGAAACCATATTACAAAATCACACATGGGAACTAGTGGATCTTCCACCAGGTTCAAAACCATTAGGTTATATCTTTAAAAAAATTTGAAGGCAAATGGATCAATTGATAACTATAAAGCTAGACTTGTAGTTAAAGGCTATAGGAAAAAGGAAGGGTTGGATTACTTCGACACATATTCACCAGTAACAAGAATAACATCCATTCGGATGTTCATAGCTATAGTTGCTATTAATAAACTTGAAATACATCAAATGGATGTAAAAATCGCATTCTTAAACGGTGAACTTGACGAGGAAATTTATATGGAGCAACCTGAAGGGTTCAAGGCTCCCGGACAAGAAGGAAAAGTATGTAAGGTTGTTAAATCACTTTATGGATTAAAACAAGCACCTAAGCAATGGCATGAAAAAATTGATAATGCAATGTTATCAAATGGTTTCAAAAATAATGAATGTGATAATTGTGTTTACTTTAAATACATTCAAAATGGATATGTCATTGTGTGCCTTTATGTTGATGATATGCTTATCATGGGTAGTAACATGGAAATTGTCAAAACTACAAAATAAATGTTAAGTAGTAGATTTGACATGAAAGATATGGGTATCACTAATGTTATATTAGGAATTAAAATTTCTAAAACATCGAATGAACTTATATTATCTCAATCTCATTACATAGAGAAAGTACTTGAAAAATTCAAGAAGTATGATATCAGTCCTACCAAGACACCTATAGATGTAAATTTACATCTAGCAAGAAATAATGGTGAAAGCATATCTCAACTAGAATATTCTCATATTATCGTCAGTTTAATGTATATCATGAATTGTACACGATCGGATTTGGCATACTCAATAAGTAAGCTATGTCGATTTACGAGTAATTCAGGGAGAGATCACTAGAAAGAAATATTGAGAGTTTTGGGTTATTTGAAATACACTCAAAACTATGGACTGCACTACTCAAAATATCCAGCTGTTCTAGAAGGACATTACGATGCAAATTAGATATCCGATACAAAAGACTCTAAGTCTACGGGTCGGTATGTGTTTTACCCTTTGGAGGAGCAGCCGTATCATGGAAATCCTCAAAACAAACGTGCATTGCTAGATCGATAATGAAATCCGAATTCATTGCACTAGAAAAAGCTGGAGAAGAAGATAAATAGCTTCGAAATTTCTTAGAAGATGTTCCAAATTGGTCGAAACTTGTGCCTGCAATATGTATACATTGCGATAGTCAATCGGCAATTGAAGGGCACAGAATCATATATATAACGGAAAGTCACAACATATTTGTCGTAGACATAATACCGTGAGACAACTTCTCTCAAACATAATTATCTCAATTGACTGCGTAAAGTCAAAAGATAATGTAGCGGATCCACTAACAAAAGGTTTAAATCGAGAGCAAGTTGAAAGATCATCAAGAGGAATGGGTTTAAAGCCTATAAATAAATAAGAATCAATATAGTGGCAACCCAATCTAGCTGGCTGGAGATCCCAAGATCTAGGTTCAATGGGAAAATCGAACCACATTGTATTCAGTAAGCAGTGGAGGATATTTAATCCTATCCATTCCAAAGATGAGACAGTGCAAATCTGCCGCAAAATTAGGATAAGTTATGCTTTTAATGACATCTATATCTTAGTATGTCTAAGTGGGGTAATACACGATACTCTTTATGGAAGTCACCTACGTGAGTAAGAAGGGGGACACTTCTATGAGAATAATGAAAGGCAATTTCTCTAAAATACTCATGGAACCAAGTGGTTTTCATTGCCAAAATGAACACAAACATGAGAACCAATTGTGTTAAAGAATTGTTGCGTGAATACTGTTGTCTAGGTTTACAGAAACAATTGACGGTTCAAAGACTTGAAGTCTACTGATTAACTAAGTAAATCCGATGGTATATCACGAAGGAAAGTTCAAGGCCACTTGGATACTTCTCCCGATGCAATAAATCTTTTGTTTTACTCAACGTGTGTTTGCATCTGCATAAGTATCTATTTGTTTTTATTTATCACAATATATCATTCATGTGGGGGATTGTTGGAAAAATTGGACTTAAAAGCTGTCCAGATTTTTCTGGAATTTTGAGCAACTTTGAGCTCAAATTTAGGTGGGATCCGCACCACGATAATTGTGGGTCCATATACGAACGAGTTCTCCTTCTCAAGGAGATTAACGTAGTATATTCATATGTTCAATTTTATTAAGTTATGAATGATAAATATATCCTCAAATTGACTCACAAAGCAATGCAAATTAATGAATTGACTATGTTTTAACTCTTGTCCCACATTGGAAGAGAGTGGAAAAATGTTGAGTTAATAAAACCCAAATGATGGACTAAGGCTTGGATGCCTTGGGGTATCCCAACTCTTTGAAGGGGAGATGGCCTGCACTATGCATGTATTGGGCTTGGGCCAAAAGCCCACACGAGCGTGCGCGCGCCGTTCGTCTGTTCGGCCGACTCGGCTCGGTTCGGACTTGGGCGTATAAAAATCTCCTATACTTTTGGGCTGAATTAACCAAACTTTTTGAACTTTTGTTAATTAATCACGGAATTAATTGATTATTAATTAACTATTTGACAGTTAATTGCCAAAGGTTAATAGTTAATGAAATTAACTGTTTTTGACAATTAATTTCGGTTTTGACTGTTACCATCAGTTAACACCAAAGTTATAAATACAAACCATTCCCTCCAGTTTTGGTTGCTGTCAACAAAATCCCTACAGAAAAAATTTCGAAAATGCTATTGCATTCTTTCCTTCATCCAGAAAAATATTTTCTTCATTTCTGCATATCATGCTACTGTTCCGGTTGAGTATTAACACAAATTTGTGTTCGTTGGGATTAATTATTGCTGAGCTACATAATTAATTCGGGAAATCCGTTCTATCTTGGGGGCAATTATTCAATAACCTTTGAGCACATTGAAGGGAATAAATTTGCTTTAAGGAGACTATTGTGCATGGCTCGGATTTATCTTTTTATTTTTGTTATTAATTCTGCAATATCAAGTAAGTTATTTTAATTCTGTAATTTTGTTTTAATTCTCTAATAATTATTTCATTAATAATTCTGTACTTTTTGATAACTAAATAGTAGATATAACAATCTTAAGGCCAATTTATTTATGTTCTACTGTTTATAGTGTAAAGATTTTTATTTTAATTATAGAATTTTATTTGTATAAATAAATCTGTTTTTGTAAAAAAATTGAATTAAAATATTATTTTATTAAATAAATTCAATAAAAAGTTTTTGTTACATAAATTAATTTCTACACTATTTATTTATTCTGTTTTAGAAAATAAAAATTTTATTTGTAAATTTTTGTTAAACCTGTTTATATAAAACTTTTATTCTTAAAATTATAATTTTGTTTTGTAGAGAATTTTTTTTAATATTAAAAACAATGTGACACATATTTTTCTTGTTTAACTTAGACTAATATAAGCTGATGTTTAATAATTTAGTCTAATTCTGTGACATAGAATTCTAAATCTTGTGTAGAAATTTTGATTTATTTTATATTATATAATTTTGAAATTATTTAGAATTTTTGTTAGAATTCAGTTAATCTTAACTATATTTGGAGAAAATTGGTGTACAGAATTTTGTATTCTGTTTTGATTAATTCATTTATATATGAATATTATCGTTGATAAAAATTCTGTTTTTGTAACAGAAATGAAATCGCATAGTACGAACACTATTCCTGCCAATATGACTGCCACTAACACAAATGTGACTGCACCCGTGTCTATGCCACACGGGGAGAAACTGGAAAAGTTCAATGGGGGTGACTTCAAACGTTGGCAAGGACCAATGTATTTCGATTTCACTACCTGCCAACTGGATAGGTTTGTATATGAAGATTGCCCGTCTATTCGATAGGGAGATGACTCGGAAAAGGTTGCTATTGTTGATGCTTGGATGCACTCTGACTATCTGTGCCAGAATTATATTCTGGCTTACTTGGAAAAAACATTGTATCATGTCTACTGCACGATCAAGACATCTAAGGAATTATGGAATTCTTTGGAAAACAAGTACCAAACTTAAGATGCTGGGATGAAGAAATTTATTGTCGGGCATTTTCTGGACTTCAAAATGGTTGACTCTAAACCAGTGATCTCGCAGGTGTAAAAACTCCAAGTGATCCTCCACGACATTCATGCTGAAGGAATGTCCCTTATTGAAACCTTCCAAGTTGCTGCAATTGTTGAAAAATTGTCACCATCTTGGACTTTATTAAAAAATTATCTCAAGCACAAGCGAAAGGAGATGAATGTGGAGGAGTTGGTGGTCAGGCTGAGAATTGAAGAAGATAACCGTGAGTCTCAAAAGAAAAGTGGGAAGAATCCAATGGAAACAAAAGTCCATGTTGTTGAAGGTCCTAAGAAGTACAAGCGAAAGCATGATGGGGAATGCCCTTCCAAATGAAACAAGAAGAAGTTCAAAGGCAAATGCTACAACTGTGGTAAACCTGGAAACCGCTTAAGCGAGTGTCATAAGCCTAAGAAGCAAAATCAGAATAATCCTCAAGCAAATGTAAGTGGGGGTGAAAACATCGTCAATGACTTGGCGGATATAAATCTTTCTGCTGTGGTATCTGAATGTAACTTGGTTGGAAATACCAAGGAATGGTGGGTGGACGCTGGAGCCACACGACACATTTGTGCAAATAAATGGATGTTTTATACCTATAAGCCTTTGGAAAATGAGGATACCCTCTTTATGGGGAGTTCCTCCACTTCTAAGGTGGTGGGACAAGGAAATATTGCTATAAATGACTTCTGGAAAGGAACTTACTCTCAATTATGTTCTTCATGTGCCTGATATCCGAAAGAATCTGATTTATGGACCTCTCCTGACTAAAAATGGGTTTAAGCTTATGTCTGTGTCTGATCTCTTTGTGTTGTCAAAGAACGACATGTATGTAGGAAAGGGCTACCGAAATGAGGGGCTCTTTAAGATCAATGTTCTTATTGTAAACCCAAAAGTATTTGTTTCAATGAATGAATTTGCTAGTTCTTCTTACTTGATTGAGTCATCTAATATTTGGCATTCTAGATTAGGATATGTTAATTTTGATACATTGTGTAGATTAATTAACTTGGATTTTTTGCCAAAATTTAATATTGATAAAAATCATAAATGTGAAATTTGTGTGGAATCTAAATTTGCCAGATTACCTTTCCATTCAGTTGAAAGAATAATTGAACCTTTAGATTTAATTCACACTAATATTTGTGATTTAAAATTTGTTCAAACTAGAGGTGGAAAAAAGTATTTTATTACTTTTATTGACGATTGCACAAAATATTGCTATGTATTTTTGCTACACGGTAAATATGAAGCTATTAGTGCATTTAAGCAATATAAAAATGAAATTAAGAATCAATTAAGTAAAAAGATAAAGGCAATAAGGAGTGATAGAGGAGGAGAATAGGAGAATATGAATCTCCTTTGAGGAATTTTGTTCTGAGCATGGTATAATTCATAAGATAACCGCTCCTTATTCTCCTCAATCAAATGGTGTTGCCGAACGCAAAAATCGTACATTAAAGGAGATGAGGAACTCAATGTTATTAAGTTCAGGATCTCCTTAGAACTTATGGGGGGGGGGGGGGAAGCCTTACTTTCTGCTAATTACATTCTCAATAACGTACCTCACAAGAAGACTCACAAGACATCTTATGAATTATGGAAAGGTCGAAGACCTTCCTATAGATATTTACGAGTGTGGGGGTGCTTAGCCAAAGTGATGGTTCCTAAACCTAAAAAGGTAAGAATAGGGCAAAAAACCGTGGATTGTGTGTTCATCGGTTATGCTACTAATAGCCGTGCATATCGATTTCTAGTTTTTAAATCTGAAATATTGGATATTCATGTTAATACGATTATTGAATCGAGGGACACTTCATTTTTTGAAAATGAATTTTCGTATAACATGACCCGAGAATCTGGTCCTTCTAAAAGGACAAGTCAAGCTACTACAAGTCGTACTCATTAACCTATTGAACCAATAGAGAATGAAATAAGACGTACCAAAAGAGCAAGAACCTCGACTTCTTTCGGTTCGAATTTTCTAATATATTTGCTAGAAAATGAATCTCAATCGTACAAAGAAGCCATATCCTTACCCAATGCTCCTAATTGGAAATAAACAATTAATAGTGAAATTGAATCCATATTACAAAATCACACATGGGAACTAGTGGATCTTCCATCAGGTTCAAAATCGTTATCTTATATCTTCAAAAAGAAGTTGAAGGCCGATTGATCAATTGATAAATATAAAGATAGACTTGTAGCTAAAGGCTATAGTCAATCGGCAATTGGAAGGGCACATAATCACATGTATAACGAAAAGTCATGACACATTCGTCGTAGACATAATACCGTTAGACAACTTATCTCAAACGGAATTATCTCAATTGGCTGCGTAAAGTAAAAAGATAATATAGCGGATCCACTAACAAAAGGTTTGAACCGAGAGCAAGTTGAAAGATCATCAAGAGGAATAAGTTTAAAGCCTATAAATAAATAATAATCAATATAGTGGTAACCCAACCTAGCTGACTGGAGATCCCAAGATCTAGGTTCAATGGGAAAACCGAACTATATTTTATTCAGTAAGCACTGGTGTATATTTAATCCAGTCCATTCCAAAGATGAGATAGTGCACATCTGCCACAAAATTAGGATAAGTTATGTTTTTAATGACATCTATATCTTAGTATGTCTAAAGGGGGTATTGCAGGATACTCTTTATGAAAGTCACCTACGTGAGTAAGAAGGGGGCCACTTTTATGAGAATAATGAAAGGCAATTTCTCTAAAATACTCACGGAACCAAGTGGTGTTCATGGCCAAAATGAACACAAACGTGCGAACCAACTGTGTTGAAGAATTGTTATGTGAATACTGTTGTCTAGGTTTACAGAAATGGTTGACGGTTCAAAGACGTGAAGTCTACTGATTAACCAAGTACATCCGATGGTATATCACTAAGGAAAGTTCAAGGCCACTAGGCTACTTCTCGCGATGCAATAAATCTTCTGTTTTACTCAACATGTGTCTGCATCTGCATAAGTATCTGTTTGTTTTTATTTATAGCAATATATCATTCATATGGGGGATTGTTGGAAAAATTGGAGTTAAAATGGACTTAAAAGCTGTCCAAATTTTTCTGGGCAGAATTTTGAGCAACTTTGAGCTCAAATTTAGGTGGGACCCCCACCACGATAATTGTGGGACCATATACGAACGCGTTCTCCTTCGCAAGGAGATTAATGTAGTATATTCACATGTCCAATTTCATTAAGTTATGAATGTTAAATATGTCCCCAAAGTGACTCACAAAGCAATGAAAGTTAATGAATTGGGTATGCTTTAACTCTTGTCCCACATTGGAAGAGTAGTGAAAAAATGATGAGTTAATAGAATCCAAATGATGGACTAACGCTTCGATGCCTTGGGGTATCCCAACTCTTTGAAGGGGAGATGGCCTACACTATGCATGTGTTGGGTTTGGGCCAAAAGCCCACACGCGTGCACGTCGTCCGTCCATCCGGCCCGGCTCGGCTCGGTTCCGGTTTGGGCTTATAAAAATCTCCTATATTTTTGGGCCGAATTAATTCAACTTTCTGGGCTTTTATTAATTAATTACGGAATTAATTAATTATTAATTAACTGTTTGACAGTTAATTGCCAAAAGTCAACAGTGAACAAAATTAATTGTTTTTGACAGTTAATTTCGATTTTTACTGTTCCCAACTGTCAACACCAAAGCTATAAATACAAACCATTCCCTCCAGTTTTGGTTGGTGTCAACAAAACCCCTCCAGAAAAAATTTCGAAAATGCTACTGCATTCTTTCCTTCATCCAGAAAAATATTTTCTTCATTTCTGCATATCATGCTACTGTTCCGATTGAGTATTAACACATATTTGTGTTCGTTGGGATTAATTATTGTTGTGCTACATAATTAATTCGGAAATTCCGTTCTATCTTGGGAGATAATTATTCAATAACCTTTGAACACATTGGAGGGAATAAATTTGCCTTAAGGAGACTGTTCTATAGGGCTCGAATTTATCTTTTTATTTCTATTATTAATTCTGCAATATCAAGTAAGTTATTTTGATTCTGTAATTTTGTTTTAATTCTGTAATAATTATTTCATTAATAATTCTGTACTTTTTGATAACTAAATAGTAGATATAACAGAAAGTTCGCTGCGCCACTGCTGAGCTGAGCGCTTAACATCGAGTTTTTTTTAACAAATAATAATAGTGCACTGTGATTGGGAACAACAATTATTATGATGCTTTCTGGCTAAAAGGAAAAATAAAAGAGAGCTGTTGTATGCTAGAAAGTTCCAAAGATGTGAAAGGGAACTGCGTGAAGGTTATACTTAGTTACTTTTTTTCTAGTAGTCTATTTTTTATACACCTTTTCTAGCAGAATAAAACTAAAGTGACCCACACTTATACTCAAAAATCATATCCATCATATAAGACAAAATAAAAGGACCCTACTTATATCTCCAAACAAAAAACAAACCTATGTAAACATACTAAACTTAAAAAGGGTAAACTAAAAAAAAAAAAATCCATACAAATCGTGAAAATATTATTTTTGTCAAAAAAATTAAATATTTGTATTTTTTAAAAATAAGCACTCAAAATGTTATTAGTTGAAAAACGTTGATTTTTTTTTTTAACAAAAACA
Source organism: Sambucus nigra (assembly GCA_949130495.1). Taxonomy (NCBI): domain Eukaryota; kingdom Viridiplantae; phylum Streptophyta; class Magnoliopsida; order Dipsacales; family Adoxaceae; genus Sambucus; species Sambucus nigra. The sequence goes on along the minus strand of OX422214.1, from coordinate 39,077,075 downwards.
CTAGAAAATATTATTTTTAGCAAAAAAAAATTCTATATATATATTTTTTATTTTTGGCAAACAAACAAGGAAAATATTATTTTAGCAAAAAACTAACACTTAATATTTTTCTCTTTGACAAACAAACATTAAAGATATTATTTTTGATAAAAAAAAAATAATGATTTTTTTTTAATTTTCGGTACACAAACACTGGAAAATATTATTTAAAAAAAACAAAAACTTCGTAACTGTTTTAAAAAAAATAAGGAATATAAAACGTAAAATGTTTATAGCTATTTCAATAAAAATTAAAAATATGTATTTTTAAGAAAAATATGTTTTTTAAAAACAAAAGTATGTTTTTTAAAAACAAAACTATTCTAATAAGAAATTATTTTTACGGCATTTAACTCCTCAAAATGTCATTTACCGAATGTTATTTTATTTTTAAAGGTCCGCACCAGCGACACACCTTATTTTTAAACTCAATTTTTTAAAATATTTTTATTTAACCCATACAAAGAGTGAAAAAAAAAATATTTTGTCCAAAAAATTAAATATTTTTTTTGACAAATAAGCACTCAAAATGTTATTATTTGAAAAAAAAACATTTTTTTTTTTGGCACACAAACATTTGAAAATAAATTTTTTGGCAAAAACATACTGAATCATTTTATTTTTGACAAACAAACATGGAAAATATTATTTTTAGCAAAAAAACACTTAATATTTTTCTATTTGACAAACAAACACTAAAGATATTATTTTTGATAAAAAATACTGATTTTTTTTTTAAAATTTATTTTTAACTCATTTAGTCTCTCAAACACCCACTTACCCAATATTGTCTGATTTTTAAAGGTCCGCGCCAGTGGCACGCCTTATTTTTAAACTCAGTTTTTTTAAAAAGCCCTTTATTAAAAAATTATTTTGGGTACATTTGGGAGGTTTTTACTTTTATTTTTAAAAAAATAATTCTTTTAACTTTGAAAAAAAACATTTTTTAAAATTAAAACAAAAAAACATAAACTCAAGTTAACAATAAAAACAAACACTTCCACCTACAACTTTGTTTGTCCTATTCGGTGGATATAAGTGTGGGTAAGGATGCGTGTCCGTGTAGTACTGCTCTCCGTCAATATACTTCCAAAGATACCAATTGGGAATAAAGGTAAGATTGCGCTTGTTTAAAATTAGGTATTTTTGGTGAAAGATCTAGAGTTGAAATAAAGTACGCCTTTATAACTTTTTTTTATCTTGCTCAAGTATAATACTCGCGAAATTATAGCATGTTTGGGAGTTTTGAATAGGAGAGAAAGGAAGAGAAAATTTTATTAGGAAGGAAGAGAAAAGATGAGAAATAAATTTTATTTTCTCTATTTGGGAATTCACAAGCGAAGAGAAATTTATTTTCCTTCCCTTGTTTGTGAGTTAGGAAAGAAAAGAAATAATTGAGAAATTACTATTATAACCTTAGAATTAAGAGTATGTGTTATTTGCATTATAAAGTTAATTTAAAGGCATATTGAATAACCATGCACACATACTAAATATGTCGTTCACTATGGATAATTAATAAATTTATAATTAATATATGGTGCAACGATTCACACTCTAACCAAATCTTCAAATACTCCAAAATTTACACAAACTCCTTTTCTTCAAATGTAAAAAAAAAACATTTCATCTGTTTTTGTTAAAAAAAACGTTTCATCTATTTTTTTTAAATCAACTGTTATTTTTAAGAATTGTTTATAAAAACTAACACAATGTTATATCTAATATAACAAGCTGTTTTTAGAAAAATAAATTTTTTTAAAACAACTAATTCTTAGTAAAAACAGTTTTTTATAAAATAATATTTCATGGTATGCCGAAAAATATTTTTTTATAAAAAATTGTTTTTAATAAGAATCGGGTTTAAAAAAATACTTTTCATAACTATTTAAAAAAGATTTCAATTGTTTAAAAAAACTATTATCTATTTTTTTAATTAAAAAACTGTTTATAGAACATAATAAATTGTTTTATATAAAATAAAAACTCTTTTTACAAAATAAACCTTTTTAACTATCAAAAAATATTTTAAAACCTTACCGGCGGTTTAAAAAATAACAAAATACGATTATGAATCTTTTATTTTTTAAGTAACACGATCACGACCCAAATAAAATGCAATGTGGAATGGAGTCGTATTTTTATTATACCGTTGGCGCGGACCATTTTTTCTAACATATTGATCCGCTATAGTGATATGTATATACGGTATTATAAAACACTTAAATAAAATGAACAAATTTTTTATATAAAAGACAAACTTTTAACCGTTAAAATAATTTATTTTTGTAAAAACGGTTTTTCATATTATATATAACATTGTTCTAGTTTTTATAAACAATTTTTAAAGATAGCAGTTGATTTTAAAAAAAACAGTTGAAATGTTTTTTTAACAAAAAGAGATGAAATGTTTTTTTTGACATTCAATGAAAAGGAGTTTGGGGTTTTTAAGGGTAACAAAGTCATTGGGGCCATTTTTGAAGTGTTAGAAGATTTGGTTGGAGAGCCAATAGTTGCACCCTTAATATATAATCTATTATTAGAGTTTTACAAAACACATAAATAATTAATGAATTTATACACAACAAAAATAATAGAACCTTCATAAGTACATCCAAATTATTTTTTAAAATTGTAGCACATGAGAACCACTAGCAAAAATATTTGTTATTATTGTAGACACCACATTCTAGGACCCCCTAAGTCTCTCCTTAGGTCCCTAGCACCTCCTCATTTCACTACAAACCCTAGGTCATACTCCGATTACCGATCTAGAGGGCATCGGGCGCTCTCGAACCTCGTTTGACTCCGGTCAACTCTAGCTTCAGAGCGAAAGCTCATTGAATCTTTGAAGGGATCAGAAATCCCTATCCAATGGTTTGTCATGTGCGCGAATTGTACATACTCTATTTTTTATGAAAAAAAATCAAAACAAACAAAAAGAGGGTTACACCCATAAATTACAAACGGGATTATCCATCAAACTTTTTCAAAACTAAAACACATTTTTCTACACACACCTATAATAAAATCCCATTCGAATCTATGGGATAAAATCCACCCTCACACCGCATGCGAACTACGTGAACTTTGAGGCCTTTATATTCTACGTAGGCATCTCAAATTAAAACCCGAGATTGGAGTCAAATTTTCTAATTTCTAGCTTTTTCCAAGTTTTCCCAAATTCCCCATTTTCGTATTTTTTCATATTCTTGCATTAGTGTACATATTATGTTTGTTAGCGTCTCATCAAACACATATTATCGTTTCATCATAACGATCAATATCGCGATAAACACACAAAACTTATTTTCTATATATTATTTTGGGAACATTCCTATGGCTGACCTCACTCTATCATTTCCATGGTATGAGTTAAATTATTCTGATCTTTATTCTATATACATGCACACGCACTCCACGGAGAAATAAAGGAAAACATTACAAGCTCATGAGAGACTAAAAGGGAGGGATGGGTGACTAACACCTTTCTATTCCGTAACTTAGCCCCGAACCTTCAAACTATTGGTTTCGTATGCATCAGTTTGTCTTCGATGCCTCTCTCTCGAGGCGACAACATGTTCTTTTTCATGTTTTGTGAAAAATAGGCTGGTGACTCCATCTCTTTATATTCATCCCACACCGACCACGACCGAAGCATTTCTAAGTAATGCGTGAGACCTTTTAATCCCCCCTTACTTCCCCATCCCCCTTTGGGAGGCAGAAGAGAGGAAGCGGAGAGCGTCTTGACTGGGATGGCCGCAGTGGCGACTCCTTTAGGGACTTCATTTCATAAGAAGGCCAAACTCTATTTGCACGGGTGTTTTGTTTTCTTGTGTGCACCTACCTGTATCTTCCCCTTTTCCCCTCTATTATTTCTTGTACATACATACCTCATGCTTGTGTCACTACTCACTTGTAGATGCTCTACATGTACACTTCACACTACGTGCACCTAGGATCACTTATATCCACATATTGCACACACCGCTTAGAAATCCATGCTTAGGTGTCACTAACACAAACCTCCACTTATCACACTTGTATATATCCATGCTCACTCACACTTGTCACACACCACTAATAGTTGAACCATGATTAGGTTCACTACCACACACTTACTTGTAGATATTCACACATCACTCACTCTCACATATTCATGCTTCGTATAGATTTACTTTTTACACTTGTACATTATCCCCTATGATCATCAACAAAGATGCCCTCTCCATAATATACTAATCAAGGATCATGCATTTCGCACTCTACATCACCAAAAAGCATGGCTATTGACTAAATTTTTTCCCATAACTGGAGGGTCACTTCGTGATGGGCGCTGGTCTGATAGGTCACAGTTAGCCTAAGTGATATGACTATCACCTTTCATTGTCCAAGTACCTTCAACGCATATCGAACAGTTCTTCCTGCATCATACCGCTTGACAAAAATCATGAAGGAAGATATATTACATGGAACTCGTTCACGTACGTCGAGTATATCAAATTTTCTCTCACATGTATTTTCCCCAGGAGGTATATAGTGAGGAAATTCACGCACACTTAGGTATATCAAATGTCTTGTCCACACGTATCAATTTCCCTCAAAAGCAAGGCGTATATCGTGGAAGTCATTCCAAAGGTGGGAACACTTCCAATTAACCCAACAACTGCATACCCACATTAGGTGTCAAACATAGGGCACTCATATTTAGTTTGACGATTTCTACCGGAAACTCTGTCGAAATGACGGGTCGGCATGTCGCCTAATTTTTCGTGCAATTTTTAAAACGGGGCCCTGCCCATGAGCCTAGTAACAAGTCCAACCATAGTTTTTACATATTTTTCAAACCCAATTTTTCTAAGCTCGGGGCCCATCCCGCATTTCCTTTTGCATTTAGGTAAACCTAATACAAGTGAGAACATAATAAACATAATATAACAAAGAGGGGTTAAAATGAAAGGATATCGTTTTGAACATGAAATGATAAATTTAATATTGTGAAAATAGTTAGCTTTTGTGCCACTAATAAAATGAAGTAAACAGACATTTTTCACAGAATATAATAAAGAGGGGTAAAAGAGGGATTTTAATTAATTTGAGTATCCAAGGATTAGGCATCCTCTCGAGACCTCATCGGTCAAATTTTGGGATGAAAAATAGATAAAAGATGAGTTTTGGCACTATTATTAAAGCAGTGATGTTTCAAAACCATGGATGATGAGAATGATGAACAACGAAAATGGAATATTGTGAACACTCGATAAATGTTAAACACATAAAGAATAAGTACTCGGATGACAACATGAAAACTAAGGAGGGCATGGAGCCCTGAGACACCCAAAACACTGGTCTGAGCATATAGTGACATCATCGGCGGTGAGGAGCCCATTAAAGCATGAGGTATTTGGAAGATTCTGAGAAATAATAAAAAAGAAAAATTCAGGGGTTGTATAGCTAATTTAGTAAAAAATCTAATTAAAGTAATAACTGGGACTAACGATAAAAGGTGAATTATTATTCTCTATACCCGTTAATGGGTGCTAAAATGGATTATGGGCAATTAAACTGTCCATATTTTTCATAATTGAATAAAAATACTCATTATATTTTCGGTAACTCTTAGAAAATGTTTTATCTAGTATTAATCCCATGTTGAGAATTTGCTCATACCTACTTTCCTTTTTATTGAAAATCCCATATTCACCCCAAGTATCGCGAGTAGGAATGTCGGACAAGATGCGCGCAAAGCCCCAGGGGGTGACCAACACCATTAGAATGCTGTACTACTTTTAAAACATTAGACTTATGATATTTTCACTCTTGACATTTGGACTTATTTGGGCCTCGGCCGTAATTTGTAATAGTACAAGATGGTGTGACTTGCTTTGGTTTAATTTAGCATTTTGGAATAAACTCGATTTTCATTAATAAATTTCTCTAAACAACTAATCTTATAGTGGTCACCTCTTTATAAATAAGAATTTAAAGCATCAAACTTATGAGTCAAGTTAAAGTTTTTTTTAAATAAATTAGTTAAATACTCCCCTTCCCCCTTTAACTCCCTGTATCGGTGCGGGTTGACCTAACGGTGATCCAAAACTGAGGTGGGGCATTACAATGAACACCTCAGACGGGACCAATGTAATTTTTAGGAACTGACCGCGTAGTCACGAGACTCCCGGTTAGGGAATATAATGAATAATTGCAAATAGTTAGATGTTGTTAGAGTGTAAAAATGTAAAATATCATAAAACGATCGCACGTGACCAACGTAACTCGTAGGAACTGACCGTATAGTCACATGACTCTCGGTTTGAGAATATGATAATAATTTAGAAAAGGTTAGACTTAGGCTTAAAAATATGTCGTCAGAGGGTGAAAACATAGAATAGTCATAAAACGGTCTTGTAAGAGGCATGAACACCTCACAGAGACCAAAGTAACCTATAGGAACTGATCGCATAGTCACGGGACTCCTAGTTTGAGAATATGATGATAATTTTCAAATACTTAGACTTAGGCTTCAAAGTATGTCATCAAAGGGTGAAAACATAAAACAGTCCCGTTACAAGCATGGATGTGATCAATGTAACTCCTAGGAACTGATCGCATAGTCACAGGACTCCCGATTTGAGAATATGACTATAATTTGCAAATAATTAGACTTTATCTTAAATACATGTCGTCAAATGGTGAAAACGTAAAACATCCACAAAACGGTCCCATAAAAGGCACGGACACCATGTACGGGACTAATGTAACTCATAGGAAATCACCGTGTATTCATAGGACTCCCGATTTGAGAATATATCGGGTATTTGTAAATAGTTAGACTTTGGCTTTAAAACATGTCTTCAAAGGATGAAAATGCAACTTTTCTGCTTTAATAGAAATTTTTAAACATCATTTGATAACTGATATCTTATTTGCTTTGTTTTGTGTCTTACATTTTTTACAAGATAACATTTTAGTGTGAGATTTTTTCCACGTGGAACGTCCGAACAAGTCAAAGGCTTAAACCAGGTAGATTGTTTTTTTATTGTTATTGTTGACTTCGATATTATTGTTTTTAATTTTTTTATGGCCGTGCAAGATTTTATGATGATTAAACAAGTTGGTTTTATATATAAACAAATGAGACTTTGTCGATTTTGGGGGGAAAATTGTAAAGAGTTTTCGATATGATTAACTAATATATTTGGATATTTTATTTTACTATAAATTTATTTTGTTATTTGTTACATGTTTCAAGAAATGAAGTTGATATATTGAAACATATAATAATATAATTCTTTATGCCAATTTTCTATATCAATTGGGATGGTTATATACCATCCCTAATACCCATTTTTGTATAAATTGGTAATGCCTTTTGGGATGGTTATAAATCATCTGAATTTTTGTTTTGAATAGTATAAGGGATGAATAAACTGTCCCTCCTTTTTGCGTAGACCAGGGAATTTTTTTACGTGAATACTTTTTTGGACGAAAAAATCCGCCCCTAATACCAAATGTAAAGCGTCCATGAATTAAAATTTAATACGACAAAATTCATCCATAAATATTTGCGAGACCTAGTATAAGGGATGAATTTTCACCGTTGCAAAATTCTTTCTAAATACTCTTTTGGGACAATTTTTTCTCTTTTAGGGACGAATTTTTATCGTCCTTAATACCCATTTTTCTTGTAAGTTGTATTATTAATAACAACTTCTCTTTTTGCAAAAAAAAAAAAAAAAAGATTTCTACTTGAAAAGGGTTCAATTTATCACTCAATTTAAGAGTCATAAAAGTCTTGTAGTTTGTGGTGAGGGGATCTACTTTTGTGAAAATGCGTAGATTGTAAAAATTCATTTCCTTTCATTATTTCCTCAGCTCTATATTCTAACTCCTAGTAATAATACATCTATCACTTTTATGTCATGCTTAAACAGCTCTAGACCTTTTCTTTTATGAATTGTGACACATATAATAAATATCAATGATATGGAGTTTGATGAATTTGTCTTATCTAGTCATTGTTGAGGTGGATTATTTACCTATGTGGACTAAGGATGAATAGAATTGGGTACCAAGTTTTTACAGTTTATTTTTTTGTATGTTTTTTTTTATTTTCTAATTTTTTCCTCTCTTATGCTAATCTTTGAGACATATAAGGTGACTTTGAAGGTTGGCATACTTCCAAAAATTCACGTCCTATAGCTTAGTTAGTGTCCTTAAAAAGGTTCATATGTGCATGTTGCTCCAAAAGAAGATACGAACGCATTTTTGTCCCCATCTTTGTGTGTATTATGCAATAGGAAAGATGGAATCTAGTTGATACTTTTTGTAGGTTGCCACTTAGTTTCCAGTGGAATAACATTTTTGTCAAATTTGGGATACTAAAAGTGATCCCTAAATCGCATGAGGTGTTATGGCAATAGATTTTATTTCATTCGAAAGTAAAATGAATGCTAAGATCTTACGGAGATTTTTTATTCTTTTCACAACATGGGAAGTACGCTTAGAATGAAATTGAAGAAATGGCACTAGTTATCTGGCTAATATCCAATTTCAAAGGTTGTATTGCCAAGGATTGTGCATCTCCTGTTATCCATTTTTTCCTCTTATTTTATGTTTTGTCTTCATGCTCAATTAAGATGGACTATTTCTTCCTTTCTGTCTTCTTGGATTTTTTTGTACATCATATTACTACAATTTTGGTTTCTAATAAGGGGAATGGGTTGGCATGTCGAAGGAGTAGGGGGTGGAGTGAGATTAATTGAGAATGATAGTTTGATTTGCGCTTGGTTTATTTCATTTTAGTTATTTTCTCTTAGTAGAATATAAGGATATTATATAAGGATATTTTGTATTGGGTTAGTAAGAATGAGTGATGTTATGGCTTAGGTTAAAGCCCATGACATCATAAGTTACCTGGCCACAAAACATTAGGTACTAATAAATATCCTTATATTCTCTAATTTTATCATTAGCTAATTACCTTAATAGATAACTTGTTTTTGTGTGTATGTGTGCAATTGTTGTGGGGTTTACAGCAAATTAGTATAGGAGCGATGTTCACTCTTGTTGTGTACTAGTTTATGTGTGAGTTTGCAATTTATGGCTATAACCTTAAACAAAAAATTAGCCGATAGTGAATTGGAATAAATGTTCCAAAGTCGTTGAGTTTGTAAAGATGTCAGGGTTTTTGTTGGAAACCAGATTATTGATCGCATTCTGGTGAAACGTTTTCACGCAGACTATATTAAGCCCTAAGATCATGAAGTAGTTGCTACACTAGTGTGTGGAATCGACGATTTTTTAGCGTCCTATACCACCACCTCCGATTTATCATGATTTACATTATTCATAATATTTTAGGTCAGAGAAAGATGATTTTTGTGTGGACGACGAGCCAAAAAAGAGGATGTTGATTGATTCCGTGAAAAAGAGCATTATAACCCCTTTAATGAGTTCCTTGGTCTCCTTCGTTGTCACTAATTAAAGAGTCATGACAATTTCCATAGCTGGGAAAGTGTCCCCTTGCCTCTTTGAAAAATGAAAATCTATCCAGCTAAGGGTCTAGAGCCTTGTACCCATGCTAGGAAACCTACATGAATCCCTAATCGATATTATAAACCCAATAACAAAGAGAGTCATGGTGGTAACCCCTGTCTTGGAAAGAAGATAATCTTTAAGCCCTTGATTTTTATGCCCTTATATACAATAAGAATTAAAAGAGCCAAGAGCGACGATGGTTCAAGAAAAACAATCGATAATGGTGACAAGTTCGATAGTTGTCGCGTTGAAATTAAGAGTTATTCCACATTAGGATATATGAGTTATTTTCTTGATAATCTCAAAAGGAACAATGTTGAGTGCAAAGAGTAGATGGATACATTAAGCATCGTGCTCATGGGATCCCTCGCCACAGCCTGCTCCTATGAGGTTCAAGTTCTATTCTATGAATGGAAAGAGGTTGGCACGTTACAAGTTGCAACTAGGGTTTAAGGATAAATAATGGTGTGTATGGATACTGGAACAATATGTTTATAAGAGTGTTTGTATGTAAAGGTATTTGGTGTCTTATATTTCATATTTTAGAGTTTTTAACTTCCTACCCAAAATATTTGCATTCAATTTTTTATGGTCCAAAAATAATTTTCATTACTTACAAATTTAAGACTGATCAAAATTCTTCTGGTATCAGATCCATATTGCAACGAGCCTAACCCACCAAACTGGATAAGTAAATCCCAAAAAAATCAAGTTCATTTGTCTCCTCCACTTGACTTAATTCATCAATATTGTTTAGGTTAATGAATAAGGCCCCTTCACTCCCAAAACTTTGGTCTGAGAATGCTTTAAATAAATCATTCCCTCTAGCTTCTTCGAGCCAATAGCCAAAATTTAAAGCTCTAAAATTCAAATATTTGTCCATTTGACACGAGGTTTAGAAAATTTTCCCTAAATCATGTGGTCATTCTCCAATCCAGAGATAATGATGTCTATGGTGATGTGGCATGTGCTTGGAGTAGAGGAAATTATGAATAACCATTTAATTTGTATTATTTAATTATATTTAATTATTTTCCATTAGCAGAATATAAGAACTCTCTTTAGGATCATTCTATCTTATGTTATTTAGGATGAGTAATGTCATGTCTTAGGTCATATCATACTTTGCATTATCGATTATCTAAGCAACCCATTATTCATGGCATATAATTATCCCTTTATTCTAATTTTATTATTAACTAATTATTTTGATTGATGATGAGAATGAGTTGAGAGAAACCCCTAATAATTTCTTTGTGATTGTAATTTTCATTACATTTACATCATAAGCTGAATGTTGGTCACCAAAACATAACCTAGTGCAGTATTAGCAAGAATATTGCAATAATGAATAACAATTACATGAGTTGAGGATCCTAAATTGAAGGTCTCTTTAGGAGTGTACTAGTTTAAATGGAACTTGCTTGAGTTAGATGGTGACTTCAAGATGATAGAATGGATGACAAGAAGTAATCTCTATATGAGAATGAAGGTACTTTATTTTGATTATTTTTGTATCAATACATGTCAAATTTCCATAACTATTGGTCCTCGATTATGATAATTTTTTTTTTAATTTTATTTTGTATTTGCCTCTCTGAATTTCAAGTAAATGTCAACTTAATACCTTTTTTATAGTTAATTGGATTCAAATTTCATTTCTCAAAACTTCTATAGGCAACTTGGTATTAGTAGGCGTAGAGGCCAATTTTCTTGGTGAGTTTATTAGACTAATGCAAATGTTTTGTAAATATATTGGTTTCATTGTTGATTTGGATAAAAATCACATAAATAAAGATATTTAATTTCTTTTAGAAAATTTGTGTATTAGAATTTTTCAATCATCTCAAATAGGCTTATTTAAACATCCACTTTAATAATTATTCCTAGAATTTCACTCTCAAAACTATAAAAGGGAAGTAAATGGTACCCATGAATGCTAATAAACTAGCGGTGTCCTTGTGTATGTGCATTTTTATATTTATCCAGTTGTATCATTATTAGGTGACATAGGTTGTTTTGATACCCGATTGAAAGTTCATTTTCATGTTTTATTTTAGTTATAAAGTTAATAATATGATGGATTAAATTATTGAAGTAGTCAAGTATTCAGGTTGTGAAATAGACCTTTAAGGGGTATAAAGGATGAATAAAGTACAAGGAATGAAGAATTAGAATTAAACTAGTCACGTTAGGAAGGGATGAAAGAGGATTCAGTTCATTTGAATGAAAAGGGTGTGACATCTCTCTCGTTGTTAGGAAGGGCTTTATATATTAGTAATGGTAGAATCTAACAGGTCTCATATGTACCCTTAACAATATTTCCAAATCAACCGGGGATTTACCTTACTTGAGTATGTCACTCTAAATGGTATGTTTTTCATGTTCTTATGCATTAAAACTAGTTTCTGGAGATCATATTGGCTATGTGAACCAAAATCCACGCATAATGGTTGGGAAGCGTATTGATGGTTTGATTTTTTAATCAGAAATAAAAGTATCCAACTATAAATGACAAGCTCCGAGCTTGAGATATCAAATATAAAATTATGAGTATTCAAATCGCTTTGAAAGGGATGAACCAAGTCTGCTCATATAGAATGTGCCAAGTAAGCATATTTAAGAAATACAATATATATAAATAACTCACTGCATCAATATGAGGTAATTATGATAGTATACAACTTCCCAACCCTCAAATCACAAGTATTCAAACGAATCCATGAACAAGTGACTTTGTGTTAGGACCCATTGATTGACCCACCGCCCACAACATTGGGCCAATGTTAAGGCAGGAAACCAAGACTTCCCCAACTATGTAAAACATGTATTCTAAAAAAATTACAAATTTAATAGTGTATTTCAAGATATTTCTTGCTTTAAGTCGAAGAATAATTGATTGCTTGCTTTAATCCCTTATACTTTCTCCTCTGAAAGCCTTCTCTAGTTCTCCCACAAGACTATGGATGATAGAATTTTCTCTTTTTTGTGATGAAGTCTACTTCAAATTAGACTTTTGGCCATAATCAAGTCTTCTACAACTATGACTATTAGATTTGATGAAGTCTACTTCAAGTTGGACTCTAAACCATAAGAACGTCTTCTTTAACAAGTATTCTTTTGCATGAAGAATGCAATAAAAGAAAAACTTGGGTTTTCCCCCGTGACAAAGTTCATTTCCATCCTTCACAAGTCAAAATATGTTGTTGGAAAGGTCTGGAGAGTGTGCTTTAGAATTTGGATTTTTTGAAAAAATGCATCGGTCGATCATCTTGCGCATCGGTAAACTGACGTGCCATGTGAGGTTCCTTATTAGTCGTTGCCTAGTGACCTTAACTTAATTTTTCTCATCTAAGAAGATGATGAACAGTATTATTTTAGCATGTTCCACTAGCGGCTTGATACAAAAACCATTTTCTTCGTGTCCCAAATTATGTTTGAGGACATCAAGAGAATTAGCAAGTCAAGTAGATTCCAAAAATGTTGATCGTATGTGGAAAGGAAGCCGAACAATGGTACATGGCACGTGAGCACTACAATAATGCCCCAGTCTCACGTGCACGTGCGCCATGAGTATGCCCACCGAAAAAGCATTAGGTATATTCCTCATTCCTTCCATCTAATCTAGTGTCCTAAGACATTTATTTCTAGATAAAATGATTCCATATATGGAAACAAACTCATTTCATGGAATCACGATGTTAATAATGTGTATCTAACTTTGATATAATTGACTTGGGATATGCCCAACATCTTTAGCCACTTACCTAGCAAAATCTTGATCATAAAGTTGTGCCTGGACTGTCCTAAGCTTCATTATCACCAATGATAAGTTAGTCTCTTAGGGCATTAAGAACAACACTTGCAACTTTTGCAACTCCAATTAAGAGAATATCAACCACCTCATGTCTAGTTGCCCGTGTTTTGATGAGGTTTAGAAAGAAGTGATATATAAAAATCAAATATATAGGAACATGGGGACTCTGAGCTGGATGAAGCACATGCCTGTCGTAAGGGATCGTCGCTAAGATCAATACAGAAAGTCAATTGTTGAAATTTTGGGCTAACTTATAACATCTTAAAAGTGAAAATATTGTGTAGGTAATTTCAAAATAATTTTAGACTAAATAAAGAGATTTTAAGGACTGTAAGAAGGTGTAAAAATGATAAAGTTTGAGTTTAGTGGCAAACTTGGGATTTGAAATTGTCTTAAACATAACTTAACTAACATCAATCAAATATGTGATAACAGACATGAAGTTAACTTCGACTCAAAACATTTCTTTGTCATTTTTATCCCATTTCTAGATGATTCCTTATTTCAAATGTTAAATTTTCTCCAGTCAAATTTTAGATGAAGTTTGTTGTGCTCTCCCCTTTTGAAAAGTTTCCATTTTTAAAGAGTGATGTTTTGTGCAGTACGAATTTCGATATACCACAACCTCTTCCATGATTTTTTGGCCTCAGTGATCCAAACCATATGTCCTCCTCAACCTTTTAAGGCATTCGAAGAAGCTCTACCCGTTATGGCCTTATTTTAGGATCTTTCTTAGTCATGTCATAGTATGTGGCCTTTTGTCCTACCTACTTCCAAAATAAGTCCTCCGTAACCTATACCCTCTTGTCTTATTCGATCTCTTCTTAGGATCAAGCCTCACATTTACCCAACGTGTCATTCTAAATCTAATTCACCTCAGGAATGAAGTGTCAGCCATCGTAACCTAACGATTCAATATTGCGGCCATGACACCCCTAAGAGTACAATGGGGAAATTAAATTAAATAAAGGCACAATATACCGCCATAGTCGATAGGTTCAATGAAGGAGCTATAACTCTTTTACAATTAGCATTAAGGGGTAAATTTGTAAAGTGATAATTTTAACCCACAAATAATTTTCATTTAATCCTCTAAGGATCAAAACCTAAACCCAATAAAAACATCTCAAGAACATTAAGAACACCACATGAACCTTAACTATATCAATCATTAATACATATCCACAAGATAGAACACAATAATAATGATTTAATGGCCAGAGCTAACTATCAATCAAAAGGGGGTGAACAATAAAAACTAATGGCCTAAATCCCAAAGATAGTGAAGAAACCAAATTCAATATTAAAAAAAGGTCTCATATCATTTAAAAAAGATCATTAAAGTTAGGGCTTAAATGAATGTAAAGGATGGAGGGGAGGAGACCCCATTTCCAAAATGTATGGAGTTCGTAGTCTGATTGTACAAAGTGGATCCTTTAACTCTAATGATGGAATTGTGAGGGAGACTCCCTTTGACGAGGATGAGTGGTGGATGATTATTGAATTGGATAGTGGTGGTAATACGATCTCTCCAGGGGATAAGGAGTTGTTGAAAAGATAATTTTTAAAGGAGGACGTGGTTCCATCCCTACATTTTGTGTGCAGGAACAAGACCCTTGTCAAAAAGGGTTTTACTATGACATTTTTTCATTATTATCGAGGGTTGTGAACGAGGATGTGATGGTGTTGTTTTACTAGTTTTTGAGGAGGTAATTTTAGAGGACTTTAATGTTTATTTCATTAATTTTAAGAGTCGGTGAGTGTTTAAGACTTCCGACCTATTAGCTTTATAGGAATAATGTATAAAATTTTGGCCAAAAATTTATCGCAAAGTTATGATTGACTCGATTTTCATGGACTCTCATGTTATTTTTGTCTGGGTTAGACATATTTTAATGCAATGCTAGTGGCCAATGAGTTTTTTGGAGTAATCTTACCCCGGGGGGGGGGGGGGGGGGGGTATTTTATGTGAGTTGAGCATTGAGAAGGCTTACGACCATGTTGATTGGGAGATTTTATTTTATTTTTGGGGAGGATGGGGGTTAAGGATAAATGGAAATAGTGGATTCGATTTTTAATTCACATGTTATATTCCCTGTTCTTGTTAATGGCTTTCAAGAACGGCTTTCATTTGTTCAAAAGGCTTTTAGTTGATCCTCTGTCCCCATTCCTTTTTTACTTTGGTTATGGAGGTTCTTATTAGACTTTTGACGAGATCGATAAATGAGGGAGATCTTCAAGGCTTTAGATTGGGAAACAAGGGTGTCCCTCTAACTTAGTTTTTTACTTTCTTCCTATAAATGATACATCTATGATGTCGGTAAGGGTTGAGATAATTGATGGTGGTTTTAATTTTTTAGAGGCTGTGACAGGGATCTAAGTTAATTTTAGGAAGATTGATCTTCATCTGGTTGGTTAGGCGACTAATTTTGGGTGACTTGATTGACATTTTGGATTGATGCATTGGATTTTTTCCATTCTCTTGGTTTGTCGAGTCGTTCCACCCTTAATGATCTAATTCGCCAACATTGTACCCCCACTGAATTTGCAGATTAACTACATCGGTTTAAATTCTTCAAAAATCTGTGCACGAGTGTAGTCAATTTTCCCTATTGACATAGTCAAATAGGAAAACTTACATAAGCATGGGAAAATAACTAAGTTTACTACTATTTTTTAAAATTTTAAATAATTATTCTCATCCTATGCCTAGTACTAAAGCCTAAACGATATATTCATCTTAAATTGACATTATAACGCATTGTTTTATGAGGAGTGAGCAGGAGAAGTTCCATATTTTTATAATATCGCAAACCTTGGAATAGTTTTTACTGAAGCAATATCGAATTCCATCATTACATGGAGACTGTTATTATATTCCAATGTGGGAAGCAACTACTTATACTACTTCCATGTTTAAAACCATAAACTTATATATATATATAATAAGGAGCAATGGCGTTTTTACTGTTCAATAAGATGATAACATAATTTGTGGTTAGGATGAAGTCAACTTTGAATATTTATGACAATCCAAGGGTTCACAATGAGTGGTATATTCGTAATTTATATGTTAAAATGAGGTAATTT
This sequence comes from Sambucus nigra, assembly GCA_949130495.1. NCBI lineage: Eukaryota > Viridiplantae > Streptophyta > Magnoliopsida > Dipsacales > Adoxaceae > Sambucus > Sambucus nigra. The sequence goes on along the minus strand of OX422214.1, from coordinate 39,060,589 downwards.
TTTAGAGTTGTTCTGCCTGAGCCACGTCGGCCTTGCACATGGCTCGAGAAACATTGGTATATGTGACCTGGTCACATACCAACCAACCACTCACTCGCATACTCTCTCTCTCTCTCTCTCTCTCTCTTTCTCTCCCTCTTCACTTTCACAATCCCACCAATCATTCCCAAACCCCAAAAAACATCCGTCCAAAAATCTCTTTTGCTTCAAACAAGCTATGTTATCTTTATCAACCCATCATCTCTCCCACCATGTATTACTCAGACTATTAGGAGCGGTGATGAAAAACGGGTGGAAAAAACCATCAGTCCAAAAGTCGTTAAATTCTTTAGGAGCAGTGATGAAAAAACGGGTGGAAAAATGCACCTCTCATATCGGGTGGAAAAAATTCACCACATAGAAACTCCCTTATAGTTATTACTTTATTTGTATACATCTGTTTATTTGTTATATTCTCTATTTACACTCTTAAGCTCAAACATTGATTTATTTTTCCAAATCTTATTTGCTGTATTTTTTATTTTACATATCTAACTGTTTTATATCATTTATTTTTCAGATCTAATGAAAACATTCGTATATTAGGTATCCTCTATATTTTTTATCTTTCTATTATAGTTCTCTTTCATGTTCAAATCGATTTTAAGGATTTTAGGTTTTGATTTTTGGGGTTAAATTGGTTATAGGGTTAATTTCATATGTATGAAGGTTCAAACTAAACTTTGGCGATTTACCATTATTAGGTCTCTCAGGTGTTTAAGTTGTTCTCCATGTATCTAATTTGGTATTTATGTATTGCTTTGTAGTTATTTGGTTTCGTAAATCAGGTATATTTAATCGCCATGTTCTCCATGTATCACTTTCATTTTTTATGGCGGTTTTAATTGGTTCTGTTTTTTGAGTTTTATTTCTTCACAAATGTCTTTAGCTTCTAAGCACTATTTGATAAATGCTAAGCTTTAATGATTGTTTAGGGCTATTTTAGAAATATTTGTGTACATTGAAGTTTACATTATCTGATTTTATGGAATGATTAGGCTTTTCTCCTTAAATTGACTTTTTTTTTTACATTTGGAATTTAAACTTTTGCTTATTTACTTTTCATCTCTTTAGTTCTCAACTACATTCAGTCATACTATAGTAGGTGATGGATGATTAAAGTCAAGCCTCACCATCTGAATTGGTTTGCATCAGAAACATATGCTGCTCTCACTGGAGAAACAAGACTACTTTTCAATATGTATATTTATCTTTACAATAATACACGTGACATTTTTTTATAGGGACAAAAGCAATGAACTCGAATGTTGGTGTTTGAGGCCAAGCCATGGCCGAAGCCCAAGTCGAATTCGAGTTCGAATCTGAAGTCGAGGCCCAGTCCGAAGAAGCAACGAAGGCCAAGATCCAAGATGACTCAGAGGCCCAAGACAACACTGGGTATGAGGCGCAAACCATCATTGAACCTGCTGCCACCACAGGTTGAGGTTGATGCTGAAGCAAATGTACCCTAACACCTAATAGTGTGTTAAAACTGATTTTGCCTCCTATCTCCATATTATTTTTCCTCCTAATATCTTAAATATCACTGATTCTTTTTCTAGTATGTAATTTTACTGCACATCATTGGCTAGAAAGACTTTACCCACTCTTGAGAGATTCATGTTAGTGGAACTTGGGATGAATTTACAAAAATAAATGCATATGTGGTTTGTGAAGTCATCCCTAGATGCAGGTTTCCACGTGTTTGACAAGTTTACGAGCATTGAATAAGTCTCCAATAAAACCCAAGTCGATGTTTTTAATTTGGTTGGAGCAGTTTTTGGGCAGAGTAGGTGTAAATGTGCTTGTTATTTTATTTAATTAGACAACGTGGATCGATATTCATTTTTTCCTATTTTGTAAAAACTCGAACCATCCATTATAAAGATAATTATGTTCTTAACATTTCCTAATATGTATTATTTTATATAATTACTTTTGGAAGATTGGAAATATTACACACAAGCACGAGCATTTAGTAATTTATCATACCCCACAAAATTATTGAAATTGTGTTTGATTTTGTATTTTTTTTTTGTTTTAGCCTTAGGATTTCTTTCAGAGTGTTTATGGTTGGGATATGTGCAAAAAGAGGAAAACTATGAAGTCAAGATATCCAATTTTAGGAAGTCAACAATTCCTTTCCCACCAACAAAACTAACAAGGCCTTTGGATCACCTCCAGATGCTACCATCACATATAATTAGACATTCGTGGCACGCGTCCGTTCTCATTGGGATCTTGCGCATGGCATTGACTCTCGTTTTAACACCGCTTCTTTTAAACAAACTCCATGGATGTGTTTGCTGCCATGGTATTGTTATATTATATCTTAAACAATTTATCTATTTACAATTTTGGTCTAGATTTGGGTTTTAAAACATGGGCGGTCTCATATTCGCTCTTTTTAATTTGTTAATTTGAGATTTTCTGGTTCTTTAAGTTAGATTTGGGTTATTTTATCGGGTTTGCAAGGTTTGATGATGCCGTGAAGAACACTGTATACATATTGTAAAAAAATAATGACTTAAATTAGAATTTGATGGTTATGGTGTGATTGATATGAGGTTCAAGATATATTATTATCCATTACACTGTATACACATTTTCCGCGCACATTACATTCTTTCTCTTTATCCATTAACTCTACTCCTCTGCCCTTCATTCCACAAATGTCGTGCTTGAAATAATCCTTTGCCCATCATTCCAAAATGTCAATCATTTATTGACAACTTTACATAAATGTCAATTGTTCATGCTCTTATATATGTTTTGTTGGGGAACGATATTTTTTCCGTTTTGCAATTACGTACTTTCAAAATTTTTATCGTTTTGCGATTACGTACTTTGAAAATTTTCTCCGTGCCTTCAGGCACGAGTATTCGCTAGTATATATATATATATATGAGAAGACTCACCTACATCATGCTCCATGCATCACACTTAGTTGTAGGTCCAAATAATTTTTTTCCAAATTTTTTATTTTTCGCTCGAAATTAACCTTCTAGTAAATCCATGTTCAAAAAATTAGGTCAAAATACATTTTGTAGCTATTTTTAAAAAATGTATAAAGAACAGCTCAAAATTCCTTTCTTATAACGGTCTGCACAGGCATTTTTTTGTGAATTTAAAAAAAGCGACAAAATGTATTTTGACCTAATTTTTTGAATATGGGTTGATTAGAGGGTTAATTTCAAGGATAAAATAAAATTTTTGGAGAAAAAGTTTCTTAGGGCATAAAACTAGTTGTGATGTATACATCTTGATGTATGTGAGCTTTCTTTTATATATATAAATGTAAAAATATATTTTTATATAAATATATGTAGACGCTCTGGTGGTGCTCTCAAATATTATTAATTTAAAAACTAATGTTGTAACACACATACACACACCCCCATGTATTGGCCACTTAGGAGGGTTGTCAATGCACCGGTTCTGGATCCGGATTCGATCCAGATTCGATCAATTTATTTGGATTTGGATCATATTTTAAAATCCGATTACCCGATTACCAGTTTACCCGATTATCTGATTATTAAATGGATTGGATATTGATCTAGTCTAATCCGATCTGTTACGGACCCGATCCGATTAAATATGACATATATAAATTATATATTTATTGTTATATCTATATCCATATAATATATAATTATCATATGTATAAATATATATAGATCAAAGTAATATATGCTTTATTTATATGAATCATACACTATAATAAATTATAAATATTTTTCTCTAAGATTAAAAATTAAAGAATTAGGATAAAATAAAAATAATAAATATATATATATATATATATATATATATGACCGGACTCGGATCCGAATGTGGATCCAATATTTTCGATCTAAGTAAGACCCGATCTGAATCTGAATCCGATTAAATTCTTAGTGATCTTGATCTTTCTCCGGGCTCGACCCCATTGATAACCTAGCTTAGGTTCGATCCACAAGGGCATGTCAGCAAGGAATGCAGTGCATATACCTGGCATAGAGTAGGTTGACTAGGTGTAATTGGGCTTATATTTCCAAAGGTGGGGTATAGCCTTGAGAGGTAGTAGGGAGGGGTGTGCGATTTGGCATTAAGGTGTGCGAGGAGGACATATGTTAATAGGTGATGCTGAAATCGGTGGTTGAATTACTGCATTGTTGGAGGAGTATCCCAATGAGATCTAAGTGAGAATTTGGAACTTTGATCTTCTTTCCCTTATGTGGTCCGTGTAAAGGAGCATGATATAAAATGTTTTAAGGATGTGGAGTCTCTGTTTTTCATCCTTATAAATGTCTATGTTGTTTATGGCATACATACCCATCTTAAAATTTTTGTTTTGTAGATTTGGATATCTTGAGATTAGGGGGCTAATATTTTATGCGGAGTCAGGGGTTGTATAGCCCCCGTTAGGTGGGGTTGTATGTTGCTTTTAGCTTGACACAAATCTTGTGATGTAAACACATCAGAAGACTCACAAATACATGGACAAAAGAATAATCATAATGAAATTCCAGAGCGATCTCTTAGATATCATATGTTAAAAGAAAACTAATTTAAAATGATTATGATGGTAGGCCAAAGGAATTATTTGTAAATTAAATCTAATCCTAATCCTTATTTGACATAAATCTAATAAGAAGTAGATAATCCTAGAGACTATCTATTACTTAAAAGGTCTCCTAGTAAATATCTACTAATATAATAATGAAACAAATAAAATTATCATGAAATAATTACCCATTCACATATCTAAAATTACCAAGGGATCACCTCATTACATCATTTTTCTCTCCTTGAAAAACCTCATCCACAAGTTTTTGGTAAGTGTTACATAAGCGCATGCTATTATGGGAGTTTTACATTATATAATCTTCAAACATTTGCAACGAAAATAATAATTGTTGCACCTCTTGAGCATTTGGAGAGACTCAACTTGTCTTGTTTCCTGCTTTGTGCTACTTGAACAAGATATTTTGGGACAAAGAGGCTTTTTACCAGTTTCCCCTACCTTCTTCGTGTTGGGGAAAAAGCATCTTGTTTTCTTTAAAATTATGGCATTTTTAAGTTCCTTTTAGCCTCTCAATGTTTCTCCTGGCATTTGTCTTTAGTTTCCTCGAGGAATCTTTGGAGATAGGTGGGTTCCCTTTGGGGGTATCTGTTTTATGATGGTTTTTCTATTAGAAATGCTACCTGAATCTTAATATAAATTCGAAAAAACCATTATAGTGAATGAATAGTGATGGTAGTGATGGATATGCATATGGAAACTTCCTTGTTTTTCCTCTACGATATAAAATAGTTCTAATTTCATCGGGAAATTTATGGTTCAAGATGGAAACAATTGAGGAATTTTCCATTTAAAAAAGTGCGCAAAATTCCATTTGATGTTTCTAATTTTCAATAGTGAAGGCATATCAGTACACATCCTAACAACTGTTATGCTGCTGGATTGTTCATCAATCCCATCCATCTTACCTTATTTTTCTTGAAGAAAAAATACATATTTTGAAAATATATTGGTGTTTCAATTTGTGTTGCTGGTCTTGTAGTGGTGGTTTTTGAGATATACACGCAGTTGATCGATCAAATAAGTAAACATTGTGCTACTGGGCATTTTATTTACTTGAAACTTTTTCCATTATCCTTATATGCATCCACACTTACCTTTTTGGGATTGTTGACAAATAACGTGTCGAATGTTCACTTAATATGTTACCCTCCCTCTGCTCCATGGGCATTTTAGGTCAAAAGTTGGGAATGTTTGTTCAACATGTTCCAACTTTAATGAGACAATTAGTATTGAAAGTCGGTTGTCTTTGGAAGCAGATGCCAAGTCAAAAAGTGAGAAAGAAAGAAGTACAAATGTAATTCGCAAGCGTGAGCCCCAACATGAATATTAGCCAATAGTTAAGAAGGTAATTATGATTTCAATGAAGCAAAAAAAGTCAATTTATTTAGTACAAATTGATATTTGTAGCTTGATTTGTCACTTATTCCTGGAGAGACACCATTAAGTTATGGATCAGAGTCTGCTACAATACGAACGAAAGACAAATCCACATCTATATCTAGCCTATATGCTCCTAGCCTTTACCCGTATTTCTTTTTTTATGTTAGAGAGTAAAATGTAGCGATGTTATATGGTAATTTCTCTTAAAGGAATTATTATAATCTTACATATCATGTCAGAAAATATGCTACATATCTATATTTACTCTTTAATATCTCTAGACTATAACAGATCCATATGATAGGGAAGGCTATCGATGTAGTGTTAGCGCCAGGTCAATAACAATATCTATCTCCACACATGGTGTTAATCTAGGAATCTCCTAAACAAAGTCAAGAAACTTTCGAACAACTGTAATAGAGTATTAACAACATGGTTGATCCCTCTTAAGTACTATCCTCTATATAATAAATGTACATACTTAACCCTCCCTCAAGTTGTGGGATCGAAATCAAATACATTTCTTGCCCTAGAATGGAAAAAACTATGAACTTTCAAAAGTAGTTCACACTGGCATGGTAATGGAACAAACACTTTATCACCAAAATAACATCATAAGTAGAAAAGTCCAAGATCAAAAGGTTGCATAAAGCGCAGCCTCCCAATATATTCCCCTATATCACGATATGCATGACGTATAGGTGTAACATATCCCAATCGTGAATCTATGTAATAAAGTATTAGACATTGACTCTACCATCTCCGTTGGCTGAGCGAAGGCTCTACTAATGGGTGAATAGGAAGAACTCAAAACAAATAAAACACGCCCTAAACACCCATGGATAGGAAACATACCTTGCTACACTGGTGCCTGTGCATCCCTCGAAGCGATGTGATACACATGCCCATATTGTAGTTGTGGATGGACTTTCTGCTAAATCTGTGGTGATGCTGGTAAGGCTAGAATTGATAAAAATGGTGGGTTGGTAGTTGTTGATGCTATCAATGTGATGAGTGATACTCTTGTTATCCTATATGTCCTTGGGCCTAATTTCCCCTAGGTCACTTCTTAGTCGTGTCCCACCTCAATGAAAGTGAAGCAAGTGTCGAGAAACATCCCCTGTTGATGTTTTCCTTATTAGCCTATATCCTGCTGATCGTGGCCATGCTAGGCCCTAGTGAGTCTGATGTCCTTACCCCTGATGACATCAGTCATGGTAACCTATATGCCTCTTATGGAATGATACCCATATTGTGGCCCTTTCTTTTGCTAGACCACTTGTGTACGGGATGACTTTCCCACACCACAACATGTCTTGCCTGCATGGATAAACGTGTCTTTGCTGGACCGCTTCTCCCTTTCACTTTTTGAAACTCATGATGGTCCTAGAAGTGTATTAAGGAGGAATTCACCACCTGAGTGTACGTGGTGTAAGTAAGGTTCCCCATCTTTGATCCTATATGTTAGACCCTTATAAAGCAATCCATTCTCTTAGCCTTAATATCCACCTTCTCGGATGAAAATAAAGGTAGGTTAGAGAACTCCCTCTCGTACCCAAAAATTGTACGATCACCCTTCTCTAGTATAAAAAAAATCCTTCTTTTTCACTCCCGCATTACTGGAGGAATATATTTAACCTCAAACCTAGTCCAGATCTTTGTAATGGGAATAATACTCTTCTTCTCCACGGTGGTAGTAGACTCCTACCACTTCAACGCATTCCGCCAGTAGATTAAAGTTGGATAACATCTGCCTCTGACTATTAGTGTAACAAATCCATCTATATGTGATAAATAACCCCAAAGAATAAGGTAATTACCTTAGTAATCCTCAAAGTGTTAAAATTACCAAAATACCCCTAGATAATTTATAACTTTTTGTTTAAACTATATCCTACCCTTATAACCCAAGCTTAAACACAAAGCTTAATCATAGTACTTTTATTTTGTATTAAGTACACAACTCAACCCAATAAGTTTGGAAACTTACATATTTATCTCTTAAACTTTTTAAAAAGTGCATTATAGTCCATAAATTCATCTTATATATTACCCAAGGACCCAAATCAAAATCAAAACTATTTGCACTTCACCCCCTGAACATTTTGGCCAGTCAGCTTCCTTAAGAGAAGTTGTATCACATGGCAAATACATGGTACCCATGTCATCCCACATGGTACCTTGGTAAAACATGACCAAACCATGGTACGTTTCCACCTCCTTTGTCACTAATATCTTCCCTTTCACTAATAATATATAACCACTTTCACCACTGTAAAAACGTACACTACCACAATGAAAAACACAAATCAAATTTTTAGCATTTTGGTATTTCTATGACTTTATGTAGCATTTTAGTTGTTTTCAGTTGTTTAAGTTTCTAGGCATCCATAGGTTATAAATATGAGTTTACAAATAAGTTCTAATATGGGAAAGGCACTGAAAAATCTTGAATATCAGGGATCTCCATTAAAGCTTGAGCTTTAACAGTGGAACCTATACTCTTGACTTTGAACCAATTTCAAAGTGGGAGAACTCAAGCCCTAGGTCTAAGGAACCTAGGTGAAAAGCTTAATTCATCCCAAAATAAGTTTTGATACCCTAAATCAAAGTTTGAGAACTATAAAAATCAAAATTCAAAAAAAAATTTAGAAGCTATGGCAAATCAAAATCTTTGAAACCAAATCAGTTCGACTACATTTTGATCCTACATTTTGATCCAGACACATCCTCACGTCCTCTATCTGAATTATTGGTAATGTGCTCATCATCGTTCTCCCATCATATTCAACGTGCGTCGTTCAACTTCAACCGGTATCCACTACTCCATTATGTTAATGGTATTATTTTTATTTGGATTTCTTAATATTCGCAATTATATTTGGGAGACTTTTAATTCAATTTTATAACTGATTTTATCCTTTTCACAAACAAGGCTGGCATTTAAAAGTAAAAGATTTTTGCTTAAAGTCGTTTGAACGACTTGGCCATGTCGTTTTAACGACATAGACATGTCGTTCGATACGGTCGCTCGATGCTCTGATACCAATTTGAGAGTGCGCTTTGGTTCAATGGTTCAACTTATTTAATTATATTTCAATTTTATAAAAAGATTTTAAGTAAGCCTTGAACATGCAACTAAATGATTGAAATCAATAAATCTATCTAGCCTGCAATCCAATAATCAAAAAAGAAATTTCAGGAAAAATCCCCGAAAGGGACATTTAGGAAAAATTACCTTTTACAGATGGACATTTAGGATCGTCAAGTCACCACATCATTGCATTATCCATATGACTATTTGGTAGTGTTTTGAGACACAACTTCATTTTATCCATGTGCTTTATAATGTTTGGAGTCATTGAGATGTAATTAGAGATTACTTTCTAGTTGTTTGACTCATTGTCTCCTTTAATGCATGTGCACGAATTTATTTGATTTTTGAACTTGTCTATCACATGTTGGTCAAAATGTTTTTATCTCAATGTTTTAAAACGAACCAAATGTGATTAAACAAGTCAATGAAAGTAGTGCATGTAAGAACCGTTGCTCGTGACAGTTTAATTAATATTGAAAAAATAATGAGTGAACAAAGGAAAGGGCTACGAGAGGCATGTGAACTCATTGTGAAAACCACCGTTTGAAATGAGCCCAAGAAAAAAATTAAGGCAATAAAAAGAAAAACATACCAAAATGGGGCCAATTGGAAATCTCTTAAAAAGAGAATATATAACCTCAATAAAAACTGCATTATTATTTATGAGGGAATTTAGTTGGAAATCAATGGGTTTGCACATCCTGATAAAGTCTTAAAAAAGCATTACATAATTTTAGGCGTTATTGGTGTGGAAACTATTTTAAACTTTGATTTGTCGATTAGATTGAGTCAATTTCATGTAAATTCAACTTTTTTACACCTAAGGACGATTTTGAGTTCATTCGTTAGGAGTATCCAAAATTCATCGTACACATATAATTATGAATGTTTGATTTGATTTTCCTATCGAATTTGTTCACACCCCTACGCTTACGCTTTCGTTGACTTGGTTATCTTAGTGTAAATTCATAGTGTGATTTTTGTTGCATATTTTTTTTGTGCAAAATATTTTGACAAATGCAAAAAGAGAAAGTTATTTTTTTTGTGACACACTCCACATTTATTGTTTACATTTTCTTTCCTTGTCTATTTGGGACATCATAAAAAGGGGGAGAACGAATTATGGGATAGTGGGAAAGTTTGATTATTTAATGATTTGCATGTGCTTAATTAATTTATCATTTATGCTTATCATTTTATTTGAAACTTTTACGCGTCACGAGTATTTATTTCTTATCTCATATGTGTACGTAAAATTTGAATATCATGTATTTGGCACAACCTGATGATAAAGAAACTTTGGAGATTTGAAGTTTTGAAGATTTTGAAGATTTCAATACATGTATTTTGATATTTCCATTTGAGGGATTTTGGAGATGTTAGATTATATGTCTTAGGGATTTTTTTTGGTTGCATAATTTGGATATTTTTATGTATGTACCGGCATAGATATAGGACGAGATTTGTAAGGACATAATCTTGTGATTGTCTACTAGAATCTAGGAATTGTTAGAGTTATCCTAGATAACATATGATATGTCGTATACCGCTATATTGGCGCGTCTACACATGATCATCCATGACATATTCTATCTGAATCATTGACAACGTGCTCATCATCACACTCCCATCATCTTCAACATACGTCGTTCAACTTCAACCGGTCTCCACTACTCCACTACGTTAATAGTATTATCTTTATTCAGAGTTATTAATATTTGCAATCATATTTGGGAGACTTTTAAATCGATTTTATAATTAATTTTATCTTTTTCAAAAACAAGGCTGGCATTTAATAATAAAAGGTTTTCAATTAAAGTTGTTCAAATGACTTGGACATGTCGTTCTAATAACATAGACATGTTGTTCGATAGGGTCACTCGATGGATCAAATGACTACGTACTGTTTTGGTTTTTGGACTATTGTTTCTTAGATCGTTCGGTCCTTAAGCAAACGACATCTCTATGTCAGTCTAACGCTATGCACATGTCGTTCGAACAACATGCCGCCACCTTATTTTTTATATTTCCCATAAATACCAGGTCTCATTAAGTATTTCTCAAGACTTTTTAACTCCTCCTCCTATAGATCTGCTGCAATTTTAGTCTTCATATTTTATGTAACACCTCGTGTTTTTATTAATTAATTTAATTAATAAATTGGAATATTCGAGAAAAATAAAATTTTGGATTTAATGATCTTTAATAATTAAACATGTTGATTTTTAGATTTTAGTAGTAAATTTTTAACCGGAATTAAATTGGAGTTATAATAAAATGTTAGAATGATTTTTAATACGATTTAACAAGGAGGTACGTTTTTTTTGAGTTAAAGAATAATTTTTCTAAGTGTAAAGGCAGATTTTTAATGTTTTTAATTTGAGTGTTTGGGTCGTTCAAACGAAAGCGTATGTCGTTCGAATGACATCCCATCGCATTTGAACGATAGGTGTCAGTCGTTCATGCGACAGGTGAGGCGGTGGGTTAATTAGAGTCCTTATCATTTTCTAACTCTTAAACTCGTTAAATACCAAAACTGATACAGGGCTGGAACTTTTAAATCACTTTTCTCTCAAAATTTTCTCCAGTAAGGTTTTTCAAACATATTTCCTTTCACCTCCAATCCATAGCCCCAACTTTTAATAAGTTTTAACTCTGGAATTGAAGATTCAATTGGTGTTTTTGAAGAGGAATCCAAGCGTCTACTTAGATTTTCAACCGAAGATTTCATAGACACGAATACTCTATTCCTTTCCTTTAGTATTATGCGTTTTAAGTGTCGCCTAAATCCTTAATCACGTATTTTTTTTATTAAAATCAATAAATAATTTAATTAGAGGAACTGGACACTAAATTTTGGGTCTGTTTTTCTGAAATTTTTGAATATGACTTAATCTTTGAAACCCTTGGGTGCGTGGGTTAGATATTTGGATTTTTTTTTATGGTTTTGGGTGTAGGTTCTCATGTAGAATTTTATGGGATTATATATGTGGCTATTGGGACGCGCTCACACTTATAGAAATTAGATGGCCTATAAAAGAGAATGATTATGACGCATTGAGTATTGTTGCCTGTTAATCAAATTTAACATTTTTTAATGTAATTAATTATGTTAAAAACGACGACGGTGTTATTTATTGAATTAAATTGAATAGAAATTTTTATGATTACGTGTTATGTAATTCTTATGAATTATTTTATTCACTTTTTCCATCGCGTGGACGAGGGGCTTTTGGGTAGTAATTTTGCTCACCTGTATTATTGGATGCCTACTAAGTATGGAAATAGTGGGTAGGCCTTGGTTATGTAAATTTGGCACACTTTGATATTAAAAATCTGGCACAGCTTAAAACTGTGCCAAAATTTGACACGGTTTAATGACAATCTGGCACACTTTAAAACCGTGCCAAAATTTGGTACTGTTTAAAAGTGTGCCAAAATTGAGCACACTTAATTAAAATATAAATACCCTAAAAAAATAATACTCCAAGTTTTTTTCTCTCCCGCCCACTTTCATCTCTCTCTCGCGCGCGTTCTCTCTCTCTCTCGCCCGTGCTCTCTCTCTTACATCCAACCCTCTGTACAAACCCTAACTCCTTCATGGTTTTGGTCGCTGCTTCGCTAGATCCAAGGCCAAGAGACGGGTCAAGTTGTTTGGCATATACCTAAAAAAATGTTTGAAGCCATGGAAAAGAAGAAGAAAGATCAGAAGTTGGATTCAACTATCTGTCAATAAATTGAGACAGAGGTCTTGGTAATTAACTATGCTCTCTCTTTTCTCAGCATAGTTCCTCTCAATTTTTCTTTTAAATATATATAAAATGCTATTCCATTATTTGTAGACAATGGTTTCTTGTGAAACCTTTCAACTGTAAGATACACACACACACACACACACACACACACACACACACACACACACACACACACACTCCCCTTCTCACTCATTTAACAACATTTGAGGAACTCTATTACTCTAATTATTTTATGGAAATGATACATAATGTATACAAAGTTATTGACATTCTTTTATCAGTTTCTAATGTTAAAATGATAAAAGATAAGTGGCATTTGGGTTTGCTGTTTTGTTATATGATCTATCAAGTGATAGAATGGTTTTATGATGAGACACAGTTCTATGATTTCAACCGGTATATCCATGATTTTCTTCTTGCCATCATGTTAATTTAATGGATTATTTCTTGCACCATAAATTCCATTTAAGCATTTATACACAGAACTGAATATCAATATCTCTATATACTAAAATGAGTTTAACCATGAGAAGAGCAAGGAATATCAATATCAATCTGGTGCTACAAAGAATACAAATGGTAGCTTGTCCCATGATAACGCCCCTACCTCGAATCGACCATTTCAACCTACTTTTCAATGGCCATACACAACCCAATAAGGCATGGACCAATCCCAATTGATTTCAAAACACTTCATTACCGACCAATCACCCTCGCCATGCCGAGGTCATGTAGGTAGGGGGTGTAAACTTGAAAAGAAGGAAAAAGGAAGGAATATACCCTAGAAAAAGTTTAAAGCCATGGAAAAGAAGAAGAAAGATCAGAAGTTGGATTCAACTATCTGTCAAGAAACTGGAATAGAGGTCTCGGTAATTAACTATGATCCCTCTTTTCTTAACATGGGTTCCTTTTAATTTTTTCATGTAAATAAAAAAAAAACTATTTCATTATTTGTAGACAATGATTTCTTGTGAAACTTTCAACTGTAATATTTCTTGTGAAACTTTCATTATATGGATGATGGAGCATTGTTGAAGCAGTACATTGAGAGTGATTGTGTTGTGGATAATGGGAAGGTGTATAAGGTTCAATTGGAGGAGGTTCGGAGGAAATTGGATGGTCGGGAGGGGGTTATGAGGCCGGAGAAGAACATAGTTTTGACTCGCAATAACTTGGAGATTAGAATTTTGTGTACACATTATCTCTTTTATATGATCAATTATTTATGTCTTCCATACGTATAGCTGATTGGCCTGTGCGAACTGATAAATTTAGGGATTAGATTGATTGAGGCAAATTAATCATATACATTTGATACCTACATAGGATTTAAGTGAAAAACATTGCACACAATTAGCAAATACTCAAATTGACTATGTGGAATATAACACTCTCACATGTTTAATATAAATCTGAAATGTAGACTTATGCGAGAAACATATCATACTTGCGAAGGATTGCCTTAATCCATTTATGTCTTTCGCTCCTTTATAGTTAAAATAGCTTCAACTTAATGTGTCTTGTTTGCTGTGGATTTTGAGTTGTATATATAGGTGTGTTATGTCTCTTATAAATTGGATACAGTAGCTGGAACGGTAATAGCTTGTTGACTGTGTGAATTCAATCATTTTTTCAATCGCGATTTGATGTTAATAGGAATACATGTATATTATGCTTTGAAATTTGCGTTGAATGCTTGACTTACAAATGAATGTTTACAAGCGTCTCTGATTTTAAAAACTAAACACAAAATTTAACACTCTTGATAACTTGTTCATGCTTAACAGTCTCAGTTGAAAATTCGAGTCTACCTTACCAATTGAACACTCTCAGTTGATCAATCTTCACGCCTCTTGCTTTTACGATCTCAAGGTCTCATTTAATTCAATAATTAGATTTTAAATGTTATTTGTGTTATGTACTCATTTTTTTTGTTTTGTATTGTTTTATAGACAACTTTAGTGTGCATTTGAGATGGAGAGGTTCATTTAGTTTCAATGCCATGTAAGCAGAAGAAGTTTCCGTGTTTTTGGTGCTATTCGGTGCCGGTCGGATTGTATAGTGCTTCTTTATGGATGTTGGATTTAGGATGTTTGTCTATTGTATTTGATTTGTATGAGATGCTTATTGTTGCAGACACGATGAAATTGTTTGAGGATAGGATTGAGGCATTACGAAGTTGGATTGCACGGGAGATGGATCCGATGAGGGTTTCGGGGATGTCGGGGGAGATGAAGCGGTATATGTATGATGGAACATTGTTGAAGAAGTACATTGAGAGTGATTTTGTTATGGATAAGGGGAAGGTGCATAAGGTTCAATTTTTCTTAAACTACTACATATGTGTAGCAAAATTCTGAAATTTCAATGGTGGCACTTTCCCCTCTTCAAAACTCTTAAGGGACTCCCCTGCAGACTGTACATAACGGGATCCTTTTTTTTGGGGTGGGTGGGGGGCATTTAAGTGTATTAATTAGAATGAAAAAAGAAATAAGCGCCCAAAAATGGGAGCGCTGGAAAACCCCAATACAAAATAGGACTCCAAGACAACGGGATACTAGAAAATTGACCACTTCATCAGTTGCTAGTTTACAATCTGTTTATAATACTTAAAAATCCAAAATGTTCTCGATTTTTCCTTTTACTTTTATCCAAGTATGATTTCCTGTTTGATAAGATGAATTATTCTTATAGTTAGATATATATGGAAGGGAAAACTTCTCTATTGTAGATCATGCAATGCATGCTTTCATGTAGCCTTATTCGTTTTACTCGAGTACATGGCTGTAGAAATGTTATTTGAATAAATTAGATGACAAAAAATGAAAAAAAGGACATCGTAGTCATGGATGCAATTTTGTAACGCGAAAGCTAATGCCATCCAAGTTTAGGGAGTAATGTTTAATTATTGTTGAAACAGGGGTTATGTCTAATTAGGCAGTATGAAGAGGGGCTCAAGCCAAGAAGACCCTAAAAAATGAAAAGCATGACCATTATAGTTGATCACACACTCCTCTAAATCTCACCGTTGATGGAATGATGTTTTGAAATTTTAGAATATATTACCTTACTGAGAAGTTCTGGATTATTTTTTGCTAGATTTTCTTCCTGAGAAGGCTTTAATTCTATATGGAGGCTTAAGTATCTGTTCAATGAAAAACTCTATCTATTTATTATTACTGGTATTCCAAAATATTTATTTGTTTTTTCATCTGTATTTTGTTCATGTCTAGGATCCCATTGTATATGATAAAGAAGTGAACATGAGGAAGAACACCTTAGCTTGTACCATTTGCTACAGCCCACTGGTTTGGAAGGGTGACCCATGCTTGTCTGTGTAAGTCATCTATTTTATAACGTTAAAAGACTGCCACTTTACTCGGTTTGACAGTTTTCTCTTCCTTCATTTGTTTTTGCAATTGACATTATATTTTTTGTTGGTTTAAATTTCATGCTAGTTTTCTTTTACTCAATTGTGTTTGTATTGGATGAATCTGCTACAGGGATTCTGCACCTCGGCCTAGTTTGCAATGTTGCACCTGTAGGAAGGCTTACTCTAGCAATGAAACGCATCTTCTACAGAGTTTGCAATGCCATCTTCTACCGAGTTTTTCAGAGTTTGCAATGAAACGCATCTTCTACCTGTAGGAAGGCCTAGTTTGCAATGCCATCTTCTACAGAGTTTTTCAGGTACTTAAAAATTATTTCCCTCAATTTTATGACTTTAGGTATCTCGTACACATTTGCAGTATTTCATATGTTTGAAGTCCGGGATGATTTTGAAGGCTAAGTATTGAGAAATTTTTTAATTACATCTAGAGGCCTAATTGGGTCACATGTCATTTGGATCCAGCCTCCCCGCCACTTAGTTATTCTATATTGCAACCTGCTAGGTACTAGACATGGATTTATATAGTTATTTATCCATAGTTAGTTATTTATCCACAAGTAGAATATGTCGAAAGTTGAAACATGGTGTAACAAGTTCTTCTCTATTGCCTATCTATGTTCTATGGAAACCAAGTTCTTCTCTATTTCCTGTCTATGTTCCATCAGCTCAATACTCGCCTTCCTTTCATAATCGATAGAAGTTCTTGCACGCATACGCTCCTGGTGCAGTCCATCAACCTCAGCCCTTAATAGTGGAATCTGCTGGTTTTCGACTTTCAATTTGGCAAGGTCTTTCGTGATGGTCTGAACTTGCCCAGATAGATCCTGCCGAATAGAATTCAACCTCTAGACTTCATATCGAAGTTGTGCAGCCTCATTTTTCAAAGGCTTGGCAACATGAAGACCAACTTCCATCTCCAAGCCTCTCTCGATAAGATCCCTTGAATGCCTTTTTTTTTCTGCGTGAATATTACCTTATGGTGAGATTCATCCGATGAAGTTCCTCCTTGGCAGCACCTAACTCTTGCTGCAGAGCAGTTTGATCTTCGACCACCCTACTATTTTCACCCAAAGCCTCCGCATTTCATGATGTTGCACTTTGAGTTCTTCCTCTAACAAAGCAGGAAGGGATGGCATTGGCCGAGGTATAACTGAGTACATGTAAAAAAATGCAACACTTCAAAAAGTGTTCAATGCACTAAATTAAAACTAAGAAAATGGTTAACATGTTCCATCCATAGTTTTTATATAAACTCAAAACAAAAGTATATAAATGAAATTGTAAAAAAAAGTACATTAACACATATATGTGTGTGTCTATTAGTGTAAATTAAACTAATAATGTATCTCACTGTAATTTAAAGAAAAAATCACTTCGAAAGTAAAATTTCTTACTGATGGAGTTGAATTAGTGTTTGGGTTGACATGAACAGCCTCATGGTTCTTATCAAAATTGAAGGGCCTTAAGGGTGGATGGAGAGTTTGAAGAATACATCAAAGTAATTTCTTTTAGAAAGAACTTGTTTTACATTATAAGAAAATCTTTGAAGCTACTATTGATGTGGTACTAGTATTCTATTGAGGCTTAAGAAAGAGTTTGAAAGTTTGTTTGCTTAATGCTTACTCGATATACTAATATAACACCCAGACTAACAACAACTACAAGTAAGAGTCTATGCAACAGTCATATGTTGTACCGTCAAATTCTAATATGTTTTTTTTAACTTCTCCCCCCCCCCCCCTTCTGCTTTCATTTGTTCCTCAATTAATCATGTGTGACTTTGTGATTAATACATGTGATTAACTATCTGAATCACAAAAAGTATTATTAAATTGATATAATCATTAGTTATTATAGGGGATGGACCAATCATAATTTTAGAATTTTTGATAAAATATGGGGATTGACATATTGTGTTTGAGGACATATACGTTGCTCGTGATTCTGCCACACTCGAGCAACTGAAAGAATTAAGCTCCAAGCGTAGAGTTTACCAACATTGGAAGCATTAATCCGTATGAAGATCATACTTTGAGTAAGCACAGTACTGGGAGGGTTGCTCTCATGCTATCTATTTTCTTTGAAAATTTCTCAGGAAGTTAAAAATTAGAACAGAGTCTACCAATATTGGAAAACTTGGTTCACCATGTTGGCACGGTTAGTGACAACCTCCAACTAGCTAGTTAGTTGGACTTCATGCCTTAAGATAGGATGTAGCAGTGCTCTTACTTCTTCGTTCTTCAATCTCAAGGGCCCGAAGTTTATATAACAATTATATATCCTGTTATATAACAGTTATATAAATTGTTATATAATAGGTTATAAAACAGTTTATATAAATTGTTACATAAAAAGGTTATATAACTACATACACAACACAACACACATCCCGTTCGCTACTGCTACCCACTCCATCGCCCCCACTCCTCCTCCCCAATCCTTCCCTTCCTGACAAAATAACCCCTCCCTCTGCCGCTCTTCATCGCTGTGTGAGCCCATCCCTCCCTCACCTGTTCGAGTTCAGATCTCCCCCTCTCTGCTGTTTTTCAGGTTCATCACCTCCGCTGCTATTTAATAACTAGGTTTTGTTCTTATGTTCTCATCATATTTTATCTACTCACTTCTGTTTGATTCCTGAGAATTAGTTGTTGTTCTAATCATCCAATTATTTATGTGTTTGTGTTTTATGTCAACTTTATAATTTTGGATCCCTCATATTATATATATGGTTGTGTTTCGGATCCCTAATATAATTTCGGATCTATAATAATTTTGATGCCAAAAAGTGTTTTTTAGTGTTTTAATTTATGATGTTAGGCTTAGTCCTATGTTGATTGTGCACTTTTTCCTATTAGTATCACATCTATGGTATTAAATTTGTTGTTTAAATGTTGTTTTGATTACTGAAATTGTTAGTTATTTAGGTCTGTTTTTTTTATATTGTAGGGTTGATACAACTTGTTCATCAAAGGGTAGTCACGACTCAATCTTTAGGCTCATCGTGTCTTGTAAATTTGAATACAATCTCTTGTTTCTTTTCTGTTTATATATTCAAATTTTATTATAATTAATTAAATGTGTTGTTAATTAGTTCTTTCTACTTTTTTAGATGGATGATCCTAATAGAGAAACAAATGGAACACCTTTAGAAGATCATCCGCCCGATCCCAATAGTTCAAATAGCGACATCTCAAACCGACTGTGGCAAGCAACAATTTTAAATAATGTGAGTACGAAGACAAACTTACCCATCTTATATATGACTTCACTTATTTATGCGAATATAATGTATGCATCAATATCTTTGGAAAATTACAGATGATCGATTGTTACACTTACCTATCTCATATATGACAAGAAGGGCGTGGTTATAGAAAGATGTTGAAGATCAATAGGCTAGGCATAGACAAGACGCTGAAGATCGAGACACTCAATATCGCAAAAGCTCGGAGAATTAGAATTTCGCCACCAACAAGCACTACTATAGATAAAAACTGACATGAGAAGTGAAATGCAGAGTTTGTTTTCGAGTATTATACCTCATCATGCTTCCATCACCTCAATGGCCCATACCGACTAGGTAATAACACATCTTTATTTTATTTCTATATATGTATGTGATGGAGTGTTAGGTAGGATATATGTTGTGGCTATTCCATCCTTAGTTATTTACAGCGTTGTGGCTATTTCTGTTGTTGTTTTTGAGTTAATTTTTATGTTTAAACAGGTTGGTTTTCATGAATAAACAAAGGAAACTCTGCCGATTTTTTTTAAAAATATTAAGCGTTTTTAAAAGTAAATAATTTGAAGATATACAAATTTAATAAGGTTTTTAAAGATTGTCCTCTATAGGAACTATTAAAAAAGATTTACTTCTTTGTTTAAGGTAACTGACACTAAATAAAGCTTATGGCGTGATGTAGGAGGCCTTCAATCTTATCAAATGATAAGAATTAATTACTCTTTTTTGTTTGTTTTTTATAGGTTGGAACTCATTGGAAGTTCGATGGTTGTGCATGTAGAGGCGAACCAGTGCTGTTTGATAAATGAGGAGTTAAACATGTTAGTGCTGCTTGAAGAGAAGACCATGAAATTAGAGATGAATTTATATGTATTGACATGAATTGAGATAAAATTCAAATTTCCTCATGCTTTGAGATGAATTTCATATGTATTGACAAGAATATTCTATTAATGAAACTTGAGCCATTAATTTTTAGTGGGCATATCGTCTCGATGTGTATTAGTGTTATTACAGACTATTTGTATTGTTGTTGTACTATTTTTGTCATGCCGATTTTATATTATTATTAAACTTTTGTTATTCTAAAACAGGTACGAAAAAGAGTGGAAATGATGTTGATTTTTTTTGGGTAATATTATTTATAATTATATTTTTCTTTGATCAAAAAATTTGGCACAGTTCAAAACCGTGCCAAAAGTGTATCAAATTTTGGCACGGTTTTGAACTGTGTCAAAAGTGTACCAAAATGTACTCAATTTGGCACAGTTATAAAGTGTGCCAAAAGTGTGCCAGAAATATCAAATTCTGGCACAGTTTTAAAGTGTGCCAGAAGTGTTCCTGTTTAATCAAATCTGGCACACTTTTAAACCGTGCCAGAAAAAGATTGCCATTTTGGAACACCTGATTCTGGCACAGTTCAAAACCGTGCCAGATTTGATCTGGCACAGTTTTAAACCGTGCCAGATTGCTGTTTTTGGTGTAGTGGGATTTTATATTTCAGGGGTGGACAAATTTTTATGTTTTTATCGTCGTCAGGCTAGCCTAGGCATGAGACTAGGATGAGTAAATGTTGAAAATTCATCTGATACATAGGATAGGACGTATATGTACTTTGGTGACCCTTAGGTATGGGACTAAGGGGCATTTTGAGGATCTAACATCAATTAAAAGGGTGGGGTAATTTGTTAACTATGAAATCGAGAAAATGAGAATTAATACATAAGATAAAAACGGGTATTAAAATTAGTGGCGACATAATGTGTCTGGGACCGACAATTTAAACAGGTCAGCTTGGGCGATTATGTTGTGTCGTGTGTAAAACTTTGTCATATTGTGGGGGATCGACAGTTTAAACGGATTCGACTGGCAATTGACAAGGGAAAGTGTGACATTTTGGTGGATTACCACCCGGGGCGGGTGGACCGCCATAATAAAAAATGTGAAGAATAATAAATTCGGGTTAATTTAATTAAATTAACACTTTGGGGCTGTGGGATAAATAAATTATATTGGTGTATTTTTCTATCAGAATCTTTGGGGGTGGTAAGTTATTTATCTTTCCGCGTTTAAGTATATTCGTAATTAAAATACTCTATTGTGATATTTATTGCGTATAATGCTAATGTCTGGGTTCACGGACCCTAATTGAGAGGAGTAGTGTGTATTCATGCTCGTGGCTCTGACCTCGCGCGATGACTATCATTTTCAGGTATTAGTGTTAGAGTAGCTGCATAGGATTTATTGGCTATCGTTTGGAGGTGCAGCTGAAGTTTATTAATTTTATCGCTTTATTTAGTTACACTTTCTTTTCAGTCGTATTTCATTATGAGACTTCATTTGGGTTTTATTGGTTCATCCGAATCCAAAGTTGTTATAGGATTTCAGTTGGATTATCCACAGTTGATTATTACTCAGTTTTAAATAAATCATTTTTGGATATTGGATTTATTCAAAGTTTTAGAATGTGATGGATCTTTTATCGTTCAGATGTTATTATTATTTGGGATTGATTAAAAAATTTATCTTATGGATTGATTTTATTATGTCTCATGCTAATAATGATGTTTTATTTCGTTCGCGCTCGGCTTAGTTTTGGTGGCGGCCGACGCAAGAATTAGGCGGGTTGTGACAGATGGTATCAAAGCATGCTCTTAGGTCTCATAGGTTATGAGTCCGTCTTTGTTTTCACGTTGCTTTTCTTTATTTATTTTTTATGATTCGTCATTCCGAGTCTGATGTTGTTTTGTTCCTATCTTTTTTTAACAACTCGCGTAATTTTTAGGGTATTTTCAAACTATAGAAGAAAATAAAATTTTTGGTAAAATTATTTTTATTGCTCAAATATGTTGGATTTTATTTTGAAAGATGAGAATTCTAACGGTTTCAAAATTGGAATTAAAATGGAGTTTTAATTGATTTTTTGTTATATAGAAGACTCCTCAAAACATAAAACACTCTAGAAAACAAAATATTTAAATATATTGGACGGCCTGATCGAGCTGAAATTTTTTATGCAGCTTCCTCTTGTCTTCAGCTAATTATTTTAAAAATTTTATCGAATTCCAACTGTCTGTTCGTCTGGAATAAAATTTTTAGTGTTTGTATCTGATTAGAACTCTTTTCTTAATCAAACTCTTAATCCTTTATATATCAACTAATTTGTGCCTTGGCTTTTCAAATCACTTTTACTCAAACTTTTCAACCAAAAGACCTCTCCGAAATTACTCTATTTCATCTACAAACCATAGCCCCAAACTTATTTAAGATTTTAACCTTAGATTAAAAGGCTTATTTGGTGTTTTCTCGAGGTTGAGCTAGAACGAGATTTTATTATTTTCGTGAGAAGAACGTGATGGTACGATTAGATTTTGAGGCTGAAATTATGTGATGATTTTGAAGTATGGGATTTTACACAATATTCTCCTTAATCTCGCGAGTGTTATTCTCTTTATTTTCTTGTGATTATTGACTCATATTTGAATTGCTAAATTCAATTGGAATCTGGAAATGTATTGTTGGAATCTAATTTTGATTCATGTGGTATTATTATTGTGTTGGGCATGTTATCATGAGATTTTAATATGGCACTGATGTTGGGCACCCGTCAAGATTCCTGTTCCGGCTACTTGATAAAGTATGGCGCGGTATGGTGAGGCCGGTGACTCGGTTAATGTGTTGTTGGGAAATTATATTGATAAAAATGCTTATGAGATTCACATTTAATTTGAATATTTGTGCTCGTATTGTTACGCTTTATTCACCGCTAATATTTGTTGAGCATCTTTCCTGACATATTGTGTACTTCCCCATATTTTCTTTTAGTGGTAGGTTAGCGGGGATTTTGGGCCCTTTGGTTTTGATTTCGAGATGGATTTTAGAGTGGATTATTTTGGGAAGATTATTCGAGAATACAAGATGAGAAGATTGTATTTATTGTGATGTATAGAGCATTGGAGATTTATTTTATTTCGAGATAAATAATTATATTATTTTCGAGAGACTTTTGTTATATTTAATTCGAAGGGATTGCGATTAGTAGTTTCTCTCTTTTTGTGTTGTTTTGGGAATTAGATGCTCTATACCTTGTTATATTGTGGATTAGTTCAATTTTTATCGACAATAGCGCTCTGTTCGCTCTTCCTGGGCAAGCGGGGTGTTACACTTTTTAGATGGCGAACATAAGAAGAGCTGGGAGTAGGAGAGAGGAGTCCGTTTCTGGTGCTGCGACTCAGGAGAGGCAGCGGCAGATTGTTTTGGAGGTCAATGAGTTAGCGATTATCATTCGTGAGGCCATGGCGGTCGATATGGAGATGGAGAGACAGAGATGGGTGACATTAGAGGCACAATAGCAGGGTACACCCATTTTGGCTTGGGATAGGGTGAGAACCAGCTTTCTTAAGGGCAATCCTCCCATCTTCGCAGGGGGATCTGACCAAACGGTTGCTCACCAATGGAGGAGGGACATGGGGAGACACTTTAGAATTGTGGACTGCGCGAATGTGCAGAAAAAGATGTTAGAGACGTTTAATCTCACTGAGGATGCATTACAGTGGTGGGAGAGTGCCACCACATAAGAGGATAAAGATCAGTTGGGTTATGCATATTTTTTTATAAAGTTTAACAATAAGTCCTTTCCGTATGCAATTAGGAACGCGAAGAAGAGAGAATTTATGGACTTGGAACAAGATTCAAAGTCGATTGCCGAGTATGAACATGGAGGTTATCTATGTTTGTACCAGCGGAGGTTAACACTGAGGTGAAGAAAATGGAGTGTTTAATTAAGGTATTGTCTTGGTCGATTAGGCAGATGGTGTTGGGAAATACAGCGTACACTACTTATGCTCAGGTGATGGATGTTACAATGTTACTATGGCAAGAGAAGGCCAATTAGCAAAAGAAGTTGGGAAAGAGACAAGAGTCAAATTGACAAGGTGGTGAGAATTAGGGTCGCAATGACCAAGCATGGAAGAAACAAAGAACAAACCAGGAACAACAAAGTCAAGGAAAAGAGCGAGCAAATACTAGATGTTATGAACCTTTTAAGGGTGAATATTTTTTTTGTGGGAAAGTAGCATATAAGGCGGCTAGGTTTTTCAAGAAAGAGAGACAACAAGGCCCAGCGGAACAGGCCCAACATGGTCAAGTCACACAAGGGAAACAAGGTCAAGGGGTACAGGGACAACAAGGAATGAGGCCTTTAGTTCTTGTAGCAACAAGTGTTCAAGGAGCACTAGCAGCACCAACAATGTCAGGTGGTCAGGGAGTAGCCGCAGCACCAACCATTATCGGTTATGGGATTTACTATTTGCCTCAGCCTCAGGCAGAGCAGGATATATTACGTGGCTAGTAGAGTATCGCGGTACGTAATATTATCTTAAATACTTATTTATGTAGGCATTATATATATTTTATTTTTGTTAAAGATTACGTTCGGGTAAGTTAGGTGTACGAGAGCCTAATTGTGGTATTCTACGGGTAGACATATGTGAGCCTTACTTTATTTTGTGCAATTACGCATTGCTGAATTTTGAGGATGAAATTCATTTGCTAGTGGGGAAGTATGTAGCACCCCTTGTTTTTATTAATTAATTTAATTAATTAATTGGAAAATTCAAGAAAAATAAAATTTTGAATTTAATGGTCTTTAATAATTAAACATGTTGATTTTTATATTTGTGTAGTAAATTTTCAACCGGAATTAAATCGGAGTTATAATAAAATGTTAAAATTATTTTTAGTATGTTTTAACAAGCAGGTACGTTTTTGTTGAGTTAAAGAATGATTTTTCTAAGTGTAAAGGGGAATTCTTAATGTTATTAATTTGAGTGTTTGGGTCGTTCAAAAGACAGCGTATGTCGTTCGAATGACATCGCATCTCGTTTGAACGACAGGTGTTAGTCGTTCGAGCGACAGGTGAGGCGGTGGGTTAATTAGAGTCTTATTCATTGCCTAACTCTTAAAACCTTTAAATACCAAAACTAATACGGGTCTGGGACTTTTAAAACACTTTTCTCTCAAACTTTTCTCCAGTAAGGTTCTCCAAACATATTTCCTTTCACCTCCAACCCCTAGCCCCAACTTTTAACAAGTTTTAACTCTAGAATTGAAGATTCAATTGGTATTTTTCAAGAGGAATCCAACTGCCTACTCAAATTTTCAACCAACGATTTTACATGCGTGAATAGTCTATTTATTTCCTTTAGTATTATGCATTTTAAGTGTCCCCTAAATCCTTAATCACGTGTTTTCTTATTAAAATCAATTAGCAACTTAATTAGAGTAAGTGGCCACTAAATTTTGGGACTGTTTTTCTGAAATTTGATGAATATGATTTAATTTTTGAAACCTTTGGGTGCGTAGGTTATATATTTGTTTTCTTTTTATGGTTTTGGGTGTAGGTTCTCATGTAGAATTTTATGGAATTATTTATGTGATTATTGGGACGCGCTCACACTTATAAAAATTAGATGGCTTATAAAAGGGAATGATTATGACGCATTGAGTATTGTTGCATGTTAATAAAATTTAACATTTTGTAATGTAATTAATTATGTTGAAAATGATGACGGTGTCATTAATTGAATTAAATTGAATTGAGATTTTTATGATTACATGCTATGTTATTCTTATGAATTGTTTTATTCACTTTTGTCATCATGGGGATGAGCGGCTTCTGGGTAGTATTTTTGCTCACCTCTATAATAGGATGCCTACTAGGTATGGGACTAGTGGATAGGCCTTAGTTATAATTTATGCTTGCTAGGTAAGTGACTAGTTAGTGTAAATTCATGGGGATTTTATATTTTGGGGGTGGGCTGATTTTTATGGTTTATCCTCGTCACGCTAGCCTAGGCATGAGACTAGGATGAGTAAATGTTGGAAATTCATCTTATACGTAGGATAAGACGTATATGTACTTTAGGGACCCTTTGGTATGGGACTAAGGGGCATATTGAGGATCTGTAATCGATTAAAAGGGTGGGGTAATTTATTAATTATGAAATTGAGAAAATGAGAATTAATGCCTAATGTAAAAAACGGGTATTAAAATTGGTGGCGACATAATGTGTCCGGGACCGACAGTTTAAACGGGTCAGCTTTGGCAATTTATGTCGCGTCGTTTGTGGAATCTTGTCATATTGTGGGGGATCAATAGTTAAACGAATTCGGCTGGTTGTTGACAAGGGGAAGTGTGACATTTTGGTGGATTACCACCTGGGGCGGGTGGACCGCGATAATAAAAATTGATAACAATAATAAATTTGGATTAATTTAATTAAATTTAAGCATTGGGGCTGTGGGATAATTAAAATGATATTGGTGTGTTTTACTACAAGAATCGTTAGGGGCGGTTAGTTATTTATCTTTCCACATTTAATTATATTCTTAATTAAAATACTCTATTGTAATATTTATTACGTATAACGCTATTGTCTGGGTTCACGGACCCTAATTGAGGGGAGTAGTGTATATTCATGCTTGTGGCTCTGACCTCGTGCGTTGACTAACATTTTCAGGTATTAGTACTGGAGTAGCTGCGTACAATTTATTGGCTATCATTTGGTGGTGCAGCTAAATTTTATTCATTTTATCGCTTTATTTAATTAGACTTTCTTTTGAATCATATTTCATTACGAGACTTCATTTGTATTTTATTGGGCCGTTTGGTTCCAAAATTGTTATAGTATTTCAGTTGGATTATCCACAGTTGATTATTACTCAGTTTTAATTAAATCATTTTTGGAGATTGGATTTATTCGAAGTTCTAGCTTGTGATGGATCTTTTATCGTTCAGTTGTTATTATTATTTGGGATTGATTCAAATGTTTATCTTGTGGATTGATTTTAT
The DNA here is from genome assembly GCA_949130495.1 of Sambucus nigra. Lineage (NCBI taxonomy): Eukaryota > Viridiplantae > Streptophyta > Magnoliopsida > Dipsacales > Adoxaceae > Sambucus > Sambucus nigra. The sequence continues at coordinate 39,033,264 of OX422214.1, read as the reverse complement.
TAGGTCTCATATCTGTCTCACCCTAAGAATGATATTTTATTTCGTTCGCGCTCGGCTTAGTTTTGGTAGGAACAACGCTATAATTCGGCGGGGTGTGACAGATGGTATCCGAGCATGCTGTTAGGTCTCGTAGGTTATGAGTCCGTCTTAGTTTTTGTGTTGCTTATCTTTGTTTCCTTTTTAAGATTCTTCATTACGAGTCTGATGTTGTTTTTTTCTATCTTTTTAGATGGTGAACACAAGGAGAGCTGGGAGTAAGAGAGAGGAGTCCGTTTCTGGTACCGCAACTCAGGCGAGACTGCGGCAGCTTATTTTGGAGGTCGATGAGTTAGTGGCTATCATTCGTGAGGCCACGACAGTCAGTATGGAGATGGAGAGACAGATATGGGTGACTTTAGAGGCACATCAGCAGGGTACACCCGTTTTGGCTTGAGATAGGGTGAGAACCAGCTTTCTTAAGGGCAATCCTCCCATTTTTGTAGGGGGTCTGACTAAACGGTTGCTCACCAATAGAGGAGGGACATGGAGAGACATTTTAGAATTTTGGACTGCACAGATGTGCAGAAATAGATGTTAGCGACGTTTAAGATGACTGTGGATGCATTATAGTGGTGGGAGAGTGCCACTACGTTGGAGGATAGAGATCAGTTGGGTTATGCAGATTTTCTGATAAAGTTTAATAATAAGTACTTTTCGTATGCAATTAGGAACGCGAAGAAGAGAGAATTTATGGACTTGGAACAAGGTTCAAAGTCGATTGTCGAGTATGAACATGGGTTCACCAATTTATCTATGTTTGTACTAGCGGAGGTTAACACTGAGGTGAAGAAAATGGAGTGTTTAATTAAGGGATTGTCTTGGTCGATTAGGCAAATGCTGTTGGAAAATCCAACGTACACTACTTATGCTCAGGTGGTGGATGTCGCAATGTTACTATGGCAAGAGAAGGCCAATTAGCAAAAGAAGTTGGGAAAGAGACAAGAGTCAAATGGACAAGGTGGTGAGAATAAGGGTCGCAATGACCAAGCATGGAAGAAACAAAGAACAAACCAGGAACAATAAGGACAAGGAGAAGAGTGAGCAAATACTAGACGTTACGAACCTTTTAAGGATGAATGTTTTTTTTGTGTGGGAAAGTAGCACATAAGGTGGCTAGGTGTTTCAAGAAAGAGGGCCAACAAGGCCAAGCGGCACAGGCCCAACGGGGTCAAGTCACACAAGGGCAACAAGGTCATGGGGTATAGGGACAGGAAGGAATGAGGCCTCTAGTTCTTATAGCAGCAGGTGTTCAGGGAGCACTAGCAGCACCGATAGCGTCAGGTGGTCAGGGAGTAGCCACAGCACCAACCAATACCGATTATGGGAGGTGTAATTTGCCTCAGCCTCAGGCAGAGCAGGATAGATTACGTGGCTAGTAGAGTATTACGATATGTAATAATATCTTAAATACTTATATATGTAGGCATTATATATATTCTATTTTTGTTAAACTTTACGTTCGGGTAGGTTAGGTGTACAGGCGCCTTATTGTGGTACTCTAAGGGTAGGCATATGTGAGCCTTATTTTATTTTGCAAGGACCAAATTCATTTGCTAGTGGGGAAGTATGTAGAACCTCGTGTTTTTATTAATTAATTTAATTAATTAATTGAAAAATTCGGGATTTTTTTTTTTTTGCATTTAATGGTCTTTAATAATTAAATATGTTGATTTTTATATTTGAGTAGTAAATTTTCAACCGGAATTAAATCGGAGTTATAATAAACTGTTAGAATGATTTTTAGAATGTTTTAACAAGAATGTACGTTTTTGTTGAGTTAAAGAATGATTTTTCTAAGTGTAAAGGCGAATTCTTAAAGTTATTAATTTGAGTGTTTGGGTCGTTCAAACGACATCGTATGTCGTTCGAACGACATCTCACCTCGTTTGAACGACACGTGTCTGCTGTTCGAGCGACAGGCGAGGCAATGGGTTAATTAGAGTTCTAATCATTTTTTAACTCTTAAAACCTTTAAATACCAAAACTGATATGGGGCTGGAACTTTTAAAACACTTTTCTCTCAAACTTTTCTCCAGTAAGGTTCCCCAAACATATTTCCTTTGACCTCCAACCCCTAGCCCCAACTTTTAACAAGTTTTAACTCCAGAATTGAAGATTCAATTGGTATTTTTCAAGAGGAATCCAACCGTCTACTCAAATTTTCAACCAACGATTTCACATGCATGAATAGTCTATTCATTTCCTTTAGTATTATGAGTTTTAAGTGTCCCCTAAATCCTTAATCACATGTTTTTTTATTAAAATCAATTAGCAACATAATTAGAGTAAGTGGACACTAGATTTTGGGACTATTTTTATGAATTTTTTTGAATATGATTTAATTTTTGAAACCCTTGGGTGCGTAGGTTAGATATTTGGATTTTTTTATGGTTTTGGGAGTAGGTTCTCATGTAAAATTTATGGGATTATTTATGTGATTATTGGGACGCGCTCAGACTTAAAAAAATTAGATGTCTTGTAAAAGGGAATGATTATGATGCATTGAGTATTGTTGCATGTCAATAAAATTTAACATTTTTAAACGTAATTAATTATGTTGAAAACGACGACGGTGCCATTCATCGAATTAAATTGAATTGGAATTTTTATGATTACGTGCTTTGTTATTCTTATGAATTGTTTTATGCACTTTTGCCATCGTGGGGACGAGGGCTTCTGGGTAGTATTTTTGCTCACCTCTATTATAGGATGCCTACTAGGTATGGGACTAGTGGGTAGGCCTTGGTTATAATTTATGCTTGCTAGGTATGTGACTAGTTAGTGTAAATTCGTGGAGTTTTTATATTTCGGGGGTGGGCTGATTTTTATGTTTTATCATCGTCACGCTAGACTAGGCATGAGACTAGGACGATTAAATGTTGGAAATTCATCTTATACGTAGGATAGGACGTATATGTACTTTCGCGACTCTTAGGTATGGGACTAAGGGTCATTTTGAGGATCTCACATCGATTAAAAGGGTGGGGTAATTTATTAATTATGAAATTGAGAAAATGAGAATTAATGCCTAAGGGAAAAAAATGGGTATTAAAATTGGTGGCGACATAATGTGTCCGGGACCGACAGTTTAAACGAGCTAGCTTGGGCGATTTATGTCGTGTCGTGTGTGGAACCTTATCATATTGTGGGGGATCGACAGTTTAAACATATTTGGCTGGCTGTTGACAAGGGGAAGTGTGACGTTTCGGTGGATTACCACCCGTGGCGGGTGAACCACCATAATAAAAAGTGAGCACAATAATAAATTTGGGTTAATTTAATTAAATTAACGCTTTGGGGCTATGGGATAATTAAAATGATAATGGTGTGTTTTTCTATCAAAATCTTTGGGGGTGGTTAATTATTTATCTTTCCACGTTTAATTATATTCGTAATTAAAATACTCTATTTTGATATTTATTGCGTATGATTCTATTGTCTGGATTCACGGACCCTAATTGATGGGAGTAGTGTGTATTCATGCTCGGGGCTCTGACCTCGTGCATTGACTAACATTTTTAGTTATTAGTGCCAGAGTAGCTGTGTAGGATTTATTGTCTATCGTTTGGAGGTGCAGCTGGAGTTTATTCATTTTATCGCTTTATTTAGTTATAATTTCTTTTTAGTCATATTTCATTATGAGACTTCATTTGTATTTTATTGGGCCATTCGGTTCCAAGGTTGTTATAGGATTTCAGTTGGATTATCCACAGTTGATTATTACTCAGTTTTAATTAAATCATTTTTGGAGATTGGATTTATTAGAAGTTTTAGCATGTGATGGATCTTTTGTCGTTCAATTATTATTATTATTTGGGATTGATTCAAATATTTATCTTGTTGATTGATTTTATTATGTCTCATATCTGTCTCATGCTAAGAATGATATTTTATTTCGTTCGTGCTCGATTTAGTTTTAGAGGCGGGGCGTGACAGATGGTATCAGAGCATGGTCTTAGGTCTCGTAGGTTATGAGTCCGTCTTAGTTTTCGTGTTGCTTATCTTTGATTCCTTTTTATGATTTGTCATTCCGAGTCTGATGTTGTTTTGTTCCTATCTTTTTAGAAGGCGAACACAAGGAGAACTGGGAGTAGGAGAGGGGAGTCCTTTTCTGGTCCCGCGACTCAGGAGAGACCGAGACGGATTGTTTTGGAGGTCGAGGAGTTAACGACTATCATTCATGAGGCAACGACGGTCGGTATGGAGATGGGGAGACAGAGATGGATGAATTTAGAGGCACAACAATAGGTTACACCCGTTTCGGCTTGGGATAGGGTGAGTAACCTCTTTCTTAAGGGCAATCCTCCCATCTTTGTAGGGGGATCTGGCCCAACGATTGCTCACCAATTGTGTAGGGACATGGAGAGAAATTTGAGAATATTGGACTGCATGGATGTGCAGAAGCAGATATTAGCGACGTTTAAGATGACTAGGGTTGCATTTCAGTGGTGGGAGAGTTCTACCACGTCGGAGGATAGAGATCAATTGGGTTATGAAGATTTTCTGATAAAGTTTAACAATAATTACTTTTCCTATGCAATTAGGAATGCGAAGAAGAGATAATTTATGGAATTGGAACAAGGTTCAAAGTCGATTGTCGAGTATGAACAGGAGTTCACCAATTTATCTATGTTTGTACCAGAGGAGGTTAGCACTGAGGTGAAGAAAATGGAGTGTTTCATTAAGGGATTGTCATGGTCGATTAGGCAGATGGTGTTGGTAAATCCAGTGTACACTAATTATGCTCAGGTGGTGGATGTCACAATGTTATTATGGCAAGAGAAGGCCAATTGGCAAAAGAAGTTGGGAAACAGACAAGAGTCAAATGGACAAGGTGGTGAGAATAAGGGTCATAATGACTAAGCGTGGAATAAACAAAGAAAAAATAAGGAACAACAAGGACAAGGAGAAGAGTGTTACGAACCTTTTAAGGGTGAGTGTTTTTGTTATGGGAAAGTAGCACATAGGGAGGCTAGGTGTTTTAAGAAAGAGGGCTAACAAGGACAAGCGTCACATGCCTAACAGGGTTAAGTCACACAAGGGCAACAAGGTTAAGGGGTACAGGGACATAAAGGATTGAGGCCTCCAGTTATTGTAGCAGCAGGTGTTCTGGGAGCACTAGCAGCACCGAAAGCATTAGGTGGTCAGGGACTAGTCGCAAAACCAACTAATACCGGTTATGGGAGGTGTTATTTGCCTCAGCCTCAGGCAAAGAAGGATAGATTGCGTGGCTAGTAGAGTATCGCAGTACATAATATTTACTTAAATACTTATATATGTAGGCGTTGTATATATTGTATTTTTGTTAAGGATTACGTTCTGGTAGGTTAGGTGTATGGGCACCTAATTGTGGTACTCTACGGGTAGGCATATATAAGCCTTATTTTATTTTGTGTGATTATGAATTGTTGAATTTCGAGGAGGAAATTCCTTTGTTAGTGGAGAAGAATATAACACCCCGAGGTTTTTATTAATTGATTTAATTAATAAATTGAAATATTCAAGAAATATAAAATTTTGGATTTAATGGTCTTTAATAAGTAAACATGTTGATTTTAATATTTGAGTAGTAAATTTTCAGCTGGAAATAAATCGGAGTTATAATAAAATGTTAGAATGATTTTTAGTAAGTTTTAACAAGCACGTACGTTTTTATTGAGTTAAAGAATTATTTTTCTAAGTGTAAAGGAGAATTTTTGAAGTTATTAATGTGACACCCTGCCTAATAAAATACAGGGCGATCACTCCTATATCAAATTAAAGCAGGAGTCTCATATGGATCATTCTTAGCATCACTGTCTAAAATCCATTTAATTACTAATAACCTATTAGGCTGGCGTAAAAAACTTTTACTTAACTACTCTTTTTAAACAATTACAATTAAAACATCCACACAGTTTGCATAAATGAAACTGAAATGAAATAAAATAACCGAACACTCGGTCAAAATATACAACCATATCGAATGCCGTACTAAAATAATAAATAAATGCAATTGAGACATTGACTCGAATGTTTATACAGTACCTCCTAACTAGAGTACAAGGGTAGAAGTGTCTATCGAGAACCTGCACGCATCCACAGCTGCTGCAGCAGACGTCTGACTCGAAGGAAGTGTCATCCAGGCGTCCTTGTGTCTGGACACCTATATATTATATATATATATATATATATATATATATATATATATATATATATAACAAGAGAGGGAAAAGTAGATAAACGGGTTAGAGCCCGAGCTTGAAAAATATTTAGCAAGAGCATAAATGCCTAATTTTTAGAAAAAAGGTTTTATCTCATATTTAACTTTGGTATCACACTCCCATGAGATACCCCTCACCTCTCTTCTATTAGTGCACACCTAACGCACCCTAACAACATACGTTAGTCAATATATCCCGCCTAACTAGTTTAATTTACCCGTCTACTAGAAACTTATACGTCCCGAGTACTAAGGGCTAAACTTCCCTCCATTCTCAACACTGCACTAAGTTCGTGCGTGGGGTGTCTCGCGAAGAGAAATCCAAACAAGGAACCCCCCGATACACTACTACTTGGCAGGGTTAATGGTAGAGATCCATTAGGCCCGTAGCACAAAACTAATGTATAAATACATATTTATATACATCTTACAATATACATCCAGATACTACCTCCCGGACTGAGCTTTACTAAATTTAATTTTTTCTTTATAAAACACATCCGGATCTATTTTCCGGACTGAGGATTCATATACAAAGTATTTATCAATACTATTCATTTCTATCTCAAAAAACTTTCCATTTCCTTTCTTATATCCGGGAAGTGTATTTAAAAGCCAACTCATTAGCATGAATTGCTTTAACATATCATATACTTTTTGAAAGCAAGTTTTATTAACAGAAAAATGCTTTTCCATTTTATAACATCCCGTTTCCCTTCTTATATCCAGGAAATGTATTCAAAGCCATTTTTATTATCATAAAAATGCTTTGGTCATATCATATGCTTCCATTTCCCTTCTTCCATCCGAGAAACGTATCCGAAGCCAAATCAATTATCCCATTTCCCTTCTTCCATCCAGGAAATGTATTTAAAGCCATTTTATTATCATAAAATGGTTTAACAAATCTAAGACCGCCCCTCTGGGTTTCCCCACTGGACGCGCCCCTAAATGACTATTATCTTCTAGGGCCTATCAAACAAGACAACCTGGGAACCTACCAACGCCGGGAAGCGGCCATATGCCTGCGGGATAGTCAAGACCACACCCAGAATCTCCTAACCAGCGCAGTAACAATAATCGCTCATATGGCCTAGGACTATATCCACCCTGCATTCATTAGCCATGGGGCATCACCATACGCACGCAACTTCCCTTATGATAGCAATTTAAGGAGGTGTGTAACCATAAATTTATTAATTATGAAAAATAATTCCTTTTACATTTTGAAAACATTCATTTTTATATTTTCAAAATCATTTACCTCATATCATATATATATATATACTTTAATCACGTAGTATACACATTTACCATATATTCCTCCTCGAATATGTAAATGGCCATAATTGCCAATCTCATATAGCGATGAGCAATAATCACAAAGATTCTCTCAGAGAATTATAATCATGCATTTATATAAGCATGATACTATACCCAAAGTATTTCCTTACTTTGTTTAATACTAATTACCTCAATCATCTCTTAAAGATTTGTTGGATATCTCCAATTATACCATTTCACTCTAAGTGAAATATATATATCTATATCCCCAAATTATCCTAATTATTTCCTAGGATACACTCAATAGTAATCGATATAATTATGCTTTCTATACACATAATTATATAGGCCTATATGCCTACTAGAAATATCCTCGAGATTTATCTCTCCCGAACAACCTTAAATTTAATGGGTTATGGATTTCATTTCCATGAACCCAAGGACTACCTCTTGTTTATACAATCACTTAAAGGTCCCCACCCTAAGTTAGGAACCCTCAACCTTCAAATTCTACAATTATTCTATTTTCCTTGAATATATAGTTTAAGGGTTATACATTTAAAACCCTCACTTAAGCCTTCTAATTTCCCTTAATTTGTGGACCATATAGTCCTAAAAGATCCCTTATGTCATCACATAAATGACCTCGAATCAATTTGAATTGGAATTCATCCCATCTAATTCACCCTAAGAAAATCGCCTACTTTCAGCAGGGGTTGATCGATCGACCCATGGCCGTCGATCGATCGAGGGCTTCGATCGATCGAACCCCCATGATCGATAGATCGATCATGGCGGGCAGCTTCTTCTCCGAGAAGCTGTTTCAGCCATGGAAGCTGCTCCCAAGCTTCCATCTCCTCACCCAACGGCCGACAACTTCAACCAATGATAACCACACATATAATACGGGTTTTAAACATCCTAGAACCCGAAATCACCAATTAATTTCAGTTAAAACCTAAGTTTCTCCAATTATTCAATTTTAGGGGTTTATTCGTTTTATCTCCCGAAAACCCGTGTTATCCACGAAAACCCAACCCAAAATATTTAGGGTTTGATTATACCAAAAGTTCGTTTTGAGATATTTATGCGAAAATTAAATAAAGCAAGTAAACATTTGCCTCGTGGATATAATCCGACGACCTCGAGCCGAATCCTGCGGAGGTTGGCCGGAATCTTCCCTTTTTCCTCTTTTTCTCTCCTCCTCCTCTCTCTCTCTTCTCTCTCTTCTTTCTCTTTTCTCTTCTCTTTTCTCCCCCTCACCCTACTTTTATAAGGAGAAAAGGGTTTTAACCCTTAAAACCCAAAAACGACTCGTTTACTCAATTACAAGCCTATTTAACTCTAAAATTTCCCGAAACTCATTTTCGACAATCGAACACTCTTTTTTGACTATCTCGTCCATTTCGAGACTCGTGGCGCAGTCAAAATTTCCATCCGAGGTACTTAACCGCAACGCACTATTTCAACCCCACACGACTTAATGCGGATTTTCCAATTTAAATCTCACCTCGTGTCGCTTCACTCAACAACGACATATAATTAAAATACCTCGACATATTTAATTAACCCCAAAAGTAATATATCACTTATCGATAACCATCAAATCCTTAAAAATCCAAAAAATTACCATTCCGAGAAATTCTCCAAATTCCAATTTAAACTTAATTATGGAATTTAATTGTCACCAAAAAGGGCGGGTTGTTACATACTCCCCCCCTTACAACGGAATTTCGTCCTCGAAATTCAGATACAACCAATGCTACCCATACTAACCTAGGATCACTCCGAATCCTAATACCTCAAATTGAACGACACTAACCCAATGGTTCCCAACCATATACTATACGACTACCACGATCGTAAAGTGACTCTAATAACGTCACATTGTACCCATCATCCATAATGCCTCTCGGCATGAATTTCAACTTTATATACTACGCCCATTCTATTTCAGGCGGTATATAAAACCATCTCACCAAGGTGCCCATACACCTTTCCAACTTGTGCACGTCTGCACAAACATTGAGAACGTCCGACACGTAACACTCTTTCTAAATGAGGGTCTCCTTTCCTCGATGTAATACTCACATATGAGTCCTCCCAACCCACGAAATGAACTTTTCCTATCCTCGGCGCACTAACACTACTAAACTTACATCCTAACAATACTAAGGTCTATGCGGTACCCTACCTACGCGGAACGATTATAATCCAAAGTATGTCCCTAGTGCCCAAGGCCTCTCTCAACTTCCAACATTTTCTTGGTTTCATGCGTGGGACGTCTCGCAAAAGCGAAATCCAAATAAGGAACCCTCCTGTTACACTACTCCCTCGCGTTGTCGGTCATCTAGATATAGCGACCTAAGGCACACCAGTGGGACGTCCTAAATCCTACCATGCTAACCTATGAAAGCATTTCTACTATTCTATCCTTCCGCCCATACGAAAGGAAAACTAACTAATTGAAGTGCCCAACTCTCTGAAAGAGCACTACGTACATCGTACCCAAAGTATACTTTCTCAAAATTTTGCCTTTTCACTAAGGCCTAGCCATAATCCTCAAATCAATTTCTCTAAGTCCTACTTCACCCACCCACCTGTGGCGAGAGGACCACTTCAGTTCTTTTCCATAGCACAACATTTCCATAAACATACCATCATCACATGGCTCATAGTCTACAGTGGTTCATCCACACTATAAGACTTTTCCACGAAACCAACATCCTTGCATCCTATAACATCTCTCCACTCTCGACGCTGTTAAGATTCATGTGTGGAGCGTCTCGTAAAGCAAAATCCAAATAAGGTACCCCTCCACACACTCCTACTTAACTTTGTCGGTCATGGAGGTCCGTTATTTCAAACATGCAATCGGGAAAATCCTATCCCCTTTCAACAAAAGGTGGTCTGAACTCCTATCTCTAACTAAGAGTCACACCACCAAGCGCTCGTACTAATATTCAGTCCTCGTGAAAACCAACAATGAGCTTAATCTTACAGCTCAACAATAATCATGTGGGCCTTAAATTATATCTATAAGGTCGCCACATACTCATAACCATAAAGGCGAACTCAACCTGTATCCAGGTGAGATATCGCAACAACAACCTGTTCCCTCTAGGAACCATGGACACGATAGTCTTGCCATCATTAGCCTGCTGTCGCTCCGATTATCCCATAACATCATACAATATATATATAAAAAATATAAACACTCGCCCCTATGACTAGCGAAATAAAATTAAATTCCGCTACCACGGAAAACACATAAGCCTACATTATTATGTTATCGAGACCGCCACAAACTCAAATTACACACACGAGTCTAAGGCCATCAAACACCACAACTTCATCTAGCCACACCTCTTTAACTCTATGCCCCATCTAGGCACCCTAATCTTGTCCTTTATTCCTACCGGGAAAGGACTAACTGTGTGGCTCCACACTCCACATTACCATTTTCATCACTGGCCTTCCTAACCATGACAAAGTTATCCGCTTCATCTGAATCTATAACCTTGCTCCTTACAATCACCTTACTAGTCCTCTTAACTTCTTCATTAAAATGAAATTCCATTACCAGTTCAACAACCCTATTTCAACAAATTTCCCGGGTGGATTTCCACCAACGGGGTCCACGAATACAAACATTCTTCATAAGTGTTAACAACACTTTTCTAATGAGCCCATCATTCAACTGAAGGGCTCTCTCTTCATTGTACCTGCCTCATATAGGCACAGGATTCGCTTCTCCATATCACTCTTTATCCACTGTCGGCCTCTAGTCGATCCTTATGTGAATAATTCAGAAACTGCATTCTTCTCCTTTCTACCGAATAATGGGGACTTACGGTTAAAACTATCCGTAAGATCCCTTTCGAACCCATATCGGCACTTGGAAATTCAACTTTAGGACCACTTTCTCTTAGAGAAGTACTTGGATGCTCATAACTACTATACTTTAGTAGTCGTTGAGACAATCCTTAGCAAATACTGCAAAGGAAGTGACCTCTACTACGGTACTCATTCTCGACTTCTACCAGCTACTCCAGCTAAGCCTCACCTCCTGCTGCCATCCAAGCCCCGTACACGAATCTCGAACGAGCGCGCAAAAGATGACTATAATCTTATAATATGGTAGGAGAACGAAATCTCACAAGAGAAATCAACAATCCTAATCTTGAGGCTCTATATCAAATCGAAAGCACCGCTGAAAGCGTAGTACGTCCACACAGATTCCTAAGGACACTAGAACCTGATGCTCCGATACCATATGTGACACCCTGCCTAATAAAATACCGGGCGATCACTCCTATATCAAATTAAACAGGAGTCTCATATGGATCATTCTTAGCATCACTGTCTAAAATCCATTTAATTACTAATAACCTATTAGGCTGGCGTAAAAAACTTTTACTTAACTACTCTTTTTAAACAATTACAATTAAAACATCCACACAGTTTGCGTAAATGAAACTGAAATGAAATAAAATAACCGAACACTCGGTCAAAATATACAACCATATCGAATGCCGTACTAAAAGAATAAATAAATGCAATTGAGCCATTGGCTCGAATGTTTATACAGTACCTCCTAACTAGAGTACAAGGGTAGAAGTGTCTATCGAGAACCTGCACGCATCCACAGCTGCTGCAGCAGACGTCTGACTCGAAGGAAGTGTCATCCAGGCGTCCTTATGTCTGGACACCTATATATATATATATATATATATATATATATATATATATATATATATATATATATATATAACAAGAGAGGTAAAAGTAGATAAACGGGTTAGAGCCCTAGCTTGAAAAATATTTAGCAAGTGCATAAATGCGTTATTTTTAGAAAAAAGGTTTTATCTCATATTTAAGTTTGGTATCACACTCCCATGAGATACCCCTCACCTCTCTTCTATTAGTGCACACCTAACGCACCCTAACAACATACCCAAGTCAAGCTATCCCGCCTAACTAGTCTAATTTACCCGTCTACTAGAAACCTATACGTCCCGAGTACTAAGGGCTAAACTTCCCTCCATTCTCAACACTACACTAAGTTCGTGCGTGGGGTGTATCGCGAAGAGAAATCCAAACAAGGAACCCCCCCGATACACTACTACTTGGCAGGGTTAATGGTAGAGATCCATTAGGCCCGTAGCACAAAACTAATGTATAAATACATATTTATATACATCTTACAATATACATCCAGATACTACCTCCCGGACTGAGCTTTACTAAATTTAATTTTTTCTTTATAAAACACATCCGGATCTATTTTCCGGACTGAGGATTCATATACAAAGTATTTATCAATACTATTCATTTCTATCTCAAAAAACTTTCCATTTCCTTTCTTATATCCGGGAAGTGTATTTAAAAGCCAACTCATTAGCATGAATTGCTTTAACATATCATATACTTTTTGAAAGCCAGTTTTATTAACAGAAAAATGCTTTTCCATTTTATAACATCCCGTTTCCCTTCTTATATCCAGGAAATGTATTCAAAGCCATTTTTATTATCATAAAAATGCTTTGGTCATATCATATGCTTCCATTTCCCTTCTTCCATCCGAGAAACGTATCCGAAGCCAAATCAATTATCCCATTTCCCTTCTTCCATCCAGGAAATGTATTTAAAGCCATTTTATTATCATAAAATGGTTTAACAAATCTAAGACCGCCCCTCTGGGTTTCCCCACTGGACGCGCCCCTAAATGACTATTATCTTCTAGGGCCTATCAAACAAGACAACCTGGGAACCTACCAACGCCGGGAAGCGGCCATATGCCTGCGGGATAGTCAAGACCACACCCAGAATCTCCTAACCAGCGCAGTAACAATAATCGCTCATATGGCCTAGGACTATATCCACCCTGCATTCATTAGCCATGGGGCATCACCATACGCACGCAACTTCCCTTATGATAGCAATTTAAGGAGGTGTGTAACCATAAATTTATTAATTATGAAAAATAATTCCTTTTACATTTTGAAAACATTCATTTTTATATTTTCAAAATCATTTACCTCATATCATATATATATATACTTTAATCACGTAGTATACACATTTACCATATATTCCTCCTCGAATATGTAAATGGCCATAATTGCCAATCTCATCTAGCGATGAGCAATAATCACAAAGATTCTCTCAGAGAATTATAATCATGCATTTATATAAGCATGATACTATACCCAAAGTATTTCCTTACTTTGTTTAATACTAATTACCTCAATCATCTCTTAAAGATTTGTTGGATATCTCCAATTATACCATTTCACTCTAAGTGAAATATATATATCTATATCCCCAAATTATCCTAATTATTTCCTAGGATACACTCAATAGTAATCGATATAATTATGCTTTCTATACACATAATTATATAGGCCTATATGCCTACTAGAAATATCCTCGAGATTTATCTCTCCCGAACAACCTTAAATTTAATGGGTTATGGATTTCATTTCCATGAACCCAAGGACTACCTCTTGTCCATACAATCACTTAAAGGTCCCCACCCTAAGTTAGGAACCCTCAACCTTCAAATTCTACAATTATTCTATTTTCCTTGAATATATAGTTTAAGGGTTATACATTTAAAACCCTCACTTAAGCCTTCTAATTTCCCTTAATTTGTGGACCATATAGTCCTAAAAGATCCCTTATGTCATCACATAAATGACCTCGAATCAATTTGAATTGGAATTCATCCCATCTAATTCACCCTAAGAAAATCGCCTACTTTCAGCAGGGGTTGATCGATCGACCCATGGCCGTCGATCGATCGAGGGCTTCGATCGATCGAACCCCCATGATCGATAGATCGATCATGGCGGGCAGCTTCTTCTCCGAGAAGCTGTTTCAGCCATGGAAGCTGCTCCCAAGCTTCCATCTCCTCACCCAACGGCCGACAACTTCAACCAATGATAACCACACATATAATACGGGTTTTAAACATCCTAGAACCCGAAATCACCAATTAATTTCAGTTAAAACCTAAGTTTCTCCAATTATTCAATTTTAGGGGTTTATTCGTTTTATCTCCCGAAAACCCGTGTTATCCACGAAAACCCAACCCAAAATATTTAGGGTTTGATTATACCAAAAGTTCGTTTTGAGATATTTATGCAAAAATTAAATAAAGCAAGTAAACATTTGCCTCGTGGATATAATCCGACGACCTCGAGCCGAATCCTGCGGAGGTTGGCCGGAATCTTCCCTTTTTCCTCTTTTTCTCTCCTCCTCCTCTCTCTCTCTTCTCTCTCTTCTTTCTCTTTTCTCTTCTCTTTTCTCCCCCTCACCCTACTTTTATAAGGAGAAAAGGGTTTTAACCCTTAAAACCCAAAAACGACTCGTTTACTCAATTACAAGCCTATTTAACTCTAAAATTTCCCGAAACTCATTTTCGACAATCGAACACTCTTTTTTGACTATCTCGTCCATTTCGAGACTCGTGGCGCAGTCAAAATTTCCATCCGAGGTACTTAACCGCAACGCACTATTTCAACCCCACACGACTTAATGCGGATTTTCCAATTTAAATCTCACCTCGTGTCGCTTCACTCAACAACGACATATAATTAAAATACCTCGACATATTTAATTAACCCCAAAAGTAATATATCACTTATCGATAACCATCAAATCCTTAAAAATCCAAAAAATTACCATTCCGAGAAATTCTCCAAATTCCAATTTAAACTTAATTATGGAATTTAATTGTCACCAAAAAGGGCGGGTTGTTACATACTCCCCCCCCTTACAACGGAATTTCGTCCTCGAAATTCAGATACAACCAATGCTACCCATACTAACCTAGGATCACTCCGAATCCTAATACCTCAAATTGAACGACACTAACCCAATGGTTCCCAACCATATACTATACGACTACCACGATCGTAAAGTGACTCTAATAACGTCACATTGTACCCATCATCCATAATGCCTCTCGGCATGAATTTCAACTTTATATACTACGCCCATTCTATTTCAGGCGGTATATAAAACCATCTCACCAAGGTGCCCATACACCTTTCCAACTTGTGCACGTCTGCACAAACATTGAGAACGTCCGACACGTAACACTCTTTCTAAATGAGGGTCTCCTTTCCTCGATGTAATACTCACATATGAGTCCTCCCAACCCACGAAATGAACTTTTCCTATCCTCGGCGCACTAACACTACTAAACTTACATCCTAACAATACTAAGGTCTATGCGGTACCCTACCTACGCGGAACGATTATAATCCAAAGTATGTCCCTAGTGCCCAAGGCCTCTCTCAACTTCCAACATTTTCTTGGTTTCATGCGTGGGACGTCTCGCAAAAGCGAAATCCAAATAAGGAACCCTCCTGTTACACTACTCCCTCGCGTTGTCGGTCATCTAGATATAGCGACCTAAGGCACACCAGTGGGACGTCCTAAATCCTACCATGCTAACCTATGAAAGCATTTCTACTATTCTATCCTTCCGCCCATACGAAAGGAAAACTAACTAATTGAAGTGCCCAACTCTCTGAAAGAGCACTACGTACATCGTACCCAAAGTATACTTTCTCAAAATTTTGCCTTTTCACTAAGGCCTAGCCATAATCCTCAAATCAATTTCTCTAAGTCCTACTTCACCCACCCACCTGTGGCGAGAGGACCACTTCAGTTCTTTTCCATAGCACAACATTTCCATAAACATACCATCATCACATGGCTCATAGTCTACAGTGGTTCATCCACACTATAAGACTTTTCCACGAAACCAACATCCTTGCATCCTATAACATCTCTCCACTCTCGACGCCGTTAAGATTCATGTGTGGAGCGTCTCGCAAAGGAAAATCCAAATAAGGTACCCCTCCACACACTCCTACTTAACTTTGTCGGTCATGGAGGTCCGTTATTTCAAACATGCAATCGGGAAAATCCTATCCCCTTTCAACAAAAGGTGGTCGGAACTCCTATCTCTAACTAAGAGTCACACCACCAAGCGCTCGTACTAATATTCAGTCCTCGTGCAAACCAACAATGAGCTTAATCTTACAGCTCAACAATAATCCTGTGGGCCTTAAATTATATCTATAAGGTCGCCACATACTCATAACCATAAAGGCGAACTCAACCTGTATCCAGGTGAGATATCGCAACAACAAACTGTTCCCTCTAGGAACCATGGACACGATAGTCTTGCCATCACTAGCCTGCTGTCGCTCCGATCATCCCACCGTTTTTTTGTTTTCCCTTTCTCTCTCTCTCTCTCTCTCTAAGAGATTTCAACTGTCTCTTTCTTTCTCTAAGGTATGTTTTTTCCTCTCTTTCTCTTTCATTTCTATATGTGTGTGTATGTGTGTATGTATATGTGTATATATGTGTGTGGTGGGGGAGGGGGCAAGGGGTGGTGGGGGTGGGGTGGGCTGTGTGTACGTGTGTGTGTGTATGTGCAGGTGTGATGGGGGTGGGGGGAGGGGGGCAGGGGGTGTGGTGGGGGCAGGGGGTGGGGTGGTGGTGGTGGTGGTGGTGGTGGTGTGTGTGTTAGTTTAATTGATAATTAGTGCCCATTAATAATTAGTGCCCTTTAATAATTAGTAAATTAATAATTAGTGTCGTTAATAATTAGTGCCCCTCATTGTAAATTAGTAAATTAATAATTATATACTTTAATTGTTAGTTTAATTGATGAAATGAATTAATTGAGTAGATGAATTAGAAGGAGTACGGGATACACATTTGTTGTTGACCTTGCTGTTGGATTATTTTGTTTAGTAAATGTTGGGTTGGTTAGTTTTAAAAGTGGCAGATTATTGTCCATATGGGGCAGATTATTGTCCATATGGGGGTGGGATTTTTCAACTTTTTTTGATAATTAATTTGTATATCGAACAATATATATATAGTATGATAATTAAATTAAACATACTTGAAATATATAGTGTGACAAAAAAAGTTGTTTCGCCCCGAATTGTCATGGTCATTGACCTTGACAAGTTGAACTTGTCAAGGTCAATGACCGTGACAATTAGGCAGATTTGTTGCAAGATCTTAGGTGCACTAAAGTAATCTTTATATCCATTACCTACACAGTATTCTGTAACACATGAGTATATGAATTCTCCACCTCTATCACTTCTTATGCGTGTGGTGGGGGAGGGAGGCAGGGGGTGGTGGGGGTGGGCTGTGTGTACGTGTGTGTGTGTGTGCAGGTGTGGTGGGGGTGGGGTGAGGGGGGTAGGGGGAGGGGGCAGGGTGTGTGTGTGCAGGTGTGTGCATGTGTGTGTGGCGGGGGCAAGGGGTGGGGGGTGTGTGTGTGTGCAGGTGTGTGTGGCGGGGGCAGGGGGTGGGGTGGTGGTGGTGGTGTGTGTGATGTGTGTGTGTGTGTGTTAGTTTAATTGATAATTAGTGCCCATTAATAATTAGTTCCCCTCAATAATTAGTGCCCATTAATAATTAGTAAATTAATAATTAGTGCCCATTAATAATTACTGCCCCTCATTGTAAATTAGTAAATTAATAATCTTAGGTGCACTAAAGTCATATTTATATCCATTACCTACACAGTATTCTGTAACACCTGAGTATATGAATTCTCCACCTCTATCACTTTTTATGTGTGTGGTGGTGTGTGGTGAGGGAGGGGGGCAGGGGGTGGGGTGGGGGTGGGGTGTGTGTGTGTGTGTGCAGGTGTGTGTGCGTGTGTGTGGTGGGGGGAGGGGGCAGGGGGTGGGGTAGTGGTGGTGTGGTGTGGTGTGTGTGTGTGTTAGTTTAATTGATAATTAATGCCCATTAGTAATTAGTTCCCATTAGTAATTAGTGCCCATTAATAATTAGTAACCACAGAAGCTAGTTCTAGATGGGGCAGTAATTGTACATATTTGCATGTCTTCTTCTAATTTTTTTTATCTATACTAATAATATTTTTTTATAGAATATGTCTCCTTCAGGTATTAAGGCGAGGATGATGATGCTGGTTATGATGATGTCATCTGGTCTCGGTGGTAGCGGAGGCGACGAGGGCTCCTCGGCCCCTAGGCTCCCCAAATATTGCAAATTTGGGATTACCATCGAGAACAAGTCAGAGTTAATAGCGATATCCCTCGAGCTGCTAAAGACGGTCATCGGCCCGGGGTTTATGAGTTGGAAGGAGGTGGAATATGAGCTCAAGTTAACTGTTTGGGCGGCACTACATGTAATATATTTATATTTATATGAATATTTCAATTTCAATTTCGATTTTAATTTCATTTTATATTAATATTTGTATTTATTCACAACTAACATTGTATCTGTTGGACAGGAATAATTCAACTTGGATCCAAAGCTACGCGATTTCGTCTTGGAGCAGTTGAGGGAGCAACACAATACGTGGAAGAAAAATATGCAGACATGGTACTTTGGCAAAACACGAGAGACCATTATCCAATGACGTGAATCCGTCCCGCCGAAGCAGCCGATCTCATTAGCACAATGGCAAAAGTTCATTGACAATGAGATCGGGGAGTGACAATTGGCATCTCGCCAATCGGGGAGGGAAAATCGGGAAAAAAAGACGGACGTGCACTACTCCGGTCGGACGTCTTACGCCGAGGTTGATCATAGGATGAAAGTAAGATTTAATTTTTCTATAACTACATAAATATATTATTCTGCATTATTTTACTTTGCGGGGCCGATACTAATTTTACTTTATTTTATTTCAGGGGGTAGGGAGTGGCCCTGGGGGTAAGCCACATAGGCTCGATACTTATGTGGCTCTTAGGACGAAGAAGGGGAAGGACAAGGAGGTGGCCCCGAGCATCGCGGCCACGATTGTAAGTAATCCGATAGTTTACTTTTTGTTAATTACGTTATAATTTTTTAGTTTACTTATTTTACTAATCATGTACTTTTTGTCGTTTCAGGCAAAGCTTAAGGAAGTGCATGAGTCGCAGTCTGATGCCGACAAGGCATCTTTGTCCACAGACGCACTCAGTCAAGTGCTTGGCTCTGATCGCAAGGGGAGTGAGCTCGCGGGTGGCCAAATCTAGGATCATCGGATTGGAGACGAGCGACACCGGGTTGGCTCGAACAGTGGATTCACATGACGCGAAGCTGTCCCGTTTGGAGGCGACGTTCCAAGATATGTACTCATTCATGAAGCGTACGTTGGGCGGAGACCGTAAGGGGAAAGAGAAGTATAAGGCGGTGCGGTAGGAGGTACGGGAGTACGAGGCGCAGGATGATGAGGATGTGGACCTCCCTTCTTCATCACCGACACGTGCGTACTTCGATGATCCACTTCCCTATTTGTCTCCCTTCAACAGACCGATGTCGACACTTGGTTGGCCGAGCGTGTTCATATTGGACGTATTTGATGGCTAGCGGATAGGGCGGGGGTTGAGGGACCCGAATATCGTCTAGGGTGGAATAGTTCATGGACGTGAGCTTCAAGAGATCGAGTCCAAAGTGCTCGTCAAGCATGTGATACCTGGGAAGGAGAACTCCCTATTGTGGTTGCGCGAACAATGCGGCACGATGTATATTAGTGGGTGCGTCAATTCGTATATCGTGTGGCCTACTCACCTCCTCACATTTACCCCAGACATGTAGTGACATTATTTTTAAGTTGGTACATTTGAATTATATTTGGATTATATCGTCATTTATATTGTTTCTATTTTGAATATATATTTGCATTATCTATAGTTTATTTGGATATATGATGTTGCTATAATAGGTACAAATATACTACTGGACAGTGGCAGTGGCTATACTGCCCAGCAAATTTTTTTTAAATTCTGTCCAGAATTGTCACGATCACTGACCGTGACAAGTCCGTGACAAAGGAAGTTGTCACGGACAATGACCGTGACTTTTTTTTTAAAATGGGTCAAGGCTTTGTCACGGTTATTAACCGTGACAAAACTTTTCACGGTCAGGGACGGTGACATGACGGTCATAATTCTAACGATCTTGTCACGGTCATTGACCGTGACACGTCCGTGACAAAAAATGTTATCTCGCCCCGAATTGTCACGGTCATTGACCTTGACAAGTTGAACTTGTCAAGGTCAATGACCGTGACAATTAGGCAAATTTGGTGTAGTGACTGGGACTTTTAAAACACTTTTCTCTCGAACTTTTCTACAGTAAGGTTCTCCAAACATATTTCCTTTCACCTTCAACCCCTAGCGCTCACTTTTAACAAGTTTTAACTCTAGAGTTGAAGATTCAATTGGTGTTTTTCAAGTGGAATCCAACCGTCTACTTAGATTTTCAACCGTCGATTTCACATGCATGAATACTATATTACTTTCCTTAAGTATTATGCATTTTTTGTGTCGCCTAAATTCTTAATCACGTGTTTTTTATTAAAATCAATTTGTAACTTAATTAGAGGAAGTGGACACTATTTTGGGACAGTTTTTCTAAAATTTTTTGAAAATGATTTATTCTTTGAAACCCTTGGGTGCGTAGGTTAGATATTTGGATTTTTTTTATGGTTTTGGGTGTAGGTTCTTATGTAGAATTTTATAGGATTATTTATGTGGTTATTGGGACGCGCTCACACTTATAAAAATTATATGGCTTATAAAAGAGAATGATTATGACGCATTAAGTATTGTTGCATGCTAATAAAATTTTACATTTTTGAACGTAATTAATTTTGTTGAAAACGACGATGGTGTTATTCATTGAATTAAATTGAATTATGATTTTTACGATTACATATTATGTTATTCTTATGAATTGTTTTATTCACTTTTGCCATCGTGGGGTCAAGGGGCTTCTGGGTAGTATTTTTGCTCACCTCTATTATAGGATGCCTACTAGGTATGGGACTAGTGGGTAGGCCTTGGTTATAATTTATGCTTGCTAGGCAGGGGACTAGTTAGTGTAAATTCGTGGGGATTTTATATTTCGGGGGTGTGATGATTTTTATGTTTTATCCTTGTCACGCTAGCCTAGGCATGAGACTAGGACAAGTAAATGATGAAAATTCATCTTATATGTAGGATAGGACGTATATGTACTTTGGGGACCCTTAGGTATGTTATTAAGGGCCATTTTGAGGATCTAACATCGATTAAAAGGGTGGGGTAATTTGTTAACTATGAAATTGAGAAAATGAGAATTAATGCCTAAGATAAAAATGGGTATTAAAATTGGTGGCGACATAATGTGTCCGGGACGGACAGTTTAAACGGGTCAACTTGGGTGATTTATGTCATGTCGTGTGTGGAACCTTGTCATATTGTGGGGGATCGACAGTTTAAATGGATTCGGCTGGTTATTGACAAAGGGAAGTGTGACATTTTGGTGGATTACCACCCGAGGCGGGTGGATTGCCATAATAAAAAGTGAGAACAATAATAAATTTGGGTTAATGTAATTAAATTAATGCTTTGGGGATGTGGTATAATTAAAATGATATTGGTGTGTTTTTCTATCAGAATCTTTGGGGGTGGTT
Source organism: Sambucus nigra (assembly GCA_949130495.1). Taxonomy (NCBI): domain Eukaryota; kingdom Viridiplantae; phylum Streptophyta; class Magnoliopsida; order Dipsacales; family Adoxaceae; genus Sambucus; species Sambucus nigra. The sequence continues at coordinate 39,011,278 of OX422214.1, read as the reverse complement.
AGTTATTTATCTTTCCACATTAAATTATATTCGTAATTAAAATACGCTATTGTGATATTTATTGCGTATAATGTTATTGTCTAGGTTCACGGACCCTAATTGAGGGGAGTACTGTGCATTCAAGCTCAGGGCTCTGACCTCGTGCGTTGACTAACATTTTCAGGTATTAGTGCTGGAGTAGCTGCATAGGATTTATTGACTATTGTTTGGAGGTGGCAGCTGGAGTTTATTCATTTTATCGCTTTATTTAGTTTGATTTTCTTTTGAGTCGTATTTCATTATGACACTTCATTTGGGTTTTATTGTGCCATTTGGTTCCAAAGTTGTTATAGGATTTCGGTTGGATTGTCCACAGTTGATTATTACTCAGTTTTAATTAAATCATTTTTGGAGATTGGATTTATTCGAAGTTTTAGCACGTGATGGATCTTTTATTGTTCATTTGTTATTGTTATTTGGGATTGATTCAAATATTTATCTTGTGGAGTGATTTTATTATGTCTCATATATGTCTCATGCTAAGAATGATATTTTATTTTGTTCGCGCCCTGCTTAGTTTTGGTGGTGATCGATGCCAAAATTGGGCGGGTTGTGACGTTTTAAGGCTAAAACCAATTTTATTTCACTCAAACTTCCCTTAATATGTTTGTGAATCTTTAAGAAACCCTTATAACCTTATTACCCAATCTTGGAGTGATATTTGTTGAGAAGAGAAGCTATCTCCATTGCTTATTCTTGGAGTTCTTGGGAGAGCTCTTGCTGAAGACAACGAACCAAGGCCTCCGGGTATTCGTCTGTCAATATGTCTGTATTTCTCTATGCATATGAAGTCGAGCTTTACATACAATAGTGAAATAAAAAGGTTTTGCCCCTTTCGTGGATTTTTCCTGAAATTTCTTTTGTGATTGTTGGATTGCATGCTGGATATATTTATCACTTTCAATCACTTATGCATGTTCTAGGCTTAATTAAAACTGGTTATAAAATTGGAGTTTAATTTAATAAGTTGAAGCATTGGACCAAAGCGCACTCTCAGTTTGGTTTACCAGAAAGTCGATTCTCGAGAAAACAGTTTTAAGAGTTTTAAAATCAAACTTTAAAATTTCATTTTAACCCCTGAATTTTTCAACTATTTCAAAAAAACCAAATCTTCAAATTTAAATCATATTCCATAAATATAACAAAATTTTATCTTATCACCAATCCTAAAAATGAATGGAAATGAGGAAATTAATGAAAAGCCTAAACTTTTCATAATTGTATATTTAACCCCAACACTAAAATTTACACTCTAAATAGTTTTTTTCACCCTAACTTTCACTTAGAAATTCAATTCTCCTTTATAATCTAAACATTTATAATATCCATGATTTTAGAATATGCAATTTACCCCCGTGAGAATGAAGATTAGTTACAAATGACCCAAAATTAAAAAGTAGGTGCTTCTATTTCAATATTATTTTCGAGCTTGCACTCTTGAATTAGTGCATTTGTTTATATCACTATGTGATAGCTCCAAACTTTTGTTCTCATTTACGTAGTTCACCAATACTGTGGATATTGATTCAATCCTTATTCGATTAAACCCTATCCCGACAATTTCATGCAACCTATGATTCATGTAACACCAGTAGTATACATTCTAATTCAGGGAATAAACTTTCGGTATGCACACGAAAGCGCTATTTGGACTCTAGGTCTCAGATTTTTAAGTGCTTGGATTAATTGCTACATACGTATGAATGTCTATCTAGTAGTGTGCCTATCCAGTTACTTCCCCAATGGTTTTGGGTTGATTATTGTGTGGGCCAAGCCATAAGGGCCCAACTTTCGACAGCCCCAAAAGGCCTTGCACGTTGCCCCAGTCAAATTCAGTGTTGCGTGGATGTAGGCAGTTACCGAACCACATGAATATTGTGTGTTGTGATCATTTTCTTTACTCTTTAAATACCCTTGCTTTCTTGAAAATTTAATCGTGATTTCTTGTACTCATAATTATATCTCTAAAGGTTTTGGATGTTATTATAAGAGTATTGCTACGCATTTGAAGCTTTTATAACCGATAATTTTGGGTTATTTTATTTATAGTTTGAACCTTATCCTTATAACTCGATAAAACACTTATTCAGATATAATCACCATATTATTCTTACAAATATCAACAAAACTCCATACACCGTGTTTCATCACTGCTGATATCTCAGTTTGTTCTAATTTATTATAACTGTGACATATTGTTAGTACTTTATTTGCTGTCTAATGGACTCACATATATACACTTATTATAGAAATAAAATTATCTACTTGGAAAATTTTTTCTTATTTATTTTCCTTCCAGATGGAAAATGAACTCGAAGAAGGATAAATACCCCCTGCCCCATTGGATATTTATTCGGTCTTATCACGAAAAATATTTTTGGTTACATATGAGTGGGCGGTAACTAAGAAATATGGTAGCAGCCACTGGAAGACTTTTAGCATAACTTACCAGATTATGTGACCTTTTTAGTCCCCCTTTTGTTTGTGTTATGATGATTTCAAGATACCCTTTTATTTCAGTTTTATGAAGACTTCAAGCTATGTATTGAGATGTTATGCATCGACATAAATAAAGTTTTATTTTCCTTACACTTAAATCATTACTGTTACTTTAGCATTACAAGATACAAAACATCGGGTGTGAGACAACATGGTATCGGAGCGAGCGCCAGGTTTTATGCCTATACGAGAATTAGGGGATTTTATGCCTATAAAAAACCTATAATAAGAATATCAGTTATTATAACCTTGCTTGCTACATTATGTAACTAATTATGTCTTGCAGACATGAGCATATGGGATAAATTTTACTTAGTCATATGCGGTGCAATACATAAGAAGTTTGAGCAAGCAACTGGAGATGAGGAAATGTCAAGTTGTGTCTGACTATTCGAAGTATCGATCGAGACTCAACTATCGCTACTCCAAATATTAAACTTAGTTTACTGATTGGTGCCCTACAAGCCGCGAGATAAGACAAGAAGATTTTTGAAGATCCCAACATGCTGCAATAAGCAATCCATCTAGTTTGGGACATGGCTCCACCCGAAGAACTTATCGTTACTCCCCCAGACTCCTCAATCAATTATGACTCTATTTCATCCAACACCATCTATTTTACTTCCAGTGCTTTTGGAACTACCTCTATGGATTCCGATCCGTTTCACCCAGAACCCGAACTTGACAGTGTTGTACCTAAGCTTGCTTAAATTAAACTAAGGAAAGGAATATGGATGTAAATAAATAAACATACATGGAAATTGGAAAGTCAAAGACGAGAAGCTCCTACCCTTTCACACCACTGACCTCCCAGTTTAAAGAAATTACCTTCCATTAACTGCCTCTATAAAGAACAATCGCTATTCGAGTGCCCCAAAAAAGGGCACAAATCTCGTGCGCACACCGGAGGGAATTCGAAAATGGAATCCCCTCGATGGCTACACTGACGTTGTTCAAGTTGTTGAAATTGATGTTGAGCCATTGCATAGGGATGATGTTGATCTTGAGGATGCCACCATCGAAGTTGTTTACATAAACAAATTAGATTCCAATGAAATCAATTTCATTCATGATGATAGTGACAGAGAAAATGCAAACAATTATATAAGTAGTCCACTAAAATAGATACTTGATATATTTATGTGGAGCTTAAAGCATGTGAGAATAATTGTAATGGGTAGTTTTTATCCATTATTATTATTTCTAGCCCTATTTTGTTTTTTTACCAGATTAGCTAACTCTGGAAGCTAGACAAATATTTGTTATTCAATGATTAACTATCATTATTTCTAATGCGTATCTTTTTAGCATAAGAAGATATCAAGTCCTATTGGATTGAGGAATTTATGATGTACGTCATTTATATTGTGATAATGATTTATGATGTACAGGAACGAATTCCTATTAAGGAAGTCTTTGATCAGTTGAAATGTACACGTGAAGGTCTATTATCTAAAGAAGGAGCCAATCGACTTCAATTTTTTAGACCAAACAAACCGGAGGAAAAGAAGGTATGTCTTTTTAATTATCTTAATTTCAATTAAATAAATGTTATTTATTTTATAATTGTTCCATATATCTCAAATAGGAGATCAAGATCCTTAAGTTTTGGGGGTTTATGTGGAACCCATTTTCGTGGGTCATGGAAGTTGCTGCTTTCATGGCCATTGTCCGAACAAACAGTGAAGGGGGAAGATAAGAAATGTTTTCCATAAAAAAAAGAAATCAAATGGAGCACGAGTCATCTGGCAGTTATTCTTTAATATACTCATGCATCTAACGGCTATCTTGGATAATTACATCATTGGTTGTCAATTGAATGTTCCTCATTTTGTTTAGTATATAAATATATTTCCTCATTTTCTTCATCTTTATAATCTTCTCTGTATATCGTTCTATTTTTATTTCTTTTTCTGATCTACATCATTCTCCTAACATATATTATGGATTCCCAAAAGCTCATGTTATCCGATTACAATGAGAGGCCACCAAACAATGTCTGAACTCTCAAAGTATTGGTTCAATATTATTTGAAGCATTAATTTTATAAAAGATAATCAATCATTGGATAGTTACAGAAATAGCACCAAAGAAGGTTATAAACAAGGTTCTCCCTAATAAGGTACTAACAACAAATTCCATCTTCAAAAATTCCCCTACAATCAAATCAAATATGATTCTAAATGGTACTAACAACAACAAAAAAGTGCAAAACCCATATAGAAAATATATCTCAAATTCATTTTCATTTAAAACAAACAACTTTGATAATCTCTATCACTCTATAAACATATATAAGTACCTTATAGTTAGGGGAATACAAATTATATATACCCAAACAAAGAAAACAATACCTCAGAGACAACCCAATTTATCTTATTTTTCAACTTATCATTAAAAAATGGTGGAGACTCCCCAAACTCTAGAGCATGAAATAAATAAGAGTAGTTCTAGAGAGCCCGAATTTTTTACTTAATTTTGGCCGACACACTGACGTGTCGGCCTGCTATTGGTTGGTTTTGAGGTCCCGCTGGCGCGGACCCCACAATCAACCAATAGCAAACCGACACGTCAGTTTGTCGGGAAAAATTCGGTCAGAAATTCAGGCAAAATAGAATTTTTGAATAAATAAAGGTAGATTTTGTATGATCTGTAGATGTTAAAATACGAGAAACATTGGGAGTGGAAGAATATAATTGAGAAAGAAAGCACACCAATCCATTTTAAGTTTTCTAAATCTGATTTTTAATACAATAACTATTTTTTAAATTATATTTTGTACAATTTTCTAAATTTGATTTTTTTAATACAAAAACTATTTTAAAATTATATTTTGCAGCTCCCACCATGATAAAAAGAGTCAGTGGTCCAACTAAAGGAAAGGGTCTTGAGAAGTTAAACACGGCGGATGGAAAAAAATTGACTATCGAAATTATAAAGGACAAGGGAAGGCCAATAAATGTGGTAGAATCTTCTAAATTATCAAGTGAATTGGGAATCATTTCACGTAATCTTATTCCGGTTCCTACCAAATGGAAGGATATGGGTGAAATGGACATAGAAGAAGTCTTCGAGCGAGTGGATGTAAGTAAAATAATATGTTTTATATTTATATATGTTATGGATTTCAGTCCACACTTGACATATTAGTATATAACTTAAACTTGCCATTTATATATGTTATATATTTCAGTCCAGATTTGGCATTAAAATGGATGATGAGTATAGAGAAAACGTTGAGAAATTATTGATGAGTCGAAGCAAGGGTGCAAGATATAGGCATAAACTAAGGTTAAAAAACACAACTTAGTTGAAGAGGCACGTCGTGATAAGCCAAAAAAATGAATGTAGAAAATTAGAATAATCCTTGTACTATGTTCTCTAATTCCAAATATCAGTGTTGATACCAAAATTAATATGCTGATATGGACGAATAATACGAAGACACGTGTCAATCTACGTGGCACGCTAGCAGCGAGGAAGTTCATTTCCCGACCAACCATGCTTCTTTCCGAGCAACGAGGATATACCGAGGAGCTCTAGCGCACCGAGGAACTCTAATGCACCGAGGAATTCTAGCACACCGAGGTACTCTAATTCTCCGAGGAACTCCTGATCATCGAACAGCTATGGCGGTCCGAGCTGCACCTCGGTCGTATCATTAATCGCTAGATAATCAACAGTTCAGATATTCATTGAATGCTTATATTCTTGACGCGCACGCTGCATTAAATGTATTACCCTTTCACATGTATATCATTTAATGTATCGAACCTTTCATGTACAGCCTCAAGGCTATAAATACCTTGTATCAAACCTATTGAAGGGGACCGAAATTTCTTGGGAGAACTTGTAATCAAGAATTCCAAAAATATTCAGCAATAACATAATAGTGGACGTAGGCTTTATTCCTAGCCGAACCACTTTAAAAATATTTGTCTTATTTATTTATCTGTGATTAAATAATTAGAGCGATCTAGTTTTTTACATCAACAGATTGGCGCCGTCTGTGGGAAGCGACTGTCGCAATCATTTTTCACCAAAACTCATTTGTTATCAATGGCAGATAATCCCGAATCCAGTAATCGAAATGCTGGAAATACTGGAAATCTTTCAAATCCATCTGCACCTCCAGATCTGGCTGGAATTATGACAAATCTGGCTCAAGGACAAACCGCCATGCAAGAATCTGTGAGGCAACTCATTCAAACTCTTCAAGGCGGTACACCTACTTATTCAGGACAAAGGAGTGATCGCGGGCAATCACGATCCAGACGTACTGGGTCATATCGCAATGCGGAGTCTAATGATTCTACATATCAACCTGGGCGAACTTCATCAATACGGGCTACGGATACAAGTCAACCTATATCTCTCTCTCCGGAGAGAACCAGCGCTTTGGAAAGATTAAGCAAGGCGTCTCCTTTCAGTCGATTAGGACCAAGGAGGAATATGAGTCCACCTAGATCTCCATCGAGAAGTTTTCGGCCACCATCAGGTTTAAGAGAAGGATCAGCACAATCACGACTAGCTACTCGTCGAGATAAATCTCAGGAAGCTACGTCAGAACAATCAATAGTTCGGACTAGGCGACCTGAGGAAGGAAATGAAGCATGGAAAGGTTCCATTCAGCGGTTGGAGGATAGACTGGGCGAAATGGCTAAAGCAAGAAACCCCTTACAGAGGACTTTTGTTCAAGGGACACCTTTTGTGCAAGCCATTGTGGATTTTCCTACACCATCGAAATTCAAAGCACCTGTGGTGACCCCCAAGTATGATGGAAAGACAGATCCTGTTCTTCATATAGAACAATACCAAGCTGCTGCCGACATCTATTCTGTCCCCAACGAGATGAGGTGTAGAGCATTCTCGGGAACTCTTACCGGATCTGCACAGATATGGTATAATAATCTTCCTCGGGGTAAGATTTCAACTTTTATTCAATTAGCCGAGTTGTTCATTGGCAATTTCTATTTTGGGGCGAAGCCAGTAAAGCGGGTAGCACACTTGCTAAGTGTTAGACAAAAATCAGGTGAAAGTACTAGAGATTATATAACTCGTTTTAATAACGAGAAGTTGGAAGTCATAGATTACGAGGAAAAGACAGCAATCACTGCTTTGATGAGTGGTTTGTTGCCTAATAAGTTATACTATACTTTGGCCAAAGATCCACCTAAAACTATGTCCGAGTTGATGGCAAAAGCAGCCAAAATTATGAATGCCGAGGAGGCTATGGCTGCGAAGAAGAATATGGATAAAGAAGTAAAAGTGGAGGTCGACAATTCCAAGAAAAAAGATCAGAAAGGTAATGGTGGTGACAAGCATTCCAGGAATAACAGGATGGCCTTGGAAGTCCTAAAGAAGTATGATAATTATACTCCATTGAAAATGGGTATTAATCATGTTTTGGAAGAAATCAAGAACAGAGAGGAAATCAAGTGGCCAGAGAAACTGAAGACAAATCCCGATCTGAGGAATAAGGCCAAATATTGCGAGTTTTACAAAGATCACGGTCATATGACCAAAAATTGTATAGCCCTTCAGAACGAGATTGAAACACTCATCCGAAGAGGAAAACTGTCAAAATATGTAGATCGCAGGGGTGAGAGGAAGAATGATGACAGAACGAGAGAAAGATCTAGATCTCCTCGTCGTACAGAGGAGAAAAAGAAGAGGGACCATGAAGATGATCCAGATGATGACCCCGATCTTCCCAAGAAGCCAAGGCAGCCTGAACGAGAGGTATTTTCCATACGTTTTGGGTCATTTGATTGTAATGTCATTACAGGAGGAGATGCAGGAGGAGGAGACCTTACTGCAGAAAGAAAAGCTTACCTCGGAGAGGCTCAAGCTTGTTCATATATTCAGCGAATAAATCTGGCCGAGGATGATCGTCCGAGGAAGGTAAACAAAGAGAAGTTAGTGATTGGTTTTTCAAAAAATGACCTGGCAGGTGTTCTTTACCCTCATGATGATCCTTTGGTGATCAAAATGAGGATGAAGGATGTGGTCATTTCAAGGGTGTTAGTAGACAATGGTAGTTCGGCAGACATCATGTACTATTCATGCTTTGATAGCTTGAATTTAAAATTATCTCAATTGGAACCTTATCATAGACCCCTTCTGGGTTTTGCTGGCGAAAAAGTTTTTCCACTTGGGACGATCAAGTTGGATATACTCATTGGAACTTGGACTGCTTGTCGAACAGAAAGAATACGCTTCTTTGTGATGGATAAGAATGTGCAGTCAGCCTACAACATCATCATGGGAAGAGTTAGATTGAAGAAGTTCGAGGCAGTTCCATCTACAGTACATCAGTGTTTGAAATTCCCAACGAATTTTGGAGTCGGGATTATGAAAGGTGATCAAAAAGTAGCTCGGGAATGCTATTATTCGTCTGCCGAGCAAGAGGAACTTGAAGAGTCAAGGAAAAAGACTACTACTTACCAAGTGGAGGAAGGTACAGAAATTGAAACTCTTGACCCTAGAGATGAATCTCAACTCGTGAAAGGGCAGGTGGTGGAATCTACAGAAAATGTTATTCTGGACGACGAACATCCTGAACGAGTAACCCAGATAGGATCGTCGTTGGATGTTTCAATAAAGCAGGAGTTGATAACTTTCTTGAGAAACAGGAAGAATACTTTTGCTTGGAGTCATGAAGACATGCCAGGAATAGATCCAAACTTCTTATGTCATGAGCTCAATGTGAATAAGGAGATCAAGCCTGTGAAGCAGAGAAGAAGAGTGTTTAGTCCCGAGAATAACCAGGCCATACAAGAAGAGGTCGAGAAACTCCAGAAAGCCCAATTCATTGAAGATGTGATATATCCAGACTGGTTGGCGAATGTAGTGATGGTAAAGAAGAAAAACAACAAGTGGAGAATGTGTGTTGATTTCACCGATCTTAACAAGGCATGCCCAAAAGATCATTTTCCATTGCCCAGAATTGATCAACTGGTAGATGCTACCTCAGGACATGAGCTACTCAGCTTTATGGACGCATATTCTGGCTACAATCAGATCAAAATGAAGCCTGCAGACATGGAAAGTACTTCTTTTATTACCCCAAGGGGAACTTATTGTTATAATGTTATGCCTTTTGGTTTAAAAAATGCAGGTGCAACATATCAGCGGCTGATGAACAAGGTTTTTGCCGAACAAATCAGTTGCAATATGGAAGTCTATGTCGACGACATGCTCACCAAAAGCAAGAGAGCTACTGATCATCTAGTTGATTTAGGCCAAACCTTCGATCAACTGGACAAATACCAAATGAAGCTCAACCCGACGAAGTGTACCTTTGGAGTACGAGAAGGAATGTTCCTCGGATACATCGTCAATCAACGAGGTATTGAGGCAAATCCAGAAAAGATCAAAGCTCTTTTAGGGCTGCGATCCCCAACGACGAGGAAAGAAGTACAGAGTCTTACCGGACGAGTTGCAGCGCTCAACAGATTTGTATCCCGAGCAACTGATAAATGCCTCCCGTTCTTCAAAACACTGCGAAAAAGTTTTGAGTGGACTGATGAATGTGAGAAGGCTTTTCAAGATTTGAAGAAGTATTTGGGAGCCCCACCATTGTTGTCTAGGCCAATAACTGGAGAGAAGCTGTACTTGTATTTGGCAATATCAGAGAATGCAGTTAGCTCGGCGTTGATCAGATTGGAGAATGGAGTCCAAAAGCCAATTTATTACACAAGTAAAGCTTTCCGAGGTGCAGAAATCAGATACCCAAAGCTAGAAAAATTGGCATTGGCATTAATTGAAGCAAGTAGAAGAATGAGGCCATACTTCCAGGCCCATACAATCATTGTGTATACCGACATGCCATTAAGACAAGCCCTTCATAAGCCAGAAAAGTCAGGAAGATTGATGTATTGGGCAATAGAACTCGGTGAATATGACATTGTGTATGAACCCAGATCATCATTGAAGGGGCAAGCTGTAGCAGATTTTATAGCAGAGTTCACATACCCTGATACCCTCGAGGAACAAAAGGTACTTGCCGACCTACCTGTGGACGATACAGGATCAATAGACATAGATCCAGACCAACCAAGGTTGGTAAAAAGACTTGTGGATGTAGAAAAATCATCATACTCAAACCAACTACGGTTGGTAACAGGGCGCGAACAGTCGACCGACGAGGAACGAAGGATACCCGGGGATGATGAAACAAAACAGCAGATATTTCACCGAGGAACTCTGACGGACAAGAAATTTGAAGACGAGGTACCTACATGGAAATTATATGTAGATGGATCATCATGCACAGCTGGTTGTGGAGCAGGAATTGTTTTAAACACCCCAGATGATATTGACATGAAGTATGCCTTGAGATTCCAATTTAAAGTCTCCAATAATGAAGCTGAGTATGAGGCTATGATAGCAGGTTTTCATTTGGCAAAAGTTATGGAGGCACGACAAATAATTGTTTTCAGTGATTCTCAATTAATTGTGAATCAAATGATGGGAGTATATGCAGTTAAGGGAGAATTAATGGTGAAGTACCATGCAAAGGCGATGGAGTTATTGGCAGAATTGATGCTATTCAGTTGGTGAGAATACCGAGGATGGAGAATGCTAGAGCAGATGCATTGGCCCGATTAGCATCAGCTACGCGCACCGAGATGCGAAGGACAATACCAATTGAAATACTGGAATGTCGGAGCATAGAAGAAGACCTGATGGTGAAAATTATTACCCTTGATTTAGGACCATCTTGGATGGATTCTATCAGAGCATACATTGAAGAAGGAGTGCTACCGGAGGATAAGCTCACTGCCAAAAAGCTGAAGTATAAAGCTGCTCGGTATGTACTAACTAATGGTGTTTTGTATAGACGAGGAATTATGGCAGGTTTGCAGAGATGTGTGCATCCATCTGAAGTCAAAAATTTGATTGAAGAAATTCATGAAGGATCATGTGGAGCTCATGTAGCAGGTCGGACTCTTCTGCAAAGGGTGATGACACAAGGATATTACTGGCCGACGTTGAGGGCTGATTGTATAGCATATGCTAAGAAGTGCGACAAGTGCCAACGTTTTTCCTCCATCCGACGAACGCCGCAAGCATTATTGACACCCATAACTTCACCTTGGCCATTTTCCATGTGGGGAGTTGATCTGGTTGGACCATTGCCGACGACCCGAGGAAGGTTCAAGTATCTCGTCGTGGCAGTGGATTATTTTACTAAGTGGGTGGAAGCTGAACCACTAATTGATATGACGTACGAGAAGGTATATCAGTTCATTTGGAAGAACATCATTTGTCGATATGGTCTCCCCTATGCATTCATCACAGACCATGGAACACAATTCGATAATGAAGAATTTGCTGCCTATTGTCATCAGTCGAACATTTTGAAGTATCATTCAGCACCAGGCCATCCCCAAAGCAATGGACAGACTGAGGTGACAAACAGAACATTACTAAATGGCTTGAAGAAGAGGTTAAGTGAAGCTAAAGCAAATTGGATTCATGAGCTCCAATCCGTACTATGGGCTTACCGAACAACTCCCCGAGCAACAACTAGAGAATCACCATACATGTTGGCATTTGGAAGTGAAGCTGTGATACCTGCCGAGTTGGGTCTCCCAACTCACAGAGTGCTGAATTTCAACTCCCCGATCAGCGATTTGATGAGCAGACTGGATTTGGATATGCTCGAGGAGGTTAGAGAAGAGGCAGCCATTAGAAATGCTGCTTACCAACAACGTACAACTCTGTTTTACAACAAAAGGGTGAAGAAATGTGACCTAAAAGAAGGGGATTATGTGCTAAAGAAAGTCATTCAGAAGCAAAATAAGTTGGAAGCAAACTGGCATGGACCTTACCGAGTTACAGAGGTTGTTCGTCCAGGAACTTACAGAATAGCAACTCTAGAAGGAGAAGAATTTAAGAATGCGTGGAATGCTGAACACCTACGCAAGTATTATCAGTAATGTAAAATGTAAAGCTTTTCCTTCAGTATGAATAAAACGAGGATGTTTCACCATTTTCTTTCTGTTGAAAGTTTTTCGGGGAATACTAGTGTAATACACTACCAAAAGTGCTCTAAGGAGCCAAAAAGTGCTATAAGTAGCAAAAAGTGCTCTAAGGAGCCAAAAAGTGCTATAAGTAGCAAAAAGTGCTCTAAGGAGCCAAAAAGTGCTATAAGTAGCCAAAAAGTGCTCTAAGGAGCCAAAAAGTGCTATAAGTAGCCAAAAGTGCTCTAAGGAGCCAACCTCCTTTGGTTAGGAGGACAGCTCTAAGGAGCCAAAAAGTGCTCTAAGGAGCCAAAAAGTGCTATAAGTAGCCAAAAAGTGCTCTAAGGAGCCAAAAAGTGCTATAAGTAGCCAAAAGTGCTCTAAGAAGCCAACCTCCTTTGGTTAGGAGGACAGCTCTAAGGAGTCAAAAAGTGCTCTAAGGAGCCAAAAAGTGCTATAAGTAGCCAAAAGTGCTCTAAGGAGCCAACCTCCTTTGGTTAGGAGGACAGCTATAAGTAGCCAAAAGCTCCAAGGAGCCAAAAAAAAATACTCCTTTGGTTAAAAGGTGTACACCAGCATGATCAATTACGGTTGGTAAGATAAAAATATACTCTCATATTACAACTTATGATTGGTCGGGAGGTAATATTATTACAAAGAGTTCTTTGAAGAACAAAATATTCAAAAATACACCAAGTATAGTTGGTCGGGGATAAAAACCCAATGGCTGTAGTTGGTCGACGAGGACAAATTATTGATCTTAGTTGGTCGGACGCATTTTTATATTGAACCAAGTATAGCTGGTCGGGGATAAAAACCCATCAACTGTAGTTGGTCGACAAACATTATTTACCCACCTTGGTTGGTTGGAAACAGTTTGAACAATTTATATTCATCACTTTATTGGTCAACCTTGATACTTATAAATTTTTATGGTTGATGAACAACACAACATTGTTATCTTTTTAACAAATAAATAGATACATACGTATGCAAATATAAAGGTGTTTGATAAACACAAGACAATAGCAAAATTGGCAAACAGAAAATGAAATTCTTTCATTAAATTTAAAATAAGATTACAGGATACAAGAATGTACTAATTGTTACATTGATATTACTATTCTATTGGTTTCTTGCCCTGTGCTTTAGAAACAGGTTCCTCGCCGGCAGGAGGGTCTTCTAGGCAAAGGGGAGAATTGATGAAATTAACATCTCTGAGCATTCTGACCTTCATAACAGAAGGTGTATCCAAAAGATGCTCAGGACGAGATAATTCAACTTGGGAATGAAGGCTATAATCACCGAGGTATTTTGAAATTAGGCTGCGAGGAATGGAACGAGCTGGGATCCATGCCATGTCCAATTTGAAAGGTGGAACAGGCAGGTCTAATAATGATGGAGCATGATAATCCCATAAATAATGCCCTTGCTCCAATTTTAACACACCCAGTGCGTTCAACCATCCTTGCTTGTAACCCTCATTGTTGGCATGTTCAATACGAGCATCCAGGTGAACAAGGGCTTCATTGTATCCTGCCATCCAGAATTCCCTTGGCTGTTTATGGAATTGGAAGGTTAATCTATCCAATTGTTCATGAAGGCTTTTGGCAAAAAGATCCTTATTATGCAGAGCAGATTTCGTCGCTGTAAGTTGATCTTCCAAGGATAGATTCTTCTTGGACATTTCTGATAGGGCTCGATCTTTGACGTTTAACTGGAATGCTTGAGTTTCCAAAGTAGATTGGGTACGAGCCTCTTCAACATTGCGACTGAGAACTCTTGATCGGCTCCGAGAAGCAACTGGAGAACTTTGCTCCTCGACAGTTCTTCCTCGCCCCCGAGAACCTCTACCTCGTCCACGAGCAGTCCCAGAAACTGCAGATCTTCTTAAATCATCCAGTTCTTGCCTTAATTTGGCATTTTCGACCTCTAAGAAAGAGAAACCTTCATCAGTAACTGGTACTAATGCAGTGGAAGAGGAGGCAGCAGATTCATATTGAACCAACTTTTTCTGCAGATTATTATTTTCTTGTTCCAGGATCTCGGCAATCTGCCTACAAGCTTCAACCTCACCTTTTAGGGTTCTCTCCCTAATGTCATATCCAGCAATGATCTTCTTATGGCCTGTTTCAGAAGAAAGTTGTTGGTATCTATTTTCATAATCTTTGTGTAACAAAGCCATTAATTCATTGTGCTGACCTTGGAGATCCTCTATGGAACCATGAAGTTCCTCGATCAATTCGTAATACGCCACATTATTGGCCACAGATCTATCAAGCAAATCCTTCAGATACCGGTAAGCCTCAATTGCTTGTTCTGAGGCATCGTGACCAAGGATGTCGACAATCTCTGATGCACTAAGGTCTGTATGACCAGCTTTATAATAGCCATTGCATTGTCGCATCAATTCGGTATCAGGAGCAGATATCAACTCCATTCTGGCCAAAAACTAATAAAGAAGAGAAGGCAGGAGTTAATAAATAACAGCAGACAGAGTATCAATAAAGAAGAGGAACGAAGATGTATTTTATTAGATCATTAAAAGGTTACATTATTCGATTACAAGAATTGAAATATAGAAATGATACCGAACAACTTCACACCTTTTCCTTGTCCCCCAAGACTTTCTCGGGAGGCTGGGACGAGGAGCTCGGTTGCTCGGTAGCAACAACAGGTTGATCGAAAGGAATCTTCTCGGCAGGAGGAGGCATAGATGAAACGTCCTCGACTATAGAGGGTTGAGAAGCAGAGACTGGGTCATCCATAGCCATAGAAGACTCATCTGAGGCAGGCTCATCTTCTTCTTCTTCCACAATTGGTGGAGGAGGACCAGGGAAGTGTTGTTGGAATAGTTCAGAATCATCTTGTACCTTCAACTCTTGCAAAGCAGCTACCCAGCCATCATGGAAGTATTTCAACTTCCCATATTGGACTTGGGATGTCATTGCAGCAATCCCTTTATCCCATCCTTTCTCCCAACCAGCAGTGAAATGTTTCTTGATTGCAACTTTTCTTCTCAATTTCTCTGAGGAGAGCTTCACGTCCAATTCTTCTTTTTTACTTTTGATATCTCGCAGGGCGAGCAACTCTTCCTCGGCTCTCTTCAACTTATCTTCAAGCTCTCCAAAATTCTTGAGCTTGTAGTCGTATTTTTTATGCTCAGCCTCCAAACTTTTCACTTTATTCTCCAAACCTTTGGAGACCTCAGCCAATTTCACCTTCTCGGCCTCAACAACAGATAACTTCTTCTCCCAAGCAGTATTGTCTTCATTGTACTGTTGGCGAGATTCCTTCAGAGAGTGGGTCAAACCCAGTAGAGCATCCTCTACACCTGATGAGGAGCTGGAAGCTTTAATAGCCTCATCTTTCTTCATGATATTATTGAAGCAATTCACCAGCTGACAGATGAGAAAAACAGTAAAGTCGTTACACAAATGCAAAAAATCAGAAAGATGACAATAAATTCAGAGTGTGAGAAATTTACTGAAGAAAGATGACGAGCAGCTAAGGATGTCAGCATATCCCTAGGAATTTGTTCATCGATACCATGGACCTCGGGTACAACCGAACTCATTGCAGAACTTGGAAGAATGATGTTTGGAACATCAGTACCACCAGCAGGTAGAGAGGAGGCAGTTTCAGCCGGAGTAACGGAGGATGATTTCCTCAATCTCCTCAATGGGAGTTCAGCACTTTCAACCAAAGAAATCTTGGTCGGAGAGATCGTAATTACTTCCACAGGAGCATTTTTCTTGCTCGGGGCCACTGGGGGCTTATCGGCAGCTTTTGAAGGCGCAACATCCACCTTCTTAGTCCCCTCCGGGACATCAGCTTTGCTTCTCTTGGTCCCAGCCACAGAAGTAATATCATCAAAGAGAGCAGGAGGAGCTCTTTTCTTACCCATCCTTTGGCTTAAAGGAAGATGAGAATCCGAAGATGAACCTTCTGGGGTGGAAGCTGGTTCAACAGGGCGAGCAGTATAAGAGGTTGTGTAACTCTTATACTGTAGCAGATATGAGGCAGACCTAATGTGTTCGTCTGCAACGTTCTTGTGCAAACCCCAGATAAGTTTTAGATGCTTGATATTAACTTCTGATTCCTTTGGAGTCTTTCTTTTGCTATCAACTACAAATAAATACATAACGAGATATCAATCATACATTTTGTCAAACACGATGAAAGCATAATTTCATAAGTAAAATAAAATGAAAAATAAACCTATCCCATTGCCATATGGAGGGCATCTGGGACCATTGTATACGCCATCTTCAGCTAAAGGGGCATGTTGCCAATTTTTCATAACCAACCCATGTTCAAAATAATCTCTATTTGAGTCAGGGAGATTGACTACAAGGGCTCTATTTAGAAACCTAGTTTTCAAATAATAAATATTATCTAAAGTGGCCCACTTATAGCAGTACATAATTTCAGGGATCCCTATACGATTCCCATGAGTTAAATTTAATTTGTACACCCCATTAATTATCCTCCATGAATTGGGGGCTATTCTTGCAGGGACAAGATCAAAATATTGACAAAATTCAAGACTCAATGGGTTCGGAGGAAAGGAAAAACCACATACAGCAATAAAAAGACTGGGGAACCAATGTCCCTCAGCCAAATGAAAGTAATCTTGAGTTCCAGCAAACTCTTCCAAAATTACCCAAGATGGGATGGAAAAATCAGAGCGGAATTTTTCAACAGACTCAATAACATAAACCATGGTGAGTAAAAGAAGAAGGAAGAAAAAGCTTACAGGAAGAAAGGAGAGCTGTCAACAACGAACGAAAACAAGGACGAACGCACAAGACTGAAAGAGAGAATAGAAAGCTTGAAAGCAGAAAATTGGGAAAAGTAGAAGACGGTATGGTTATCTAAGAAGTTTTAATACTTTGCCTGGGGAAGCAGCGAAAGAAATGATTACGCGAAAGAAACTATTGAACTTCCGGCGGCTAAAAGGACAAAAATTGCACGGAGGCCGAAGCGCTTATAAAAAATTCAAAAAAAAGGCGGAAGCTGCGAAATGAGAAGGAAATTTGAACACAATGTTCCTGAAACCCAGGAAAAGTCATTTAATATTGCCATATACCGAGAGAGAATGTT
Source organism: Sambucus nigra (assembly GCA_949130495.1). NCBI lineage: Eukaryota > Viridiplantae > Streptophyta > Magnoliopsida > Dipsacales > Adoxaceae > Sambucus > Sambucus nigra. The sequence goes on along the minus strand of OX422214.1, from coordinate 38,993,663 downwards.
CCATACTCCTCAAAGTTCGAAATATGAAACATTGGGGGCTTCTGTTGATACCAAAATTAATATGCTGATATGGACGAATAATACGAAGACACGTGTCAATCTACGTGGCACGCTAGCAGCGAGGAAGTTCATTTCCCGACCAACCATGCTTCTTTCCGAGCAACGAGGATATACCGAGGAGCTCTAGCGCACCGAGGAACTCTAATGCACCGAGGAATTCTAGCACACCGAGGTACTTTAATTCTCCGAGGAACTCCTGATCATCGAACAGCTATGGCGGTCCGAGCTGCACCTCGGTCGTATCATTAATCGCCAGATAATCAACAGTTCAGATATTCATTGAATGCTTATATTCTTGACGCGCACGCTGCATTAAATGTATTACCCTTTCACATGTATATCATTTAATGTATCGAACCTTTCATGTACAGCCTCAAGGCTATAAATACCTTGTATCAAACCTATTGAAGGGGACCGGAATTTCTTGGGAGAACTTGTAATCAAGAATTCCAAAAACATTCAGCAATAACATAATAGTGGACGTAGGCTTTATTCCTAGCCGAACCACTTTAAAAATATTTGTCTTATTTATTTATCTGTGATTAAATAATTAGAGCGATCTAGTTTTTTACATCAACAATCAGGTATAATAAGTTTGTAAAATATGTTAATCACGTTCTATTACTTGAGGCACAATATATTAATTATGCAATAATACTTAATATAGCATCATAGGACATTAACAAGAATAATCGAGCGAAGCAGACTATCAAACACAATCAAGGGTCGAGGGCATTTGTACCAGCTCTTTATCACTTAGTATATTTGTGTTTTATAAAAATTATGTTATTATTCCTAATTATTTATGATAATTATTATTGGTGATAATGATTTTCTTTATTGATTATGTAGAGTGAGGTGGATAATAATGAGTTGGACATAATTGATTTCTACAAAAACCTCATTGCACAAATGAAAAATGGTCTTCTCCCGAAGTCGAGGAACTATATGTAACTATACTTTATTTTTGATTTAATATAGTTCTTATAACAGTTTTTTAAGTTTTTGAAATAGTTTTTTAAACAACTTTTAAAAATAGTTTTTATAAACATTTAAATAAAAAAATTCTAAAAATATTTTTTTTTAAAAAGAGTTTTTAAAAGGGTCATTTACTATTTAGGGTACATTTGTTTACAATATTTTGTGTTGGGGTACACTAGTTTCCGTTATTGTTGGATGGATGGTATTTTAACGACTTAGCTAACAGTCGTCTAACGGTTGTACCCATTTTCATCAATTACCTTAAATGCCCTCATGTCTACTTACCCTTATACCCTCATATCATTTAAAGCTCATAAATCTTTATCCTCTTACACTCTCTCTCACAACTCCATAATCCATAAATTCTTATACACTTACACTCTCTCTCTCTCACTATAATCAGAATTATGTAAAGAAAATACATTTGATAAAGATTTTTAATAGCGAGAGGTTTGTTCACAATTGTAATCAGAGTTGTTCATGGCCAGAGGTTTTTAATGGGCGGAGATTTGTTATGATCGGAGGTTTGCTAGCTAGACTTTTGGATTTGGAGTTTGGTTTTGGAGTTTGGATTCGGGTTTGGAGTTTTATGGACGGATCTTTCATAGCCGAAGGTTTGTTTGGTTGTTGTCTATTTTTGCGAGAGTATTTTTTTATTGTCGGAGTTTTTTTTCTGGCCGGAGTTTGTTTGTTTTGTTACAGGAGTTTTTTTTCATGGCCGAAGTTTGAAACATTTGTTGCCCGTTTACAGGTTTGTTGAAATGAGTTTTGTAGAAATCGTTTTTGTAGAATCATTTGTGTAGAAATCATTTTTTACATAACTCTAGAAATCATTTTTTATACAACTGTCATTTTTGTAGAAATCATTTTTTACACAACTAGGTAGAAATTATTTTCTTTGCTGAAAAACATTTTGTGGCTGGAGTTGGGATTTTTGTCTGGAGTTTGGGTTTTATGATGGCCAGATGTTTGGCTGTTGGAATTTTTTGGTCTGAAATTTATTTTTTTGGCCGAAGTTTTAAAATATATTTTGGAAATATATGATTTGGAAATATATTTCTTGGCCTGAGGTTTTCTTTTTGTTTGTTCGGAGGTTTGATGGCAGGAGGTTTTCTTTATTTTATTTATATATAAACAGTTTATACACATAAACATTATTTTGGGTTTAAATTATTGATTTTTAAAAAAAAGTTAATATTTTTATATACAGTTTTTATATATAAGCTGAATAATATGTTTTTACAATTTATAATAAATTTATATAAAAATTATTTTGGTAGATTTTTTGTCCTGGAAATAATATTTTTAACTGAATATTATTTTGAAAAATAATTTTTTCTTGGAAATAATTTTTTTTGACTTTATATATTTGTTTTTGAATTTTTTTTATTGAAAATCATTTTATTTTGGTAATTATTTTTTAACAATTTTTAACAAATTTTTAAAAGTTTTTTTTCTAAATATTTAAACCTTATGTGTGTGTGTGTGTGTGTGTGTGTGTGTGTATATATATATATATATATATATATATATATATAATTTTGAAAAGAGTTCTTATAAATATTAACAGTTTTTAGAAATATTGAACATTTTTTATAGATATTAAATAGTTTTTTAGAAATATTGAACATTTTTTTATAAATATTAAACAGTTTTTAGAAATACTGAAGAGTTTTTACAAATATTAAACAATTTTTTATAAATATTAAACAATTTTCATCATACGTTTTTTATTAAAAAGTTGGTGTTAAATAATTCTTATCAAACAACAATTTTTTTATTAATATCAAACAATTTTTATTAATATTAAACAATTTTTATTAAATAGTTTTAATTAAAAAAAATTATAAATATTATATAGTTTTTATTCTTTAATTTCAAGGGCAAAGATGTCATTTATCATGTGAGAGACAACCATTAAAGATGTCAACTAACGGTCAAGTGAATCAACTGACGATTTTCGTTAGTTTGGACCCAACGAACTAATACAAAAGCTAACGTACTTCAAACACCAATTATTATAAACAAACGTACCCCAAATAGTAAATGACAATTTTTAAAAAGAAGTTTTTGAAAAAAGTTTTTTAAAAATAGTTTATTAAAAAAAAGTTTTTAAAAAACTATTTTTAAAACAGTTTTTTAAGAATAGTTCTTTTAAAACTGTTTTTTAAAAATAGTTTTTAAAATAGTATTTTAAACCATTTTTTTAAAAACAGTTAAAAAGAGATGTTTAATAGTTTTTAAAATTCTTTTTATGACATTTAGAACAGTTTATACAATGTTACAGAATTTTCAAAAATATTTATCTTGCAGAATGCGATGAAACGATTACAAGCTGAGCCTACACCCGAGTGTAGTGAACCTGTGACTCCCAATGAGATAGCTGATCGAGTACTTGGTACTAAATCAGGGTATATAATTGGTCTTGGGCATGGGACAAAAGCGACTAAGTCAAAAGCGTCATGGCGTGATGCCCAATTAGAGGAGGCCCTCAAGGAAGCTCATAGAGCTAACCGCAAGTTAAGGGAACAATTGCAGGCTCGTGACAAGCGTATTGAGCAATTAGAAGCTCGTCAAGCTGGAATTGACAAGATGTTTGACGCTTTAAAAGAATCGGATTTTCTTCATTCCACATTTACCATATGGTAAGCTTTCATCAACTTGAATACGAGATTTTCTTAGATTACGTTAATTTAGTGGATCCGTGAAAGAGATTTATTGTTGATGCGATTATCTTAATTGTTGAACCAAACGTTCCTGAAATTACTCTAATATTGATGTTATTACCTTAATTGTTGAAGCGGTGGAAGGAATTTATGTAGTGGATTCTTGTTGAATAGTTATTTTTGATAATTTTACAGGTTGAATTTTCATCTATAAATAAAGGTATATCTGCCAAAAAAAATTAAAATGCTAAAGGGTTTAAAGGCTGATAAATTTTGTAGTTCTTATGATGTGTAGCTTGGTGTGCGTGTCACGAAGCCTTTAGTTGGGCTATATTGTTGTTAAAAGAAAGTCAATGTTATATAATTTTTTAATTGCTAATTGACTTATTGAAGTAGAATGTGAACTAATGTCATTCACTTTTTGTATTGCAGATTGGTATTATATGGAGACTTAATTGGAAGTTGCTATTGAAGATTGATATTATATGGAGACTTAGTTGGAAGTTGCTAGTTGGAACATTTTCAAGTTGAAATAATAATAATGATGGTGGGAGAACTTCACGAGACTTCGTTGGAAATTTGCACATTTTGGATTTTATGAATGTTTTACAAATAATAATGTAGGCTACTTTGTAATTGACTAATGGTTTTGAGATATATTTGTGACACTACACCAAAATGTTAATTTTGTGACTGCCTTTTTGTGACTGCTAATAGGGGTGACAAACTAGACTCTCGCGGGAGCAGCCACAAAATTATTTGTGACTGCCATTAGGGGTGATAAAATTAATTGGTTAAAAAAAATTTGAGTCAATTAGTTTGTTACCGCTAATGGGAGTAAAAAATGCTACCATATAATTAATTTGTGACTCCTATAAGCAGTCACAAATTTATAACTGTCACAAGCTTATTAGTAGACATAAGTTATGACTCTTATGAGCAGTCACGAAATTATAACTGCTATGAGGAGTCACAAATTTTAGTCTTAGATTTAATTTATGACCGCTATTAGCGGTCACAAATTTGTAACTGCTATTAGCAGTCACAGATTTTGGTCTAAGACTTAATTTGTAACTGCTATTGGCAGTCATAAATTTGTAACTGCTCCCAGCAGTCACAAATTTTGATCTTAGACTCAATTTGTGACTGCTATTAGCGGTCACAAATTTGTGACTGCTATTAGCAGTCACAAAATTTTTCACCTACTTTAATTTCCCTCTATCTTACGTGAAGAGCTCCCGCTTTAATTTCCCTCTCTCTTTCATTTGCCAAAACCTCAAACATGTATATTTTTATTTTGGTTTGCCATATATTCGTTTGTTATTTTATTTTGGTTATGTGAAGAAGCCGTTGATGTGTATAAATTTTTCTTAGCTGTGAAGAAGCCGTTGATGTGAAGAAGCATTTGCGATTCTAAAACCCTAATTTCTGTGAATCAAACAGGTATATTTTTGGGTATTTTTGTTGTATAATTTTTGTCTAAAGCTTAATTTTGATTCTTATTATGTGTGGATATGTGTGTATATTTGTGTGTATGTAGAGATTTCTGTTTATATGTGTGTGTATGTATAAATTTATGTTTACATGTGTGTGTATATATGTGTATGTATAGATTTCTGTTTATATGTGTGTTTATGAGTGTATCTATATACAAATTGTATTTTATGTTAATAAGCCCTAGAAATTGTATTGAGGTTATTTTTTTGACAAAATATTATTCAAAAACTCTAGACATTATATTTTTTTGACAAAATATAATCAAATGGATTTTTAATATTACGAGTTTTGCCCGAGCTTTGTGGTCAACGTTCTCTAGACAAAATATAATCAAATCTGATTGTTTTGTTGTGAGTATATCTACACATCGTTTAACCTCTTTCGTTTTTTGAATATTATCTTGTTTGGGAATATGATAGATTTTTTTCAATAATCATTTTATACTATTCATATTTATTTTATCTAAAAATTAATTAAATAACCATTATTTTGTGCTCGTTGAAGTTTTGACGTTTTGTGCTTGGTTGGGTTTTCCTGTGAGTTTTAATACAATGATAGTATTAATGCAATGATAAGTCAGAGATTATGTTCTAAATATTAGCTTAAACTTCATTTAGTTTTATAATTCACTGAGTTTCTATTTGTTTGTATTGTAGAATTAATGGGGTTTCCACAATATAAAGAGTGGATGGGTGAAAGTTGTAGAGTGGGGCAAGTATACGTTAATGGGGTTAAAGACTTTGTGAATTATGCAACGAAGAATCTCGAAACTGATATTATCCCATGCCCGTGCAATCGTTGTAAAAATGGGAAACGCTTGAAAGGAGTAGATGTAAAAGTACATTTGTTTCATTGGGGTATGCAAGCTGACTACACGTTTTGGCATTTCCATGGGGAGAGGGAATTTAAGTATATTCCAGAAGAAATACTTGTCAATGAAACCGTTCACACAAATGGTGACCCGTTAGTACATTCTAGGTTAAACGATCTCATACATGATACGTATGAAGTGCACGCAGCACAAGAAAAGCAAGATAGTAGAGGGAATGCTTTAGGATGTGAGGATCATGTTGGCAACGATACGGACCAAGTTAAGGATTATATACGGTTAAAAGCAGTAGCCCCAACACCATTATACCATAACTCCAACCCCGACCACACAAAGCTATATGCCATAGTTGGGTTGCACAACTTAAAGAGCAAATTTGGCTTGTCGGGAAAAAGTGTGACGGCAATACTCCGCTGGGCGAAAGATTTTCCCCCCAAAGAAAATACACTGCCAGTCAATTATCCGATCATGAAGGATAATTTGAAAGGTTTGGGTATGAAATACAAATCAATTCATTGCTGCAAGTATGACTGCATTTTATACTATAAGGAGCATAAGAACAAACGGGCTTGTCCAGTATGTAAGGAACCTAGGTATGAACAAAAGATGATAGTACATAATAAACATTTGTTGAAAGTAGATACGCAAATACCTAAGAAGGTGTTAAAGTATTTCCCTTTAGGTCCTCGATTGAAGAGACTTTACACTATACCTTGGATAGCAGAGGCAATGACTTGACATGGTCGAGCGGAGGTGGGTGATAATCTCATGCGACATCCGATTGATTCATCTTTGTGGAAATCTGCAAATCAGCGATACCCGGACTTTGCTACAGAAATACGCAACGCTCACCTCGGAATATCAACCGATGGGTTTAACCCGTTTGGCAAATTGAGCACAGATAAGAGTATATGGCCTGTGTTTACGGCGCCTTTAAATTTGCCCCCGTCGTTGTGCATGAGAAAGGAGTTTTCAATTTTGTCGTTGTTGATACCAGGTCCAAAAGCACCGGGTAGTGACATTGATGTTTTCTTAGCGCCAATAATAGATGAATTGAATGAGTTATGGGTTGAAGGTGTGAGAGCATTCGACTCATACAAAAAGGAGGAATTCATTTTGAGAGCTATGTTGATATGGGCAATTCATGATTTTCCTGCTTATGGGACCTTATCTGGGTGCAATGTACATGGTTACCTAGGTTGTCCTATATGTGGAGAGGAGACTGAAACCAGCTGGCTTAAGAAAAGTGGTAAACTTTTTTATCATAGTCATCGAAGATTTCTGCCCCAAAGTCACAAATTCAAGTTAAAACGAAGCAATTTTCTCCCAGAAGGCACTGAGACGCGACCACCTCCATCAAGACTTTCTGGTTTGGAAATTGAAGAAAGGTCATTAAAGGCTGATCAAAAGTTGAGGGGGAAACACCCCATAATTTTGGCCAAAAGCGTAAAAGAAAGGATGTTGATGTGAAAACGGCGTGGTCCAGGATATCAATAATGTTTGATTTTCCATACTGGAAGGAACATCCTGTCCGACATGTGATAGACATAATGCACGCTGAGAAAAATATCATTGAGCATCTCGTAAGCACATGCATTAGTGGTTCTCATTCCAAGGATGGAGAAAAAGCCCGTGAAGATCTTCGTGATTTGAAGATTAAAAGATCATTATGGTTGAAAGAAGATACAAACACTGGAAAAAAGCATATGCCAGTTGCATCTTATACTTTGAGCATTGAAGGAAGAAATATGTTCTTAGAAACATTAAAGGGCTTGAAGGTCCCTTCTAATTTCTCATCCAACTTACGCAGGATTGTCTGCGACGCAACAAAAGATTTGAAAAAGTGCAAGTCCCACGATTGGCATGTGATAATGCAACTTATCCCTCTGTTGTTCGGACACTATTTTTCAGAACACAGGAATCTTCGAAGGGCCATTCTACAAATTAGCTTATGTTTCTCCCTATTGTGTGAGAAAGTTGTCAACAGGACGCACATAATGGCAGCAAAAGAAACTTTGGTCGAGGCTATATGTGTTTTGGAGAAGCACTTTACTCCCTCATTCTTTGACATAAGCATCCACCTTTTAGTGCATTTGTGCGATGAAGCACTTTTATGTGGACCAGTAAGGTACCGATGGATGTATCCGTTCGAACGATTAATGAAAACTTTTAAAGATTACGTTAAGAATACATGGTACGTTGAGGGGTCCATTGGTGAGGAGTACATTATGGAAGAGGCCTCCTTGTATGCAAAGGAATATATGCCTAAGCCAAACGTTGGAGGTCGTGAATGCTTTATTGATGAATTAGAAGAGTTTGCTGATGAGGAGGCCCTGGGGAAAGGTAAGGTAGTGAAGCTAACAAGTACACAATATAACTAGGTGGCTCGATATGTACTCGAGACGCATGAAGACATAGATAAATGGAAAATGTGAGTTTATTTAAAGTGTTTTGTAAAATAATGTAATATGTTCGATGTTATATTCATTAGAAATTAATATTTTTAGTGTTTTAACCTAGGCAATATAATGAGTGCGGGCATGCCAAGAGGAGGAATGGAGGCGCGAGCGCAGACAATGACTTTAGGCATTGGGTAGCTTCCGAGGTGACTACAGTAATACCTCACTTTTATTTACTGTCTTTGCAACATATTCACAATGCAAATACATTCTTTGTTTCAGTTACTGAAAGCTGGTGAAGTATCGACGAGGCTTGCACGTCTAGCAAATGGGCCTAGTTTTGTAGCCAAGGAGTTTGGACAATATCGTGTCAATGGTTTTGTGTTCTCTTCAAGCACACACGAGTTAAAACTCATTGGAAAACAAAACAGCGGCATTTCATATAAAGCATTAACTCATTTCAGGGCAAGCGCGAAAGATAAAAACTTGATAGAAGCTGAGATGACGTATTATGGGATTATAAAACAAATTATCCTATTAGATTATATATCTTTCAGCATACCTGTATTTTACTATGATTGGGTGAGAGTGGAGGACAAGAATGCATGTATGGTCGACCCTGACACCCACTTGGTGAAGGTTGATTTGGCTGAGTTGAAGAGTAAAGACAATGTTAATGATGAGCCATTCATTTGTGCATTCCAAAACTTAAAGCAAGTGTTTTATGCAAAGAGCCCCAACAATGATCCATGGTCTGTTGTTTTACATTCTCCTCAGCGCTTGATTACATCGGTGACGATATAGAGGCACCTATCGAGATTCAGTCTATTCTGGATGACAACCCAGAATTAAAGAAATTATTAAACGCATTAGAGGAGTAGATGTTTAATTGTGGCATGTTATGTTGGTTTCAGTTATTAAAACTTTTAGAATATGTTGAAAAGGTATAACTTATATTATATTTTTAAAATTATTTCCTTACTCTTGTATTAACATATGCACTAATGCATAAATATAAAAATGCAGAAAATGGCGTCCGAGAATACAATTCCATCATCCAGGCCAGAAAGTTCAAGTCATGATGAACATTCTGCCATTGATTCTCGTGCTAATGTTTCCTTTAACCTATTTGGTTTGCCAATAGGTGGCAAGAATCCTTTTAAAGCTCGAGCCTTGTCTTTGTTAAAATCTTGTATTGGCTTAAATATGAGAGTTGGGATACGGTTGAGCAAGTAAAAAAGGACAACTTGTGGGATACTCTCATGAAAGAGTTCAATCTTTCGGCCGACCAGAAGGATGGGTCCATGAAAGCCATTGGTATTCAATTGAAGACTTTTAGAAGTAACATCCGCTCGACTTATTTTAAGGGATTGGACAGTGATGGGATAAAGGCCCTAAAGGATCAAGTACCGGAGAAAAAGCATATCCCTGTTCGTGAGTGGAATGAATTCGTCTCGCGCGAAGCATCTGAGGCAAAATTAAAACAACGACACCAAGGCCGGGTGAACAGGGCTAAAAAGACTGACGTCCATTGTCTTGGTCGGATGTCGTATGCTGAGAAAATCGAGGAGATGGTATAAACCCTTTCTTATTTTAATGTGTATATATATTATATGTCTTGCTCAAATAGTTAATGGAAAATTAATTTATAGGTGCTTAACAATAAACGACTTGTTGATCGTTCGGAAGTGTATCTCGAAAGTCGTAGGCGGAAAACTGGGGAGTTTCACCCAAAGGTAGCTGATGATATGGTGAGTTTCGTAATCTCAGTTGTAATAATTAAATTCCTTCAAGTTTCGTCATTCAATGGTTTTAATCGATTTATAAATAATTTTGCAGCAAAAATTGAGTGAGCTGAGAAGTAGTCAAGGTTCTTCAAGCCAAAACAGTATTGATACAGATGCATTGACTGCCTTTAGAGGAAAAGATACTAGGGTGGCAACTCGTGGTGTTGGACCCGTGTCCAAAAGTAAACTTAAGGCAATTGCTCCTATAGTATCACAGTTGACTAGAGTAAAGACACGAGAAGAAAAACATGATGAGGATATGGCATTTCTCAAATTATCCGTTACTATGCTTTTAAGTGCTTTTGAATCGAATGGATTGAAAATACCAAATCCAAGTCCTCGCAATTATACTCATGTCCCACATCCAAGTCCTCGTAATTACACTCCAGTTCTGCATTCAAGTCCCAATGATTACACTCCAGTTCCGCATTCAAGTCCCCATGATTACATTCCTACCCCCCGTCAACTGAGCCAAACTTTGGAGATTCAACTGAGCCAAACTTTAGATATTTAACTGATCCTCCACATGATCCATATGTCGATTTATTAGATTTTTCAAATCAGAGAAAGATTGCAAGTGGACAAGTTGTTGCTTCAGCTGCTACTGGAACGGTGGTGCATGGCCATCAATTGCTGATATTTGAACGTAAGGTTTACGTTAGTAGTGTTGAGCCAGGAGAAGAGAATCATCCGTTGTATCGTCGAAGTCATGGGACGGACACTATTAAGGATGTCGAGAAATCTTGGGTGGTTTGGCCGTTGCTTTGTCTTATCCTTAAGTGATCCAGAGTAATTTGTCTTGAAAAATTTGAACAAATTGTCAAAGTGAACAATTAGTAGTGTTTGAACTCTATTTTAAATATTAGTAATCTGTTTTGAATCAATTAGTAATCTGTTTTGAATGTCTTCCGATCTAGAACCCGACATAATTGTTAAGTGTGTGAACTTTAGTTGGAACGAAGTCGAAAGAATGGGAAGAATAGGTGTTCACATTGTGAATTAAGTCCTAATTATATCTGCGGATTTACAACCGAACATCGTACACAGGAGCCCCATTAGCAGGGGTGATTGGGTTCGATAAATGCTCAATTTTGGTGTTGAGCATCCCCCGGCACGTGTGGGGCTGCATTTTTTGGTTCCGGACCTGTTACATACATTAGATATACCATATGGGTCCAAGAAATCCAGTTGAAGGTGGCCCAATGATCAAATTTCATGAGATTTAGGAAATCAGCAAAGCAGAAAGTTGGATCCCAGCATCCGAATCGATTCGGTTTATCACCGAATCGATTCGACCCCTTCCAGTAGCCAATTAAGGGTTTGTGAATCGATTAGGGTTACTTCCGAATCGATTCGGCAAAACAAAAGTGTCAGGTCTCTACATCCGAATCGATTCGCCCTTAGACAGTGTTGAATTCGAGAGTTTCTACTGGTCACTTAAAATTCCCTCATTTGTTTAAATCAACTTCTCATTCTCTCTTCTCCCTTAGACGAAGACCTCCTCCTCTCCCATATCATTTCCTTTATTTTATTCATTTTCACCCTCATGGCTTCCTCATCCAGGGCATCCTCATCTAAGGTTACTAATTCAACCCTCTTAAATTATTTTCAAATCTTATTTAGTGTTCTTTTTATAAAAGTAGGGTTAAATGCATTCTTGTAATATTCACATTTTCTGCAGGAAACTTCATATTTTCTCATTGTTTGTGATGTGAATCCAACAAATACAACTTGTTTATGTTGCTTTGATGATTAAGTTGTATTTGTTGGGGTTATTTCACTTTGAAATGCCATTTTCACCCTACTTTCTATACATTGCACGCTATATGTTCGATAAAATGCCTCTGTGAAGGTTTTGTGCGCTAAAGCTCCATCTTCGCACCTTTTATCGCACATTCTTGTTGAATTATCCTTGTTTGAGTGTGGTGTGCGTCGGTTACGTCTACTCGACCAATTTTTCCCAACGCGCACCCTCCAAACCTAGTTTCCCCAAATTTCACGATTACTTTGATTTTATGCATCGCACTTATGGTGTGTGTATTGAATTAATGTTTTGTAGGTTCCTTCTATCACCAAGCCATCATCCAATGCGGTTAGTGGATGGGGAGGCGCTGGTTTTGAATCTTTTCGTTCCAAGGATGAGATGGAGTGGTATCGGGCCATGTTCAAAACCAGTCGCCCAATTGCTATTGAGAAGGAGGTGATTTTAGATGACATGCCGGCTTCTGTAAGATGGTATTTAGCAAAATTCAATTGGGAGGCCCATATGTCCATGAGAGGGGAGGTCAACGAGGACCACGTGCGTCGTTTTTATGCTTCTCTGGTATCTACGCGCGGCGACACGTATGAAGCGTATGTGAGAGGGAGGCGGATTACTATTTCTAAGCCCATCTTGGCTGCGCACCTTAGTGGGGATTCTAACCCCGAGCTCTATCATTACCCAGTCCTCGCAGATGCGCCTCAGCTTCCACAAGAGGTACTTATTGCGCGTCTTGCACCCGACAAGATTTGGGCGGGAGAGACTTTCCCCACTTCGGGCATGCCCGATGTACATCGTATCCTCCATCTCATCACCGTTAATCCATCATTCCAACTCAGACCAAGGCTGTCCTCCGTTACAAGAAGGCCCTCTTCTTATACAATCTTTTAGGGGATGACATGGTCATCAGTCTTCCCGCCCTCATGTTGCATCAAATAGTGAACGCTGTCTATAGCGAGAAGGGAACCACAACTCTTCCTTTTGCGCGACTGATTTCCCGAATTTGCAGGGATGCCGGATGTGAGGTTTTGGTCAGCGACAAGATACCAAGGCTGCCCAAGGTGTTTAATGATAAGACCATTGGTAAAAGCTTGGGGCAAGATTATTGGGAGAGGAGGAAAAAGCGTATGTTGGATGCTCCTGATGCCCCTGATGCTCCTATGCCGGATATTCCGGAAGTGCCACATCCAGTCCCACCTCCTGCACCTCCTACTGTTGACCCCATTACATATCTCGGGGTGCGGATGGATGAGTTACAGGCTAATTTTACTGAGTTTAGGGGCACCTATATGGCAAACTTCGCATCGTTGCAGGGTGATTTTATCGAGTTTCGGGACACTTATATGACAAACTTCGCATCCTTACGGGCTGACTATCAGCAAGATACTTTCATGATTGCCCGGGCACAGATGGATTTGTTTTCTCATATTCGTGGGGGCGAGGCTGCTGTGCCTCCTTACCTTTATGATCCCTATGCCCCTCGTGACCCCACCGTGCCCGAGTCCTCGAGTCGCCATCCGGACCATATGTAGGGCGTTGTCATCCCGCTTTCTCTGCTGCTAACTTTTGTGGTTCTTTATTTTGATTTTTGGGTTTGTAACTTTGTAGTTGTGTAGTGGTGTGGGGAAGAGAGAGTACATTTAGTCTATTTTATAATTTTGGTTTTTGTGCCCCATGTACACAACTTGTGATTATTAATGAAATTACTCATTTACTTCTTCTCTACTTGTTCTACTAGCTTTAATTTGCATTTAATTCCATCTCTTGTATTGGTTTGTGTTTAAACTAGATAACTAACTTAATTATGTTGTTAACTAGCATGTGTAGTGTAGTTTCAATTATGAGTAGCTAGACTTATGATTGGGGATCATAATCCCACCTTGGATGCTTGAACTTCATATTTAGGGTTTGGTTTATAATTGTTCTAATGGAACTTCATGTGTTGGTATTGGAGTATCATAGTTTCTTAACTTCTCTTGTCATGCAAGGGTTATTTGATTATTGTATTAATAGTCTGGGGGACTTGATTGAAAATATTCAAGAATGGTTTTTATGTACCTATAAATTGTCACATATGCATAGAATTCTTCTGTTTTACAATGATTTTTGTATTCAAGTAAAATTGATGGTTTTTGGTTCAAGTTGTGCTATCATTTTTAATTATCAATTCACATGTCTTATTTCAGGTGAAGGAGTAGGTAAGATATAAGTGAAGCTATCATTTAACGACGAGAAAAGGTAAGATGATGGTAATGAAATTCATATATGTTTACCCAACTTTGGGGAAGTTGTTTGTTTGTATCATTCCTATCATATCCACCACCACCCCTTATATAGATTACTTTGTAGTTATTTGTAGATTCAAAGTTTTGGGATTACTATGTAGTTGAATGGTGATGCGCGGTTCTTGACTCAACATCCTATTCAATAGTTGTCAATATTATTGTTAAATTGATGAAGTGGTTGAAATGAGGTCCAATATGGACCTCGAGTATTGTAGCATTGCTGTTGTTGAGTATTTTTATTTTTTTAAACAGGGTGGATAGTCCTATAAATAAAGGAAACTCTGCCCAAATTTTTTAAAATTAGAACAAAAATATTGTACATTTATTTCACTTTGTTGTCGGGTAACGATTTTTTTTTGCAATTTTCGTCGTGCCTTCAGGCACGGGCATACGCTAGTATATATATATATATATATATATATTAATCACATTTTATTATTTGCAGGCATACACATGGCATATCCGGCATACGTAGTATTCAAAGGCCTAAATCCAGGTGTTTACACTTCGTGGCAAGAAACACAAGCACAAGTTAATGGATACCGAGGCGCCGTATTCAAAAAATTTGATTCCATTGAACTTGCTCAACAGGCATACTCCGAGTACACGAGGGAGGATGTCACCGCATCAATACCCCCCACGGCTGATATACCTAGACTTCACGAATCGTATCCACTGCGTGGTGACTCCTGGTCTAGATTTAGAATGATTTGTTACATGTTCATGGCATTCCATGTCATCGAAGTGTTGTGTCGTTACTTTTTTTAGTTTATTTTTTATTCTATGTTCATTTTGTACTTGGCGCCCACTTAGGGGTTGTTTGATGTTAAATTAAGTTTAACAAGTTTTATGTGTACTGGATATTTGGAATATGAGAAATATAAATGAAATGTTGTCAAAATTTTTAGACTTTTTATCATGATATTTATTTTACTTTCATTATTTCATCATTTTGTGAAAATATAAAGATATTTGTAATAGCTTTTACAACATTTAACAAATTTAGTTTTGTAACTCCTAGTAGGAGTCACAAATTTGTCACTACTATCAATTTTGTAACTGCTAACAGCAGTCACAAATATATGATTCGTAACTGCTGTCAGCAGTTACAAATTGGGGTCACCAGTCATAACTCCATAGGGGTTATAAAAAATTGTGACTGCTGTTAGGAGTTATAAATTTTCTTTTGTCACCCCCTAAATTATGACGGTAAATAGCAGTTATAAAGGTCATTTGTGAGTGCTAACAACACTCACAAATCTCCCATTTTGGTGTAGTGTGAATGATTCTTATCATAATATACAATGATTTTAACCTTACTTTTAAGTGTCTAATTTATTGAATTGATATTTCATCATTTACGAGGTGCATTTATAATTTAATCTATTTGTCATAATCAATAATTTAGCATTGAATTTATATTGTGATTATTTCTTTATGTAATGGAGACAAAATGAAAAAAAACATTAAGATTTTAGTGACATAAGAGAAGGTACGAGATAGAATATACCTATCCCTTTTGTGGCAATAACATTTTGTCACCAAATGATATTTTTTTACACATATTACAGTGCATTGAGTTTTGGTCACACACATTAGGTAACAAAAATTTATATTTCGTGACGAAAGAAGATATATTTGGCTGTAAATAGTTTTGCCACTAAAATATAATTATTATGTAACAAATTTACATTTTGTCACCAAATGTTTTTGTATTGGTGACAAAGTGATATTTCCTCGTAGAAACTTTTAATGACTGATTTCGTGACAAATATATAACAAAACAATACATTTAGTGACGAAATTAATTCTTTTTATGACAATTTTTTTCACCACTAATTGACTATCCTGTTGTGGTGTCAAGTTTTGTTGGAGGCTCTCACAGCCTGAGTCATAAGTGTGAGATCCTCACGTTTAATTCCCTCACATTTGGTAGTTCTTAACGGGCATACATTCAGAGCA
The DNA here is from genome assembly GCA_949130495.1 of Sambucus nigra. Taxonomy (NCBI): domain Eukaryota; kingdom Viridiplantae; phylum Streptophyta; class Magnoliopsida; order Dipsacales; family Adoxaceae; genus Sambucus; species Sambucus nigra. The sequence goes on along the minus strand of OX422214.1, from coordinate 38,977,438 downwards.
TATCCATTATCGAAGAGTACTATGGAAATCCTTTATCCTTCAACATTTACAATTTTGTTTAGGAACATATTATAGCGCAGTCCTGTCTTGGGCAACTCAGTGTTGCCAAAAATAAGCTTTTTATAAAGTTTAGGCTACTCACTAGTTCCATAAGCTTTTTTGGATTGGTGGAGATGGGTGCTACCTACTGAGACAATTGTTTGAGAATGAAATCCCTATGGGGATGGGAAGACATGATGAGTCCCTATAAAGAGATATTGGCTTGTGTCCTTTTCAATTGATCTTGAAAACTATTTTATTTGATTTTCCCTGATGCGTCTTCTCTATGGGGTAGGGAAGATGTGAAAGGTCTTGGTACCCGACCTTTAAAATCACTATGTAGGCAGAATTCTGAAAATCTTTGTCCAAGATCTTGCGTTAGAGATGGCGGCAATGAAGGCCACCTTACTGTTAGAGAAAGACGTTGCTCCTGAGGAAGATGTCCCTGAAGAATCTTCTGTCCCTTCGAATCAACTTGGATGGTGACAAGTGTCGATTTTATCATTTTACTTGTCATAAGAAAACTAGTTTAAACTCATCTCTTAGCTATGAACTATTATTTACTTTTGAGCTTCATTGTGACACAAACACTAGCACATTTATGTTTTTGATATAACATAACATCTTTTTAATTATGTGTATTTGCTTAATTTTCTTTTCATTTAGTTCATTATATAATATAATTTGCAAGGAAATATTTATTGCGGAAACACTATTATTATGAATGTGTTTTTTTTTCAACCAAAGTAGAATTATTTTGCAACGAAAAAACAAGTTGCAAAAATATTTGAATAAGAAATAATGACTTAGTAAGGAATTTTATCCATTGCAAAATATCTTCTGCAATGAAATTAATGTTCTTGAAATCTATTGTTAAAAAGGTAATTGTTACTTGCAATCAAAAAGTGTCTTTTTTTGCAACGAAAAAGAGTGTTACAAAAGTCTTTTAGCAATGAAAAATTAACATTTGGAAAGGAATTTTAATTATCTCAAAATATCTTTTGCGAGAATTTATTAGTATTTTACAATGAAATATTCATTATAAAAGATTTTTAGTTGAAATATGAGAATTTTTTTGCAATGAAAAAGCTTTTTTCCCAACGAAAAATTTTGTTGTGACATATTTTTAGAGACGATGATAAAATTTCCTTGCAAAAGATCTATAGTGTGATGGCTAGTGCGAGGAATGTTGCAAGAAAAAATAACGACTGCAAAAAGTTTTTTGCAAAGGAAATATACCTTTTGTAACATTTTTTTTTCCTTGATAAAAGTCATAATTCTTGTAGCGCCTAGTAGTATGACGCTTGTATTGCTCTCCCACAACCATTTCCCTCCTTTTCTTCTAGGATTGTTAATGCATGTCGACAACATAGTCGTCGTAATTGTGTTCAAATTGCGAAAAATATTATTTATTAATTTGTGTCAAAGCTTTTAGAAAATTGAAAATGTGAGTATATATATTCAGACTTACTTTTATATGTTGTGGTTAATTTAAATCTTATGCAAGTGATAGTTTGGATTTATTTTGGAGAATCCAATTGATAGTTTCCATTTCTATTGGTGTGGCATTTCCTTTTCCTGTATCTATTTTCCTCTTAATGTAGCGTTTTATTTTTTTTAATTGTACTTGGGCCCTCCAAAATTTCCCCCCTTTCACTTCACCACCCGGACTTTCAATTTGTGTACTTAACCTCCTAAATTTTCAAAATGACTTTAAATTGCCCCATAACATTAACACCGTTAACGTTTTGGATTAAAAAGTGGCACGTGGATGGCATGTGACTTTTTAAAGGGTAGCTAGTCCTTTTACATCTAATTAAATAAAACTGTAATCTCTTCTCACCTATTGCCCACCCCATCCCATCTCCACCCACGAACCTCTCCCCAAGAACCTGATGCGCACAAATCCACCCCCACCCCCACCCCTACCCCCATATCTTTTACCTCTCACCTGCTGCGCATAAATTTCAAAGGTCAATTAATCTCAACCGTTCAGTAAGGTAGAGATTTAATTGGAATTTTAACTCCTTTTAAAATCCACTTTGTTTTGGAATATGAACCATTTTGATAGGAAATAACATATTCTAACTAAAAACCGGAATGCCAATGACCACATTTTGGATAAAGAATTAAAACTATTAAGGAACTCAAAGGTTAATTAATAATTTCCTTACACATAACAAACAATGGTAGTGTGGTGTTTGTGTGAAAGAATTTTTTTTGTTCTGTTAATTTTTTGAGGTTCTATAAATATATTTTTTTGCCAATTTTTATTTTTATTTCTTGAGATTTTGTAAATATTTTTTGTGAAACTAATTTTTTGATATAATATTCTATAACTTCCAATATTTTCAATTTTTTTCAAAATTTAAAAATTCTTTTTAATTATTTCCATAAAACAAAAGAACTTTTTTTTCCAGTATTTTCTCTAATTTGTAGTTTTGTAATTTTTCAATTTTCATTAAATATCAGTTTTCTAATTTTCTGTAAATTTCATTTTTTTAATTTTCCTTAATTTTTAGTAATATTCATTTTTTTTAAGTAATTGTCAATATTTTAGTATTTTTTTAGTTTTTTTTATAATTTCTAAAATATTATTTTTTTATAATATCTAGATTTTAAGAAATTTTCAGGTAGTTTCCAATAATTTTTAAAAAAAATTCCTATAATTATGAGATTTTTTGTAGTTTTCATTTAAAAAAAAGTTCTATTAGTTTTAAAATATTTTTCTATTATTTTAAATCCAGTATTTTTCAACATTTTTAATTAGATTTTTTTAAATATTTTCCTATTTTTAATTGGGAATCTATTTTTTAATTGCAAAACCGTTTTTTTTTTCTCCTCAATGAAATTTTTTTTATCCACTAGAAATCTACTTTTTTATTGGAAATCCTTTTTAAATGTTTTCTACAATTTCAGATTTTTAAATACTTTTTAATAGGATTCTTTTGTAATTTTTATTTAGTTAAAGTTTTATACTATTTTTGACAAAAACACTCTCCAAATTGATCATGTGCAGCACACATGACTAAAATTTTCATCCAAAATGTTAACGTGTTAACATTATGGGGCAATTTCAGTCGTTTTAAAAGTTTAGGGAGTTAAGTACATAAATTGAAAGTTCGAGTGATGGAGTGAAAGGGAGGTATAGTTTGGGAGGTCCAAGTGTAATTAACCCTGTTTTTTTTTATGTAGCTGGAACATTTATGTTTAGAGTTTGACTACGTGAACCCACTTCCCTACCCACTTCCATTCCCACTCACTAAAATACAAAAGATTTAAACTTTAAAAGGTTAAAATTATCTCATCAAACTGGTTTTTTTATTTGATAAAAAAAAAACTGTTTCTTTTAAAAACAGTTTTGTTATCATCAAACTTAAAACAAAAAATATTTTTATAAAAAAATTTACAGTTTTTTGAAAAATAAAACTGCTTTCTTTTTAAACAGTTTTTTAAAAACAGAATAGTCTTTTTCAAAAAACTGTATAGTTTTTTTATATAAAAATTATTTTTAGTTTTGAACACATTTTTTTTTAAACTCTTTTCAAAAAATCAAATTTTGGGTACATTAGGGAGGTTTTCACTATTATTTAAAAAAAGAATTTCTTCTAACTTTGAAAAAAAAAAACGGTTTTAAAAGAAATGTTTTTTGGTTTTAATTTTAAAACTATTTTTTTCAAAGTTTGAAGAATTACTTTTTTTATATAAATAAAATGAGTTTAAAAATGAGTTTTGAAAAGGGTCCGTGAAGTAATGTTCTTGGTGTTATCATGGGGTGTACCTTTGAGAATATTGAAAAAATTGGTGTTTTAAAAATAAGGCGTATCGCTAGCGCAGACCTTTAAAAATAAGAGAATATTGGAATAATGCGTGTTTTAAAAATAAGGCGTGCCGCTGACGCGAACCTTTAAAAATAAGAGAATATTAAAATAAGGCGTGCCGCTGGTGCAGACATTTAAGAATAAAAGAATATTGAAAAAATTGGTGTTTTAAAAATAAGAGAATATTGAGAAAATTGATGCTTTAAAAATATGAAACCTTATTTTATTTAAAAAAACGATTTTATTTTATTTTTTAAAAACAGTTTCTTATTAAAAAACCGTATTTTTTTTTTATTAAAAATACGAAAAACTATTTTTTTAAAGCTGGCACGGATCCACTCATCATCGGAAGTGGTTAGTGCCGCTGGCGCATACCCACATCATCATCGGTATTAGTTAGTGCCGCTGGCGCGGATCCACATCATCGTCGCGATTGGTTAGTGCCGCTGGCGCGGATCCACATCATTATCACAACTTGTTAGTGTGGCTGACGCGAACCCACATCATTTAAATTATTTTTATTGAAAATATAAATTTTCAATAAAAATAATTTTTAAAAAACTAGTGAAATGTTTTTTTTTTAAACAGATATAAAAAGTTAAAAACACAAATTAAAAAGTTATAATAAGTTAAAAAATAGCGAAATGTTTTTTTTTGGTTTTTTAAATCTAAGTTTCATTTTGTGTATTGACTTGAGAGAGAGTACCTGTTTTTTCCTTTTTTTTTTTTTTTTAAGTCTAAGTTTGATTTTGTGGTGGGGCATCTCTCTTTTGTCTTATATATACGGGCCGGTAAGAGAAATGGGTACAAAATCGTGTATGTCTAGTGGTATTCTTATGTTTATGAGAGCGATGTTATGGCGCATGGATTTGAACAGTGGAATAAAGAATTTACTGTTAGAATGTTGTAGGTGAAAATATAATATTAGTTATTTGTTTTAGCGGGAAAGAGTAATGGTGACCCTTGCCTTTTTATTTAGAGTCATGCTATGTACCCCAAATAACTTCATCAAATGTCCCCCAAAATGATTTTGTTTTTGTGCCCTGGCGGGACCCCCATCACATGACAATAGATGACAAGTATGTGAAAGAATGATGTGGCGTCCACATCAAATTTAGGAGATATTTTGGAGAGTTATTTTGTACTCATATCATTATTCTTTTATTTAAGCATTGGGTTCATGTGAGTGACTTTCTTTAATTTCTTTTGAAAGATGCTAATGAGACCCAGTAACCCAGTTTTGAAATTCAATGATATGTCATCATTACATTGGATTATGTTGTTAGTGAAATCCACGTGACTCACACACACCATTCAATGTGGTGACACTGTGTTTTAAAATTGGGTTCAAAAAGTGGCTCTCCCTAGCCTTGCTCATTTCTTTTTTAGGACTACGAGCGTGAAATGCACATAACTCTATTGCTCCATACGATTCTCAAATACTCATATAATATTTGGAGTAGATTTATGGTCTTTTCTATAAACGCTATCATGTTGCATGGAGTTTAGGTATCTTAATTGTCTTCCAATGAGACACTAATATGTTTTTAAAAGATGTCTTAAAGTTTATATTCTATATACCCAACAAAGTGGGCTTGCTGAATAAGTCTTTGGGGTCAATAAATCGTTCGTTATCTTCTCATTGTGAATTATTTGGCAAAGTAGAGGATTGTGTCTCAAAAATGTGTGTCCACCTTACTAATTTTAGATATTACATAATTGAACAAGGATATATATATATATATATTGTTATAGTTATAATTACCAAGTTTGATACTTTGAGTCTGAAAATTACTCCCCAAGATCTGTTATGCCATCTTTAGCAGCTTCACCATTGGATTAAAAATCCCTTTAACTTGTCCACTTGATAACGTCAACATTAAGCATGTCATTTTTTATTTTAACTAGGTGTAAACCCGCGTGACGCGCGAACAAAACGATTCAAAGTGTCATTGAGCACATAGTGTTTACTTTTTATTTTCTATATTTTTGCTTTGTAATAATAAATAACAACTTCTAGTGCTATATAATATTGTAATTTCAACAAAAATGCGTCATAACATTTGTTGCCTTCAATGTGACCAAACAAAGACAAATCCTCTATTAGCTATAGAAATGAAATAGATATAGAGGAGTGTAACCAATTTAGAATAGTTTGCCGAGTATTATTTTCAATTAACACCTACCGTCCAACTCCGTTAATTTTTGCCAAAAAACATTGGGTGCTGCACATTATCCCATTTGAGGTATTTTGGTTAAAATCAACATAAAATTTTAAATAAATGAAAATTGGATAATAATTCTTTTAAAAGTATTTAAAAATATGGAAATTAAAAATACATGTAAAACATATTCCCAATTTAAAAAAACATATTTCCAATAAAAAAATAAAAGATTTCTAATAGATAAAAAACAAATTTTCAATTAAAAAAGGATTTCATAATAAAAATAGGAAAATACTACAAAAATTAAAAATAAAAATCTAGAGAATATTTTTTAAAAATCGGCAAATAATTGAATAAATACTTTAAACAGTTTTAAAAAAATTGTGAAAAAAACTATTTGCAATAACAGAGTAGATAATCTACATAAAAATTTGAAAAATACGTTTAAAAAATCTGCAAAAAACTAAATAAATACTTTAAAGAGTTTAAAAAGATATTTTGAAAAAACCTATTTCCAATAACAAAGTAGATTTCCAATTAAATACAAATTTATAATAAAAAATAAAAATATTCAATAATCAGAAACATAAATAAAACTGAATAATTACATAAAAACAGAAACATAAATAAAAATATGAAAAATACATAAAAAATAGAAAAAAAAATCAATAATCAGAAAAAATATTTAAAAAAAAATTACAAACTGAATAATTATTCTAAAAAGTGTGAAAAAATAATACAAAAAATGAATTTCCAATAACAAAATAGATTTCCAATAAAAAAAACAAATGTCTAATAAAATCAGAAAAAATATTCAATAATTACAGAAAATTTGGAATATACTGAAAAAACAAAAAAATTATTTAATAATAATAAAAAAGAAAAATAATTTCCAAAAAAAAAAATCTAATTTTGATTAAAAAAACATAAAAAAAATAATATTGATAAAATATTTCAAGCAAAAAAATGTTTTCATCCAAAAAAAATATTTTATATCAAAATAAAAATGATTTGCAAAAAAAAATATTTTTATCCCAAAAAAAGGTTTTCTAGTAGATAAAAAACTATCATCAAATCTCAGGAAAAAAGAACAAAAAAATTCATCAAACGATCTAAAAAAATAAATCTAAATATTTACCTTCATTTTCTATAACATCACACTGCTCACCATTTCATTATAACATCAACACAAATCGGTCGCAGATCTGCTACCATACTTTCACTATAACATCACAGCGCTCACCATTTCTTTTTCAACAACAATATACCTTCATTTTCTACGATTCCATTATTGCCACAAATAATGATGCCCACTGTGTGTTTCAACTTCTTCATCAAAGGTTCTAATGAAGCCAAAGAATTCGATTGGGCGTCTTCATCCTCAGAAGAGCATTCATGGATGATGGACATGTTTATTAAACAGAGGAAACAATGAGGAAGATCATTCAACTGAAACTTCATGTTCTGATAGCGAAGATGGGAAAATAGTTGAGGATATTAAACAGGCCCAAATAGAGCAAAAAACGTGTTGTTCTTTAGTGACGGTTGATGGGGAGAGAGAGCTTGAGTTGGAGACTTTATCAATAGCTTCTGCGTATATATTTAGGCCTACACTATTTCGGTTATCCAAAATGATTGAGTAAATTTTTATGTTAATTTATGGTTTATGAAGATGTAGTTCTATTTCTTTACCTTCTGCACAACAGCAATAATTTGTTTTTCTTTTTGCTTGTGAATGAAGTTAGAATTTTCACCTTTGAATTGTTGATCAGAAAAATCCTCGTTTTGCTAATGTCAACATCAATCTTTTGTGGATGTCAAACCTATTGTTCGTTTCTCATTTGTTCTACTTATGAGTTTGTGTGTGGCCCACTTTTTATTTTTCTTTTTAAATCTTGGGTTGTCATTCTATTAATAAATGGTAAAGGCTAAATATACATAAAAATAAAAATCATATTTATGAAAAAAAAAATGGTTATTTTTTTTTTCTAAATACAGTTTTTATTTACTTGATTTAAAATATTCGCTTTTTTTTTTACTGTGTTTTACTCAAAAAGTTTTTTTAATAATTTTTTTTCTAAATAACAATTATTTTTTTAGTAACTTATTTTTCTAAAACTATTAAAAAAATGTTTTTTAGTTATATTTTTCTAAAACTGTAAATAAAAATTGTTTTCCAAAAACTGTAAATAAAAACTTTTTTTCAGTAAAAATCGTAAAAACTGTAAATAAAAAGTATTGTTTTAGTAAGTTTATTTTGCTTGATTTAACGTTTTTTTTCTTCTAAAAACAGATTTAAAAACAAAATACAAGAAGTTCTTTGGTGAAAAAGTGCTAAAGAAGTAGATACCAAGATGCCAAATAAAAACCATTTCACTGCATATATCATGTAAATAATCATATATGGAATTATAGGCACGTAACATGGGACTAATTCTATTCATGGGAACCGAAAATCCAGAATGAGATGATAATCATGAATATTATCGAAAAAAAAAATGTATGACCCAAATGAAATAAAAGCTCAGGAATTAAAAAAAATAAGAAACAACTAACAGAAAGAAGTGGAAGAATCCAAGAAAATTGCAGAGCTAAGAATATAAAGGTATTAACGGGAAGAAACCGAAAAGACAAAGGGAGAGAGGCCTTTATGACCATGAGAACTCCTTCCCAATTCTTTAACAAAGGTTCGTACAAAAATACTAAAGGAAAATGTATGATGTATCAACATGGGCAGCATAACACTTTTAACTAAGGAGGCGCGGTTTTCGACCTGCTGGACATCATGTCCATCAAATATAGTCGTATCAATTTTCAACTCAGCAACAGTGCATTGGAAATCAGTCATATGGAGGGCAGATAGCTTTTAGGAGCATTCACAAAGTCCCATTAATTAAATAACAGCTCGGGAATTAAAAAAAAGAAATAACTAAGAGAGAGAAGTGGAAGAACTAACCCAAGAAAATTGCAGAGCAGATAATAAGAATAGAAACCCTTTGATTTGCTGAATATAAAGATAAAGAAACCGAAGAGACAAAGAGAGAGAGGGCCACATACTTGCCTCGAACCAGCTATGGAGAAACTAAAAGGTCGGTGAAGAAACCGAAGAGACAAAGGCAGTTGTGCAGCTAATTAAGAAGGAGAGAGGTCAACACGTTTTTTACAGTTGTTATGTGAAGGAATGTGAATGAGGTTTTGTAGAATGAATACACTGGTTGGTATAAATCAATATATTAATTTTTATGAATTTTAAGTTCCTTCGTAAAATTACAGTGAAGTTTCAAATATAATGCCCTATAAATTTGTAATCCATAAAATTATAAATCGATAACAACATCCTTGGTAAGGAAAGATTATTTTAGTGTTGAAGCAATCTCATCCCACATAGTGACAATTAAATAAGAACAAATATTCTGCAAGGAAACTTACCTTGTTTATTTTTTTCGATTGAATATCAAAAGTAATAAACACACATAATAACAAAGTATATATATTTATATAGGCATTGGGTGAGAGACCAAAGATCATTAATAGTATTTTTTTTAAATCAATAGTGTCAAGAGACTATTAATCGAATATAAATGTCTTCAGTCCCCCAAATACTCGACAAAAAATTATAAGGCATTCATTTAGATTTTAAATACAAAAAAATATTCTTAAATAGTATATATATCCAAATTAATTAAATACCAGTAATCTGTTGCAAATATGCAAATCACATTAATAAGAGAGATGAAAAGACAATTGGGATAGGCTTGTAAAACAGGTGGAGACGGGTTGAGTATTAGAAAAATTATCTCCGACCCGTCTACCTTTTTGACGGATCGGGTCCTACTCTCGACGGGTCTAATTTATGTGATACCGGACCCGAACCCATTAAGGTTGCGTTTGTTTTTTCATCTGAATCTGAAGTCTGAATCTAAAATCTGAAGTCTAAAATCTGAATCTGAAAAATATGTTTGTTTTTATGTCTGAATATAGCTCTGAATGAATGTATTTAGATGTTTGTTTTTATGTCTGAATATAGCTCTGAATGAATGTATTTAGACTGATTCAGACTTCAGATTCAGACTTCAGACGTAACTTTACCTCTTAATCATTAAGAGCCAAATATAGTCGTTAACCTCTTAATCATTTAAAAAAACAAACACTTTTTGGTACCTTTTAAATCTGAATGGTTCAGATTCAGACTTAAGAGGTAAAAACAAACGGGATCCGAGACCCTTTTAGAAGACCCTATCCGAAAGTTTGTATTATTTTTTTCATTTTCACTTTTTTCATGTAAGAAATCAGAAACTTTGTATTCATTTTTTGTTTGATTCAAACATATTTTTTTAACATAAAAAATCCCAAGATCTATGAGTTCAAACAGAAAAATAAGATCTAACAGCAAAAATAAGATCTAAGCGTACATATTGTTCAAACATATTAAAATATCAAACAGCAAACCGAAGATCAAACAAGATACCGTACAGTAACTTCAAACAGCAAAACAAAATCATACCCAGATCTTAGAATCCGACGATGGTAGAGTTCAAACATAAAAAGAAGATCTAAGATATGAGTTCAGATATCATACACTAACTTCAAATATCAAACAGCAAACATACCGAGAATGTTTAGAAAACATCTTGGAAATGAGTGCCTTATAATTTTCAAATCGGGAGACCCGGGACTACGCGGTCAGTTCCTACAAGTTACATTGGTCTCGTGCGAGGTGTTCGTGCCTCCTACGGGGTCGTTTTGGGGGCTGGTTTGGGTTTTCACCCTTTAACGACTTGTTTTTAAGTTTAAGTGTTGATTTTTGAAAATTATCGTCGTATTCTAAAACAGGGAGACCCGGGACTACGGGGTCAGTTCCTAGAAGTTACATTGGTCCCTTGCGAGGTGTTCGTGCCTCCTACGGGGTTGTTTGGGGCTGGTTTGAGTTTTCACCCTTTAACGACTTGTTTTTAAGTTAAGTGTTGATTTTTACAAATTATCGTCATATTCTCAAATTAGGAGATTCGGAATTACGCGATCAGTTCCTACAAGTTACATTGGTCCCGTACGAGGTGTTCGTGCCTCCTACGGGGTCCTTTGGGGGCTGGTTTGGGTTTTCACCCTTTAACGGCAAAGTTTAAGTATTGATTTTTGCAAATTATCGGCGTATTCTAAAATCGGGAGACCCAGGACTACGCGGTTTGTTCCTAGAAGTTACATTGGTCCCTTACGAGGTGTTCGTGCCTCCTACGGGGTCGTTTAGTAGCTGGTTTAGGTTTTCGCCCTTTAACGACCTATTTTTAAGTCTAACTGTTGATTTTTGCAAATTATTGTCATATTCTAAAACCGGGAGACCCGGGACTACGCGATCAGTTCCTACAAGTTACAATGGTCCCGTGCGAGGTGTTCGTGCCTCTTACGGGGTCGTTTAGGGGATGGTTTGAGTTTTCACCCTTTAACGGTTTGTTTTTAAGTTTAAGTGTTGATTTTTACAAATTATCGTCATATTCTCAAATCGAGAGACCCAGGACTACGCGGTCAGTTTCTACAAGTTACATTGCTCCCGTGCGAGGTCTTCGTGCCTCCTACGGGGTTGTTTGGTGGCTGGTTTGGGTTTTCACCCTTTAACGGCTTGTTTTTAAGTCTAAGTGTTATTTTTGCAAATTATATAAGTTTAAGTGTGATTTTCGCAAATTATCATCATATTCACAAATCGGAAGACCCAGGACTAGGCGGTCAGTTTCTACAAGTTACATTGCTCCCGTGCGAGGAGTTCGTGTCTCCTACGGGGTGGTTTGGGGGATGGTTTGGGTTTTCACTCTTTAACGGCTTATTTTTAAGTTTAAGTGTTGATTTTTGCAAATTATCGTCATATTCTCAAATCGGGAGACCCGGGACTATGCGGTCAATTCCTACAAGTTACATTGATCCCGTACGAGGTGTTCGTGCCTCTCACGGGGTCGTTTAGGGGCTGGTTTAGGTTTTCAACCTTTAACGGCTTGTTTTTAAGTTTAAGTGTGATTTCTACAAATTATCATCATATTCACAAACCGGGAGACTCGGGACTACGCGGTCAGTTCCTATAAGTTACATTGGTCCTGTGCGAGGTGTCCGTGCCTCTCACAGGGTCATTTAGGGGCTGGTTTAGGTTTTCAACCTTTAACGGCTTGTTTTTAAGTTTAAGTGTGATTTTTTCAAATTATAATGATATTCACAAACCGAGAGACCCGGGACTACGCGGTCAGTTCCTATAAGTTACATTAGTCCCGTGCGAGGTGTTCGTGCCTCCTACGGGGTCGTTTGGGGGCTGGTTTCAATTTTCACCCTTTAACGGCTTGTTTTTAAGTTTAAGTGTTGATTTTTGCAAATTATCGTCATATTCTCAAACCGGGAGACCCGTGACTACGCGGTCAGTTCCTAGAAGCTACATTGGTCCCGTGCGAGGTGTTTGTGCCTCTTACGGGTCCGTTTGGGGGTTGGTTTGGGTTTTCACCCTTTAACGGCTTGTTTTTAATTCTTAAGTGTCGATTTTTGCAAATTATCGCTGTATTCTCAAATCGGGAGACCCGAGACTACGCGGTCAGTTCCTACAAGTTACATTGGTCCCGTGCGAGGTGTTCGTGCCTCCTACGGGGTCGTTTGAGGGCTGGTTTGGATTTTCACCCTTTAACGGTAAAGTTTAAGTATTGATTTTTGCAAATTATCGGCGTATTCTAAAATCGGGAGACCCGAGACTTCGTGGTCTGTTCCTAGAACTTACATTGGTCCCTTACGAGGTGTTCGTGCCTCCTATGGGGTCGTTTAGTAGCTGGTTTAGGTTTTCACCCTTTAACGGCCTGTTTTTAAGTCTAAGTGTTGATTTTTGCAAATTATCGTCATATTCTAAAATTGAGATACTCGGGACTACGCGACCAGTTCGTACAAGTTACAGTGGTCCCGTGCGAGGTGTTCGTGCCTCTTACGGGGTCGTTTAGGGGATGGTTTGAGTTTTCACCCTTTAACGGCTTGTTTTTAAGTTTAAGTGTTGATTTTTGCAAATTATCGTCATATTCTCAAACCGGGAGACCCGGGACTACGCGATCAGTTCCTACAAGTTACATTGGTCCCGTGCGAGGTGTTCGTGCCTCCAACGGGGTTGTTTGGTGGCTGGTTTGGGTTTTCACCCTTTAACGGCTTGTTTTTAAGTCTAAGTGTGATTTTTGCAAATTATATAAGTTTAAGTGTGATTTTTGTAAATTATCATCATATTCACAAACCGGGAGCCCTAGGACTAGGCGGTCAGTTTCTATAAGTTACATTGGTCCCGTGCTAGGTGTTCGTGTCTCCTACGGGGTGGTTTGGGGGCTGGTTTGAGTTTTCACTCTTTAACGACTTATTTTTAAGTTTTACTATTGATTTTTGCAAATTATCGTCATATTGTCAGATCGGGAGACCCGGGACTATGCGGGAAGTTCCTACAAGTTACATTGGTCCCGTGCGAGGTGTTCGTGCCTCTCACGAGGTCGTTTGGGGGCTGGTTTAGGTTTTCAACCTTTAACGGCTTATTTTTAAGTTTAAGTGTGATTTTTGTAAATTATCATTATATTCACAAACCGGGAGACTCGGGACTACGCGATCAGTTCCTACAAGTTACATTGGTCCCGTGCGAGGTGTTCGTGCCTCTTAGAGGGTCATTTAGGGGCTGGTTTAGGTTTTCAACCTTTAACGGCTTATTTTTAAGTTTAAGTGTGATTTTTATAAATTATCATCATATTCACAAACCGACAGACCCGCGACTACGCGATCAGTTCCTATAAGTTACATTAGTCCCGTGCGAGGTGTTCGTGCCTCCTACGGGGTCGTTTGGGGGCTGGTTTGGGTTTTCACCCATTAACAGCTTGTTTTTAAGTTTAAGTGTTGATTTTTGCAAATTGTCGTCATATTCTCAAATCGGGAGACCCGTGACTACGCGGTCAGTTCCTAGAAGCTACATTGGTCCCGTGCGAGGTGTTTGTGCCTCTTACGGGTCCGTTTGGGGGCTGATTTGGGTTTTCACCCTTTAACGGCTTGTTTTTAATTCTTAAGTGTTGATTTTTGCAAATTATCGCCGTATTCTCAAATCGGGAGACCCGAGACTACGCGGTCAGTTCCTACAAGTTACATTGGTCCCGTGCGAGGTGTTCGTGCCGCTCAGAGGGTCATTTAGGGGCTGGTTTAGGTTTTCAACCTTTAACGGCTTATTTTTAAGTTTAAGTGTGATTTTTGCAAATTATCATCATATTCACAAACCGGGAGACCCGGGACTACGCGATCAGTCCCTATAAGTTACATTAGTCCCGTGCGAGGTGTTCGTGCCTCCTACGGGGTCGTTTGGGGGCTCGTTTGGGTTTTCACCCTTTAACATCTTGTTTTTAAGTTTAAGTATTGATTTTTGCAAATTGTCGTCATATACTCAAATCGGGAGACCCGTGACTACACGATCAGTTCCTAGAAGCTACATTGGTCCCGTGCGAGGTGTTTGTGCCTCTTACTGGTCCGTTTGGGGGCTGGTTTGGGTTTTCACCCTTTAACGACCTGTTTTTAATTATTAAGTGTCGATTTTTGCAAATTATCTCCGTATTCGCAAATCGGGAGACCCGAGACTACACGGTCAGTTCCTACAAGTTACATTGGTCCCGTGCGAGGTGTTCGTGCCTCTTATGGGGTCGTTTGGGAGCTGGTTTGTGTTTTCACCTTTTAACGGCTTGTTTTTATGTCTAAGTGTTATTTTTGAAAATTATCGTCAAATTCTCAAACTGGGAGACCCGGGACTACGCGGTCCGTTCCTACAAGTTATATTGGTCCCGTGCGAGGTGATCGTGCCTCCTACGGGGTCGTTTAGTGGCTGGTTTGGTTTTTCACCCTTTAACGGCTTATTTTGAAGTGTAAATGTGATTTTTGCAAATTATCGTCATATTCTCAAACCGGGAGACTCGGGACTACGTGGTCAGTTCCTACGATTTACATTGGTCCCGTGCGAGGTGTTCGTGCCTCCTACGGGGTCGTTTGGGAGCTAGTTTCGATTTTCACCCTTTAACGGCTTATTTTTAATTTTAAGTGTGATTTTTACAAATTATCATCATATTTACAAATCGGGAGACCCGAGACTACGCGGTCAGTTCCTACAAGTTACATTGGTCCCGTGCGAGGTGTTCGTGCCTCTTACGGGGTCGTTTGGGGGCTGGTTTGGGTTTTCACACTTTAACGGCTTGTTTTTAAGTCTAAGTGTGATTTTTATAAATTATCATCATATTCACAAACCGGGAGACCCGGGACTACGCGGTCAGTTCCTACAAGTTACATTGGTCCCGGGTGAGGAGTTCGTGCCTCCTACGGGGTCGTTTGGGGGATGGTTTGGGTTTTCACCCTTTAACGGCTTGTTTTTAACTCTAAGTATTGATTTTTGCAAATTATCATCATATTCTTAAACCGGGAGACCCGAGACTACGCAGTCAGTTCCTACAAGTTACATTGGTCCTGTGCGAGGCGTTCATGCCTCCTACGGGGTCATTTGGGGCTGGTTTGAAATTTCACCCTTTAATGGCTCGTTTTTACATTTAAGTGTTGATTTTTTCAAATTATTGTCATATTCTCAAACCGGGACACCCGTGACTATGCGGTGAGTTCCTAGAAGCTAGATTGGTCCCGTGCGAGTTGTTCGTGCCTCTTACGGTTCCGTTTGGGGGCTGGTTTGGGTTTTCACCCTTTAACAGCTTGTTTTTAAGTCTTAAGTGTTGATTTTTGCAAATTATCGTCATATTCTCAAACCGGGAGACCCGTGACTACGCGGTGAGTTCCTAGAAGCTACATTGGTCCCGTGCGAGGTGCTCATGCCTCTTACGGGTGCGTTAGTGGGAATGTTTGGGTTTTCACCCTTTAACGGCTTATTTTTAATTCTTAGGTGTCGATTTTTGCAAATTGTCAACGTATTCTCAAACCGGGAGACCCAAAACTACGCGGTCAGTTCCTACAAGCTACATTGGTCCCGTGCGGGTTGTTCGTGCCTCTTACGGGTCCGTTTGGGGGCTAGTTTGGGTTTTCACCCTTTAACGACTTGTTTTTAAGTCTTAAGTGTCGATTTTTGCAAATTATCATTGTATTCTCAAACTAGGAGACCCATCACTACGCGCTCAGTTTCTACAAGCTACATTTGTCCCGTGCGAGGTGTTCGTGCCTCTCACGGGGTCATTTGGGGGTTGGTTTAGGTTTTCAACCTTTAACAGCTTGTTTTTAAGTTTAAGTATGATTTTTGCAAATTATCATCATATTCACAAATCGGGAGACCCGAGACTACGCGATGAGTTCCTACAAGTTACATTAGTCCCGTGCGAGGTGTTCGTGCCTCCTACGGGGTCGTTGGCTAGTTTGGGTTTTCATCCTTTAACGGCTTGTTTTTAAGTTTAAGTGTTGATTTTTGCAAATTATCATCATATTCTCAAATCGGGAGACCCGTGAGTACGCGATCAGTTCCTATAAGCTACATTGGTCCCGTGCGAGGTGTTCGTGCCTCCTACGAGGTCGTTTGGGGGTTGGTTTGGGTTTTCACCCTTTAACGACTTATTTTTAAGTTTAAGTATGATTTTTGAAAATTTTCATCATATTCACAAAGCGGGAGACCCGGGACTACGCAGTCAGTTCCTACAAGTTACATTGATCCCGTGCGAGGTGTTCGTGCCTCCTACGGGGTCGTTTGGGGGCCAGTTTGGGTTTTCTCCCATTAACGGCCTGCTTATAAGTTTAAGTGTTGATTTTGCAAATTATTGTCATATTCTCAAACCGGGAGACCCGGGACTATGCTGTCAGTTCCTACAAGTTACATTGGTTCCGTGCGAGGTATTCGTGTCTCTTACGGGGTCATTTGGGGGGCGGTTTGGGTTTTCACCCTTTAACGGCCTGCTTTTAAGTCTAAGTGTTATATTTGCAAATTATCATCATATTCTCAAACCGAGAGACCCGGGACTACACGATCAGTTCCTACAAGTTACATTGGTCCCGTGCGAGGTGTTCGTGCCTCTTACGGGGTTGTTTGGGGGCTGGTTTGGGTTTTCACCCTTTAACGGCTTGTTTTTAAGTCTAAGTGTCGATTTTTGGAAATTGTCATCATATTCTCAAATCGGGAGACCCATGACTACGCGGTCAGTTCCTAGAAGCTACATTGGTCCCGTACGAGGTGTTTGTGCCTCTTACGGGTCCGTTTGGGGGCTGATTTGGGTTTTCACCCTTTAACGGCTTGTTTTTAATTCTTAAGTGTTGATGTTTGCAAATTATCGCCGTATTCTCAAATCGGGAGACCCGAGACTACGCGGTCAGTTCCTACAAGTTACATTGGTCCCGTGAGAGGTGTTCGTGCCTCTCAGAGGGTCATTTAGGGGCTGGTTTAGGTTTTTAACCTTTAACGGCTTATTTTTAAGTTTAAGTGTGATTTTTGCAAATTATCATCATAATCACAAACCGGGAGACCCGGGACTACGCGGTCAGTTCCTATAAGTTACATTAGTCCCGTGCGAGGTGTTCGTGCCTCCTACGGGGTCGTTTGGGGGCTGGTTTGGGTTTTCATCCTTTAACATCTTGTTTTTAAGTTTAAGTATTGATTTTTGCAAATTGTTGTCATATACTCAAATCGGGAGACCCGTTACTACACGGTCAGTTCCTAGAAGCTACATTGGTCCCGTGCGAGGTGTTTGTGCCTCTTACTGGTCCGTTTGGGGGCTGGTTTGGGTTTTCACCCTTTAACGACTTGTTTTTAATTCTTAAGTGTCGATTTTTGCAAATTATCGCCGTATTCACAAATCGGGAGACCCGAGACTACACGGTTAGTTCCTACAAGTTACATTGGTCCCGTGCGAGGTGTTCGTGCCTCTTATGGGGTCGTTTGGGAGCTGGTTTGTGTTTTCACCCTTTAACGGCTTGTTTTTATGTCTAAGTGTTATTTTTGCAAATTATCGTCAAATTTTCAAACTGGGAGGCCCGGGACTACGCGGTCCGTTCCTACAAGTTATATTGGTCCCGTGCGAGGTGATCGTGCCTCCTACGGGGTCGTTTAGTGGCTGGTTTGGGTTTTCACCCTTTAACGGCTTGTTTTTATGTCTTAAGTGTCGATTTTTTCAAATTATCATTGTGTTCTCAAACCAGGAGACTCGGGACTACGTGGTCAGTTCCTACGATTTACATTGGTCCCGTGCGAGGTGTTCGTGCCTCCTACGAGGTCGTTTGGGGGCTAGTTTCGATTTTCACCCTAACAGCTTATTTTTAAGTTTAAGTGTGATTTTTACAAATTATTATCATCTTTACAAATCGGGAGACCCGAGACTACGCGGTCAGTTCCTACAAGTTACATTGGTCCCGTGCGAGATGTTCGTGCCTCTTACGGGGTCGTTTGGGGGCTGGTTTGGGTTTTCACACTTTAACGGCTTGTTTTTAAGTCTAAGTGTGATTTTTGTAAATTATCATCATATTCACAAACCGGGAGACCCGGGACTACTTGGTCAGTTCCTACAAGTTACATTGGTCCCGGGTGAGGAGTTCGTGCCTCCTACGGGGTCGTTTGGGGGATGGTTTGGGTTTTCACCCTTTAACGGCTTGTTTTTGAGTCTCAGTGTTGATTTTTGCAAATTATCATCATATTCTTAAACCGGGAGACCCGGACTATGCGGTCAGTTCCTACAAGTTACATTGGTCTCGTGCGAGACGTTCATGCCTCCTACGGGGTCATTTGGGGCTGGTTTGAAATTTCACCCTTTAACGGCTCGTTTTTACGTTTAAGTGTTTATTTTTACAAATTATAGTTATATTCTCAAACCGGGACACCCGTGACTATGCGGTGAGTTCCTAGAAGCTACATTGGTCCCGTGCGAGTTGTTCGTGCCTCTTACGGGTCCGTTTGGGGGCTAGTTTGGGTTTTCACCCTTTAACAGCTTGTTTTTAAGTCTTAAGTGTTGATTTTTGCAAATTATCGTCATATTCTCAAACCGGGAGACCCGTGACTACGCGGTGATTTCCTAGAAGCTACATTGGTCCCGTGCGAGGTGCTCATGCCTCTTACGGGTGCGTTAGTGGGAATGTTTGGGTTTTCACCCTTTAACGGCTTGTTTTTAATTCTTAGGTGTCGATTTTTGCAAATTGTCAACGTATTCTCAAACCGGGAGACCCGAAACTACGCAGTCAGTTCCTACAAGCTACATTGGTCCCGTGCGGGTTGTTCGTGCCTTTACGGGTCCGTTTGGGGGCTAGTTTGGGTTTTCACCCTTTAACGGCTTGTTTTCAAGTCTTAAGTGTCGATTTTTGTAAATTATCATTGTATTCTCAAACTAGGAGACCCGTCACTACGCGCTCAGTTTCTACAAGCTACATTTGTCCCGTGCGAGGTGTTCGTGCCTCTCATGGGGTCATTTGGGGGTTGGTTTAGGTTTTCAACCTTTAACAGCTTGTTTTTAAGTTTAAGTGTGATTTTTTCAAATTATCATCATATTCACAAATCGGGAGACCCGAGACTACGCGATGAGTTCCTACAAGTTACATTAGTCCCGTGCGAGGTGTTCGTGCCTCCTACGGGGTCGTTTGGGGGCTGGTTTGGGTTTTCATCCTTTAACGACTTGTTTTTAAGTTTAAGTGTTAATTTTTGCAAATTATCATCATATTCTCAAACCGGGAGACCCGTGAGTACGCGATCAGTTCCTACAAGCTACATTGGTCCCGTGCGAGGTGTTCGTGCCTCCTACGAGGTCGTTTGGGGGCTGGTTTGGGTTTTCACCCTTTAACGGCTTGTTTTTAAGTTTAAGTATGATTTTTGAAAATTTTCATCATATTCACAAAGCGGGACACCCGGGACTACGCAGTCAGTTCCTACAAGTTACATTGATCCCGTGCGAGGTGTTCGTGCCTCCTACGGGGTCGTTTGGGGGCCAGTTTGGGTTTTCACCCATTAACGGCCTGCTTATAAGTTTAAGTGTTGATTTTGCAAATTATTGTCATATTCTCAAACCGGGAGACCCGGGACAATGCTGTCAGTTCCTACAAGTTACATTGGTTCCGTGCGAGGTATTCGTGTCTCTTACGGGGTCATTTGGGGGCCGGTTTGGGTTTTCACCCTTTAACGGCCTGCTTTTAAGTCTAAGTGTTATTTTTGCAAATTATCATCATATTCTCAAACCGAGAGACCCGGGACTACACGATCAGTTCCTACAAGTTACATTGGTCCCGTGCGAGGTGTTCGTGCTCTTACGGGGTTGTTTGGGGGCTGGTTTGGGTTTTCACCCTTTAACGGCTTATTTTTAAATTTAAGTGTTGATTTTTGCAAATTGTCGTCATATTCTCAAACCGGGAGATCCGTGACCACGCGGTCAGTTCCTAGAAGCTACATTGGTCCCGTACGAGGTGTTTGTGCCTCTTACGGGTCCGTTTGGGGGCTGATTTGGGTTTTCAACCTTTAACGGCTTGTTTTTAATTCTGAAGTGTTGATTTTTGCAAATTATCGCCGTATTCTCAAATCGGGAGACCCGAGACTACGCGGTCAGTTCCTACAAGTTACATTGGTCCCGTGCGAGGTGTTCGTGCCTCTTAGAGGGTCATTTAGGGGCTGGTTTAGGTTTTCAACCTTTAACGGCTTATTTTTAAGTTTAAGTGTGATTTTTGCAAATTATCATCATATTCACAAACCGGGAGACCCGGGACAACGCGGTCAGTTCCTATAAGTTACATTAGTCCCGTGCGAGGTGTTCGTTCCTCTACGGGGTTGTTTGGGGGCTGGTTTGGGTTTTCACCCTTTAACATCTTGTTTTTAAGTTTAAGTATTGATTTTTGCAAATTGTCGTCATATACTCAAATCGGGAGACCCGTGACTACACGGTCAGTTCCTAGAAGCTACATTGGTCCCGTGCGAGGTGTTTGTGCCTCTTACTGGTCCGTTTGGGGGCTGGTTTGGGTTTTAACCCTTTAACGACTTGTTTTTAATTCTTAAGTGTTGATTTTGGCAAATTATCGCCGTATTCACAAATTGGGAAACCCGAGACTACACGGTCAGTTCCTACAAGTTACATTGGTCCCGTGCGAGGTGTTCGTGCCTCTAATGGGGTCGTTTGGGAGCTAGTTTGTGTTTTCACCCTTTAACGGCTTGTTTTTATGTCTAAGTGTTATTTTTGCAAATTATCGTCAAATTCTCAAACTGGGAGACCCGAGACTACGCGGTCCGTTCCTACAAGTTATATTGGTCCCGTGCGAGGTGATCGTGCCTCCTACGGGGTTGTTTAGTGGCTGGTTTGGGTTTTCACCCTTTAACGGCTTGTTTTGAAGTGTAAATGTGATTTTTGCAAATTATCGTCATATTCTCAAACCGGGAGATTCGGGACTACGTGGTCAGTTCCTACGATTTACATTGGTCCCGTGCGAGGTGTTCGTGCCTCCTACGGGGTCGTTTGGGGGCTAGTGTCGATTTTCACCCTTTAACGGCTTATTTTTAAGTTTAAGTGCGATTTTTACAAATTATCATCATATTTACAAATCGGGAGACCCGAGACTACGCGGTCAGTTCCTACAAGTTACATTGGTCCCGTGCGAGGTGTTCGTGCCTCTTACGGGGCTGGTTTGGGTTTTCACACTTTAACGGCTTGTTTTTAAGTCTAAGTGTGATTTTTGTAAATTATCATCATATTCACAAACCGGGAGACCCGGGACTACTTGGTCAATTCCTACAAGTTACATTGGTCCCGGGTGAGGAGTTCGTGCCTCCTACGGGGTCGTTTGGGGGATGGTGTGGGTTTTCACCCTTTAACGGCTTGTTTTTACGTCTAAGTGTTGATTTTTGCAAATTATCATCATATTCTTAAACCGGGAGACCCGGGACTACGCGGTCAGTTCCCACAAGTTACATTGGTCCCGTGCGAGGCGTTCATGCCTCCTACGGGGTCATTTGGGGCTGGTTTGAAATTTCACCCTTTAACGGCTCGTTTTTACGTTTAAGTGTTGATTTTTGCAAATTATCATCATATTCTCAAATCGGGACACCCCGTGACTATGCGGTGAGCTCCTAGAAGCTACATTGGTCCCGTGCGAGTTGTTCGTGGCTCTTACGGGTACGTTTGGGGGCTGGTTTGGGTTTTCACCGTTTAACAGCTTGTTTTTAAGTCTTATGTGTTGATTTTTGCAAATTATCGTCATATTCTCAAATCGGGAGACCCGTGACTGCGCGGTGAGTTCCTAGAAGCTACATTGGTCCCGTGCGAGGTGCTCATGCCTCTTACGGGTGCGTTAGTGGGAATGTTTGGGTTTTCACCCTTTAACGTCTTGTTTTTAATTCTTAGGTGTCGATTTTTGCAAATTGTCAACGTGTTCTCAAACCGGGAGACCCAAAACTACGCGGTCAGTTCCTAAAAGCTACATTGGTCCCGTGCGGGTTGTTCGTGCCTCTTACGGGTCCGTTTGGGGGCTAGTTTGGGTTTTCACCCTTTAATGGCTTGTTTTTAAGTCTTAAGTGTCGATTTTTGCAAATTATCATTGTATTCTCAAACTAGGAGACCCGTCACTATGCGCTCAGTTTCTACAAGCTACATTTGTCCCGTGCGAGGTGTTCGTGCCTCTCACGGAGTCATTTGGGGGTTGGTTTAGGTTTTCAACCTTTAACAGCTTGTTTTTTAGTTTAAGTGTGCTTTTTGCAAATTATCATCATATTCACAAATCGGGAGACCCGAGACTACGCGATGAGTTCCTACAAGTTACATTAGTCCCGTGCGAGGTGTTCGTGCCTCCTACAGGGTCGTTTGGGGGCTGGTTTGGGTTTTCATCCTTTAACGGCTTGTTTTTAAGTTTAAGTGTTGATTTTTGCAAATTATCATCATATTCTCAAACCGGGAGACCCGTGAGTACGCGATCAGTTCCTATAAGCTACATTGGTCCCGTGCGAGGTGTTCGTGCCTCCTACGAGGTCGTTTGGAGGCTGGTTTGGGTTTTCACCCTTTAACGGCTTGTTTTTAAGTTTAAGTATGATTTTTGAAAATTTTCATCATATTCACAAAGCGGGAGACCCGGGACTACGCAGTCAGTTCCTACAAGTTACATTGATCCCGTGCGAGGTGTTCGTACCTCCTACGGGGTCGTTTAGGGGCCAGTTTGGGTTTTCACCCATTAACGGCCTGCTTGTAAGTTTAAGTGTTGATTTTGCAAATTATTGTCATATTCTCAAACCGGGAGACCCGGGACTATGCTGTCAGTTCCTATAAGTTACATTGGTTCCGTGCGACGTATTCGTGTCTCTTACGGGGTCATTTGGGGGCCGGTTTGGGTTTTCACCCTTTAACGGCCTGCTTTTAAGTCTAAGTGTTATTTTCGCAAATTATCATCATATTCTCAAACTAGGAGACCCGGGACTACACGATCAGTTCCTACAAGTTACATTGGTCCCGTGCGAGGTGTCCGTGCCTCTTACGGGGTTGTTTGGGGGCTGGTTTGGGTTTTCACCCTTTAACGGCTTGTTTTTAAGTCTAAGTGTTATTTTTACAAATTATCATCATATTCTCAAACCGGGAGACCTGGGACTTCGCGGTAAGTTCCTACAAGTTAATTGGTCCCGTGCGAGGTGTTCGTGCCTCCTACGGGGTCATTTAGTGGCTAGTTTAGGTTTTCACCCTTTAACGGCTTTTTTTAAGTTTAAGTGTTGATTTTTATAAATTATCGTTAAATTCTCAAACCGGGAGACTCGGGACTACGCGTTTAGTTCCTACAAGTTACATTGGTCCCGTGCGAGGTGTTCGTGCCTCCTACGGGGTCGAATTGGGGGTTGGTTTGGGTTTTCACCCTTTAACGACTTGTTTTTAAGTTTAAGTGTTGATTTTTGAAAATTATCGTCGTATTCTAAAACAGAGAGACCCAGGACTACGGGGTCAGTTCCTAGAAGTTACATTGGTCCCTTGCGAGGTGTTAGTGCCTCCTACGGGGTCGTTTGGGGGCTGGTTTGATTTTTCACCCTTTAACGACTTGTTTTTAAGTTAAGTGTTGATTTTTACAAATTATCGTCAAATTCTCAAATCGGGAGATTCGAAACTACGCGGTCAGTTCCTACAAGTTACAATGGTCCCCTGCGAGGTGTTCGTGCCTCCTACGGGTCGTTTGGGGGCTGGTTTGGATTTTCACCCTTTAACGGCAAAGTTTAAGTATTGATTTTTGCAAATTATTGGCGTATTCTAAAATCGGGAGACCCGGGACTTTGCGATCTATTCCTAGAAGTTACATTGGTCCCTTACGAGGTGTTCGTGCCTCCTACGGGGTCGTTTAGTAGTTGGTTTAGGTTTTCACCCTTTAACGGCTTGTTTTTAAGTCTAAGTGTTGATTTTTGCAAATTATCGTCATATTCTAAAACCAGGAGACCCGGGACTACGCGATCAGTTCCTACAAGTTACCATGGTCCCGTGCGAGGTGTTCGTGCCTCTTACGGGGTCGTTTAGGGGATGGTTTGAGTTTTAACCCTTTAACGGCTTGTTTTTAAGTTTAAGTGTTGATTTTTGCAAATTATTGTCATATTCTCAAATCGGGAGACCCGGAACTACGCAGTCAGTTCCTACAAGTTACATTGCTCCCGTACGAGGTGTTCGTGCCTCCTACGGGGTTGTTTGGTGGCTGGTTTGGGTTTTCACCCTTTAACGGCTTGTTTTTAAGTTTAAGTGTGATTTTTGCAAATTATATAAGTTTAAGTGTGATTTTTGCAAATTATCGTCATATTCACAAACCGGGAGACCCAGGACTAGGCGGTCAGTTTCTACAAGTTACATTGGTCCCGTGCTAGGTGTTCGTGTCTCCTACGGGGTGGTTTGGGGGCTGGTTTGGGTTTTCACTCTTTAACGGCTTGTTTTTAAGTTTAAGAGTTGATTTTTGCAAATTATCGTCATTTTCTCAAATCGGGAGACCCGGGACTATGCGGTCAGTTCCTACAAGTTACATTGGTCCCGTGCGAGGTGTTCGTGCCTCTCACGGGGTCGTTTGGGGGCTGGTTTAGGTTTTCAACCTTTAACGGCTTGTTTTTAAGTTTAATTGTGATTTTTGCAAATTATCATCATATTCACAAACCGGGAGACTCGGGACTACGTGGTCAGTTCCTACAAGTTACATTGGTCCCGTGCGAGGTGTTCGTGCCTCTCACAGGGTCATTTAGGGGTTGGTTTAGGTTTTCAACCTTTAACGGCTTGTTTTTAAGTTTAAGTGTGATTTTTGCAAATTATCATCATATTCACAAATCGGGAGACCCGGGACTACGCGGTCAGTTCCTACAAGTTACATTGGTCCCGGGTGAGGAGTTCGTGCCTCCTACGGGGTCGTTTGGGGGCTGGTTTGGGTTTTCACCCTTTAACGGCTTGTTTTTAAGTCTAAGTGCTAATTTTTACAAATTATCATCATATTCTTAAACCGGGAGACCCGGGACTACGCGGTCAGTTCCTACAAGTTACATTGGTCCCGTGCGAGGCGTTCATGCCTCCTACGGGGTCATTTGGGGCTAGTTTGGGATTTCACCCTTTAACGGCTCATTTTTAAGCTTAAGTGTTGATTTTTGCAAATTATCGTCATATTCTCAAACCGGGAGACCTGTGACTACGCGGTGAGTTCCTAGAAGCTACATTGGTCCCGTGCGAGGTGCTCATGCCTCTTACGGGTCCGTTTGGGAATGGTTTGGGTTTTCACCCTTTAACGTCTTGTTTTTAATTCTTAGGTGTCAATTTTTGCAAATTATCAACGTATTCTCAAACCGGGAGACCCGAGACTACGCGATCAGTTCTTACAAGCTACATTGGTCCCGTGCGAGTTGTTCGTGCCTCTTTCGGGTCCGTTTGGGGGCTGGTTTGGGTTTTCACCCTTTAACGACTTGTTTTTATGTCTTAAGTATCGATTTTTTCAAATTATCATTGTGTTCTCAAACCAGGAGACCCGTCACTACGCGGTCAGTTCCTACAAGCTGCATTTGTCCCGTGCAAGGTGTTCGTGCCTCTCACGGGGTCGTTTGGGGGCTGGTTTAGGTTTTCAACCTTTAACAGTTTGTTTTTAAGTTTAAAAGTGATTTTTGCAAATTATCATCATATTCACAAATCGGGAGACCCGAGACTACGCGATCAGTTCCTACAAGTTACATTAGTCCCGTGCAAGGTGTTCGTGCCTCCTACGGGGTCGTTTGAGGGCTGGTTTGGGTTTTCATCCTTTAACGGCTTGTTTTTAAGTTGAAGTGTTGATTTTTGAAAATTATCATCATATTCTCAAACTGGAAGACCCGTGACTACGCGATCAGTTCCTATAATCTACATTTGTCCCGTGCGAGGTGTTCGTGCCTCTTGTGGGTCCGTTTGGGGGTTGGTTTGGGTTTTCACCTTTTAACGACTTGTTTTTAAGTTTAAGTATGATTTTTGAAAATTTTCATCATATTCACAAACCGGGAGATCCGGGACTACGCAGTCAGTTCCTACAAGTTACATTGATCCCGTGCGAGGTGTTCGTGCCTCCTACGGGGTCGTTTGGGTGCCAGTTTGGGTTTTCACCCATTAACTGCCTGCTTATAAGTTTAAGTGTTGATTTTGCAAATTATTGTCATATTCTCAAACCGGGAGACCCGGGACTACGCTATCAGTTCCTACAAGTTACATTAGTTCCGTGCGAGGTGTTCGTGCCTCTCACGAGGTCCTTTGGCGGCCGATTTGGGTTTTCACCCTTTAACGGCCTGCTTTTAAGTCTAAGTGTTATTTCTGCAAATTATCGTCATATTCTCAAATCGGGAGACCCCGGGACTACACGATCAGTTCCTACAAGTTACATTGGTCCCGTGCGAGGTGTTCGTGCCTCTTACGGGGTTGTTTGGGGGCTAGTTTGGGTTTTCACCCTTTAACGGCTTGTTTTTAAGTATAAGTGTTATTTTTGCAAATTATCGTCATATTCTCAAACCGGGAGACCCGGGACTACGCAGTAAGTTCCTACAAGTTACATTGGTCCAGTGTGAGGTGTTCGTGCCTCCTACGGGGTCGTTTAGTGGCTAGTTTAGGTTTTCACCCATTAACGACTTATTTTTAAGTTTAAGTGTTGATTTTTACAAATTATCGTTAAATTCTCAAACCGAGATACCCGGGACTACGCGGTTAGTTCCTACAAGTTACATTGGTCCCGTGCGAGCTGTTCGTGCCTCCTACGGGGTCGTTTTGGGGGTTGGTTTGGGTTTTCACCCTTTAACGACTTGTTTTTAAGTTTAAGTGTTAATTTTTGAAAATTATCGTCGTATTCTAAAACAGGGAGACCCGGGACTACGGGGTCAGTTCCTAGAAGTTACATTGGTCCCTTGCGAGGTATTCGTGCCTCCTACGGGGTCGTTTGGGGGCTGGTTTGAGTTTTCACCCTTTAATGACTTATTTTTAAGTTAAGTGTTGATTTTTGCAAATTATCGTCATATTCTCAAATCGGGAGATCCGGAACTCCGCGGTCAGTTCCTACAAGTTACATTGGTCTCGTGTGAGGTGTCTGTGCCACTTACGGGGTCCTTTGGGGGCTGGTTTGGGTTTTCACCCTTTAACGGCTTGTTTTTAAGTTTAAGTGTTTATTTTTGCAAATTATCATCATATTCTCAAACCGAGAGACCCGTGACTACGCGATGAGTTCCTATAAGCTACATTGATCCCGTGCGAGGTGCTCATGCCTCTTACGGGTCCGTTTGGGGATGGTTTGGGTTTTCACCCTTTAACGGCTTGTTTTTAATTCTTAGGTGTCAATTTTTACAAATTATCAACGTATTCTCAAACCGGGAGACCCGAGACTACGCGGTCAGTTCCTACAAGCTACATTGGTCCCGTGCGAGTTGTTCGTGCCTCTTACGGGTCCGTTTGGGGGCTGGTTTGGGTTTTCACCCTTTAACAACTTGTTTTTAAGTCTTAAGTGTTGATTTTTTCAAATTATCGTTGTATCCTCAAACCAGGAGACCCGTCACTACGCGGTCAGTTCCTACAAGCTACATTTGTCCCATGCGAGGTGTTCGTGCCTCTCACGGGGTCGTTTGGGGGTTGGTTTAGGTTTTCAACCTTTAACAGCTTGTTTTTAAGTTTAAGTGTGATTTTTGCAAATTATCATCATATTCACAAACCGGGAGACCCGAGACTACGCGATCAGTTCCTACAAGTTACATTAGTCCCGTGCGAGGTGTCCGTGCCTCCTACGGGGTCGTTTGGGGGTAGTTTGGGTTTTCATCCTTTAACGATTTATTTTTAAGTTTAAGTGTTGATTTTTGCAAATTATCATCATATTCTCAAACTGGGAGACCCGTGACTACGCGATCAGTTCCTATAAGCTACATTGGTCCCGTGCGAGGTGTTCGTGCCTCTTATGGGTCCGTTTGGGGGCTGGTTTCGGTTTTCACCCTTTAACGGCTTGTTTTTAAGTCTTAAGTGTCGATTTTTGCAAATTATCACCGTATTCTCAAATCGGGAGACCCATCACTACGTGATCAGTTCCTACAAGCTACATTGGTCCCTTGCGAGGTGTTCGTGCCTCTTACGGGTCCGTTTGGGGACTGGTTTGGGTTTTCACCCTTTAACGGCTTGTTTTTAAGTCTAAGTGTCGATTTTTACAAATTATCGTCGTATTCTCAAACCGGGAGACCCGCGACTATGCGGTCAGTTCCTACAAGTTACATTGGTCCCGTGCGAGGTGTTCGTGCCTCCTACGGGGACGTTTGGTGGCTAGTTTAGGTTTTCACCCTTTAACGGCCTTCTTTTAAGTTAAGTGTTGATTTTTGCAAATTATCGTCGTAGTTTCAAATCGGGAGACCCGTGACTACACGGTCAGTTCCTACAAGCTACATTAGTCTCGTGCGAGGTGTTCATGCCTCTTACGGGTCCGTTTGGGGGTTGGTTTGGATTTTCACCCTTTTACGACTTATTTTTAAGTCTAAGTATTGATTTTTGCAAATTATCGTCATATTCTCAAACCGGGAGACCGGCGAGTACGCGTTCAGTTTGTACAAGTTACATTAGTCCCGTGCGAGGTGTTAGTGCCTCTTACGGGGCCGTTTGGGGGCTGGTTTTGGTTTTCATCCTCTAACAGTATGTTTTTAATCAATTTAGAACGTTTATTGATTTTAGAAAATTTTGACATAGTTTTGTTTGTTTATTCATTAAATCCAACCCTTTTTAACATTTGAAATAAACTCAACAGCAGCAGCAAATTCCAAAGCAAACCATCAGCAAATCCCCTCCACCAATTTAACTAAATAAGCTCATAAAGTTAGTCATTTTACGTTTGGCTACTTGTCGCTATTTCAGACCATTTTTTTATTTAATGCTACTATAAATGTTAAGGGAATTTGAGACTTTGAGACTAACCATATTTCATTTGCATTTTGATAGCCACCCGATGAACTCTTCGTGCCATGACTTCTTGAAAGTATCCCATTTTGGTCCAACAATGTCTGCAAATTCTCAAATCTTCTATTCTGAGCGGCATTTAGTTGTTCATGAGACGATATCTTATCTTTCAAGTTTCTCAGCTCTTCATTATGAGACCGAGGTTGTGCTATGGCTGTTGAAGTGTCAGAAGACTTATATTAGAATGTTTGTCTTATAAAATACAAAAAGGATAAAAGGGGGAAAGAATTGAAACATACATGTGTATCCTTGCACTTATCATTCATCAAATCACCCTTTCTCTTACTCCAATGAGATGTCTTGAAGAATTCCACGATGCTAGGTTTCACATCAGTTTCACGCTCCTGAATTCAAAATCAATGAATGAAAGAATATAACCATACTAGTTAATGATGCGGGTAAAACATGTCTAATATGCACAATGTCAAGAATATTATTGTGACACATAAATTGAAATCAAATTTAGCAAGGGTAAAATAAATTTGATAACTATATAACAAATTGTGCTTCGGCAAGATAAAAGATTTGGTGTCAATCCCAAGCTTCTTGAGACTAAAATATTTTAGGCCATTTTTTTTATTTAATGTTGCAACATTTAAAGAAAATTTGAGACTTTGAGACTAACCAGATTTCATTTGTATTTTGATAGCCACCCGAGATACTCTTAACGAACCAATCCCATATATCAACTACATTAAACTCTCTAAACCTAACATATAAAAAGTAAAATAAAGCACAGAGTATACCTGATAGGAACCATAGTTTAGAGAATCTAAGAGTGAGAAACATAAAAAACAGTTCATTCATATGAGAGATCTAAAACACCAAAAGGATTCAAATGATTTAGTAGTGGATATAAGTATGGAAAATAAGTACAAAAATGATTCAAGAACGCTAGACAACACACAAACAAATTGACAAATTCATGGGTTATTTCCAACATATATACATCGTATACACCTAACAAACATACACAAACATATATTCATGAGTTAGTTTCAACAAAAGCGCAAAAAATTCAAGAACCCTAGGTTAATTCAAATACAAAAAAAAATTGAGAAATTTATGGGTTATTTCCAACATACAAACATCATATAAAGATAAAAAAAAACACCACACAGTATTTTCTAGACGATCTGGTAGGAGGGAAACTCGAGATGTTTTGAAGGATCGAAGATTGCATCTTCTAGAATTCGTTAACTATTTTTGTGTACTTTATTGAGTTAGTTTGAGAAGAGGCATGTCACATCGCTTCCTAATTTTATAGTCTTTGTGGGGGATTTACGAAGAGCCTCATATCTCTATTGGTGTTGGTATACTCCCGTGTATCGATTTCGCTTCCTTAGCGATTGATTCCTATAAAAGCATTTATTTATAAAAAAAATGAGAGAAGGTTGCCTCAAGGCAATCAGAATTTCTTGCCCAAAATGGGAACCATTCAACTAATAATGTGTTTCATCATGAGATGGTATATTAGCAAACTTGTGAATAAATTACACCGGAAATTGAGAGCAATTGAAAGTAATGCATACAAACTACTTCTGTGTTTCTTCCTCAAATTTCAATAACCCTTTTAACTGGATTACTGTTTTTAAGTGTGATTTAAGGGATCACACGATCTATATCTATTTGAAAATCTTATATAAGCATCTTTTTTATTCTAATGACCATTGATTAAGCGCGAAAAGTAGCGCGTGTAAAGACTCTAATCGTTGTTTTCGTTTCGCCAACTCAATACAAAAACCTAAGTTACAACTACACTTGCGGGGCAAGTAGAGCGGTAAGTCGGGTATCGAGAATCCACAGGGACAAGTTGTTAGAATTTATAAGGTTTAATATTCCAAAATAAAAGTGTAAAAGGTGAACTACAAACTAAAAGAAAAGATGCATGAAAGGGAAAGATTAATCTAGGCGAGGGAAATTAAACTAAATTAATAAAGAGAATAAAAACTATAGGTTGCGTCGAATATCCCTCACCCGAGTTAATTAGTATAAAATTGTTACATGGGTCGACGAGTTATTAAGGTTGCGTCTCGTTTCGACAGTTAAGTAAATCAAGAGTTGTCACACCCCTAAATTTGCATAAAAGCCTAATACGATTTTGGTGTCAACAAATACCCCGAAAATTACGCACGCAAGGTCGTAAGCACGGAACATACATGATATGCCCTGTCAAATCTCCTAGGCGTAATAACTAGGACAACACACTCGAAATAGACCCGTAAAATCCATCACCAAAGCAAAGCAACGCGTCAACCCGAGTGAGTTCAATTCAAACACAACCTAATTTAAGTTACCTAGAAAGCATGTTAAAAACGCGATAAATGGAAAGCGGTAAATAAACGCGGTAAAATTACACTACAAAGCAAGTAATCAAAGCATGTAAATAAAGCATGTAAACCTAAATTAGAAAGCTTGTAAATTAACTAGAAAGCAAGAAATGAAGAAATACAAACTATATTAATGGAGAGGATGATGAATAGTCAACATTCAAGCCCAAAAGTGTGTCAATCCAAGAAGAAATGAAGAAGAACTAAGAAAATCACCCAAACCCTAACTATTCTATCTTCTAAAACTCTCTAAAAACGTTCAGTTATGTTTATTACATCAACATTGGCTTATATACCAAGTGGGAATTAAATTAGAAAAGAAAAGAGAAAAGAAAAGCAAAATATCTGCTGAAAAGTAGGGGGTCGATCGATCTACCATTTGGTCGATCGATCGACCATATAAGACGGGGAAAAAATGGGAAGGGTCGATCGATCGATCAAGCAGGCGCAGACTGCATTTTCCCCTGTTTTGGCTTGCATTTCTTCTCCGCTAAAATCGCCGTAACTTCTTCGTTATGAATCGGAGTCGCGCACCGTTTGCGGCCACGCGAAGCTTGAGAGGAGGGCTACAACTTCTATGAAGATGTTGGGCCAGGTGCCCAATCTGTAAAATGACTAAAATGCCCTTGAACGTGCGATTGTGTACGGGAATCGAGCGGAACGCGTCCGAACTTCATACTTAGTACCTAAATACCTACAAAAGCTCAATTATACCTCATATAGCATGTTAACAATATAAACCGAGGTTGTCTGGTTAACGGGCTTAAATATAGAGATTAAGGCACCCGAGGGGGCTAAAATGCGTAGGTTCGGAGGATGAAATACGCGATATTTGCGTATTATCACACCCCCTAACTTACACATTGCTAGTCCCTAGCAATGAAATAGGATGCAACAAGAACAACAAGTAAACCAAAAACAGGAGATAGTATAAAAGTATGGTATAAAAGCAAAAGGCCACTTTCGCGGGCGATTCGATTGCATTTAGCGTATGCAATAAGCCGTTAAATCCCTAGGTTACCCTAGTGGACGAGTGTCGTCTCGTGAGGGTTTTCAGAGATGGTACCCACAAACATCACATGGTTTCCTCAAAATATGCCCAATCCAACATGCGACAAGCCCAACAAAAGCAAAAAGGATTTCATACGCATTATTAGCAAAGTGAATGAATTCACACAAAAGTCCAAATCATTAACATTATAGAATGCACCTCATAGAATTGAAACCTTAAAATGTGGGAGGGGAGTGAGCACATGCAAAGTGTGATTTGGCGAAAAACTTATATAAACCGGATAAACATTAAAGCAAGCATATATTCAATCCTCACGGGCATTACACTCATCAAGTGACTTCACTCGAAACAGGGAGGTAACACACGGGACATGTGGGATAAAGAGTAAATGTAAATGGAAACTAGGCCACACACATGTCACAGATGAAGAACGCTATATATAAACTGAAAAACTGTAATCTCAATGAAAGGATACCACTCACTAAAAAAGGCAAAATGCATTTTCACAGATTATCACAACTATTATGACTTTTAAATTACATGCACCTAAGATCACATAGAACTTTAATTGGGTTATAATGTAGGTATGGCTAGGGTATAAAATGAAGGGTATGTATATACGGATTCAAAGTGTTCGGAATGAAAATTCGGGATAATGGGATAATGCGGGCAATATCAAAATTGGAAAACAAGTTCCAAAAAGGCATTAGATATATCATCGGGGAGAGTAATCAAAGCTTATTGAACTATATACAACATATACAAACTTCTCTTTCCTTTTCTTTTCTTCTTTTTCTCATTTTCTCTTTTGTTTTCTTTTGCTTTTTGCTTTCTCTTTTTCTTCACTTTTTTCACTACTTTCTTTTCTTTACTTATCAAACTCTCATATGCCTAAATTGCAACCGACATCATAACAACATCATTTAATCCCAAGTAACAATCCAAACAAAGGTGTGGAAAGTGTTTGTATGGTATAAAACTCCAATTTAGAGTTGGTTATGGGATTGGGGTTATGAAACTAAAGGCTATATTTAGGCTCAACGGGGTTAACGAGGGTAAATATATAAGGGTGAGGTTAAGGCTAATATGGGTGATATAACAAAGAGGGCCTATGATCATTTCACAAAGTTTACGCAATTCTCGAATCAAAACAAAATATGAAAATCATGATCAAGTAACACATTTCAAGTATGAACTCAATTAATGAATGGTCAAATGAAAGAATAGTGAGATTAACAACGAATTCAACGTTTTCAATGAGAAAAGAATAGTGTATACACTCACAAACGACGAAAGGTACAAAGATTACTCGGTGTAAGTATATACAATGCAACAAAAGATTACCGAGTTATAAAAATCTTAAACCAAATCAATATAACAATAAAAATGCATGTGCTCATGGGATTAAAGTTTAATTCATGAAGTTATTCATAATATCAATAAGTGAGACTAAAGTCTAATAACTTCTAAAATCGAGAACATTCATCATTGGGTTGTCAATTGGATCGGGCAATTATTGAAATTTATCATCGGAAACAAAGGCAAAATGGCCAATAAAGGAGAAAAAAGAAAGAAAATCTTTTTGAAATTTTCAAATTTTCTAAGAAAAGCATACTAAGTAACTAGCATGTGAGCAAAACATGGACTAACATGTGAAATGGATAGAATATCCCACACCCCCTAACTTAAAACTTGACATTGTCCTCAATGTAAATTAAGAACCAAGTTAAGAGAGGAAAAGAGCGATATTACCCAAAAGTGGAGCGATCCCCATAAGAACAAGTCCAAAGAATCTACAAAACAAGTTAGTACCGAGCATAGCAAAAACAAATAATGAAAAGTTAACTAATTACACTAAACTAAATTGAAAAGGAAAGTAAAAAATAAAAAGAAAGAATAAAAAGCTAACTATATACAACCTACTATTTAGGCTCCACACTAACTATACACTAGAAGTCTAAATAGCTGAGGGTCCACCATAAGAACGATTTGACTTTGGAGGATAACCGGTGTACCCTCACATACAAGCATGCCTTCCGAAAAATATGAATTCCGTTTTAACAACGGAAGGCATGTGTAAGGCGAAAGAAATGAACCATCGCCAATTAAAAGTTTTGGTGGGACGATGGGGGGTTTGGATTGCACGGGTGACAAAAACAAGTGGGGACCGAGAAAAGCCGAATATCCTCCAAAGGATTTTGAAGTTGGAATGGGAGGCGGCGCACACAAAGGCAAAGATGCGATCGTGGAGGGCGACTCGAGCAAGTACTCCTCATCGGCGATAGGGTTTACAACATTAAAGTTCGAAACCGAATCATCGGGTACTTGTTCCGGTGGGATAATAGAGAATGAAAACGGGGATGAAAGAAATTCAAACTCATCAGATGAATCATCATCGAATGAAGTTGGAATTTCAAAGGAAATAATATCATTTTCAATGAAATGTTCTTCTTTGGGGGCCAAAGAAGAAATCATTTCATTGCAAATAGATATTACGTCATTTTCATCCTCACTTTAAATATCTATTACGAGATGGGCAAAGTCTAGAATGGCTTGTTCCAAAGTAGGTACAAGTACCTCATTTGGTTCAAAACATTCCTCGACTTCAAAAGTCTCGGAAGCAAAATCGTCGTCGGACTCAAATAATAAATCCAACTCATGTTCCCACGAACGATTTTCTTCCCGATAACGAGTTTCAATTTTCTCATTCTCATGCATACGCAAACTCTCACCGAATGTCATGGGTCGAGGTGCGGATGCATGAAAATGGGAACTTTGAAAATTACCATCGGACTTAAACGAAAACTCATTATTATAGGAATTTTAAAAACTATTCGAATTCGTTTCAAAATTCCTATTATAAGGAGGTAAAGGCCCAAAATCATTATCATCATCATAAAAATTCCAATAACCTAAATTTTGACTTTCGTTATACTCGTCCAAAGTCATATTTGAATTTGTTACACTTTGGGATTCTAAGTATTCACCGAAAGTCACAGGTTTGCGAGAATTTTGAGAATTATGGCAAGGATTACCGAAAGAATTGGAATAAGACATGCTTACCCCAAAAATGGCTCAAGTGGCGAATTCCACAAAGTAAGTGCGCGCGGGAAAGATTCAAGCGTTTCTAAGTGCTCAAATGTGGAAGTCCTGCAAAATATTAGCAAATAATACAAATAGAAAGAAAATACTATGAAATACTAAATCAAATAAAGTCTAAAACAAACTAGTCCCCGGCAACGGCGCCATTTTGATTAAGCGCGAAAAGTAGCGCGTGTAAAGACGCTAATCGTTGTTTTCGTTTCGCCAACTCAATACAAAAACCTAAGTTACAACTACACTTGCGGGGCAAGTAGAGCGGTAAGTCGGGTATCGAGAATCCACAGGGACAAGTTGTTTGAATTTATAAGGTTTAATATTCCAAAATAAAAGTGTAAAAGGTGAACTACAAACTAAAAGAAAAGATGCATGAAAGGGAAAGATTAATCTAGGCGAGGGAAATTAAACTAAATTAATAAAGAGAATAAAAACTATAGGTTGCGTCGAATATCCCTCACCCGAGTTAATTAGTATAAAATGGTTACATGGGTCGACGAGTTATTAAGGTTGCGTCTCGTTTCGACAGTTAAGTAAATCAAGAGTTGTCACACCCCTAAATTTGCATAAAAGCCTAATACGATTTTGGTGTCAACAAATACCCCGAAAATTACGCACGCAAGGTCGTAAGCACGGAACATACATGATATGCCCTGTCAAATCTCCTAGGCGTAATAACTAGGACAACACACTCGAAATAGACCCGTAAACTCCATCACCAAAGCAAAGCAACGCGTCAACCCGAGTGAGTTCAATTCAAACACAACCTAATTTAAGAGAAAGCATGTTAAAAACGCGATAAATGGAAAGCGGTAAATAAATGCGGTAAAATTACACTACAAAGCAAGTAATAAAAGCATGTAAATAAAGCATGTAAACCTAAATTAGAAAGCTTGTAAATTAACTAGAAAGCAAGAAATGAAGAAATACAAACTATATTAATGGAGAGGATGATGATTAGTCAACATTCAAGCCCAAAAGTGTGTCAATCCAAGAAGAAATGAAGAAGAACTAAGCAAATCACCCAAACCCTAACTATTCTATCTTCTAAAACTCTCTAAAAACGTTCACTTATGTTTATTACATCAACATTGGCTTATATACCAAGTGGGAATTAAATTAGAAAAGAAAAGAGAAAAGAAAAGCAAAATATCTGCTGAAAAACAGGGGGTCAATCGATCTACCATTTGGTCGATCGATCGACCATATAAGACGGGGCAAAAATGGGAAGGGTCGATCGATCTACCATTTGGTCGATCGATCGATCAAGCAGGGGCAGACTGCATTTTCCCCTGTTTTGGCTTGCATTTTTTCTCCGCTAAAATCGCCGTAACTTCTTCGTTATGAATCGGAGTCGCATACCGTTTGCGGCCACGCGAAGCTTGCGAGGAGGGCTACAACTTCTATGAAGATGTTGGGCCAGGTGCCCAATCTGTAAAATGACTAAAATGCCCTTGAACGTGCGATTGTGTACGGGAATCGAGCGGAACGCGTCCGAACTTCATACTTAGTACCTAAATACCTACAAAAGCCCAATTATACCTCATATAGCATGTTAACAATATAAACCGAGGTTGTCTGGTTAACAGGCTTAAATATAGAGATTAAGGCACCCGAGGGGGCTAAAATGCGTAGGTTCGGAGGATGAAATACGCGATATTTGCGTAT
The DNA here is from genome assembly GCA_949130495.1 of Sambucus nigra. Classification (NCBI taxonomy): domain Eukaryota; kingdom Viridiplantae; phylum Streptophyta; class Magnoliopsida; order Dipsacales; family Adoxaceae; genus Sambucus; species Sambucus nigra. Next base: position 38,939,941 of record OX422214.1, on the reverse strand, counting down.
TATCAACCATTAACCAATCAATGATTACTGTACTCACTAAAAAACATAATTTTTTATTCAATATCTGTTTTGATTGTATTTATGACTATTAGTATATGAGCATATATCCAAGTTAATTATCAGAAAGGGGAGGAAAACAAACTCAAATTCGTTGAATTCACCACGATTTATAATTTTATTACTACATGATAGTGAAATTACAATTCTTAATCAAGGGATTTAGGCAAGATGGCATTCGGATGAACTAATAGAAATGCAAATACAAAGAGGCTATTCAATGCAATAAAACACTGAAATTACCGGATTATTATATTACTAACTAGTTACCACTGAATTCCATACTAATTAACCATGATTTGTAATAATTGATAACAAGAATAATAGTATTTAGCCCTCCATGTTTATGATACCAAATTTCGTATCCTATTAAATTTATGAAAAGATGAAATCAAACCCTAATAATGCAATATTATACAACAATCGCAAACTACAAACATGTTCAATGTTTCTTTTGCGTATAATGATATACACATACCAAAAATAGTTTCTTACTCATATTAAGAAATCCCTGGAATTCAACCGTCAGCCCCGAAACCGCCACTACGCCCAGCACCAGCACCGGATCCCTCTAACCCGAAACTGCCACCCCGGATCCCTCTAACCCGCAACCTCCACCACCGCCAACCCCGAACCGCCACCAATGCTTATGTTGATCAGACCTAGAGGAGGAAGGGGACATATTAAAGAGTGTGACAAAGCAGTTGCTGTGACGGGCAGATAGAAAACCCGATCGGAAGGTGGTGGCTTGACCAGAATGAGAGAGCAAAGTGATGGTGGTGGCCATCCCCGAACCTTCTTTACCAAGGTGAGATAGAGAGAGAGCGGGAGACTAGAAAGAGAGAGCAAAGTGAGCGGGAGAGAAAACAAATTGTGAGGGGTATTATTTTTTTAGGGCTTTTATATTTTAGTTAAACTGTGCCAGATTTTTAATATCAGGGTGTGCCAATTTTTAATATCAGGGGTGAACCCGGGCGCAACGGTAAGGTTGCCCCGCTGTGACCTGGAGGTCACGGGTTCGAGTCACGAAAACAGTCTCTCTGCGTATGCAGGGGTAAGACTGCGTACATCCAACCCCCCCAGTACCCCGCAGTGGCGGGAGCCTCGTGCACTGGGTTTGCCCTTTTTATATTTTAGTTAATTGTACTCAATTTTGGCACACTTTAAAACAGTGCCAAATTTTGGCACTGTTTTAAAGTGTGCCAGATTTTCATTAAACCGTGCTAGAATCTGGCAAAGTTTTAAACTGTGCCAGATTTTTAATATCAGGGTGTGCCAATTTGTTATTTTTGGTGTAGTGTAAGGCCGTAATGCCCAAACCTGCAACAATCAGATCCCTGAAATTTTACTTCTTCGCCAATAACCAAAACTACCAATTTTATGAAACCCCCGTTCCTGACACCGGCCGATAACCTTGATAATCACCCACCTCAGTAAACGTTTTGTGGAAAGAGGCAAGAACCAGTGACTAGAACTCGAGGCTGAAAATTTTTCATTCTTCTAATCAAAAATCCAAATTAGCACGATGTGGTAATGGTAACATATCTTTTCATAACATCTCGACACATATTTTGATTTGACTCTGGATCAATACACTCTTTCATTAACAATGCCTTCATGACTCTATTACAATTATCTACTAGTCCCTTAGCATATCCATTAACCATAGGAATGCCAACTGGAGAAATCATTGTCACTACTAGAGTTTGTAAACAAAACATTATGCGGATCGGGATAAGAATTTTGAAAGTAGATAAAATAGTCTTAGACCTGAAGGAGTTCGACTTGATTATAGGAATGGGAATTTTATCACCCAACTTTTCTCACATTAACTGCCATGAAAAGATAGTAAGGTTCAAAAGACCTCATCAAACCCCATTTTACTTTCAAGGAAAGAGTCACTTCAAGTCAATACTCTCACAACTTCATGAAAAACGATGTACATCTCCTCCTACTATCTTAGATAATTACGAGGATGTATTTTTGAAAGAATTACCTGGACTACCCCCCAAACGAGAACTTAAAATTGTTGTCAAATTATTACCTAATACCTCCCCCATTTTGATACATCCTTACCGTATTGATATTGTTTAGTGAGTCTCGCAGTGGTATATCTCTTTTATAGAAAGTCCCAAAGAGATTTGGCAGTAGTAAATTTGCCAAATTGGAGGCTAGTTGAGGGTGAACAGGAATTACTGAACGATGTGATTACCTGATGATTTTCGCACTCCCACTCAAGACGATCTTCAAACTTATCGTGAGATTCCTAGTAGTATGTGCGGGTTCAGTGACACTTCCTGTAATATAACACCATATTTTTCGTCCCTTGAGAAAACTCAACATTGCCTGAAACTGAGGATAATAAATTTCTATAATTAACCTCAAGTGTAAAAGATTTTCTACCTCTTCTTCGATGGCCTAACTAGATAACCTGGTAGATATGAGGGTTGAGGAACTCCTTCTCTAGGGGTCAACATCTAAATTGTAGCAAAACACGGGGTCAATGTCTGACATGTCTTCGTGGCTACATGCGAATATCGTTTTTCTCTCCATCAAGATTTATATCAGCATCAATTGGAATGGTGGCATTTGTGAGGACTTAATCTTCACCGCTCTCCATAGTTTGTCTTTGTCCAGAACTGTTATTTCCTCTTTAGATGTGAGATAGTAACAGAAGCTGGCAGCTGCCTGATTCCCTCGAACTTCTCCCACCCTGTAGTCTGTTGGAACTTTATGACCTAGTGGTAGGTAGGTCAAGAGAACTTCTTTTTACATTTTGATGTTGGTCTTTTACCTATTGAATGTAAAAAATAATACACTTACTTTTTCACTATTGCTTTCAGAATCATAAGTGATCACCGAGTCACTCTTTCGCGGATCAAACTCAACATTCGGTAATTCAACATGACTTCGAAGTCATCTTTCAACTTTGTTAGAGACCAAGACGGTAACCCCACCGGTACTACCCTACATTAAAACCATGAGGCCGAGTGCTCCGGGATTAGGATGTTTGGGAGTCTTCGCTTGTGAGTGAGTACCAAGAAGTCAGTGATTGCAGGCTTCTTTCCCATATGCCTACTAGGAAAATCTCTTGCGTATGAGGCTGTCGGTTCTATACAGACTATAATTTTTTCCCCATACATACATTGCTAGATTTTACTCTTTTGAATCACTCTCATTGGATAAGGATTTCAAAACTAAAAAGCAAAGGCAAAACTAGGAGATGATTGTGAGGGGCGCCAGCCTATCTCAAGAAAAAAAACAGGGTTAATTTTTTAAAATTTTAAATTCAGCCCACCCCTAATATTTTAAAGTGTAAGGTAATATTTTATAAGGGTTTTAAATTTTGGGGAACAAATGTAAATACTCAAACTTTAAAAAAAAAATAGAGTTATTCTTCTCATTAAAAAAAATCCCCTTAAATCGATATCTCATCTCTCTTCTTCTCTACCTACCGAAACATACACACACACACACACCATCTCTCTTATATAAAAAATAGGCCTCCCCTATCCTCTACTCTGCTTCCTCGGTGCTGACCAAGCTCTCTCATTTATCTTCTCTACAAAAAATGTAATAATTTGCATCTCTCCTCTCTCATTTCTTTGGCCTCTCCTTTATAATCTCTTATACACAGTAATTTAGACAAGATCTTTTATCAATTTTCGAGCTCTAATTAGGGCTTTTTTCATTCATTGTTGTAATTAGAGCTTTTTTAATTTGTTGCTATAATTAGGGCCTTTTTCATTTATTGTTGTAATTAGGGATTCTTTTTTAATTTTGCTGCAATTAAATAGAACATTACTTTTTGAGTATTAACTAATTTATATTATTTTGGGCATTATTTTAGGTTATAATGTCAAGAAAAACTTTGCTATCATTTTTCAAACCAAAAAAATGATCCACATGCGCTTATATTGACCGATGATACTCGTTCAATATCCCCGGAGCCACTTCCTAAAATTCAAAGGGTTGAACCTATTGAAGAAGACAACACTTTCACTCGAGATCCTGTGTTGCATCTATAAATATGGCAACAACCTGTTGATGACCAGGATGAGTGTAACACCATGTAATTTTGAGGACTTAGAATTTAATTATTTTTGGGAGAAATAAAACTTATTTAAATTGGAGAGATTTCAATTTATGGTTTGGAGAATTTATTTAATTTAGGGGAATTATTTAAATTTGGTAAATTTAGATTTAATTATTTGGATTATTGTTGTGTCGCATTTTTGAGGTCGAAAATTAGAGGATGTTATAAAGTATTTCGGATGACAATTGTAAATGCACGGTTGACTTCGGATACGTCAAGATAGTCGTGAAAGGGTACCTAGGGGTAGTAATCGGGTCTTGGGGCATTTTTAGGCATAACAGGGTCCACACGGGGGGTAATTATGCCATTTTAATTAGGCCCATATGACTAAAAACGGGATTTGGAGATAAAAACTTAAGTTTAAGAGTTGTGGGAATCCATAACTCATTTGAGAGAATCTGAGAACGTAGAGGGACAAAGAGGGAGGACTCTTGCGAGCCAAAGAGGAAGAACAAAATAGGTGTTCTTCATCACACAACAATCTCTACACCAAAGGAATAATCAGACTCTACGAATCATAAGGCAAGTGGCTAAACTTTCTTTTATATAAAGTGTTGATTTCAATTTATATCATGGCAAGTGTTAACCACATGATTTTGGGTTGGGTTAATACAAATTAGGTTTTTAAATTTGTGAATGGTATGAATCAAGTTTTAGGGACTGAGATGATAAGGGCTTACGAATTCATATTATACTGTGAAAAAATTGTAAGTTGATTAGAGATGTTATGAACTGAAAAATTGTGGAAAATCACACGGATTCATGTCTTTATTAAGAATTGGAGATATAAATTGGAACTTAAAGATATTGGGATTTGTTTTGATTCGTAGAACTTACTGTGTAAATTCTAGGTTTGATTTCTAGGTAAGCAAGTTTTTAAGGTAATGTTAATGGCGGAGAACTGATTTTGGAAGAAGAGAGAGAAAAAGTTGCAGGTCGTTCGAATTCGAACGACCAGTGCTCTTGTTCGAACTACAGTGATTGTCGTTCAAACGACATCACCAGCCGTTCGAACGACGCCGTTTCTCATTCGAACTAAATGGAAAATTCCTCTTTGTTTATGCTGTACTGATCGACCTAGGTGGAAATTTAAGGGAGAATTATGTATAGTAAGGAAGCGTCTTAAATCTGGGATTTGTTTGGGACTTTAGGGACAAACAATATAAGGTTGTTTTATATTTAATGTGAGAGAAACATTAAGATTGGAATAAATAAATAAGGGTGTGTCAAAAGTACTAAAGGGAATTTGGACATTTAATTCTCGATAATGTACTTCAGACCACGTGAGCGAGTTAGGGTAATTGGTTGAGAGATACTAAGGTATTAATTTAATTATTGAGTAAATTAGTTAAATTAGAGTTGGACCATAGACTCGGGAAAATTAAAAAATAAATTAATGGATAAATTAATTTAATTAGAGTCGGACCATAAACTCGAGAATATTTTCTGCTAAGTGCTACAAATATTATACACGGTAAAGCCGTGATTTCATTTAAAGTATATATACGGTAGTGTGACAGTATATATGTACTGCGTGTGCTTAAATATCAATGTTTACATATTTATTTAGTTTATATACTCTAGTGCTATCGAGGGAGGTTGTGCGATGTGGGTGAATCCCCTTGCTTGCGGAGTAGGGATAGTATATCCCCAGGTCATAGCGTCCAATTTTAGAGGTGGGGCATTGAGATGATGTCCTCATACTCGGGGGGATATGGCCACCTCCATTACATTTACATTTTTACGTTCTGATTCAGTGGGCCATAGTTGTCTCGGAACTCCTAGTGGGACTGAGTAGCCTGGGTTGATAGCACTTTAGAGAATACATCTGGTGAGTTATTACTCGGGAGCATGGGCTATTATGTATTCAACATATGTGCGAATGTTGTAAAATGGTCCTACGTATATAATGGGATAAATTGTTATATACGGGTAATTTAATCCGTGAAGTGAATTGCATGAATTATATAACTAGTGTGAATGTTATATGGACTTAAAGGAAAGACGACTATTTAAGTTAGAGTGATAAATAACTTATATATAATATTTTAAACATACTCGGGTTAGAGTAGTGTGTCAGGAAAGAATTATGACACGTATCTTGTTACGGGGTAGAGGACTAGGTGGGATATAAAGAAAGCATTAGGTGTGCACATTAGTTGAGAGATGAGTCCGTCCTTATGAGAGTGTGACAGTAGATTAAATATGAAAATCATTCATGCATTTTAAATTTCTGTAATTTAATCACTTGCTAAATATTTTCAAAACGTTTTGGGTTCTAACCCTTGCTATAAAATATTTTCAAAACCTTTTAGGTGTCCTGTCACAGGGATGCCAGGTGTGACTTCATTCCAGGGATTAGAAGCTGCAGCATATGTAGATGTTGCAGGATTTGGATAGGCGCATCTATTTTTAAATTCCAAGTATAGGGATTCATATCAGTCTGTCTCGATCATATTTCTCACAGTTTTATTTAGTTTCTTTTTAGATTGTATGGGATTTATTACTCTCTGATAGTTTGGTTTGGTTTTGGATTTTGCCCGGGGTTTATTCGGCATGACTTTTTATTATTCTATGTGATGATTGATTCTATCAGCATTTGATGTTTTATTTTAATTCCGCACTAATTTTTGTGTTGGATTAATAAAGATAAAATTTGGCACCAGCTTTTTGAATACTAGGTGGTTAGTAAGTTTTAAAAAGTTTTTGACAGTGATGCTAAGAATGAACCAAATGAGATTCTTATTTTAATTTGATATGGTATTGATCACTCGTTATTCAATTAGGTGGGGTGTCACATATGGTATCAGAGCATCAGGTTCTAGTGTCCATAGGATCTGTATGGCTTATTCGTTTCAGCGTAACGTCTATTGACATAGAGCCTTATTATTATGACTGTTGTTTGATCCTCACGCTTATGAGAGTATCCTGTCTGCTATTTAGTTTTGTATTAATAGTGAACTAATACAAATCATTTAAATTTCATATGCCACCTAGGAGAGTTAGACCTGCTAGGGTAGCAGCTAGGGATGAGGAGAGGGAGGCTCAACGGGGGCCAGCGGTACATCAGCCACAGGCCCCACCAGGGTCGATGACTAAATCTCAGATGAGAGAGTTGGTGGATGAGGCAGTCAATGCAATGATGGAAGCTAAGGTAACCCATATTCCTTAGCCTCAGCCACAACAACAAGTGGCTCCAGTTATTCAGGCCCAGCTAGGGCCCTCTTAGTGGCCAAGAGTACGAGAGGCCTTTCAGAAATTCCATCCATCAGAGTTTTAGGGGAGTTCAGATGTGGTGCTTGCGTGTCAGTGGAAGAAAGACATGCAACGTCACCTATGCATAGTAGATTGCAGCGAAGTGCAGAAGCAAATGCTAGCAACTTTTAGGTTAGTGGGGGAAGCGCTACAGTGGTGGGAGTACATCACCACTATTGGGGATAGATATTCGATGACTATCAAGGATTTCTAGGTGCGGTTTGACCGCAAGTACTTTCCTCCAGTAGTTGAGGCCGATATGAGGAGGAAATTCAATGAGGTGACTCAAGGAGAGCGTACCGTGGCAGAGTAGGAGTAGGATTTCACCCATTTGGCAAATTTTGGACCGGATGAGGTGAACAATGAAGAAAGAAAGGAGGTGAAGTTCATGAATGGGTTAGACTGGAGGATCAATCAACATTTGATTGGTAATCCCTTATCGGTAGCTTATACAGACATCGTCAATGCAACGCTCTTACACTGCTAGGATCATAGCCTCCATATGAAAGGGAGCGAAAGGTGAGTTGAATCTTGCCAACCGAGTGAGGTAGGATTGGGCAGTGCCAGTGGGGCCTCCCAACAGGAGACAGGGATACGTCGGGGGAAGGATTCTCGACAGGGGAATCAGGCCAAGCGAGTTAGATGTGGGGGCTATCGACCGGATGGCCAGGATTCCTGACTAAGCCATAAAGGATAGGATAAGTGGCAGGGCAAATTTTCTAGGAAGTGTTTCATTTGTGGAGAAGCGGGTCACATGGAGAGGAATTACCCTAAGCGAGGCAGGTGGCAATATAGGACGAGGTTCTGGATGTACAAACACTACAATAGTTTATGGGTCATTTCAGAAGAGAGAATTTTGACCAGGAAAACAAGGATCAGACAATGTAGCCAGAGTATGGAGATAATTTTCTTTTTATCCTATGAGCATGGATTATGTTTTGGGTGACAGTGGGGGCGTCAAATCATAAAATTATTTTCACAAGAGTGCGTGGGTAAGTCGAATTTAGTTGGTGCGCTGGCCTTAGTAGTCACACACACACACACACACACACACACACACACACACATATATATATATATATAATTACCGTGGGGTAGTGGGTAGATGATTTTTCCCATTCTTTGGCTGGTTAGCAACTAATTTGAACTATTATTAATAGTGATCGTAAGTCTTGGTATTCTCTGTATCACGATGTGGATGATTTCTGCTAAGTGTCACCTGAGAGGGGGTCTAGCCTATATATATATGTATATGTGTGTATATATGTTGTATCACGTGGTATGATGGGCATATAAGAATGTCTTTTGCTGTTATATTTTATCTTGGGGGGTAGGGACAGTTACTGATGAGATTCAGGGGTGGATAGGCTTATTTTCGAATAGGGGTGATATAGCTCAGGATTAATTTCGCACAAGGGAAATGGTGATGGTAAGGGTGCGGTGTTGTATGTTGTCTTTTGTAGAGTAAGAGTGGATGTGTATACTTTTATGCTAAGAGACGGGTATTTAGGGGTACATGTTATGGACTAAGGGCTTATGGAACTCAACGACCGACAATGTTAGGTAGTAGTGTATCGAGGGAGTTCCTTGTATGGATTTCACTTTGCGAGACATCCCACGCATGAAACTTTGCACAACGTTGGAAGAGGGGACATGGTTGTTGATTAGTAAATGGGTTGGGTACCTCGGTTATTTTACATTTATGTGATTATGACTGCGAGACGTAAGTCATATTACGATTTCAGGCTGGAAGAAGTAGGGTATTATTTGTTCGATTAAGCACAGATACAGGGTGTATGAGTGCCTTGGTTAACTAATTTAATTTCAAAATAATTCGCGATTGCAAGTGAGAGAGATGGGTGTAGTGATATTAAGGGTAGGTAACTGGGGAGCTAGTTGAGGAATGGAGTACTAGGCTTAACTTAATTTCGAGGATGAAATTTCTTTGTAAGGGGGGAAGTACGTAACACCCCGTAATTTTGAGGACTTATAATTTAATTATTTTGGGGAGAAATGAAACTTATTTAAATTGAAACTTATTTAAATTGGAGAGGTTTAAATTTATGATTTTGAGAATTTATTTAAATTAGGGGAATTATTTAAATTCTGTAAATTTAGATTTAATTATTTGGATTATTGTTGGGTCTCATTTTTTAGGTAAAAAATGAGAGGATGTTTTAAAGTACTTCGAATGACAATTATGAGTGCACGGTTGACTTCGAATTGGTCGAGATAGTCGGAAAAGGTTACCTAGGGGTAGTAATAGGGTCTCGGGGCATTTTTAGGCATAACCGGGCCCATATGGGGGTAATTGAGCCATTTTAATTAGGCCCATATGACTAAAAATGGGAGTTGGAGATAAATAAATTCTCGACACCAAAGGAAGAACAAGAGAGGTTTTCTTATTCACACAATAATCTCCACACCAAAGTAATAATTAGACTCTACGAATCATAAGGCAAGTGGCTAAACTTGCTTTTATATAATGTGTTGATTTCAATTCATATCATGGTAAGTGTTAAACCCATGGTTTTGGGTTGGGTTAATACAAATTGGTTTTTTAAATTTTTGGATGTTACAAATTAAGTTTTGGGGACTTAGATGATAAGGGCTTATGAATTAATGTTATAATGTGAAGAAATTGTAAGTTGATTAGAGATGTTATTAGCTGAAAAGTAGTGGAAAACCCATATGGATTCATGTATTTATTAACAATTGGAGATATAAATTGGAAGCTAGAGATATTCAGATTTGTTTTGATTCGTAGAACCTACTGTGTAAATTCTAGGCTTAATTTCTAGGTAAGGAAGGTTTTAAGGTTTTTGTTAATAGCGGAGAACTGATTCTGGACGAAGAGAGAGAAAACGTTGGAGGTCGTTCGAATGACCAGTGCTCTGGTTCAAACTACGGTGATTGTCGTTCAAACGACATCACCAGCTGTTCGAATGATGTCGTTTCTCGTTCGAACTAGATGGAAAATTCCACTTTGTTTTTGCTGTACTGATCGACATGGGTTGAAATATAAGGGAGAATTATGGACAGTAAGGAACCGTCTTAAATCTGGGATTTGTTTGGGACTTTTGGGACAAATAGCATAAGGTTGTTTTATATTTAATGTGAGAGAAACATGAAGATTGTAATAAATAAATAAGGGTATGTCGAACTTATTAAAGGGAATTTGGACATTTAATTTCGGATATTGTATTTCGGGCCAAGTGATTGAGTCCGGGTAATTGGTAGAGAGATACAAAGGTATTAATTTAATTATTGAGTAAATTAATTAAATTAGAGTTGGACCATTAACTCGGGAAAATTATAAAATAAATTAATGGGTAAATTAATTTAATTAGAGTCGGACCATAGACTCGGTAATATTTTCAGCTAGGTGCTATGGATATTGTATACGGTAAAGCTGAGATTTCATTTAAAATATATATATGGTAGTGTGATATTATATATATATATATATATATATATATTGTGTGTGTGCTTAAATATCAGTGATTAGATATTTATTTAGTTTATATACTCTAGTGCTATCGAGGGAGGTTGGGCGATGTGGGTGAATCCTCTAGCTTGATGAGTAGGGCGAGTATATCCCAGGTCATAGCGTCCAATTTCAGAGGTGGGGCATTGAGAGGACGTCCTTATACTCGGTGGAATATGACCACCACCATTACGTTTATATTTTTACGTTTCGATTCGTCGAACCATAGTTGTCTCAGAACTGTTGGTGGGACTGAGTAGCCTGGGTTGATAGCACTTTAGAGAATACATCCGGTCAGTTGTTACTTGAGAGGATGGGCTATTATATATTCAACATGTGTGAATGCTGTAATATGATCTTACGTATATAATGGGATAAATAGATATATATGGGTAATTTAATCCATGAAGTGATTTGCATGAATTATACAACTAGTGTGAATGTTATATGGACTTAAAGGAAAGATGATTATTTAAGTTAGAGTGATACATAACTTATACATCATATTTTGAACATACTCGGGTTAGAGTAGTGTGTTGGGAAAGAATTATAACAAGTATCTAGTTACGAGGTAAAGGAATAGGTGGGATATAAAGAAAGCGTTAGGCGTGCACATTAATTGAGGGGGTGAGTCTGTCCTCAAGAGCATGCGATACTAGTTTAAATATGAAGAATATTCGTGCATTTTAAATTTCTGTAATTTAATCACTTGCTATATATTTTCAAAACGTTTTGGGTTCTAACCCTTGCTATTAAATAGTTTCAAAACCTTTTAGGTGTCCAACCACAGGGACGCCAGGTGTGACTTCATTCCTGGGATTCACAGTTGCAGCATTTGGATAGGCGCATATATTTTTCTATTCCTAGTATAGGGATTTATATCAATCTATCTCTAGCACGTCGCTCACAGTTTTAATTAGTTTCTTTTCAGATTGTATGGGATTTATTACTATCTATTAGTTTGGTTTGGTTTTGGATTTAGCTGGTGGTTTATTGGGCAAGACTTTTTATTATTCCATGTGATGATTGATTCTATTAGCATTGTATGTTTTATTTTAATTCCACACTAATTTTTGTCTTGGATAAATAAAGATAAAGTTTGGCACCAATTTTTTGAATACTAGGTGGTTGGTAAGTTTTAAAAAGTTTTCAACAGTAATGCTAAGAATGAACCAAATGAGATTCCTGTTTTAATTTGATATATGACTGATCACACGGTATTTTATTGGGCGGGGTGTCACACATGGTATCAGAGCATCAGATTTTAGTATCCATAGGATTTGTACAGCTTATTACGTTTCAGCGTAACGTCTATTAATATAGAGCCCTATTATTAGGACTGTTGTTTTATCCTCACGCTTATAAGAGTATCGTGTCTGCTATTTAGTTTTGTATTAATAGTGAACTAATACAACTCGTTTAAATTTCAGATGTCGCCTAGGAGAGGTAGACCTGCTAGGACAGCAGGCAGGGATGTGGAGAGGGAGGCTCAGCGGGAGCCAGAGCCCACTAGGGTTGGTGACTACAGCTTAGATCGCAGAGGTGGTGGCCCAGACGGTCAATCCAATGATGGCAGCCCGTTTTCCTCAGCCTCAGTCACAGCAGTGAATGGCTCCAGTTATTCAGGCCCACCCGGGGCCCTCTGTGTGGCAACGAGTACGAGAGGCATTTTAGAAAGGCCATCCACTCGAGTTTCAGGGTAGTTCAGAGGTGGTGCTTGTGTGTCAGTGGAAGAAAGACATGCAGATTATAACGAACTGCAGAAGCAAATGCTAGCCACTTTTTGGTTAATGGGGGTAGAGCTATAGTGGTAGGAGTACATCACCACTATTAGGGATAGAGATTCGATGACTATCGAGGAATTTTGGGTGCGATTTGACCACAAGTACTTTCCTCCAGCAGTAGAGGCCGAAATGAGGAGGAAATTTCACGAGGTGACTCAAGGAGAGCGTACCGTGGAAGAGTACGAGTAGGAGTTCACCCATTTGGAAATTTTTGTACCGGATGAGGTGAACAATGAAGAAAGAAAGAAGGTGAATTTCATGAATGGGTTAGCCTGGAGGATCAGGCAACATTTGATTGGTAACCCCATATTGGTAGCTTATATAGACGTCATCAATGAAGTGCTCTTACACTGCCAGGATCATCATTTCCACATAAAAGGGAGCGAGAGTGGAGTTAAATCTAGTTAGTCGGACGAGGAAGGAGGGGGCAGTGTCAGTGGGGCCTCCCAACAGTAGATAAGGAGACATCGGGGGAAGGATTCCCGACAGGGAAATCAGGCCAAGCGAGTTAGATCTGGGGGCTATCGACCGGATGGCCAGGATTCACGACCAGGCCAGCAATGACCGGATCAGTGGCAGGGCGAATTTTCTAGGAAGTGTTTTTTTTGTTGAAAAGCAAATTACATGAAGCGGAATTTCCTTAAGCGAGGCAGGGGGCCAATACAGGATGAGGTTCTGGATGTACAACTACTACAACAATTTATGGGTCAATTCAGAAGAGAGAATTTTGACCAGGAAACCAAGGATCAGACAATATAGCTAGAGTATGGAGGTAATTTTTTTTATCCTATGAGCATGGATTATGTTTTGGGTGACAGTGGGGGAGTCACAACGTAAAATTATTTTCACTAGAGTTCACGGGTAAGTCGAATTTAGTGGGTACATTGGCTGTAGTAGTCGTATATATATATATATATATATATATATATATATATATATATAATTACCATGGGGTAGCGGGGTTCTGTAGTGTTAACCACGAAAGAGTGGGGGAGAGTACACTAAAGGGATGTTGGAATTTTGCAAGAAGTTACTACTTTTGAGAATTTTGGGAGTAGGGTAGATGATATTTCCCAAGTTTTGGCTAGTTAACGACAGATTTGAACTATTGTGAATAGTGATAGTAAGTCTTGGTATTCGCTATATAAGGATGTGGATGATTTTTGCTAGGTGCACTTAAGAGGGGGTCTAGCCTATATATATGTATATGTGTATTTATGTTATATTATGTGGTATGATGGACATATAAGAATGTCTGCTGTTATATTTTATCCCGGGGACTAGGGACAATTAGTGATGAGATTCAGGGGTGGATAGGATTATTTTCGAATAGGGGTTATATAGTTCGGGATTCATTTCGCACAAGGGAACAAGTGATGGTAAGGGTGCGGTGTTGTATGTTGTCTTTTGTAGTGTAAGAGTGAATGTGTATACTTTTATGCCAAGATACGGGTATTTGGCGGTACACGCTATGGATTGAGGGATTAACGGATCTCAAAGACCGACAATGTTAGGTAGTAGTGTATCCGGGGGGTTCCTTGTTTGGATTTCTCTTTGTGAGACATCCCACGCATGAAACTTAGTGCAACGTTGGAAGAGAGGAGATGCCTTATCATTAGTAATTGGGTTGGGTACCTCAGTTATTTTACATTTATGTGTTTATGACTGGGAGACAGAAGTTATATTACGATTTCAGGCTGGAAGAGGCCGGGTATTATTTGTGCGGTTGAGCACAGATACAGAGTGTATGGGCGCCCTGGTTAACTAATTTAATTTCAAAATAATTCATGATTACAAGTGGGAGAGATGGGTGTAGTGATCTTAAGGGTAGGTAACTGGGGAGAAAGTTAAGGTTTGGAGTACTAGGCTTAACATAATTTCGAGGATGGAATTCCTTTGTAAGAGGGGAAGTATGTAACACCCCGTAATTTTGAGGACTTAGAATTTAATTATTTTTGGGAGAAATGAAACTTATTTAAATTGAAATTTATTTAAATTGAAGAGGTTTAAATTTATGATTTGGCGAATTTATTTAAATTGGGGGAATTATTTAAATTCGACAAATTTAGATTTAATTATTTGGATTATTGTTGTGTCGCATTTTTTAGGTCGAAAATTAGAGGATGTTATATAGTAGTTCAGATGATAATTCTGAGTGCACGGTTGACTTCGAATAGGTTGAGATAGTCAAAAAAGGGTAATCGGGGGTAGTAATCGGGTCTCAGGGCATTTTTAGGCATAATCGAGCCCACACGAGAGTAATTGGGTCATTTTAATGAGGCCTATATGACTAAAAACGGGATTTGGAGATATATAAATTCTCTACACCAAAGGAAGAATAAGAGAGGTGTTCTTCATCACACAATAATCTCTACACCAAAGGAATAATTAGACTCTACGAATCATAAGGCAAGTTGCTAAACTTTCTTTTATATAAAGTGTTGATTTCAATTCATATTGTGGTAAGTGTTAAACACATGATTTTGGGTTGGTTTAATACAAATTGGGTTTTTAAATTTGTGGATGTTACGAATCAAGTTTTGGGGACTGAGATAATAAGGGCTTATGTATTCATATTATACTGTGAAGAAGTTGTAAGCTGATTAGAGATGTTACTGACTGAAAAGTTATGGAACATCCATATGGATTCATGTCTTTATTAACACTTGGAGATATAAATTGGAAGTTAAAGATATTAGGATTTGTTTTGATTCTTAGAACCTACTGTGTAAATTCTGGGTTTGATTTATGGGTAAGGAAGGTTATAAGGTTTTGTTAATAGTGGAGAACTGATTCTGGATGAAAAGAGAGAAAACGTTGTAGGTCGTTCAAATGACCAGTTCTCTGGTTTGAACTAGTGTGATTGTCGTTCAAATGACATCACTAGCCATTCGAACGACACTATTTCTCGTTCGAACTAGATGAAAAATTCCACTTTGTTTATGTTGTACTGATCGACCTGGGTTGAAATTTGAAGGAGAATTATGTACAGTAAGGAATCATCTTAAATCTGGAATTTGTTTGGGACTTTAGGGACAAACAACATAAGGTTGTTTAATATTTAATGTCAGAGAAACATTAAGATTGGAATATATAAATAAGGGTGTGTCAAACTTATTAAAGGGAATTTGGACATTTAATTTCGGATATTGTATTTCGGGCCAAGTGAGCGAGTCCGGGTAATTGGTTGAAAGATACCAAGGTATTAATTCAATTATTGAGTAAATTAATTAAATTTGAGTTGGACCATAGACTCAGGAAAATTATAAAATAAATTAATGGGTAAATTAATTTAATTAGAGTCGGACCATAGACTCGGGAATATTTTTGACTAAGTTATTCGGATATTGTTCATGGTAAAGTCGGGATTTCATTTAAAGTATTTATACGGTAGTGTGATAGTAAATATATTGTGTGTGATTAAATATCAGTGATTAGATATTTATTTAGTTTATATATTCTAGTGCTATCGAGGGAGGCTGCATGATGTGGGAATCCCCTAGCTTGAGGAGTAGGGTGAGTATATCTAGCATCCAATTTTAGAGGTGGGGCATTGAGATGTTGTCCTCATACTTGGGGGAATATGACCGCCTCCATTACGTTTATATTTTTACGTTCCGATTCGGCTGACCATAGTTGTCCCGGAACTCTAGGTGGGACTGAGTAGCCTGGGTTGATATCACTTTAGGAAATACATCTAGTGAGTTATTACTCGGGAGGATGGGATATTATATATTCAATATATGTGTGAATGTTGTAATATGATCTTACATATATAATAGGATAAATAGTTATATACGGGTAATTTAATCCATGAAGTGAATTGCATGAATTATATAACTAGTGTGAATGTTATATGGATTTAAAGGAAATATGATTATTTGAGTTAGAGTGATAAATATCTTATATATCATATTTTAAACATACTCGGGTTAGAGTAGTGTGTCAGTAAAGAATTATCACAAATATCTAGTTATGGGGTAAAGTACTGGGTGGGATTTAAAAAAAAAGCATTAGGTGTACAAATTAGTTGAGGGGTGAGTCTGTCCTCAAGAGAGTGCGACACTAGATTAAATATGAAGAGCATTTATGCATTTTAAATTTATACAATTTAATCACTTACTAAATATTTTCAAAACGTTTTGGGTTCTAACCCTTGTTATCAAATATTTTTAAAACCTTTTAGGTGTCCAGCCACAGGGACGCCAGGTGTGACTTCATTCCAAGGATTCACCGCTACATCATATGTGGATGTTGCAGGATTTGGATAGGCGCATCTATTTTTCTATTCCTAGTATAGGGATTCATATCAGTCTATCTCGAGCACGTCGCTCACAGTTTTATTTAGTTTCTTTTCAGATTGTATGGAATTTATTACTCTTTGTTAGTTTGGTTTGGTTTTGGATTTAGCCGGTGGTTTATCCGGCAAGACTTTTTATTATTCTATGTGATGATTGATTCTATCAGCATTGGATGTTCTATTTTAATTCCGCACTAATTTTTGTCTTGGAAGCTTTTTGAATACTAGGTGGTGAGTAAGTTTTAAAAAGTTTTCAATAGTGATGCTAAGAATGAACCAAATGAGATTCCTATTTTAATTTGATATAGGACTGATCACTCAATCTTTTATTAGGTGGGGTGTCACAATGAGACTCAAAAGAAATATATAAAATGGGACATTATCAACCCATACTTCAAGAATATCCACCCAACCAAGACGAAAAAAAAAATTGTTGCTTTCAAAGATACCCTTGGCTTGAGTATTTTATTAAAAAAAAATAGATCATAATGTTTTTATTGTTTCTTATTTGAAAGTAATCAATCTGCTCATCCGACATTCACAAAGTTAGAGAAGGATTGGTGGACCCAGATGTTCATTTATGAAACACATAGGTTGTACCCCTTCAGTCCATATTAGTGTTGTTCATTCAGCTAAAGATTTGATGAATCATTTTCAACACATTTGAAGTGTTTTGAATTCATAATCTAAAGAAGTTGTTAAATAGAATCGGTTGCGTCTAAGGACATCAATTGAATGTGCACGTTGGCTTGAATTTAAAACATGTGCGTTTAGAGCTCATGATGAATATCCCGACACACTAAATGCTGGAAATTTCATTGAATTGATAAAATATACAACGGATCATAATGAGGAAGTTGTTGAGGTTGTCTTAAAAAAAGCACCAGAATATGAAAAGTATACCTCTCCAATGATTCAATAAGAAATCTTGAATATTTTTGGTGATAATGTGAGAAGTAAGATCCGTAAAGAAATTAGTGATGGGAGTTGTTGTATACTGATTGATGAAGCATTAGATGTCTCTATTAAATAGCAAGTGGACATTATCATAAGATTTGTTGATGAGGGGGAGGGGTGGTACGTGAGCGATTTTTTAGTATTGTGAGCATCGAAGACACCATTGCTTTGACACTCAAAAATGGAAAAGAAATTATTAGGATACTTTTTTGCTATAATCTTCATATTGATAAAATGTGGGGAGTGGGGATCTTTACATGGATTACAAGCCCTCAGTTATAACTTGCATTCATTTCAGAATCCAGAGATGTGCAAGATATATGGTTGTTCTCAAAGTTGAATGTTGTTGTGAATATTGTTTGTGCTTCTCCCAAACATCAAAGTGAATTATAGACGAGACAAGTTATTGAAGTTGCAAATAAGGTGGCACTTGGTGAACTTCATTAGGGAAGAGATGTTAATCAAATGAAGAAATTACATCGTGCTGGAGCCACTCGTTGGAGCTCTCACTTGATTTATGTTCACAGTTTGTTTGATTTGTTTGTCCCGTCTTATGAAATTGTTGAAAATATTTTGTTAAATGGTACTAATCATCCTACATGCTCAGTGACTAAATGTGATTATGATGCGATAACCTCATTTGAATTTGTATTTATTTACATTTATTGAATGAGATCATGGGGATCACTGATATACTTTGTAAAGCACTTCAACAAAAAGTCTCAAGATGTTATGAATGCTATGCAACTTATTTCAACAACAAAAAAGCTCAATTAAAAGTTAAAGGAAACTAGTTGGAATTCCTTCTTTGATAAAGTGCAGTCATTCTACGAAAAACATGATATTCAAATCCCAAATATGGACGTTTCATATAAAGTGGGCACTCGGCGTTCTTGTCTTCAATGCGATAATATTACAATTTATCATCATTACCAAGCCAATACTTTCAATGTTACGATCGACTTTCAAATAATGGAGTTAAATTATAGATTTTCTGAGGGGGCAATATAAATTCTTATTCTTATCCCTACTTTAGATCCTTTTGATGCTCATAAGTCATTTAACGTTAATGATATATGCAAGCTTCCATAAATTTTTTATCCATGTGATCTTTCTAAAGATGATGGACATTAAGCTGTCATTTGTAACACTATGACCTTGATATTCCAAATCTTCCTAGTTTTCAAAATTTGTCCAAAATCTTTGAATTGTGTAGTACATTAGTTGAAATAAGGAAAATGGATGTCTATTCCTTGGTTGATAGATTGATTTGATTTTTATTGACTATTTTAAATCAATAATTTTGGCATGCTATTGTCTAAATGTTTCAGTATTTGCGTTTGTTTCATTCAAATAATATGTAAGTTACTTCTTAGTTCGCCTCGTTGTAAAACCTAGCTTCGCCCCCTGCTAAGAAGGCCTTTAATTTGGGTCTTTGCAAGCCGATATTCCCAGTCTGAAAGCAGCTCCATAGAGTACTAATTGGAACAATGGTGAAAAAGGCTTCCCACTTGTATAAAGCCCCCCGATCTAGGCGAGGTAATACGGGGATCTCTAACCTTTTTTGACTTTACACCTCGCCCAGACAATTACGCGACAAATCTTAGCGTGTGCTGCTCGACACACAAATAGAATTGCGATTTGTTGAACATAGGTGTTTACTTATCATAGATTCTTTTTAGTCTTTTGTGACATATGATTCGTATCAAATATTGCATATTTTCGCCCGTTAACTTAATGCATTCTAGCCCTTTTACAGTCCTAATGCCTATATTTATGCTCTTTAACCAGATAACCTTGGATTTGGAGATATACATATTTTACAGGGGTTAATTGAGCTTTTGTAGGTATTGGAACGCTAAAAGTGAGGATCCGTTGCATTTCGGAGAAGTTTCGTTCACAATCGCACGTGCATGGGTATTTTAGTCAATTCACATTTCTTATCTGGCTCATGGAAATTCCTCGGATGCATAGTTCGTTGATTTATCATCTCGTGGCCACAAACGGTATGCCATTTGGAGTTCAGATGAAGAAGCTATGCCCTT
This sequence comes from Sambucus nigra, assembly GCA_949130495.1. Classification (NCBI taxonomy): domain Eukaryota; kingdom Viridiplantae; phylum Streptophyta; class Magnoliopsida; order Dipsacales; family Adoxaceae; genus Sambucus; species Sambucus nigra. Next base: position 38,919,960 of record OX422214.1, on the reverse strand, counting down.
TTTCGTTATTGAACTTTTCTCCCATGTGATGAACAAGGATTGCTGAGAAACATAGTACCGGTCGACCGCGTCCCTGGGACCGGTTGACCACGATTTGCTATTTTTCCATGGGAAGGAGATAGTGGGCTTTTGCCTAAGGGACCGGTTGACCGCGCCCCTGCGATCGGTCGACCGGTTATGCCAGATATTTTGAGATCTTTCCTTTTCTTTTCTTTTTCCTTTTCTTTTCTTTACTTTTCCCCACTTGCTATAAATAGGTTTTTTTGTTGTAATAATCAGATATACTTATATTTAGAATAGATTTTAGAGAGTGGTAGCTTAGGGTTTGAGGGTTTTGGAGAGTTTGTCTTTGATTCTTCTTGGTTTGACTCCCAATTGGGTTGTAAGTTGCACTATTCATCTTCCTCTCTATTAATATAGTTGTTTTTCATTAATTCTTTCTTTGATAATTAGGTTTACATGCTTTCCTAAATATTTTACATGCTTTGATTTAAGTGCTTTCTAGGGTAGATTTATCGCGTTTATTCACTTGCTTTATTTACCGTGTTTTTAACATGCTTTCTAGCTAAATTAAATTAGGTTGTGCTTGAATTGAACTCACTGGAGTTGACGTACTGCTTGGCTTTGGTGATGGTGTTTATGAGTCTATTTCGGGTGCGTTGTCCTAGTTATTGCTCTTAGGAGATTTGACGGGGCATATCATGTATGTCCCGTGCTTACGTCCTTGCGTGCGCACTTTTCGGGATATTTGTTGACGCCAAAATATTATTAGGCTTTTTATGTGGATTTAGGGGTGTGACAACCCTTGGTTCAATTAACTATCGAAACGAGACGCATTTGTAATAACCCGTCGACCCATGTATCCATTTTATACAAATTAGCTCGGGTGAGGGATATTCGACGTAACCTATAGTTTTACCGCTTTGTTAATCTAAATTCATTTTCCCTCGCCTAGAATAATCATTTCCCTTTTATGCATCTTTTTCTTTTTAGTTTGTAATTCACCTTTTACACTTGTATTTCGGAATATTAAATCGTATAAATTCTAGCATCTCGTCCCTATGGATTTTCGATACTCGACTTACCGTTGTGCTTGCCTCACAAGTGTAGTAGTAATTTAGGTTTGTTTGTATAGTCGTGGCGAGACAGAAAACAACGACTGTGCACTTACACGCGCACACTTCTCGCGCGCTATTAAAATGGTGCCGTTGTCGGGGATGAGTTTGTTATAGACTTTATTTGATTTAGTATTTCATAGTATTTTCTTTCTATTTGTATTATTTGCTAATATTTTTGCAGGATTACCACATTTGAGCACTTAGAAACGCTTGAATTTTTCCCGCGCGCACCTACTTTGTGAAATTCTCCACTTCGAGCCATTTTTGGGGTAAGCAAGTCTTATTCCAATTCTTTCGGTAATCCTTGTTATAATCCTCAAAATTCCCGCAAACCTATGACTTTCGGTGAATACTTAGAATCCCAAAAATTTACAATTTCAAATATGACTTTGGGCGAGTATAACGAAAGCCAAAATTTGGGTTATTGGAATTTTGATAATGATGATAATGATTTTGGGCCTTTGCCTCCTTATAATAGGAATTTTGAAACGAATTCGAATAGTTTTCAAAATTCCTATGATAATGAGTTTTTGTTTAAGTCCGATGGTAATTTTTAAAGTTCCTATTTTCATGCATACGCACCTCGACCTATGACATTCGGTGAGGGTTTGCGTATGTATGAAAATGAGAAAATTGGAAAACGTTATCAGGAAGAAAATCATCTTTGGGAACATGAATTGGATTTATTATTTGAGTCCGACGATGATTTTTCTTTCGAGACTTTCGAAGTCGAGGAATGTTTTGTACCAAATGAGGTACTTGTGCCTACTTTGGAACAAACCATTCTAGACTTTTCCTATCTCGTAATAGATATTGAAAGTGAGGATGAAAATGATGTAATATCTATTTGCAATGAAATGATCTCTTCTTTGGCCCCCAAAGAATAACATTTCATTGAAATTGACATTATTTCTTTCGAAACTCAATCTTCATGCGATGATGATTCATCTCATGAGTTTGAATTTCTCTCATCCCCATTTTCATTCTCTATTATCACACCGTCACAAGTACCTGATGATTCAATTTCAAACTTTAATGTTTTAAATATTTTTATCGATGAGGAGTACTTGCTCGAGTCGCCTTCCACGATCGCATTCGTGCCTTCGTGTACGTCGTCTCCCATTTCCAATTTCAAAATCATTGGGAGGATATTCGGCTTTTCTCGGTCCCCACATGTTTTTGTCACCTGTTCAATCCAAACCCTCCATCGTCCCTCCAAAACTTTTAATTGGCGATGGTTCATTTCTTCCGCCTTACACATGCCTTCCATTGTTTTAACGGAATTCATATTTTTCGGAAGACATGCTTGTATGTGAGGGTACACCGGTTATCCTCCAAAGTCAAATTGTTTTTATGGTGGACCCTTAGTTATTTAGACTTCTGGTGTACAGTTAGTGTGTAGCCTAAATAGTAGGTTGTATATAGTTAGCTTTTTATTCTTTCTTTCTTTTTATCTTTTCTTTCCTTTTTAATTTAGTCTAGTGTAATTAGTTAACTTTTTGTTATTTGTTTTTTCTATGCTTGGTACTAACTTGTTTTGTAGATTCTTTGGACTTGTTCTTATGGGGATCGCTCCAATTTTGGGTAATATCGCTCTTTTCCTCTCTTTGACTTGGCTCTTAATTTACATTGAGGACAATGTCAAGTTTTAAGTTAGGGGGTTTGGGATATTCTATCCATTTCATTATTTAGTCCATGTTTTTCTCACATGTTACTTTGTATGCTTTTCTTCAAAAAATTCAAAAATTTCAAAAAGATTTTCTTTCTTTTTTCTCTTTTTCTGGGCATTTTTGCCTTTGTTTCCGATGATAAATTTTAATAATTTCCCGATCCAATAGACAACCCAATGATGCATGTTCTCGATTTTAAAAGTTATTAGACTATAGTCTCGATTATTGATATTATGAATAACTTCATGAATTAAACTTTAATCCCATTAGCACATGCACTTTTATGGCTATATTGATTTGGTTTAAGATTTTTATAACTCGGTAATCTTTTGTTGCATTGTATATACTTACATCGAGTAAGCTTTGTACCTTTCGTCGTTTGTGAGTGTATACACTATTCATTTTGCATTGAAAATGTCGAATTCGTTGGTAATCTCTCTATTCTTTCATTTGATCGTTCATTAATTGAGTTCATACTTGAAATGTGTTACTTGAGCATAATTTTCATATATTGTTTTGATTCGAGAATTTCGTAAACTTTGGAAATGATCATAGGCCATCTTTGTTATATCACCCATATTAGCCTTAACCTCACCTTATATGTTTACCCTCGTTAACTCCTTTGAGCCTAAATATTAGCCATTCGTTTCATAACCCCAAATCCCATACCAACTCCAAATTGGAGTTTTAAACCATACATACACTTTCCATACTTTTGTTTGGAATGTTGCTTGGGATTGAATGTTATTGTTGTGATGTCGGTTGCAATTTAGGCATATGAGGGTTGGATAAGTAAAGAAAAGAAAGTAGTGAAAAAGAGAAGAAAAAGAGAAAGCAAAAAGCAAAAGAAAACAAAAGAGAAAAGTGAGAAAAAAAAGAAAAGAAAAAGAAAGAGAAGTTTGTAAATGTTGTATATAGTCCAATAAGCTTTGATTACTCTCCCCGATGATATTTCTAATGCCTTTTTGGAACTTGTTTTCCAATTTTGGTATTGCCCACATTTTCCCATTATCCCGAGTTTTCATTCCGAACACTTTGAATCCGTACATAATTTCCTTTCATTTCATACCCTAGCCTAGCCTACATTACAACCCTATTAAAGTCCTATATGATCTTAGGTGCATATAATTCAAAAGTTAAAATAGTTTTGATAATCTATGAAAATGAATTTCGCCTCTCTTCGTGTGCGGTATCTTTCATTGAGATTATAATTTTTCAGTTTATATATAGCGTTCTTCATTTGTGATATGTGTGCGGCCTAGTTTCCATTTTCATTTACTCTTTATGCCCGCATGTTTCGTGTGTTACCTCCCTGTTTCGAGTGAATTCACTCGATGAGCGTAATTCCCATGAGGATTGAATGCATGCTTGCTTTAACATTTATCCGGTTTATATAAGTTTTTGCCAAATCACACTTTTCGTGTCCTCGTTACCCTCCCACATTTTAAGGTTTCAATTCTATGAGCTGCATTCTATAATGTTAATGATTTGGACTTTTGTTTGAATCCGTCAATGTGCTAATAATGCGTATGAAATCTTGTTCGCTATTGTTGGGCTTGTCGCATGTTGGTTTGGGAATATTTTGAGGAAACCATGTGATGCTTGTGGGTACCATCCCTGAAAACCCTCACAAGATCACACTTCTCCACTAGGGTGACCTAGGGGTTTAACGACTTATTGCATATGCTAAATGCAATCGTGCTCCCTACGAAAGTGGCATTTATATTTCGATGCATATATACGTCTTGTACCGCCCTCAGTGGTCTGATTTTGTTTGTTTCATTACTAGAGACTATCAATGTTTAAGTTAGGGGGTGTGATTCGTATCAAATATTGCATATTTTCGCTCGTTAACTTTATGAATTCTAGCGCTTTTATGATCCTAATGACTATATTTATGCTCATTAACCAAATAACCTTGTATTTGGAGATATACATATTTTGCAGGGGTTAATTGAGCTTTTGTAGGTATTGGAACGCTAAAAGTGAGGATCCATTGCATTTCGGAGAAGTTCTGTTCACAATCGCACTCGCATGGGCATTTTAGTCAATTCACATTTCTTATTCGGCTCATGAAAATTCCACGGATGCGTAGGTTATTGAATTAGCATCGCGTGGCCGCAAATGGTGCGTCATTTGGAGTTCGGACGAAGAAGCTATGCCCTTTTCCGTTATTAAACTTTTCTCCCATGTGATGAACAAGGATTGCTGAGAAATAGAGTACCGGTCAACCGCGTCCCTGGGACCGATCGACCGCAGTTTTCTATTTTGTCGTAGGAAGGAGACAGTGGGCTTTTGCCTAAGGGACCGGTCGACCGTGCCCCTGCGATCGATCGATCGATTATGCCAGATATTTTGAGATCTTTCCTTTTATTTTCTTTTTCCTTTCCTTTTCTTTACTTTTTCCCACTTGCTATAAATAGGTTTTTTGTTGTAATAATCAGATATACTTAGATTTAGAATAGATTTTAGAGAGTGGTAGCTTAGGGTTTGAGGGTTTTGGAGAGTTTGGCTTTGATTCTTCTTGGTTTGACACCCAATTGGGTTGTAAGTTGTACTATTCATCTTCATCTCTATTAATATAGTTATTTTCCATTAATTCTTGCTTTGATAATTAGGTTTACATGCTTTCCTAAATAGTTTACATGCTTTGATTTAAGTGCTTTCTAGGGTAGATTTATCGCGTTTATTCACTCGCTTTATTTACCGCATTCTTAACATGCTTTCTAGCTAAATTAAATTAGGTTGTGCTTGAATTGAACTCACTCGAGTTGACGCATTGCTTGGCTTTGGTGATGGTGTTTACGTGTCTATTTCGGGTGCGTTGTCCTAGTTATTGCGCCTAGGAGATTTGACGGGGCATATCATGTATGTCCTGTGCTTACGACCTTGCGTGCGCAATTTTCGGGATATTTATTGACGCCAAAATCTTATTAGGCTTTTTATGAGGATTTAGGGACGTGACAACCCTTGATTCAATTAACTGTCAAAACAAGACAAGTTTGTAATAACCCGTCGACCCATGTATCCATTTTATACAAATTAACTCGGGTGAGAGATATTCGACGCAACCTATAGTTTTACCGCTTTGTTAATCTAGATTCATTTTCCCTCGCCTAGATTAATCATTTCCCTTTTATGCATCTTTTCCTTTTTAGTTTGTAATTCACCTTTTACACTTTTATTTCAAAATATTAAATCGTATAAATTCTAGCATCTCGTCCCTGTGGATTTTCGATACCCGACTTACCCCTGTGCTTGCCTCGCAAGTGTAGTAGTAATTTATGTTTGTTTGTATAGTCGGGATGAGATAGAAAACAATGACTGTTCACTTACACGCACCCCAACCCAATCACTTATAATTAAGTCTGGAAGTCAAAGTGAGTCAAACCATAATTAATCTAACCAAACCATAAACACGAGTTTTGATTTCAGAGTCATCATTGTAAATTCATATAACTGAAAACCTTTTTACAACATCAAAGTAGTCATGCCCATAAAACTTTCTTGAAAAATAAGTTAACTTAATTACATCATTTACATTTACACAAAATCATTGTTTCTCCCATTCCTGGCTAACCCAACCCGACCTCCTAGATTTGGCAGTGACATCGCATTTCCTGAAAAATGTGAACATAGGAATCATGAGCAAAATAGCCCAGTGAATGTATCACTACTATACAATGACTGTGCACTTACACGCGCACACTTCTCATGCGCTATCAACACACTCGAGGCGTTTACTTGAGGTCGTTACAAGCTCTACATTTGAATCTTCAACATAGTCGCTCCTTAGTGGCTCGTTGCTCTACGACTTATCTTTGGTTAGACCCTATCTCTAAAGAGGTTTACTTGCATCACCCGTTCTCATTCAGTAGTCACTTCTTCACTCTTTAGAAAGAAGGGTGAGAGCTCTAAAATTTCATTCAGGTCCTTAGTTCCATTGGAATCACGAGTAAAGCTTGACATTGCAAGTGAAGCTCATAACAGAACATTACATTATTTTAAGAGCCAATCATACTACTCTCTGTATTTCAGATAGTATGTAAATTAACGAACCAAGCAGAGATGTGGAGAAACCAAAATTTTTCACGATCTCGGCGATTGTCATTGTGACCTTGGAGGGGCCCAGTATAGTATTCCCGTTTATGACCACTTTAATTGTTGCCTTTTGATCAAAATCTACAATTTCCATCTTTTCAGTGCTATACCTCTTAATGACCTACCACGTGGACTGATCTGCCACTTTCTCACTCAATGAGGCAAAAGCTTGATAAAAAATGATTAATAAACAGATGTGCAAGTTCCTTGAAGACCAAACATATGCGGCATCTAGTGTAATATAAAATGCATGACTTCTCACCAGCTTCATAGTAGATGGCGTTATTGCTCAATATTGCTTCTTATATTGAATAAGATCAATAGGGTTGCCATAATTCGGCGTGATCACCGGTGGTTTGATCTCATCAGGTACGAGGAAATTCACTATAAATAGTGATGAATGGAGATCTCTCAGTGAATCCCCTTAAATCATTCTTCTAATATAGTAACAGTAAGTATAAATTAAACCTTTTCAAGAGGACATTATTCATTTTATGGGTGAGGATGGAGTGATAACCAAGTCTAACACGCTTCCCTCACATAAGGTAGTTAGAGTACACTATATATGTGCCAATGAGGAGTGAGGTAATGATGAATTTGTTAGGCATGTGCTGGGGAAGATCTTCTAAATCTGACAGGTAGCTATTAGACCATTGCTCTTGGTCCCATGTATCACACTCATCTAGATAAGGCTAGCTAAGATCCTAGGCCTTGGGAAGCCTTCTGATTAGTTCGATTGGAGCTTACTCATGCTCGACCCCCTTAGTCTCTAGTGGTGGTTACTTTGGCTAGGTTCCTTTGATCAACCATTAGGCGAGGTCCCGTACAGACCTGGGAGATCTAAGGTCATCATTAGGTAATACCAATGGTCTCTATCAGGCTGGAATCCTCCATAGATGAGATTATATAGCGCATACTTAATCCCTTGGTGTGTCACCCTAGGTCCCAAATGCATGACTCGTACATGGCTAGTGATGTCAGTTGGTAATAACATGTCGGCCTCAATCGCGTACATGGATTGCAATGTGGGCATTGTCTGAAAAAGAAACTTTATAACGACTCTTAGTTAGGACTCAAAATTGAGACTCACTGGCTCAGAAAAATGAAATGACAAGAAATCATCCCAGCTGGAATTCTTATGCATCCAAAATAACTCTCACTAAACACACCATAAGCCTATAATCTTAAATCGCTTACTCCCAATAGAACTATTATCTCCATATACCAATTTGAAACTATTTTTAATTCTTTCCAACAAAAAAATATTGATAAACACTTGGTATAAAACAATAGCAAACCAGTTCACAAAATAACAGAGTCAAACCCAAATGGAAAAAAAGTCATACATAAACGGTAGAAAATCAGTCCATAATACTAAACATAGTAAAAGAGTAACATTTCTAGTTGATAAAAATTTTCCTCGTTAATACATCAAAATAAACAAAGACAATTGACCCATAGTTAATACATCAAAATAAGCTAAAACAAAACATAAATTTCAGTTGTCACTCATCATCCTTGATTTCATGTACTCAATGGAAAATTACTGCATAATATCCCGACTGAATGTACCGTCGTTAATCGCATGCCACATCGGGTTACTATAGTCTTGCAATTGATGAGAGAAAATTGGAAATCAATGAGGAAAGCTTACTGAATTCGAAAACCCATAAGGGAAGTTTTGTGATGTTGTTGCATTACGCAATTCCTATATTTAAAGAAAATTACATGTGAGTATCATTTAATTGAATATGTAAATGGTAAAAGCATGTCAATTACTACCTTTTTAATATGATACATGTCATAAGCAGTTGCATTTATGCTTTAATAACTTCAAAGCCCTTTCTGGTTCCTAAAAGTGGCAAAAATGAGAAAAGTGTTTAGTACTCAAAATGTGTGGTTAAAAAATTATTTCCAAACTAATATAATAGTATGATTAGTTACCTTATTTATATCTTCTTGTGCATGTCTGCCTTTTCCCTATTTTGCTCGTCTTTCTCTTTCGAACAGTTTTCTTTAAAACATAATGTTTCTTCTTGGAACGTGGCCGACCCTTGGAATGAACAACTATTAGACTATGGACAATGACATTTTCTCTAGTATTAAAGTTAGTAGCATGACCATTTGATGATGATGTGTGTTGACTTTACTGATTTTTGATGCACTCGGGTGACTACTTCTGCAAGCAACTCTAATATTCTTCATATCGTTAATAAGACTCTTCGTCCATTTCATAACAATTTTTGTTTTATCTTTGTTGTCCGTCACTAAGTCATCATCTTCATAAAATGCATTGCATATTTTATCGAAACACTCATTCTCGACATTCTAAGTCCAATTCGACTACACAATTTTAACCTTAATGTGGGATCTCTTCACATCTTTCCTCTAATACCGAAGGATATATTTTTTGGGGATAACGTGAATGTTTTTGTTAATAAAAACAACAAAAGAAGGCCTGCAAATCATTTCTCAAAATTCAAATAACCGACAAGTACACTGAATATCACAATCAAACTTATTGAAGCAAAAATTAAAAGTGGTTCGTCCGCCTTCCCCTCCAACCATGTCCTTTGAAACTCTTAACATGTGGAAGCCACGATATTCTCTAATTGAAGCATGTTACAACAAATCTTTCCTGTAATTTCTTGTTAAACCTCCTTAAACTTGGCGATAGTGTCAGCATCTTGGAATTATTTCCCCATCTTATAATGAGTGACACACGAGATCCAAGAGTTATACGAATTAAGATCTTCTTGATTATATTTTTGCACCTTACTTCTCAATGCATTCTCATATTGTTCCACAATTTTTTTAGAGTTGTTTTTGAGTTAACATACCAATACAAAATTCATCCATGCTCTTGCTTCTTTGAGTCGACAACATTCCCGCCCAAAAAATATCTTTAACAAATGTCAGAACACAATGCCACCTCTCATTATACAACCCATTCAACCAATCATTATTTTGAAGGTTAAATTTATCAACAAACTTATTCCAACTCTCTTCAATAGTCAATGAATTTTAAACTGAATGTTGCATTGCATACTTCACCGATTCATATTGTCAATGACCCCGTAATTTCTTCGGTAATTTTTTCATAATATGCCATATGTACCATCCATGATGTGTGTCAGGCAATACAATTTCAATAGCTTTTTTCATGGCTTTATCCTGGTCAGTAATAATAGCAATCAGAGCATGATCACCCATACAAGCAAACCACAACTTAAAAAGCCAAGCAAAAGCGTCAACAACCTCATTTGATATAAAACCACAACCTAACAATATTGATTGATCATGATGGTTGACACCGACAAAAAGTGCAAAAGGAATATCATACTTGTTAGTTAAATCGGTCGTGTCAAATGTGATTTCATCTCCAAACTCCTCATACGCTTCACGACTCCTTGCATCCGCCCAAAATAAATTTCTTAGACTAGCCTTATTATCCAAATTCATCAAATAAAATAAATTTGAATTATTAGCTAGCATTTTTATAAAATGGTTTTGAAGTGCTATAGCATCTCCGTCACAAAGTTTTATCCACCTAACCTTATCAATATAATTATAACAATCTTTTTTCTAAAAATGGGACGTGATCATGACCACCTGTTCTACAACTAATGAGTTAAAATTTTTGTTTGGTCGGATATTAGTCATATCGATCAACTCAAGCTTCCTCTTTACATATGGCCTCATCACCCGATTCTTTTTATAAAATCTAGATTTTGATGGACTAAGGACATGAATTGTGATCAAGAACAAATTTTGAAAAATGCAACTTCCCATCATAGTGTAATATAGCTCTAACCTTAGCTTCACATTCAATTTTTCTAACTGGATGTCTTTTTAATGCATTGTTTGTGGTTCTTCTCTCTTTGCCTGATTGACAACATGCAACAACTACCCATTTAAAATTCTCACTTCGTGCCCTAGCTGAAGATCGTCTTTTAACTCGAATCCCCTTCCCATATTTTTTGTAGTACAAAAATAAATCATCATAAGTGTTAAAAAACCATGCCCACTTTCGGCTCTTGTGTCTTCCCCTCCAAATCCTCCCCTACCATCTCATCCTTTACATTACCCAAAGATTCATAATCGTAACACACTCCGTCTTATACTCGTCATTAAACCATTAAGAATATTAAGAAACCATTAAGATTTTTTTTGTTATTAAGAACAAATGAAATTTATTCTTGTTGCAAGTGTTTGCTTTAAGAATTAATTTTCAATAGCTTACAGGGGCTTGAAGCAACATTAAATGAAAAATATATACACATAATAACAGAGTCGTAACAACATTGGATGAAATAGAGGCTTGGAATAACATTGAATGAAAAATTGTTAAAAGGAAAGTATGCATACAAGATTGTAGGGATAGTTTGTCTTTAATGAAGAAATTAAAGAGGAAAAATGAATGGAAATGAGGAATAGATGCCAGTTGCCAAACGTTTTGCTTCCGAAGGATTTGGCGCGCAATTACTTGGTGGGTTTTTCTTGTGAAGGGTATGTCGGGAATTGTTTGGGGGTATGTTTGTAAGTTTGGTGAGAGATGTTTAGTCCGCTGTTGAATTCCAGTTGGGCTGATTCCTTTTGTCATTTTGTTGTGCTACGTCATTGAGTCTGGATTTTGAGTCCCCACTCACTGTAGATTCTCTCGTCTTAAATTCCCTTACATACCAGAAGGTCTGACAACAACATCAATAAAGGTATTTTAGTGAAGTTATTTGGGTTAAAATATATGGTCCCTAGGTATTTTAGGCAATTACATTTAGGGTATTTCATATAGTTTTGAAAGCTTTAGGGGCTAATGTGTAATTTTATAAACTTCTGAGGGTAGATCTTGGTAATTCAAGTGTTGTGGGTTGTTTATGTAAATAAGTTTTAGGGTTGGGGTTTGGTTATGGTCATTTTTGAAATTTTTGTAAGTCAAGGGTCATTTAGACAATTTGTATTTTTTCGCTGGTATTTTGTTTGGTACTTAACAAATCCTTTGTTTCTACAAGGTCGTATATCGGCATAGGATATCTATATGTTTATATCATTTGTTAGTCGTGTTTTTGAATGTGGAGTTTGATTATAATACGGACAGAGATAACATAGTGTATCAGAACACACGGGTTGGTAGATTAAAAAAAATTAGAATATGAGATAACTAAGGGCCTGTTTGGTTTGCAACTATAATTCTGTTTTCTGTGTTTAAATACAATTCTGATAAAAATCTTCATTTGGCAACCTGTTTTTAAACACAGAATTGTAATATTTCTATGTTATAATCAAGTTTTTCAAAAAACATGTCTAGGGTGTTTTATAACTTCTGTTTTTTATTTTTCTACTAAGAATTATTCATTCTTAATATTTTAATGCAGTTATACCTTAATATATAATATACATACATAATACATTAATATGTGTGTAATTCTTATAAATAAAAAATATATATGTACTTGTACACAAAATTACTTATGAATTAATATAAAGTAAACAGTATTATCAATAAATACATGATACTTATATATAGTTTTATACATGTATTATTAATGTATGGAATAATATAAAATATACATATAGTACATATGTATTAAAAAATATTATCAATTTATGTATGTATATAATTTTATAGTGAATTATACATGCAATATCATTATATATATATATATATATATATATATATATATATAGAGAGAGAGAGAGAGAGAGACATTATCTTAAACGGACGTCCTTAAAGAACGGATTAACGAACTTTTGTCCTTATTCGGTTGTGGTCCCGTGGTGGTCCATAAGACTTTTATTATTTACTTTAGATGGTCCCCCTCTTGTATTATACTAAAACCTTCTTTTAAGACTATACCTTTAAAAGATTTATAGTTTAGACCCAAATTGGTATCAAGACCTTAAAGATTTTATAAACTCACCAAATTCCGACCAAACCCCTAATTCTGGTATCAGAGCCATAAGACATTCCTGTTAGACTTATAGTAAAAAGATTTTAATGCCCTTGGGATTTATCCCCCGCATTTACCAAGATATTTTTGGAACCAACCCAGACTACCAACCTATACCCATAACTGATTTAGACTTAGTAGGTTGTTTAACCTCTCACATAGACGGTTGTTCACACACTGAACACATCTCATCTAAACACGCAGACAGTAGACAAGTCACTGCTAGTGCTATTAATAGCGTATTAGACCAAAATAAGTGTATACTCCTTATATTAAGATAATTAATAAAAGACACTCAAACCCTAGAAACAGAGATAAAAAATATCTCTAAAAGACTACTAGAAATAGATAACCAAATCCCAATAGACATAGTTCCTGTTTTACAAGAAATAAATATCAAGACTAATCATATAGAAGTCCTTAACAAAGACATTTTAGAAATTAAAACCTTAATTAGAAATCAAGACAGTGAGTTAATTAAACTTACCAAAGAACAAGCTAAGCTTATCCATAGATTATATAGTTATCTTCCTAATGGAGATAGTTAGATCGGACTGAAATGAGGTACCAAGAGACCTCTCCATTCAGACTTTATCAGACTTTTATCAAAGAATTTTAGAAAAGATAAATGATGATAGATTTTATTATAAGATAAATGAAAATGAGATTGCAAATGCAGCTAAAGCAACTAGACTTATATTAGAAAGATTAAATTTAATTTCTACATCCATAGCACCTACCCAAGACTATAACAGTAGCTTTGTTAAAAACTTACATTTAGATTTAAAGGCTAAGACAGAAGGATTAACCACCTTCTATACAGACTTTGTTAAATTTCAATAAAATTTAGCAAATTACCTTAATAATAGGGAAAGCCATAATCTATCCAAAATGGATAGTATTATTAATGAACTTAGATTAGATATGGACCAAGTAGAAGAAAAATATGAAGAAATTATAAACGGAATTAAAGCCGTGTATAATAAACCTTCTCAAGCATAAATAGACTCTCCTTTTATTCTAACCCGTTTAGATAAAATAAAAAGGACTGTAGAATTTATAGAAGCTAGATCTGTGCAACAACAAGAAAAATATAATGAAATAAAAGACTATATTACAAATGTTGCAAAATCTCTAGTTAATTCTCTAGCTAGACATAGTGAAGAAACTTCTGAAAAGACTAGAAAATAGAATAAGAATTTTAAGGAAGAAATCCTTAGTTAAATAAAAAGATGAAAAGATTATGCAGACTTCTTAGAAGGAATTGAAAAAAGACTTGAACAAAAAAAGGAAATAACCTGTAAATTTAGAGAAATCCCTTCTATAGAAATTAGAGAAAAGAATACCATAGGTAGACGAGTCATAAATGACGGATTAGATAAGACTAGTAAGATAGTTAGCTCTATCCCAAATATTGGACAGAGTAATCATATGCCCCAAAGACTTAAAGATTCATCCTCCAATGTTAGGACATGGTGGAAAGAAAGAAATTTCACCAATACTCTCCAATGGAAAGAATGGGGTGAAGTTCACTAGAAGATTATTGAAGATTCCATTCATAATGGACAACTTCCAGCCGTTAGATACATAAACTTGTTTAAGGAAGGTGCCACTCCTAATTCTCCTAATTATAACATGACTTACCATTGTAGGAATCATGTGTTAGACAAATCCTATACTGAGCTCTAAGTATTTGACTCAGAATGGCTTAGATCTAGAGGAACTGATAGGAAATTCCAATTCCTTACCTTTGGACTCTTTCAAGCAAGAATCCAAGGATTACATAGACCTCAGAATAATATAAACATATTATGTTGTTTAGTAGATAAAATATGGAAATATTTTGAGAAGAGTCTTATTGGGATAGCCCAACTAGAAATGTCAGACAACATAGGATACTTCAATGTCATTCTGGCATTTACAGTAACAATAGACAGAGCCAAACATTTTAAGTTAATCTTATATGCTAGTGGCTATGAAGACTATATTATCCCAGACGCTAATATAAATATAGAATTCCAAAGCTATGTGAAGTTCTCCCAATTTCCTTATGAAGGAATGCAATCGGGAATTCCTAGCAGTAGACTTAATGAAGAAATCTTAGTTAGAACTAATGTTTCAGACTATAATCACACTTACAGTATTAGGAATACTGGACCTATGAAAGAAAAGGCTAAGACCCTCTGGCAATTGCCAAAATTCCAAGAAACTAAGATTATAAAGAATAAACCTCTGTTTATTAATCAAGACGATGTCACTAGAAATGTTACTATCCAGTTTGACCCCCCTAAGATTGTCAACAAAAATATTCAGACCGAAGAAATTAGATTTAGGAATATGGGAGAAACCATAATCAATGATCCTTCAGAAGGAGAATGTAGTAGTAAGACTAGTGATAGTTTACTAAGACAAGCCCCTATAATTAGACCTATAAGATCATTTGAACAAAAAGACTTAATTAAAGAAAAATCTGGGATCCAAAATTTTAAATATGAACCCTCAGAATTGGATATGAAGACATTCAAAGATAACCTTAAGAAAATTCATTCGGTTAGATTTCAAGAAAGAGAAAGGTTTAATATGATAGCCCAAGACCGCATATTAAAATTAAAAGAATCTAAGAATACAAAGGAACTTCTTAGAAACGTAAGACTAATAGAAGAAGGAGAATAAATATTAATGCCAGCTACACAAGTAGGACCTAGTAAACAAGAGATAGGAAGTAGTAGTAGGCTAGAAGATGCTCCTAGACTTTTTAGTAAACCAATAGGAATGAATATTCCTATATACTCAAGCACCGTAGTAAAGACTAAACCTGATTATATAAAATATTTTCCAATTAGTGACAAGAGTTTCACTCCTGTTACGACTATGGCAAGCCAAGCCATAAATCCAGTAGGTATATACCTTAACCTAGACAATGTTCAAGATAGGAAGAAGGCCTTAGACGAATGGCGTAATCAGATGAACATGTGTTTTGCATCTAATGAGCAATGGGATGCAAGTTCATGTAAGCAGTACGCTGAGCAATCCATTAGAGGTATTGCAAAAGATTACTTAGATAGTTTAAGAAAATCTACAGATGAAGACTCCTTAGCAAAGGTTGAGAATATGAAAGAAAACTTATAAGAAAGATTAATTAAAGAATATATTCAATTGTTCGCATCAGAATTCATTGGAGCTGGACATCTAGCTCAAATCAATGAACAAGACCTAGCAAAAACTAAGTTAGCCCTCCTTAGAATTTGCGAATTAGATAAGATAAATGAATATAACAATAATTATGAACAACTATATTACCAAATTAAAGAATTTGGAGAGACCTTAAAGGACGAATACTTTAGAAAGATACCAGCCATATGACAAATCCTAATTAATGAATATAGGAATTGTCCAGGAGTAGCTGGAGTTAAGAAAAACTCCCTTAGTGAAAGAATCAATTTCGCCAAAGACTATATCATATCTAAGAGACGTGATATAACCCAAGAAAAGTTTATAGAAGAAACTTTCAAGCAGATCCCTCCAATCAAAGACGAAAGAGACATATCTCTAATCCAATGGGGATGTGGAAGTGAATCTAAGAAATTCAAAAAGAAATTAAAATGGAAACATAGGAAGTTTAAAACTAGACCTTTAGGATTTCCAAAGAAGTACAAATTTAGACAATCTACTACCTTTAGAAAAAAGGATCCTAAGACTAAGAAAAATAGATTTAACCAAAGAAGATATTTTAAAAAGAATACTAATAAGTATAAGAAGGTTCCTAATTATAGGAAAGAAAAAGATGTAGCTCAATCTAAGACTGCCACCAAAGAATGTTGGACTTGTGGCAAAGAAGGACACTTTGCTAAAGACTGTCCTAATAAGAAAGATAAAAACAATATTTAGATTATTAATATAATATTAGACTATGCAGATCAAGAAGAGTTAAATTTTCTATATGCTATAGAAATATCAGACATAGAAGATGATGACAATACTAGTATCCATAGTGCATATATAGATAGTGACTCAGAAGACTATAATAGCGATACTGATGAGTACGAAGACTCTCAGGATACTTTAGACTTGTACATGATGCAAACTAATCAGGACGATTTAGATAATGAATATATAGACTTTGAAGAAACTTGGTATAAGTGCATATTAAGACCATTTTTACAGAAAAGATGGACAGTTAGTAATCCTGAGTTACTAACCTATATACCTAGATGCTACTTTGATGAAAGACATTATTGCACATTTGAAATAAAATGTTGCAAAAAAGACTTTATATGCATAGAATGCTCTGAGACTATACAAACAGAATTATTTATGGTTTGTATTGTTTGTCAATTACACTACCACGGAGACTGTTGAAGAACTAGGTTTAGAGCAATTTATACTAGCCAATATGATGCTCAAATAGACTTAGATATTAAAACATATTATCAAGACATTGATAGAAATATAGCCAAAAGATTGAAGAAAATGAAGACTTCATAGGAAAGGGAATTTCCTATGATTTAAAAGAATATCATTCTGATAGTAGTTCAGAAGACCAAATACCCTTAGATTTTATAGATAAACCTCAGAAAGGAATATCTATTTTAGAAAAGAACAATTTAGGAATTTCTACTAAACCACATGCTTGTTTTGTAGAATTATTTGTTCAACATAAAGACTATCCTAAAAGACTTTCAGCTTTTATAGATACAGGGTGCTCTCAGAGTATTTGCAAGGCTAATGCCTTCCCTGAAGACTATTTTTTAGAAAGTACTCAAGAAATCTACGGTAAAGTGGCTAATGGAGATCCATTTACCTTATATTTCTTGAGTATTCCTATTTATTTTAAATTAGGAAATTAGACTAACAAAAACGTTAATCATTGGTTTTGGATAATAGACCCTCGTACTAGTTTCACAGGAAACATTATTTTAGGACAAGACTTTATTAGTAAATATCATCCTTATACTCAGTATAACGATAAAATATTAATTAGTGATACAGAGGAATTTAATATTAAATCCCCTCTAATAGATCATAAGACTGCCTTTGACCTTATGCATGTCAAGCCCAATTATAGACCCATAAAACATCAGAGTTTTTCAGCTGAGCATGGTGGACCTAGACTTACAACCCAACAAGAAGCATTAGAAATCACTAAACCCTTACAAAAAACGTGTAAGTGTCCAGACCAAAAGTGTTATAAGCAAATATCGCTTATACATCAAGACATTTTAGATCAAGCCCATCATACCTTATTACAGGTTCAAGCTATATCCAAACAAAAGAAAATGGATATAAAAGTAGAAAAGGAAAAAATTAGGTAAGTAATTGAGCCTACTTTAGGAGAAAATCCCATCGCTAAGTGGGATAAAGACCAAAGCTATTGTTAAATCATCCCTATTAACCCAGACGCCACTATTAATGGAGGAACCTATAAGAAAGGATACTCGCAAGAAGATAGGGAAGAATTCAAGAAAGACATAGATTAAATGCTTAAGTTAGGCATTATTAGAGAAAGCAAAAGTAGACATAATAGCCTAGCCTTCTATGTTCAAAATGAATCTGAACGTAAAAGAGGAAAAAGACGTATGGTTATAAATTATAGACAATTAAATAAGAATTGTGAATTTGATTCTTATAAGATACCAGACAAGAATAATTTGATTAATTTAATTGAAGACAAAATTATATTCAGTAAGTTTGATTGCAAATCGGGCTTCTGGCAAATTAAGGGGCATCCAAACAGTGTTACTTGGACAGCCTTTAGTGTGCCCCAAGGAAAAACGAATGGCTAGTAATGCCATTTGAATACTTGAATGCTCCTCAAGTTTTCCAAAGAAGAATGGATAATATATTTAGATCTTATTCAGAATTTTGTCTTATTTACATAGATGATATTCTTGTAGCCAGTAAGAGTGAGACAGAGCATATAGACCATCTTAAAAAGATTATTTTAGAATTAGACAAGCATGGTATTGTTATTTCCGAAAGGAAAATACAATTATTTCAGACTGAAATAGACTTTGTGGGAATGCATATTAATAAAGAAAAATTATCCTTGGCAGAACACATAACTAAGAAGATTATTGAGTTTCCAGACCAACTTAAAGATATAAAACAATTACAATCATTTTTAGGATTGCTTAATTGTGCTGCAGACTTTATTAAAGATCTTGCTTCAAAAAGACAATGCTTAACGACCAAATTAAAAGGAACAAACAAAGCTAATCCCTTTTATTGGACGAAAGATGATTTTGAAGTAATAAGACAAATTAAAGGTGCAGTGCAGAAGACCAGTTTATAGTAGAAACAGATGACTTTGATAAACAATGAGGAGCAGTATACTTTGCTATTGATCATCAGACAAAAAAGGAGAAACTTTGTAGACATAGTTCTGGAACCTTTACAGACCCAGAAATAAGATACACTGCCCATGAAAAAGAAGTTTTAGCCATAGTAAGGGCAATAGAAAAATATATGTTGTTTCTTATACCTAAGCATTTTCTGTTTATACTGACTCTTCTTATGTAGTAAAATTCAGAGATTTAGACTTGTCCAAATCAAGGACTAATAGATTAATTAGATGGCAACAATTTCCTAATGGTTATGACTTCTCTGTTATACATATTAAGGGAAGTAAAAATACCATTCCAGATATTATATCAAGAGAGCCAATGTTCACTAACACTAATATAATTTCATATTTTATGTTGCAAATAGAAGACTTAAAAGACATGAGTTCCTCTGGAACAAATAGACTGAACAAGGAAGACGTTGCAGACTATCTTAGACGTGTAAGACCAAATGCTGGTGTAATGCAAAGACCGACTCATATTCAAGACTCTCAAGAAAGACCAATCCCAAAGAACTTTGATGATATCTTAGTTCCTCCTGGAAAATCTACACAAGAGATTATTGCTCAAAATAGACTCATTGGAAAGATGTACTTTCCTCAATATAGGCCCGATCAAAGATACCCAGACTTGATCAAATTTAGACGAGAATTTTCAGAAGACGAAAATACTCTTATAGACGCCATATGGTGGAATGTGAAGAATAGACTATGGATCGAGTTCAAATAAAATTTGGTAGCCATTGCCAGATTCATGAGGACTCAAAGACTTGTAGTTACCCAGCTCAGTGGTACTGCTATACCAAGACCTCAGATTCAGACTTATGCTCAGACTCTTGGAGAATCCTCCAAAACTAGACCTACTAATTTCTGTTATCAAAAAAAGACTTTTAAGACTAAGATTGTTATACCATTTGGTCATAATAATCTCCCATTAATTGAAGACTTTAAAAAAGAAGCTAATAACATTATTGATAATTTTAATATGTTATTATCAGAAATAAATGGAGATGCCTTAATGATTAAGGGTTTCTTCAAAGACGTTCTAAAAATATATCTTTTTGGAAAATCATAAATGGCTCATATAACTCTTGCAGACCACGGGTTCATTGGACTCGTCCAGATAGAAGATATTGAAGACTCTGTTTCTCTTGGAAGAATAATCGATGAGTATGTTAAGAAGGTGGAAGACTTCCTTCCTCTATTTGCTAGAATCTACCAGACTGCTCCAAGTTCCTATAGAGGAATGTGAGTTGAAGGATTTAGACTTATTAGATTTTCCAGTTATATATTTGAAGACGTTGAGATTTTATCAGAAGACGAGACTAAAGAATTAATTATTGATAAGCCCAAGCTCTAGATTGCTCAAGCCATGGAGACCATAGAAATCATGGAGTTATTGACAGGAGAAGACAGGTGGTACACTACCTACCACAAAGAAGACCTGATAATCCAAGATGATGAGCCATTCAACGAAAGGCTCAAGAAAGAATCCAAGGAAATGGTAGAGATAGCTTTTCCAGCTAGCATTAGAACTGTAGGCCTCATTGATGAATTTTTTAATAACGCCATACCAAACCAAGACAAGGAAGAAGAAGACACGGGTGGAACAAAGATGGTAACCTCGTTAGCTGAAGAATTACTGAAGACAGAAGATGCCCTGTGATAGACCTATGCAAGACGACAAGACTACAATTAGATTCCCTTGTAGCCTACAGCTCAGACATGCCCCACACGGGCCTCTGGATTGCTTCTTTTCATAAAGAAGAAAAATACCATTGCAAAGACGTTAGAATTATTGCTAGACGACAGATTTACTTTATGTAAAGAAAATAGTATAAGACTTTAATAATTTGTATCTCTTTAAACCGGATCTCTTTTGGTAGCCGGTTACCAGTTGATTGAAGTGCCCTTGTGCTATAAAAGGCAGCGTCCAGCTTAGTTTTAGATATCAGTTGTCAGAGAGAGAGAGAGAGTGATCAACTGTTAGACTTTCAGTGTTAAAGTATGCTTGTAAGTAATATGTATATGAGTGAGTAAACCTCTCATAGTTAGGGGAGAGGGGAGAGTTGTATTTACTTATGCAATGCAATAAAAGTATTTCCTTTTTCAGAAATCTCTTATGTTAAGTTGTTATTATTTTTCAAATTGTGTCTAACTTTCTGTTCATAGAGGACTATTGTGTGGAACCTCTGGTGTAGCACACAAGGTGTTATACGGGTGAACCGCCGTCAGGTGCCGATTAGTCGTGAGCCGTTAGCCAGGTGGACGTTAGGCATGAAGGTGTACAGGCAGGAAACGGGTCAACCGCCAAAGTAGTGGATGGATGTGCGATACATAAAGAGGGAGTTGTAGGTGGCCGAGATCGAAAAAGAATAGTAACAAGGCTAAAGAGACAAAGGGAAGAAGATAAAGATATTGCAGACCAGAAGGAAGATATAACTCGAACCAAACCCTTAACTATTTTTACATATTATTGCTTTAAAAAAGAATCTTATATGAGCTTACAAATGACTAAAGAATTTTTAGAATTTGTTAATCAAACAAGTTTAGACTTAACTAGAGAAATTCAAGACTGGACTCTTACAGACACTAAAGATAAAGAACTTATAGAATCTGCTTTAATATACGCAGGTGGTACTTTTAAATATATAGACCAAATCATTGAGTGGTTAGGAAGAGAAGTACCTAGAATAGAAATAATTAGAACAGGGATCTGCGATCTCTTTATACAAAAATTAAGAACTGAAGATTTTGCAGAAGAACTATCAAGACCTGAAAAATATCAAGAATACACTAGGATAGTTGAAGACAGTATAGATGTATTAAAATTTATTAGACGAAAAAGGTTAGCTGAAACAAAGGCTACTTTAATTAGAGCCGGAGGAATCCACCCTCTTATTAAAAACGTAGAGACATCTGCCCCTAGAACATATCGTAGATTTTTGTCATCTTATGGTGATAATAATTTAGACGAATTTATAGATAACGATATAATTGATATTATTAATCAAATATATAAAGAAACTAGACAGATAAACTCACGATACCGTATAAGGTATTTAAGACTAGAATATTTTCTATCAAAACCTCTTTCAATTTCTAGACTCCCTCAAGAAACTATTTATATAAATAATCCTCGCTATTCAGAGCTCCAGTACGATAGTGACGGAAGAACCTTAAGAAGTAGGAGTAGCCCTGAAACTTCTACACTTAGACTTCCAGATTAATTAGGCTTTAAAATAAGCTTAAAAGACTATAGAAATTATTGGGGTAGAAAATTCTATTCTTATAACATTAGAAAAAGACAAAGGCACAAAAAGACAAAGCGGTCCCAATAGGTGGTCCAATAAGATGATAACGGTCCTTAAATCGTGTGGACGATATTAAGCCCGTCATTTAAGCCCGTTAAATTACCCGTCGGAGAGCCTGACTGTATATATATATATATATATATATATATACACCCATAAAACTTTTATACATACATGATACATGAATGTATACCTATATGTATACATATACATACATACATACATCATAAATTATATACATGTACATTTAATATAATGTATTTTTAGGGATAAATATACCTAAAAATACATTATATTAAATGTACATGTATATAATTTATGATGTACGCATGTATGTATGTATGCATGGCCGGCCTTGGCCATGTGCCAAATGGGCAATGGCACAGGGCCCATTTTAGTTTATGCACCTATATATGTATATTATAGGGTCCAAAAATATTTTATGTATATTAAAAATGTCAACTTTTAAAATAAGTTTAATTTTTTAGGGCCCATTTTTTTAACGACTCAAAAGTAATTTATACAAAGAATGATTCAACTACTCAAAAATCTCACCCAACTAAAATGGTCCCTAAAAAATAAGTTTAATATTTTGGGCCTATTTTAGGTATTTAATATTTTTGTACAATATTTTTTAGAAGGGTCCTAAATTGATTTTTGCACAGGGCACTCCCAATCTTAGGACCGGCCCTGTATGTATGTATATATATACATTTATGTATCATATAGGTATAAAAGTTTTATGTATGTTTATAAACACACACACACACACACACACACACACACACATGTATGATATAAATATACATGCTTGTCAATTTTGTCAAATTTGCAAAAAACTATATTTAAAAATAAGTTTACCAAACGCACACTAATAATTATAAACATAAAAAACTGAATTTTAAAACAGTATTTAAAGTTAACGTTTAAATCGAATTTTCTGAATAGAGAATCAAACGATTCCCTAAGGTATTAAAACATTATAGTGGTCCCAAATCATTCTCGCAGACCCACCAATTTTGGAATTTTGTGGTCATGCTGAAATGAACATTTTATAGGTAAAGCAAATGAGCTTTCAAGATATCATATCATTTAACATATAATATTTGTGCACCTGGGTCTGATCCTTAATAGTGACTTTCTTTGAAAACAACTTTTCAAAGAAAAGACAAATGAGCAGGCATGCTGAAACAGCTTTTTATAGGCAATTTCAAAGAGAATTTACATTCGGAGATCTTGTCCCACTAAAATCAAATACAAAGACACCTATAGCACACTTTTGAAAAATATAATAACCACATAAGTTAAACCAACCTAATTAATTATTCCATAAGTCATGCCTATATTAATATGTTTCACACTCATCTGATCCTGTTACAACAAATTTTATCATGGGTACACTCTTATTAGTTTTCACTGTGTTCTTCCTTCTCACAGGGTTTTACATTTCAGCGACTTTCATTTCAGCATTCATTGGGGTGACAATTGCATTTATAGGGTTTTACATTACAATTGCATTTGTAGTAGGATTAGTAGTTATAGTGCTTGGAAGTTATGTAAGAGAATTAATTTGGAAGGATGATCATAGGCCACCAGTGGTTGGGCCTATGCTCAATCAAACATCCCATGCTCGCAAGCACACTACTTACCGTCTCATCACACCCTCACATAGTGAAGTCTACACTGCTGATCCTGTTAATGTTGAATATATTCTTAGAACCAATTTTTCCAATTATGGCAAGGTAATATAGCTTCATTTTGTTTATTGTAGTATCTTGTTCATACTAAAACAATTTTTTTAAAAGACGATTTATGGTTGTTACTCTCACTATTTCGGGTATTTCTATTATTTTTCGGTAACTTTGTAGTAAATGTAATATCCTCGCAGGGGTATCATTGTGGTATTATGAACGATCTTTTTGGTGATGGGATTTTTGCAGTGGATGGAGATAAATGGCGCCACCAACGGAAGCTTCCAAGCTATGAGTTCTCTACAAAAGTTCTGAGAGATTTTGCACTGCTGTGTTTCGAATTAATGCTGCTAAACTAGCCTCCAAGGTTTCGGGAGCAGCAGCTACTAAACAAATGATGAATTTGCAGGTTTCTCATCAGGCTTAAGAAAAGTGAATTGTAAAGTTGTTTAGGGTTTTTTTGATTGAGTACTTTCTAATTTTGTTGTGTTTGATTATACAAATTTGAGTTAGAATTTTTTTCTTTTACTTGTTTTAGCCAAATAAAACCACTACTTTTTATTTACTACACAACGACAATCAAAAACATAAAAGATCAAGTTTTTAGCTTGTGGAAAATTGTTGGAAAAGATTTTTCTTGGAATGTTTATCATTTTCCATATTTTTCTAGCAAACACACCCTTAAGACCTTATTTATGAACAGACGTGGAACTTATAAATGTTTCTCAAGATTTTCATTTTATTAGCCCGATTTATATTTTCTAAGGATGTGTTTGATTGGCATGAATTTTTTTTTCCATGAAAAATAGTTGTTTTGACTCATGTTTTGCTTTCGTAGTACCTTGATTGCAAATAATTTATATAAGAATAACACTCATTAACATAACAGGTGTTACATCTCAAACCTCATTTCTAGTGAAAAATATTTCTTATCTACTACCAAAGAATTGGTTTCCATGAAAAATAGGAAGAAGTAAAGACCAAAAACTCATATCTTTTTTCACTCATTTTTAACTTCCCATTCAAATGAACTATTTTTCACGCATATTTAGTGAAAAATATTTCTTATCTACCACCAAAGTAAGAAGTCATGTACCATATGATATGGGGCATAACAAAAATGTTTCCCTAGAGGCTTGAATCTCATGATTTTATATATACAACTCTAAGCATACTTTTTCTTTCTCTTTTGCTCGAAAAATAACAAATGAAATGTGCCTTTCGAAAATTGTTTTATCGCACTTTTGTATTTATGCTTTTAATTATTTATTAATTCTCGTTACTATTTATCATCCAACTCATGGACTGGAATGTTATTTATTTATTTTTAAACACATGATTTGTTGATGAAATCAACTTTAGACTCAATATTCAAAGTTGGATTCGGAGTCGACCTTAATACATTATCTGCTTCAGATGAATCCAGTAACCAATTTATGAACGTCTTTGATGACTCCAATGTTATGGTGTATCGGAGGTATGTGGATGTATTATTGAGGATTAAAAGGTATCTCAATATTGGCATGGAAGCAGCTCTTAAACAAAATATCAGAGTCATCGACAAATTTGTTTATGAATTAATCCGACGCAAGAGGGAGCAAATGAAAAATGGACAACTTGATGTGAGTGATATATGATATAATGATTATAATTGCATTGAAATCTATATTTTATTTATTGTTTTTTTACTCCCTTGTAGATAAGTTTTTTTTAGTTGAGGACAACGAAAAAGTCTTTTGAGTTCAGTCTTTTTGTGTAGTTTATGGAGATAATTGAATTTCCTTATCTTTCTTCTCCAATTGGAGTCCTAGATATATTCCTCTTACATTGTGTATAAAGGGAACACACAAGCATGATTTGTGCTTAAAATTAAGCCTAGATATTAAAATAATTACACCAATAATTCCCATAAAATATGGCATATTTTAGAGAACGTGTTTCAAGGAGCATATTCCAAGGAACATGTTTCAAGGAGCTTTAAAGCTCCCCCGCAAACTCGACCATCCTGGACAGATGAGGTTGGATCTTAACAGAGTGAAACGATGCTTGTGGAACCCTTTGGTAAAAATATTTGCAAGTTGATCCGAAGAGAGGACAATGTGAACTAGATAATAGCTGACTAGTAGACATTCTCGAATGAAGTGATGTCCCATCTCAATGTGTTTGGAGGGAGAATGAAAAATAGGGTTTCAGGCCATGTAGGTGGTGCTGAGATTATCACAGTATAGGGTGATGGGCTTAGGAGAGGGAACTGCAAGCTCGGTGGGGAGATGGGAAATCTAAGTTGATTCAGCACAGACGTGGGTTAGGGAGCGGTATTCAGCTTCGACACTAAAGCGGGAAACAATGGGTAACTTCTTTGCAGTTATGAAGATAAGGTTGGAGCCCAAGAAGATAAAATGGCCAATAGTGGAGTGGCGGGAGCCAGGGCACCCACCCCAGTTAGCATCGGAGTAGGCAGTGATGATAAAGGGGTTGGAGGAAGGGCGGACGAGTAGACCATGATCATGAAAACCTTTGAAGTAGCATAGGATTCTCTTGACAGATTTGAGGTGAGGGTGATGGGATTGACTCATGAATTGATCCACATGATGTACATCGTAGGCTATGTCACGGCAGGTGAATGTGAGGTACTCAAGGGAGCCGACTTGGAAATACTCTATGGGATCATAAATGAGGTCATCAGTGTTGGCTGAGAGTTGTGTTTTGGAACAAACATGTGTGGAGTAGGGCTTGTAGTTCGTCATGTTGAAGTGGTGGGGTAGGTCGCTTGTATTTGGTTTGGGAGAGGTGAAGGTAGTTATGTGGGGTAGGTGCTTCAGGGTCAAGGAAGTAGGAGAGGGGACCAAGGTCACTTAGCTCAAATTCCTTGCTCAAAGTGGTAATTAAGGAAGTGAGGAGGTGTGCGGTGTTGCTAGTAAGAATGATATCATCCACGTATAGTGGAAGGTAGAAAATGGCATACTCAGATTTATAGATGAACAAAAAGTGAAATGAGCCACTGGAACCAGGGAAGGGGGCTTGTTTGAGGCCATAGATGGACCTTTTGAGAAGGAAGATATATCAGGATGTGTATAATCAATGAAGCTAGGAGGTTGACTCATGTAGACAGTCTCGTGAAGGATTCTCTGGAGAAAGTTACTTTTCACATCAGGTTGACGAAGAGACCAACCCTGTGAGATAGTAAGGCTGAGAGACGTGTGAACTTTAGTGGGCTTGGTGAATGAGCTGAATGTTTCCTTGAAATCAATTCTGACCTGTTGGTGGAAACCTTTTACAATCAGGAGAGCCTTGTGGAGCTCAATGGAACCATCAACACGAAGTTTTAGCTTTAACACCCAATAATATCCAACTACGTGTTGAGAAGGATCTGGAGGAACAAGAACTCAACCAGAGTTCTTAAGGCATTGAACTCTGAAGTCAAGGTCTAATTCCATTTGAGATTATGGTAAGCTTGAGAATAACAGGTGGGTTCGGAGGTAGAGGAGGGTAAGTGATCCAGAAAAGCTTTGGAAAGGGGATATCTGTTGGTGCCATATGTTCGGTGGATGGGCTTATGGGTAACGACTTGATGTCATTGTCGGGTGGGGACAGAGGATGAGGGAATGCCCACTGGGTTGGATGGAGGGGCAAGGGTATCTGGAGGTGGTTGGGTGGAGCGACGATTATAGTGTAGAGGATAAGGTTCATGAGGAAAAGGTTGAGGGGTGGGTGGGGGTAAGAAGGGGGAAGGTGCCGAATGGGCATGAAGGATAAGGGGTACTGATATAAGGGGAAAAGGGTTGGAGGTGGGGTTAGAAGTAGAGAAAGGGAAAATTGTATTCATTAAAACGAACATGGCAAGATGTGTAGACACGACCTGTCGAGCGTTCCAAGCAACGATATTCTTTATGTTGTGAGCTGTAACTTAAAAACACACATTCAATATTTATTGGCAATAATTTGTTAGCGACATAAGCGTCTAAATGCGGATAACATGCATAACCAAAAATATGGAGGACGGAGTTCAAGGGGGAACACCATAGAGACGGAAGAAGGTGGAAGCCCAATTAAGAACGGGAGAGGGGAGACGATTGATAAGATGAATAAAGGTGGAGACAACTTCAGGCCAATGGCAGAGGGGAGCGTGACTAGAGAGAAGGAGAGTTCCAGACTTATCCCCTAACGATGCTTTTGTTCAGCAAGACTATTATGCACGAGTGTGTGAGGGCAAAAAAGACGACGGTGAATGTCGATGGATGTGCAAAATTCCTGAAAAAGGCCCTCGTATTCTTCCCCGCCATCACTTTGACATTGTTTGATAGAGGCAAAAAATTATGTCTTTATGTAGGTGACAAAATTCTTAAAGTGAATAAGAACTAGTTTACGTTTCATAAAATATTACAAGGAAAAACGAGTATAATACTCAGTAAAAATTACATAGTATTTGTAACCAAAGACGGGGATTAGGAGATTGCCAAACATTAGAATGTATTAAAGAAAAGTGAGCTAACACTTCTTATTTCATTTGATTGGGGAAAGGGGAGGTGTGTGCATTATTCCAAGGCACACCCTTGGAAGGCAGAGGGATAAAAAATTATGCGAGCGTAAATAAGAGATGATTTTGGTAGAGGGATGGCCAAGTTTGTGACGCCCGAATGTTAGAACTGTGGGAGCTAGAGAGAGCTTGAACACGGGATAAAAGAGTAGGAAGCTTGTAGAGACCATCCTATGTAGGCCCTGATAAAAAAGAGACCTAGTAGTCAGATCAAAGATATAGAAATGATGGATATCAAAAGAATAAAGAACTTTATTATCTTTACAGAATTGAGCAATAGATAATACATTTTTGCTTATGGAAGGAACAACATAGATATTGTTAAGATGAAAAGATGAAGAACCAAGAGGAAGTGCCATATTACTTATATAAGTATTGGAAAGATGATTACCATTGCCAAGCTGAATGATGTCTAGTCCAGACCAAGGATGACGTCACTGAAGGAGCGTAGGATTATCAATCATGTGGGTGGAGGCTCCGGTGCTAGGATACCAGCTCGGTCATAGGAGGGCTACGCAGATTGAGCTATCTGAAGTCCAACAAAGGCAAAGTTGAGGGAGCTGGGTATTAATGGCTAGGTAAAGGTGGAGAGGCGAGAGAAAGTGAAGGATGAGTGATCAAATCCAGTGCAGAGTTGGCATTGGGCCATAGGTTGCTGTGTAGGATCAAATCTAAGAACTCCATGCCGAGGGAAGCGAGTTTTGCTGGTATAGGAACGATTCGAGATCCGTCGTCTTTTTTGACGATAGTTGTTGTTCCGATTGATGGTATGATAAGGAGGAGCATGCTGAGAGGCAAGGAGGGTAACAGGTGGGGTGATAAGAGTGTACTCGTAGTGGGCTTCGTAGTTTAACAAACGATACCGAAGTTTAGAAAAATCGGGGAGAGCATCAAATCTCTCAATGGAGGTGACAAAAATCTCGTACTCAAGGCCCATACCATTCAGAACAGAGTTGACTAGATCCGTGTTGGAGACAAGTTGACTAATAGTGGCAAGAGTATCAATAATGGACTTGGCTTCCGGAAGGTAGTTTGTAATGGTGTAGGTGCCACGAGTGATACGTGTGAGCTTTCTTCACTAGAGAGAGGTATTAACAAATGACTTTTGAGAGAAGTGAGTCTTAATAATAACCCAAAGTTCGGCAGAGGTTGAGCATCCTATCACATTGGCTAGTAGATATTCTGAAAGAGTACCGAAGATGATACTGACCAGAGTTTTGTCATCACGGAGTTAAGTGGAGCATTCTGGTTCTGAGGTGGGGCGAGGATAAGAGCCATCAACAAATCGAAAATAATTTTGCCCATAGAGAAAGGATTCAATTTGGTGGGACCATAAAATAAAATTATCAGCGGTTAGTTTAACTATGACAAGATGGGTAATGTTGGGGATATGAATATGAGTAGGAGGGTTTTGAACAGAGGAGATTTCTGTAGTATTGGTGGAAGAATTAGCAATGTCGGAGGAAGACGTGGTGAGGGAAGCGAAGGGTATTATTAAAGGTTTGTGTTGATGTAAAAAACTAGATCGCTCTAATTATTCAATCACAGATAAATAAAATGAGACAAAGATTTTAAAGTGGTTCAGCCTTATAAGAATGACCTACGTCCACTGTTATGTTATTGTTGAGTGTTTGGGAATTCTCGATTACAAGTGCTATCAAGAAATTTCGGTCCCTTTGAATGAGGGTGATACAAGGTATTTATAGCCCTTAGGCTGTACATGAAAGGGTTGATACATTAAATGATATACATATGAAATGGTAATACATTTAATGCAGCGTGTGCGTCAAGATGATAAACATTCAATGAATAATTGAACTGTTGGTTATCTGGCAATTAATGTTACGGCCGAGATGCAGATCGGACCGCCTTAGTTGCTCGTTGCTCAGGAGTTCCTCGGAGCGCTAGAGTACCTCGGAGTGTTGAAGTTCCTCGGTGTATCCTCGTTGCTCGGGAGTTCATGAGTTGGTCGGGGAAACGAACTTCCTCATTGCTATTGTGCTAAGTAGATTGACACGTGTCTTCATATCATTCGTCCATATCAGCATATTAATTTTGGTATCAACAGAAGCCCCCAATGTTTCATATTTCAAACTTTGAGGAGTATGGAACATTCTTTCTCGGTATATGGCGATATTAAATGACTTTCCTGGGTTTTAGGAGCCTTTTCTTCATATTTGAATTTCTTTCAAATTCATAGAATCTGCCTTTTTCGAGTTTTTATGAGTGCTTCGATCTTCGTGCATTTTTGTCCTTTTAGCCGCCAGTGGCATATTAGTTTCTTTTGTGTAATCATTTCCTTCGCAGCTTCCCAAGGTAAAGTATTTAAACTTCTTTGGTAACTATACCGTCTTCTACCTTTTCCAATTTTCTGCATTCAAGCTTTCTGTTCTCTCTCTCTCCTTTGTGCGTTCATCTTTTCCTTCGCTAGTTGTCAGCTCTTCCTTTTTCCTGTAAGATTCTCTTCTTTTCTTCTGTATTTCTTTTATTCACTATGGTTTATATTGTGGAGTCTGTTGAGAAATTTCGTTCCGATTTTTCCATTCCTTCCTGGGTAACTCTGGAGGTTCTTTCTGAGCCTTTAGATTATTTTCGATTGGTTGAGGGACATTGGTTCCCCAGTCTATTCATTTCTGAATGTGGATTTTCTTTCCCGCCAAACCCCTTATGCTTAGAGTTATGTCAATACTTTGACGTTGTTCCTGCAAAAATAGCCCCCAATTCATGGAGAATAATTAATGGGGTGTATAAATTAAATCTAACTCATGGAACTCGTATAGGGATTCCTGAGATTATGTATTGCTATAGATGGGCTATTTTAGATAATGTCTATTATTTAAAAACTAGGTTTTTAAATAGGGCTCTTGTAGTTAACCTCCCTGATGCAAATAGAGATTATTTTGAACATGGGGTGGTTATTAAAAATTGGCAATATGCCCCCTTGGTTGGAGATGCAGTATACCAGGGTCCTAAATGCCCCCCATATGGCAATGGGATAGGTTTATTCTCATTTTCCTTTACTTATGAAATTATGCTTTTATCATATTTGACAAAATGTATGACTGATATTTCATTATGTATTTATTTGCAGTTGATAGTAAAAGAAAAACTCCAAAAGAATCAGAGGTTAATATTAAGCATCTAAACTTATCTGGGGTTTGCATAAGAACGTTGCAGACGAGCACATCAGGTCTGCATCATATTTGCTGCAGTATAGGAGCTATACGACTTCTTATACCGCTCGTCCTGTGATTAGATCTGTTGAGCCAGCCTCAACTCCAGAGGATTCTTCTTCAGATTCTCACATCCCTTTAAGTAAAAAAATGGGCAGGAAAAGAGCTCCCCCTGCTCTATTTGATGACACTACTTCTGCTGCTGAAGCCAAGAAAAGCAAAATTGATGTCTCAGAAGGGACTAAGATGGTGGATGTTGCGCCTTCCAAAGCTACCGAGAAGCCCCCAGTGGCTCCGAGCAAGAAGGTTGCTCCTGTGGAGATGATTGCTATCTCTCCGACCAAGAGCTCTTCCTTGGTTGAAACTGCTGAAGTCCCTTTGAGGAGATTGAGGAAATCGTCCTCAGTCAATTTGGCTGAAACTGCCAATCTGGCTGAAACCATCTCCTCTCTACCATCTGGTGGTGTTGGTGTTCCAACCATCATTCCTCCGAGCTCTGCCATGAGCTCGATAAAAACTTGGATCATACCCGAGGTCCAAGGAATTGATGAAAAGATTTCTAGGGATATGCTGACATCCCTAGCTACCCGTCACCTTGCTTCAGTAAATTTCTCACACTTTGAATTTCCTTTCTTTCTTTGAATACTTGTATTTTTGTACTGACCTGTCACTTTTTCCTTTGTTTAGCTGGTGAATTGTTTTAACAACATCGTGAAGAAAGATGAAACAATTAAAGCTTCCAGCTCCTCGTCGGAGGTAGAGGATGCTCTGCTGGGTTTGACCCAATCCTTGAAAGATTCTCGTCAGCAGTATAGTGAAGACAAAACTGTCTGGGAGAAAAAGTTATCAATAGTTGAAGCTGAGAAGGTGAAGTTGGCTGAGACCTCCAAGAGTTTGGAGAATAAGGTGAAAAGTTTAGAGATTGAGCATCAAAAATATGACGACAAGCTCAAGAACTTTGGAGAGCTTGAAGATAAGCTGAAGAAGGCAGAGGAAGAGTTGTCCGTCCTGCGAGATGTAAAGCGCCAAACAGAAGAATTGGATGTGAAGTTAAAGACTTCCGAGGATCTTCTATCCGAGAAGCTCTCCTCGGAGAAAATGAAAAGAAAGCTCACAGTTAAAAAATCCTTCAGCGCTGGCTGGGATAAAGGATGGGACAAAGGGATTGCTGCGATGACATCCCAAGTACAATACGGGAAGTTGAAATACTTCCGAGATGGCTGGGTAGCTGCCCTGCAGGAATTGAAGATCAAAGACGACTCTGGGGTATTCCAGCTACACCTCCCTGGTCCTCCCCCACCAATTGTAGAAGAAGAAAAAGATGAGCCTATCTCTGATGAATCTTCCATGGCCATAGGTGATCAAGTCCCTGCATCTCTACCTTCTGCCAATGAGGACATTTCTTCCATGCCTCTTCATCCTGAGAAAATCTCAACTCCTGCTGATCAAGCTGCTGTTACCACCGAGTAACCAAGCTCCTCGTCCCAGCCTCCCGAGAAAGTCTTGGGAGACAAGGAAAAGGTGTGAAGTTATTCGGTATTATTTCTATCTTTCATTATTTGTAATCAAACAATGTAATCTTTTTGTGATCTAATAAAATACATCTTTATTCATCTCTGTTGTTGATGATTTGTTTTTGCTGACTGTTGTCTTCTTTTCATCATTAGTTTATGGCTAAAATGGAACTGATATCTGCACATGATACAAAGCTAATGCAGCAATGCCATGAATATTATAAAGCTGGTCAAACAAATTTGAGTGTATCAGAAATTGCTGACATCCTTGGCCATGATGCTTCAGAACAAGCAATTGAGGCTTATCGGTACTTGAAGGATTTACTTGACCGAGCTGTGGCCAACAACGTGGCCTACTATGACTTGATTGAGGAGCTTCATTATTCCTTAGAAGATCTACAACATCAACACAATGAATCAACTTCTTTGCTGCACAAGGAGTATGAAAATAGATATCAACAGCTTTCTTCTGAAACAGGCCATAAAAAGATCCTTGCTGGATACGATGTTAGGGAGAGAACCCTAAAAGGTGAAGTTGAAGCCTGTAGGCAGATTGCTGAGTTGCTGGAACAAGAGAATAATAATTTGCAGAAAAAGTTGGCACAGTATGAGTCTGCAGCTTCATCTTCCACTGCTTTAGTACCGGTTACCGATGAGGGTTTCTCGTTCTTAGAGGTTGAGAATGACAAATTAAGGCAAGAATTGGATACTCTGAGAAGATCTGGTATCTCTACTACTGCTCGGGGACGAGGAAGAGGGTCTCGTGGGCGAGGAAGAGCTGTTCAAAATGTTATCGAGGAGCAAAATTCTCCACCTGCTCGGAGTCGATCAAGAGTTCTCAGCCGTAATGTTGAAGAATCTCGTACTCTGTCAACATTGGAAACCCAAGCATACCAATTGAACGCCAAAGATCGGGCTTTATCTGAAATGTCCAAGAAAAACCTATCTTTGGAAGATCAACTTACTGCGACGAAGTCTGCTTTGAATGATAAAGATGTTTTTGCCAGGAGCCTTCACGAGCAACTAGAGAGAATAACTTTCCAATTCCACAAACAACCTCGTGAATTTTGGATGGCAGGCTACAATGAAGCCCTTTGTCACTTGGATGCTCGTCTTGAAAGTGCCAATAACGAAGGTTATAAACAAGGATGGTTGAATACCCTGGGTGTGTTAAAGCTAGAGCAGGGCCATTTTTTATGGGATTATCATGCTCCTGGGCTACTAGACTTGCCTGTACCGCCTTATAAACTAGACATGGAATGGATCCCAGCTCGTGCCATTCCTCGTGTCTTAATTTCAAAATACCTTGGTGACTATAGTCTTCATTCTCAGATTGAATTATCTCGTCCCGAGCATCTCTTGGATACACCTTCTGTGATGAACGTCAGAATGCTCAGAGATATTAATTTCATTAATTCTCCTCTTTGCCTGGAGGATCCTCCTGCTGGCGAGGAGCCTATTTCAAAAGATAAAGGAAAGAAACTAATAGAATAGGTTTTTCAATGTAACAGTTAGCACATATATGTAGCTTGTAATTTATTTTGATTTTAATGAAAGACTTTCATTTTCTGTTTGCAAATTTGTATTGCTATTGTTTTTATCAAACATTTTTACATTTGTACATATGTATCTGTTAAAAAGATAACAATATGGTGCTGTTCATCAACCAACTTAGTAATCAAAATTACAAGTATCAATGTTGCTCGATCACTTAATAATAAAGTAATGAGTATAAAAATGTTGAAAATTTTTCCAACCAACCAAGGTTGCTAAATTGTGCTCGTCGACCAATTATAATTAGTTAGAGTTTTTATCCCCGACTAACTATACTTGGTAATTTTTTCCTCATCAACCAAATACAGTTAATGGGTTTTTATCCCCGACCAACCATACTTGGTTCAGTTTGGAATATTTGGTTCTTTGAGGAACTTTTGTAATAATATTATCTCCCGACCAACATAAGTTGGCATTTGAGAGCATATTTTGTTTTCAAACCAACCGAAATTGGCGTTATAAGAATGTTGTTCTTGCCCTTTTACCAACCAAAGTTGATCGTGGGTTTGAACTGTTAGGTTCTTTCGAACTATCTTGTCCACAAGCTCTTTTACCAACCGAAGTTGATCACGCAAGTGTACGCCTCCTAACCAAAGGAGTATAATTTGTTCTCGCCCTTTTACCAACCGGAGTTGGTCGTGGGTCTGAACTATCTGGTTCTTTCGAACTATCTTGTCCACAAGCTCTTTTACCAACCGAAGTTGATCACACAAGTGTACGCCTCCTAACCAAAGGAGTATAATTTGTTCTCGCCCTTTTACCAACCGGAGTTGGTCATGGGTCTGAACTATCTGGTTCTTTCGAACTATCTGGTTCTTTCGAACTATCTGTCCACTAGTTATTTTACCAACCGGAGTTGATCACGCTAGTGTACGCCTCCTAACCAAAGGAGTATAATTTGTTCTCGCTATTTTACCAATCGAAGTTGATCACGCTCGAACTATTTGGTTCTTTCGAACTATCTTGTCCACAAGCTCTTTTACCAATCGGAGTTGATCACGCAAGTGTACGCCTCCTAACCAAAGGAGTATAATTTGTTCTCGCCCTTTTACCAACCGGAGTTGGTCGTGGGTCTGAACTATCGTCTTCTTTTTGCTGTTGAACAGCGTAGTGTACAACACTAGTATTCCCCGAAAAACTTTCAAACAAAGGAGAGAAAAGTGGTGAAAACATTCCAAGCATTCTTGAATTCCTCTCCTTCTAGAGTTGATATTCGGTAAGTTCCTGGTCAAACAACTTCTGTAACTCGGTAAGGTCCATGCCAGTTTGCCTCCAATTTATTGTGCTTCTGAATGACCTTCTTTAGCACATAATCCCCTTCTTTTAAGTCGCATTTCTTCACCCTTTTGTTGTATAACAGAGCTGTGCGTTGTTGGTAAGCAGCATTCCTAATGGCTGCCTCTTCTCTGACCTCCTCGAGCATATCCAAATCCAGTCTTCTCATCAAGTCACTGATAGGAGAATTGAAATTCAGCACTCTATGTGTTGGAAGACCCAACTCGGCAGGTATTACAGCCTCACTTCCAAACGCCAGCATATATGGTGATTCCCCAGTCGCTTCTCGGGGAGTTGTTCGGTAAGCCCATAATACTGATTGTAGCTCATTAATCCAGTTAGCTTTAGCTTCACTTAGCCTTTTCTTCAAACCATTCAACAGTGTTCTGTTCGTCACTTCAGTCTGTCCATTGCTTTGAGGATGGCCTGGTGCTGAATGAACCTTCAAAATGTTCGACTGGTGACAATAGGCAACAAATTCCAAGTTATCAAATTGGGTTCCATGGTCTGTGATGAAGGCATGAGGGAGACCATATCGACAGATGATTTTCTTCCAATCGAACTGGGATACCTTCTCGTATGTCATATCAATAAGCGGCTCAGCTTCTACCCACTTAGTAAAATAGTCCACTGCAACGACGAGGTACTTGAATCTTCCTCGGGTGATCGGCAATGGTCCAACCAAATCAATTCCCCATATGGCAAATGGCCAATGGGAAGTTATTGGTGTCAACAATGCTTGTGGAGTTCGTCGGATGGAGGAAAAACGTTGACACTTGTCACATTTCTTAGCATAGGCTATACAATCAACCCTCATCGTCGGCCAGTAATATCCTTGAGTCATTACCCTTTGCAAAAGTGTTCGACCTGCTACATGAGCTCCACGAGACCCTTCATGGATTTCTTCAATCAATTCTTTCACCTCGGAGGGATGTACACATCTCTGCAAACCTACCATAATTCCTCGTCTATATAAAATACCATTAGTTAATGCATACCGAGCAGCTTTATACTTTAATTTCTTGGCAGCGAGCTTATCCTCTGGCAATTCTCCCTCTTCAATATATGCCCTGATGGGATCCATCCAAGATGGTCCTAAATCAAGGGTAATAACATTCATCGTCAGGTTTTCATCTATGCTCCGACTTTCCAGTACTTCAATTGGTATCGTTCTTCGCAGCTCGGTACGAGTAGCTGATGCTAGTCGGGCCAGTGCGTCTGCTCGTGCATTTTTTATTCTGGGTATTCTGATCAACTGAATGGCATCAAATCTGCCAACAATTCCATCACCTTTGCATGATACTTGACCATTAGTTCTCCTTTAACCGCATATGTTCCCATCATCTGATTCACAATCAATTGAGAATCACTGAATACCATCACTTGTTGCGCTTCCATAATCTTTGATAAATTAAGACCTGCTATCATGGCCTCATACTCAGCCTCATTATTGGAGGCTTTGAATTGGAATCGCAAAGCATATTCCATGTCAATCTCGTCTGGGGTGTTCAAAACAATTCCTGCCCCGCAACCTGCTGTGCAAGATGAGCCATCTACATATAATCTCCATATGGGCAACCCGTCTTCAAATTTCTTATCTGACAGTGTTCCTCGGTGAAATATTTGTTGCTTCTTTTCATCCTCCCCTGACACTTTTCGCTCCTCTTCGACCATCTCTTCTCGCTCTTTTACCAACCGGAGCTGGTCTGAGCTCGAAGTTGATGATCTTTCTACGTCCATAAGCCCTTTTACCAACCAGAGTTGGTCTGGAGTTATGTCTGTTGATCCTGTAACATCCACAGATTGGTCAGCGAGCAATTTTTGTTCCTCGGGGGTATCAGGATATGTAAACTCTGCTATAAAATCTGCTACAGCTTGCCCTTTCAATGATGATCTGGGCTCATACACAATATCATATTCACCGAGCTCTATTGCCCAGTACATCAATCTCCCTGACTTTTCTGGCTTATGAAGGGCTTGCCTCAGTGGCATGTCGGTATAAACGACGATGGTATGGGCCTGGAAATATGGCCTCATTCTTCTACTTGCTTCAATTAATGCCAATGCCAATTTCTCCAGTTTTGGGTACCTGATTTCCGCACCTCAGAAAGCCTTACTTGTGTAATAGATCGGTTTCTGGACTCCATTCTCCAATCTGATCAATGCTGAACTGACTGCATTCTCTGATACTGCCATATACAAGTACAACTTCTCTCCTGTTATTGGACTGGACAACAATGGAGGTGCTCCCAAATACTTTTTCAAGTCTTGAAAGGCCTTCTCACATTCATCAGTCCACTCAAAAGTTTTTCGAAGTGTTTTGAAGAATGAGAGGCATTTATCAGTTGCTCGGGACACAAATCTGTTGAGCGTTGCAACTCGTCCTGTAAGACTCTTCACTTCTTTCTTTATTGTTGGAGATCGCAACCCTAAAAGATCTTTGATCTTATCTGGATTTGCTTCAATGCCTCGCTGGTTTACAATGTACCCGAGAAACATTCCTTCCCGTACTCCAAATATGCACTTCGTCGGGTTGAGCTTCATCTGGTATTTATCCAGTTGATCAAATGTCTGAGCTAAGTCAACTAGATGATCTGCAGCTTTCTTGCTTTTTATCAGCATATCATCGACATAGACTTCCATGTTGCAACTAATTTGTTCGGTGAAAACCATGTTCATCAGCCGGTGGTATGTTGCTCCTGCATTTTTCAAACCAAAAGGCATAACATTATAGCAATAAGTTCCCCTAGGGGTAATAAAAGAAGTACTTTCCCTGTCTTCAGGTTTCATTTTGATCTGGTTGTAGCCAGAGTAAGCATCCATGAAGCTGAGCAGCTCATGTCCCGAGGTAGCATCCACTAGTTGATCAATTCTGGGTAATGGAAAATGATCCTTTGGGCATGCTTTGTTAAGATCGGTGAAATCAACACACATTCTCCATTTGTTGTTTTTCTTTTTTACCATCACCACGTTTGCCAACCAGTCTGGATACTTTACGTCTTCAATGAATTGGGCTTTCTGGAGCTTCTCGACCTCCTCTTGTATAGCCTGATTCTTCTCGGGGCTAAATACCCTTCTTCTCTGCTTTACCGGCTTGATCTCCTTATTCACATTGAGCTCATGACATAAGAAGTTTGGATCTATTCCTGGCATGTCTTCATGACTCCATGCAAAAGTTTTCTTCCTGTTTCTCAAGAAAGTTATCAACTCCTGTTTTATTGAAGCATCCAACGTAGAACCTATCTGAGTTACTCGTTCAGGGTGCTCGTCGTCCAGAATAATATTTTCTGTAGATTCCACCACCTGTCCTTTTACAAGTTGGGATTCATCTCGAGGATCCAGTGTTTCAATTTCTGTGCCTTCATCCACCTGGTAGGTAATAGTCTTTTTTCTTGAATCTTCAAGTTCCTCTTGCTCGGCAGACGAATAATAGCATTCCCGAGCTACTTTCTGATCACCTTTCACAACTCCTACTCCAAAATTTGTTGGAAATTTTAAGCACTGATGCACTGTAGATGGAACTGCTTCGAACTTCTTCAAACCAACTCTTCCCATGATGATGTTGTAGGATGACTGTACATTCTTATCCATTACAAAGAAGCGTATTCTCTCTGTTCGACAAGCAAGCAAAGTTCCAATGAATATGTCCAACTTGATCGTCCCAAGTGGAAAAACTTTCTCGCCAGCAAAACCCAGGAGGGGTCTGTGATACGGTTCCAATTGAGATAATTTCAGATTCAAACTATCAAAGCATGAATAGTACATGATGTCTGCTGAACTTCCATTGTCTACCAACACCCTTGAAATAACTACTTCCTTCATCCTCATTTTAATCACCAGAGGATCGTCGTGAGGATAAAGAACACCTGCTAGGTCATTTTTTGAAAATCCAATGACTAGCTTCTCTTTGTTTACCTTCCTCGGACGATCGTCCTCGGTCAGATTTATTCGCTGAATATATGAACAAGCTTGAGCCTCTCCAAGGTAAGCCTTTCTTTCTGCAGTAAGGTCTCCTCCTCCCGCATCTCCTCTTGTAATTACATTACAATCAAATGACCCAAAACGTATAGAAAATACCTCTCGTTCTGGCTGTCTTGGTTTCTTGGGAAGGTCGGGGTCATCATCTGGATCATCTTCATGGTTTCTCTTCTTTTTCTCTTCTGCTCGACGAGGAGATCTAGACCTCTCTCTAGTTCGGTCGTTATTTTTTCTTTCACCTCCCCGATCAACATATTTTTCTAGCTTTTCTCTTCGGATGAGTGTTTCAATCTCGTTCTGAAGAGCTATGCAATTTTTGGTCATGTGACCATGATCTTTATGAAACTCGCAATATTTATCCTTACTCCTCGAATCAGGGTCTGACCTCAGTTTCTTTGGCCATTTTACCTCCTCGTTGTTCTTGATTTCTTCCAAGACATGATGAATACCCATTTTCAAAGGAGTATAATTGTCGTATTTCTTCAGGACTTCCCATGATGATTTATTATTTCTGGAACGTTTGTCACCGCCATTGCCCTTATGCTCTTTATTTTTAGACTTATCGATGTCCACCTTGGTGTCTTTATCCATGTTCTTCTTTGCAGCCATAGCTTCCTCGGCATTCATGATTTTGGCCGCTTTTGCCATCAACTCTGACATAGTTTTAGGTGGATCTTTCGCCAAGGTGTAATACAATTTATTAGGCAACAACCCACTCATCAAGGCGGTGATTGCTGTCTTTTCTTCGTAATCTATGACTTCCAGCTTCTCGTTATTGAAACGAGTAATGTAATCTCTAGTACTCTCACCAGTTTTTTGTCTAACACTTAACAAGTGTGCTACTCGTTTTACTGGCTTTGCTCCAAAACAAAAATTGCCAATAAACAACTCGGCCAACTGAAAGAAAGTTGAAATCTTACCCCTAGGAAGATTGTTGTACCATATCTGGGCAGCTCCAGTAAGAGTTCCTGAGAATGCTCTACATCTCATCTCGTTGGGGACGACATAGATGTCGGCAGCAGCTTGATATTGCTCTATGTGAAGAACAGGATCTGTCTTTCCATCATATTTGGGGGTCACTGCAGGTGCTTTGAACTTTGACGGTGTAGGAAAATTCGCAATGGCCTGTACAAAAGGTGTTCCTCGAACAAAAGTTCGTTGTAGGGGGTTTTTTGCTTTGGCCATTTCTCCCAATTTATCCTCCAACCATTGGAGAGATCCTTTCCACGCTTCATTTCCTTCCTCGGGCCTATTGGTTCGAGAAATTGATCGTTCTGAGGTAGCTTCTTGAGATCTATCTTGACGAGCAGCCGGTCTTGATTGTGCTGATCCTTCTCTTAGATCTGATGGTTGTCGAAAACTCCTCGACATGGTCTTAGGTGGACTCCTATTCCTCCTAGGGCCTAATCGACTGAAAGGAGACACCCTACTCAGTCTTTCTATGGCAATGGGTCTTTCTGGAGAGAGAGTGATATGTTGATCGGTATCTGTAGCCCTTATTGACGAAGTTCGCCCAGGTTGATAAGAGAAATCATCAGACTCGTCATTACGACGTGACTCAGTACGCCTGGATCTTGAAGAAAGTAAATAAGTTTGCCTCTGACCACTATGTTGTCCTGAACGTGCAGGTGCACCGCCATGAAGGGTTTGTATGAGTTGTCTTATTGTGTCTTGCATGGCGGTTTGTCCTTGAGCCAGATTCGTCATAATTCCGGCCAGATCTGGAGGTGCAGAGGGATTTGGAAGATTTCCAGCATTTCCAGCATTTCGATTGCTAGATTCTGGATTATTCGCCATGGATGATGAATGATTTTTGGTGAAAAACGATAGTAACAATCGTTCCCACAGACGGTACCAATCTGTTGATATAAAAAACTAGATCGCTCTAATTATTCAATCACAGATAAATAAAATGAGACAAAAATTTTAAAGTGGTTCAGCCTTATAAGAATGGCCTACGTCCACTGTTATGTTATTGCTGAGTGTTTGGGAATTCTCGATTACAAGTGCTATCAAGAAATTCCGGTCCCTTTGAATGAGGGTGATACAAGGTATTTATAGCCCTTAGGCTGTACATGAAAGGGTTGATACATTAAATGATATACATATGAAATGGTAATACATTTAATGCAGCGTGTGCGTCAAGATGATAAACATTCAATGAATAATTGAACTGTTAGTTATCTGGCAATTAATGTTACGGCCGAGATGCAGATCGGACCGCCTTAGTTGCTCGTCGCTCAGGAGTTCCTCGGAGCGCTAGAGTACCTCGGAGTGTTGAAGTTCCTCGGTGTATCCTCGTTGCTCGGGAGTTCATGAGTTGGTCGGGGAAACGAACTTCCTCGTTGCTATTGTGCCAAGTAGATTGACACGTGTCTTCATATCATTCGTCCATATCAGCATATTAATTTTGGTATCAACAGTTTGGAAGGGCAGAAGTGAAGAGGGGAGTTTTATTTTTAATAGCAACTTGACGGTGAATAGTGATTCCGACAGTGTACAGTAGCTCCGATGATGAAAAGTGCTCGTGTAGATGGAAAGGTACAATATGAGAGAGAGGGGGTTGTGAGGTGAGAGTAGAAAACTTTCCGCCGGTAGAAGGACGCCGAAAAGGGGACAAACTCACTGGAAAAGAAAAACAAAGAAGGTGAGGATCGGCATTTAGGTTCATATCATGAAGATAATTGGATTTTATTTTCCTTCTTCTCGAATTGAAGAACCTATATATATATATATATATATATATATATATATATATATAGCTCCTATAATGTGTATAAAGAAACATACAAAAATCATTTATGCCTAAAATTAACCTAAGATTTTAAAATAATTACACCAATAATTCCCATAAAATATGGCATGTTTTAGGGAGCATGTTTTAAGGAACATGTTTCAAGGAGCTTCAACAGTTTATACTTGATTTTAATTTATATGTGAATTTTTTAATGTATATGCAAATTTTTGTAATGTATATGCAAATTTTTGTAATTTATACGTGGAATTTTATTTTATATATATATATATATATATATATATATATATATATATATATATATATATATATATATATATATATATATATATATATATGTTGATACCAAATTTAATCTGCTGACATGGATCAATCATATGAAGACACGTGGCTATCTACATGGCAACAACCAACATCCTCGAGGAACCCAAGCGCTCCGAGGAACAAGACTACAACGAGGAAGATTAGTTCCCCGAGGAACTCACAAGCTCCGAGGAACAATGCCTCTCCGAGGAACTCTTGAGTATCGAGAAGCTTAGGCGGTCCGAGCAACTCAGGCGGTCCGAGCTTCATCTCGAACAAAGCATTAATAGCTGGATAATCAACAGTTCAACTGATTCATTAAATACTTATCATTCAGACGCACACGCAAAGAGGGCATTAAATGTATTACCCTTTCATATGTATATCATTTAATGTATTACCCTTACACATTACAGCCTCAGGGCTATAAATACGTTGTACAATCCTCATTGTGAAAGGGGACCTGAATCTCTAGTGGAATTTCTTGATAGAACTTATAAATCGAGAATTCCCAAACACTCAGCAATAAAACAACAGTGGAGGTAGGACATTCTTATAAGGCTGAACCACTTTAAAATTCTTTGTCTCATTTATTTATCTGTGATTGAATTATTAGAGTGATCTAATCTTTTTCATCAACAGATTGGCGCCGTTTGTGGGAAACGACTGATAATATCGTTTTTCATCAAAAACAATCCATTACCAATGGCTGATATTCCTGAATCCAGCAATCGAAACGCTGGAACCCCTCCAAATCCATCTGCTCCACCAATTATTCCAGATCTGACCGGAATAATGGCAAATCTGGCTCAGGGCCAGATCATCATGCAAGAAATAATGCAACAACTCATCCAAACCCTCCATGGCGGTGCATCAGCCCATTTCGAACCACGAAGCATTCAAAGAAATACCCGTGCGCCTTCTTTGTGTACTAGGCGTACTAATTCATATCGTAATGAGGAATCTGAAGATTTTTCTTATCAACCTGGACGAACTTCGTCAGTGCGAGCCACAGATACTGAACAACGTGTCACCCTCTCCCCAGAAAGGACCAGCGCATTGGAAAGATTAAGTAGGGTTTCTCCTTTCGACCGATTAGGCCCTAGGAGGAACAAAAGTCCTCTTAATGCAGCGTCGAGGAACTTTCGACGACCATCAGATTTAAGGGAAGGATCTGCCCAGTCGTGACCAGCTGCTCGTCAAGATAGATCCTATGACCGACCAGTTGCTCGTCAAGATAAATCCCAGGAAGCCACTTCAACGGGATCAGTTGCTCGAACCAATAGGCCCGAGGAAGGAAATGATGCATGGAAAGGATCTATTCAGAGGATAGAGGATAGATTAGAGGAAATGACTAAGGCTAAGAACCCTCTACAACAGACCTTTATTCGAGGAACGCCTTTTGTCCAGGACATTGTTAATTTTCCAACACCATCAAAGTTCAAAGCACCTGTTGTAACTCCCAAGTATGATGGAAAAACTGACCCTGTCCTTCATATAGAACAATACCAAGCTGCAGCCGACATCTATGTTGTCCCAGATGAGATGAGATTCAGAGCATTATCGGGAACACTTACCAGATCTGCTCAAATATGGTATAATAA
The DNA here is from genome assembly GCA_949130495.1 of Sambucus nigra. Taxonomy (NCBI): domain Eukaryota; kingdom Viridiplantae; phylum Streptophyta; class Magnoliopsida; order Dipsacales; family Adoxaceae; genus Sambucus; species Sambucus nigra. The sequence continues at coordinate 38,875,085 of OX422214.1, read as the reverse complement.
TCTTCCTCGGGGTAAGATTTCAACTTTTCTTCAACTGACCGAGTTATTCATTAGAAATTTCTGCTTTGGAGCAAAGCCAGTTAAACGAGTAGCACATTTGTTAAGTGTTAGACAAAAAGATGGTGAGAGTACCATAGATTATATAACTCGTTTTAATAACGAGAAACTCGAAGTCATTGATTATGAAGAGAAGACAGCGATTACCGCTTTGATGAGTGGATTACTGCCAAACAAGTTGTACTACACTTTGGCCAAAGATCCACCTCGAACCATGTCGGATCTGATGGGAAAAGCGTCCAAGATTATGAATGCCGAGGAGGCTATGTCTGCGAAGAAGAATATGGACGCTAAAGAAACCAAGGTGGAAGATGATAAAGCTAAGAAGAAAGAACATAAGAACAATGGTGGTGACAAATAATCCAAAAGTAGGTCGTCATGGGAGGTCTTGAGGAAATTTAATAATTACACACCTTTGAAGGTAAATATCAACCACGTCCTGGAAAAAATTAAGAACAGCGAGGAGTTAAACTGGCTAAAGAAAATGAAGGCAGACCCTGACACGAGGAATAGGGAAAAATATTACGAGTTCCACAAGGATTATGGCCATATGAACAAAAATTGCATAGCTCTTCAGAATGAGATTGAAACACTCATCCGACGAGGAAAGCTAACAAAGTATGTTGATCGGGGAGGCGAAAGAAGAAACAACGACCGAATTAGAGAGACGTCTAGATCTCCTCGGCGAGCAGAGGAGAACAAGAAGAGAAACCATGAAGTTGATCCAGAAGATGACCCCGATCTTCCCAAGAAACCAAGGCAGCCAGAATGAGAGGTATTTGCAATACGCTTTGGGTCATTTAATTGTAATGTTATTACAGGAGGAGATGCAGGAGGAGGAGACCTTACTGCAGAAAGAAAATCTTACCTCGATGAGGACCAAGCTTGCTCATACATTCAGCGAATAAATCTAGCTGAGGAAGATCTTCCGAGAAAGGTGAACAAGGAGAAATTGGTTATCAGTTTTTCAAAAAATGACCTTGCAGGTGTTTTATATCCTCATGATGACCCGCTGGTGATCAAAATGAGAATGAAGGAGGTCATGATTTCAAGAGTGCTGGTCGACAATGGTAGCTCGGCAGACATCATGTTCTACTCGTGTTTCGATAGTTTAAATCTAAAGCTATCTCAACTAGAGCCTTACCACAGACCCCTCATCGATTTTGCTGGCGAGAAAGTATTTCCACTTCGGACGATAAAGTTGGATATATTCATTGGTACGTGGCCTACTTGTCGGACAGAAAGAATACGTTTCTTCGTAATGGATAAGAATGTCCAATCATCGTACAATATCATCATGGGAAGAGTAGGATTGAAGAAGTTCGAGGTTGTGCCATCTACAGTACATCAGTGCCTAAAATTTCCAACAAACTTTGGAGTAAGAGTTGTGAAAGGTGATCATAAAGTAGCTCGGGAATGCTATTATTCATCCGCCGAGCAAGAAGAACTGGAAGAATCAAAGAAAAAGACCAGTACTTATCAAGTGGATGAAGGTGCAGAAATTGAAACATTGGATCCTCGAGATGAGTCGCAACTCGTGATGGGTCAAGTGGTGGAAGCTACTGAAAACATCATTCTGGACGACGAGCACCCTGAGCGAACTACTCAAATAGGTTCATCGTTGGAAGCCTCATTAAAACAGGAATTGATAACTTTCCTTAGAAGCAGAAGACAAACTTTTGCGTGGAGTCATGAAGATATGCCTGGGATAGACCCAAACTTCTTATGTCACGAGCTCAATGTGAATAAGGAGATCAAGCCTGTGAAGCAGAGAAGAAAATTATTGAGTCCCGAGAAGAATCAAGCTATACAGGAGGAAGTTGAGAAGCTCCAGAAAGCTTGTTTCATTGAAGATATTAAATATCCATATTGGTTAGCTAATGTGGTGATGGTAAAGAAGAAAAACAACAAGTGGAGGATGTGTGTAGACTTCACCGACCTCAATAAAGCATGCCCAAAGGATCACTTTCCACTGCCCCGAATTGATCAACTAGTGGATGCTACCTCGGGACACGAGTTGCTGAGCTTCATGGATGCTTATTCTGGCTACAATCAAATTAAAATGAAACCTGAAGACAGGGAGAGTACTTTTTCATTACCCCTAGGGGAACTTATTGTTATAATGTTATGCCTTTTGGTTTGAAAAATACAGGTGCGACATATCAGAGGCTGATGAACAAAGTCTTTGCTGAACAAATCAGTGACAATATGGAAGTCTATATTGACGATATGCTGACGAAAAGCAAGAAAGCTGCCGATCATCTAGTTGACTTAAGTCAGACTTTTGATCAACTAGATAAATATCAAATGAAGCTGAACCCGACGAAGTGCATATTTGGAGTACGAGAAGGCATGTTTCTCGGGTACATTGTCAATCAACGAGGCATTGAAGCAAATCCTGAAAAGATCAAAGCTCTATTAGGGCTGCGATCTCCAACGACGAAGAAAGAAGTACAGAGTCTCACAGGTCGAGTAGCGACACTCAACATATTTGTGTCACGAGCAACTGATAGATGTCTCCCATTCTTCAAGACACTCAGAAAGACTTTTGAGTGGAATGATGAATGCGAGAAGGCTTTTCAAGACTTGAAGAGATACTTGGGAGCACCTCCACTGTTTTCCAGGCCAGTGATGGGAGAAAAATTATATTTGTACCTTGCAGTATCCGAGAATGCAGTTAGCTCGGCGTTGATCAGAGTGGAGAATGGAGTACAAAAGCCAATTTACTACACAAGTAAGGCCTTCCGAGGAGCAGAAATTAGATATCCAAGGCTGGAAAAATTGTTGAGGCGAGTAGGAGAATGAGGCCATACTTCCAGGCTCATAATATAGTAGTATATACTGATATGCCATTGAGGCAAGCCCTGCATAAGCCAGGAAAATCAGGAAGATTGATGTACTGGGCAATAGAGCTCGGTGAATATAATATAGTCTATGAACCCAGATCATCGCTTAAAGGCAAGGCTGTAGCATATTTTATAGCGGAGTTCACCTATCCTGATAGCTCCGAGGAACAAAAGTTACTCGATGATCAACATGTGGATGTTACAGGATCAACAAACACAGGCTCAGACCAATTCCGGTTGGTAAAAGGGCTTGTGGATGTTACAGGATGTGACGCAGAGATAGTTGTGAGGACTTCGGATAAGAAATAAGAGTTGCTCGTTGATCAACCTGTGGAAGTTACAAGATCAACAAACACTAGCTCAGACCAACTCCGGTTGGTAAAAGGGCAAGTGGATGTTACAAGATCATTGACTTCGGGCTCAGACCAACTCCGATTGGTAAAAGGGCAAGAAGAAATGATCGACGAAAAGTAAGAAAAATCCGAGGAGGAAAGGAAGCAATAAACATTTCATCGAGGAACTCTGACTGATCATAAATTCGAAGACGAGTTACCTATATGGAGCCTATATGTAGATGGCTCATCTTGCACTGTAGGATGCGGGACGAGGATTATTTTGAGCACTCCGGATGAGGTCGATATGGAATATGCCTTGTGTTTCCAATTCAAAGCTTCCAACAATGAGGCTGAGTATGAGGCCATGATTGCAGGACTTAGTTTGGCAAAAATTATGGAGGCGCAACAGGTCATTGTTTTCAGTGATTCTCAATTTATCGTAAACCAAATGATGGGCATATATGCAGTTAGAGGAGAATTAATGATCAGATATCATGCAAAGGTAAAGGAGATGGTGTCAGAATTTGCCGCTATTCAGCTGGTCAGAATACCAAGAATGGAGAATGCGAGAGCAGACGCCCTAGCTCGACTAGCATCAGCTACTCACACCGAGCTACGACGAACAATCCCAATTGAAGTGTTAGCTGGTCGGAGCATAGATGAAGATCTGGCGATAAACTTTATCACCCTTGATTTAGAACCATCTTGGATGGATTCCATCAGGGCGTATATCGAGGAGGGAAAATTTCCAATTGACAAGCTCGCTGCCAAAAAAATAAAGTTTAAAGCTGCTCGGTATGTATTAACTAATGGTGTTTTATATAGACGAGGAATTATGGCAGGTTTGCAGAGATGTGTACACTCCTCCGAGGTGAAATAATTAATTGAAGAGATCCATGAAGGGTCTTGTGGAGCACATGTAGCAGGTCAGACGCTTTTACAAAGGGTGATGACACAAGAATACTACTGGCCGACGATGAGGGCTGATTGCATAGCCTACGCCAAGAAGTGTGACAATTGCCAGCGCTTTTCCTCCATCCGAAGAACTCCACAAGCATTTTTGACACCCATAACTTCCCCTTGGACATTTGCCATGTGGGGAATAGACTTGGTTGGGCCACTACCAACAACCCGAGGAAGGTTCAAGTATGTCGTCGTCGCAGTGGATTATTTTACTGAGTGGGTAGAAGCTGAGCCACTCATTGACATGACGTACGAGAAGGTGTATCAATTTGTTTGGAAGAACATCATTTATCGATATGGTCTACCTCATGCCTTCATCACAGACCATGTAACACAATTTGATAACGAGGAGTTTGCCGCCTATTGTCATCAATCAAATATTTTGAAGGTCCACTCAGCACCAGGCCATCCTCAAAGTAATGGACAAACTGAGGTGACAAACAGAACGCTGCTAAATGGCTTGAAGAAAAGATTGGATGATGCAAAAGCAAACTGGATCAACGAGTTACAATCAGTACTTTGGACTTACCGAACTACTCCCCGAGTAGCAACTAGAGAATCACCATACATGCTGGCGTTTGGAACTGAAGCCGTTATACCTGCCGAGTTGGGCCTTCCAACACACAGGGTATTGAATTTTAATTCCCCTGTCAGCGACTTAATGAGAAGACTGGATTTAGACATGCTCGAGGAAGTTAGAGAAGAAGAAGCCATTAGAAATGCTGCTTACCAGCAGCGAACATCTTTGTTCTACAACAAAAGGGTGAAGAAGTGCGACTTGAAAGAAGGAGACTATGTGCTGAAGAAAGTAATTCAAAAGCACAATAAGCTGGAAGCAAACTGGCATGGACCATACCAAGGTACAGAAGTTGTTCGACCAAGAACTTATCGAATAGCAACTCTAGAGGGGGAGGAGTTCAAGAATGCATGGAACGCAGAGCACCTACGCAAGTATTATCAGCGATGTATATGTAACACAGTTCCATTAGTATGAATAAAATGAAGATATTCTGCTAAAGTCTCTCCTTTTATTGAGAATTTTTTGGGGAATACTAGTGCTACACACTACTCGGCAAAACTCAGACTGCTCAACAGCAAAATATTCCTAAAAATGCCAACTTCGGTTGGTTAGAAAATTAAATATTCCTAAAAATGCTAACCTCGGTTGGGGTTCCTAAAAATGCCAACCTCGATTGGTTGGGAAACAAAATATTCCTAAAAATGCCAACCTGTTTGGCTAGGAAACGAAATATTCCTAAAAATGCCAACTTGTTTGGCTAGGAAACGAAATATTCCTAAAAATGCCAATCTGTTTGGCTAGGAAACAAAATATTCTCGCAAATGCCAACTTATGTTGGTCGGGAGGTAAGATTATTCCAGAAAGTGCAAAAGTTGCTAACTATGGCTGGTCGGGGATAAAAACCCACCAACTGTAGTTGGTCGACAAAGAAAATTTATCGACCTTGGTTGGTCGGAAACATTTAAGAGAAAAGTCTACTAACTATGGCTGGTCGGAGATAAAAACCCACCATCTGTAGTTAATCAACAAGCAAAATTTACCGATCTTGGTTGGTCGGAAACATTTTATGGGTAAAATTATTTCAAAAAGACTAACTATAGCTGGTCGGGGATAAAAACCCACTAACTGTAGTTGGTCGACATGGAGAGTCTAACAACCTTGGTTGGTTGGAAACATTTTAAACAATATTTTTATACTCATTACTTTATTATTAAGTGATCGAGCAACAGTACTGATACTTGTAATTTTTTAATTATTACTGAGTTGGTCGACAAACAACACAATATTATTATCTTTTTAACAGATATACATAAATATAAAGTGTTTGATAGCTACAAGACAATAGCAATCAAGATTTGCAAACAAAATGAGAGTTTTTCATTGAATAAATTACAAGTACATTGATATTGAAATGTATACTAACTATTACATCAAAAATTCCTATTCTACTGGTCTCTTCCCCTCTGCTTTTGACACAGGTTCCTCGCCAGCAGGCGGATCATTTAAAGACAGAGGAGAATTTATGAAATTAAGATCTTTCAACATCCTTGTATTCATCACGGATGGTCGATCTAAAAGATGCTCGGGACGAGATACCTCGATTTGAGAATGTAAACTGTAGTCACCGAGATACTTTGAAATTAAGCTCCGAGGAATGGCCCGAGCAGGGATCCAATCCATGTCCAAATTGTATGGTGGCACAGGCAAGTCAAGCAACCCGGGATCATGATAGTCCCACAGATAATGACCTTGTTCGAGCTTCAACACACATAAGGCATTCAGCTAGCTTTGCTTGTAGCCCTCATTATTGGCATTCTGGATATGATCGTCTAGGTGGAATAGTGCTTCATTGTATCCAGCCATCCAGAACTCCTTGGGTTGTTTGTGGAATTGATATGTTAGCCTTTCTAGCTGCTCGTGGAGATTCTTGATGAAAAGCTCCTTATTCTCCAAAACTGACTTCTGCGTGGAGAGCTATTTTTCCAGGTCCTTAATCTTCTTTGACATATCAGACAACGCCTGGTTCTTCGCCATTAATTGGAAAGCCTGGTTCTCTAAGGAAGACTGAGTCCTCTGTTCCTCGACAAAAACCCGAGCTGCTCTTACTCGTCCCCGAGGAGCCCTTGCTCGACCCCAGAAAGATATGGAGGTGCCAGAGCTCTTCAAAGTCTCCAACTCTTCCCTCAACTTGGCGTTCTCAACCTCTAAGAACGAAAATCCCTCATCGGTCACTGGAATCAAGGCGCTAGAATTGGAAGCTGCAGACTTCAATTGTGATAGCTCCTTCTGCAGGTTGTTATTTTCCTTTTCCAGCAACTCAGCAATCTGTCTGCATTCTTCGACCTCACCTCTCAAGGTTCTCTCCCTTACATCGTACCCAGCAAAGAGCTTCTCGTAGCCCTTGTCGGCAATGATCTACTGGTACTTCTTCTCGTAGCCCTCATGCAACAAAGTAGTGGATTCTTTGTATTGAAGATGAAGGTCTTCGAGGGTGCCCTGAAGATCCTCAATCATTTCATAATAGGCAACGTTATTGGCTACAACCCTATCAAGTAGACACTTCAGATATTGATATGCTTCCACTGCCTGTTCTGAAGCTTCCTGACCAAGTATGTTGACAACTTGTGCAGCACTCGGGTCTGTGTGACCAACCTTAAAGTACTCATTACATTGTCGCAACAACTTTGTGTCATGGGCAGATGGCAGTTCCATCCTGTCCAAAAACTAGCAGAGAAAGAAGAGCAATCATTAATAAGAAGAATAAGCAGAGTATGAATGAAAGATAGACAACAATATGCAAAAAAGTTCAAGTTTTATTAGATCATAGTTCAGAGTTACATCTTCTGGGTTACATTTGATAAAGAGAAACAAAATAAAGAGAAACCCGAACAACACTACACCTTTTCCTTATCTCCTAAAACCTTCTCGGGAGGTTGGGATGAAGAGGGAGGTTTCTCGGGGAGAATATGCAGTTGTTCGGAGGAAGAAACGATTTGTTGATTTTCCTTGGCAGCAGGCTGGATGGCTAGGGCATGATCTCCCATCACCATCGAAGACTTTTCAGAGGTAGCTTCGTCCTCTTCTAACTCTTCTGGAGTTAGAGGGGGGCCATGGATATGTCTCTGAAAAATCTCGGAAGACTCGTCGACCTTCATCTCCTGAAGGGCAGCAACCCATCCATCCCTAAAATATTTGAGATCGCCATAGTCCACTTGCGACACCATGGCGGCCAACCCCTTGTTCCACCCCTTGTCCCAGCCAGAGCTGAAGGACTTCTTCACAGCCATCTTCCTCTTGGTCTTCTCCAAGGCAAGCTTTTCGGAAAACAAGTCATCAGCAGCTTTAAGTTTTTGCTCAGCTTCCTCCTTCTGCCGACCTACTTCCCGAAGTTGAGCCAACTCCTCCTCGGCAGCCTTGAGTTTATTTTCAAACTCTCCTGCAGTTTTGAGCTTCTCTTCAATCTCCTTATTTTCCTTCTCCGAGGCATTTATTCTCTTCTCCAACTCCTTGGAGGCATCAACAGCCCGAGCTTTTTCTTTCCCGGAGGAGGTAAGCTTCTTCTCCCAGACAGCTTTGTCATCAGCATATTTCTGGCGAGAATCTGCCAGAGACTTGGTAGCTTCTTCCAGAGATCCCTCCACACTGGACGAGGAGCAAGAAGCCTTAATCGCTTCATCCTTCTTCAGGATTATATTGAAGCAGCTCGTCAACTGTGAATAGAAAAAGAAAGAAGTTAGAAACAGAAATGACAAAGGAAATATGAAAAATTCAAAGTAAAGAGACTTACAGAAGCAAGGTGACGAGCAGCTAGTGAGGTGACCATGTCCCGAGTAAGGTTTTCTTCAGTACCTTGGACCTCGGGAATGATCGAGGACTTCACCGAGCTCATGACAGAGCTCGGGGGAATGAAAGTTGGACCCCCAGTTCTAGTAACTGGGAGCTGAGTAATGGTATCAGCCAAATTGACCGAGGAGATCTTCTTCATCCTCCTTGGGGGAAAATGTACAGATTCAACCAAGGAAGAACCCTTGGTCGGTGATATCACAATCACCTCTCCAGGAGCAGTAGACCTGCTCGGAGCCACTGCGGGCTTCTCAGCAACTTTAACAGGAGCAGCTGGAGGAGCTGCATCAGTCTTCTTTGTCCCCTCCTTTAGGACATCGATCCTACTCCTTTTTACCTCCCCATAATCGGAGGCAGTGTTCTCAAACAGGGTAGGAGGTCTTCTCTTCTTCATCCTTTCACTTAAAAGAATATGGGATTCAGGCGATGAGCTTGTGGAAGATGGTACTGGCTCTGATTCACTTATTACTGGACGAGCAGTGAAAGAAGTGGTGTAGCTCTTGTACTGCAACAGATACGAAGTTGATCTAATGTGCTCGTCGGCAACACTTTGATGCAGACTCCAGATAAGTTTCAAATGCCTTATATTGACATCTGCATCTTTTGGGCACTTTCTCTTGCTATCAACTACAAATAAATAAACATTGTTATCAGTAGCACATTTTATCAAACACAAAAGAAACATGATTTCAAAATAAATAAAATAAAATATAAATAACCTATCCCATTGCCATAAGGAGGGCATCTGGGACCCTGTTAAACCTCATCTCCAGCTAATGGAGGGTGTTGCCAATTTTTTATGACAACCCCGTGTTCAAAATAATCCCTATTGGCATCAGGGAGATTGACTACTAAGGCTCTATTTAAAAATCTAGTTTTTAAATAAAAAATATTATCATTAACTGCCCATCTATAGCAGTACATGATTTCTGGAATTCCTATTCGAGTTCCATGAATTTGATTTAACCTATACACCCCATTAACTATTCTCCATGTGTTGGGGGCTATTCGTGCAGGAACAACGTCAAAGTACTGACAGAATTCCAGACACAAGGAATTTGGTGGAAAAGAAAATCCACACTCAGCAAAAAAGAGACTGGGGAACCAATGTCCCTCAGCCAAATAAAAGTAATTAGAAGGCTCAGAAAGCTCTTCCAAAAAAACCCATGAGGGAATGGAGAAATCAGAACGAAACTTCTCAAGAGACTCAACAGGGTAAACCATGGTGAATAAAGAAATGAAGAAGAAGGAAGAAGATCTTACAGGAAAAGAAGGGATCTGCTGAAAACGAACGACGGAAAAGATGAACGCACAAAAGAGTAGGAAGAGACGACGTAAAACTCAAAGATAAAAATTTGAAAGGTAGAAGACGATGGGAGCGTCTGTGAAGTTTAAATACCTTGCCTTAGGAAATGGTGAAATAATGATTACAAAAAAGGATGATTACGTTACCGGCGGCTAAAAAGATGAAAAGTGGCGCGGGAATCAAAGCAGATAAAAGACGAAAAGTGACGCGGGAATCGAAGCATGCAGAAAGGTCCAAAAAAGCATGATTCTACGAATTGGGAAGGAGAAATAAATACAAGGGAAACGCTCCTAAAAATCAGGAAGACTATTTAAAGCTACCATATTCCGAGAAAGAATGTTCCATACTCCTCAAATTTCGAACTATGAAACATTGGGGGCTTCTGTTGATACCAAATTTAATCTGCTGACATGGATCAATCATATGAAGACACGTGGCTATCTACATGGAAACAACCAACATCCCCGAGGAACCCAAGCGCTCCGAGGAACAAGACTACAACGAGAAGATTAGTTCCCCGAGGAACTGACAAGCTCCGAGGAACAATGCCTCTCTGAGGAACTCTTGAGTATCGAGAAGCTTAGGCGGTCCGAGCAACTCAGGCGGTCCGAGCTGCATCTCGAACAATACATTAATAGCTGGATAATCAACAGTTCAACTGATTCATTAAATGCTTATCATTCAGACACACACGCAAAGAGGGAATTAAATGTATTACTCTTTCATATGTATATCATTTAATGTATTACCCTTTCACATTACAGCCTCAGGGCTATAAATACGTTGTACAATCCTCATTGTGAAGGGGTACCTGAATCCCTAGTGGAATTTCTTGATAGAACTTATAAATCGAGAATTCCCAAATACTCAGCAATAAAACAACAGTGGAGGTAGGCCATTCTTATAAGGCTGAACCACTTTAAAATTCTTTGTCTCATTTATTTATCTGTGATTGAATTATTAGAGTGATCTAATCTTTTACATCAACAATATATATATATGTAAAATTATAAAAATTACACATGTTAGGTTTGTGTACACCTTAACATATAAGATATATTAGGCATCTTAGTGACGAAAAATGTGTTAAGGACAAAAAATCTTAATGGCCAGAGGCTAAATTGGAAAGGTCCCTATATTTGAATAAGTGATTCTATAGCGACACATTTCTAGTACATAGTTCTACTGAGACACCAATGTATTAATAATTACAGATACCTTCACTAAGTTCCCTTTTGCCCTATAGTAAAATTTATTACAGATACCTTCCCTAAGTTCGCTATATCCTTGAATTTGATGTAAATATGTATAGAGTGTATTTGTAATTTTGTTTTATTATGCTCTATTACTCCTTCCCCTCCCTTTTTCGTTATTTCCGTGCTAAATTCTAGAAGGGGATATCCTTTTAGATTGTCACAAATTATCTTCTGGCCAACTTGAATTAGTCTTTTAGTAGCAAAAATGCCTTTTCCTATATACGAAGTAATTAACACTTTTTAGATTATTATTATATCTTTTGTGAGTTTTCACTTAGTTTTGACTGATATTTTTTTTCCATTCGCGGTGTGAGTGACTATCCCCTTCCTCATTGTCTAATGGTAATAGACAACCTGTTTTCTTTCTATAACATGCATTGCCGCTGCTACATAAATAGTAAAGGTTAGTGGATGTGCAAATTATAAAATAAGAGGGGAAGTGTAAAATCTAAAATAAGAGGGGACGCCTCTGCAATATTTAAGACGAGATAAGACATCCTTAATTATACATAACAATAAAGGAAGTATGTGTAATCAATGTCTAAGAAGGCGCCCAAGGCATGAGCCTCGAGGCTTAAGTCTCATGGGTGAAAGTTGAGGCTACCGCCCTTGTTGGGTGAGGCGTTGCGCCTTGAGACTATGAGGCGCACGCGTCTATGTTGGGGGTTAAAATCTTACAGACGACCATCCTTTCTTCATTACGGCCTTGATTTGATCATTTTGGCGTTGATTTGTTCATTTTGGTGTTGATTTGTTCCATTCCGACCGTCGTTTCTCATTTTTCGGCCTTCGTCTGGCCCTAGGTAAGAACTCCAGACATCGTTTGCTTCTTAATTTGTTTTTCATTACTAATTTTTTTGAAATAACTATTTGAAACTATATTTTTTATTACAAATTTAGTTTTGAATAAACGTTGTTCGTTTTTTCTTATTGTTTTTTCACAATTTTTGAGTTTTAATCACTATTTGTTTAAAAATCTTGCTTTTTTAACTTAAAAGGTTTACTTATTTGCTGAAATAACTATTTGAAACTATATTTTTATTCTAAATATAATTTTAAATAAGAGTAATTTATTTTAACTGTTTTTTTCACTATATTTGAGTTTTAATTATTTTTTGTGTAAAAAAAATATTTTTTTAACTTAAAAAGTTACTAATTTGTGGAAATAACTTAAAAGGGTTACTAATTTGTTGATGGAGATGAAGTTTATGTTTGATTGGTTGATGGATAGAATGAATATGGACCCTTTTGCCTCATTTAGTGTGTTGGATTATTTATTTTTTGTGAATTTATTAGACTTTTTATATATATATTTTTTATGCGTGAGGCTTACGTCTCACGGACATGGACGGAGCCACATAGGGCCTAGTGGGGGCTTGAGCCCCCCCACACCCAAAAAAAAAAAAAGTACATGTGTACCAAAAGAAAATTCTAGAAATAAAGTAAAGTTTTTTGAAAAATTTAAGATGGGGTTTGATAATTATAAAAAACTCTTGCATTCTTTTTCTTCCCACACAACTCTTTGAAAAGAAAAGGAAAGGACTTATCTTCTCATTCTCTATTTAATTTATAATTTTAGATTTTCGTTTAATTTTTGAATGATTTTTTATGATGTCAATCATATAAATTTTATTCAAATATTAAATTATATTTTACCCCTCTAATTTTTACTCGTAAATTCTCCCTCTAATTTTAGATAAAAGGGTTAATATTTTTTTTAGTGTCACTGTTGGTTGGTTTAAATTCTAAATTTAGTTTTAGGATTAAATTGTGATTGACTTTGGGGATATTGTATGTATAAATTTGGGGGGCTGAATATTGGTTTAACCTTAGCGAAAATTATTTCTCTTTTCATTAGATTAAATAAATATTTTAGTAATTATTTGGTAAATACTAAAAAATAACCTTAATTCCCCGAACCCCCAGAAATTACAATTAGATTAGATCCCACTATCGAAAAATCATATCTACGTCCTTGCTCACGGAGACTAAAACGCCTCGCCTCGCTCGCACCTTTTTAAACATTATGTGTAATATACACTTTTTAGAATTTTGCAGGAACTGCACCAAGAATTTTGACTCACGCTAAATCACGGTGTTAATCAGAGTTGTCAACAATTGATCACTCGTAATGCTAGTATGTTTCTAGTCTTATTAGTTTCTTGGAATTCAAAATTTGTAATTTCACATGTTCATTTTAAGTTTTTAGGGAAAGAATTGACATTTAATTTTTACACTCGAGACATGAATTACGAGGGGTTTTATAAATTACCATTTTAAATTCCTCAAAGGCACAAAAACAAAAACCAAATGAGCTTTTTGTTGACTAATTGATATATTTATTTTCTTCCCCTGCAACAGAGAGAAAAAGAAGATATACTATCAAGGTTTTTGATGGAGAGTGAGAAGGACCCGGAGAATATGACCGATAAATATTTGAGAGATATAGCACTAAGTTTCATCATAGCCAGGAAGGATACGTCTGCAAACACACTCACGTGGTTTTTTTACATGCTGTGTAGACATCCTTTGGTTCAAGAAAAGGTGGCACAAGAAGTGAGAAAAGCAACTAAAACTGAGAATAACTTGTTATCTACTGAAGCATTTTCTTTTAAGTTAACTGAAGTTGTTCTAGACAAAAGGCAATATCTTCATGCAGCTCTAACCGAGACTCTAAGACTCTATCCTGCAGTTCCCGTGGTAATATATTACACACAAAATATTTTCTTAAGCATATGACGTGTTGTGTTTACGTGTAACTCCACATGGAACGGACACGCGACACGGGTAGTTTAAGACCCGAATGTTCATAAAAACTGCTTTTGCGGGACTCGTTACATTCCCGTGTCGTGTCCACATCGTACTGCAATAGTTTTAATAATTTCTCATTGCACATTTATTATGACTTTTTGTTTCATCTCCAATTTGTGTCTTGTCATATTGGACTGGTATAAAAAACTGCTCAACTCATAGGCAATTTTTATCATATCATGCTCGTGTCGTGTTTTAATTGTGTATAAGTCTGACAAGTCAACTTATTAGGCCATCTCCAATGGACAGTGCAAATGTGCACATTTGCATTTTTTTCTTTCTACAATGGGTAACAGAAAATGCACGAGCAGAGAGAAGACACCCACTACACATGGGGTGGCCCACACCTGAACGGGGAAGTGTTATTCGTCCAAGGTCAGACGGGAAAGTTTTATCCGTCCAAAGGTATATATATAAAAAAATCCTGGAGTTGGCTTCTTGAACGGATGATTATCTACATTTTTCCACTGTGAAATCTTCCCAAACAATGTAAGCTTACATCTTTTGGAGCTTACCCACCGGAGATGGCCTTATGTTCTGAAAACTATTAAGGGTCTACTGTTAAATGAAAATTCTGCATCATGTTATCATATGGTCTCATTTGTGCAGATCCATTATTTCTAGCAAACTTAAGGGATTCATGATTTCTACTTCATGGTTGTTTCCATCACACTTCTGCTTCTTTTACCTTTTCACTCCCCACAGCTCTGGTGCCTGTGGTAGGGGAGATGGGATAGTGTATAATTTAGTTAAACCATAGCTAATAATTTTTTTTCCCATTCTTTCTTTCTATTTTTTTGGGAGCCTTGCTCATCTCCTTATTGGAGATCCAAGGATCTTTCTATCATAGCACAAAAGTTGAACCCATAACATTTATATTAATGTTATAACAATCTGATAACAGCAAATCCCAAAGTCAGGGTAAAAAGAAATATTGAGGCTACACCCTGTATCTATAAATGTGAATCTATTTTCCCCTTAATTTTGTTAGCTAGCTCGGATTGTGAATTTGGGCCTGCAGTTCCAGATTCCTTTCATTTATGATTTGATTAACATCGAGAGATTGCGTTGGAATCCCTAATTCCTTAACTAACGCAACAAACAAGAACCTGATAAATTAAGACTTCCAAAATTATAACCTGATAAATCAACATACTTACAAATAAAAGATTATAATAAATTTACATCATATGCTTTAGTGTATATATGTATATAATCAAACTTCGTATGTAAAAAGGTCCTATGTAATTTTAGGGACTTGCTTTTGTGGCCTCAGCGCTTATAAAAGTTCCATATTTATAGTCTTTTATTAGTAGTGACCTTTACTTGAGCATGACCTTAAGGGCCCTTGTACAGTTTCCCATGTGGCACTTGCATTGGGCCGGCCATGGGTTTATTCATTGTATACCCTTTTGAACCCGATATGCTGATCATTTTAATTTTTAGGTTTTATGGTTGGTGTTCCTTTTGAGAGGGTAAAAAATAGTACGCTTTTCATCACAAATCACCCTGTTTAATTTTTTGATACATCACAAATTCAAAATCCTACTTCTAAAAATAGTTCAAAGTTACCCATTCGAACATTACCTATGCGAGGAAACTTATACAAATGCATGTGGTGCATTCAAAGGTTTTCATAATTTTTAGGTTTTAGGTTTTAGGTTTTCAATTGTTGTTTGTAGGACGGAAAGAATTCAGAAGAAGATGATATTCTACCGAATGGTTTCAAAATAAAGAAAGGAGATTTCATAAACTACATGCCTTATGCCATGGGGAGGATGCCATACATTTGGGGAGATGATGCTGATGAATTCTGCCCTGCGCAATGGCTTGAAAATGGTGTTTTCCAAGCTGAAATTCCTTTCAAATTCACTGCCTTTCAGGTCAGTATTTGTGTTGGATTGGGATCCTTTAATCTTACGGAATCATTTAACACAGTAAAGTTCTATTAATTTACTCTTTCATTTGTAAATAAATGGTTGAGATTAAAAAAAATCTAAATATCAAGCCTGAATAAAAAATATAAAATTTAAACTGTTTAAATTCTCAATCTGAAAAATATGTTTGTTATAAGGTTCAATGAACCTCTGAATTGATGTACTTAGTCAGATTAAAATTTTGTTCAATCACTTAACGATCTAGAGGCAACTATAGTCATTAGTCTGTTAGTCTTTCAGAAAACAAACTCAATTTGGCGCCATTCAAGTTTGAATGATTATTATCTAAACTTGAGCGGCAAAAATAATATCCTAAGCCACGCCACCGGCACTAATGTAATAATAACCATACTTAATATATATATATATATGTGTGTGTGTGTGTGTGTGTGTGTTTTAAGAATTTGACTTGATTTCAACCTTTTAGCTGCACAGCAAGGGTGAAATTGAGGATTCAAATCCGCCTAGTTCTCCATCGAGTTTATAAAAACACAAGGGCTAAGTGCATATTAAACGTTGAATTAGGGGTTAATTTTAATATATCCCTTTAAGTAGTCAATTCAAACATTGAACTTCAATAGCCTTGCTGTGACAATATTGCATCAATTGTGGAGTTTCATTGTTGTAAATGACCCCAAACTTGATGGTTTAACTTTCAAATAACCCAAAACATGGTTACATGTTCTTTGTTTTTTTGTTTTTTTTTCTTTTGTTTTATCAGGCTGGGCCTAGGATATGCTTAGGAAAGGAATTTGCTTATAGACAAATGAAGATTTTGGCAGTTGTTCTTCTCTTCTTTTTCAAATTCAAATTGGTGGATGAGAGTAAAGAAGCTTCTTATCGAACTATGTTCACCCTGATCATGGATAAAGGTCTACATGTATATGTGTTACATCGGTTGTAAGTGAGAAACTGTGGGTGATTGTTATAATAATTTCATAGCCTTCAATGTCTTCAATTTTGTTTTTAAATATGGACTTTACATAATCAAAATCAATTGCTAGTTGGCACATGATATCTTTTATAATATAATTGGTTTGGTTTCTAAAATTCCATGCATTTTCTTGTCCTAAAGTCATCACTAATAATATAATTGGATTGGGTAAGATTATAACTTTTACAATATTAGATTGCATTAAATATGCTAGCCCAAATGGGAAGTCCATTTATGAGAATTGCAAACACATGATAAAGCAAGTGATGTGATCCAATTGGAAGTGCGCATACAACTACTCATGGAAATGAGGGTTTTCATTCCATTCTCTATGGTAACTGCGAAAAAAAAAAAATAATAATAATAAGGAACTTGTATAAAGAAAAAAGTTTGGCGAAACACTTTTTATGTATTGAGAAAGATTAAGTAAACCTTTATTTTGACCCTCTTTTGGGACTCTCTTAGGCGGATGTGTCCACGTAGGCAGAAAGCACCCATTTTGCTATTTTTGCCAACACATCTCATTTTAAGATTAAATAATTCTATTATGAAGAATATGAATAATTTTTATATTAAAAAATTATTTTTTTTTGGTTAAAAACTTTTTTTTGTTTTGCTATTTGTTATTGTCTTATGAATGTGGGTCTGCGCCAGCGGCACTAACATGTGTCGCGACTGACACATGAAAATCATTAGTCGGCATAAAAAATTATTTTTTGTTTTTTTCAACAAAATTGACGTTGACATGTTTAAAACTTGTTTTTCTTGGTTAATTTTTTTTAAAATTTTGATAAAACTGTTTTTATGTTTTTTATTTTCGTTAAAACATTTTTTTTTGGCTAAAAACTGTTTTGGGCTAAAATTAGTTTTAAAAAATGTTTTTCGTTAAAAAGATTCTTTTGTTTTTGTCAAAACTATTTTTTTATTGTTAAAAAACTCTTTTATTTTTCTTCTCTCATATGTGTACATAAGAGGATCCATTTTGAGGGTCCAAATGAGGGTGTACCTAACAAAGCTCTTTAAGTATTTGTGTGTGGTCCTTCACTATAAATATGATAGTTGCTAAAGGTAATATGACAAAAATTAAAATAAGTTCTAATATAACATAAAAATTTCTCATATGACACACTTATATTGTTATATAACAGCGTCATAATATGATAAATTGCACTCATATTAGCTTAGATTTAAAACCATGAACTAAAGTATTGTACTATGTAATATATGACTAGATTGAGGAATGTTACTACTCTCAAGTAAATCTTTCAATTCACATGACATAACATTAAAGTATTACACTATATAATTATTATAATATAATGTATGAAAAAAAATATCATACTTTTAGGATGACACATGTTCATGCTCAACACAAATCAAAATACAATTCATTTGCTTATGTAAAAATATTATTTTTATAATGAAAATATGTGAAATACGTATTGCATTCGTATCGTGCTTTTTATTGATGTTGAGCATGTTCGTGATATTATTTTTCGAATTTACAATAACTATTGAAGTATTCCACATCCCACGTGAGTATATTATTGATTTTGAGAATGAATGTAGAACACACTTGTGAAGCCCAAAGATGAATTGAAGAATGTCATTGAGACTAGAAGCATTTTCCGACTGAATTTATAACTGAATCAAAAGTCAACCATAATTACAAATACAAATTATTAAGAAATTCAAAATGACCCGTGTTTATTGCTAACGGTGGTTGTTGAGTCTTGTTGAAACGAACAAGTAGCTGTGTGTCGATGTGGGCCTTCTGAAATTGACAATTAATCATATAATAACACGTTTTTTTATTGATTGTATACACATTATTGCTTGGAAATAAGCAGGTAGAGATATATGGAAATGTATAAGAGAACCATTACATTTATTTGGACATTGTTAAAGACAATAGCACGTTGTCTTGGTGGAAAAGATTGTGTTTATCTGCAATCGGTATTGCCACCCCAGATCCAAAATATTCTTATAGTAGTCATATAGGAGAGCTTTTATTTAATAAAATAATAATTTATTTTCAAAGTTTTACGTAACTCTGTAGGAAAAAATTATGTTACTTTAAAAAAAAGGTATGGTGCTAAGGGCACCTCCAAAAATAACTCTCAGATACCACAAATTTAATTTTACTTCAAAATACTGTAATAATCTAATTTTTAGATTCTTATATCACATTGAGCACCACTCCATATTTAAAGTGTAAAAAAATATTTTAATCACTTTCCCTCATTCTCTCTACACATTCAAGCCTAAACTTCACAACTTCTCAACTTCAATCGAAATTAATCTCAAACCTTCGTTCGTTTGGAACTAAAAGGCCAACAATCATTTTGATTTCTTTAAGAAATAAAATTTTGGACTGAATCAAGCCTATATATTCTTCTCTACTAAATCAAACCTATATTCTTCTGTACCGAATCAATTGAACATCAATTGCAACAAAGGATTTGTGTTCACAACAAACCTGCATAATTAATATAATGTACGCTCTCTTTTATATTTGTTTTGAACCCAACAATTTGAATTCTTGATCCTTCACTGTTGGTATAACGAATCAATTGAATTGGATTTTTAAACGAATTGGTTGAACTGGTTTTGAAACGAATTGTTTTTTTAAACGACCTAGGGTTTCATTCGGTGTAAATCAGACGAAACAAAATCTCAAACTTGTCATGTTTCTAACGAATTAGGTTCTCATTTGAATTAGCCTCATTCATGTCTTTTACCTCGACTTTTAAATCCTTTCTCGTCACATTTATGTCGAATCAAACTTGGGCTAATAGAATACGTTCATTCGGAAAAAACATCACGAGATGTGATCCCTTTCTCGTTACATTTATGCCAGAACAAACTTGGGGTAATAGAATACATTCATTCGGGCAAAATATCACGAGATGTGATCCCTTATTCGATATGTTGATACCGAGTTAATTATTTTATTTCGTTGTCGTTACCCCGAATGAATAAAATACCTTGTTTGTTTTGAAAAAAAAATTGTTGGTCAATTATTAATCTATATTAATTGTTCATGTATATTAGTTATTCATGTCATCTATATATGCAATACAGTTTATTCAAATGTCATCCATGTTTGTAATTTAGTTTATTCATGTATAGTTTGTCATGTATATTAGTTTATCTATGTAAGAAGAGTTTATTTACATATGCTCCCTACTATCATATGCTCTTTGTTTGTAATTTAGTTTTTCACATGTGTAGAATGTAAGAAATATTTTATTTTAACACTGGATCTCCGTTTTAATGCAGATCATCTATGGATAAAGTAATTTGCTACTCCCAATCCAAGGGAAAGTCGGTTACTACTTCTGAGAGGAAGCATCGGGAAGAAATTCATGCTTTATCTACTGCACAGGGCCATGCGGAGTCTCCTGCTGAGGGGCACATTGAGGTTCCTTTAGAAGGGCATGTTGAGACCACTGTAAAGGGGCATGTGTTAGAGGCATAAGTTGAGGTTACTTCGTATAGTCTTGTTGATGCTCCTTCAGAGGGGGATGTTGAGGCCCTTTCAAAGGGACATTCCGAGGCTCCGTCATAGGGTCTTGATGATGCTCCTGATGTGGGCAATGGGAAGGATCGAGTTGAGGGCAATGATGATGCTCCTTATGTGGGCAATGAGGAGGATCAAGTTGAGGGTAATGTTGATGCTCCTGGACCATCACTTAACCCATCAAACATACTACATAAGTCAGTTTCCCAATAAGGTTTCTAAAGCTGGATCATCATCCGAGGCGTATGGGGGCCCTAATGATCTCAGCCTTTTGAAGCATTTTAAGAACCATGTTGTCTATTGCATACGGACCAATTCAGTGGTAATCAAATTTTCCAATTTAACTATTCCAAAATATTTATTTTTTGTAACTTATGATTAGTATTGTACTTTATGTTTCTATTGTCGTTTGAATGAGTGTCGTTGCTATGTATCAATCATTGGATAAAGATAGATGAATGGGGCTTTGACGATCTTAGTAACGGGGTGTGTATGACAGTGGCAAGGGCACAACTCGATGCCTTGATCAAATATTGCCATAGTACATTGACTACGTGCTGCTTTCGGCTTTCATCGAGTGATGGCATCTAGAGACTAATAGCTTTCCCATGTCGTTTAGGGGGATGACCATCACTCTCGATGACATACCTCAAATCCTGAAAGTAACTCTAGTCGGTGACCTTTTATTTAGCCCACACATCACTATTTAGGAGGACGAGGCGGTTGAAATCCCCAATGCGTTTGACTTAGTAGTTGAGTGCTTGGGCATTAGTAGAGACAACAATGCACAGTTAGAGTGCAGTGAGTCTTGTGCGGTCCGGTTGAATTGGATCACTGCAAATTTTAAAGTATGAGCCAAAGACGAGGATGCCTCTTCAGATGTTAAAGACCATTGTGTGAGGGTTTACATACCTACATTATCGGATGCACTATTTTTCTCAATAAGACCAAAAATAAGATTTCAGTCTATTACCTCCAAATTTTGAAGAAGTTGAAAAGGGTGGGTTGGCTGGCTCAGGGCATAAGTATTCTTGCACGCCTGTACACGCAACTTGGCCTTGCATCTAAGTTAGGTGTTAAGTAGATGAGCGGGTGTCTATTAATATTGCAGGTAACTACTAAATTTTTGTGATATATATTAATTATTTCTTTTAACAAATTTTCTAATTTCATGTTAGTAATCATTAATTTCATTTTCTAATTTCATTTTTGATGGTTTGCAGTCGTGGATTTATGAGTACTTTTTTGGAGTGGGGGCTGCTTAACATGGAGTTTAACAACACAATGCCCAAAATTGTGCATTGGGCATTGCAATCCGCCTCTCAAAAGAATACCTTTCAAAATCTCACAAACTACTGAGAACAACTCGACGATATGATGGGAGGGAATGTAAGTGACTTACATTTTCTTTATAGTTAACTTTTGAAATATTCATACCATAATATTAGTTTGTGTGTAGGTATTTTGGGATCCTTATAAGGATGAAAAGGACACATATCCATTCTCGGATGTTGCTTTATATAGTGGAATCATCATATGCTTCGATGTTGTCGATCCATACTACCTGGAAAGATGTCTGCGATAATTTGTCCGGGTTCAAATTATTCCCTGCGACAAATGATACCATTAAGGACGAGAGGGGAAACAAGGCTGCCCTATACAAGGTGAAGTTTGACATGTATAAATGGTATCAAGAAAACTAGCAAGACCACCTGTTATCGTAGAAGTCGCTATCGGTACGTGTATCGTGCCCAAGGGACCATAGCACGAACTATATGGAGTGGTTCATGACCAAGTCCCACCCGATTGTCCAGAACCCCATTTATCGGCAGTCTAAACCAATAAAAATGTCTTTGGTAAATATTAAGTTTTTAATAATTTTTTTACTTTAACCAATTCTCATACTTACGTAAATGATATTCACTAGGTGGATGAAGTACGTAAAGCGATGGAGTTACTAAAAAGCATGGAAGAGACAGTGAAAAAGTAAAAGGGAAGGAAAAGGTGGTTGACGGTGGAAAAAGAAAAAGAAAGTGAAGTTTTTAATTTGGTTAGGGTTCATTTTTGTAATTGAGGATGGGGCACATTTGGATATTTTTTTAAGAATTTTTTAATATGTTATCAATGTTGGAGTGTTATATATGTACTCAATATGTTATCAATGTTATTGTTTATGTTATCAATGTTATTATTTATGTTATCGATGTTATTGTCTATGTTATTGTTTATTGTTTACTATTTGTAGTGCGAGTTGGAACAAGACCAATGTTATTGATATGTTATTAATATGAATGCCATTCGCTTATTGTGTATTATTGTATGGATGTTTGGGTATTGGTTATATTAAAGTTGGATATAGTCTTGATCTGGTTTCATTTGTCATGTATATACCGAATCCTAATAACAATATTCGACATGTATTAAAGTTGAACCATTACTAGCATTACGACACTTTATCATCGTTAGAATGACAGCTGGCTTCACCCCACTCAACGACATCTCTTCGACAATGGTTCTCTCCTTTGAAGTAAGATGGTCGGCGTATGGATGGCCAATTAATGATTTCGGCAATTGGTGGTTGTGAAATCCTCTTACAACTGATAATTTCCACATCCCATTGTCAAGAGGAATGCCCTTCAACAAAAATGAAAAATTGCACTCCATTGTTGTCGTGTTCTTCTTCTTATTTTTATCACCTTGAGTACTTGTTTCCTTCTCAACATTTTTTCCATGATGGTCACGATACTCCCCTCCTCTCTCACATTCCAAATATAGACGTCCCTTACGCGTTGCTAAAGGTGCGCCAGACTTGGTGATCCTAATTACTATTTTAACTGATCGGGCTTGCGCTTGAGCCCAACTGACCAACGCTGGATGAGTGATAAATACATGAGAATAAATAATACAAATAATTAATACATTATAACCCACTTTAAAAAGCTACAAAAATTTTGAGTGATAAAAATACCAGGTTTGTAAAGAAATTGGCACAAACATGGACTCCTAAGGAACCATTAACCCTATTGTCAAATATATCGATATTGGCTAATGCCTCGTCAAATAATATGGAGTTGAAATCTATGAAGGCATCCAACATAAATAATAACATAATTATGTTATACACGTGATGAAATGAATCATATTTAAGGCATTATAATAATAATAATCAAATGAATCCTGAATGTGAACCAACTTCGTTAGAAAAGTTGCAAAGTGATTGAGCCAATTCGGGACGAACACGATGAGAAAAGTAATCGGTATCGGCACATTCATAAAGAAAGTAAGTCATTAATCTATTGAGGTGTTTCAGGACGAATGTGCCGAGAAGAATTGACCCCTTTCGTTATGAATTTGTCGAGATAAGTTTCACCACTCACTATAAAAATCCCGAACCAACTTCATTTTAAAAAATATATATAACATTGGTTTGGGAGGTTCAACCCGAGTTTTGGCATCTAACTCGGGGCCCCAATCCCAAATCACTGTTCAATTTTCTGCCATTTTATATTTCTTTAATCCTTAAGAACAAACAATTAATTATATGAATGGGATTTAAAAATTCCCTTAAAAATGTTATTTGGTGCGGTTTCATTGTCTTTTGTGGCCCCAAACTCATTAGTACCACATTCCATTATTATTTGAATGTTTAAATAACAAACCCTAATTATTGTGGGAACAAACTTTATGATTGTTGGTGAACATGGTTGGTGTGGGGACCAAATACAATCAAAGCTATTGGGTAAGAAATTTATGATTGTTGGTGAATGTTGGAGTAATGGGGACAAAGATGTTGGGTGGAGTGAGGTTGAAAAGGGAGATATTGGAGTGTGGTGGCCCTTAGTAAAAATAATTAATATTTTGCTTGTGTTATATTGAAGTAATTCTTGGGGTGCCCTTAACACCCCTAAAAAAAGTCATTTTTTTCTTTATTTTTATTTTATCTGGTTTAAACATTAAATTGACGATTTAAGTACTCTTAATTTTGGGTTAATTACACTTTGATCCTTTCAACTTTGTACCTAATTTCACTTCACCACCTGTACTTTTTATTTTCTAGACTTAACCCTCTTAACTTTTAAAAACGCATCATTTTACACCATGACCATAATGGTGCTAAGTTTTCGGACTGAAGTTGATTATTTTCACTAGTGGTTGGACTAAAATACCCCCATATACATCTCACGTGGTCAATTTTTTGTCCAAAGATTTAACACTATTTGTGTTTGGGGTTAAAGTGACGTGTTTTTATAACTTGAGGGAAAATGAGTTCAAAGTTGGAGGGTTAGAATTTAATTAACCCTTCAATTTTTTTTTTTGTTTTGTAAAAGTGTCTTTAATTAATAAGTGTCACAAATAATGGCATGTCAATTTAAACAATTTCTATTAAGGTTTTGGACACTTTTATTATGGATTCATAAAAAATGTGATAAATGCGTTTTTCTACTACTAATAAATGTCAAAATTTAAGGGCTCAAGAACAACCTTTCTCGCCTACCTCTAGGATATCCATGAATGTAAGGTATTTAATATTTGTTTTGAGAATACAATAAATTTGAGTACTTAATTAAATCATGTAACTTCATAATTTGTCTTTTGTGTATATATATGGCTGCAATTTTAGTGTCATTTTGAATTTTTAATCCATTCTTCCAATTTTTGCAACATGGAATGTTGTCTGTAAACATGCGGGGCTTATATTTTCTTACGTTAACTAATTAACATTTGACACACGAATAAAAAAATAATTCATTAATATATACAAAAAAATTGTTACTTGTTAAAATCAAAACAAAATTCTAAATTAATTATAAGCCAACATCTAAAGAAAAAAAATTCTATAAAAACCCCTTTGCCGCCCAACACCACCCCAATCGTCATCTACCTTCTTTGGTCTTCTTCTCCAGTCATTTGACGACTGGGATGTTTGATATTAAGCGATTACCTTCCAAATGTGGATTCTGGGGTATTTGAAAAGTCAGGTGGCAATTTAAGATTTTTCTCTTTAGAATATGAAATGCCAATAATTGTTAAATCAAGATCAAATGATGGAACATCATAGTTTATTTTTTAATCTTGTAGTTCTGGAGAGTTAGGGACATAAAACTATAACCTGAATATGTGATATAATAAGAAGGGTGATGGTTTTGCGATTATGGGTGGAGGTTGGTCATGGTGGATGTGAATTGGTGGTGGTGGAGGTACTATAGTAGTAGTGGATTATGGTGAAGGAGGGATGAAGGTAGCACGAAGAAAAAATATGTGCCATAAGATCGGGTCACATTAATTAATAACCACGTCTAGTTAAAATAAAATCCTTTTTAAATTTAACTAAAATTTAGTTTATCAAATAAAATTAATTAGATCAATTTGCATGAGAATGTCCAAAGATAACAACAGAAGAATTAAAAATAATCACACACAATGCATGAGGATTTTAAAGTGGAAACCCTAACGAGAAAAATCATTATCACCTCAACCAAACAAGGCCACTAGTATTATGAATTTTAAGTTTTACAATGGACATACTATAACATCCAATTTTTTCCATGCCCATTATGAGAGGTAGGAGGAGAAGCGCGAGCTCCCATGTTCTCCGTGGAGGGGTTATAGATCTGCGATCTGCAGCAAAAAAGAAATGCGAGGTAGGAGGAGAAGCGCGAGCTGCCCGCACTGGTTTCAAATCCCGAACTGCCCGTTGAATCATCTGAGATAGCTTTTCAATGCAAAGAACAAATAGGTAGGAGATGCAGGACCTGCCTTAACCCCCTCTTAAAACTTTCAGTTTGTTCACCATTCCAAAGAAGAGAGGCATGGGTACCAGTTACGCAAGTCATGATTAGCTTAATCCAAGACTGAGGCAATTTCACTTCCAAAAGAACAGAATGCAAGAAGCTCCAACTCATTTTATCAGAAGCCTTCTCCAAATCCATCTTAATGGCCATCTGCTAGGTTGGGTTAGGTCTCCCTTTCTTCTTCCTCATAGTGTGCAACAACTCTTGAGTATATCATTCTCAGCATCAACGTAAACATAAAAATGATAGTAAATAATTACCATCCATAATATAAAACTCAATAAAGGATGACAATAAGAATAACTGAGCTGTGATAAAATAAAACTCTAATAAAACTTAATCTACTATAATAAAAATATCTTTTAATCAAATGTCTCAACTGAAATAATAGAAATACAACAATACCACCTATGATAAAAACTCCTAAATACAAGTAAAACTACCGAATACAAGTGACTATTACAATAGACCAACAACTCTTACTCTAAGGATGACAACCTGAACCTCCCCAAATTGCAAGTCTGGATGCACAATGTCACACCCCAAACCCAATATCCATACTAATCATGTCTTATTAGAATAATTAGATCATAATCTTGAGCCCATTGGAAATATAATTCATTTATCAATATTTTCCTACATAATGTGCACAATGAATATAATATTATTCTTATTCCATACCGAAATCAATATCAGAGTCGTAATTAAGCAGACATACAATAATGTGATTAACTATGATCAACTCAATCCATGCTAACTCAATATATACAATATGTAAGTGTATTAAAACCTCAGTGTGACAATGACAAAACCCCCATGTCTAATCCCCAGCTCTTTCTAACGGTGCAACTCTCAAATTATGATCATATGACATCCTAGCTAGCAGCGTACAACCCTAAAAATGTTAAAATATAAATCGTAAGCATTAATCTTAGTGAGGTACTCCTTACCTGAAATGAAATAACAGTTCTATATCAAATCTGTGGATATTAATCCAACCAATCCTTCTATACAATGAATTAACAATTATATATATCAAATCTGTGGATATTAAATCGAACCAATCCTACCATATAATGAATTAACAGTTATATATCAAATCTGTGGATATTAAATCCAATCAACCCTTCCATATAATGAATTAACAGTTATATATCAATTTTGTGGATATTAAATCCAATCAATCCTGCCATATAATGAATTAACAGTTATATATCAAATCTGTGAATATTAAATCCAATCAATCCTGCCCGTTAGCAATAATAAATCCTGGACCATAAGGCCCAAATAATTCTGCCCATCGATAATAGTATGTCTGCCCATTGGCAATAGTAATTATGCTCATTGGCAATAAGAAGTTTACCCATTGGCAATAGTAATTCTGCCATTGGCAATAATAAGTCTGCCCATTGGCAATAATAAGTCTGCCCATTGGCAATAGTAATTCTGCCCATTGACAATAATAAGTCTGCCCATTGACAATAACAAATCCTGAAACATAAGTTCAAACAAATCATTGGATCTTTGTCCAATTCTAATCCTCGATCATAAGACCCAAACAAATCCTGGATATTTTAATATCCAAACAAATCCTGAATACCAAAGTATTCAAACCAATCCTGGATCATAAGACCCAAATAAATCCTGGATATTTTAATATCCAAACAAATCATGAATACCGAAGTATTCAAACAAATCCTCTCTTAAAGCTATATTCATATTTATATATGAAACAAATCATAAGTACACTCACCTTGGTAATTTAATAGGCTTTCCTTTTCCTTTGTTCGGCACTTGTTCAACTGGTTCTTATTCACTTCCTATCATTCTTACAATATTATTATCATCATAAGAATATCAAAAATCCAAGGAATATCTCAAACATAACTCAATTCATAAGTATCATATGATTCTATTCAAATCATTTATCACAAGTGAAGTTCCATCCAAATTCATGTTAATATATTTGACATATTCAAATCATAGACCAAACATACATTCATTTCTTATTGTTAATTCAATCCTTATCATATTAGGATTCCAATACAAAATACGGTACATAATTTCAAGTCTCCTAGAGCAAGATAGGCCCATTTCTTTACCACATAGCAAATCTGCCCTATTGGCTCTTTTATCGTTCATTCAACTTCCATGAATTTTCATAATTTTTCTACATCATAAATTGATATTATATTTGACCCAACATCAGTAAACATATTTAACAATACAAAATTAAAGTTTCATAATTTTTAAGGTTCATTTTCTATGTCAAGCAAAACATCGAACACATGGCGGGAATACTTTCACCCTTAGGGCAGATTTCATACCCTAACTTCAAACTCGCACCAAAGACTCATTTCTTGGTATTTTCACATGATTTTCGGATATGTCACACATACATGAGTCCATGTTAATATCAAATTAGAATAAATTAATTTCAGTAATCATACAAAAAGATATGGAAGTTTGAATAAACAAGGTTACTAAATAAAGTAATTTAAGGGTTTACACATTCAAATTTGTTTAAACTTGCATATATCCAAACATATACATCAAGGGATGAAAGTTTAGTAAAACAATGATAATTTCTATCATCTAATTCAGTAATATAAGAAATATAACAATATTTGGGGTTAGGATTACCTTCGGGACTTTTACATATTTTCCACGGATTTTTCTCCAAATTTTCTCCTCACTTTCTTCCTAAGCTTTCCTATTCTCTCTTCCTCTCAAGCCAAAATCTTTAATGGCTGAGTTGTGATGAAGGAGGGGATTATTTAAAGACTTTAAAGTCGGCCAAAATCAACCTCCTTATTAAACCAATCAAAATCCACCATTTGTTAGCCTAATAAGATGAAATATCATTTAACGAATGGACAAATATGTCCCTGCTTCGTAATTCCAGCATAACTTCTCGTTCGAACCTCCGTTTAACACACCGTGTGTCGTGTTACAAATCTAATTCATATATATACATCTATATACTTTATACCTCAAGTCAACTGTTATATCATACGGGTCAAAACTAGCCTTAGACATGAACATTCCTACCGAAAACTTCAAAATCTCCCATTTGTAACTAATTCGACATTTTCATGCTTTCTGAAGATAGGATTAGACTAAAAATAATAACTTAACATCATATATATTACTAACACACTACTCATATCACATAAGCTAAGCATGCTTTAAGCATAATTAATCATAATTATATTCGGGTTGTCACAATTCTCCCCATGTTTGGAAATTTTGTCCCCGAAATTGACATACCTTGGTTGTCCGAATCAAAAAAATATGGATAACGCATCTTCATGATATCCTGACTCTCCCATGTGGCCTCTTCCATGGAATGCCTTCTCCACACAACTTTCACAAGTGGGATCACTTTTGATCTCAATATTTGTTCCTTTCTATCCACGATAGCAAGTGGGTCTTCCACATAACTCAAGTCATCCTTCAACTCAATAGGTTGTTCCACTAACACATGCGAAGGATCCTCTACATAATTTCTTAACATAGAAACATGGAAAACATCATGTAATCGAGTTAACTCTGGTTGTAATGCTAACTTGTAGGCAACCATCCCGAGTTTCTCAAGAATTTCATAAGGTCCAATGTAGCGTGGACTTAATTTAACTTTCTTTACAAATCTCATAACTCCTTTCCATGGCGATATCCGAAGAAACATGTAATCCCCTTTCTGAAATTCTAAATCTTTCCGTCACTTATCCACATAACTTTTCTGTCTGCTTTGAGTTGTTCTCATTCTATCTTGAATAATCTTCACTTTTTCAGTGGTGACTTCAATCAACTCTGGACCTTCTATCTTCCTTTCACCAACTTCACCCCAACATACGGGTTGTAAGGAAATAATTCTATAAATGTCCGGGGTAGAATCTAGGAATTTTTTGTTTTCTCGTAGATCACAGTTCATATGTCTGATACCGCTACATTCGGCACGTCAACACGATCATCCTCGACGGCCTGTATCCGAATTCATTGCATCCACTTTCTTCATGTGCATCATGCTACATGCAACGTGCTGCTCAGCTCATTCCCACTACTCCACTACGCTTTATCAGTTATATATTTTATTGGAGCTTTAAATATTTGCATAAATATTTGGGAAATATTTTGAAAATTATTTTTGAAGTCTGGGTTAATTTTTTATCAATAACATAATTTTTCTAAGTGTAGAAGAGAATGGCCTCGATCGACGAGATCGCTCGAGCGACTTTGCAGGTCGTTCGCGCGAGATAGACTTATCGCGCGATATCGTTCGAACGACTTGTGTCCTTTGTTCGAGCGACATGCTATCTCGTTCGAACAAGTCACCGCCTCGATTTTTGTATAAATATCTGATCTCCTTCTACACATTTTTCAAGTCTTTTTGCAATCTCAATATTCTGTGAAAACTGCCCAGAATAAGACTTCACCTTTTAAGGTTTTCTAAACCTTTTTTTTTATTCACAAAAACCATTCCCATATATGTGTGTGAATCTTTAAACCTTCAAGAAGATCGTTTACTCATTTGGAGTACTTTCTGAGGAAGCCGTTCTCTTCGTCACTGCTGCCCTACTGGAAGGGATTGTTCCAGCCGCCGACAATAGAACCGACACCCGAGGGTATTTTTGTGTCACTGTATTTTCATTGTAATCCGTTATAAGTCGTACTCTTACAAAAATTATTGTTAAAATAAAAGGTTTTGCCCCATTGGGGATTTTTTCTCATATTTGTGTTCTTGCATGTTTCATCATCATATTTAATCACATATAGATGCATGTTTAGGACTTACGTGGTAAAAACTGTGTTTAATTAAATAACTTCCCTATTTGAACGCAAGCGCACTCTCCTTCAAATTGGTATCAGAGCCAGTTACACAAATTTACCGTGTAATTTTCCGCAAAATTTTTCTAAGATATCAATTTTTTGAAAAATTGATTTTTGAAAACGAGTGTGTTCATAATGGAGAAGTTATATAATAAAATGCCAGTTTTTGACAGGACAAACTATGCATATTGGAAAGCTCGCATGAGATCTGCATTAAAAGCTATTGATGAACGTGTCTGGATTTTGGTAGAAAGAGGGTGGACACCTCCCTCCGTCACTGTTGATAATGTGATCAATTTAAAACTTGTCACTTCTTGGACTGAAGAAGAATTAAAATGGTCATCTTTTAATTCTAAGGGTCTAAGTGTTATTTCTGGTTTTGTCACACCTGATGAGTTCAAATGCATAATGACGTGTACCACGTTAAAAGAGGGATGGGATGTTTTACAACTCACCCATGAAGGAACTAATGCTGTGAAAGAGTCTAAATTGCAAAATTTGACAACTCAATTTGAAACCATCACCATGCATGAGACTGAATGTTTTGATGATTTTTATGCTAGACTTTCTGACATTGTTAATACTAGCTTTAATCTTGGTGAACATATTCCTAATGCTAGAGTTGTTAAAAAGATTCTTCGTTCTTTGCCTAAGCGTTTATCCATAGAGTCACTGTGCTAAATTCTATGGGTAATTTAAATACGCTAAAATTGGAAGAACTTGTAGGAGATTTGCAAACATATGAAATTTATATGTTTCCTAAAACTGCTAGGTCTAAAGATAAGAGAATTGCACTTAATGCCCAAGAGAGAAAGAGTGAGGGGTCGGCTAGAAAGAGGGTAGAGTCATCTAGAAAGAGAGAGACTGACACGTCAGATTCTGATTGTGATTTTGACTTAGATGATTTGGATCTTTTTGCAAAAAATTTTAAGAGGATTCTCAAATTTAAGAAAAATGGCAATTTTAAAGATAAAAAGAAATTTGAGAAAAATAAGTTTGAAAAGAAAAATGAAAAAGTTTTTAAAGATCCTCCTAAGAAAGAAAGTGAGATATGCTTTGAGTGCGACGGTAGGGGTCATAGAGCCTTTGAGTGTGCCACACGTCTGAATAGAGAGAAAGGGAAAGCTGTCCTTAATGCTACCCTTAGCGACGACAGTGAGGTCGAGTTGGTGGATTCTAGAGTCGAGTCACCGCATGAGTGTAACTTCATCGCATTCATGGCTAGTCATGTGAGCACTTCTAGTTCTCCTCACGACGATGAGGATGATGCATCACAGGGACACCTCGACAGTGAGAGTGATGTGAGTGAGGGGGAGGATGACACAAGTGAGAGCGAGAGTGATATTCAACGCGCCTACGCTAAGTTATATTCTTAGTCATTTAAAACTGAAAAGCGTAACAAAGCGTTAGTTCTTAAGATCACCGCCTTAGAAGAAGATTTAAGAAAAGAGAGAGAGAGAGAGTCCTCCACCTGCACCGCCCTGAGAGAGAGAGAATCTGCCTGTGTTGTGAAAGAGAGTTTGTTTAGAGAGAGAGAGAGTAAGTTTGAGAAAGAGAGAGGGGAGTTAACTAAACAAGTGGCTAGTCTTACGAGTGAGATCCATTCCTCCATGGAGACTCGGAAGAAACTTGAAGCCCTTGTTGCCCAGCTGACTCATGATCTTGAGAAAGCACGGGAAGTCAAGGTACAAATCGAGGACAGATCTGGGAAAATGGGAAAGAGGCTCCTCGGCCCCGCTTTAGGTTTTGGTGATAGGTAGGGAATTGGTTATGATGGTGCCTCCACCTCCCAAATTTCACCTGGACCAGTTCCTGAGTTTACTACGACTCCTTATGGCCATCGTCAAAAACCTCGCAGGAGAGTTCGACCAAGAAAAGAAAACTAAGGTCCGCCTTTGACTGTGTTCTTTTGTACTTATTGCAAAAGAAAAGGCCACCTCAGGGAGTTTTGCTATAGCATGGGTCGGACACGACGTACTACTGCTCCACCACGTCATACTGATGAGTTTTCTAGTCTAAGAGAGAGAGTTTAGTTCTTAGCTGCCACGTCTCAGAGTTTGATGGAAGAATTCCGACGGATGTATTTGCCGTTTGTGAATGCTTCTCACATTCCAGCTAAAACCAACAACAACAAAGGCAAACAAAAGGTCACCACTTCTTGGGTACCTAAGAAAGATAAAAAGGCCTTCGTTGTTCATGTCGCTCTCAATGCACACATAATACCTCACAGTGGTATTTTGACAGTGGGTGCTCTATACATATGACAGGTGATACCTCATTTTTTACATCACTTGAGGATTATCAGGATGGCAGAGTCACCTTTGGAGATGGGAGCAAGTCTAGAATTGTAGGACGAGGTACTGTAGAGTTAGCAGGATTTCCTAAGCTAGAGAATGTGTTGTACGTTAAAGGTTTAAAAGTAAACCTTCTCACCATTAGCCAGTTGTGCGGCACTGACTTTGCAGTAAAGTTTTACCGAGATGCGTGTAATGTTTACAATCAAGCCAGTAAACTCTTAATGCAAGGGGTGAGGACCGAGGATAATTGTTATGGGACTATACCTACTTCCTCCCTTGCCTGAAACAGCGCCACGATCACTCCTATGGATCTGTGGCACCAACGTCTAGGTCACGTAAATATTAGAGATCTCACTCGCTTAGCTAGAAAGGACCTAGTACGTGGCTTACCATCTCTTAGAAGACCAACTTCGACGGTTTGTGGACCCTGTTAGTTGGGAAAACAAATTCGTAGTCCTCATAGGAAGTTTCATTCCATTACCACCTCTCGTGTTCGTGAGCTTATACACATGGATCTTATGGGTCCCACTCGTACCGAGAGTCTGGGTGGTAACAAGTATATCCTCGTGATGGTGGATGATTTCTCCAGGTAATCCATTATAGGTTTTCTGAGAAAGAAATCCGATGTTGTAGAGTTTTTAACGACCAAGTGCCGTGTCCTGCAAAATCAACACGGAGTCACTATTAATAGGATACGTAGTGACAACGGCACAGAATTTAGGGAAGCAAAAGTAGATCTCTACTGTGATAGCCTAGGGATCAAACATGAGTTTTCTGCTGTGAAGACTCCTCAGCAAAATTCTATTGTTGAGATAAAGAATAGAACGATCCAGGAAATGGCTAGATCTATGCTTCTAGGTCGTAAGGTTTCTAGGAGATTTTGGGCAGAGGCAGTGTCTACTGCATGCCACACGGTGAATAGGGTTTACCTGCGTCCACACACACTTAAGACGCCTAATGAATTACGGACTGGTAAAAAACCCAACCTGGCATATTTCCGTATTTTTGGGAGTAAATGCTACATTCTACGGGATAGAGAGCAATTATGAAAGTTTGACTCCCGAAGCAATGAGGGAATATTGTTAGGCTATTCATCGAATAGTAGAGCATACCGAGTTTTTAACCTGAAGAGCTCTAAGGTTATGGAATCAATAAACGTCATCGTGCAAGATGACGAACCTCCGACGGTTATTGATCCTAACCTTCAGTGTGAGGATGAGGACTCGTCTGACAGTGATCCACTTGTCCCCCACCCACACTCTGTGGTCCCCACTCCTGTGTTAGGGGACACACCTGCTTGGGTTCGTAAGAGTCATGACCCGTCTGCCATTGTTGGCGATCCCACTCTAGGTGTCAAGACTCGTGCTCAGCTAGAGAACGTTGTTAGCCATCTTTTCTACACGTCCAAAGTCGAGCCCAAGAATCATAAAGAAGCACTCAAGTAAGAACACTGGATATCTGCTATGCAGGATGAGTTGCTTCAGTTTAAAAAGAATAATGTCTGGGAACTTGTCCCCCGACCTAGTGAGACTAATGTGATAGGTACCCGATGGATTTTTAAGAATAAAATGGATGAAAATGGTACCATAATTAGAAACAAAGCTAGGTTGGTCGCTCAAGGATACACACAAATAGAGGGTGTAGACTTTTGGGAGACATTTACTCCTATTGCGAGGCTTGAGTCCGTCCGTCTACTACCCGCCATCGCATGTCATCTGCACTTCAAGTTATATCAGATGGATGTCAAGAGTGCCTTTCTGAATGGCATTCTACAGGAGGAGGTTTACGTGGAACAACCAAAAGGGTTTAAAGACCCTCAGCACCCGGATCATGTCTACTATCTGAGAAAAGCCTTGTATGGTTTGAAGCAAGCACCCCGTGCTTGGTACGAGAGGCTTACTTCCTATCTCTTAGCCCGTGGCTTCAAGAGAGGGGGAGTTGATATGACGTTGTTCGTCAGGAGAGATGACGGTGCAATTTTGGTTGCCCAGGTCTATGTGGACGACATAGTCTTTGGATCCACGTGCTCTCAACATGCTCATCACTTTGAAGAGGAGATGAAAAGTGAGTTTGAGATGAGCATGGTTGGTGAGCTTACTTTCTTCCTTGGTCTCCAGGTTTGTCAGCTAGAGGATGGGATGTTCATCTCCCAATCCAAGTATGCTAGAGACCTAGTGAAAAAAATTGGTTTAGACTCCGCTAAGCATGCACGTACACCTATCAGTACCACTACCAAGCTTAGTAAGGACACTTCAGGCAAGGACGTAGAGCAAACCTTATATCGGAGTATGATAGGTAGTCTTCTCTACTTGACTGCCAGTCATCCTGACATAGCCTTTAGTGTTGGAGTCTGTGCGCGATATCAGGCATCCCCGAAAGAGTCACATTTACTTGCTCTAAAACCTATTATTAAATAAGTGAGTGGGACTCTCTCATACGGTATTTGGTATTCCTTTGATACTGATGACCGTTTGTCCGCCTATTCAGATGTCGATTGGGTCGGGAATGTAGATGGTTGTAGGAGCACTTCTGGTGGGTGTTTCTATTTTGGTTCTGCTCTTGTCTCCTGGCTGAGCAAGAAGCAAAATTCCATCTCTTTGTCCACTGCGGAGGCTGAGTATATAGCCTCCGGGAGTTATTGCACGCAACTCTTGTGGATGAAGCAAATGCTGGAAGATTATGGGATTTCACAGGACACCATGACCATTTCCTGTGATAACACGAGCACGATACACATATCCCGCAATCCAGTCCAGCATTCACGCACAAAGTACATGTAATACCCCGTATTTTTATGCTATATTAATTTGGGGATTTATAAAATTTAAAGTGAATGTTTTATTTAATAAAAATCCGGAAATTAATTATGTTATAATTATTAACGTGACGAGAGTTAGTAATCATGGGAAACTTGTTGAATATTACTAATGAGCAAAGTAATATATTATATTTGTCATATTGTATGTCATGAGTGAATTAAATGACTATTTCGAAAATTTAAGTCGGGACGTGCCTGTGTCACGTCAGGACTAATTTTGTTAAATAAAAAGTGAATATTTTATAAGTTGTTCGTATGGTCGTTTTGAGTGCGCCAACGCGTCCGGAAGGGTCGAGATAGTCAGAAAAGTGTACCCGGGGGTTTATTTTGGGTTTCGGGGCATTTTTAGGCCTAATTGGTACCTCGGGAGGGCAATTTAGTCATTTCACCTTTTTGGGTAATTAAGCCAACGAAATTCAGCAACTTATATCAGCCATTTAGGTTAGTCTTTTAGGGTTAGAATATTCAGAAAACAAGTGACGGCCATTAGAGAAGAGAGGAGAGAGCTCCAAGGCAATTCAAGGCAAAAAAGTCACCGGTTTGCACCGCCGCCACCACCAACGCGTAGATCGCGAGAAGGGGAACGCAACCACACCGGATTCATCTGCAAACCAGACTTCTGAAAATCCCAGGAAAGTATTTAACTTGCATATTTTCGTTAGTGCAATCTTCATATTAGTTTAGGATTGATTAGAGATGAAAACTACGGAAAAAAACCCAATTTGTCTTAGGAAAATGCATGTAGTATTGATTATAATGAAATTCTGGAATCCTTGCCATGTAGAGGAATATAACCCACGAAATTTTGATGATATATTAGAAGGAAATTCTGGTAAAAACAGATTAGAACCTTGATTAAGAAAAACTCTAGGGTTCTTGATGATTAGATGAATTTTGGGTTAATTATCCATGTTTAATGTGAGATATACACATGCTTTACGTTGAAAACATCTGGTATATTGTTATAATGATAGTAGTAGGATTTTTGGGACGATTGGAATGGAAAAAAATGGTTTTGGATGAAGAAATTTAGTAGAACCCGTAACTGCATTTCTGCAGAATTTTCGCAGACCTACTTGATCGATCGATCGAGCCTAGAGCTTCGATCGATCGAAGGTTCGATCGATCGAGCCCCAGACCTCGATCGATCGACCCCTCCTGGCAGACTCCTATTTTCCCTTGTTTAATTAGTTAAATTAAATTTATCGTGAAACAATTCTTGGGTATTCTTAATAAAATGTTTTGGGAGGTAGGAAAGACCAGTAGGACCTATGAATAAGTGTTGGGAACTTTATTATAAGACGAGAAGTTTACTTTTGGGGTAATTGTATAATGAACGATGAAGCTACGTATTTCAAGTGAGAGATTACGGCGAATAGCTACGATAGTAAATAGAGGTATACTTACTGAATTTTCTACTTGGAAGGATAGAGTCCACGACTGTCACGTAATAAGTGAGAAAACCCTTCGAGTTAAGGTTAGAGATGAAACCTTATACGTAATACTAAAAATGTGAAATCTAGGATAAATGTTGTAAATATGGGTGACGAGAAGAACCTATATTAATATGATAAAGTGGTATATTTATATGATTGTGTGTACATATATTATATACATGTGAAAAACATACCGCGCTACTTGCTATCCTTGAGGTTACCGTGCTGGGACAGTCTTATCTCGATGGGACCTTTATGGGGGATATTGACTTGTACCCTAGAAGATAGATATCCTTGGTACAGGCTATCGAATAGATAGTTCAGACGGTCCTAAGAGACGCGAGTATGTGCCATCCTCTTAGAGACTTGGAATCTAAGCTTCGCCTCGATATTGTTTGTGTATGTGTTGATACAGTTCTAGAGTGATTCCGAACTTGTATTCCCCTTGATATG
Organism: Sambucus nigra; assembly: GCA_949130495.1. NCBI lineage: Eukaryota > Viridiplantae > Streptophyta > Magnoliopsida > Dipsacales > Adoxaceae > Sambucus > Sambucus nigra. The sequence goes on along the minus strand of OX422214.1, from coordinate 38,837,128 downwards.
AGTGGTATGGGGTTTGGATAGTAGAAGTATGCACGCACCATAGTTTTATGTGGGGTGCTGTTATTTTATATATATTATGCGAGTAGTTAATATATATATAAGATTTGGAAATTTGAAACTGCCTACTGTGATTTGATAAGTAGGACATGGTTGATGACTCATATGGTAAGTACTTGTTTTGTGATAGTATAAAATGTCACTGGAAAACTTTATAAATTAAATAAAGTTAAAACGAGAGTTGTGCTGCTAATTGGAAGTATTCTTTCTAAACAATAATATTGTTCGGTTTTAAAATCTTATGAGTAAGTTAAGATACGCTAAATTATTGGGAAGGTTAGTGTGATAAAAATGATAAGATAAACCGTTGGGAAGGTTAGTGCGATAGGTGTGCACATTAGAAGAGAGGTGAGTATTTCTCAAGAGAGTGACGCTCTAATATGTTGTTGCATTGGCCTGTATCAATTTAAATACTTGCTAAACGTATTTTAAATCAAACACACATTCGGGCTCTGACCCGTTTCTTTTTCTCTCTCTCTTGTATATATATGTATATATTTCAGGTGCCCAGCCACAGGGGCGTCTTACTTAGGATCCCTTGAAAGGAACGAGCTGCAGCTTAGGTGGGAGTTGCAGGTTACTTGCGTAGACGGCTTCCTTTATTGACTCCACTTCTAGCATTCTCATTTATTGGGCATGTGTCGCCCTTTCCATTTTATTGGGACATTTGTATTTCCAGTTATTTCTCGTATTGTCGTTATGGGATTTATTCAGTTTGAATTGTGTTACTTTATATTTCGCATGTTGACATTCGATTGACGAATGTATTCTATTAATTGGTTTATGTTGCAGAATTTAATGTGGTGTGATTCTTAATTGTTGGAATGTTGTTAATAATTAAATAAATCTTTTTCTTAAAATAAAATTTGGAAAGTTATGTATGAAAATGGTTTTGACACTTAGCTTAATTATTTAGGATGTTAAATTGGAAATTTTTTCTATCGACAGTGATGCTGAGAATGAACCAACTGTATACCTTGATTTAATTTAATAAAGGAGTGATCGCCCGGTATTTAATTAGGCGGGGTTGTGACACCCCGACTAATTAAATACCGGGTAGCTACTCCTTTATTAAATTAAATCAAAACGCCAAGTTGGCTCAGTTAATAGCATCACTGTCGAAAACATTTTTATTATTACTAACCACCTAGTATTTAAAAAGTAAGTTGCCAAATTTTAATTTAAAGTCTGATTAACATGCAATAAGTGTAATGAAGAAATAATAACACCATTCACCATAATGAAGTAATAGAATAACCGTAACATGATATAAATAAAACTGGAGGAAAAACTCCTCATAATACAATCTCACAACTGAAGTAAGTGATGAAATACTGAATACTGAAATGAATACATGCCAACGTCTGAAAACTGAAATGGAAATGTAACTAATAGAACTTGGGCAACATGCCCTACAAGTGAGGAATAAGGAATCCAAATGATATAAGCGTCTAAAAGCAAATCCCTGTAGCTTCCACAACCAGCTACAGCTCGTCATCAGAATAGAAATCCTATGCATGGTGACCTTGTGGCTGGGCACCTAAAATGGTTTTACAAAAAGATAGATTTGAAAGCAAACGGGTCAGAGCCCGAATGTGGAGATATTTTAAAACCTGCAAGTGCTTTAAAAACATTTAAAACAGTATATGCAAAGTACATGTTAGGACGTGCTCTCACATGATATACTCACCTCTCGTCTAACTGTGCACTCCTAACGTTCCTGTACCCATTCGTGTGTTATCTCATAACTATCTAAAGAGTTTCTAACACTTCTACTCGGTTCACGTTAGATTTCCAACCTTAATAATTAAATAGAGAGTTCTACTTTAATTCCCGGATTCACAATTATTAACAATACCAAAAAGATCTCTTTTTATCTTTCAAAACATTACCATAATTATACTCACAATTTATTATAGTAAATTCCTTCTCGATTAACCGTATATTTTCACATCATAAATATACAATACAAGCACCCAAAGGCTAAGCTGCGGTGCACACATACTCTGCTATCCATCCCGTACATCACGTACATAAGGATTACAAATTCCGAATCTCTCAGGAATTGTTGGAATCAACACCACACACATAAATGGAGGCGAACATAATTCAATCATATCCATGGTCACGTACATACCTACGCTCCATAGTCAGCTGGCTTATTAACTCACAAATAAGTCATTCTCTTGAACTATGTCCTCTAGGCACCAATCTAAATCCGGGCAACACAAGGATAAGAAGGTCCTAAGCGAACGTAACCTCCCGTGATAGCAAGTATGGTAGGTATGTCATACACATAAAGTTATCTACTAAGCATTCACACATCTTAGATATTTCAATATTAATAAGGGTATTCTCTACATCATTATACCATTATTCCCAATTCATATATTTCAAGTGTCCCGACAATATATAAATTAAATAGTCGACACGTCTCACGTCGTAATATCTTAAACTTAAAACCTGTCTCGAATAGACTATTAAGTTCCCATAATTCCCTCATATAACATCGCTATACCTAAGGTCCTTACTTCTGCCCCAAACCTTATTTCATCAAATTATTCAAATTTGTACTGTTAACCCAAATATTAACTCACATAACGAATTTCATTAATTTAGAATAATTCCTCAAATTAAATTCCAATTAAAGTCCAATCTCATAATCATGCCTACTAGTCTTCCCTAAAGTTAAGGGTAATCACAATTTCTCCAATAATATTAATCAAGGGTTAACACCACTAAAATCCAATTTAAGGAAAACTTTATTCATTCTGGGAAGGTCGATCGATCGACCTTGACCTTCGATCGATCGATTGTGGTCGATCGATCAACGGATGAATGTCGATCGATCGATTACACAGGTCTGTTACGGGCGGCTTCGTTTTGCAGTTACAGTTTCGTCCCAAAACTCCATTTTTAAGCATGAAACTCCAAGGTAAGGTTACTATAACATGATACTAACATTCTACAACGGTTTTAACATTCTAAGTTTCATAATTCATCATATTAAAAGCTTAGTTTAGATCAAAACTACATCAAACTATTTTCCAGAATTCTTCCATTCAAGAACATTATGAAATTCCTTCTAATTCCACTTTTAGATCATCATAGGTTCTGTTTATCACATATAAATTCGTCCAGAATATACTACATGCAATTCCTACATAAATCATGGCTTTTAACTTTCAATTCATGGGTCTAATTTATCTCCAAAAGTCAATTTCGAAAATTCCTACACATGGATACATATCTTGAATTAAAGGAGTTTAAATCACTTGCCTTAATTATCTCAGAATTTGGTGTTGAATCTTGATAGCCAAGTTGTTCTCCCTCTCACTTTTCTGCAGAATTCTCTTCCTTCTCTCTCTTTCAAGCTCTTCTCAAAGTTTCCTTCTCTCTCTCTCTCTCTCTCTCAAGCTTTTCCCAAGGTTGAAGATAATGGAATATGGAGTTGTGTTTGGTATTTGGAAGTTGAATTGATATATCAACTTCTCCCGTAGCCCATAATGACATATAGTGGGGTTAGTGGGTTAAGTGGGTTGAGAAATAGTCAGATTTTTAATTCCCATTTTCGTCACTTTTTAATTCCCCAAAAATGCAATTTACCAAAATGCCCTTTATGATGCCGGTATGGCCCACAAATATATCCCGGGACCCAAACTTAACTTTCGGCTAGTGTTTTCTGACTATCTCGACCCTTCCGGACGCGTTGGAGCACTCAAAACGACCATACGGTTAATGGAACTAAAATTCACTTTTTAATTATGTAACACAATACCATGACGTGGCGGTCACACGCGTCAAGCAAAATTCCCAAATTGTCGTATTTATATCTCACGACAATATCAATATTACCAATATTCATATAATGCCAAATATGCACATTATAATAAAATACTAACTCACATCTTGTTAATATTATTATCCGGATTAATTTCCAATTAATAAACATTTAATTCAATTAATCCCCAAAAATAAATAACGCAGAAAATACGGGGTATTACATACTTCCCCCCTAATAACTGAATTTCGTCCCGAAATTCGGAACTAGAAAGTACCTGGTAAGAATAACTCTGGATAACGTTCGCGCATCTCAGCCTCGCGCTCCCATGTGGACTCCTCGACATTATGATGTCGCCACTGCACACGCACTAACGGGACTATCTTTGACCGCAGTTTCCGCTCACTTCGGTCCAAAATAGCTATCGGCCCCTCCTCGTAGGAGCTATCTAGCTGGAGATCAATGTCCTCCACAGCAATGAGAGAATGAGCCAAATCATCTCTAAGGTATTTCCTAAGCGAGGAAATATGAAACACATCGTGAATCCGATGTAAATGCTCCGGTAACCCAAGTCTTTACGCAACTGGTCCGATCCGCTCAATAATAGGAAATGGTCCCACATATCTCGGTGCCAATTTCCCTTTCTTCCCGAAACGCATAATCCCCTTAATAGGAGATACTCTGAGCAAAACCTGATCCCCCACTTGGAACTCTCTGAAGAATCTCTTCGCATCAGCATAACTCTTCTGTCTGTCCTGAGCCACCCGAATGCGACTGCGAATCAATTCTATCCATGCCGAAGTATCCTGAATCACTTCCGGCCCAAGTAGTTTGTTGTCCCCCACCTCCAACCAACATGCTGGGGAACGACAAGGTCTACCGTACAATGCCTCAAATGGAGCCATGCCAATGGTGAACTGATAGGAGTTGTTGTAAGCAAACTCCACCAGTGGAAGATACTGCTCCCATCCACCCTCAAAGTCAATGGTACACATACGTAGCATGTCCTCCAACATCTGATTTGTGCGCTCGGTCTGTCCATCGGTTTGCGGGTGATACGCCGTACTCAACCGCAATTCCGTGCCCATGGCCTGCTGAAAACTTTCCCAAAACCGTGAAACAAATACCTTATCTCGGTCAGACACGATATTTAAGGGCACCCCGTGAAGTCTCACTATCTCTGAAATAAAGAGGTGGGCATACTGTCCCGCAGTGTAATCTGTCCTGACGGGTAGAAAATGAGCGACCTTCGACAACCTGTCCACAATCACCCAAATGGAGTCGTGCCCTCTCTGTGACGTAGGCAACCCCGTGATAAAGTCCATAGAGATGCTCTCCCACATCCACATCGGGACCTCTAATGGCTGTAGCAGTCCTGCCGGTCTCTGATGATCCACTTTTACGAGCTGACAAGTGGCGCATTTTAAGACAAACTCGGCAATATCTCTCTTCATCCCGCTCCACCAATACTGACGTCTCATGTCTTGGTACATTTTGTCCCCTCCGGGATGTACCGCGAACCGTGAGCCGTGCGACTCTGCCATCACCTCATGCCGCAATTCCTCCCCTTTCGGAACCACCAATCTCCCATTGAAGCGTAATCCCCCGTCTGAGCTAACGGTATAGGATTCAGCTCCCTCTGCTAATAATCGAACTATCTGCTCCTGACAGAACGAGTCATTTGCATGTGCCTTCACCACCTTCGTGACAATCTGCGGTGTAACAGTCATCACAGACATGAATGATCGGGCCACTGCATCCTGGTGTCCCAATTCTTTCCACTTGGCCTTCCACACATCTGCCACCTCATCTACCGGTCTACGGCTCAATGCGTCTGCCACCACGTTAGCCTTCCCCGGGTGATACTGGATATCGAACTGATAATCCTTCACGAATTCAAGCCACCTCCGTTGCCGCATATTCAACTCCTTCTGCATGAATAGGTACTGTAGGGACTTGTGATCCGTGAACAATCGAAACTTCTCCCCCAACAGATAATGTCTCCAAATACGAAGGGCAAATACTACTGCTGCTAACTCCAAGTCATGGGTAGGGTAATTCTTCTCGTGAGGCTTAAGCTTACGGGAAGCATAAGCTATGGCCTGACTCTCCTGCTGCAGTACACCTCCAAGTCCTTGTAAGGACGCATCGGTGTAAACAAGGTACTCAACTCCCGGTCTCGGCAAAGCTAACACAGGTGCTGAGGTTAACTTGTCCTTCAACTCATCAAATGCCAACTGACAGGCATCACTCCAAATGAATGGCACACCCTTACGGGTTAGGTGTGTCATGGGACCCGCTATCGTGGAGAAACCCCGAATAAACCTCCTGTAGTAACCTGCTAGGCCCAAGAAACTACGGATCTCTGTCGGTGTCGTGGGCTGTCCCCACTCCCTCACCGCGGATACCTTCCCCGGATCAACCGATATTCCCCGGTCGGAAATAATATGCCCCAAAAACTGAACCTCCTTCAGCCAAAACCCGCACTTCTCATATTTTGCATACAACTCATTCTGGCGCAGTGTCTGCAAAACTAATCTCAAGTGCTCGGCGTGCTCCTCCTCGGTTTGGGAATAAACCAAAATATCATCGATGAAGACAATGACAAACTGGTCTAGGAAATCCCTGAACACCCTATTCATTAAGTCCATAAAAGCTGCTGGAGCGTTGGTCAAACCAAATGGCATAACCCGAAACTCGTAGGAACCATATCTCGATAAGAACGCAGTCTTAGAGACGTCCTCCTCCCTGATACGCAACTGATGGTAACCAGATCGCAAATCAATCTTTGAGAAGTGAGAAGCTCCTCTCAACTGGTCAAATAGGTCATCGATTCGAGGCAACGGATACTTGTTCCGTATCGTGACCTTGTTTAACTCTCGGTAGTCCACACACAATCTCAGTGAACCATCTCTCTTCTTCACGAACAATACAGGGGCACCCCACGGTGAAGTACTCCTCCGAATAAACCCCTGACCCAACAACTGCTCAATCTGATCCCGTAACTCCCTCATCTCAGCTGGAGCCATACGGTACGGTGCTCGTGCTATAGGTCTCGTATCGGGTAATAAGTCTATAACGAAATCTATCTCTCGACTGGGGGGTAGGCCCGGTATCTTCTGAAACACATCAGAATACTCCCTGACAACGGGTATCGACTCTAAAGGAATCACAACCTCCTTAGAGGTATCCTCCTCAATGTAATATAAATGCGCGGTCGAGCCTCCCTCTGGGCGAGGCATCGCCACAACAAACATCTCTTGCCCCGGAATGGCAAAAACAATGCTCCCACCAAAGCAATCAATCATTGCTCTATGATCAGCGAGCCAGTCCATACTGATAATAACATCGTGAACGTGCATATCTAGTACCAACATGTCCGCAGGTAATACCAAACCACCAATCTCTACCCCCACTCCCCGACATATAAAGAATATAAGTGACCCATTCCCCAAAGGTGAGTCGACACACGTAACTGTGCTCTCCGCTGTGGCTAACAATCCTAACGCCTTTGCGAAGTGTGTAGCTATAAAACAATGTGTAGCACCCGTATCAAATAATACCCGACCCATAGTGCCATGGATAGGAAACGTACCATCAATCGCGGGCGGTGCCTGTGGAACTGCAGCCTGGTGGACGTTGTAAACACGTCCATACTGTAGCTGCCCCTACTGCACAGGAACTGCTGGAATGATCTGAGCTGGAGCTGGGAGGGCTGGTGGAAAGAGTGGCCTCTGTGGCTCCTGTCGAACACCCTGCTGCTGCTGCTGTGGGGCCCGACCCTTATCAGAACACTCCTGACGTTTGTGTCCAATCTTACCACAAATGAAACATTTTCCTGGAAAGTTCCCTCCCCTCTGCCCTTGCTGTCCCCGGCCCTGGTGGCCGTTACCATTCCTCCCTTGGCCCTGCTGGCCCTGCTGAAACTGCTGATGTTGGCCATTTTGACCCTGCTGGCCCTGATGACCGTTATGACCCTGCTGGCCATTTCGAAATCCTCCCTGACCGTTCCTGAAACCTCCTGAACGGAACCTCTTTTGATCCCCCTGCTGAGAACCCTACTCTACCTGTCTCTGCCCCTGAAAAGATTGTGCCCCACCGGCACCATGTCCTCCAGTCCTGCCCTGATGGCTAGACTCTCCCGACCTCTTGCCCTCGGCCATATGAAAACGGTGGTCCTGGCAATGTAACAATGCAGCGTTAACCACATCAGAATACGTGGCCAACGAAAGGTTCCCTAACAAATGCTGACGGATCCTCCATGACAACCCGTCGGTAAATTTCTCAATCTTCTTCTTCTCTGTCGGTATCTCATCAGGAACGATATTCAACAGATTAGTAAACTCGGCCTCATACTCGGCCACGGTCTTGCCCTCCTGCCTCAGACTCATCAATCTCCTCCTCATTTCCGTATGAACCGCTGACGGAAAGTACTTGCGGTCAAACCGCACCCAGAACTCATGTATAGTGAGAGTATCCCTCTCCTCTACGGTGGTAATAGACTCCCACCACTGCAACGCAGATCCAACTAGCTTAAAAGTAGCTAGCACCTGCTTCTGAACATCCGTGCACTCATACATCCGTAAGTGCCGCTGTATATCCTTCCTCCATTGGCTCGAGATTACTACATCTGAGCTGCCTGCAAACTCTGGTGGATGCGCTTTCTGAAAAGCGTCACGTACACGTTCCCAAGCAGACGGGAATGAAGTTGCCTGAACTGGCGCGGCAACCGGCGCCTGAGGCGGTGCCTGCTGAACAATGGCAATGGCGACATTTACCGCTTGGGCTACAATAGCTGCAACCTCAGCGGCGTTCATCATGCCCTGAACCGGTGCGGGCTGTGGTTCTGGCGCCGCATTCCTGGGAACTCGTGGTGCACGTCGTGGAGGCATTCTGAAATAAGAATAAAGTCTATAAGTTCGCAGTTATAAACTTTAAAATAGCTGAAGAACGTAGCATAAACAAAAGAATACAACAGTCCTAAAATATAGGGCTCTATATCAAAGAAAGCTCAGCGAAAAACATAATAAGCCGTTCAGATCCTAAAGGACACTAGAACCTGATGCTCTGATACCACCTGTGACACCCCGACTAATTAAATACCGGGTAGCTACTCCTTTATTAAATTAAATCAAAACGCCAAGTTGGCTCTGTTAAAAGCATCACTGTCGAAAACATTTTTATTATTACTAACCACCTAGTATTTAAAAAGTAAGTTGCCAAATTTTAATTTAAAGTCTGATTAACATGCAATAAGTGTAATGAAGAAATAATAACACCATTCACCATAATGAAGTAATAGAATAACCGTAACATGATATAAATAAAACTGGAGGAAAAACTCCTCATAATACAATCTCACAACTGAAGTAAGTGATGAAATACTGAATACTGAAATGAATACATGCCAACGTCTGAAAACTGAAATGGAAATGTAACTAATAGAACTTGGGCAACATGCCCTACAAGTGAGGAATAAGGAATCCAAATGATATAAGCGTCTAAAAGCAAATCCCTGTAGCTTCCACAACCAGCTACAGCTCGTCATCAGAATAGAAATCCTATGCATGGTGACCTTGTGGCTGGGCACCTAAAATGGTTTTACAAAAAGATAGATTTGAAAGCAAACGGGTCAGAGCCCGAATGTGGAGATATTTTAAAACCTGCAAGTGCTTTAAAAACATTTAAAACAGTATATGCAAAGTACATGTTAGGACGTGCTCTCACATGATATACTCACCTCTCGTCTAACTGTGCACTCCTAACGTTCCTGTACCCATTCGTGTGTTATCTCATAACTATCTAAAGAGTTTCTAACACTTCTACTCGGTTCACGTTAGATTTCCAACCTTAATAATTAAATAGAGAGTTCTACTTTAATTCCCGGATTCACAATTATTAACAATACCAAAAAGATCTCTTTTTATCTTTCAAAACATTACCATAATTATACTCACAATTTATTATAGTAAATTCCTTCTCGATTAACCGTATATTTTCACATCATAAATATACAATACAAGCACCCAAAGGCTAAGCTGCGGTGCACACATACTCTGCTATCCATCCCGTACATCACGTACATAAGGATTACAAATTCCGAATCTCTCAGGAATTGTTGGAATCAACACCACACACATAAATGGAGGCGAACATAATTCAATCATATCCATGGTCACGTACATACCTACGCTCCATAGTCAGCTGGCTTATTAACTCACAAATAAGTCATTCTCTTGAACTATGTCCTCTAGGCACCAATCTAAATCCGGGCAACACAAGGATAAGAAGGTCCTAAGCGAACGTAACCTCCCGTGATAGCAAGTATGGTAGGTATGTCATACACATAAAGTTATCTACTAAGCATTCACACATCTTAGATATTTCAATATTAATAAGGGTATTCTCTACATCATTATACCATTATTCCCAATTCATATATTTCAAGTGTCCCGACAATATATAAATTAAATAGTCGACACGTCTCACGTCGTAATATCTTAAACTTAAAACCTGTCTCGAATAGACTATTAAGTTCCCATAATTCCCTCATATAACATCGCTATACCTAAGGTCCTTACTTCTGCCCCAAACCTTATTTCATCAAATTATTCAAATTTGTACTGTTAATCCAAATATTAACTCACATAACGAATTTCATTAATTTAGAATAATTCCTCAAATTAAATTCCAATTAAAGTCCAATCTCATAATCATGCCTACTGGTCTTCCCTAAAGTTAAGGGTAATCACGATTTCTCCAATAATATTAATCAAGGGTTAACACCACTAAAATCCAATTTAAGGAAAACTTTATTCATTCTGGGAAGGTCGATCGATCGACCTTGACCTTCGATCGATCGATTGTGGTCGATCGATCGACGGATGAATGTCGATCGATCGATTACACGGGTCTGTTACGGGCTGCTTCGTTTTGCAGTTACAGTTTCGTCCCAAAACTCCATTTTTAAGCATGAAACTCCAAGGTAAGGTTACTATAACATGATACTAACATTCTACAACGGTTTTAACATTCTAAGTTTCATAATTCATCATATTAAAAGCTTAGTTTAGATCAAAACTACATCAAACTATTTTCCAGAATTCTTCCATTCAAGAACATTATGAAATTCCTTCTAATTTCACTTTTAGATCATCATAGGTTCTGTTTATCACATATAAATTCGTCCAGAATATACTACATGCAATTCCTACATAAATCATGGCTTTTAACTTTCAATTCATGGGTCTAATTTATCTCCAAAAGTCAATTTCGAAAATTCCTACACATGGATACATATCTTGAATTAAAGGAGTTTAAATCACTTGCCTTAATTATCTCAGAATTTGGTGTTGAATCTTGATAGCCAAGTTGTTCTCCCTCTCACTTTTCTGCAGAATTCTCTTCCTTCTCTCTCTTTCAAGCTCTTCTCAAAGTTTCCTTCTCTCTCTCTCTCTCTCAAGCTTTTCCCAAGGTTGAAGATAATGGAATATGGAGTTGTGTTTGGTATTTGGAAGTTGAATTGATATATCAACTTCTCCCGTAGCCCATAATGACATATAGTGGGGTTAGTGGGTTAAGTGGGTTGAGAAATAGTCAGATTTTTAATTCCCATTTTCGTCACTTTTTAATTCCCCAAAAATGCAATTTACCAAAATGCCCTTTATGATGCCGGTATGGCCCACAAATATATCCCGGGACCCAAACTTAACTTTCGGCTAGTGTTTTCTGACTATCTCGACCCTTCCGGACGCGTTGGAGCACTCAAAACGACCATACGGTTAATGGAACTAAAATTCACTTTTTAATTATGTAACACAATACCATGACGTGGCGGTCACACGCGTCAAGCAAAATTCCCAAATTGCCGTATTTATATCTCACGACAATATCAATATTACCAATATTCATATAATGCCAAATATGCACATTATAATAAAATACTAACTCACATCTTGTTAATATTATTATCCGGATTAATTTCCAATTAATAAACATTTAATTCAATTAATCCCCAAAAATAAATAACGCAGAAAATACGGGGTATTACAGGGGTGTCACAGGTGGTATCAGAGCATCAGGTTCTAGTGTCCTTAGGATCTGTACGGCTTATTTCGCTTTCAGCTTGACGTTATTGCTATAGAGCCCTATTTTTAGGATTGTTCTATTCTTGCTTTTATGTTTAAGTCTTCAGTTATTTGAGATTTGATAATAACTGTAGACTAATAAACTTGTCCACATTTCAGATGCCTCCGAGACGTGCTCCGAAAGATAGGCATGCCCAAGCCGAGCAGCCAGCAGCTCCGGCACCAGGCACAATGAATGCAAACGAAGTAGCCGCCATTGTTGCTCAGGCAGTGAATGCCGCGATAGCGGTGATTCAGCAGGCTCCACCCCAGGTTCAGGCAGTGGCGCCAGTACCAGCACAACTTCCATCTGCATGGGAGAGGGTTCGGTATGCTTTTCAGAAAGCGCATCCCCCTGAGTTTTCTGGTAGCTCCGATATTGTTTCAGTTAGCCAATGGAAGAAGGACATCCAGCGGCATCTCCGTATGTATGAGTGCACTGACGTGCAAAAGCAGTTATTGGCTTCCTTTAAGCTGGTGGGAGCCGCCTTACAGTGGTGGGAGTCCACTACTACTTTGAAGGAGAGGGACACGATCCCTATTCAGTTATTCTGGGAGCGGTTTGACCGCAAGTATTTTCCACCCGCAGTGCAGACTGAAATGAGGCGGAGATTACTGAATCTGAAGCAGGAGAGTCTTACCGTAGCAGAGTATGAGGAGGAGTTCACGAGACTTCTCACCATTGTGCCAGATGAGGCACCTACTGAGGGCAAGAAGATTTTGTTGTTTGTCGACGGGTTAGCTTGGAGGATCCGTCAGCACCTTATTGGGAATCTATCCCTGAGTACGTTCACTGATGTACTCAATGCCGCATTGCTACATTATCAGGATCACCGCTTCCATCTTCAGGGAAGCAAGAGAGCAGGAGAGTCCAGCCAGCAGGGCAGGGCCGGGGGTAATAGTGCCAGTGGGGCACCATCTCAAGGACAGACTCGTTAGCACGAGCAGACTTCCCATCAGGGGGACCCTGCTAAACGATTCCGTTCAGGTGATTCTAGGCAGGGATTCGGGGGTTTCAGGCAGGGCCATCAGGGCCAGCCTAATCAGCAGGGCCAACACCGACCGCAGGGACAGCAGCAGGGCCAGCAGCGTGCACATCAGGGCCAACAGGGCCAGTGGCGTGGAGGTAACGGCCAACAGGGCCGTGGACAGCAGGGTCAGAGGGGAGGTAACTTCAAAGGATGATGCTTTGGGTGCGGTAAACATGGCCATAGGCGCCAGGATTGCCCAGAGGGCGATAGGGCCCCACAGCAGCAGGGAGCCCGTAATGAGCCGCAGAGACCACTTTTTCCACCTGCCCTCCCAGCTCCAGCTCAGGTGCCACCCCTACCAGCCATTCCAGTAGCTCCAGTGCAGCAGGGGCAATTACAGTATGGACGTGTCTATAACGTCCACCAGGCAGCAGCTCCACTGGCACCACCCGCGATTGAGGGTATGTTTCCTATCCATGGTACTATGGGTCGGGTTTTGTTTGATACGGGGGCAAAATATTTTTTTTATAGCTACGCATTTTGCGAAGGACTTTGGGTTGTTAGCCACAGCAGAGAGCACAGTGACGTGTGTGGACTCACCACTGGGGAGTGGGTCACTTATTTTCTTTATATGCCGAGGAGTGGGGGTAGAGATTGGTAGCTTGGTATTACCTGCAGACATGTTAGTCTTAGACATGCACGAGCATGATGTGATTATTGGTATGTATTGGCTCGCAGCTTATAGAGCCATGATTGATTGCTTCGGTGGGAGCATTGTCTTTGCCATTCCGGGGCAAGAGATGTTTGTAGTGGCGATGCCTCGCCCAGAGGGAGGTTCGACCTATCATTTGTATTACATAGAGGAGGATACCTCTAAGGAGGTTGTGATTCCCTTAGATTCAATCCCTGTTGTCAGGGAGTATTCCGATGTGTTTCAGGAGATACCAGGCCTACCGCCCAGTCGTGAGATAGACTTTGTCATATATTTATTGCCAGATACGAGACCTATAGCATGCGCACCGTACCATATGGCTCCGGCAGAGATGCGAGAGCTACGAGATCAGATAGAGCAGCTGTTAGGTCAGGTCTTCATTCGTAGGAGTACCTCACCTTAGGGCGCTCCAGTCTTGTTTGTAAAGAAGAGATATGGTTCACTGAGATTGTGTGTGGACTACCGGGAGCTGAACAAGGTAACGATACGGAATAAGTATCCGTTGCCTCGAATCGATGATCTGTTCGACCAGTTGAGGGGAGCAACTTTCTTTTCAAAGATAGATCTGAGGTCGGGGTACCATCAGTTACGTATTAGAGAGCAAGATGTTTCAAAGACTGCCTTCTTGTCGAGATATAAGTCCTATGAGTTCCGGGTGATGCCGTTCGGACTCACAAATGCCCCAGCCATTTTCATGGACTTGATGAACCGAGTATTCAGAGAGTTCTTGGATCAGTTTGTCATCGTCTTCATAGATGACATCTTGATATATTCACACTCCGAGGAGGAGCATGCCGAGCACTTGAGGAAGGTTCTTCAGACTCTACGAGAGCATCAGATGTATGCTAAGTACGAGAAGTGTTGATTCTGGTTGCGAGAAGTACAGTTCTTGGGCCATGTTGTTTCTGAGCAGGGGATAGCAGTTGACCCGAGAAAAGTGTCAGCGGTGAGGGAGTGGGGACAGCCCACGACACCGACGGAAGTGCGTAGTTTCTTGGGATTAGCCGGATACTATAGGAGATTCATTAGGGGATTCTCCAAAATAGCGGGCCTATTGACGAATCTGACTCACAAGGGGGTACCATATGTTTGGGATGATGCTTGTCAGTTGGCTTTCGACGAGCTGAAAGACAAGCTTACTTCAGCGCCAGTCCTTACATTACCGAAGCCGGGTGTAGAGTACCTGGTTTACACCGATGCGTCCTTACGGGGACTTGGGGGAGTACTTCAGCAGGAAGAGAAGGCTATAGCTTTTGCCTCCTGCAAGCTTAAGCCGCATGAGAAGAATTACCCCACCCACGACCTGGAGTTAGCAGCGGTCGTCTTTGCATTGAGGATATGGAGGCACTACTTATTGGGTGAGAAATTACGTTTGTTCACAGACCACAAGTCATTGCAGTACCTGTTCACTCAGCGAGAGCTGAATATGCGTAAGCGCAGATGGCTAGAGTTTGTGAAGGACTACCGGTTCGATATACAGTATCATCCGGGAAAGGCCAACGTAGTTGCTGATGCGTTGAGTCGTAGACCGGTAGACGAGGTAGCGGACGTCTGGAAAGCAAAGTGGAAGGAGTTGGGTCACCAGGACGCAGTAGCCCGTTCTTTCATATCCGTGATGTCAGTCACACCCAAGATTGTTACGAAGGTGATACAGGCACAGACCACAGACCCATTTTGCCAGGAGCAGATTGTGCGACTTATAGCCGAGGGCGCTGAGTCCTATTCTGTTAGTTCTGATGGAGGTTTGCGATTTAATTGGAGATTGGTGGTTCCAGAAGAAGCAGAACTACGCCATGCAGTGATGACTCATTCTCATGGGTCCCGATTTGCAGTACATTCGGGAGGCGATAAGATGTACCAGGATATGAGGCGACAATACTGGTGGAGTGGGATGAAGAAGGACATCGCCGAGTTCGTGTCCAAGTGTTCTACCTGCCAACTGGTAAAGGTGGACCACCAGAAACCGTCAGGATTACTTCAGCCATTGGAAGTACCCGCGTGGAAGTGAGAGAGTATTTCCATGGATTTTATTACAGGATTGCCTACATCACAGCAGGGCCACGATTCTATCTGAGTGATTGTAGACCGTTTGACCAAGGTGGCTCATTTTCTGCCAGTGCGGACAAATTATACTACGGGTCAGTATGCTCAGTTGTTCATTGCTGAGATTGTCAGATTACATGGGGTGCCCCTGAATATTGTGTCAGATAGGGACAAGATTTTCGTGTCACGTTTTTGGGAAAGCTTTCAGGAGGCTATGGGTACTGAGTTGAGGTTGAGTTCAGCTTACCACCCACAGATAGATGGACAGACAGAGCGTACTAATCAGATGTTAGAGGATATGCTACGCATGTGTGTTCTCGATTTTGGAGGAGGTTGGGAGCCACACCTTCCACTGGTAGAGTTTGCTTATAATAACTCGTATCAGTTCACGATTGGCATGGCTCCATTTGACGCTTTGTATGGCAGGCCTTGTCGTTCTCCAACTTATTGGCTCGAGGTGGGGGATAATAAGTTGCTAGGACCAGAAGTGATTCAGGAGACCTCCGCGAGGATTGAGATGATCAGGAGTCGCATTCGGGTAGCCCAGGACAGGCAAAAGAGCTACGCCGATGCGAAACGATTCTTTCAGGAGTTTAGTGTGGGGGACCAAGTGTTATTGCGCGTATCCCCTATGAAGGGAGTGATGAGGTTCGGGAAGAAAGGGAAGTTGGCTCCGAGGTACGTGGGACCATTTCCCATCATCGAGAGGATTGGGCCGGTTGCATACAGGTTGGGACTGCCAGAACATTTACATCGCATCCACGATGTATTCCACATCTCGTCGTTGAGACGATATCTTCGGGATGATATGGCCCATACTCAAATTGCGATAGATGAGATCGACTTACAGCCTGATAGCTCTTACGAGGAGAGACCAGTGGCTATTCTAGACTATAGTGAGAGGAGATTGAGGTCGAAGATAGTTCCACTTATGCGAGTCCAGTGGGAGCATCATAATGTGGAGGAATCCACTTGGGAGCGTGAGGCAGATATGCGCGAGAGATTTTTACCAGGTATGCCTTATTTTTCCGAATTTCGGGACGAAATTCCGTTATTAGGGGGGAAGTATGTAATACCCCGTATTTTTATGCTATATTAATTTGGGGATTTATAAAATTTAACGTGAATGTTTTATTTAATAAAAATCCGAAAAATAATTATGTTATAATTATTAACGTGACGAGAGTTAGTAATTATGGGAAACTTGTTGAATATTACTAATGAGCAAAGTAATATATTATATTGGTCATATTGTATGTCATGAGTGAATTAAATGACTATTTCGAAAATTTAAGTCGGGACGTGCCCGTGTCACGTCAGGACTAATTTTGTTAAATAAAAAGTGAATATTTTATTAGTTGTTCGTATGGTCATTTTGAGTGCGCCAACGCATCCGGAAAGGTGGAGATAGTAAAAAAAGTATACCCGGGGGTTTAGTTTGGGTCTCGGGCGTTTTTAATATAATTGGTACCCCGGGAGGGCAATTTAGTCATTTCACCTTTTTGGGTAATTAAACCCACGAAATTCAGCAACCTATATCAGCCATTTAGGTTAGTCTTTTAGGGTTAGAATATTCAGAAAACAAGTGACGGCCATTAGAGAAGAGAGGAGAGAGCTCCAAGGCAATTCAAGGCCAAAAAGTCACCGGTTTGCACCGCCGCCACCACCAACGCGTAGATCGCGAGAAGGGGAACGCAACCACACCGGATTCATCTGCAAACCGGACTTCTGAAAATCCCAGGCAAGTATTTAACTTGCGTATTTTCGTTAGTGCAATCTTCATATTAGTTTAGGATTGATTAGAGATGAAAACTATGGAAGAAAACCCAATTTGTGTTAGGAAAATGCATGTAGTATTGATTATAATGAAATTCTGGAATCCTTGCCATGTAGAGGAATATAACCCACGAAATTTTGATGATATATTAGAAGGAAATTCTGGTAAAAATATATTAGAACCTTGATTAAGAAAAACTCTAGGGTTCTTGATGATTTGATGAATTTTGGGTTAATTATCCATGTTTAATGTGAGATATACACATGCTTTACGTTGAAAACATCTGGTATATTGTTATAATGATAGTAGTAGGATTTTTGGGACGATTGGAATGGAAAAACATGGTTTTGGATGGAGAAATTTAGTAGAACCCGTAACTGCATTTCTGCAGAATTTTCGCAGACCTGCTTGATCGATCGATCGAGCCTAGAGCTTCGATCGATCGAGCCCCAGACCTCGATCGATCGACCCCTCCTGGTAGACTCCTATTTTCCCTTGTTTAATTAGTTAAATTAAATTTATCGTGAAACAATTCTTGGGTATTCTTAATAAAATGTTTTGGGAGGTAGGAAAGACCAGTAGGACCTATGAATAAGTGTTTGGAACTTTATTATAAGACGAGAAGTTTACTTTTGG
Organism: Sambucus nigra; assembly: GCA_949130495.1. Taxonomy (NCBI): domain Eukaryota; kingdom Viridiplantae; phylum Streptophyta; class Magnoliopsida; order Dipsacales; family Adoxaceae; genus Sambucus; species Sambucus nigra. The sequence goes on along the minus strand of OX422214.1, from coordinate 38,819,025 downwards.
GGTAATTGTATAATGAACGATGAAGCTACGTATTTCAAGTGAGAGATTATGGCGAATAGCTACGATAGTAAATAGAGGTATACTTACTGAATTTTCTACTTGGAAGGATAGAGTCCACGACTGTCACGTAATAAGTGAGAAAACCCTTCGAGTTAAGGTTAGAGATGAAACCTTATACGTAATACTAAAAATGTGAAATCTAGGATAAATGTTGTAAATATGGGTGACGAGAAGAACCTATATTAATATGATAAAGTGGTATATTTATATGATTGTGTGTACATATATTATATACATGTGAAAAACATACCGCGCTACTTGCTATCCTTGAGGTTACCGTGCTGGGACAGTCTTATCTCGATGGGACCTTTATGGGGGATATTGACTTGTACCCTAGAAGATAGATATCCTTGGTACAGGCTATCGAATTGATAGTTCAGACGGTCCTAAGAGACGCGAGTATGTGCCATCCTCTTAGAGACTTGGAATCTAAGCTTCGCCTCGATATTGTTTGTGTATGTGTTAATACAGTTCGAGAGTGATTCCGAACTTGTATTCCCCTTGATATGAGTGGTATTGGGTTTGGATAGTAGAAGTATGCACGCACCATAGTTTTATGTGGGGTGTTGTTATTTTATATATATTATGAGAGTAGTTAATATATATATACGATTTGGAAATTTGAAACTGCCTACTGTGATTTGATAAGTAGGACATGGTTGATGACTCATATGGTAAATACTTGTTTTGTGATAGTATAAAATGTCACTGGAAAACTTTATAAATTAAATAAAGTTAAAGCGAGAGTTGTGCTGCTAATTGGAAGTATTCTTTCTAAACAATAATATTGTTCGGTTTTGAAATCTTATGAGTAAGTTAAGATACGCTAAATTATTGGGAAGGTTAGTATGATAAAAATGATAAGATAAACCGTTGGGAAGGTTAGTGTGATAGGTGTGCACATTAGAAGAGAGGTGAGTATTTCTCAAGAGAGTGACGCTCTAATATGTTGTTTCATTGGCCTGTATCAATTTAAATACTTACTAAACGTATTTTAAATCAAACACACATTCGGGCTCTGACCCATTTCTTTTTCTCTCTCTCTTGTATATATATGTATATATTTCAGGTGCCCATCCACAAGGGCGTCTTACTTAGGATCCCTTGAAAGGAACGAGCTGCAGCTTAGGTGGGAGTTGCAGGTTACTTGCGTAGACGGCTTCCTTTATTGACTCCACTTCTAGCATTCTCATTTATTGGGCATGTGTCGCCCTTTCCATTATTTCATTGTTATTGGGACATTTGTATTTCCAGTTATTTCTCGTATTGTCGTTATGGGATTTATTCAGTTTGAATTGTGTTACTTTATATTTCGCATGTTGACATTCGATTGACGAATGTATTCTATTAATTGGTTTATGTTGCAGAATTTAATGTGGTGTGATTCTTAATTGTTGGAATGTTGTTAATAATTAAATAAATCTTTTTCTTAAAATAAAATTTGGAAAGTTATGTATGAAAATGGTTTTGACACTTAGCTTAATTATTTAGGGTGTTAAATTGGAATTTTTTTTATCGACAGTGATGCTGAGAATGAACCAACTGTATACCTTGATTTAATTTAATAAATGAGTGATCGCCTGGTATTTAATTAGGCGGGGTGTCACAGTACATTAGGACACGTGAGCACTTTATACGACAGTTAGTTGAGGAGAAAGTCGTATCCTTGAGTTTTGTTCCCACCGACCATCAGTTAGCCGATATTTTCATGAAACCTTTAGATGCCCTTAGATTTGAGAGTCTTAGGAAGTCTTTGGGGATTTGCACAGTTGACTGAGGGGTTAGTCTATGTCTAGAATAGAATGCTTTTTCATGTTCATATCTTATGCTTCCTATTGCTAGTCTATTTTATATGTACCATTGTTTTGTTGTACAACTATTTATTTATTCTTTTGAAAAATCCAAAAAGATTTTTGTTTTTGTATATAAATATTTCAGAAAAGCCCAAAAAGATTTTTGTATTTTCTATATACACCTTTTATGGATGAACATTCAAGATAGCCAAGTCACAATTTCATTCCATTTATTCCTGTGACTGTTTGATAGAGATTTGAGAAGCTACATCATTTCATCCATATGCTTTACATTGTATGGAGTCTTTGAGATGTAATTAGTGATATTTTCCTACATGTTTGACTCCTATCTCCTTTATTGCACACATGCACTTCTTTATTTGATTATTGTACTTGTTTATCACATGTTGGCTTGAGTGTTTCCATCTCAATTCTTTCTATACAACTTGCAATATGCGATAAAACTTGACAAGATTGGAATGCATGTAAAAACCGTTTTTGCGAGACTGAGTGATTGTTTAAGAACGGGGAGGGGCTGCGAAAGGTAATTCTTTTCTTTGCGCAAAAGCCACCGTTCAAAAGGACCTAAAAAATAGAGGAATTTTATTATTCGGGGTCCAAAGAGGTTAAAAGAGCCCGAAAAATTTAAAGGCAATAAAAAGCAATTCATGCCAATTATGGGACACTTAGGTTTTATCTTTAATTCTCCAAAGTTTGAGAATTTAGAAAGCCTCTATTCAAAATTAAAATCTGAGGGAGTTTGGTAGGAGAATTCAAACGGGTTTGCACTCCCTTGAAAGTCCTGAAAAATCATGAAATCGTTTTGGACGTTATTGGTATGGAAATCACTTTGAGCTTTGATTTGTTGATTTGATTGAGTCAATGTCTTATATTTCCACCTTTTTACACCAAAGGAAGACTTTGAGTTCATTCGCTAGGAGTATCCGATATTCATCGTGCACATATGTCATGTTTGTATGCATTGATTTTCCTATCGAATCTGATCACACCCCTTCTTTTTCGCTATTATTGACTTGGTTGTTTTTGTGATCTTTCATGGTGTGATTATTTGTTGTATACTATGTGTGAAAAATTTTGCAAAATATAAAAATAGCAATTTATTCCCGTGTGTCATTCTCCATGTGCATTCATTTCTGCTTCTCATATTTGTCTATTTGGGGACATCATAAAAAGGGGGAGAAGAATTATGGGGGAGAATTGTTTTGGTGTTTGATCGCTGCATGAATGATTTGCATATCATTATATTTCAAACTGTTGCTTGTCACGGGTATTTGCTTTATCTCATGTGTGTAGATACATCACTGTTCATTTTTGGACTGCACACCCTGATGAGAAAATCTTTGAAAGTTTCTGAAGAGCTGAAGATTTGGGAGACATGTCATTTAGTATTCTCAGTTTGAGGGTTTAATGGGGATATTATCATATATGTCATTTGATTGCATAATTCGGATTTTTTATGTATGTACCGGCATAGACATAGGGGGAGATTTGTAAGGACATAATTCTATAAATATCGGGGGTAGAATCTAGGAATTTTCTGTTTTCTCGTAGATCACAGTTCATATGTCTGATACCGCTACATTCGGCACGTCAACACGATCATCCTCGACGGCCTGTATCCGAATTCATTGCATCCACTTTCTTCACGTGCATCATGCTACATGCAACGTGCTGCTCAGCTCATTCCCACTACTCCACTATGCTTTATCAGTTATATGTTTTATTGGAGCTTTAAATATTTGGGAAATATTTTGAATTTTTTTTTTGAAGTCTGGGTTAATTTTTTTATCAAAAATAGAATTTTTTTAAGTGTAGAAGCGAATGGCCTCGATCGACAAGATCGCTCGAGCGACTTTGCAAGTCGTTCGCGCGAGATAGACATGTCGCACGATATCGTTCGACCGACTTCTGTCCTTCATTCGAGCGACATGCTATCTCGTTCGAACGAGCCACCGCCTCGATTTTTGTATAAATATCTGATCTCCTTCTACACGTTTTTTAAGTCCTTTTGCAATCTCAATATTCTGCGAAAATTGCCCAGAATAAGACTTCACCTTTTATGGTTTTCTAAACCTTTTTTTATTCACAAAAACCATTCCCATATATGTGTGTGAATCTTTAAACCTTCAAGAAGATCGTTTACTCATCTGGAGTACTTTGTGAGGAAGCCGTTCTCTTCATCACTACTGCCCTACTGGAAAGGGATTGTTCCAGCCGCCGACAACAGAACCGACACCCGAGGGTATTTCTGTATCACTGTATTTTCATTGTAACTCGTTGTAAGCCGTACTCTTACAAAAATTATTGTGAAAATAAAAGGTTTTTCCCCATTGGGGATTTTTCCTCATATTTGTGTTCTTGCATGTTTCATCATCGTATTTAATCACATATAGATGCATGTTTAGGACTTATGTGGTAAAAACTGTGTTTAATTAAATAACTTCCTTATTTGAATGCAAGCGCACTCTCCTTCACGGGTGTACGACACCGTCTACCATACAATGTTTCATATGGTGTCATACCAATAGTAGATTGAAAACTATTATTATAAGCAATTTCTATTAAAGGCATTATTCATCCCAATTTCCTTTAAAATCAAGCACACAATCTCTAAGCATATCTTCCAAAATGTGTATTGTCCTTTTAGACTACCCATTTGTCTGAGGATGAAAAGTTGTACTAAACTTTAAGTTAGTACCCATAGCATACTGCAAGCTGTCCCTAAATCTAGATGTAAAAGTAGGGTCCCTATCTGAAATAATAGAAACAGGTGATCCATGTAATCGAATAATTTCTTTAACATACAATCTAGCATACCTATCAAATGTATACATAGTCTTGACTGCTAGAAAGTGAGCTGACTTGGTTAACCTGTCTACTACTACCCAAATCGAATCTGTCCCCTTCTGAGATTCAGGAAGCCCAACCACAAAATCCATCGTTACATGATCCCATTTCCACTCCGGTATCGGCAACGGTTAAAGTAAACCAGCAGGTTTTTGATGCTCCACTTTCACTTGCTGATATATAAGGCACCTAGCAACGAAATCAGCTATTTCCTTCTTTATATTATTCCACCAATAATGCTCCTTCAAATCCCTGTACATTTTAGTACTACCAGGATGCATAGTATAAATGGAATTATGAGCCTCATCTAAAATTTCCTCTTTCAATTCCCCCACATTAGGCACACATAACTGCTGCTTATACAATAAAGTTCCATCATTCACAATACAAAAATCTTCAGACTTACCATCTCGGACATCTTGCCGTTTCTTCTCAAGAAAAGGATCTTGACTTTGCAAATCACGAATACGGGTAGCTAATAAAGGCCTCACGCTTACATGAGCAAAGAACATGTCCCCATTTACTAGATTCAATTCTACTCCCATCAATCTCAACTCCATGATTTGGGAAACTCTAGCACACCGAATACAAGATAACATGCCTGAAGCTTTTCTGATCAAAGCATCTGCAACTACATTTTCCTTCCCTGGGTGGTAGTGAATTGTACAATCATAATCTTTAAATAACTCCATCCATCGCCTCTGCCTCAAATTCAACTCATTCTGAGTAAATAAATACTTATGGCTTTGATGGTCAGTAAAAATTTCACATACCTCACCATATAGATAATGACGCCGTAATTTCAAAGTAAACACAATAGCAGCAAGTTCCAAATCATGTGTAGGATAATTACGTTCATGTGTACTTAACTGCCTAGAAGCATAAGTAATAACTTTACCATGCTACATAATAACACAACCTAACCCTTGATGTGAAGCATCGGTATAAATAATAAAACCATCTCCACCATGCCGAATAGTAAGAACAGTAGCAGTTACCAACCTCTTTTTCAATTCATCAAAACTATTTTCGCAATTAGAATTCCGTTCAAACTTAACATCTTTTCGAGTTAGTTTAGTCATTGGTAAGGCAATCAAAGAAAATCCCTTAATAAACCTTCTATAATACCCAGTCAAATTATTGGGCCTCTCCCATTTTACCATAGCTTCTACCTTTTTAGGATCAACACATATACCATCTCTAGAATTAACATGGCCTAAAAATACAAATTTTGATAGCCAAAATTCACACTTACTAAACTTAGCATACAACTTCTTATCTTTCAATAGATTCAAAATAGTTATGAGATGCTTTTCATGTTCAACCATATCACGTGAATAAATTAACATGTCATCAATAAAAACTATCACAAATGAATCAACAAAAGGATGCAGTACCCAGTTCATAAGATCCATAAATACAGCTGGAGCATTAGTCACCCCAAAAGGCATCACAAGAAATTCAAAATGACCATACTGAGTACGAAAAGAAGTTTTAGAAATATCACTTTCCTTCACCCTCAACTGATGATAACCTGATCGTAAGTCTATCTTTGAAAATACTTTAGCACCCTGCAACTGATCAAATAAATCATCTATACGAGTTAAAGGATACTTGCTCTTAATTGTAGCTTTATTCAGTTGCCTATAATCAATACACAAACGCATAGTAGCATTTTTTCTTTTTCACAAATAAAACTGGTGCACCCCATGGAGATTCACTAGGTTGTATAAACCCCCTATCAAGTAAATCCTGCAACTGAATCTTAAGTTCTTTCAATTCAACCGGTGCCATTCTATACAGTTCCATAGAAATAGGGTATGTCCCTGGTGCTAATTCAATACTAAATTCAATTTCTCTTTCTGGAGGTAACCCAGGAAACTCACTAGGAAACACTTCTAGAAAATCCCGAACAATAGGAACATGTTGTAAGGCCCCCTTCTTAGTGTCAAGAACATACGCAATAAAACCCTCACAACCTTTACTCAATAATTTCCTCGTCCGAATAGCAGAAATGATGCAACTAGGAACAATTTTCTTTTCCCCCATAAATTTAAATTCAGGTTCACCAGGCATATTAAAAATAACTTCCTTACAGAAACAATCCATAGATGCATGATATTTAGATAACCAATCCATTCCCATAATTATATCAAAATCAGAAATATCCAATGGAATTATATTTATAATTGTATCTCTAACCCCCACAGTCAAAACACAATCACGAAAAACATATTCAGCTACAACCATATCCCCTATAGACATATAAATACCCAACCCCACATCTAAACGAGTACATGGTCTATTAAGATATATAGAAAATGCATATGACACAAAAGAATGTGTGGGACCGGGATCAATTAAAACATAAGCACTTCTATTACTAATAGAAAGTGTACCTGTCACCACATCCGAAGTAACCTGAGCTTCTTTCATCGTAAAGACTCGTCCACATGGCCTGGAACCACTAGCTTGTCCCATGCCCCAGGTTTCATCTATAATAATCGAGTTATAACAACCAACACAAACAGTTTATAATACAAAATTATTGGCTAGTACATAAACAATTCATAAATATCATCTAACCGTCACACACGTCCAGAATTAATAACCTAGACGCTCTGATACCACTAATTGTCACACCCCAAACCCAATATCCATACTAATCATTTCTTATTAGAATGATTAGATCAAAATCTTGAGCCCATTGGAAATATAATTCATTTATCAATATTTTCCTACATAATGTGCACAATGAACATAATATTATTCTTATTACATACCGAAATCAATATCAGTGTCGTAAAGCAGACATACAATAATGTGATTAACTATGATCAACTCAATACATGCTAACTCAATATATATAATATGTGAGTGTATTAAAACCTCAGTGTGACAATGACAAAACCCCCATGTCTAATCCCCAACTACTTCTAACGGTGCAACTCTCAAATTCTGATCATATGACATCCTAGCTGGCAGCGTACAACCCTGAAAATGTTAAAATATAAACCGTAAGCATTAATCTTAGTGAGGTACTCCTTCCCTGAAATGAAATAACAGTTCTATATCAAATCTGTGGATATTAATCCAACCAATCCTTCCATACAACGAATTAACAGTTATATATATCAAATCTGTGGATATTAAATCCAACCAATCCTGCCATCTGTGGATATTAAATCCAATCAATCCTTCCATATAATGAATTAACAGTTATATATCAATTTTGTGGATATTAAATCCAATCAATCCTGCCATATAATGAATTAACAGTTATATATCAAATCTGTGGATATTAAATCCAATCAATCCTGCTCGTTGGCAATAACAAATCCTGGACCATAAGGCCCAAATAATTCTTCCCATTGACAATGATAATTCTTCCCATCGATAATAGTATGTTTGCCCATTAGCAATAGTAATTCTACTCATTGGCAATAAGAAGTCTGCCCATTGGCAATAGTAATTCTGCCCATTGGCAATAATAAGTCTGCCCATTGGCAATAAGAAGTCTTCCCATTGGCAATAGTAATTATGCCCATTGGCAATAATAAGTCTACCCATTGGCAATAACAAATCCTGGAACATAAGTTCTAACAAATCATTGGATCTTTGTCCAATTCCAATCCTGGATCATAAGACCCAAACAAATCCTGGATATTTTAATATCCAAACAAATCCTGAATACCAAAGTATTCAAACCAATCCTGGATCATGAGACCCAAACAAATCCAGGATATTTTAATATCCAAACAAATTATGAATACCTAAGTATTCAAACAAATCCTCTCTTAGAGCTATATTCCTATTTATATATGAAACAAATCATAAGTACACTCACCTTTGTAATTTAATAGGCTTTCCTTTTCCTTTGTTCGGCACTTGTTCAACTGGTTCTTATTCCCTTTCTATCATTCTTACAATATTAGTATCATCATAAGAATAACAACAATCCAAGGAATATCTCAAACATAACTCAATTCATAAGTATCATATGATTCTATTCAAATCATTTATCACAAGTGAAGTTCCATCCAAATTCATGTTAATATATTTGACATATTCAAATCATAGACCAAACATACATTCATTTCTTATTGGTAATTCAATCCTTATCATATTAAGATTCCAATACAAAAGACGGTACATAATTTTAAGTCTCCTAGAGCAAGATAGGCCCATTTCTTTACCACAGAGCAAATCTGCCCTATTGGCTCTTTTATCGTTCATTCAACTTCCATGAATTTTCATAATTTTTCTACATCATAAATTTATATTATATTTCACCCAACATCATTAAACATATTTAACAATACAAAATTAAAGTTTCATAATTTTAAGGTTCATTTTCTATGTCAAGCAAAACATCAAACACATGGCGGGCATACTTTCACCCTTAGTGCAGATTTCATACCCTAACTTCAAACTCGTACCAAAGACTCATTTCTTGGTATTTTCACATGATTTTCGGATATGTCACACATATATGAGTCCATGTTAATATCCAATTGGAATCAATCAATTTAAGTAATCATACAAAAAGATATGGAAGTTTGAATAAACAAGGTTACTAAACAAAGTAATTTAAGGGTTTACACATTCAACTTTATTTAAACTTGCATATATCCAAACATATACATCAAGGGCTGAAAGTTTAGTAAAACAATGATATTTTCACAGATTTTTCTCCAAATTTTCTCCTCACTTTCTTCCTAAACTTTCCAATTCTCTCCTCCTCTCAAGCCAAACTCTTTAATGGCTGAGTTATGATGAAGGAGGGGATTATTTCAAGACTTTAAAGTCAGCCAAAACCAACCTCCTTATTTAACCAATCAAAATCCACCATTTGTTAGCCTAATAAGACTAAATATCATTTAACGAATGGACAAATTTGTTCTTGCTTCATAATTCCAGCATAACTTCTCGCTCGGACTTCCGTTTAACACACCGTTTGTCGTGTTACAAACCTAATTCATATATATATAACTATCTAGTTTATACCTCAAGTCAACTGTTTTATCATACAGGTCAAAACTAGCCTTAGACATGAACATTCCTACCGAAAACTTCAGAATCTCCCATTTGTAACTAATTCGACATTTTCATGCTTTCTGAAGGTAGGATTAGACTGAACATAAAAACTTAACATCATATATATTACTAACAAACTACTCATATCACGTGCTTTAAGCATAATTAATCATAATTATATTCGGGTTGTCACACTCAACCCTATGATTCCTATATATAGCAATAATAATACATGCGGGGATTTTTTTGTTAGATTTGGGTCAGTCCTTAAAGTTGGAAGACATATCTTACAATATCAAAACAATAATAATCATGCAACTTATTTACGATAAACATTCCATCCCGTCGGCACTCACATGTAAGAGATACCCCACCCCTCATCATAAGTGAGATATTACTTGAGTGTCGTAACCCGATGCATAATCAATGCCATGAAGTCTCTGTCATAAGACTAACAAGTACAATCAAATAAATAAATTCTAACAAGGAATGAAATAAACTATTAATGTAGAATACACCTCAATACCCATATATGTACTCATTAAGATACTAACGATATCATAGTATACATTTTATTTTGTCGTAGCATCTTTTAGTTAAACGTGCCCGTAATTGAACTACCACGTATGTACACAATATGATCTCGAATAACCCGTATAATAAAATATACACAATCTCATATCAAATCATATAAATCTGACATAGGTCTTTCAATGAGAATATTCATTACCTGGCTAATATCGTATAAACTTATTATTCTCATGACGCGACTGAAAATGTGTCTCAGGAATGCGTTCACTCTAGGCTCAAGTGCAAGCCTGTTGCTCAAGTAATAATCCTAGTAAGTCGGGTATCATATCCACAGGGAAAAAGGACAACGGAGTTGTGACGACGGGAAAAGACGGAGGAACCCTAACTCTGACTCTAAAAAGAAAAAGAAAATGATTTGGTTTTTGAGAATGATTATGCTAAATGCAATTAGAAAATTATGACGAAATGCAACTACACTGATTTACTTAAAATGTGAATGAAACTGGTTTAAAATTTTTGACTAACTGATGAGAAAAATAGGATGGGAATAAAATCCCCCAACCTAGTGTATTGCTGGTAAAAGACTAATCATAAATTTGACTGATTGATTTGACCCAGAATTTAGTACTCCCAAGCATTATGTATACGAAGTTCAAGCCCACGTCATACCTAATCTGAGGACGAGTAAATCGGTATCGCGATAGTAACACTCGAATTGCATTCTAAATCATCACGGTTACCTAGAGGAAAAAGAAATATAAAGACCTACAATTGTTATGTTGCTATGCAATACGGTCGTAAACAATCACTAAATTTAGAGGATTAATGTTATACACGTGCAATTGACACATCAGGCTGGGTTCATGTATCCCGACCTTAGGAAATCTAGCCTATCATGATGAAAGTGATGAAAACAGTGTTTAATGTGCGAGAGTTCATGATTAATCTAAGGATACTTGTGAATTAATGTGGAATGAAATTGAGAAGAGGAAATAACTCACTAAAGTCACCCAAGAAATAATTGCAGCAATGAATGAAACTAGTAATCACACAAACTCTGAATAAATCTTCAATCCTTGAATTAAAACTGGTAATTGTAGCTAAACTAGGGTTTCTGGAGAAAAAAGGAAAACACACTATTATTCTCCCTAAAAAAAATTCGTTCCAATAACAATAATAAATCGGGTTTTTATACCTTCCATGAATTTAGGAATTGCAGCTGCACTAGGACTCTTTTAAGATTTGAAAATCTCGAGGGCCGGACCGGTCCGGGCCTTAGGCGGACCGGTCTGCCTCCTAGGCGAATCGATTCTTTTTATTTTGGGGAGGACCGGTCCGGTGGCGGACCGGTTCTTTTTATTTTTGCCTTCTTCGATTTGCTTGCGATACGGGGTCTTTTGGAGTTTGGCAAAGCGGACCGGTCCGGGGTAGGGGCGGACCGGTCCGGCTATTTGACTTTTTGGCTCAACTTTGACTGCTCACATCTTTTGTTCCGAGACTCCGATTGAGGTGCCATTTCTTCCTATGTGCTTGTGAATGAGATCTCTTCAACTTCTCTTTAGGTACCTCATCCGAATTCCGAGTGGAAATTCCTCTTTTTCCTTTTTGACTTTCCTTCTTTCTTCCTTTATTCTTCCGATTTCCTCCTTCCGTTTCTTGACATCAAATACCTGTAAAATCACTACGAAATACCAGAAACTCGGTGTACTCATTAGGATCAGTCAGTAGCAAGATTATGAGATAAAGTCAACTCAATTACATTGTTCGAGGTGCTAAAAGTAACTAAATCAAGGGATAAATTAGGAAGAATTTATGCCTAATAATCTCATAATAACCATATGGAGGCATTTACCTCTAGGGGGACCTTCTCGTACTTCTATAGGTAAACTTGTAGGAGTACCCCGCCTAAAGGATTTTGAACCATACAAATACATATGAGAATGGGGTATCACTGTGCAATCAAACCACCAGATAGTCCCACTCCAAAACTCGATCGATGGATCGGATCATCCGCCTCTCTCATCAAGAAGTATAAATCGACTGAACGTATAATCTGAATATCTCAATATATAGTAACATTATAGACTAAGTTGCCCGATGGATCGAGTCATCCGCATTTAATATCATGAGATAGTGTTCATTCAGAATGTGTGATGACAACGCATATACCTCTTTAAAGTCCTGCATCATTAACCACACGTGTGGTACATGATCACAACCACTTTAATCCACAACCTTGACCAATAGATTTTTATCATGAGTAACTAGTATTTTCTCATAATCAACACACACACACACACACACATATATAAACATAAGATAACGCGTACTCTCAAGTGTACCCAAATCAATCCAATCCCCAAACGTCGAATTGTCCATTACATTTTTAGGTTCATTAACTCTCAAACCCTAATGAGTCCCAACTTTACCATATACATCATATATACAATAGAATAAGCTAGTTCATACCTCTCTAGCGTACCATTTTGTCCCAATCCTCCATACTGGATTATACTAACTGTCGTAATGTTTATTTTAATCGAAACCTAGACCAAGGTCTCGTCTCTTTATTCTTTAGTTTAGTTATCGTCTTAAACTGTAAAGTAAGTGCATAAGAATTACCCAAGAATTAGTTATGCAGTTATCATCGAAATCCATCCTTTACTACCCCAAATCACCACTGACAGTGCACCTTATTCGAACGAAATACAGCATCTCGTTTGAATGAGACAACAATCTCGTTCAAAAGATATTGACTCAGTCGTTTACTTCGTCCCAAGAGTGAAAAATCGAATATAAACCTCCATTATTGAACAATAGGCGTCCACCTAGCAACCCAAACTACGTTATAATAAAATCTAATAGCAAGTTTATGATATTAAATTATTTCCAGTACAATTTAAGATACAAAAATATCAATTATAGGGTTAATTCTCCAATTCCCGAAATTAAAACGTAGTTCATCCTTTAGACAATATGAGGTTAACTACATATATGATTTCAGATCTAATCATCAATTAACATATCGATATAATTTATAAATGAATTTAAATAATAAATATGAGTTCTAATCACATAATCATTTTTCAAAACGAATCAGTTTATGTTTCCTAACAAAATCCCTTATTTTAAGTCAAATTACAATCCCATAAATAGTTTGATTTAATAACCCTATTATACCCCATACAAATGTGATTAAGATTGCAGATTAAATCTCTAAACGTATTTCTAAATCCTAAATCAAAAACATGACAATGAGAATATAAACAAGTTGCAAATTATACAGTGATAAAACAAGAGATTTCTTGTCTGGAAGATAGGAGTGATTCTTCCTCTTGGCCTCTTATTCTTCCTTATCAAAGATCCTCTCAAATTCTCCCAAATCTTCAGGGAAACTAGGGTTTATGTTTTGTGTGAATGTGTTCAATTAATAGTGGTTAACACCCTTAAAATTACTGAAACTTGTAGGTCACTAGTAGGCTTAATTTTGAGCCTCTAGATGAGCCCATAATACCACCCAAGCTACTTCAAAAGATAGCCCAAAGGTATACTTACCCCATAGGCCTAATCCAAAGTACTAAAAACACATATACGGTCCTCTGTAATAGTGAAGAGTCCAATCCCAATAGTAAGACCACATAATATGCGATAATATCACATATCGTAAATAAAATATACTGATATACATAAGTATGGTCTCGTCTGGATGAGACCTACATAATGACACATCCCCTCATAAGCTACCTCAGATTCATTATATTCTGGACTCCTCAACTCTAGGGGCATGTTCTACAGTCTCGAATTTCGAGACCTCTTCATCTAGTAGATGTCGCCATTGTTCATTGAGCTCACTGCTCGACTTAAGTTATAACAAGAATCATGTGTTAGCCTAGCTAGTGTAGGCCTACGAGACTCCTGATAGGTCGAGACCCCAACATCCACCATATTCATCAAGAATAAAATGTCCATCCTCGGCCTTGCCTCTGGATAAAGACACTTTAGCAATCTCGGCCAGTCGAGACATCCGAGCTCCAATCTAGTTAAATTGCATGGAACCTATGACAATGTTAATATAAGAACATATGACTAAGACAATTGGGCATATCTATCCCACGTGAAGGGAATATTTTCTTATCACGAGTTATGTATTGCATTATAAAATTATCATCCTCTCATTGGGCATTTCAACTCGTGCACCCATGCTGCATGCTAAGGAGTGATAATACGTACCCCCAACACCACAAAAGACATTCATCTTTATCCTCTCAAAGTATTATTCACCAACTAACCTTACTGTTATACTCAAGTTGTAGACAGAGAAAGTGAGAGCTTGTATAGAACTCTAATGGCTCTTAGCCCTTGTTTATAGTGGACACGGTTCCTATTTTTCATAGTGGATGTAGGCCATGAATGAACCACTTAAATTTGTGTCTTCCTATTATCTCTCATCTCTTTTACTTCTATATTCTTGCTATGTTGATATACTACTCCACTATTATTATTAAGATCTAGGAACTAAGCGGAATATATCTCTAGGTGATATTCTATATCATCATTTTTGGTGCCGTCTGTGGGAATCCAGTTATTACCAGTAATTCTCTAAGTTCTCTTCCTTGTCTCTGATGGTGATTCAGATCCACCATTGCTGGAGCTGGATCACTATTGAAAGAGCTTGAGTTGGGTGTTCGTTAAGCTTTCCTAAATTCAACTCGTTTCTAGTTTTATGTTATTTCCTTTATTTCTCATTATTGTGTGGGTAATTATTGCCTAAGATGGACTCTGATCCTCCATGTAATGCTAGGCCTACTTCCATCCAATCGCCTCAATAGTTCATAATGGATAACGTGACGACGTCCCCGAGATCCCTTCTGATAAGTCAATGGAAAATGCAATAGCAGTTCTTGGCCTTTAGCTAAGGCATAATGAGCAGAATTCGAAATGATCCTATCGTCAACTAAATAACTTCGATCGCTAGGGAGGAGGCTAATCCGGCAGCAAGGGAAGCACCCCTAGCCCCAGCAAAGGAGGAACAATTCCACATAAGGCGGAGGGATATCATTGATCCAGAGTGTCTCCACCTTAGAAATCAAGTTCAGAATGTTCGGATGACTTTCCATGCGACGAGGAAGGCTTCTGGGAGAAATATGAAGTCTCGGACACCTCTTATCAACCCAGGGTTACCCCAACACCTACTTACCATGGAAAAAGTATCTAACTCACTCCCTAGAGGTTCAAAGAGGATCAAAATTTGATAGGCTTGGCAGAGGATTCTCTTTTAATCGTCTCGACCCCATAGATGAAGTCAGATGAGACCAACACACTCTCTCTCGCAGTGTGGGTGGTACACATGCCACTGGTAGTCAAAATGTTGAAAGGCTGAGACCGGTGCAAGAAAGGGTGGATCATATAGATTTCAATAGCAGAAAGAAAATTTTCAGTCGAGGGTCGATCTCTGAGGTGGTAGTGGTTGAAGGAGCTGAAGATGATGTAGTACAAGAGGAAAAGCCCTGTAACAGTTTGACTCAAAGGCTAGAGGACAAGATTAACAATCTAACCAAAAGACAAGACCCAGGACACAGGGGATAAATAAAGGGATCTCCATTTGTGAAGAAGATTGTCAGTTACCTCCCTCCTGCTAAGTTTAGGCCGTCGAGTGTAACACCCAGATATGATGGGAGAACTAATCCTGTCAACCATATTGAGATGTATCAGTCGCTGCTGATATATACTCAACTCATGATGAAATGAGGTGCTGAGCTTTCTCTAGCACTCTCACAGGCGTGATACTTATGTGGTACACCGTCTTACTGAGAGGATCTATAGATAATTTCAAGTGGCTTGCAGAAAAATTTATCCATAGCTTCTATATTGGTATAAAGTTGCTAAAACGAGTGACCCACCTGTTGCATGTCAAACAGGGGAATAATGGACCTATGAGGGAATACATCTCTCTCTTTAAAAAGGAGAAATTAGAGATGGAAGATTATGATGAGAATATTGCGATGACAACTCTTATCAGTGGGCTGCAGATGGGAAAACTCATATTATACCTCTCCAAGGATCCTCCAAAGTCCATGACAGAACTTGTGACCACAATTGGGAGGATCATGAACATGAAAGCGTCCATGAATGCCAAAAGAGGCAACATGAAGGATATAGGCAATGACAAGTTCGGCCAAAGTAAAGATATGGAGGTGAATAAGAGGTAAAATGATGATAAGTTTTTCAAGTACACCCCATTAATTGTATGTCTGAGCCTAATATTGAACAAAAGTAAAGACGATGGGGAGCTCAAATGGCCTAAAAAACTAAAGTCTGCACCTCACAAGAGACATAAAAGTAAATGGTGTGAGTTCCATCAGGATTACAACCACCCAACTGATAAATTCTTTGCCTTCAAGGATGACATAATTTTTTATTAAAACATGGGAAGCTCATAAAGTACATAGATAAGAGTGGTGGCCGAGATGAGGGAAGGAAAAGGTTTAACTAAAAAAGGATAATAAGCTGAGAAAAGAGATTCAAGCAAACAAAAATAAGGAAGAGTAGGACGAAAGTGGAGGCGATGTTCCAGATCTTCCAGCAAAACTCTTAGCAATAAAAGGTAATTTTTGCAAGATTTCCATTGGTGTTAAAATGATATGTGGTGGATTAGCAGGTAGAGGTACCGATCCGGTCAACAAGAAGGCTCATATAGTTAAGACAAAAGTTAAACCTAGGAGGGTCAAGGTTAACTTGATTGAGATTGAAACCAAGCCGAGCAAACTCAAGAGAGTATATATGGATAACCTAGTGGTAGGTTTCTCAAGACTGGACTTCAAAGGGATTCTGGCCCCATATGATGACCCCCTAGTCATCAGCACACTAGTTCATGGCTACAGTGTAGCTCGTATCCTAATTGACAGGGGAATTTCGGTGGACGTCATGTTCTGGGACTGTTTGAAAGTCCTGAAGTTGAGCAAGAAAAGATTAGTTCCATATCACCAGCCTTTAATTGGTTTCAACAGGGAGAATCTGCATTCATACAGTCTTTGAAATGGACGTATGCATGGGAACCTAACCGAGGTGCTTGACCTAGAAGTCAGTTTCTTTGAAATGGAAGAACTTGTTAAGATCATGATGGCAAAGAGACCCACGAAATAACCTTCTTAAGAATAAAAAAATTGGTGATAAGATATTACCAAACATGAGAACTTACTATAAAAAAAATTGACTCAGAGATAATAATTGGTATAAAAAAATAATCACATTTCATTCAATCATTCAAATGGGAAGATACGTCAATTGTTCAGAAGCAGTAAAAAGAATAAAAATGGGAAAATTATTACAGATAATATTGTTTAAAGTGAGACTGCTCAATTGTTAAAGTTACACAAAAATGACAAATAAAACCACAGGTGGTCGCCCAGTAAAAAACGAATGAAATATGATTCTTTATAAATGTCTGCTCTATATTTTTCGACGCTGCAGGAGTATCTGTAGGATTAACGATGTAACCTTCTTGGTCTCTCTCTCTCTCTTTAGCCTCAAGGTTAATGAAACGTGTCTCAATCACAGCTGCAGGAACATCAACATTGGCCTGCACTTAGTTTAGAGCTTCTAGACTCTAAAGGTCGGCCCGATTAAAAGAAAAAATAACTTCGGCTAGCTGACGTCAATGTTGACAGTTCTGGGCACAAGTTGGATACTCGGCGACAAACGATTATGGCACCTTTATCCATGTACCAGATAGTGTAATCAGAAAATTCTCTAGATTCCTTGAAGTTCGCAACAGATTTTTCAACCGTTATTTTTAGCTTCCCAAACTCGTCCTTAGCTTGTTTATTTAGCTGTCCCTCAAACTCGTCAATCTTGGCCTATAGCTCAGATTTCATACTTTGCATTTGCTCTCTATGCCTTTCCATCTACTCAACAGACTTGGCATCATAGTCATTCTTGATTTTGGATGGCTGCTCCCTCAAGTTCTTAACCTCTGATGTTGTATTCTCAAAATCTTTGACTTTATTGTCAGCTTCACTTGCCCACAGTTAGATGTTTTGAAGGGCAATGATTGACTCCAAAATAAGAAAACGAGTTAGCATAGACAACAAAATACTTTAAATCAAGGTTTCAAAAAATATGGGGCGTGATTGAGGCGTGAAAACTAAGCCTTAAGCCTTAGAAGCCTAGGCAGGCCTTAGGAGTAAAGAGGCGTTTGGGTCTTCTTAATATATTTTAATATGTTTTAATCATAACAAGGCTATTAAAATACTAAAATTATATATATCATAAATATATGTCTAAATATATGAAAATTAAAATACTATTTGATTATTTTGGATGAGATAATGGTCCGGTTTGTAAAAAATTTCTTTAAAAGACGATATCGTTTCACTAAAACATTGTTATTTTTAGAAAAAAGTACGCCTTAATGGTTTTACAAATAATAGGGTGTAAAAAGATTAAGGCGGGGAGTTTCTCCCAAGCCTTAAGCATAGGCGGATTTTTTGGAACAATGGTTTAAAGAAAAAAGAAGTAACACAAGTAAATAAAAGAGAAAAATTTTACCTGAGTAGCCTTATGCAATGTAAAGTTAAACACTTGAAAAGGGTCTTGGGCATCGAATTAACAATCGTCCATTTCGAGACAATCATAGCAATGTCCTCTCGGGCCCTCAGTTGGCTGCCGAGCAGAGATTCAACATTCATGCCCAGTTGGGTAAGACGAGCTATACCACTAGTGTCTTCCTTGATGAGAATGATCAGATATATGGTCGACCTTCGAGGGGCGTCATTTTTATTCTTTTAAGGTTGATGAGGGTTTATGGAAGCACTCTTGGGGACCTCCTTTCTCTTTTTTAACCCCTTAATAGCAAGGGGCCCAATGGTAGTTGATTTTTACCGAGGCTATGCCGACATAACATTTTTACCTTGCAAGCGGGCCAGAATGTTTCTGGTAATGGGAGCACCCAATTCCCCAACTTGATATGAGGTTCCTTCTGGACATTTTTCAAACATAACAAATAAATGAGTATCGACTTAAATGAAAAAGATGACAATGAAGTTAAAAGTTCTTCAAAAACATACATAGTTTAGTATGGGGTTCAACTCCCAGTCATGTGCATTCAAGCAACTCGGGATCCATCAAGTCCTTAAAAATGCCAAGACCCCCATCTTTGCCTGAGGTGCGCAATAGGTGTATGTTCGTCCTGGCATTAACGATGAGGTCGGGATCCATCTTGGTTGATGTGGAAACTCTATCCCAGTTTCAAAGGACCCTCGGCTCGTGAGCTCTAAATGGAGCATTGCTATCAAATTCCTAATCCTCGTACACAAAGAAATAATGAGACTTCCACTCATGGTTAGAAGTCTGGTTAATAAGAACAAGTTTTTTTATCTAAGCACCGAGGTGCAAAATGAAAATAGCAAGGCGCGATCTTTTTTGTGGATATAGTGTAGCAAGCTCGGAAGATATCAACTGGAAGATCAGTCCCATATCTAATTTTTCAAAGCTTAATATTCCCAAGTAAAGTCCTTCAGGCATTGGATGTCAACTAGGCAGGGGAAAGGTAGAGAGGTAAGAATGACCCTTACAGATGGGTGTATCGACAGACAAAACCAATCTTAAACATATGTTCATAAACGGCCACGTTCCCCTCAACCTTATGTAATACCCCGTATTTTTATGGCTTTTAATTATGAGATTAATTAAATGAAATTGCTTTTAATAAGTTTGGGATAATTAATTGAAAATTAATTCGGATTTAAATAACTAGCGTGACGAGAGTTAATATTTGATTACGATGATAATGTAAAATATTACAAAGTGATTATGGTAATATATGATTATTGAATTTATTAAAATTATCGTGAGTTGAAATAATGGCAGTTTCGGTAATTAAGTTGGGACGTGCGTGTGAGTCGTGTCAGGAACCAATTTAATAGATTTAAAAGTAAATTAATTTTGTGTCATCCGTAAGATCATTTTGAGGGCGTCAACGTATCCATAAGTGTCGAGATAGTCAGAAAACACTATCCGCATGTCTAGTTTGGGTCCCGGGGCATTTTAGGCCAAATCGACAACCCTGAGAGAGTATTTTAATCATTCCTATTTTTAGTGAATAGTAATCTATGAAATTTAGGTTTTATTTATCAACCAACACTTACGGTTATTAGGGCCATTATTTGTTAAACACAAGAGAGAGTAACGTGAGAAGAAAGAAAGGGTTTCAGGAGAGCTCCAAGGGTTTCCAAGGAAAAACAACCACCACCATCGCCGAATTTGTGACCGGAAAGAGAGGGAGAACCAACCAATACCGTCATCAATGGATCAAAACTTCTAAACAGAGGCAAGTGATTTATGTTGCAAATGTTCAAAGCATATATTTTACATGATGGTGTATATTTGAAGATTTATCATGAACAATGAAATAAATTGTGAAATGGGAGAATTAAACATTGAATCTGGGTAGGGTTGCATGTAGTTAAAACTTCTGGCCGTATATTAGATATGGAATCATGCTCCATGTGTAGGGAAGTATGAAATTAAATCAGGATTTATGATGTTCTTAAACAAATCTTGAAGAACTAGGTTTAGAGGAATAATTATGACTTTAGATCCAAGAAACTGTTAATTGATGATGATTTAATGATTCTAAAAACATTAGAAATTATATAAACATGTTGGTATGATCATTAGTATACTTGGTTGGGAGTTTGGGATGTTGTAATGAAGAATTAGAGGTGTAAAGATAGGAAACCCGTAACTCTTTAAGGAAATTCTGGGCAAATACCAGCTTGATCGATTGATCGACTGATCGATCGATCGACCTCTTCTGATTTTTGATAATTGTTTTCCTTTAAGGTTCAATGAAAATCCCATAGCCGATAATGATTCTTAGGGTCATTAATATGGCATTGTGGGACTTAGTTAAGGTCAGTAGGGTCTTAGTTATTGCTCGAAAAATATTATAACTTATGGGATCGAACGTTATACTTACGAGTGGTTACCGAGTGAGGACGGTTCAAAATCTTTTGATTTGGGACTGAAATTGTAATGAAAGATAACGTAGGGTTAGGAATAGTAGCAGATGGATTTTAAATTTCTGAGATAACCTTAGGAAAAAAGAGGAGACCTAGTATCCATTTGGGATAGGTATAGATACCCGAATCCGTATGACGAGAGTTGTCGTGTTAAATAAATATTACGTAGAATATTAGAAACGTAAATATTGTGGGTGAAACTTAATATATAGGGAAGGAGTATACCTATAATAAAATTGTATATATAGTGGTTGTGTGATTTCCTAGTATATGGATTATTGTGCGTATAACATACCCACCATACTTGCTATCACAGGAGGTCGTTCGTAAGAGGAAAGTCTTGTATTTGTGTGCATTCGGGGGGGGGGGGGGGGGGAGGAGGGAACTTTAGATTGATACCTCAGAACATAGGACTTAGAAAGGCTTATCGCTGAATGGATAAGTCTGCTGACCTTGGGAGCGTAGGTATGTGCGTAGGTATGTGCGTGACCCATGGGTATGTGAACTATGTTCACCTCCACTATGTGTGTTTTTATTTATTGAAACGGTTCCTGAGTGATTCGGAACGCATAGTCCTTATGTACCGGGATTCGATAGCAGAGTATGCGTGCACCACAGCTTAGCCTTTGGGTGCCTTATATGTATATATGTATTGAGAGTGATTTATATATATACTTGTGACTGGTTCACTATTGCTTAGTAGATGTAAATAACTAAGATATTTGAATGGGCTACGAATATAAGAATTTAAATAACACTTTTGATAGTAATTTAATGAATGAGAATGTGAGATATAAAATATAACTTGTTTGTATAATACGAGTAGACACCTTATATTATAATGTGAAAGCAGGGGTTAGTACGGACTAGTTAGATAGTGGCATAACTAGGATGGGTTAAGGATATATGTTAAGCGTAATTATGCGTTAGGCGTGCACACTAGTTGAGGGGTGAGATTATCAAGGGAGGGCACGTGACTAACATGTTTATAATATGTGTTGTTTAATTGTAATTTAAATACTTGCTATTTTTAAAATATTTTTACCTCGGGCTCTGACCCATTTTCTTTCAAACCTATTTTTGTAAAAACCTTTGATGCCAAGCGTAGGAGTTCTATTGGATTGACGTGCTGTCGCTGCTGTGGAAGTTATAGGATCTCGGTATTAGATGCCTCCACTTTCTACATTTGACTCCATTCATGGTTATCATAATTCTGTTAGGGCATGTCGCCCATTTTCATTTAGAGTCTATTTCAGACTTTCAGTTTTATTTCAGTTTGGACTTACTTATTTATTCAGATTTTTGTATTGGTTTTATTCAGTATTTGAACTATTCAGTGGGAGTGTTACTCCAGACTCAGTTTGTTTTATTCCATTATTTGTTTTGTTGAGATCGTGATGTGAATGGTTAGTTTATGATTAATTGGTTGCATGCTAAGTTATTTAATAAGATTTGGCAACTCACTTTTTAAATGTTAGGTGGCTAGTAATTATTTTAAATGTGTTCGACAGTGAGGCTATGAACTGAACCAACTTGACATTTTGTATTAATTTGAATAAAGGAGTAGCTATCTGGTATTTAATAGTCGGGGTGTTACAGGTGGTATCAAAGCATCAGGTTCTAGTGTCCTTTAGCATCTGTGCGGCTTATTATGCTTCCAGCGTAGCTTTCTTTGATATGGAGCCCTATGTTTAGGATTGTTGATTTCTTTGGTGAGATTTCGTTCTCCTACTATAATGTAAATGATAATGAATCTTATTTGCATTTGGGTGTGTTCGTGTGCCGAACAATGCAATATGTCAGGCAAGGACAGTTGAGGCTATAGGGTATATTCAAGAATGATAACCATAGTTAAGGTCACCCCTATTATGGCACAGAAGGCCGTAACAGTAAAGACGGCTAAGGAACAACATATGACTTCCAGGTACCACTATAGTAGAAAGTGGGGTCAAATTAGACTCACCCATCAAGGTTGAATTGGGAGAAAGTCAGACAAAACATTGAAGAGAACCAGCAGTGGAAATTCTAGAAATGCAGAGATGGCGTGTATTAGCCAACGAAGGTAAAATATCTAAAGGCTTGGTCATGTGTCGGAGTGTGGCTAACTGGAAGTGAAATTTGGGGTAAGAATTTTTTCTTGGCTCATCGGAGCGAAGTATTAAAGGTACGAGTCAACCACCACATTTATAAGTGGAATGTTGTGTCACTGGAAGGATATTAAGTATTATTTAACCGCAAGTTCCTTCATCAGATGTTTAGGATAAGGTGCGACGTTATTCTGAACTCATACCAGAGGGACAGACAGAGGTCCCTTTGTGAAAGGGAATTTAATTAATTAGCGAATCTTGCACCGAATGAAGTACGTATAATGGAGAAGAGGATTTTAAAGTGGGAAATTAACTCGTAAGAAGAATTGCTAGCACGTATGGGGGATTCTGCTTAGACGGTCAATGCAGATGATAACAATGTTGAGTTTTGTCAATATGGATGTTAACGCTTCCTCGTATGGGGAACTACAAGAATCGAGGAATTTAGTCAGTGATTAATACTGGGTGAAATGGTGTTGGGGAAGCATCCCAAGGGGGAGAACCATCAGGGGACCCATTTACATGATTTAGATAGATGAATTTTTACCGAGCGATGATGAATTCAGTAAGGGATGTTGAAGCCAGTAGCATATTCCTTAGGGACATCAAAGCTAAGGGAACAACGGAGGTAGCCATTATAGTCGAGACTACTAAAGTCCAATGAAGGACAACCCTAACATGGTCATATGACCGGAGATAAGTGGAGTATGTGTAGAGGTATTTTGTGGGAGTGAAACCCCATGCGTTAAATTTTCTCGAAGAGAGTAAAGGGATAAGGGTATGATTCCTAGCAAAGGAAATAGTTATTGTAATGTTCGGTTTGGTTCGGACAGGTGTGTTATATCCAAGAACCATTTAAGCCACCAGTGTGATTGGCAAGGTAGAAGCACGAATTTTATACTTAAATGATGAGGCGTATTTTATGTGTCACGAACGAGTTACTACATTTTTATTATTGCTATATTCGAATGATAGACGAGTTTAGTGCATATATCGGCAACGTTATTATTTATGTGAATATTTTTACTGGTATAGTGGGGTTACCTTTAGTGTTATCCGCGGAGGATGAATGGGTTCATCGATAATGGTATATAATTTATTGAAATTACTCATTTTAGTGTTGTGTTATACGAGTATAATATTATCCTGACTATGATTTTATAATAATGATTAAACCGACAGTGTGCGGATATTGCAAGTCTATCGGGGTGACTACCTTAGTGTATAATATTTTGTTCTGGTGAGACCCCATCTACGAGAGGGTCGGGCTCACGTTTATACATATATATATATATATATATATATATATATATATATATATATATATATATATATATATTAGAGACTTCGAAAGGTATAATGGTTTCGAGATATTTCGATCTCAGTATGTGTAGGGACTCTATTGTTATGATTCAAAGTGTATTGGATTTACTGTTCAGCGAAAAGATTTAAAATGTTATTATGTTTAACGTTCAAGACTTTGTAATTAGAAGAGTGCTTTGTTATATCACACTTTAAAGACGTGAAAGTTAATACTCATAGTTGTACATCTGGGGACAGAATTTTGAGAGCCCCGATTATATGTGCATGATATTTATGGAATGTAATTACCTCTAATGTTAAGTGACAGTGTCTTTCGAAAGAAGTTCCTTGTTTAGTGTAATTACGAAAGGAGAAGTAAATTTGTTGTAAAGAGACGGGAAGATAGGGGTACCTGCTATGGACTGAGGGCCTAACGGATTCTAATGACTGACAATGCTAGGTAGTAGTGTATCAAGGGTGGTTTCTTATTTGGATTTCACTTTGCGAGATATCCCACGCATGAAACTTAGCGTAAGGTTGGTAGTAGGGAGATGTTTGGCCATTCATCCATGAATCCGATACCTCGATCGTTATGGAAGTTTATAGTTATAATTGAAAGTTAAAAGGTAAATTACGATTTAAGGCCAGAAGGGCCAGTTGTGTGGTGAGGAAGTACTGAAAATTTTGTTTTATTACGGTGGGTTGAAGGATGGAATGATGTTAAGGAGGATTTAGGATTTCAAATTATGGGGTAATCTACAATGCTCAAGTGGTATAGCCACGTTGCGAATACAGGGGCAATAAAGAATTAAGCGTATGTATGAAGCGTACATGACGTTTAGAACTGTATGCACGGTTTATAAGGTGTAGAGACACCTTGGTTTGCTGGTGTATGGATCGTCGGAAAAAGAAACATGTAAATAGATGGGTGAAATTTATGCTTGTGAGACTAATATTACAAAATGGTAGTGGTAGAATGGATTAAAGCGTCTTAAGAGAAGGATGATGTCAATAAGGTATAAAGATTTCAGAAGTGCACATCGTGGCGAAAAGTGCACGGGGAATAATTTTTGGGAATACGCCGAAGGAAGAAGAGGATTATTAAGTACCACTGAATGGGAGAAATTATAAGTGTAAGTTGGTGTTGAGTGGGACATTGTAAGTAGTCTCCACGTGCATCGCTCATAGATAAAAAACAGTTGGAGTAAGAAGATCAGCCAAATATTTTGTATCCAGCCGACGATTCCAGTGATGGTAGAGTCTAATGGTAAATTTCATTGATGGGTTGCCAACCTAATATAAGTGAAGAGTTCCTTCGAATGTGTGGAGTAAGCTGTCCGGAAGGAAAGTAATTGTTATATCCTTGAGTGATTTACACCATTAGATAGTGAACACGCTGATACGTGGTCCTACCTAGTATTATTCTGAACTAGGATGAGATCCCCGAAATCCACCTTCAACATGGGGTATCAGGAAGTAATGGGGATAACATTTCGTTTTTAGAAGAGTGTCTCACCTATAGCTCGAGGAGTAGGCGCAAGGTGATTGACGACTGGTGGAGCTGTATGAAAGTAATTTTGTACTCATTGCGATCATTTCATTTCCACAACGGTTATAGCTAGTAAGTGTAGTGCAATATGTATTGGGGAGAGCATATTACCTAATGGTAGAGTTGTGTGAAAGCACCCGTACCTATTTATAGTGGACAAGGTGCTTACTGAGGTTTTATGTGGATAAACCTTACTATTCTTCTTCTAGATGTTTAGAGGTGAAAAAATTATCAGAGTTTTGGATCAGTCGGAAGTTAGTGTCCTATGACTATAATGGGATGACCACCAACCGTCTTAAGTGGATTTTTCCTTTTGTAAAAGTCACAACGCCGAGACCAAAAATTCGAAGAACGGATAAAAGTAGTCAGATGTCGTTTGGTTTCTCCCAAGATGGGATTTTTTGCGTTTAGATAAACACGGGAGTTGATACGAGGTGAGGTGCGAACTCCGTATAATATAGAGATAATACGACCAATTATGTGTAGGCTATTCTTATTCGAATGTTGTTTAGTAAGATCACAACGTGAGGTGCATTTGTTGAGGTGTGACCTTATAACTGATAATGTGTCGAGAGTATTCAACCACTTGTTATGAAATGGGGGTTGTAGTGATTGAGCCTTACTTTGAATTTTGTTTTGAGTACTGGAGGAAACCTAATTTTTCCAGGTATGCCTTACTTTTTCGAATTTTGGGACAAAATTCCCATATTAGGGGGGAAGTATGTAATACCCCGTATTTTTATGGCTTTTAATTATGAGATTAATTAAATGAAATTGCTTTTAATAAGTTTGGGATAATTAATTGGAAATTAATTCAGATTTAAATAAATAGCGAGACGAGAGTTAGTATTTGATTACGATGATAATGTTAAATATTACCGAGTGATTATGGTAATATATGATTATTGAATTTATTAAAATTGTCGTGAGTTGAAAATACGATAGTTTCGATAGTTAAGTTGGGACACGCGTGTCAGTCGTGTCAGGAACCAATTTAATGGATTTAAAAGTAAATTAATTTAGTGTCATCCGTATGATCATTTTGAGTGCGCCAACGTGTCCGAAAGGGTCGAGATAGTCAGAAAACACTAGTCGGGGGTCTAGTTTGGGTCCCGGAGCATTTTAGGCCAAATCGGCAACCCTGGGAGGGTATTTTAGTCATTCCTATTTTTGGTGAATAGTAACCTACGAAATTTAGGTTTTATTTATCATCCAACACTTACGGTTATTAGGGCCATTATTTGTTAAACACAAGAGAGAGTAACGTGAGAAGAAATAAAGGGTTTCAGGAGAGCTCCAAGGGTTTCCAAGGCAAAACAACCACCACCATCGCCGAATTTATGACCGGAAAGAGTGGGAGAACCAACCAATACCGTCATCAATGGATCAAAACTTCTAAACAGAGGCAAGTGATTTATCTTGAAAAGATTCAAAGCATATATTTTACATGATAGTGTATATTTGAAGATTTATCATGAACAATGAAATAAATTGTGAAATGGGAGAATTAAACATTGAATTTGGGTAGGGTTGCATGTAGTTAGAACTTCTAGCCGTATATTAGATATGAAATCATGCTCCATGTATAGGGAAGTACGGAATTAAATCAGGATTTATGATGTTCTTAAAGAAATTTGGAAGAACTAGGTTTAGAGGAATAATTATGACTTTATATCCAAGAAACTGTTAATTGATGATGATTTAATGATTCTAAAAACGTTAGAAATTATGAAAACATGTTGGTATGATGATCAGTATACTTGGTTGGGAGTTTGAGACGTTGTAATGAAGAATTAGAGGTGTAAAAAGAGGAAACCCGTAACTGTTTAAGGAAATTCTGGTCAAATACATGCTTGATCGATCGATCGACCCTTTTCTTCGATCGATCGACCTCTTCTGATTTTTGGTAATTGTTTTCCTGTAATATTTAATGAAAATCCCAAAGCCGATAATGATTCTTAGGGTGATTAATATGATATTGTGGGACTTATTTAAGACCAGTAGGGTCTTAGTTATTGCCCGAAAAAGGTTATAACTTATGGGATCGAACGTTATACTTACGAGTTGTTACCGAGTGAGGACGGTTTGAAATCTTTTGATTTGGGGCTGAAATTGTAATGAAAGATAATGTTGGGTTAGGAATAGTAGTAAAGGGATTTTAAATTGCTGAGATAACCTTTGGAACAGATGGGAGACCTAGTATCCACTTGGGATAGGTATAGATACCCGAATTCGTATGACAAGAGTTGTCATGTTAACTAAAAATTACGTAAAATATTCGGAACGTAGATATTGTGGGTGAAACTTAATATATAGGGCAGGAGTATACCTATATTGAAATTGTATATATACTAGATGTGTGATTTCCTAGTATATGGATTATTGTGTGTATAACATACTTACCATACTTTTTATCACGGGAGGTCGTTCGTAAGAGGACAGTCTGGTCTCTGTGTGCCTTCAGGGGGGACTTTAGATTGATACCTCAGAACATAGGACTGAGAAGGGCTTATCACTGAATGGATAAGTTTTTTGACCGTGGGAGCGTAGGTATGTGCGTAATCCATGGGTATGCGAACCATGTTCGCCTCTACTATGTGTGTTTTTGTCTATTAAAACGGTTCCTGAGTGATTCGAAACGCTTAGTCCTTATGTACGTGATGTACCAGGATACGATAGCAGAGTATGCATGCGTCGCAGCTTAGCCTTTGGGTGCCTTATATGTATGTATGTATTGAGAGTGATTTATATATATACTTGTGACTGGTTCACTGTTGCTTAGTAGATGTAGATAACTAAGATATTTGAATGGGCTACGAATATGAGAATTTAAATAACACTTGTGATAGTAATGTAGTGAATGAGAATGTGAGATATAAAATATAACTTGTTTGTGTAATACGAGTAGACACCTTTTATTAGAATGTGAAAGCAAGGATTAGTACAGGCTAGTTAGATAGTGGCATAACTAGGATGGGTTAAGGATATACGTTAAGAGTAATTATGCGTTTGGCGTGCACACTAGTTGAGGGGTGATATTCTCAAGAGAGGACACATGACTAACATGTTTATAATATGTGTTGTTTAATTGTAATTTAAATACTTGACATTTTCAAAATATTTTTATCTTGAGCTCTGACCCGTTTGCTTCCAAACCTATTTTTGTAAAAACCTTTTAGGTGCCCAGTCACAGGTACACCAAGCATAGATGTTACATTGGATTGACGTGCTGTAGCTGCTGTGGAAGTTACGGGATCTCGGTATTAGACGCCTCCACATTCTACATTTGACTCCATTCATGGTTATCATCATTCTGTTAGGGCATGTCGTCCATTTTCATTTAGAGTCCATTTCAGACTTTCAGTTTTATTTCAGTTTGGACTTACTTATTTCTTCAGACTTTTGTGTTGGTTTTATTCAGTATTGGGACTATTTAGTGGGAGTGTTACTCCAGACTCAATTTGTTTTATTCCATTATTTATTCTGTTGAAATCGTGATGTGAATAGTTTGTTTATGATTAATTGGTTGCATGTTAAGTTATATAATAAAATTTGGTAACTCACTTTTTAAATATTAGATGGCTAGTAATTGTTTAAAATGTGTTCGACAGTGATGTTATGAACTGAACCAACTTGACATTTTATATTAATTTGAATGAAGGAGTAGCTACCCTGTATTTAACTAGTCGGTGTGTCACACCTTACTACTGAAAGCCCTTTCATACTCAGAGGGAACCCTCATCTTGATGGATGACTTAACACCATACAGGTGTTTTCAAAGAATAAAATCAGTCTCTCGCACATCATGGGGTATGGACGAGGCATAATTTTTGTCCAATACGTATTCCTGTTCTTATTTTTCCTTATCAACTTCCTTAATAACAAGAGCCTCACCATGTGGATCTTAAATCGTAAACTCGGCCTCAGTCATTACGGAGATAGGCGCTTCTATTGGAGGCACATGGTAGTACACTTCTATTTCTGAATCATCGTCAAAGATATCATATAGTTTAGGATCATGATTACCTTGCCGATGAGCAGAAATTATGGTGTGACCATGGTTACTAGACTCGACTATCCCACCCTCGTCTAGAAAATCAAGAGGAACCCTCATATCTTCTTTAAAAGATATGACCCTATATTTTTACTGACTAATGCAACGTTTTGGAATATTATTAGGGATATATCATGAGGAAGAGAGGGGAAAACAAGGAATCTTTTGAGCATGCAATTGACATTGAGTCACTCAATGGAATCTTAACTCTAGACTCGACCAAAGTTTGGTATGTTAGAAGTGGAAGAGGGAGAATCACAGATAAAGGAACGAGGGTGAGTGGAAGTTGAGATTCAACTTCAGCCTTTTTCCTAGCCTCGGCCTCGGACATACGTATCTCTCGTAGAATATGCTTTATGAGGTATGGGATTTGTTCTCCTAATTCACATAAATTATGGTACACAAAAAAACTTAAGTGGAAATTGACCATAATTAACTAAAAGATCAAATAAAGCAATTTGAAAGAT
Source organism: Sambucus nigra (assembly GCA_949130495.1). NCBI lineage: Eukaryota > Viridiplantae > Streptophyta > Magnoliopsida > Dipsacales > Adoxaceae > Sambucus > Sambucus nigra. The sequence continues at coordinate 38,788,256 of OX422214.1, read as the reverse complement.
TGTTCGCAAAAACTAGTCAAGAACATGATCAATTACACAAGTGAAATCCAATCGAAAAACCCAACCAAAGCTTATAAGTTTCTAACCCAACCAAACCTCAATCGCAGATTAACCAATAAACTTGCTCTCCTCTAAAACTGCCTTTATATTAACCTAGTACACTAGACATATTGGTGAAAAAAATTATAAATGGTAAAAAATTATTGAAATAGGATATAAGAAAGGGAAAATTAATGGCAATTAAATGATACATACATAAATGATACTCTAGAATAAGATAACTCTGAAAACACTACGAACGAAGGAAGAACTCACCGAAAAAATGAAGGTTATATATAGAGAAAGAAAGGGAGCTCTAGTATGCACAGAAAGAAAGGAAGAAAGAAGAAAGAGAAAGAAGGTGAAGAGTTAGTTTTTAAACAAACTCAAACCCGCATGAAACCCAATGGGTAGTCATTGAGGCATAATTCTCAAGGCTACATGTGTCGGTGCAGCCAGTTGGGCTGCACGCTAGACCACTCACACGCTAACAGGTGTCAACATTGAGGCAGTGAAACGATGCCTCTGACAATGCTCTCTCCCACTCCAATCAATGAAATTCTCTCTTCTATTAAGGGGATACCTGAGTGTTTAGTGCCACACTATTTTTCACCTCAGCCTCCATTTGACGTTGAATACTAAGGTCTAGGGGTGATTGACATACATAAGTCTTGTCTCATCTGGGTGCGATCCACCTAATGACACTTCCCCGCACAATCTACCTCAGATTCATCATGTTATGGACTTTTCACCTCTATTGGCTTTTTCTATAGTCTTGGCCTCTGAAACTTCTTCGTCTAGTAGTGGTTGTCGTTGTTCATTGTGCTCATTACTAAACTTAAGTTATAACAGGAATTATATATCTTCCTACCCAGTGATGACCTCTAACACTTTTTCTAGGCTGATATCCCATCATCAACCATATTCATCAAAAATGTAATTTCCATACTGAGCCTTACCACTAGATAAAGTCACTTCAACGGTCTTGGCCAATCGAGACATCCCAGCTTCGACACAATTAGCTTGCGTTGATCATGTGATAATGTTAATATTAGAACACGTGACTAAGACCGTTAGGGCGTATCAGCCCTACGCAAAGGGAATATTTTCTTATCATGAGTTATGTATTGCATTGTGTAGTTATCATTCTCTCATTTCACATTTCATCTCGTGCACACATGTTGCATGCTAGGGGTGATACTCGCACCCCTAGCACTATAAAACACATTCATCTTCATCCTCTCAGAGGATCGTTCACCAACTAACCCTACTATTATATTGAACTTGTAGAGAGGGAAAAAAAGAGCTTGTACTGAACTCTAATGGCTTTTAGCCCTTTTTTTTATAGTGGAAACACTTCATATTTTGCAGGGTGGATGTAGGCCAAGGCCAAACCACTAAAATCTGTGTCTTCCTATTATCTCTCATCTTTTCTACTTTCTTTATTCTTGCTATGTTAATGTACCACTCCATCATTGTTATACAGATCTGGAATTAAGATGAATATATCTCTGAGTGATGTTCTGTATCATCATATACACTATATTATTTTATGCATACCACGCAATCCAATATCATATAATTAATATCACCAATTAAGTATTTATAACATGAGGCACAAAAGTCACATCACATGCAAAATTTAATTTTCATCTAAATTAAACAGTTTATTTTTACTATATCACACGAGTAATAATTAATCCAATTTATTAATTTATTTCTCAATTAATAGTTCACGAAAATACGGGATATTACCCATACACAATTTATTACATTCGGATCCGATGCCTCTGTCCATATTAGCAATCAACTGCTCTATGCCTGGATTTATCTTACACAATCCTCATTCCTTAGTATACAGTGATCTTTGTTGTCGATAATCAACCCACGTGTACGCTACTTGATAATTACCCCCATGACTACCCGTATTAATATCTTTCACGGATGTAGAAGGTTGGGCAACGTATATAGAAAGACACGTCTATGTTATTATTTATGGTTTGTAGCATCAGATATTAATTCATACATGATTTTCGAGTAGTCATCTGTTGTTTAAACTAGGGCGACCTCATTTGAACAGGGTCATTATCTTATAAAGCAAGATTCTCATGCAAAGCTTATTTTCCACTAAGGGTTTCTTGTTCGAACGAGAGAAAAAGATTTTCCCCTCTTACAAAAATTGCAAAAAATGTTTACAAATACTTTCCTCACATTTGAACTAAGTTTTTGTCCTATCAATTTTCTGCTTAAAAAGTAAACTTAAGGAAATTAAAAGAACCTTAAATGCTTACCAATCCTCTTATAACCTGAATGGATTAATATATCCGATATGTAGATTTTTATTGTAGTGCTTTGTCTTTAATGATATTTACAACTCAAAAAACACTAAAAATACACTTCGACATTTATTTCGGGACCAAACAAGGAATGTAAAGTAATGTCCTTACAAATATTCCCCTTTGGCTCCATGATAAAACAAAATAAAAAATATTCAATAAAAATTACTACATAAAAAACCTATACCCGTTCCCAATCCCCGCGACATAGACTCAATACTTTATACGACTTTACATTCAAAGCTATCATCAACATTCCGAGCCCTATAAGTCCCACCAACTTAAATATATACCTCGTGACATACGAAGGTTACAACAGAGTACTAAATAAAATGAAAATTCTTAAATATGCAATGCATGTACTAAACTACTCTCCCTTAACAAGTACTCCTTTTGAATCCAAAATTTCTCCCCTTTTTTGTTTTGAATAGATAAAGAAAAGAAACTAGAACCATATATTCACAAATTCATAAAATCTAAGCATGTAAATAATATTATGTGAAGGCATGTTCTCAAATGCAATAAGTGACATGTAAACTATGGAAATACGGACAATCATAAGCACATATCAATTAAGTTCAAAACAATCCATATCTCAACATTATTGACATAAACATCATCTAAAACTGCAAGTATCAACATATATCATTATCATACATCAAAATTCCACAACAAAGATATCAGAATGCTAAAACGTGAATGTACAAATATCATACCATAATGACATAAATATAATGTATCATCATAGTATGTTAACAAAACTAGAATATCCAAGAGTACAGGAGAATACATAAGTATATCACTAAATGTAAACTCTCTCTCTCTCTCTCTCTCTCTCTCTCTCTATATATATATATATATATATATATATATATATATATATATATATATATATATATATATATATATATATATGTGTGTGTGTGTGTGTGTGTGTGTGTGTAAAGGGGAAGCAATGCATAAAATAAAACTATATAATAAAACTAAAATTGCCATAACTGAAAGTAAACTTACAAACATTAATGATTAATACAATCGGTTGAACGGGATGAACTTGAAAGCATAATGTTTAATACAAGATACAACTGAAAAAACTGAGAGAATAATATATATATATATATATATATATATATATATATATATACACACACACACACACACATACACACACACACACATAGAGAGAGAGAGAGAGAGAGAGCTTACAGAAGTGAGATCTGAAATTGGACTCTACCTTTAATGAATGACTGATAGCTATATTTACCGCCGAAGACTTCCCTTGGGTGAAAAGGGTGAGTTATTTTTACTCCGGGTCAAATGCTTTAACCTTGAGTGAACTTCTTTAACTTAGGGTGAAATGTTTCGTCCTGGGTGAAATGTCTTTTACTTCAAGGTGATTGATTGAATGTCTCCATACTTAAATAAAAGATGGTAGATTCCAAAAATCTATACCCGTGTGATGGCACTGTTCATAAATAGTAACTTGTCGAGCAATATTTTCAATGTTCGGCAATGTTCATGAATAGTAATACATTATTAAAATATGACCAAATATTATCCTGCACAAGTGTGATAAAATTTATTACAGAGTTTAAAGGTCTTCGGTATCTTAATATAATGAACTCAAATATGGATTTGAGGTGTTAACCTGGTGATTATTTGTTGTCTCGACATAAGAGGTGGGAGAACAATAATCTTCCTCTTTGGCTTTAGCTTGAAGAAGAAGCTATGTTGCTAAATCTTTGAGCTGTTGGTACTTTTTTTTTCTTTGCTAATGTTGTATCCATATAACTTTGACCAGATTTATTGATTTCTTGAATTGGAACTAGTGTTATGAGTAGTTGGAAAGGAAACTCCATCTGAACAACATTGATAATCCTTTTTTATCGAAAGAGTCCCACCATTTAACATAATATTATTAGACAACTATTGAGGTCTGTATTGCATATTGCCATTTGAATATCCATGGAACTTTGTATTTACTATAGAACAAAAGTTTAATTGGGAACTAGTAATTATGTTGGTTGATTTTAAAAACAGTGGAGAAATAATTAACTTCTTCTGAGAGATCTGCAGGGTGGATTATTGGGATAGAACCATATTGTGTTCGCGGGAAAAATCAATAAGGAATTTGACTTTTAAATTTTTTATCAAAATAAAGAAATTGAGAATGAGTGAATGACTCATTTTGGTAAAAGAACTAAATTGAATTTGATGACATGGGAGGGTTTTCAGAATGAAGGGATGGGATCCCCAATCTTGAAGAGAGATTATGTTATTAATGCATAAGGAATGGTAAAGAATCCTTGAAGAATCATTATTATCGGTGATTGGTTTAATACGAACTAATTCAGAGGAATAAAGAATATCCATGTAAAATTGTAAAGTCTTTGCAGGATGGTGGGAGCTTTTTACTAATTCAGTGGAATTTTTAATATGGCTGTGATTTGACTCAATAGAAAATAAATTTAAAAAAAATTAGTTTGAGCACATAATCAGTTTTAGTAGGGTAATTATAAAACTTCGTTTTAGTAATTTGTTGAATGAGTTGTGTAGTAAATGGGTCATTAACTAGGTAATAACTAGAAGAAGGTCCAAACTCTGCAGGAGTTGCCAAAATGGAACTGTAACTGAAATTCGGCTTTGGAATGTTTCGAAGGACATGGTATCTGTTTGTTATTTGGAGAAGGGATACAGTTTTAGTAGAAGATTGACTTGTGAGTAGAGCAAGAGCTCTAGTTATCGTTTGGAGATTTTTTCGCCATTGTTATTCTGTAGAAATTCACATGTGAGGATATCATGAATGGAATTCTCATTTTCTTTAATGCACTCAATATTAAAATAAAAAATGCTCAATTTAGATTGCAATACAGTGAAAACTGTTTAGAACCAATATTTTAGACATCTTTTTCTAAAATATATTTTGCACTTTTACAATCAACTCGGAGTAATTTTTTATTATTTAAAATATCACTTTGAAATTTTAAAACACATAAAATAATAGTGTGACACCCCGACTAATTAAATACCGGGTAGCTACTCCTTTATTAAATTAATTCAAAATGCCAAGTTGGCTCAGTTAATAGCATCACTGTCGAAAACATTTTAATATTACTAACCACCTAGTATTTAAAAAGCAAGTTGCCAAATTTTAATTTAAGTCTGATTAACATGCAACAAAAGTAATGAAGAAATAAATAACACCATTCACCATACTGAAGTAAAATGAATAACCATCACATAACAGTAAATAAAGTCTGGAGGAAAACTCCTCACTACAATCCCACAACTGAAATAAATAAACTGAAACAATATATGCTAAAGTCTGAAAACTGAAATGTAAAAGATGTCTCTAAAGAAATGGGCAACATGCCCTACAACTGATAGATGGTGACTCTGGAATCCAAAAGATAGAAGCGTCTACATGCAAATCCCTGTAGCTTCCACAAGCAGCTACAGCTCGTCACCTGAATGAGTATCCTATGCTTGGTGTCCTTGTGGCTGGGCACCTAAAATGATTTTACAAAGAAAAAGAGATTTGAAAAGCAAACGGGTCAGAGCCCGAATGTGGAGTTATATTTTAAAAACCTGCAAGTTCTTTAAAAACATTTAAAATATTAAATGCAAAGTACATGTTAGGACGTACACTCGCATGATATTCTCACCTCTCGTCTAACTGTGCACTCCTAACGTAAGTACCCATCTATAACGACCCATACTACTAGCTAACTGACAACATAACTAGCTAGACTGCCAAAGGTTCTACCCATATTACTCGGTTCCATTTAACCTAACAACGCTCGTAATTAAATAGAGGTTTTAACGTAAACTCAGTTACTAAATATGCCATTGATATAACTATCAGTTAACTCATTATATATCTCGAAACAATACCGTAATATTTTTACAACATAAACATTGAGGATTCCCATTAATTTAATGTATATTATTCATATCATAACTATACAATACAAGCACCCCGCAATCTAAGCTATGGTGCACACATACTCTGCTATCCATCCCGGTACATCACGTACATAAGGATTACATATTCCGAATCTCTCAGGAATAGTTTACCGATAACAACATCACAAATAATGGAGGCGAACACAGTCACCATCACATGGGTCACGCACATACCTACGCTCCCATGATCAGCGGACTTATTAATATCACAATAAGTCTTTCTATGACCTATGTTCATCGAGGTACCAGTCTATATCCCCCCCGTAGGCACACAAGGATTAGAGGGTCCTAAGCGAACGCAACCTCCCGTGATAGCAAGTATGGTAGGTATGTCATACACACAATCCATATACTAATACTAAGTAAACACATCTTAGTAATACCGTATTTTAATCGTAGTACATATCGCATTCTCGCACTAACTATATTTATCACAAACTACACTATTCCGGTTTGTAATTATACGCACTATAATTTCTCACGTCGTCGTAGACACTCACGTCTCATCCCAAACCGTCCATGTAATACAACTCTCGCATATAATTTACTTCTCATAATTGCCCAAAAGTCCCAATTCTATCACTATATCATCAAAGGAATGCTAACTCTACCCTTGAACCAGTTTCCGGGACTCCAAAAGTCAAAACAGTTCTAAAAGGACCAAACTGTCAACTCGTTAGAAGTTTCGTTCGAACGAGGAGGTTCGAACGAGATCCTTCTGTCAACTCGTTAGAAGTCTCGTTCGAACGAGGCTGTTCGAACGAGATCCCAGTTCGTTCGAACGAACTGTTCCTTCTAACGATATCTCGTTCGAAGGAGATATCGAACGAGATCCCTTCTCGTTAGTAACGACTGGTCAACTCGTTAGAAGCTCGTTCGAACGAGTTTGTTCGAACGACCTGGGGGCTGCTTCTAACGAGCCACCAGTTTCGGCCCAGATTTTTCCCATCTCGTTTTTCACCATTTTTATCACTTCAATCCTTCTCCAAAGTTCGTTCTAACAATGATTTAAGTCCTCTAATCATACTAAAACATGCTTAGGTCATAAACTAACGTCTTTTAAGGCAATAAGGCATCCTAAACATCATTAAATCCCAAGATTTTATACTTTTCCCCAATATCATCAAGAACATGAACCCTAGATATATATCAACATCAAATTCCAGAATTTAATTCATTTTTCCTTCACCCAATCATGTATTAACATCAGATTAATTGTCTCCAAACTATTCTACATGCAATTCTCTTCACAATTTCTCAAGTTCTATGATCTAAACTACATGGGTTTTCATATTTATCAAGAACAAACCATAAATCCGAATTTTCTAACATGGAAAGAACATTTGCTGAAATTAAACATAATTAAACCACTTGCCTTGGTTTGATTTCTGATTTGGTGTAGGTTTGGTGAAGATTCTGCAGAGTTTCCTCTCTCTCCAAGCTCTTCTCCAATGGTGGCTTAAGGTGGCTAGGGTTTTGATTTGGGGAAACTTAGAAAACCTAAATGACAACCTACGTAGCCTTCTAGGTTAATATGGGTTGGTTAATGGGATTAATGGGTTTAATCCACATCAGATTTACATCTCTAATTTTCGTCACTTTTAATTCCTAAAAATGTAAAATTACCAAAATACCCTTTAAGTTACCGGTATGGCCTAAAAATACCCCGGGACCCAAACTATACCCCCGGCTAGTGTTTTCTGACTATCTCGATCCTTCCGGACGCGTTGGCGCACTCAAAACGACCATACGGATTATAGATTTTAAATTCACTTTTTTTTATTATTATCAAAATAATATACCGTGACGCGGCGGTCCCACGCGTCTCAACAAAATTTCTAAAATGCCGTATATAAATCTCACGACAAATTTTATAATACCAAATACATATATAATCATATATGCACATAATCAAATACCAATTCGCATCTCGTTAGTATTTATAACCCGGATTAATTATCAATTAATACGCATTTAATTAATTAATCCCAAAAATAAATATAGTCAAAAGTACGGGGTATTACAAATAGATGTTTTTTTAATAAACTATAATTACTTTGCGCTTTGTTCCAGATTCCAGAATGGAAACGAACAATTCGTTTAGGAGATCGAGGGTTGATTTATTATTTAAGAATACCGCCATAACCAATATCAGAGGTATTAATTTCAATGATTTTGAATGAATTTGGTGTAGAAAGACCAAGACAAGGTAGGGTTTCAACATGTTTCATGACATTTTGCACAATTAAGGATGTTCTAGAGTCCAAATAGGAGGGTTACATTGTAATCGTTCAAATAAGGGTTTGCATTATTCGCAAAGATTTGGGTAAAATTTAGAAATGTAATTCAATAATCCTAAAAATCATTGAAGTTTGTTTTTCTCGAGGATTTCATCAAGAAATTTATCAGCTAATTGGATGGATCAATATATGGGACAATTTTTTTCTTGGTGAGTATTATGAACTAAAATTCTAATTTTTGTTTGGAATAGATTGCCTTTGAAGGCTGAAACCACTAAATCATTGATTTTTATTAGTTCAAAAAATGAATTTAAGTGTTTCCAACATTCATCAATTGTTTGGAAAAAGATGAGGACATCATCAATGTAGACTATTGTAAAACGGGAGAAAAGGGTTAAATATCCCATTCATGATATTCTGAAATTCACTAGGTGCATTTTTTTAGTCTAAATGGTATGGCATACCATTCATAGTGATGGAAAGGAGTTGTGAATGCAGTTTTATATTTGTCTTTTTCATGAATTTGTATTTGTCTTCATATTAAATTTAGAAAAAAAACATTTGCTTGATTTAATCGGTTCATGAGGTCATCTTTGTTTGGGATTGGATATCTTATCCATTCTAAAACTTTTATAAGCGGTTTATTATTAATGACTTGTCTGGGTGCTCCGCGTTCTAATTCAATATTTTTCTAACATTGAATGCAGGGCATGACCAAGGGGATTTATTTTTTCTTATAATTTATATTTGTAATAAATTTTTAGTTTCATCTATACATAGTTTCATATCTTCTTGATTCATTTGGACTGGTCTTTCTTTTGTGGGGATAAATTTTTCGTAAAATTTTTGGAGTATGGTAAAGTTACTATATATTTCTTTTCACGTAAAAAGGTGTTTGGTAGATTAGAACAAATTTCATTTGTGATTTTTAATTTTCTATTTTTTCTTGTCAAACCTTGTCGGTAAGTTAGTTTTAATTCTCTTGTATTTGACTTTCACATTTAATAAATTTGATTATTTTCTTTTGTACTAAAGATGGTTTATCGATATTGAAAAATCTTTGAGTGTTTTTAAATCTCTGACTTCTGGTTTTGAAAGAAATTCAAATTTTACTTATTGACCTAAGGCTTGCGAAGTTATTCCAGTATCACTGGTTATGAATGAATATTGAAGACAAAGAAAAAGGATTCCTAAGATTATCATGTCAGTCATAATTTTCACTAAAATAAATGGAGTTTTGGAACAAATATTATTTTGGAAAATATGTGCTTTAGATAATTTGTATTTGATTTGCATTTTACTTCCATTGGCTGAATTTAATATTTCAGATGTTTTATGATAATGTCTTATTGTAAATAATCCTTCCTGTATATAATTTAAATCTGCACCCGAATCAATTAATGCTATTACTTTTATCTTATATTCTTTATTAATGATTAAAGTTACTTCTGCAAGCCATTTTTGTAAATTAATTTAGTTTATGATGTTTAATTGTTGATCAGTTTCTTCTATTGTTTCTATTTAAGAATTATTTTTGTTAAGTTATTCGTGCTCAACTTCTGATTCACTTTCTTCTGAGGAGATGACTTGTTGCTTCTGAAAATTTTGATCTACTTTTAAAATAGTGATATCATATTTTAGTTCTTTACTTTCTATTTTGATATCTTGTTTAATCATATTGACCTCTCATTGGAGATCTTGCAATGTAATCTCTTCGAGTTTAAATCAGTTTAAAGTATTTTCAAAACATATTTTGTTTTGTGTATTTATACTACTTTCTTCTTTATATAATAATTTTCTAAAATTTGAAAGGTATTGTAATTTTAATTCTTGATTTTCTTTTTTTCCAGTTAAATCAATTAATAATTCTTCTTGTTCTTCTTGTTTAGTTAGAACATTTATTATTTTATAATAGTTGTCTTTGCATCCTAATTTATATCTGGAGAACTAGAGCTTGTTCCTGATTGTATCCACTTGATGATTCGTAATCAATATTTTGTTCATTTTCACTAGTAGAATTTTTAGTTCAATTTTTTTATATATTTTTTTGTGTTACTTCAGATGATAGTTGTAATTGATTAATTTTGGCTTTTACTTTACATTCTAATTTATAATGATCAATTTTTCCACATTTATAATATTTTACTTTACTTTTGTCAATTTTCTTATATTGTGAATTTGTTAGTGATTTTTTATATTTTTTATAAAGTTCATTATTTTCTTTATTGTAAAATTTATTGTTTTTAAAATAATTTATTTTATGTCTTTCGTATTGTTTTGAGTATGACTTGTAATTTTTATTTCTTAATGGTATAATAGGGTTCAAACCATATTGTTCATATAAATTTTCCATCTCGCATTTATCTTTTAATTTTTCTTTATTAACCTGATTACTTATATTCATATCTATACACATTTTTCATCCATCTTTTTGGATTCTACTTATTATGTCTCTATAGGTAAAATCGTTATAATCAATGTATTCATTTGAGTACTTAAAACTTCTCTTATTTTGTGAGCAAATAAAATTGATAAACCATTAATAAAGTTTTCTTTCTAAAATAGCTCATTATTATCATCTCTAAGCATTACTCGTGATGTGAAAACATCTTTTCACCATAAAAAATAACTTAAAGTAGGGAATCTTACGTTACCTAGTTGATCATGAATTCTTGAGGTTATATTACTTGGTGTTCCCAAAAAATATTTTGTTATTATGAAAATAAGAGTGTTTACTCCATCTAAGATTCTCATTACGATAATTTCATCAAAGTTTGGGAGGCCATTAGCATCTTGTTAGACAACAGTTTTAATTTGTTCCTTTGATTCTTCGGTAAGATATTTATCCCATTGAATGTTTTTATTGTTTAAGTAATTATTGGCAACCATATATATGTGTTTCATTTGTTTAAAATTTCTTGTTCAGATAATCCATTTATGTTCCATTCATAAAGTCTGTCTCATGAAACATAGAATTGGTTGTGTATATTTCTTCTTCATATTGCATATCTGGGGGTGTTGATCTTGTATACCAATTTTTTGTTATAGTGGTTGGAGTTATAGTGGATTTTTTTATTCTATTTAATTCAACATTGGCAATTTTTTTTAAATAGTTTGAATATCTTCATCTACAGTAGATTCTTGGAATGAGTATGTTTGATTAATATATGTATTATTTCTTTTTGTAGTTGTAATAGTCTTTGATGACTCTATTTTGATATCATTAAGCATTATTTCTATTTTATCTGAAGTTTTCTCCGACTTTGTTTGCAAATTTATACCTTTTCAGACCTATGAAAGTTTAAGTAAAGGCATTTATCTTTTATATGGTAATTTTAGTTTGTCTATTTTCTTTTCAATGGATTCTAGTTATTTTTCTTAAGTATTCAGTTATTGTCTCTGATACCAAAAGGGAAAGCAACTCAAGTATTGGCTCTGACACGAAAAGTACTCAGGTATATATAGATCCCCCAAAGGCATTAAGCCTCCCCATTATTGTAACAACCCCTGTTTTCTCACATACTGGTTGGTCATTTAAATATGCTAAAGATAGGTATATCATTATCTATATCAAACAAAATAATAATAATAATAATAATAATAATAATAATAATAATAATAATAATAATAATAATAATAATTAAAGTGAATTTAAATCTATCCACAACATGCGATAACGAAATGGTAAATATAGATATATAAATGTCTCAATCCTTCAACATAATAGATTAAGTTGTAACAACCCTCACATTTTATTATTGAGGGTGATCAGGCCTTGATACAAAAATATACAAGTCGTCAAAATTAAATATCATTCCTAGCATGTGAAAGAAATATAAGACATTTAAAACTTTTTTCACAAGAGATAATTTTAAATAATAAAACAAATTAAAACATCCACCATAAAAAAACCCATTACCATGCTCAACTCCGATAAATAAATCTCCAATCGGATAAATGAGTCAAATACAATAAAATCTCTCCAACTAAAAAACCGTAAATAATCATGGAGTCGAGTGACCCGCCAAATACCAATTCAAATCTATTGAATTCTAATATAACAACCCACATATTTTGTTATTCAGGTTGATTAGGCCCCTATACCAAAACTTACAAGTCGTTAAAATTAAATACCATTATTAGCATGTGACAGAAATATGATACATTTCAAACTTTTTACATAAGAGATAATTAAAATAATCCAATGAATTAAAACATTCACCACAATAAAATTCATCCCTATGATAAACTCTAATATATGAATGACCAATATCATAAGAGAGTCAACTACAATAAAATTTCTCCAACTGAAAAATCGTCAACAACTATGGTGTCGAGTGGCCCACCAAGTCCCAAATCAACTATCTCATAATTAAATGACTGGAAAGAATAACTAAACCCAAGTGATACAATAAATTTATAATTGTAAATCCCACTAATATCCAATATAAAATGGCTATGCAATAACAAAACCTGAAATATTTGTCAATCCAATGGGTCAGAACCTACTCCAGCAATACCAGTTACTCTTTCCAAATAGGATCCGTGAAACTAGTCATAAGCATTATAAGAGATAAATATCATAATAGAGTATTAAAAATTAAGAATAAATATAATAATATATGGGTAAGTTGAACAATACTAACTACCAATATAAACCAAGCCACCTCGTTACCCAAGTTTAGTTATGTTTATTTCAATATTTAATTATATTTTACTCATTTAACTTAACTTAATTTAATTATTTTCTCAATAACAATTATCATCCCAATTATCTATCTCATTTTTAATTACATTATTGAAGTTTTTAGTTTATACTTTAGGTAAAGTGGTGACTCTATTTTTTTCGGGTTGTTACAAAAATAGTCTCAAATATCATAAATAAATTGAACTAAAATAAATAATTGGGACCACATAGTCCATACAAATATCGCAATAAAAGTATAGACTGAGTAACGGAAATAAATTGTAACATAAACTAAGAATAAAAAAGGAGATAGCAAGTGGAGTGACAAGTCTGAATCCCTGCTGTTCCTTTCTATGAATGCTTGGAAAATATTTTTAAATAATTTGGGTCAGCACCCTAAAGTTTCAAGAAACAACTTACGATATAAAGCAATTATAATCATGAAACTCATTTATGGTAAACATGCCACCCTATCGATAATCACCTGCAAGAAAATACATCATCCCTCACCATGAGTGAAATAAAACATGAGTATCCCAACCCAGAACATGAATGATACTAAAAGTCTATATCACTACACTAATGAATGAATAACAAGTAATACAATCTAACATGGATGTAACAAACTACACATGTAAGAATATAACCTAATCCCAATTCTAACACGGTCACCCGTAAAGTAGGATACAGGCGATCTCATAATATAATACATAATGTGATATATGGTTCACTTAATTATATGCCCCTCACTGGAATAAAGTATATCTTTTAGAAGTTCCATAATAATCACCCGAAGGAAACTCCCTTTGGGGACCTTATCGTGCTTTCCATCGGTAAATTCGTAGGAGTCCATCCCCTAATGGATTTAAAAACTTGAACACACATAAGAATGTATGATCACTATGAAATCACACCACCAGATAGTCCCATACTAAAACTCGATCGAATCATTCGCATATAACTTCACAAAACGTAGATCGATTGAACCTATGATCAAAATATAACGACCTCTAGAAAAATCCCGTGTGACACCCCACCTATTTTAACCACGAATGATCATTCGTTTATCAAAATAATCAGGAATCTCATTTGGTTCATTCCTAACATCAATGTCGAATTTTTTTTAAATTACTAATCACCTATGTTAAATTAAGACAGTGCCAAATTTTATCTTTTATTATAACAACAAAATGAAGATTAAAAAAAATAACCAAACCATCCATACAATGTAATACTCCGAACCAATAACACAATAAATAACTGGATAAAATAATACCGAATAAACCATCGGTTCCCTAAAAAAAATCCAACTACAAGTCTAAAGTAAATAAAACCAAGTCTAATAAATACTGAATAATTGAAATACTGCATGGTCTAAAGGGGAAACATGCCTTAATGAAATACTGAAATGAAATCTTATCTAGGAATGAATAACCAAATCATTTACATCAATCCTGCAAGCCTCTACAAGTCCTGCAGCTACGCATCCCTCGAATGAATCATCAAGCTGGGCATTCCCGTGGCTGGACACCTAAGATTATTTTGGAAGAATATTTGACACCGGTCAGAGGCTAAAAATCTTTTGAAAATATTTTGCAAACATTTATATCGCAGTTCAAAAGAAGTTATTAGATACACATGTTAGTTCCATGTACACTCTCTTGAGTTCCTCACCTCTCAACTATAGTGCACACCTAATGCATCCTACTTAGCTATGCTACCCAGCCTAACTATAAATATGTATCTAACTAGACACACAAGGTTTAGCTCCCTGTACCGCCCATATGATAGACCTTTGAAAATCCAATAACTAAAATCAACCGCACATTATTAGTGAACCCATTATTAAGTTTCCCATACTTAAGTTACTTTTAGATATACCCTATCTATCTTTGCTACTATCACTTGTGAATAACCACACATTATTATAACACCATTAATTAAGTTCCTCACACTTAAGTAGCTTTTATATATACATTATCCATATTTTCTACCATCACACATAAGTAAAATAATCACACTTGTCTATATTTATCTCGCTATAATATATACAACTATAGCATACCCCGGAATGACCACCGCGATGCATGCGTACTTTGCTATTAAGTCCATGCACCTCTCGTACCAATTGAGGACTATTAGTTTGGAATGTCTCCTCAAATCCTCAATCAAACAACACACAATGAAGGCGAACATAGTTCTAAGCCTTTGAGTTACGCGCAAACCTAATGTACCCAAATGACACGCCAGTCTTAAGTTCTATGTTCTAGAGCACAAATCCAGACCTCACTGGAATCGTCGAGGTAGGATCGCCCTCTGTTCGAAAACCTCCCGTGATAGAAAGCACCGTAGATATGTTCACACACATAACAAGACACATAATAGGTATTCACACCTATATATACATATTTTTAGTAAGTGTACACACAACCTAACATATAAACCTGTACGTACTATTTATCTCTCTCGAATACTCAATGTACAAATAATTCTCACATAATGTTTATTTCATATTATCCGGGCATCACTCACTACCTGAAGGGTCCCATCCATCCCTCACGTTAATTTAATAGTTTAAACATCACTATAATACTAATGTAAGTCAGGTTATCATTCACTCTTTTCGTAAACCCAAATCGTAAATTCCCGATGAGTCCCTTAATTAGTTAAGCATTATCGGTCCAAGTCCCAATTTACCCTCATTAAGAATAACTGATCCTTAATTATGTACCTATTGACCTTTCCTAAGTCCTTGTACAAATGTTAAACTCATCCCAAAGTTTCCCCATAAGTAATTTCTTAAAAAATTAAACAATAAAAATTCTGGAAAAACAGATGATCTGAACCGGTTCTGGTATGTAGGCGGACCGGTTCTGGGGGGGGTCCGAACCGGTTAGAAACCCTTGATAGATCTCCATCTTCGATGTTATGGGTTTCTTCCATTAAAATTCAATCAAACCTCTATGATACAATCCCAACCTCCCCTCCAACATCATCAATTATCAAATATATATGTAGAGATGATTTATAACATAAATAATACATTAATTCCTTAAGAAATTTACCTAAGAACATATTTGATTCTCAAAATTCTCAAAACCCTAATTTATGGTGTTCTTCATGTCAAATCATCAAGATACCCAGTTTTGTTTTTCATTCACTACACCAAAAACAGCAATTTGGCACACCCTGATATTAAGAATCTGGCACAGTTTAAAACTGTGCCAAATTTTGGCACGGTTTAATGACATTCTGGCACACTTTAAAAGAGTGCCAAAATTTGGCACTGTTTTAAAGTGTGCCAAAATTGAGTACACTTTCTATTATATAAAATACCCTAAAAAAATTATTTTCCCAACTTTGTATCTCCTGCTCTCTCATTCCCGCTCAACACCTCTCTCTCCATCCGGCGAACTCTCTCTCTCTCTCTCTCCGGTCAGCGTGGAGAGATCTCTCCAGTTTGTATGGTACGTTTTTAGATTTGTATGGTTATTTTTTAAATTTGTATGGTAGTTTTGAGTTTTGGTTTTTAGATTTGTTTGATGTGAATGCCATGGATCTCTGTTTTATGAATGCCACATATTTTATGGTAGTTCTGCTTGAAAGAAATTTTTGCACTACATTTTGTTTCAAATTTAATATTTTATTTCAGGGTTAGGGAGTACATCAAGGTACCAATAGCATTGCTCAACATCTTTTGTGTCTTTTTTGTTTTTAATTTTTTATCTCAATTTCTATTTCTACGTATGGATTTTTAGTCTTCTAGACATTTTAGGTATTCTCGTTTCTCTCTCAAGTTTATGGAATATCAAGCGAAGGTAAATATCTATGCTTTGTCTTCTTTATACTCTTTCCTCCATTCCTTTAATTTTGTTTCAGTTTTAGGTTTGTTTGGTTAGTTAGGACAACGACAATGTTCCGAAAGGTTTGAGGTAATTTTAAGGAATTTTATTCTTTCTATTTCTTTATTGAACTTTAGGTGTTTGACTAAATGATCAAATGAGTTGATTTCAATTTTTAGCGAATGTTGATTAAAAGACACGATGTTTGACAAAATGCAAGGCATAATTTATAGAATGAGAAATGTTAAATTTAGTTATTAGAATTTTCTTTCATATTATATGGGTAGAAAGTATAATTTGGGAAAACTCATTATTGGTAGAAAGTATAATGTGCCAGAGTTCTTCATGATCTTTCTCCACTTTAAGAAAGTGAAATCTTCATATTATTTCTCCGTATTCTAATATATTGGTGGATAGGGCAGATGTTTACATTATTGTGTGCTAATATATGGACATTATCACTCTTACTTTTAAATGATTTTTTTCTTATAAATTCACTCTTTACCTTATTTGTGTATGTCATATATATAATCACTCTTTATCTTAGTTTTATGTGTGATATATAGAATCACTACTTAAGATTCATGCCCTACCACTGTTACTCCAATAAATGATGTTTGATGAAGTAATATATGAGTGGTGTTTTTAGTTTACTCTAAGCGTTTGAAAACTTTGAATATCCTCAAAAATTCTCTTGTATATACTTTCGAAATTTCTTTTCACAAACTAACTATGATTTGATACTTTAATCATACTTGAAGGGAAGTCTCTTAAAATGAATATTTGTGTGGAAACATGAAAATTTGTCGTTTGTGTCTTGAAAGTTCTCCGAGTCGAAGATGGAGTCTATTGATATTGAATGATGGACATTTTTTTTGGTGTTTATATAATGAGGTGAGTTTAAGGATGAGTTAATCAGTTATTTTAGGTACCTTAGTTTTTTAGACATTCATGCCAAAAATTCACACTTTGTTTCAGTATAGTATTGTGTTGTTAGTTATAAAAATAATTAGTAGCATACATGAAATAAGCAGGGGAGGTGGTTTCCAACACTCACATACACACACACACACACACACACACACACACACACACACATAATTCTTCCAGGGATCTAATTTTTCATTCAAGATGAATGATACCCTAACGGATTCATTTGTCGTTCATCGTGATCAAGCTTATAGAGGTGGAGATATTGAAATGGGAAACCAATGTCCAACGGAGAAAGGATAATTAGGCTTGGACATTATCGTTAAACGGGTGCAATAAATTGAGAAACAATATGATAAGATGAAAAAGCTACTCAAAAAGTTACAGGATGCCCACGACGAATTAAGAGTTGTATTTTTTTTCTAGTTTCTTATCTTGTAGTTTTTTTAATGTATCTTTAGTGGTATTGCAATGAACTATTGTGTTTATTATATTACTTATAGATTGTGATACGACTTCATACCATATTTGTTAAAGGCGCATGCCTAGGCTCGAGGCTCGCCAAGGAGAAGCATTGGTGCCTCGCCCCACCTCATGCAAGGCCCCTTCAATAAGGTGCGCACCTTGTGCGCCTAGGTTCCATGTTCGAGATGCGCCTAAGGCGCGCCTTGTTAACTGTTTTCTAGAAAATACCCTCAATACAAGAATTGATCAATTAATATGTTGACATTACATATTTTCCAATTAATTATGGAGAATTGAACCATTTCCCACCCAAAAACTAATCAAAGTCAAGCATAAATTATGGTGAAACTTTATCTTTCTCATTAGTCACTAATCGGGCAAAAGAAACCAAAAAACCTCCATCATTGTGGCATCTACGATTGATTTTAATTTTTCTTTTCACATATTGGAATAAATTTGTTTTAATGAAATAAATTATCTTTCACGCAAACGATTGAGTAAGAGACAATTTGGTAAAGGTGTGTTTCTTAGAATGAATTTCCCTACTTAATGTTGTCCTCATTATGATGTCTCTTAGATCATTTATTTTTCCAATATATTCTGATTGATGATCATCAACTTTATAAACTTGTTCTTTTTTTTTTGCTCTGTAGTCTATTATGATGTCTTCTTTTTAACTTGTAGCAGAGAGGCTGCTCTAATTTTAAATTCATTTGTGAAAAATAGATAAATAAATAGTAAAAGGTGTCTTCATCGGTTGTTTATGGTTAACTATGCATTCATTGTATAAGAATTATTCCTTCTGAATTCTGATTGGATTATGCAATTATGACATTTTACTGAAATCTGATGTTCTTATTTTAAATTTGTCATTGTGATGCTGTGACATCTCCCCCTCAGCACAAGTGAATGATAATGGTTGCTTCTTCCATTGAGGGTGCAGTTGTGACGGCCTTACAGATGGTGCTCCACCGAGTCCGTCAGGTCGCGGATGTTGCCAGCCGTCACTCTGATGACGTAAGGGTAGTGGTAGTCAAAAAAACCAAGCCCGTCTCTCTCATCCGCCAACTTTATGACGCCGTTCATCGCTGTTTTGGCAAAAAATACATCCAATAATTCGTTGATAAAGATCACCATCTCTTGGAGGATATTGAGTGGCATTTTTTTGGCCATTTATAGACCAACAAAGTCAAACCACTACTCATTGTTATCCCAAATCTTATCATCGTTGAGGGCATAGATAATCAGAAGATTGCAAATCATATTGACCGTGCAGTCGTAAGTATTAAAAGGAAGCCATTGAAGGTTTTGGTCCAAGTAAATAATACTGGAGAAGCATCAAAATATGGTGTTGAGCCATCAGGTTGTGTAGAACTTGTGAAGCATGTTAAGTTGGGCTATCCAAATCTTAACTTCACTATCTTAATGACAATTGGGATGCCAGACTATACATCGATCCCGAAAATCTTCGGGACACTATCAAACTGCGGGAATTAAGGTTTGCAAGGCACTTGGAATGGCAGAGGACGAATGTGAGCTATCAATGGGCATATCTTTTGACTTTGAACAAGCAATTGAATTGGGCAGTACAAATGTGAGAATTGGATCAACTATATTTGGCCCAAGGGAGTATGCAAAGAAACAATAGTATTATTCATAATACTTGTTTAAGTTGAAATTCTAAGATTTTTTTTTCTTGTGACAATCCAGTTGGTGCTGTTAAATGTGTCAGATAACAAGTTGAAGTTTCTTCCAGAATTAGTTGGAAGTTGCTTTTCATTGGAAGAACTACAAGCAAATGGTACCTTCTTCTTGACTAAATTTTTAATGTAAATGTTATCATTTATCCTCCCCCCTTCTTTGATAACTTGTGCTATAAATAAAGCACTAAAGGGAAACATGGCCAGAGGCTTAAAGAATACTTAAGATATGCATGAGTATATTTGAGATAATTTTTTTTCTACTTGAGACGCTTGTATATATCCTATAGATAGGACGAGTTATTGCATGTAGACACAATGCACGAGTTTTTAGCAGGTCTTCTGAATTTAAATTAACCAGACAGTGAGTTGATCTCGAGGGGCCTATTAGAATTTGAATTAACTAGGTAGTGTACTGGATAATCAACCTTGAAGTTGTGTTAGTAAATGATTGTAATCTCCTTATATAATTATTAACAACTAGATATGTATAATTTTAAATTGTTATTACAATTTATCTTTTGTCAAAATATGCAATTTTTAGCATGGAGAGTTTAGTCCACTTATTCGTAAAGACTTGTCTATTTATACCTTGTTTGTGTTGAATGATATGTTTGGATGTTAATAGGCAACTCCAGAGGCCAATTTGTGAGATGAACAAATTAATTCTCTAACAAAACGAACAAAAGATGGCCGGACATAAGTTGTGGAAGCAAAGGCTGGAAAGGGAAAAACTCTAGACTCTCGATTGCGCTGCCTGGAGATGCAATTAGACCCCATTTACATATACTTAAGGACTTCTTAGGTGATTCAAATTGGAAAAAGTTCCACACATCCATTACAGCCGTTGGCCTAATGTCATAGGGATGCTCAAAGGTACTGGATAACTGTTTGTTTTTTGTACTAGGTAGAATGATTCTTCTTAGGGGTTATAAGTAGATTGGTTTTATTGATATATATTCATGATGGATTGGATTTGCTCGTCTTATTCTGTTATTGTTGATCTAGGTACTGCTATAAAATTTAGTTCTATTGGTAAATGAAGTACTGAGTCTAATTTTTAATAGCCACGAGTGTGTGCATTGGTCAGCCATGCATTCGATTGGGAAGTTCTCTAAGGATTTAAGACCCCAATTTCAAGAGTAGTTTCATCACCAGGTGATCCATGCTTTGATAGCTGTCATGGATGATTTCATAAGTCCACGAGTATAGATATATGATTTTTCCAAATTATGTATTGAGTTCTACATTATATTTTACTTGTCCCTTAGAAACACTTACCAAATCTCTTCCTTTTTTTCTCTGTGAATAATTTTGCTGGGTGGTCTTCATTATTATGAAGTCCATCATGCGCATGCGTTACGAATTTCACTATGAAGTCCATCACACGCATGTTGTTATATATATATATATATATTAAGATCTTAGAAATGACCCATATGAGGTCGTATTATTAAAACTGTTTATTTATATAATATGGTTTGGAGTATATAACTACAAGAGATGGACTTGTCGGGTCGGGTGTATGCTTCGAATAAAGCTAGAGCGGATGCTATAATGAGAGCAGAATAGTTGGAATTGAGTCTAGGAGATGAATATCCTGCCTTTGTGAAGCACATGCTTCAGTCCTATGTGAATTTTAGACAGGATTGAAATGAACTTGTCACAATTTTTTTCCACTTGAGACAGGATTAAAATGAATTTTGGACCGATTGAGTACTTACTTATTCCTGCTGTGCTTGTACCAATTTGAGATTATGACGATAATTTAAAAATATTTAGATTATTCTTAAAAACATGCCGTTTGAGGGTGAAAACTCAAACCAGCCCCCAAACGGTCCCGTAAGAGGCACTAACACCTCGCACGAAGGGTCTCCTGGTTTGAGAATATGATGCTAATTTGAAAATATCTAGATTAGGCTTAAAAATAAGTCATTTGAGGGTAAAACTCCAAACCAGACCCCAAACGGCCCCGGAAGATGCACGAACACCTCGCACTGGACCAATGTAACTTATAGGAACTGACCGCGTAGTTATGGGTCTCCCAGTTTGAGAATACGACGATAATTTGGAAATATCTAGATTAGGCTTAAAAACAAGCCGTTAAAGGGTGAAAATCCAAACCAGCCCCCAAACGGCCCCATAAGTGGCATGAACACCTCGCATGGGACCAATGTAACTTGTAGGAACTGATCGCGTAGTCGTGAGTCTCCCAGTTTGGGAATATGACGATAATTTGAAAATATCTAGATTATGCTTAAAAATAAGCCGTTTGAGGGTGAAAACCAAAATCAGCCACCAAACGACCCCGTAAGAGGCACGAACACCTCGCATGGGACCAATGTAACCTGTAGGAACTAACCGCGTAGTCGCGGGTCTCCCGATTTGAGAATATGGGGATAATTTGAAAATATCTAGATTAGGCTTAAAAATAAGTCGTTTGAGAGTGAAAACCCAAAACAGTCGCCAAACGGCCCTGTAAGAGGCACGAACACCTCGCACGGGACCAATGTAACTTTTAGGAACTGAGCACGTAGTCGCGAGTCTCTCGGTTTAAGAATATGATGATAATTTGGAAAAATCTATATTAGGTTTAAGAACAAGACGTTTAAGGGTGAAAACTAAAACCATCACCCAAACGGTCCCTTAAGAGGCATGAACACCTCGCACGGGACGAATGTAACTTGTAGGAACTGACCGCATAGTCGCGGATATCCCGATTTGAGAATATGATGACAACTTGAAAATATTTAAATTAGGCTTAAAAACAAGCAGTTAAAGGGTGAAAACCCGAACCAGCCTCCAAACGACTCCGTAAGAGGAACGAACACCTCGCACGACATGAATGTAACTTGTATGAACCAGCCGCGTAGTCGCGGGTATCCCGGTTTGAGAATATGACGCTAATTTGAAAACATCTAGATTAGGCTTAAAAACAAGACATTTGAGGGTGAAAATCCAAACCAACCCCCAAATGACCCCGGAAAAGGCACGAAGACCTCGAATGGGACCAATGTAGCGTGTAAGAACTGATCGCGTAGTCACGGGTCTCCTAGTTTGAGAATATGACGATAATTTGAAAATGTCTAGATTAGCCTTTAAAATAAGCTATTTGAGGGTGAAAACCTAAACCATCCGCCAAACGACCCTGTAAGAGGTATGAACACGTCGCACGGGACCAATGTAACCTGTAGGAACTGACTGCATAGTCTCCGGTCTCCCGGTTTGAGAATATGAGGATAATTTGGAAATATCTAGATTAGGCTTAAAAACAAGCCGTTTGAGGGTGAAAACCCAAACTAGTCGCCAAATGGCCCCGTTAGAGTCATGAACACCTCGCACAGGACCAATGTAACTTGTAGGGACTGACCACGAGTCGCGGGTCTCCCGGTTTGAGAATATGATGATAATTTGGAAATATATAGATTAGGCTTAAAACAAGTCATTTGAGGGTGAAAACCCAAACCAATAGTCAAACGGCCCCGTAAGAGGCACGGACACCTCGCACGGAACCAAAGTAACTTGTAGGAACTGATCACATAGTCGCGGGTCTCCCGGTTTAAGAATATGACGATAATTTGAAAATATTTAAATTAGGCTTAAAAACCAGCAGTTAAAGGGTAAAGACCCAAACTAGCCCCCAAACGATCCCATAAGAGGCACGAACACCTCGCACATGACCAATGTAACTTATAGGAACTGATCGCGTAGTCGTGGGTCTCCCAGTTTGAGAATATGACAATAATTTGAAAATATCTAGATTAGGTTTAAAAACAAGTTGTTTGAGGGTGATAACCCAAACCAGCCCCCAAACGGCCCCGTAAGAGGCACGAACACCTCGGATGAGACCAATGTAATTTGTAACAACTGACCGCATAGTCGTGGGTCTCTCGATTTGAGAATATGACGATACTTTGAAAATATATAGATTAGGCTTCGAAACAAGTCGTTGAAGGGTGAAAACCCAAATCAGCCCCGTAAGAGACAATAGCACCTCGCATGGGACCAATGTAACTCGTAGGAACTGACCGCATAGTCACAGGCCTCTCGATTTGAGAATATGATGATAATTTGATAATATATGTATTAGGCTTAGAAATAAGCCGTTGAAGGGTGAAAACCCAAACCATCCCCCAAATGATCCCATAAGAAGCACTAACACCTCACACGCAACCAAAGTAACTCGTAAGAACTGATCAGGTAGCCATAAATTGCGTAAGATTTTTAATTTTAGAATATAATAATAATTGCAACTCCTATATGTAATTTTATAGCTTGAGTATGCTTTTTTTATAACTTACTTGGTTACTAATATCGTCTCTCTTTTGTATACCATTTTTTTGTAGGATAACATTTTATCGTTAGCATTTATTCACGTGGAACACACGGAGAAGTCAATGGTTTACAACAAGGGGTTTATTTATTTAATGTCGTTAATATTCATGATTCTATTTTTTTGTGCTATGGCCATGGGCATTTTTTTAGTTTTATTATTAAGTTTTATGGCCGTGGGGGCTTTTATAAGTTTATTGGTATATTTTGTGGCCGTGCGGGCTTTATATTACGCAGGTTTTATATTAGCAGGTTTTAGGATGTCCAGAAAATAGAGGAAACTCTGTCCAATTTTTTTTTGGTCTGTGAACTACTAAAGACTTGTAATATTTTGAAGTTTGTATGTACATTAGTGTTGATGTAAAAAACTAGATGCAATTTAGTTTATTAATCAGAGATAAAAATGAATAAATAAATAAGACAATGGATTTTTAAAGTGGTTCGTCTGTCAAAATGGCCTACGTCCACTGTTGTTGTATTGCTGGTTGTTTTCCTTATATCTCGATAATGGGTTTACCAAGAGATCCAAGAGTCCCTTTTTATGATTGGGTTACAATGTATTTATAGCCTTGAGGCTATACATATGAAAAGATAATGTGTTGTCCATTAGTAGACATATACATCTGTACAATAATAATACGCATTAAGTCTGACGTTCATTGAATGTGTAGTTGCCTTTTGGTTTTCTTGTTAGATACTCTGCACGCTAAGTAGCTCAGACCGCCTGAGTTGCTCGGTACGCTTGAGTAGTTCGGGACTCTTGAGTAGTTCGGGACTCTTGAGTAGCTCAAAATTCCTGAGTAGCTCGGTGAAAGTATGTATTTGCCACATAGGTTGACACATGTCTTTATCTAATTGATCCATGTCAGCTGACTAATTTTTGTATCAACAGAATCCCCTAATGTTTCAAAGTTGAAGTTAAATAAGAAAGTGTGAAACATTTTGCCTAAAAGATGCCTGGATTACAGATCTCCAACACTTGGGTCATTTTTATTGTATTTCTTTCCATTTGAGCGCGTAATGGCAAACTTGAAAATATTTTGAATTTTTAGTAGCCGCTTCGACAGTTGCGCCTTTCTCATTATTTAATCGTTGGAAACGCAAACGTCTTTCCCGGTAATCATTTCTTTTCTCTTTTCCCGATGTAAGGTATTTAAGAGCGACAGAAATCCCATCGTTTTCTACTTTTCACATCCATATTTTCTGAACTATTTACTTTCTCTCTCTACTTCGTACTGTCGTTCTTCCGTCGTCCGTCACTAGCAGATTTCTCCGTTCTCTGTAAGATTTTCTTCCTTTATCTTTCTTCGCTTTAGTCATCATGGTTTACCTTGTTGAATCTTTAGATAAATTCCGGACTAATTTTTCAATTCCCTCTTGGGTTATTTTGGAGGACCTTCTTGTCCTTCTGATTTATTTTCTCTGGCGGAGGGACATTGGTTTCCCTCCCTTTTTGTAGCGGAGTGTGACTTTTCTTTCCCGCCAAATCCTTTGTGTTTGGAGTTTTGCCAATATTTTGATATTTTACCTGCAAGGGTAGCTCCAAATACATGGAGGGTAGTTAATGGCGTATATAGGTTGAATCAAATTCATGGAACTCATTTAGGAATTCCTGAAATTATGTATTATTATAAATGGGTTACCAACGACACTACTTTTTATTTGAAAACAAGGTTTGCGAATAGAGCTTTAGTTTTCAATCTTCCCGATGCCAACAGGGACTATTTTGATCATGGGGTTGTGATGAAAAATTTGCAACACCCCCCATTAAATGGAAATGATGTGTACCAAGGTCCCAGATGTCCACTTTATGGCAATGGGATAGGTTATTTTTAGTTTTTGAATTTAGCTTTCTTCATGTTTGACAAAATGCGTCACTGACATTAATTTTGTTTGTTACAGTTAACAATAAAAGGAAGCCCCCAAAAGAGATTGACGTTAACATAAAATATTTAAAACTTATCTAGAGTTTGCATCAATCAGTTGCTGGGGAGCACATTAGAGCTGCTTCTTATTTGTTGAGGTAAAAAAACACCACCTCGTCTTTCATTGTGCGTCCTATTGCATCTCCTAGGGTAATCGATCCTGATCAACCGCCAACGTCTCGAGCAAGTATGGGAGACTCCTCGTCTGATTTGGATACTTCCATTGTCGATTTGATGACGAAAAAAAGGAGGATGCATGAGTTATTTTTCAAAGATGCCCCTGGTGTTGATGGGGCAAAGAAAAGTAAAGTGGATGTCCCAGCTGAGGGGACGAAGAAAATGGACGTTGCTCCATCTAAGGGAATAACGAAAACTGTGAAGTAGGTGGGTAAGAAGCCCCCGGTTGTTCCAAAAGAGGCAGCACCTTTGATTGAAGGTGTTGCTATCACACGAGGAGAGGCATCACCTTTGATTGAAAGTGCTCCTCTATAGAGACTAAAAAGAGGTCTCGCTGAAAGACCTATAGAAATTATTGCTCAACCTTATGATGTTGAGGGTTCTTTGAGAGCTAAAGCTCCAGCTCTCATCGCTTCGAGTTCAGCCAAGAGCTTGATCAAATCTTGGGTCCTTCCCGAACATCAAGCTGCTTAGGATTCCCTTTCTCGGGAGAAGCTCACTGATTTAGCCACCCAATATATTGCGTCAGTAAGTATCTTCATCCCTATTATTTCCTCGTCTTTACATATTTCATTCATATTCTAAGTTGATCTCTTTCCTTTTTCAGTTTATGGCTTGCTTTAATGGCATCTTGAAGAAAGATGAAGCTATCAGGGCTTCCACTTCCTCGGGTGGGGTGGAAGAGGCTTTTACTGGTCTATCCCGCTCTTTGAATGAATCCCATAAGAAGTACGAGGAAGAAAAAACTACTTGGGAGAATGAACTTCAATCTGTTAAGACCACTCGAGATCAAGCTATAAGTGATTCTAAAGAGTTGGTGAAAAAATTAAAGGCTGTTGATAGCAAGCTTGAAGAAGCTGAACGACGTAATAAAGAGCTTGATGATAAGCTGATATCTACTGAGGAGATTGAGGCCAAGCCTAAAGAGGCTGAACGGCGTAAGAAAGAGCTGGAAGAAAAGGTGAAGCTTGCCGAGGAACACGCTTTATTGGAGAAAGTGAAAAAGAAAATGGCTGTAAAGAAGTCTTTTAGCTCTGGTTGGGATAAAGGATGGAATAAGGCTTTAACTACCATTACTTGTCAGATGGAATATGCCAGTCTAAAATATTTTAGAGATGGATGGGTTGCAGCCTTGAAGGAATTAAAAACTGCGGATGATTCTGAATTATTTCAGAGACATACTCATGGCCTCCTCCTGTCATCGGCGAAGAAGAAGATCAAGCCCATCTGATGAGTTTTCTGTGATGGTAGCAGAGCAAGTATCCGTTACTATCGTTCCCCAACCTTTCGAGCAAGTTCATCAAGCAAGAACTTCTTTCGAGCAACCTGCACTGTATTCCGAGCAACCTGTTCTTCCTTTCAAATCAACTGAAGATATTGTAGTGAATAAGGAGAAGGTGTAAAGTTGTTCAGTTCTTATGTTAATTTCTTTTTTCCTCGGTTGTAAATTGGAATGTATTTTACTTTTTTATGATGAATAAGAATGAACTTTTGTTATTTATCTCGCATCTTTCTTTGACATGTCTTATATCATTGTTGATTCATTTTATTTTCTCCTTGCTAGTTTATGACCAAGATGGAACTCTTATCAGCTAATGATACAGAGTTTATGAAGAAATGCAATGATTATTTCAAAGGTGGTCATGCAGATTTTACTGAGGCCCAAATAATAGACATCCTTGGATTTGATGATTCTTAACGAGCAATTGATGCTTACCACTACTTGAAGTGTCTACTTGATCGTGCTGTGGCCAACAATGTGTCTTATTACGAAATGATTGAAGATCTTCAAGGAATGATCGAGGCACTTCAACTTCAGCACAAAGATACCACTACACTTTTTCATAAAGGTTATGAGAAAAAGTATCAACAATTGAGTGCTGGCAGAGGTTATGACAAGTATATTTCTGCCCATGAGAAAAAGGAAAGTGTGTTAAAACTTGAGATTGAAGAGCATAGAAACATTGCCAAGCTGTTATAGCAAGAGAATATCGCGTTGCAAGAGGAAGTGAAACAACTCAAATATGCTGGGGAGCCTTAATCCCAATCAATGATGACGATATTTCTTTTTTAGAAATTAAAAATGCTACCTTAAGGGAAGAGTTAGAGACTTTGAAACGAGCCAGACTTTCCATACCTGCTTGTGGCAGAGCAAGACCTTCATCCCGTGGACGATCAAGGGCTGGTCGGGTTAATATTGATGAGATAAGAACTCAATTGGCCTTAGAAAATCAAGTCGTTTAATTGACGGCGAAGAATCAAGCTTTGGCAGAAATGTCTAAAAAAATTCAGAGTTTTACCGACCAACTCTCCAATCAAAGTTCGGTGCTGGAAAGTAAAGAGATTCTGGTGAAGAAGCTCGATGAGCAGCTTGAAAGATTGACTTATCAATTTCACAAATAGCCTAGAGAAGTTTGGATGGCAGGGTACAACGAAGCTCTGTATCATCTTGATGCTCGGTTGCAACAGTCAAATAATGAGGGGTACAAGCAGGGATGGTTGAAGGCTATGTGTGTGGTGAAACTGGAGCAAGGACAATTTTTATGGGATTATTATGATCCTGGAGTGCTTGATTTTACCGTGCCTCCCTTTAAACTTGATCTTAGTTGGATTCCTGCTCGTGCTATTCCTCTATGCCTAATCTCCAAGTATCTGTGTGATTATAGTCTTCATTCGGATTTTGAGATAACTCGTCCTGAGCATTTTCTTGATCGACCATCCATAATTAATGTCATAATGCTACAAGATATGAATTTTATAAACTCCCCCTACGCATTAGATGATCCTCCAGCTGAGATGGAACCTGTATCAAAGGCAGAAGGAAAGAAGCCTATAGAGTAGGATATTTGTATATAATGAATCAAATTTCATTTCATATGTAATCTGCTTGGTTTTATTTAAAGAAAGATTTAATCTTTGTGCAATTTCATTGTTATGTGCATTTAATTTTGTTATTTGCTGATGACTATATATATATATATATATATTTGTAGAAAGATAAAGTATCGTGTTTTGTTTTAGACAATGGAATTTATCCCATTTATTGTCTGATTATAGTGACTTGTCACTCTTTGTGCCTAAGCAATGGAATGATTTTCATCCCATATTCCTACTTAGTTGTAGTAATCGTGCTAGGATTACCTTGTTGCCTACACAATGGATACTCCGGGAGGTCACCCATCTTCTTGTCTAGTTTGGGGTGTCCCTTGAGATCACCCGTGATCAAACAGGCTTTTGCCTTATATGATTTTTATTTACCGACCAACCGGAGTTGGTGGTTATTGAATTGCCGACCAACCGGAGTTGGTGGTTGCTGAATTGCCGACCAACCAGAGTTGGTGGTTGCTGAATTTTTGACCAACCGGAGTTGGTGATTTGTGTAGTGTGTAGAACGAATACTCCAAAAAATTTCAACAAAAGAGAAAAATGGGCAAAACATCGCTTTTATTCATATTGAAAGAAATGGGTTACACATGAATTTTCATTACTGATAATACTTCCGCAGATGCTCTGCATTCCACGCGTTCTTGAATTCTTCTCCCTCCAAAGTTTCGATTCTGTATGTCCCAGGATGAACAACTTATGTTACTCGATAAAGCCCATGCCAGTTAGCCTCGAGTTTATTGTGCTTCTGGATTACCTTTTTCAGCACATAATCTCCCTCTTTTAAATCACACTTCTTCACCCTTTTGTTTTAAAATAAGGTTGTTTGTTGCTAGTAGGCTGCGTTCCTGATCGCTGCTTCTTCTCTAACTTTTTCTAGCATATCTAGGTCTAAACGTCTCATCAAATCACTTATAGGGGAATTGAAATTAAGCACCCTATGTGTGGGCAAACCCAATTCAGCAGGTATGATGGCTTCACTTCCGAAGGCTAACATGTACGGAGATTCCCCAGTTGTTGTTCGTGGTGTAGTGCGATAAGCCCACAACACAAAGTGTAGCTCGTTAATCCAGTTTTCCTTTGCATTATCTATCCACTTTTTCAAACCATTCAACAGAGTTCTATTCATCACTTCAGTTTTCCCATTGCTTTGGGGATGACCTGGTGCAGAATGGATCTTCTGTACATTGGATTGGTGACAATATGCAACAAACTCTTCGTTATCAAATTGGGTTCCATGGTCAGTAATGAATACATCTGGGAGACCATATTTGCAAATAATGTTCTTCCAAATAAACTGATAGACACTATGATACGTCATGTCAATGAGAGGTTCAACTTCCACCCATTTGGTAAAATAATTCACAATAACTACCAGATACTTGAATCTCCTTCTGGTGGTTGGAAGTGGCCCGACCAAGTCAATACCCCACATGGAAAATGGCCAAGAGGACGTAATGGGTGTTAACAATGCTTGGGGAGTTCTTCGGATGGAAGAAAAATGTTTACATTTATCGCACTTCTTAGCGTAAGCTGCACAATTAGCTCTCATCGTTGGCCAGTAATATCCTTATGTTATTATCCTCTATAAAAGCGTCCGACCTGCTACATGAGCTCCGCAAGAGCCTTCGTGAACCTCTTTAATCACATATTTAACTTCATAGGGATGCATAAATCTCTGTAGTCATGCTATAACGCCTCTTCTATACAAAATGAAATTGTTCAGTACATAACGAGCAGCTTTAAACTTCAGCTTCTTGGCTGCGAGTTTGTCAGTTGGCACAATCCCCTCTTCGATATAGGCCCTGATGAGATCCATCCAGGATGGTCCCAAGTCAAGGGTAATGAAGTTCACCATCAAATCTTCGTCTACGCTACGATCTGTCAGAATTTCTATTGTGATTGTTCTTCATAGCTCGATGCATGTTGCTGAGGCCAGCCGAGCTAGTGCGTCAGTTCTTGCATTCTCCAATCTCGGTATTCTGATCAACTAAACTGTGGCAAAAGTTGACATAACCTCCATAGCTTTGGCATGATACTTGAACATTAATTCTCCCTTTGCTGCATATAACCTAAGAATTTGATTTACAATTAATTATAAATCACTGAATACGATGACCTGCTCTGCATTCATGATTCTAGCCAAACTAAGACCCACGATCATAGCTTCATATTCAGCTTCATTATTGGAAGCCTTAAATTAAAAACGTAGAGCATAATCAATATCAATTCCATCAGGACTGTTTAGGATTATTCCTGCTCCACTACTCGCGGCACACGAAGAGCCATCCATATAAAAATTCCATATAGGTATGTCATTATCAAACTCTTGGTCAGACAGAGTTCCTCGGTGGAATAATTGATACCGCCTTTTATCTTCCCCCATCGCTGGGTAATTACCCGACACTTCCCGTTGCTTGTTGTCTATATCCTCCTACCGATCTACTAATGAAAGTTGGCTGGGGGTTGTCTTTGATGATATCGTAACTTCCACGGGTTGGTCTGTATTAAGATCCTGCTTTTTGGATGTGTCAGAGTAAGTAAATTCTACAATAAAGTCCGCTACTGCCTGCCCTTTAAGAGACGACATAGGATCATAAACTATGTCATATTCACCAAGTTCTATCGCCCAATACATCAATCTTCCCAATTTCTCCGGTTTGTACAGAGCCCGTCTTAATGGCATATCAGTATACACTACTATAGTATGGGCTTGGAAGTATGGCCTCATCCTTCTGCTTGCTTCGATCAATGCTAGTGCCAACTTCTCCAACCTTGGATATCTGATCTCTGCTCCTCTGAAGGCCTTGCTGGTGTAATAAACCGGTTTTTGCACTCCGTCCTCCACTCTTATCAACGCCGAGCTAACTGCGTTCTCTGAAACTGCCAGGAACAAATATAATCTTTCTCCCATCATTGGTCTAGATAACAATGGAGGTGTCCCCAGATATTTCTTCAACTCTTGGAAGGCCTCCTCACATTCATCATTCCACTTGAAAGTTGTTCGAAGTGTTTTGAAGAATGGGAGGCTTCTATTTGTTGCTCGTGACACAAATCTATTAAGTGTTGCAATTCGACCTGTGAGACTTTGCACCTCCTTCTTCGTAGCTAGAGATCGTAGCTCTAGTAAGGCCTTGATCTTTTCAGGGTTCACTTCGATGCCTTGTTGATTAATAATGTACCCGAGAAACATGCCTTCTCATACTCCAAATATGCATTTGGTGGGATTTAACTTCATTTGATATTTCTCTAGCTGATCAAAAGTCTGGCGCAGGTCAACTAAATGATCAGCAACTTTCTTGCTCTTTGTTAGCATATCGTTAACATAAAACTCCATGTTATGATCGATTTGCTTTGCAAACACTTTAGTCATCAGCTGCTGGTATGTTGTACCTTCATTTTTAAGTCCGAAAGGCATAACATTATAGCAATAAGTTCCCCTTAGGGTAATAAAAGAGGTACTTTCCCTATCCTTTAGTTTCATCTTAATCTGGTTGTAGCCAGAATAAGCATCCATGAAACTCAACAAGTCATACCCCGATATAGCATCCACTAGTTGATCGATTCGCGACAAGGGAAAATGATCTTTTGGGCAGGCTTTATTAAGATCAGTGAAGTCCACACATATCCTCCGTTTATTATTTTTCTTCTTTACCATCACAACACTTGCTAGCTAATAAGGATGCTTGACGTCCTCATTAAAAGAGGCTTTCTGCAGTTTCTCTACTTCTTCCTGTATGGCTTGGTTCTTCTCTGGGATGAATACTCTTCTTTGCTGCTTCACTGGCTTGACCTCCTTATTCACATTGAGCTCGTGGCATAGGAAAGTCGGGTCTGCCCTGGCATGTCTTCATGCCTCCATGAAAAAGTCTGCTTTCTACACCTTA
This sequence comes from Sambucus nigra, assembly GCA_949130495.1. Lineage (NCBI taxonomy): Eukaryota > Viridiplantae > Streptophyta > Magnoliopsida > Dipsacales > Adoxaceae > Sambucus > Sambucus nigra. The sequence continues at coordinate 38,754,847 of OX422214.1, read as the reverse complement.
GAAATTCCACCAGTTCCTGCTTTATTGATAGGTCCAAGGACGTACCAATTGGAGTTGTTCGTTCTGGGCATTCGATGTCCAGAATGATATTCTCCATAGCTTCCATAACCCGACCCTTCACGAGCTGAGATTCATCACTAGGGTCCAAGGTTTTAATCTATGCATCTTCTATTTCATCCACTTGATACATAGTAGTATTCTTCCTGGCTTCTTCCAGTTCTTTCTGTCCGGAAGGTTAATAGTAGCATTCTCGAGCTACTTTCTGGTTGCCTTTCATAACTCCCACTCCGAAATTGGTTGGGAACTTCAAACATTGATGTACCATAGATGGAACTGCCTCAAACTTCTTCAGACCTACTCTCCCCATGATAATGTTGTAGACCGATTGGATGTTTTTATCCATTACAAAAAAGCGTACTCTTTCTATTCGGCAAGTATGTCACGTACCAATAAACATGTCCAACTTGATCGTCCCAAGTGGAAAAACCTTTTTGCCAGTGAAACCGAGGGGGGGCCTATGATATGGCTCCAACTGGTCTAACTTCAGATTCAATCTATCGAAGCATGGGTAGAACATGATATCTGCAGAGCTACCATTATCTACCAATACTCGTGAAATCACCACATCCTTCATTCTCATCTTGATCACCAACGGGTCATCATGAGGATGTAGTACACCTGCCAAGTCATTTTTAGAAAAACCGATAACTAGTTTATCCATATTCACCTTCCTCGGGCGATCGTCTTCAACCAAGTTTATGCGTTGTATGTAAGAACAAGCTTGGGCCTTATTGAGGTAAACTTTCCTCTCCGCAGTAAGATCTCCACCTCCTGTGTCTCCACCTGTAATGACATTACATTCAAATGATCCAAAATGGATTGAAAATACCTCACACTGCCTTGGACTTTTGGGGATATCGGGATCATCTTCTGGATCATCTTCGTGATCTCTCTTCCTGTAATATTTTGCTTGACGAGGAGATTTAGATCTTTGCCTTCTTCTGTCACTGGTCTTTCTACCATTTTGGCGATCAACGTACTTAGTCAATTTTCCTCACCTGATGAGTGTTTCGATTTCATTCTGTAGAGCTATGCACCGTTTGGTCGTGTGGCCATGGTCTTTGTGGAATTCGCAATATTTAGACTTGTCCCTTTTGTCAGGATCTGCCTTCATTTTCTCTGGCCAAGTTAGCTCCTCGCTGTTCTTGATCTCCTCCAGAATGTGATTTATATATACCTTAAAGGGAGTATAATTTCCATACTTCCTCATCTGCTCCAGTGTTTATTTGCCTTTTGACTGCTTGCTGCCACCATTATTCTTTTGATCCTTCTTCTCAGTTTTACTACCCTCAACCTTGGTCTCCTTAGTGTCTGTATTCTTCTTCGCAGCAATGGATTCCTCGGTATTCATGATCTTGGCTGCCTTCGTCGTCAATTCTGCCATGGTCCTGAGAGGATCCTTGGCCAAAGTATAGTACAACTTGTTTGGTAATAGACCACTCATCAGACCAGTAATTGTTGTCTTCTCCTCGTAATTAATCACCTCAAGTTTCTCGGTATTAAAACGAGTAATATAATCTCTGATGCTTTCTTCTGTTTTCTGTCTAATGCTCAGTAAGTGTGCTACTCTTTTAAATAGCTTCTCTCCAAAGCAGAAATTCCCTATGAAAAGCTCTGCCAGCTGATGGAAAATCGCAATCTTCCCCTAAGGAAGGTTGTTATACCACATCTGGGCTGGCCCGATGAGAGTTCCTGAGAATTCCCTACATCTCATCAGGAACCGCATAGATATTAGCAGCAGCTTGGTATTGCTCTATATGGAGGACATGATTAGTTTTTTCATCATATTTAGGTGACACCATAGGATCTTTAAATTTTGATGGTGTGGGAAAATCCACAATTGCCTGCATGAAGGGTGTCCCTTGGACAAAAGTTCTACGTAGAGGATTCTTGGCCTTAGCCATTTCCCCTAACCTGTCTTCCAACCTTTGAATAGAACCTTTCCATGCATTATTTCCCGACTCAGACCTATTTGCCCGAGAAACTGATCGGGTTGAGTTTTCCTCTTGGGACCTTTCATTACGGGTTGTCAGGCGTGATTGGGCAGAACCTTCCCTTAGATCGGATGGTCGTTGAGAGTTCCTCGATGCACTCCTAGGAGGGTTTCTATTCCTTATAGGACCCAATCGATCAAAAGGAGAGACTCTACTCAAACTTTATAGAGCGCTAGCCCGTTCTGGAGTTAGAGTGACATTTCGTTGAGAATCTGTAACTCATACTGAAGAAGTTCGGCCAGGTTGATACGAAGGATCATTAGGTCGCTCAGTACGATATGAGCCAATATGCCTAGATTAAGAAGCCTATGGGAACGGCGTTCGCCTAGTTCTTAAAGATGGTAGATGGGTATTTCTCTGAATGCTTTGTTGTCCTGACTGGGCAGGCACTCCATCTCGAACAACTTGTATAAGTTGACGCATGGTTTCTTGCATGGTCGTTTGCCCTTGGGCTAAATTAACCATTATATCAGCCAAATCTTGCATATTTGGTGGAGTAGAGGGGTTTGGAAGGACCCCAACAGTGTTTCGATTACTAGATTATGGGATCTTAGCCATAGATGGTGAATTTTTTGGTGAAAAATGCTAAGTATAGTAGTTTCCCATAGACGGCGCCAATCTGTTGATGTAAAAAAACTAGATGCAATCTAGTTTATTAATCACAGATAAAAATGAATAAATAAATAAGACAATGGATTTTTAAAGTGGTTCGGCTATCAAAATGGCCTATGTCCACTGTTGTTGTATTGCTGACTGTTTTCCTTGTATCTCGATAATGGGTTTACCAAGAGATCCAAGAGTCCCCTTTTATGACTGGGTTACAATGTATTTATATCCGTGAGGCTATACATATGAAAAGGTAATGTGCTGTCCTCTAGTAGACATATACATCTGTACAATAATAATGCGCATTAAATCTGACGTTCATTGAATGCGTAGTTACCTTTTGCTTTTCTTAGTTAGATACTCTGTGCGCTAAGTAGCTCGGACCGCCTGAGTTGCTCGGTATGCTTGAGTAGTTCATGACTCTTGAGTAGTTCTGGATTCTTGAGTAGCTCGGGACTCTTGAGTAGTTCGGGACTCTTGAGTAGCTCGGAACGCCTGAGTAGCTCGGTGAAAGTATGTTTTTGTCACATAGGTTGACACATGTCTTTATCTAATTGATCCATGTCAGCTGACTAATTTTTGTATCAATAATTAGTTTATCAACAACGTGCAAGATTTACAATTTGTGAATTCTCTTTTTTTCAAATAATTTTTTTTTCTTTTATCCAAAAATTTGGCACAATTCAAAACCGTGCCAAAAGTGTATCAAATTTTGGTACGGTTTTGAATCGTGCAAAAAGTTTATCAAAATGTGCTCAATCTGGCACAATTCAAAACTGTGCCAGAAATATCAAATTCTGACACGGTTTAAAAGTGTGCCAGAAGTGTTTCAGTTTTGTCAAATCTGGCACACATTTAAACCGTGCCAGAAAAAAATGGTCATTTTGGAACACCTGATGCTGGCACAGTTCAAAACCGTGCCAGATTTTATCTGGCACAGTTTTAAACCGTGCCAGATTCCTGTTTTTGGTGTAGTTATTATATTAATCACATAACGTCTGATTTTAAATCCTCTATATAAAGGAATTTTATTCAACATGCATTCCTACATAAAATCATGGACTACCCTCATCCAATTCCCAAGAATTCATCGATAACATATCATTGAAACCCTACACTACATGGGTATTATAACATGCTTAAATTAATTGCAAGATAAACACTTGACTTTGTAATAGCAGACCTGATTTCTCTTCTACGACGATGGGGTTGATCTTTACTTGCTCCAATCTCAATTCCGACAATGTTAGTGGTGAGAATTGGTGTGGAATGGCCTATGTCTCTTCTCCTTTTCCTCTCCTATGTCCTCCTCTCTCAAACTTATAGTAACCCTAGCCTCTAACTCAAAGGGGATGATATAACCTTTCAATTTTCAGAGTTCCTTCTAGCCTAATTTCCTATATTATCGAAACACCCCTACGTGCTGCCGGTTTAGTCTAAAATCGTGCCTAGACCTAATCCATACACCCGTATATACTTTATTGACTATTTTGACCCATTAAAAATCACCATCTGAGTCACTTTATAATAATTGCATATCTCGACCTCAAATAGTCTACAGGTGACTTCTGGTTGAGATCTAACACAGTCACGTCACTACCACTTGTTAGACACAAAATAACAATTCATTATTCACGTAGTAATTCTATCCATAAACATTAATCATTTCTCTTTCGATTAATATTTTAATGAACACATAATATTTAATCCAATTAAATTATGGCACACGTGTAATTTAAAATAACCGAAGTAATGAAATTCCACTTCACTAAAAAATATGGGGGGTTACATCCCACGTCAAGAGCTAATAGTGAGGTACACGGTCACAACCATTTAAACATCTTGGCCAAGAGATTCCCCATGAATTACGATGGTTTGTTCAAATAAGTTAAACCATTTATTATATAAAACATAATATAAAAATATATGATATCGCATAACTCTCGCATGTACCCAACCCATCCTAATCCCCAAACGTCGAATTGGCCAATGAACTAAGGTTTATTAGTTCTCAAAGTTGAATTAAAATATATCCTCGTATTATTCCGATTTAATTATCATATAAACTATTTAATACTGAGAATACAAATCATCTTTCAATTAACTATGCCTCAAGAACTAAACAACACCATTACTACCACGTTCCCGCAAAATTGTTTTACTGAAGATTATCACTTAAGTCTTCAGCTAGCTAAACTTAATTTTACAAGATATTATTATTAAATTCCATGAAACTTACATATTAAGGATATTAAATTAACTTCCTAGCATTGCATTTTAAAGACACCGGCTCACAAAATTGTCTTTGGAGCATTAAAATGCAACACTACACCCATTAAAGGGGGGGGGGGGGGTATCTCATCCTCGCATTCGCTTTATAAACATACAACTCATGCATCTTGTTTTGGATATTTCATAAGTCATGCATCAATACTATTAATTATGGTGATAAATAACTCAATTCAAAGTTTAAAATAATGATAAAATATTGAATGAAAAACGATAAAATAAAAATGTTGAATAAAAGTTATCATTGAATTTTAATAAACAATGATGAGAATGTATAAATTGTCATTGTGTTGTGTTGATGAATGTGTAAAAAAGGTTTAAGATGTAGTAATATTCCCCCCATTGAAGAGGCTTTAAAATCCAAATCCTATCCCGTTTTGCAAACTGACATTATAAAGGAGAGAAAATCTAATCCAAAGGTACAGATTATCATATTTATGTAAAACATACAACATTTTATGTCTTATACAAAATTGAGTCACTAACACATCTTTTGACAACTAGAGATACACCATATTGGGTAGTTAATCCATGCATTTCATGTCCTCGACATCATATCTACAAAAATAAAGGATAAATAAATATACTTAAGGTGGCGGAGAAGACCATATTGGGTAGTTAATCCATGCATTTCATGTCCTCGACATCATATCTATAAAAAGAAAGGATAAACACCGAATTACAAAGCCAAAAATTGTGCATCAAACAAAACATCTCAAGTTAAACCCAGATTCCTTGAATACGGAGGATAAATAAATACACTTAAGGTGGCATAGAAGACATTTACAAAACTAACGAAAAGCATAATTTCATATACAGTTTCCGCTAAAAGACTACCAATAAAAAGAAAAAAACCCATTTACTGAAAATCCATAGAAATTTCAATAAAATAAAAAACAAACATGGGATTGGTATATCAATATATTATTATAGTGTTTTAAATCATCAATTTAAACCACATAAGACTATATAAACCCTTTAAACTATACTATATAAAAAACATATGACTGAATATAAGATAGAAGAAATACAATTAAAATACAGAAAATCATGAATTTTAACCCCGTAAATCATAAGATTCTACACAAAATCATAAAAACTAAATAGTTTTAAGTATTAATTTATCATGAAAAGGGAAAAAAATAAGAGTTGTACTAAACTATTTTGGCGAGTCTATCAACAACAAATATTTAAAAATATGCTCATGTTATTCATCCACAAAACCTAATGAGCACACAATCTACATAAAAGAAATTGTTTCCCTATAACCTGTTAGATGAAAAGTTCTACACTAAATTTTTACAAAAATGAACATAACAAACAGATAAAAATAATTTCAAATCGATAGTGGAACTATTCTAGTCAAACTGAAGTATATTGAATGCAAAACAATAAACTTTACATTGTTGTTATGATAGAAAAAAATATATTTTCCCACTATCCTACAAATAATAACATACAATCAAAACATTCAATTCCAATAAAAAACTAAAAATCAAGAAAGAAAAAGTGCATGTATTTTTGTGCTTGTCTAGGATTCTGGTGCACAAAGTACAAAATTACTTACATATGTATTGAATATCATCGAAAAAAATCATTGTAAAGTTCAAAACTGTAAAGTGCATTTTCAATTTCCAAAAAAGTTAGATAAGTGGGCAAATGATTCATTATTTGAAAGATAAATAAAACATCTTGCTTACTTTTTGAGATCTTTCTACTCCCTCTTGTTTCAATATTTCCACCAACACCTTTTATAAAAAAACATAGATTAAATATAGATATGAAATTGGATAGTGCATAAAGTTATAGACATTGATCTTTTAGCAAATTTGTCAAATTCAATACCCATTAGAAAAAAGGGAAATTATGTTATCAACACATTTGTTAAGTTCGATATCCAAACATACAAATGTAATCCTATTTTAAATTAAAAATTTGACAGGCTTAACTTAAATTACAATATTCATTAAACACCCCAAACACACAAAAGGAAAGAAAAAAAAAGCATAAATGAATTTACTTTTACATTTTGTTGCAATAAAGTAGGGCATAAAAATTAAGCCCCCCAAAAGCACCTTAAAAAACTACTATACAAAAAAAGAGAAGCACAAATAGAAGTTTAAACAAAAATAAGCCCAAATTATTGCCTGAAAATCAATTTAGTACATGCTTAAGGCATTAATACCTACAAAATTAGTCCAAATTAGTACATACAAAATTAATCCATATTAGTACTTACAATATTAGCCGAGATTAGTACTTAAAAATAAAGTCATATCTAAATGAAGATAAATCTTTGAACCATCGAAAACTAATTATTCTAAATGATGAAAACGAAAATGATTTTAGACTGTAAAAAAGTTGTGATTTAAATAAGTGCTAACCAAAACAGAGAAAAAATGGATGGTATACTTAAGATTAAGATAATAAAAAATCAAGGGGTGAAGATCGAGAGTGAAAGAGAAACCTTTTGATGGAACGATCACAGATGGTGGGTTTAATGTGGAATAAACGTGAAGTGAGAGAGTGGGGAGATTTGACGTGAGTTGAGTTTTTGGGTACGAAGGTGGGTTTTGAATTAAAGTAGAGTTTTGGGGGAAATGTGTACCTTTGGTGAGATGACAACATAAGTTATCTCCAAAAAAAATGATCTTGAACGTTGGATTGCATCAATTTGAGCCATTTGATTACTTTTATAAGTGATAAAGTAAACAACTCCTCCTATATTATATAAATTATGTGTTATATGTATACATTGTTTGATTTATGTGAACATATCATCGTAACTCACGGGGAGTATATTGGTCGGGGTCTTTTAAATGGTTGTGATCGTGTACCACACCACTGGCTCTTAACGCAGGACCTTATGAAGGTCATTATATTTTGATCATACATTTAGTTGATCTACTATTCACGATTTGGAATGAAAATGACCCCATTCATCAGTTGAGTTTTGGTATGGGACTACCCGGTGGTGTGATTGTGTATTGATTCCCTATTATTATGTGCGGTCAAGTTTTTAAATTTTTTAGGTGAGTGACACCTATAGATTTATCGATAGAACCATGAGAAAGTACCATACGGTAGTTGCCTTCATGTGATTATTATGAGACTTATAAAAGAGATACTTTAGTCTAGTGATGGATATATAATTAAATGAACCCAATGTCTAATTACTATTATATTATGAGATCGTGTATACCCTTCTTTACAGTTTGACATGTATAGGGTTGGCATTGGGTCGTATTCTAACATGTGTAGTTAGTCACATTCATGTTTAAAAATATTATTTGTTATTCATTTATTACTCTAGTGATAGAGAATTTTAGTATCATTCATGCTTTGGGTTGGAAAACTTATGTAGTATTTTACTTATGATGACGAGTGATGTATTTTCTTGCATGTGAGTGCCGATGGTGTGGCATGTTTACTGTAAAGTAATCACATGATGATTACTACTTAATACTGTAAGTTATTTCTTGCAACTTTAGGGAGTTAGACTGAATTACATAATAATATTTTCAAAACATTCATAGACATGAAAATCATGACCTAGGATATTCAGACTTACCATGTCGTTTTGTATCTAGTCGTTCCTTTTGATTCATACTTTAAGTTGTTATTTATTTCAGTTACTTAGTCAAGACTATTATTTAGAGATTTTTATGGACCATGCAGTCCCAATTATTTATTTTAGTTGGATTTATTTATGAGTTAAAACTATTTTGTTTATTATCTTAAAGGATTGATATACTTATTTATTACAGTTTTATATTTACCATTTCGTTATCTAATGTTGAGGAATGATTTAGATTAAATTCAATTATTATTATTATTATTGTTGTTGTTGTTGTTGTTGTTGTTGTTGTTGTTGTTGTTGTTGTTGTTGTTTTTGTTGTTGTTCTTGTTGTTCTTGTTGTTGCTGTTTTGAAGTTGAGAATGATATAAATTATTTAGTGTGACCTATATTTGGCGTATTGGAATGGACAACTATCATTTGAGGCTTTGTATGGGAGGCATTGTTCTCGAACTTATTGGATGGAGGTGAGGGAGAAAAATATCCCTAGACTTGAATTTATTTATTTGACCTGAAATAAGGTGAATCTTATAATAGAGAGGATAAGGATTGCCCAAAGTTGTTAAAAGAGGCACGCAAATATAGGGAGGCTATTGAGAGTTTATTATTGAGGATCAAATGTTACTTAAGGTGTATCCAATGAAAGGATGTTACTTAAGGTGTATCTAATGAAGGGATGTTACTTAAGGCGTATCGAATGAAGGGAATTATGCGGTTAAGGAAGAAGGAGAATTTGTATCCGCATCATATGGGTTCATTCACCATCATTAATCCTATTAGACCAGCTGCATATCAATTATCCTTGACGGATCATTTGAAGCAGGTGAACAATGTATTTTATGATTTTATAATGAGGAAATTCCTCAAGGAAGCTTTAGCAAACCAGAAAATTAATCTCGGTGAGATATAATTATAGCCGGATGTGAGTTATGAGGAAAAATCAGTTGCTATGTTGGATCATAGGGATAAAGTTTTTGCTCCAGGCTATTCACTTAGCATGTGTCCAATGGTCTCACCACAATGAGGAAGAATTGATGTGGGAGATGGAGGATGCCATGTGAGATAGGCATCCATAAATCTTCTAGTCCGATGCGTACCAAATTTTGAGGTCAGATATCCTTTATTAGAGGATAAGGTTGTGATACACCATATTTTCTGCTATTAATTTATTAGTTATTAATTGTAAAAATAAAATAATAAAGGGGAATAATTATTACGCATGTGAGTTAGTAATAATTAATTGCATATATATGATGATTTTTATGTGATTTATTTATGCCTCATGTGTTATTTGATCAATCGGTGCAATTAATTAAGTGAGATTTGACTATATGCGGTTATGTGTGAAGAAGTGTGTATTTTTATTTTACATTGTGAGGTACTACCATGAGTTGTGAGGTATCACTATTTGAATTGAACTCCAGAATGATAAGGAGGCCCAAAAGTGTGTTTTTATTAATTTAATTTGGGTCTAAGGGATAGGTATACCTTTAGAACAAGTTTTGGACTAGTTTGAATAGTATTTTTTACTCATTTGAAGGTCCAAAATGAAGCTTATAAGAGACTTGCAGATTTAAGATTTTTTGAAAGGTGTTAACACTCATTAGTTAAACACTTAACACATAAAACAAAACCATAACAACCTTAAACTTTTGGCAGGGCATAAGGAGAAATGTGGAAATGAAGAACGATTACCAAAGCATAGAGAATCAACCGTGCATACCATTCAATCAAGAAATTTCTTGCTTTATCACTTTATAATCTATACCTTGTTTATAATTTCACGTTACTTAATTTGTTTTGTTATTAGAAACATGTTTTGGTATTTAAATCTATTTTCCAGTTCATATTGTTATTGAATTTAATTAGATTAAAGCTTTAGGGTGATTTGGGATAACAATTTGATTTCAAAATTGGGAATTTCAGGGATGACCTTAAATTTATTCGTTTTAGATTATGATTCTGTTGTTAGAACTCATGCTTAGGATTGATTTACATGTATTGATCAAATCTCAATGTTAATTGGATTTTCATATTTGAAATGACTTGTTAATTTAGCTCCATTGAATGTAAAAGGTGAAATTAGGTTTAATTAAACCTTTATTCATGTTTTAATAGTGTTAATCCATTTAGTATAATGGCAAAACTCCATGGAATCCAAAAATAAGTTCAATACACGACATACAACTCCAAAACTGACATAATTATAACCACAATTCATTTATAAAAGGGTTAACATTGTTTAAACATGAATAAAGGTTCAATATGCAAATCCCCACATAAAAAATAGTTTCATCTTTTACATGTCAAGTTAACATGTAATTTGACATTTAAACATAAAATTGACATGGGGCTTTGACTAATACATAAAAATCAGTCCTAACCATGAGTTCCAATAATGAAATCATAATCCAAAACGACCGAGTTTAAGGTCCTCCCCAAAAGTTCCAATTATGAAATCAAATAATTAACCCAAATCACCCTAAGCTTTAATCTAACTAAACACAATAATAATATAAATTAGATAACAAATTTAAATACTAAATATGCTTCTAATACCAAAACAAATTAAGTAACACGAAACTAGAAAAAATTACAAATTATATGGTGATAAATCAAGAGATTTCTTGCTTGAATGGTTCGAACAGTTAGTTCTCTAGGCTTTGATCCTTGTTATTTTTCTCTAAATTTCTCGTTAATCTCTCCTAAAAGTATAATGTTGGTAGGGTTTGTGTTTTATATAACACCTTTTAAAAATCCTTAAACCCGTAGGTCTTTATTAGGCCTAATTTTGGAGCTCCAAATAGTTCAAAATACTACTTAAACTAGTTCAAAATGTGGCCCAAAGGTATACCTACCCACTGGACTCAAAATTGAAGCAATAAAAATACACGTCCGGGGCCTCTGTATAACTCTAGAGTCTAATTCAAATGGTAGTATATCATCATCTAAACTAAAACATAGACTTACTTATTTTACGTATAAATGCATATAATCAAATCTCACTTAATTAATTGTAATACCCCGTAATTTTAATGACTTTTAAAATGGGTTATATTTTAAATTAATGGATTAATTGGATCTTATTATAAATTAATTCATTTGGGTTTTATCCGAATTGTGGATATTAAAATGGATGATTCTGAATATTACTTAAAGATATTTAGGTAATATATGAATGTGATGTCATTGATATGACGGTATGATATAAATTCGGTAATTTAAATTTTTAGTCAGACGCGGTATGGGACGTGTCGGGACTAATTTATTAAATTAAAAAGGAAATTTATTTTCTATCGACCTTATAGTCATTTCGACTGCGTCGTTGCGTCCGGAAGGTTCGAAATAGTCAGAAAAGTCTATTTGGATGTTAATTTTGAGTCTCGGGTCATTTGGAAATGAAAAGACAACCCAAAAGGGCATTTTGGTTATTTTTACAAGGGGGATGAATAGTGATTTTGGGTTTTGTCTTATTATAAGTATTTGGAGATTAGTGTATGTAGGTTCATTTCAACTCTTCTACACAAAATTTAAAAGTCATCTTCTTAGAGAGAGTGGAAGGTTGCTTGGAAAGAAAAAGAAGTTTGCTTGGGAAGGAGGAGAACCAAAGGTCAAAGGTCACCACCACCATCACCACCTGTGTTATTCAACTCCAAAGGGTCAGATCTTCATTAGAGGCAAGTGTTTGATATTTGCAATTTAAGTTCGTATATTGTCCATGTTAGGATAGTTATAAAAAGAGATTATTTTCATGCTTGGAAGATGAAAGGATATAGTTGTTAATGGATTTTTGGAATCTAAAAATATATAGGAATTAAACTCATGTTATAGGTAGTTAGTAATCAGATAAATATTCATCAATCTGTGGAAGAAATTCTGAAAATAATTTAGTGTTCTTGAATATAATATGTTGATAATTTTCTGGAAAAAGAGGCAAAAACGAGTGGAATGAGAAGAGCCAATTTAGAATGTTTAGATCTTCTTTTTGAGTGCATTTGGATGAGATTTAAGAAAAACTCAAAACACATACCTGACTCAATTTTTCGTGTAGAATCCAAATCTGAAGTCGGATTGATGATTTGAATAATTTTCGGATCTGATTTTTCTGAGTATTTAAAATATGAGAATTCATGATGTTGTTTCTTTTTAATGTTGGTTCTTATCCCAAAACTTTTGTAGATCTTCGATGATTATTAATTGGATATTATGGGACTTAAAGAAGATCAGTAAGCCCTAGTTAAGATTTGAATTAATTTGATTGGGATTTAATTGATTAGAATTATTATAATTAAAGTTAAAGAGATTTCGGTTGCTAGATTCATGTGTTGGATTCTAATCTGTTTGTATGAGGCTTAATGATAGTTCAAATAGGGGGAGATTTAATATAACACCTGGGTAGCCTTAGGGTTACAATTTAAACATCAAGGACCGAGTTTAAGCTCATTATTGATTTCGCAAGGGCTGAGTGTAGTACAAGAGCGTAGTGGTATGGCTTCTGGATAGAGATGGGAGTTTAGAACACATTTGGTTGAAAGAGGGGATGAGGTTATTCCGATCGCATATTTGAAGTTGACGAACCTCCTCGATCGACAAAGTTAAGTAGTAGTGTATTGGAGGGGTTCCTTGTTTGGATTTCGCTTTGCGAGACGCTCCGCGCATGAACCTTAACGACGTCGGGAGTGGAGAGATGTTATATGATGCGAGGATAATTAAATTATGAAGTAAAGATATGACATTTTAATACGTGAGATTTAAAGAGATATAATGCTACGTAAGGGAATAATCTAAGGTTAATGTGAGTACCTTGTTGTTAGTATACTATAGGTATGATACTACCTATTTGATTGATTAATGATTATGTGTATGACATACCTATCTTACTTGCTATCGGTGGGAGGTTTGCGCGTGAGGGCAGTCATATCCTGATGAATCCATGGGATCTTTGATTTGTCGCTCGAGAACATAGGTCTATGAAAGACTTATCGGGGAGTTGATAAGTCCGTTGACTATGGGTACGTAGGTATGTGCGTGACCCATGGGTATGAGAACTATGTTCACCTCCAATGATTGTGTTGTTGTTAATGGTTCGAGGTATCCTCACTGAACCTTTTGTCCCCTTTTCGGCGACCAGCGAATTGGGACATGATAGCAGAGTAATGCATTGCACCACAGCTGTGACTCGGGGTGCCATATTATATATGAATATATATATATATATATATATATATATATATATATATATATATAATGAATTAAATGAATGAATGGATATTTATTATGGTTAAATCTATCTACGGTGATAATTGTAGATAACGGTGAATAGAGAAAGATAATTGAATTGAGTTAATGAATGTTTATTGAAAAACTTAATTCATATTAATGAGAAATGATTCATGTTAATGAGAAACGATGAGAAATGTAAATGAATAATAATGTGACGTATGGTATGGGACATATGGGGATTATGATATTAGGATGGAATTATAATATGGAGACTAGAAAAGAGGAACCATCAACTAGGAGGTTAATAGGAAATGTAAAGTGTGCACTCTAGTTGAGAGGTGAGAATGGAAAGTGAGAGTTGGGTCTAACATGTACATAATAAAAGATTTATTGCACTTGTTAAATACTTGCTGTTTTAAAAATTATTTTCACAATCGGGCTCTGACCCGTTTCCTTGCATATTTTCTTTTCTATTGTATCTTCTATATCAGGTGTCCAGCAACAGGGACGCCAACCTTAGAGGATTATGACAGGCTATGGATTTATGGAGTTTTTCTTAGACGCCTATCATCATTTGATTCACAGTATTCTCTTAGTAGGGCATGTCGCCCAAAGGATTCAGTTATATTCTTCTATCGCGGTCAAATACTATGGTATTCGTGTCATTTTAATACATTTGATATTGTTGGGATTACTGTAATGGATTAATATTATTTGGGAATGTTTATTCCAATTGCATTCAAATTATTTTGTGTTATCTAATTGGTTATCAGTGTTGTAGAATAAAATGTGTTGTGTTATTCTTAAACTGGAAATGGATTTTGTTAAATTAAAATTTGAAAAGTTTTTAACACCAGCTTAATTGAGTATTCGGTGAGTTGTAAATATTTTCGACAGTGATGCTAAGAACGAGCCAACTGTATATTCTGTTTTAATTTGGTATGGGACTGGACACCCGGTATTTAATTAGGCAGGGTGTTACATTAATAAACACCGATTAATTAAAAAGTAAATTACACCAACCACCCTGAATGAATATTTTTTATACCCAACCCATTTTCATAAATAAATTATTGATAAAACAAGATTTTGTGCATTAAAATGTTAAAAGTTTGTTGAAAATGAGTTGGGTATAAAAAATTAATAGTTTAGGGGAGTTTGGTGTAATTTACCATTAATTAAGTAACACATACGACACAAATAAATCACATAACATGAAAACTTTAATCATCATCTAAATTACGCATGTTATTATTCCCACTAATTCACACAAGTAATAAATATTACCCTTTAATAATTTATTTCCATAATTAATAATACCAGAAAATCCGGGGTATTTCAATCATTGTCACCACCATCGGCTCCATCACGATCTCTATCAGATCCTCGTACACCAAATTTTCCGCATCCTCTACTCATTTCTCGGGCATGTCTCTATTTTAACCACTCATGTTAGAGAGCATCCTCCCTAGAGGCCATGGATTGCTTTCTCCCTAATAGTGCGACCAATTGATCCTTCATCTGAGTCAATTATCTAGCTTGATGTAGCATCATCTCATTCAGTTATTTCTATATGGACGATTTGAAAGTAGTGAACCGAGGTTCAAATGACATCTCAAGTTGTTGCTACTGTTGGGTAAGTGAGGGATTACTAGTTGCTAACGTCCGAGCAGTAAAAATACGGTGTGTAATAGTATATGTATGCTTATATTCCCAACATCACTTGTATTTACTAAGTATGTTTTATGAAATACACTTTGAGTCCGGTTCAAGAGTTTTGTGCAAAACTTCATCAAAATAAGTACCAGATCATTGGTGTCGTTGCCCCGAGTTAATCACTTAGGATAAAAGAATATTGATTAGAAGACTTGTATTCACTCCCTCGGTTAAATATTTACTAATATTGAAAAATGATTTAATTTAACCTTTTGTTTTTTAGATTCTAAAATACATGATCTAATTTATTCCTATATATAACCTTTGTTTAAAATGGATTATTTGAGTTTAGAATTTACTTGATCATAGGTTTGACAATAAAATTTTGAATTTTGTGAAATTTAATAAAGTTGGCAAACTCTGTCTTTACCCGCAACCTTGGTCACTGACTATTGCCTCAATGAAAAAAGTCTTCTTGTTCATAAATCGTCCTTATCCCTAATCGGGATCTTTTAGAAGAACCCACGAAAAATCTCTAGCTTGTGGAAAAATCTTGTATCGTTAAGGCTTCACGTTAGCGAAGACTTTTTGTGGCTACAAGGAATCCGCAAAACTGCATATTTTTTACTTTTCAAAATATATTCCCCAAAGATTGATTTGGTAGTCATGCCAAGACAAAAATGTGCTTGGGTTGACTCATTAACCTTATCTTGAATTGTGATTTTGCTCGTCTTCATACACTTGCGTACATAATCAAGAGTTGCTCCATTACTTCATAAGTGCTGAGAAGTGAATTTTTAAGAGAGAAAATATCTTAGCTTTCATGAGTGCAAATTATTTAATCTTCTCAGTGATTTATTCAAATTTCTTTTGGATCCATTCTTGAATTAAAGAAAGTTAGGCTTTCATATTTAACTTATTTTATCAAATTTATTTTCCAGAATAGTTTTATCCTTGAATATGGTCTACTTTCAAAAACCTTGAGAATACTTAGTGAGTTTTTAAGAGAAACCAAACCGTTATTACATCCTTTTTGACCATATGATATTCTTAAACATACTAGATTGTACTCAGCGGTTACTAGATGGTTCCATTGCCTTAAAAAAAACACTCTTCCTTTTAAAAGAAGATTTGGTAGGCATAAGATTTGGAGAAATTGGTTGAGGACCAAAAATCGATCGCGATTGTGTACTATATTCCAGTTGTTAGTGCTCTCCTCATAGAATATGGAGCCAAAGAGTTGATAGTATGCTAGTGCATTTTTTTATTGTAAGTTAATTTTTTCCCCAAGGTTGTTTTTCTGTTAGTGGATTTTTCCTTGTACATTTTTTGTTGTGTGAATAGTTTTACCTCTCCTTATTTGCAGAATCACTTATTATAATAAGAAAATAAAATTAATTATATTCTAACATCAATAAAATAATTTGTTACATAATTCTTTTGTATTCTTTACCCCCTTTGTTGTCTTAAAAAGGGAATTGTCTTTTCAAGTTGATAATTAACTCTCATGATATGAGTCAACCCATAAATTATTTTTGTCCTCATCTACTCTAGGAGGACGAATATGTGCACTCTCAGTAATGAGATTTAGAGCGGTGTGCATTAGCGAAATTAATACAAGATACATAACTCATGGTATGCTCCCTAGGAATTAATGGAACATAAACTGTGACTAATATGATGCTCAATAACATCTCATAAGGAAGGGATACGCGTAGCTGGGGATCTGTATCACTACGAATGAATTCCATGCGGTGCCAAATGATCGAAGGAAGGTCAATGGAATTGATGGCATGAATAAACCTAATGTGATCAACACCATAAGTACTATGGTGTGCGATGGCTATAAGGTTAAAGCGAAAATATTATTTAGGAGGCTATTTCCAGAGTAGAGATGATGAATCTGTGATAGATAACGTCTTATTATGGAGGTGTAAAGTGGTGTAGTGGATGACACTATAGAAACTGGAAATGGATGAGCTAGCGGATGTACTTTCATACTACCTATTGCATTGGGTCATATCGCGGATGTGGTGGATGAGGTGACTCTTTGACTTTCTTTCCCATAGTGAGAGAAATAAACCAAGAACTTATAATTAAAGGCTCTAAAAGTGGTCTAGAACCTTAAATGGTGTCAACTAAATCCAAATAAAACCTAATAGAACCCAATTACCAGAATACACCCTTAACTAAATCCCAACCACTATTAAATACTTGTGAAAAACTAACAACCTCAACAAGCATAGGAATGATGTAAAATATATGAATTTACATTGGCTAATCATATGTAAAATTTTGTAATTTTAAAATTTTTTAAATCACACATATACATATATGGCAAAAAATAGTAAAATATGATTCACACATATTAAATATGTAAAATATCAAAAAATGCTATATGATATATAAAAAGTCCTAAAACATCGCATATATGTAATTTATGCACACATATTAAAAGGACAAAGGTGAGAAGGCAAAACTAACCCCAAAGAACCATAATATCTCAAATAGATGCTGGAATCACAACATAATGATATCAAATCCTAAAAATCCAATCTAAAATCAACCAAAAAAGTGGCTAAAATGAGGTTTCAGGGCTTAAGCTCCATAATAATGGAGGAGAAGTAGTCTGAAAAGGTTATGTCTAAAAGTGAATTGCTGGAAAAATGATATTTTCATTTAAACCAAGTGCTCATTCGAAGCTCTAGTTCGAACCATGGTTACCTTGTTCTAACGAGGAAAAGAATTATTAGAGTTACATATTACAGTGTTATTTAGCATTAAGGTTATTTTAGTATTTTCTCTTTTATTGTTAGGTGATTGTAGTAGGTCATATATTATCTTTCCTTCTTCTCATTGTATTGTATTCTAGTTTGTGTTAATATGAAACCCTAACCCATTTTTTCCCTTTTCCATTGATTGTAGATCTTTGATATGTTATCATGCTATCAGAGCGGGATCAAAGCTTAATCGATTGTAACATTTTCTGTTTGGAGGTACTTTTTCTGTTCGCTAAACTGTTTCGAAGGTATTGATGATCATTTTCCCTCCTGTTTGTTCGATTAATTGTTCAACTCGCTCGGTTTGGTCCTGTTTGGGCACCGTTTGATTGTTTATTTTCGCAATGGCTGGTGAAGGAGATTATTCGCTGCAATCGATTAGTGTCAGATTAGATGGAAAAAATTATACTTATTGAAGTTATGTTATGAAGAATTTTTTAAAGGGGAAGAATATTTGGGGTTACATTAATGGCGATTTGAGTAAACCTAATGATAAGACGAACGTTGAAAAATATGTAGAGTTGTTGGATGTTTGGGAAGCAAACAACTCAAAAATCATCACTTGGATCAACAACTCCGTTTCCCCTTCCATAGGTATGCAGTTGGCTAAGTATGATTATGCAAAGGATTTATGGGATCATTTGGGCAGATTGTATACACAATTTAATTTTGCAAAAAAGTACCAGTTGGAGTGCGATATTCAGGCTCCTGAGAAAAAAAAATTGAGTATCCAGGAGTTCTATTATTCTATGACGAATCTTTGGGATCAGTTGGCTCTCACAGAGTCAGCTGACTTGCAGGCCTTTACACCATATATTGCTAATATGAGGAATAATGCCTGGTTCAGTTTCTGATGGCATTGCATGATGATTTTGAGGGTTTTCGTGGGTCGGTTCTTCATCGTAGCCCACTTCCAAAAGTTGATTCCGTTGTTCATGAGTTGTTAGCCGAGGAGATTCTTCTCAAGACTCAGTCAGGGAAGGTAATTTTCGGACCCTAATCCATCTATTTTCGTAGCCTCCTCTCGATCAATTTCCAATAATCAGAACAAGGATTATTCGAGAGTTGCAAGTGATTAATGCAGCTACTATAAGGAGAAGGGTCTTCGGAAGTATCAGTGTCCTAACTTGCGAGCACAATAGCAACAATAAAATAGTCGACCATCTCAGCAGCAGTTTTCTACTGGGAGATCCAACAACCAATCTCAGCAGCGTTCATATAGGCCTTCACTACCTAATACTGCAGCAGTTGTACCGCCATCAAACTCATTTGCATCAGGTTCTTCATCATTAACTCCATCCATGTCTTCTTTTGCTGAACAGTTTCAAAAGTTTCTTGTCACATAGACTCATACCATATCCATCTCTTCACCAGGTGAGTCCTCAGGTATTTGAATTCTAGACTCCGGCACTCCTAATCACATGTCACCAAATTTGTCCTCTTTTGATTATTTTTGTCCCACTTCTTCATTTCCCGTTATGACTATTGATGGTACTCCCATGCCCTCAATGGGTGTTGGGACTATTGACTTACCCAACTTATCTATCTCTAATGTCTACCACATTCCTAAGATTATAATGAATCTTGTTTCTGTTGGTCAACTATGTGATGCCAGTTACTCAGTTTCCTTTTCTTCTACCTTTTGTCATTTGAATGATCCACAGTCTCAGAAAGTGATTGGGACAGGCCGTAGGCAGGGGGATTGCACATCATAGAGAAACTCAATGTACCAATGGTCGCAGCTTCCTGTGTTGACTTGTCATCCTTTCGTTTGAGTTCAGATTCGTCTAGCTTTTATTTATGACACTCTCATATTGGTCATGTCTCAGGGTCATGATTAAAATATTTGGCTTCTACAAGAAAATTAGGAAATTTGCATTGTCGTGATATCTTTGATTGTAGCGGTTGTAAACTTGCAAAATTTTCAACTTTACCGTTTAATAGAAGTATTTCCTCTACTTTTGCACCCTTTGATCTTATTCATTATGATGTGTGGGGACTGTTTCCTATTATTACCAAAGGAGGGTGTGTAATATCCCGTACTTTTGGCTATATTTATTTTTGGGATTAATTAATTAAATGCGTATTAATTGGAAATTAATCCGGGTTAAAAATACTAACGAGATGCGAGTTGGTATTTAATTATGTGCATACATGTTTTTATATGAATATTGGATTATGAAAAATTTGTCGTGAGATTGATATACGGCATTTTAGAAATTTTGTTGAGACGCGTGTGACCGCCGCGTCATTGTATATTATTTTGATTATAAAAGTGAATTTAAAATCTGTAAACCGTATGGTCGTTTTGAGTGCGCCAACGCGTCCGGAAGGGTCGAGATAGTTAGAAAACACTAGCCGGGGGTTTAGTTTGGGTCCCGGGGTATTTTTAGGCCATACCGGCAACATAAAGGGCATTTTAGTAATTTTGTATTTTGAGGAATTAATAATGACGAAAATTAGGAGTCTTAATCTGATGTGGATTTAACCCACTAAACCCACTAACCAACCCATATTAACCCATTAAGCTACGAATGTTATCATTTAGGTTTCCAACTTTCCCAAAGAAAACCCTAGCCACCATAGCCACCTTTGGAGAAGAAGCTTGGAGAAAGAGAGAGAGAGGGAATTCTGCAGAAATCTTCACCAAACCAACACCAAAATCAGAAATCGAATCAAGGCAATTGATTTAAATTACATTCTTTATGCAGTGAATGCTTCTTCCATGTTAGAAATCTTGATAATCTATCTTAATTAAGAGTTAAAGGAAAACCCATGAAATTGGAAGTTATTAGCTTAATTTTGGGTATAGGTTTGCATGTAGAAACATTGCTTGAAGATTGAATTCAGAGATTTCATTTTTATGTAGTGTAAAAACGGATTAAATTCTGGGATTTGATGATGATAAAAATCTAGGGTTCATGTTCTTGAAAAATTGGGGAAAAGTATAGAATCTTGTGATTTAATGATGTTTAGGATGCATTAATGCCTTAAAAGATGTTAGTATATGACCTTAGCATGTTTTAGGATGATTAGAGAACTTAAAAACATTGTTGGAACGAACTTTGGAGAAGATTTGAGGACTAAGAATGGTGAAAAATGAAATTTAGAGAAATATGGGACGAAACTGGTAGGTCGTTAGAAGCCCCTGCCCAGGTCGTTCGATCGAACTCGTTCGAACGAGCTTCTAATGAATTGACCAGTCTCTTCTAACGAAAGGGAATTTCGTTCGATAATCTCATATCGTTAGAAGGTACAGTTCGTTCGAACGAACTGGATCTCGTTCAAACAGTCTCGTTCGAACGAGACTTCTAACGAGTTGACAGAGGAATCTCGTTCGAACAGTCTCGTTCGAACGAGACTTCTAACGAGTTGGCAGTCTGGGCCTTTTTGGACTGTTTTGATTTTTGGAGTCCCGTAAACTTGTTCGAGAATATAGATAACATTCCGATGATGATGTAATGATAGAATTGGGACTTTTGGGTATTTATGAGAAGGAAATTATATACGAGAGTTAAATTAAATGGACGATTTGGGTTGAGACGTGAGTGTCTACTATGACGAGAGAATAAATTTATGGCGCGTATGATGATAAACCGGAATAGTATAAATTGTGATAATTATAAGTTGGTACGAGAATGCGATATGTACTACGATTAAACTACGGGATTACTAAGATGTGTGTTTACTTAGTATTGGTATTTGAATTGTGTGTATGACATACCTACCATACTTGCTATCACGGGAGGTTTGCGTTCGCTTAGGGCCCTCTAATCCTTGTGTTGCCCGGATTTAGACTGGTTACCTTGATGAACATAGGTCATAGAAAGACTTATTGGGATATTAATAAGTCCGCTGATCGTGGGAGCGTAGGTATGTGCGTGACCCATGTGATGTGACTGTGTTCGCCTCCATTGTTTGTGATGTTGTTATCTGTGAACTATTCCTGAGAGATTCAGAATATGTAATCCTTATGTACGTGATCAACCGGGATGGATAGCAGAGTATGTGTGCACCGCAGCTTAGTTCTCGGGGTGCTTATATTGTATATTTATGATGTGAATAATATACACTTAATTAATGGGAACCTTCATGTTAATGTTGTGAATATAATTACGGTATTGTTTCGAGAAATATAACGAGTTAGCTGATAGTGAAAATATTGCATATTGAGCATCTGAGTTTACGTTAAACCCCTACTTAATTACGAGCGTGATAATGTTAATAGAACCGAGTAATATGGGTAGGACCTATGATAGTCTAGCTAGAGATGATGTCACTTAGCTAGTGGTTTGTGTCGTTGTAGATGGGTACTTACGTTAGGAGTGCACAGTTAGACGAGAGGTGAGAATATCATGTGAGTGCACGTCCTAACATGTACTTTGCATTTAATGTTTTAAATGTTTTTAAAGCACTTGCAGGTTTTTAAAATATAACTCCACATTCGGGCTCTGACCCGTTTGCTTTCAAATCTACTTTTCTTGTAAAACCATTTTAGGTGCCCAGCCACAAGGACACCATGCATAGGATACTCATTCAGGTGACGAGATGTAGCTGTTTGTGGAAGCTACATGGATTTTCTTGTAGACGCCTCTATCACTTGGACTCCAGATTCATTATCTATCAGTTGTAGGGCATGTTGCCCATTTCTATTAGAGTTACATTTCCATTACAGTTTTCAGACTTTGGCATGTACTGTTTTAGTTTTCGGTTTACTTATTTCAGTTGTGGGATTGTAGTGAGGAGTTTTTCCTCCAGACTTTATTTACGTTATGTGATGGTTATTCTATTTACTTCATTATGGTGAATGGTGTTACTATTCTTTATTACACTTGTTGCATGTTAATCAGACTTTAATTAAAATTTGGCACTTACTTTTTAAATACTAGGTGGTTAGTAATCATTAAAATGTTTTCGACAGTGATGCTATTAACTGGACCAACTTGGCATTTTGAATTAATTTAATAAAGGAGTAGCTGCCCGGTATTTAATTAGTCGGGGTGTCACAGGGTGTCAATATTATGTCTCCTTTATTGATGATTATATGCGTTACTATTGGTTTTTTCTCATGAAATGACGTTCGAATTTTTTTGATATTTATAATAAATTTCGTGCCTTTGTAAAAACTCAACATTCTACTATTATCAAATGTTTTAGATGCGATTTGGGTGGGGAATATACTTCTCAAAATTTTGGTATGTTGCTTGGTTTAGATGGAACTATTCACCAATCATCTTGTACTGACACTCCTAAGCAAAATGGTGTTGCTGAAAGAAAACATAGGCACATTATTGAAACTTCTCACTCTCTTTTATTATCCGCATTTGTCCTTAGTGAGTTTTGGGGAGAGGTTGTCCTTACTTCTATCAATCTGATTAATAAGATTTTGACCTCTCATTTCTCAGGTTTGTCACCTTTTGAAAAGTTGTATAGGTCTTCCCCGATTATTCTTCCTTAAAGGTGTTTGGTTGTACTTGTTTTGTTCTTCGACCTCATGTGGAACGTACCAAATTATCTTCAAAGTCAGCTATTTGTGTCTTTCTTGGTTATGGTGACGGTCAAAAGGGATATCGTTGTTATGATCCAGTTACTAAAAAATTATATGTCTCTTGCCATGTTGTGTTTCTTGAGCATATCTCTTTCTTTTCTATTCCCGATAGCCCTCATAAACTCAATAAATCTGATCTCTTCAATATTGATCCGTTCTCTGATAACGATGAGAGTGTTCCATCTTAGGCACCTTGCACCACTGACAGTGTGCCACCCCATGTTTCTCTTGCTCCTATTATTTCTATCGATACAGGTACTTTTCCATCTGAAGTTCCTGATGCTCCCCCTTTTCGTGCGGCCACCCAAGCACCTGCTAAAATGATGGAACCTCCTTCTCGCTATCCAAAATGTCCACGTAAGTCCACTCAGTCTCCAGATTTTAATTATTCTTGTTATTCAAATTCTTTTGCTTCATTTATATCCTCTGTTCACTGCCTCTATGAGCCTTTGTCTTATAGAGAGGCAGCTCTTGATCCTCTTTGGCAGCAGGCTATAGCTGAGGAACTCTCTGCTTTGCATCAGACAAATACTTGGAATTTGGTCCCCTTACCTGCTGGTAAGCGGGATATTGGATCTCGTTGGGTATATAAAATCAAAACCAGGTCAAATGGATCAGTTGAGCGGTACAAAGCAAGATTGGTTACTTAGGGTTTTTCTCAGTAATATGGTATGGATTATGACGAGACCTTTGCTCCTGTTGCCAAATTGACTACTATCCGAACTCTTATTGTTTTTACATCTGTCCGTTAGTGGCATATATCACAGATGGATGTTAAAAATGCATTCCTGAACGGTGATCTTCATGAGGAGGTTTATATGACTCCTCCTCTCGCTGTTCCTCATGGTCCTGATGAAGTTTGCAGGCTTAAAAAAACCTTATATGGTCTCAAACAGGCACCACGGGCTTGGTTTGAGAATTTTTCTACCGTGATTACCTCTCTTGGATTCCTTTCAAATGAGCATGATTCAGCTCTCTTTATCCGGTGCACCTTAGGTGGTCATATTCTGGTCTCTTTGTATATTGATGATATAATTATTACTGGGGATGGTGTTGGTGGAATTACAGAGTCGAAGTATGAATTATCTCGTTATTTTGAGATGAAGGATTTGTGTCCCTTACGTTAGTTTTTAGGTATTGAGGTAGCTCATTCTCCAAAGGGTTATCTTCTCTCACAGTCTAAGTACATCGGGGACATTCTTGAGAGTGCTCGCCTCACTGATACTAAAATTTTTGATACCCCTCTAGAGCTTAATGTTCATCTGTCCCCGTATGATGGTGTTCTCTTACCTGATCCTACCTTATATCGCACTATTATGGGCAACTTGGTTTATCTTACTATTACTCGTCCAGATATAGCTCACGCGATTCATGTTGTTAGTCAGTTTATTACTGCCCCTACTACGGTTCATTGGGAAGCTATTCATCGTATATTACGATACTTGAGAGGCACTCGCTTTCAGAGTCTTTTACTTCCTTCATCTTCTTCTTTGGAGCTGCGTGCATACTCTAATGCTGATTGGGCCGGTGATCCTACAGATCGCAAGTTAGTTACTAGATTTTGTGTATTTCTGGGCGATTCTCTTATTTCTTGGAAGAGAAAAAAGTAAGCTCTTCTTTATGTATCTTCCACAGAAGCCGAGTATTGTGCTATGGCTTCTACTACTCGTGAGGTTGTTTGGCTACATCAGTTACTTGTAGATATGGGTGTCTCTCTCTCTCTCTCAGCCCCCTCCCATGTACTGTTATAATAAGAGTGCTATTCAGATTGCTCACAATTCAATTTTTCTTGAGGGGACTAAGCACATTGATATTGATTGTCATATCACTCGTCATCATCTTACGCATGGTGTCATCAATTTTACTTTTTTTTTCTTCTTCCACACATATAGTTGATTTTTTTATGAAGTCTCATCCAGATCAACATTTTCGTTTTTTGGTTGGCAAACGCTCAATGCTTCTCACTGCAGCATCGTGAGTTTGAGGGGGGATATTAGAGTTATATATTACAGTGTTATTTAGCATTAAGCATATTTTAGTATTTTCTCTTTTATTGTTAGGTGATTGTAGTAGGTCATATATTATCTTTCCTTCTTCTTATTGTATTGTATTCTAGTTTATGTTAATATGATACCCTAGTCCCTCTTTTATCTTTTCCATTGATTGTAGATCTTTGATATGTTATCAAGAATTACTCTCCCACATATAAAATTAAACAAAAATCTACACACAAACCCCTAGAACAAAACAAAAAATCTTAAATGCAGAAACCCCATATATGTAATATAAAAGAACTGGGACTAGCCTAAAGAACCCGTAAAAGTAGTGAATCCTATGAAAAATACAAAAGAACTCACAAACTAACCTAGAGATCAATTAGTGACATGTGTTGGCCATATTGGAGAAAGTTGAGTTATTTATGTTTTATGTTGATAACAACCTAAAGCTTTTGCGTTAAGAAGTCCATCCAACCAGGACAAAAATAAAATCTCACACTAGACACGAGTGTGTTAACCCACTAATGTTCTACTTATATATTCCTTAAAATTGTGTTATTATGATATTTCTCATTTTCCATGGTAATATGCTCTTGTATATATTTTTAATTATTTTCTTTTTCTCATTAGCACAATGATTTAAGTTTGTTGCCAACCGTAGCTATCAAACTCGTTAGTTAGATCTCACTATTACTTTCTTATTTTTTTATCAATTATATATCACATGCAATGGTTATTAAAAGAAAACCCAAAAATGTAGAGAAGAAAACATGACCCGATTGAGTGAAAACTCATGGCATAAAAACTTATCGGATCTCGATCAATGAGACACCATATTATAGTTCATGGTATGGTAAAGACTGCGTCAGAATTATTATAGTTTGTCCTTAGGAGAACTCCCAAGATAATTATTAAGTAAATTTTAACCATAAAATTACACCATCATCTGAAATTCTAATAACGTATAAAAGGGAAGAAGGTCACACGATGTTGTTCCCCTATCCTCTATCATCGAGCGCACAATTAAGCACATAAATAAAAAATAAATTTTTTTTTTTTCCTCAAATTTTTTTTAAAAACAAAAATCTTTTGTATATTTGAAAGATATAAGCAAAAAATAAAAATAAAACCAAACTCTAGGATGCCTTACACATAATGAACGTGAATAAACGAATTCAAACCTAGAGATGTTGAGAGTGAGATGGACGAGCATCAATACTTTCATCGACCTTACTAACTACCTTCTTCTTCCTCCCATATCTTTTTTCTTCTTGACTTGAACACTATAAAGGAATGTTACAATCCTCTTAAATTCTCCTAAGAGAATTTGAGTACGGACCATGTACTCAACACATTCTTATAGCTCTTCTAAGTCTTTGTTCAGACATGAGGAACGTACACACTTTGCAAAAATCAGTGGTAATAGTATCCAAGGTGATCGTTCTTTTTTCAATGAGTGCAAAAGTACGATTGTGTAGTCTTTACATTCTTTAGCTTGGGAGAAATTTTAGAAGGGGGCAAGGAGATGTCCAAACTTTGACAAATGTGATCTCTTTATTTAGCTTATGTCCTTATATCATGACATAGAAAAGGCACATTTTATCCTTCTAGGATTGAAACGGTGCAAGGATCATATTCTTAAACCTCTCAAAACTCACTTCTATATTAACTTTAACCTTATTAGACTCTAATAAGTATTTCCTTTTCTTTTCATTTTATGCCTCTAACACTTAGGTGCACGCCATGACTCAAGGAAAGTCGTCTTAAATGCAACAACCTTTTCATACAAGATCTCAATCCCCCCTCCCCTTCTAACTTCTCAATGATAGCATCTTCCCGGGGCTTAAAATCTCCCATGAGTCCTTCAGGACACTTAGCTCACTTTCAAATTTCTTCAGCTTTTCAATTTGATGGTCATTCACCATCTCTATTTTTTGGGCAACTCATGAAATTGATTATACTTCTTTTGAAGTTATTCTCTTCTCTCATAAATAGACATCTTCCTCTCATTTTAAGTATCTATAAAAATTATAAATAATACCATTTTTCTCATCCTTATATTTAACACGAGAGATAGGATTACTAGACGTATCCTTAATATAGTTAAACATAGTGAAATTGCATTAATAGGAGAGCTATTGCCTACGTTAGAGTCATTATCGTTAAGGGTTGCATTCATAAGACACTTCTCATTAACTTTCCTCTTTAGCCTATGTAATACCCAATATTTTTAGTTAATTATTTAATTATAAAAATTAATTATGCATGATGTTTGTGATATCTGGTGTCACTATTTATAATTTATTGTGTTGTGTAATTCTAGTTTGAAATCGAAATTAATATAAGGTAACGCACTAATTAAATATTTGGAAGTGACTTGATATTATGAGCAACTATGGAGTAGTCAAGGGCTAGGTGTCAAGGATTTTCTTGTTCAAATTGTCCCCTCAGTATCGAGTCCCACCGATTGTGAAGTAGTTTACTATAATGCCCAGGTTCATGTAATTAAATTCTAAATAATCGGACTCTTATCGTCTTATCACTTAATTTAATAAGTAATTTATTTGTTAGAATTTGTCATATTTCATGCTGGCAGTTGAGACACAGAAAATGTCCATTTCTAACTTAAAATAGTTGATTTTAAGTCTATTGGGTTTGTATATGGCCTGGGTAGAGTTTTGGTCCATTTGGAGTGCTATTTGAACTCATTGGGTCGAGGTTTACGTTGGGACCAAGGCTAATTTCGTGGAAAGCTTGTTTATTAGGTTATTATACTAACCTAAAACTCATTTGAGGCTTGATAGAAAACCTAGAAGGCTAAAGAGAGAGTAGGCACTCAAAGGTCAAAAGGAATTGAGGATTTGGGGGCTTTGATTGTTCAATCAGCCCAAGGCAAGTTTATATCGATTATGAATTTATTTTGGATTATATTATGGTAGCGTAAGTCATTGGAATATAGCTTAAATTGTGCACAATCTATTTTTAATCACTCAAACTTAATTATTAAAATTGAATTAATGGCTAAGTTAAGTTTAAGACCCATATTCATAATGCTTTGATGTTAAATCTCATGATTCTGAAATTTTAATCCGATTTTAACTTTTAAAAACTAATTCATATTAATGAATCAAGTAAAAACCATTGTTTTAATTCGAAAAGTGATCAAAATTTGAGTTATTTTTATTAGAATATGAACCTAGGGTTTTAAGTTACGTAAATAACAAATTTTATCCTTAGTTGTTGTTTGATTCACCTAGAGTTGTTTGATTCAATTTATACTTGAAGAAGGGTGTGATTTAGGATAGTTAGAGGCTTTAAAACTAGGTTTTCTGTTGTTAATGTCCGTTTTTGACACCCGAGTAGATGAACTATGCATCAAATTCGTTAGAACAAGAGTAGGATTTTGTTTGAACGTGATTGGATATATCGTTTGAATGACTTTTAATTTGGTTAAAACAAGATTGGGATCTTGTTTTAATGACTTGGAGTATCGTTTGAAATGGGTGATCTCATTAGAATGAGAATGAAGTTCGTTGAAATAACTTTTGTTTAAAGGCATTCACACGTCTGTAAAATGGCCACATGGCCAAGACCAAGACTGGATGTATTTTAGCTTCTGCTAAATGGGGTTTGGCTGAATGTTATGGACGATCTTTGGAGTAATTTCTTACCTAATGGGTTACATTTGAGTTAGAACTTGAGTGACTTTAGGAATTCGTGAGTAATTAGTATTGGTATTTAATTGAGGACCTTAGGTATATGTACGAGTGTTAGAGTATATCATGAGTGTGTTGATGCTTAGTGGTTGTGGGGATCAACTGTTCATATAGAATGCTTTATTGATCATTGAGTAAGGTAGTTATTATTTTAAGATACTCTTGCAGAAGTTAGGTGTGAGACCATACTTGGTTTTGTAAAGGCTTGGGAGTCCGAGTTAGGGTTAGAAATAACTAATCATAGTTAACGTGCATATTAGTCAATAATATTATGAGACTTTATGTGTAACTTAGTTGAGTGGGGTTTATTACTTGTTTCTTTCTCCCTGTTACGGAGGTTCGTAGTTATTTACTTGCTTTATGTGTAAAAGCATACCACAGTGTGTGAGTACTTGTAGGTGATGTACTATTATTATTATAATTATAATTGTAGGTTCGTAATAATAATAATAATAATTATTATTATTATTATTGTTATTATTATTATTGTTATTATTATTATTATTATTATTATTATTATTATTATTATTATTATTATTATTGTGTCCCAACTTCAGTTAAATTCTCATTCTTTATAAACTTATTGTTTACATTGTAGTTGAACTGATTTTTATAGGTTCTAAGCTATTGTGCTACCGTAGACTTAGGTTGATTCGTTGGAGATGTATTTGTAACAACATTTTATTCATCATTCTTAGGATGTAGAATTTGAGTCGTGTAGCTTAGTTTCTTCGTTGTATTCTTTTACAATTCAGTACTAGTAGTTGTATCTTTTGGTTTATCACGAGTCGGAGATTTTACACATGGTAGTTGTAATCAGAGATGATTATTATATTTTGAAATATATTTTATATCCTAAAGTTACTTTTATTTTGTATTGTTAGTTAGATTGTATCAAATATAGTTTTTATTTATTCAATATTTTATTGCCTCACATTATATCTACTTGTTTAATGCTATTTATTTCGTCATGCTGATAATGTTACCAAATGTTTTTTATTCCCATGAGTTTTTCATGAGAAATGAGAAATATTTATATTTATTTTATAGGGTGTCATAGCCTAGTGGGACATTCACATGATAAATGCCCAAAATATTTGCATTAAAAGCATTTCCTAAATACTTCTCTTAATTTATCTTCACCTCAATACTCCCGGTCATGTCTCCTAAAAGGGTTATCTACCCTATTGTCTTTAGTGTTATCTCATCCCTTATTATTGGATCTAAACATCTTAAGATTGGATTTGATAAATTTTTTGAACTATTTTGTTAATGGTAAAACTCATCCTAATTCTAATCAAAATCATCGTCCGAGATGGAGGGAGCATTCTTCTATGCGTTCAAGGTAATGCCCTTATCTTTCTTAAGCAGTGAATAATTTCCAAACTTGAAAGTTTTAATGGACCCTATAATCTCGTATACTTTTTCTATCTATACCCCTATAGCGTTTTGGTCCGTGACATGGGGGAAGGAATCTAGATGGTTGAGAGCTAACAACCTTATAGTCCGGGATCTTCTCATCCAGATTAAAGTACGAGTTTAGGATATCAGATATTTTAGCATAAAATTTATCGAATGTATTACAGTTAAGCATCATTAACAATTCGAATCGGGTGGTGAGAATATTGATGTTCATGACCCGAATGGTATTGGTACCTCGTGGGTGACTTGTGGAATGTCCCACCCTGCCTTGGATGTAGTACACATAGAGATCCATTAATACTCTTCTTCGGTGACTCCATATAAAATGACATTTAACCCCAAGAGTTATAGTTGGATAACCAATTCTTAGATAAGGTTTAGGAACATGAGCCTATCTAATAATGGTCATTGGGAGTTTTAACCCCTAACTACGATTAACCACACCATTTGATCTTGGTATTCATAAAATAATTATATGCACTTTCCAATATGCGTAGTTGGTACCATAAAATATAGGTGGATGCGTGATCGGCTGAACCTTAATAGATATACCACTGGGATTCATAGTAATGAATCGCTCTGATATCGATTTAAAAATTTATGGTTCTAAAGATCTTGTAAAATTAATTAATTGTCACCTCTAGTAAAAAACAAATCCTATTTTAATTGAACCATATTTAGTTTTTATCGAATGCAATTTATTAAGCCAATTTACATGCGGTTGATCAAGAGATAAATGCGAAAGTGGTAAAAATAGTCACACACAATGCACAAGGATTTTAGAGTGGGAATGACTTGTGGTGCTGAACATCGATTGCTCTTCCTTCCCACTCTGTAAAGTTGTTTCTTACTTTTTTTGTCATAGTTTTAGCATGAGAATCCTTGTTCCATATTCCTACATGGTAATGGTATCCCTCCTGCTCATGTGCTTCTTTTGTTATAATGACTGAAATGCACAAAAACGTTTCCCTGACCCTCTTCAAGATTTCTTCTTTTGTGACTTTCCTTCTTTTTTCTTTTTCTGCTCTCGTTAAAGTGATTAATAACCATCTGCGAATGTGTTTATTCAGGATGTCATCATTTAATCTTTCCATTTTCCCCCGATTTCCTTATTTGATTCCCCTCCTATAGTTTGCCCTTTTCACTCATGTATGTTTCCTTAGATCTCTTGTTGTTTACATTCTTCTGGTTAATTTACTGAAATTGGATTTCCTTGACCTTCTTTCTCTGTCTTTCTCAAGATGAATCATAGCTAGCCCTCATAATTTCCAGAGTTTTTTTGTTTCTTTCTTCTGGCTTCGCTGTGATTTGTTAAGTTCAGGGGCATTATCTGATCTAAACCTTTTAATAACCATGCCAAATTGTGTAACAAATAGTTTAAAAAACCTAGGAACAATAATAGAAACTTCAGACTTAAAGTTTCATCAAATATAACAATGTAAATCTAGTGCAATCATCAACTAAGGTTAAAAAACATCGATGACCTGAGTAAGTAGGGATATGATATGGTCCCCAAACATCACAATGAATCAAATCAAAAGGGGAAATAACTAGATGATTATGAGACACAAAAGATAATTGTCTATGTTTAGCTAGAGGACTAATAGTACAAGGAAATTCTTTATTATATGTGA
Source organism: Sambucus nigra (assembly GCA_949130495.1). Classification (NCBI taxonomy): domain Eukaryota; kingdom Viridiplantae; phylum Streptophyta; class Magnoliopsida; order Dipsacales; family Adoxaceae; genus Sambucus; species Sambucus nigra. Next base: position 38,722,345 of record OX422214.1, on the reverse strand, counting down.
ATCCAAATGTAATTGATCCCCGAGTGTATCAAGTTTCTTGGAAGAAAAAATTCCTAATCTTTCATGCCAAACATGAGAATAAAAAATGTTTGCAACTGAAGAAATTGGATTATTATAAAAGTTATTCTAAGGAAGTACAATTAGGGGCTTTGCAAGAGGAAGATTATCATCAAGTACATATATGTCTCCAAGCTTGTTACCTTTGCCAATCATCCTCATGCTGTTGAGATCCTAGATTACACAAGAATCAGTCAGAAAACTGATAGAGAGCTTATGAGTGGATGTAAGAGCACTCACAAAGAGAAGATTGAACTTAAATTTTGGAACATATAAAACATCTGTGAGAAGAAAAGAGTGACAGACTTGAGCATATGCAGTGTAAAAAATAGGTACTTATTTATGTTTTGGTTACATTACAAAATAAATTGTAATGGGCTACAGATTAGAAAACATAGGGAATGTGGAATAAATATCTAGTTGCTATAGAATAAACAATCCAATATCTAGGAGGATCTAGAATAGGATTAACTGACACACACACATATATATATATATATATATATATATACCTATGGTATAAGAAGAAGAGGTCACATCAAGAGCCATGTGTAACTTAGAAGAAGTAGTCATTTGCTGAGACAAAATAGTCAGAAGATGCTGATATTGAGAGGGATTTAACATCTGAACAAAATTTCCAAAATTGCCTTATTATGAATTATGATCTACTTCAGAAGAAGATGAAACCTGATTGATAGAATTGTGTAAAAATAAGAAGCCATTAATTGAGAATTAGAGGATGGATTCTTCTGTTTGGGCTTGTATCTAGTGGGATAGCCATGCAACTTGTGCACTTCTCAATCGTATGACCAGTGTATCCACAATGAGTACAAAAACTGGTCGTTCTTTCTTTTGAGAATTGTTAGCGAATCTAGAATTGAAACTCAAAGCTTCATTTCGAACAACAAAATCCATGGAATTGTCAGAAGATGAATTTACGTGATTAACACCAATCACACATTATTTTTCTTCTTGAGAAAACAAAGTAAAAACCTTGTTATTTGGAGGAATTTGATTCATAACAAGTAACTGACCTCTGACTTGAGTGAGTGTATCATGTAATCCCATAAGAAACGACATTACATATTCCACTTGATAATGATCTGCCAAAGCCTTGGTTCAAGCATAAATGCACTTTCCACAAGAAGAATTAAGTCTATAATTGGTCGATTCTTCCCAAATTCCCTTCAATTTTGTAAAGTAGGTAGTATCAGAACTCTGAACTCAAACAAGTCTCATCAAATCTTTATGGAGTTGAAAAATATGAGGTTCGTTTTGTTATTGAAAGCGATCCTTGAGATCAAGCCAAATCTCATAAGCAGAATCAGAATAGAGAACACTAGTAGAAATTTCCTTCGAAACTGAATTTAAAATCTAAGAAATAACGATGTCATTATTTCTTATCCATGAATTCAGTTCAACAACATCAGTATTAGCATGTTTAGTAATAGATCCATTAATAATTCTTAACTCGATCTTCACTAACAAAGCTATCAGCATAGTTATTCTCCAAGAGGCATAATTCCCTTATGTCAACAACTGTGAAATGAGAACCATACCTAGATTATCAGAATGATGAAGAAAGAAATGACTCAAAACATCATCAATTGCGTACCTTCTCATTGATTAATTGGTTCCAGCCATGTACGCTAGGAAGAATAAAAAATGTAGAGGAATAAGGAAGAGAGAATAACAAGCATTTCAATGTTCTGATACCATATAAAGCTAAAACCAAAAATGAGAGAAATTGAAAATCTTATTGAATAATCAATAGTTACAAGAACTTCTTATATACAAGGCAATATTAAGAAGTTATAACAATAACTAACTGACTTGACTAATATAACAGCCTAACTGCTCTAAGATATCTCTAATAGTAACTATCCGACTGCTCTAACAAATCTCAAACACCTAAATATTTACATTTAATACACACATTCATGGGTTAAAGTCCTTTCAATATGGATGTACCCATGGAGATACATTTGGAATATAAAGGCCCCCCCAAACATGTTGAACATTATTTGGAGATATGGAAATGAGAGTTTGGCTATTAATTAGTCCATGTGGAAAAGAAAGGTCAGAGATGATCCAATGTGCAACATTTGTCGTAAGGAAGTGGAGTCCATTGAACACCTATTCATTAGATGTGTCTAGGATAGACTTTTGTGGGAAAGATCCCCACTCCCAAAATCTCTCACACTCTTCCCCAGTAACAGAATTAAAAATTAGAGACATGATAATCTTGTTAACCTTCCTACTCTCTCATCCATGTTGATAGACCAGAAGATCCTATTTTCATGCAAAATTTAGGATTGACTCCTCTAGGCACGTGAGCACACCCACGTGTATTACTACAAATATGGAAAAGATACCGAAGGTAAGGTGTAGATATGACACTTCAATGAGGCATGATTGGTAGTTTGTTGTATCTCACCTCGAGTCGTCTTGACATTGCCTTTAGTGTTAGAGTTCATGTGAAGTTTTTGGTATGTCCCAAAGAGTCCCACTTATTGGTAGTAAATCGCATTATCAAGTATATGAGTGTGATCCTTGAGCATGGGATTTGGTACTATTTTGATACCAACACCTCTTTATATGCACCCCGATGTTGTATCTATCGGAGATTTTGATGGTTGTAAGAGAAACTCAAGTGAATGTTTTAATTTGGGGAGTGCGCTTGTTTCTTGGAATAACTAGAAATAAAATTTCATGCCTTTGTTTACCATTAAGGCCGAGTACATAGCGACCAATAGTTGTTGTACTCAATGACTTCGGATAAAGTAAATGTTTCAGGATTACAAGATAAATCAAAATACTATGACTCTCTATAGTGATAACACTAGTGAAATTACTACATCCCATAACTTCATTCAACACTCTATGAAGAATCACATAGACATATGCCATAATTTTGTTCATGATATTGTTTAGAAGAATGTTGTGTTCTTAAGATACATCCCCACCGGTGCTTAATTTGCTAAAATCCTTATCATAAATCTAAAAAAATTCTAGTTATGAGAACCTTAGGAAATCCATAAGTGGTTCACCATTTACCAAGTTCATATCATTTTTTCGGGTTAGAACTTTTTGTTGAATTTTGGTTGCATTCTACTTAGATATCTAATATATGTAGTATATATATTTAGTTTTGTGATTTCACCTTTTTTATGGTTTCATGTAAATATTCAAAAAGATTTTTTAATTCTTTGTTATTGTTATGGATAACTAGAGTCAAGACGATTGAAATTTTGTGGATCACATCTTGCCATTTATTTTTTTATTCTTGTAAAACATTAGGAAGGTAGTTCAAACCTACGTATGTTTTGATTATTCATTCCTTTTGACTTCTCTTAACAAGCTCATATTAACTATGTAGCTCCCTTTACCGTATTGCACACATATACATGAAATGAACTTGTGTATAACTTCAATTTAGATTTAAAAAAATATATTGTACATGTTTTCACTCAATCAGGTCATATTTTCTTCACTAAATTAATAAGGTGTGTAGGTAAGAACCATTGCTTGGGAGGATAATTTAAAAAGTGACGAGGGAAGTAATGTTAAGATCTACCCAATATGAGGTGTTGGCTACCCTTGAAAAGAAACTATTGATATATGTGTTATTGAGAGAAAAATATTACATATATCTTATGCAAATTGCATACTCTCATGTTCAAATTTTATTATCAATTAAAATCACATTATGAGGGAGTTAAAGTTTTAATACCAATGGGGTTCCACAATTTCTTCTAGTGTGTTACATTGTTTTGGACTTATTGAAATGTTAGCGTAAGCATGTGAGCTTTAGGCATTTATCATTGTAAACCTATGCAATCTCAATTATTGAACAATACGGTTGACATTATAACATTTTCCACTATGGGTTGAGTTTCAGGGTTCACGAAAAACATTAATGGGTCTTATCTAATTTTTTTGGGTCTTGAGTCCCTTTCTCTTTAAATAAATTGTGCGAGAATTCTGAATTTGATGTTATGTCACAATAAATTTTATTTATCTTTTTTCTTTGTTGATTTTATTTTGAGATACGAATTATTTTTTAGCATAGGGTATATATATTTGATTGAGTCGTATCTCTTGTTCAGTGTGATTACTTATTTACTATTCTAGCATGTGTGTTGATATCTCACTACTTTTTAATATATGGTATTTCATGATGTCAAGTTCTTCTACTTGCCCATTTAGGGAAAAAGGGGAGAAGTTTCTGGATTGAGGGGGAGTATTTGAGTGTGTGAGAGATTGCATTAAATTATTATATTCATGTTATTTTACTATTATCTTATATAGTTTATATGTCATGATTGTGATTTAGTGTGTACGAGACGTGGTCCATGTGAGTACCGATAAAGATCTTTATAGCTATCGAGTCTCGCAAGGCTTGGGACTAAGTAGAATTTAATGAATATGCATATTTTGATCCATCAACTTTTTAATTAGTTTTGCTTTGGTTTTGTCTCAGAATAGCCAAAGGGGAACATTTGTGTGTACACTTTTCCATTGGCTTTATTCTAGGTTGATAAAATGTAGGTTTAGGTTTATATCTATATCTTGGATATTTGTGCTATGCATACCTATATCATCTTACCAAAATGCACGATTTCATGTATTTAAACATCTCATGCAAAGGAAAGTTTTGTAAATTGAGGTTTTATTTTATGTTGTGTATTCACTAGATTTGGTTTGGCATACGTAGTTTAAAAAGAGGAAACATATTTTTTTAGTTATTATGGTTCTGTTTTAAGTCGAAAATAAATATTTTAAAACCGTGAGTGTAATTTTTACAAATAAAATGTTGGTATTTGAGACTTCTTAAAATGTAAAAATTGCAGAGTTAAGAGTAAGCTATACGAATAAAAAAATTATCATTTTGCATCTTAGTAAAAAATTATTTTAAAAATAATGAACCACATACGAAGATGGTGTAAAGTGATCTCATTCTTTTGAGAGGCCGGCTTATTTTACAATCGCTTATTATGAGATTTTCAAAATTAGGCAAATGTTATTGTATGAAAGTCATTGGAATCTCATTAGAAGTTATCATTTGTATGAGAGACCATCTCATTCTCATGAGGGATCAATTTAAAAAAACATATTATTCCCTATTTTAGCCTATAAACTATCAATATCACTCTAATTTAGATTTATTACAACATCTGATATTGTTGCAGTTTTTTAAACCCTAGAAAGAGTATTCTTTGAGTGTTATTGAGAAATATTAATTGTTCTTGTCAAACCAATGAACTTATGAACACACGACATCAAATCACAACCATAAACATCAGATTTGGCGAAAGTTTTATTCAACCTTGTTGAGGCTTGCTTGAGATTTAATTGGTGCATTGAGGATCATACCCGTGGTTCAAATTCATAACAAATCCTAACACTGAGATCAGTGGATAGTGAGGCCTATGGGTCGTACATATAACTTCAAAGCTATGGTAGGAAAGAAGGATCTATTCCTAGAGAGGTTGAAGGTCACAACATTAAATATACGAGTTGAGAATCGTATAAGTAGTGTAACTTATATATATCTATCTTTTTTACAAATCCTCTAAAATATTATTTACACTAGTGGATTTTGATTGAGTCTATGGCATCCATCGTTTTCCAGCATGTGTTTCCACTTAAAAATTGATGTTTATGTCTGTGTTTCTTTTTAATATTTCTGCCATTGTTTATGTGGCCATCCTGAGTCCTCATTAGTGGCGCACGCCTCCATGACAACACTCCCTCGCATGCCAGTATGGGAAAAAGGATATAATTAACCTTTGTCGACGATGTGATGTGTGTGAATGTGTAGATTTCGGAGTTACAGGCTTATTTTACTCAAATTAGGTAAAACATTGAGCCACCTTAAAAGATATAGCTAAAATACAATGAGTGAATGCGAAGCTAAGTGAGATATGGGATCAGAAGCTATGTTACAGAGTGAGAAGGTGTTAGGCACCCACTCTGCCCTTTTGTTCACTCACGTAAAATGGTCTCTTTCTTCTAAGTAAATGAATATGTGTATATGTGAAAAATGAACAAAGTGAGTATATACATAGAAGTGCAACTGTGTGGGTTTGTATGTGAGGAATGGGGTCATCATATCCATATCATGGGAATGATACGAATGAATTCCCCTATGTAGATAAAATATGAGTGAAATTTTGAAAACATAACCTCACTATAAAAAAATTAGTACGCATGAACGGTACCACTAGAAAAAGAATAAACTAACTAAACATGAATAATATACTGAAAGAAATGTACAAATTAATATGAATGTGAACAACTCCCCAATATTGTAATCTCACTATAAAAAAATATGAGTGCATGTATATGGTACTAATAAATGTGATAGAACTAACTATATGAGTAGAGAATATTTAATATATGAATAAGATGTTAATGTATGAACATAAACTAAATAAGATAGGTAAGGAAGGACTTGAATACCAAAATGGCTTCAGGATGCCCATTTAGCCAAAAATGACATCAACGTCCATGTAGTTCACAAGATGAACAAGGTTGGGGTCCAACCCATACTCTGGATCTAGGATGTCTTTTTTGATTTATGAAAAGGAGGAGAAATGTGGTGAACGTGTAAAAAATGTGAAACAGTTTAAATTGAGAATTATGGTAAAAACCCCAATTCTTTTTATTTTTTTATTTCTAAAAATGGATGTGAATGTATATATGATGATAGAAATCATTGGAATAGTTATATAAAGTAAAATAAACAAGGTACAAATGGAATAATAACACTAAAATATGCATAATAGCAAACATAACGGGTTTTGGACCTTCAAACACTTTGGAATTATGTTTTAAACTCTTTATCACCTGACCTTTGCTATATGGATGATGGTGTTTGATTGGTGGGTAAAGGTGGTGGAAAGTGATGTAAGGTAACGCGTGAGAGAATGTTGTAAAAATGATGTGTGCTAAATTTGGAATAACTTCCACACTGAAATCGAGATCCTATGCAAATGGGGTGATGGCTTCCCTATATTGGAAAACCTTGAAAGAAAAGAGAAATTTTTAGCTCCAGAGACATATCGGCCGATAGGGGCCCAGTCCTGCCTGTCGGAAGGTGGGACGATTTGTTGATGATGTACGCCCAGTCTACCAGTAGGGAAAATAATTTGTAGCCATAACTTGTGAATCGTAAGTCCAATTCACACATGGATGAGACCATTAAAAAAGGATTTAAAACTATATGATTTTATGATGGAGGACTCCAAAGTTAAAGAATTGACCAAAGTCAAATGTTCTCGAGAAGAGCATCATTATTCTTTGACTAGGGTTTAAATAGGATCTGATGTTCGAGATTGAAGGGATATTATTTGGACCCAATAGTAGAGTGTAGGGGTGCTAGAATATAGTGTGTACAGAACCCCTCGAGGGGTGACCTTAGGATAAATTAAAGCCCATCAAAAGATATACATTCGATAGAGGTTGAAAATGTTGAGTTCTTTGTAATACCCCGTACTTTTATGGATATTTATTTATGGGATTAATTAAATTAAATGTGAATTAATTGAGAATTAATCCGGATAAAATACTAACGAGCTGTGAGTCGGCATTTGATTATAATGAGTATATATGGCAGTATATGAATATTGAAAATATTAAAATTATCGCGAGACTGAAATAAAATATTAAAATTGTCGCGAGACTGAAATACGGCAATTTGGGAAATTTTGTTGGGACGCGCGTGACAGTCGCGTCAGGAAGGTAACTATTTAAATTAAAAAGTGAATTTTATTTTTATCAACCGTATGGTCATTTTGAGTGCGCCAACGAGTCCGGAAGGGTCGAAATAGTCAGAAAACACTAGTCGGGGGTTTAGTTTGGGTCCCGGGCCATTTTTGGGCCACACCGGCAACTTAAAAGGGTATTTTGGTAATTTTGGAATTTGGGGAATTTTGACCAACGAATTTTGGGAATTAAAAATAGGGTATTTGGGAACCCACTAACCCATTACCAGCACTTAACTAATTAGAGGGCTACGGGAGTTATAGGAGAAGTTAGGAGAGGTTCCCAAAAGAGAAAAACCATAACCATCATCTTCAACCTTCAACCTTGGGAGAAATTGTAGAGGAAAAGAGAGCAACATCCAACATCGAACATCAAATTCAGAGAACAATCCAAGGCAAGTGGTTTAATTACGTTAATTTCAAGCGAATGTTTCTTCCATGCTTAGAAATCTACATAATTGCATTGTATTGGGAGATTTATAAAAACCCATGAAATTGGAGTTGTAAATTCAGGTTGTGATATAGGGATTGCATGTAGAATTGTTATTGGGTGATTATACTAATAGAAATACGACTTTGATGATACAAAAACGGATTTATTAAGGGAAATTGATGACTTTAAATTTCTAGGGTTCTTGATGATATTTTGATCTAAATAAGGCCTTTGGGTGATGACTAATTAGTTTTAGAACGTTAACAATGTTGTAGGATGATTATTTGATGATATTATAACGTTAGAATGAAGTTTCATGCATTGTAATGGATTTTTTGGACAATTTGAGGACTGCAAAATGAAGCAGTCCGTAACTTATCTGGTGCAATCGATCGATCGACATTCATCAGTCGATCGATCGACCACCATCGATCGATCGATGTTCAAGGTCGATCGATCGACCTTCCCAGAATGAGAAATATTTTCCCTAGTTAAATTTTAATGATGTTAACCCTTAGAAATTATTAATGGAGATTTTATGAATATCCTTAGACTTAAGGAAGACCAGTAGGTATGGTTATAAAATTTGTACCTGCGTTAGAATTCAATTTGAGGAATTATTATGAAATCTAATAAAAAAATTCGATGAGTGAGATAATATTAGGGTTAAAGGAGTAAATTTGAATAATTTGATGAAATGAGGTTTGGGGCAGAAGTAAGGATCTTAAGAATAATGATGTTATATGTGGGAATAATAGGAGACTTAGTAACCCCTTTGAGATAGGTTTTAAGTACAAGAAACTATGATGTGAGATGTGTCGACAGTCTACATTATATATTATCGGAAGATTTAAAAATGTATAAAATTGGAATAATGGTATAAGGATGTAGAATATACCTTTATTAATAATGAGATATCTAAGATGTGTGAATGCTTAGTATATGACTTATGTGTATGACATACCTACCATACTTGCTATCACGGGAGGTTTGCGTTCATTTAGGACCATCTAATCTTTGTGTGCCTACGGGGGGATATACATTGGTACCTCGAGAACATAGGTCAGATAAGGACTTATTGGGAAGTTAATAAGTCTGCTGATCATGGGAGCGTAGGTATATGCGTGACCCATGTGATGTGACTGTGTTCGCCTCCATTGTTTGTGATTGTTGTTATCTGAGAACGATTCCTGAGAGATTCGGAATGCGTGATCCTTATGTACGTGATGTACCGGGATGGATAGCAGAGTATGTGTGCACCGCAGCTTAGCCTCGGGGTGCTCGTATTGTATATTTATGATGTGAATGATATACGGTTAAATGAACAGACTTGTCATGTTTAATTATAAGAATAATTTATAGTAACTCCTTGAGAAGATAAATAAGGGGATAACCTCCAGTGAATGGTAATGCTAATAATTGAGAATTCGAGTTTGAGTAATGCTATCTATTCAAGTGATAACATTGGGAAATTATATTGTGAATCGAGTAGATGGGTTAGATCTTATGTCGGTTTATCTAGATATGAATACCACTTAGATGGGTACTGTACGTTAGGAGTGCACAATTAGTCGAGAGGTGAGTATTTCATGTGAGAGCACGTCCTAACATGTATTTTGCATTCATTGTTTTAATGTTATTAAAGCACTTGCTGTTTTTAAAATACTCTCCACTTTCGGGCTCTGACCCGTTTGCTTTCAAATCTATTTTTGTAAAAACCTTTTAGGTGCCCAGCCACAAGGACACCATGCATAGGATTTCCATTCAGGTGACGAGCTGTAGCTGTTTGTGGAAGTTACAGGGCCTTGCTAGTAGACGCTTCTTTGGTCTTGACTCTATTGAGTTTCATCATTTGTAGGGCATGTCGTCCATTTCTATTAGAGACATTTCATATTTCAGTTATTCAGATTGTTGTCATGTAATTAATTCAGGATATACTGTTTTATTTATTTCAGTGGTGGGATTGTTGTGAGGAGTTTTCCTCCGAACTTATTATTATTTGTTGGTTACTTTATTGAGACTTTATGGTGTATGGTTATGATATTCTTTCATAATTCTTTTATCGCATGTTAATCAGATTTAATTTAAAATTTGACAACTTACTTTTTAAATACTAGGTGGTTAGTAATCATTAAATGTTTTCGATAGTGATGCTATTAACTGAACCAACTTGGCATTTTGAATTAATTTAATAAAGGAGTAGCTACCCGGTATTTAATTAGTCGGGGTGTCACATTCTTATGTGTCAGAACTCTAGTGGGGTCGATAATTGCAAAGAGAATTAGGGTTTTGCTAAGAGCCCAAGGTGGGATGTGATAATACTAAGGGTCGGGGCCTAATTCTGAGGATCAAGGTTTGATTTTTAAGAATGGGGTAGTGTACATGGGGGTAGTGGCCTGATTCTAAGGGAGTAGAGAATGTGTGGGGAGGATTGTGTCACATTCTGAGGGCTTAGAGAGCATATGATAGGGATCGTGGCCTGATTCTTAGGGTCTAAGGAACATGTTATGAGGATTGTGTTGTGATTATGCGGACTTACAGAAATGTGTTGATGGTGAATATTTCCTGATTTTGAGGTCCAAGGAATATTCTTAGGACCTAAAGAATGCATGCGACCAATATGGGGATCATAGTCTAATTCTGAGGAGCAAGGTCTATTGTAAGGACCTAAAGAATGCTTGCAATAAATAAGGAGATTGCGACCTAATATTGAGGACTAATGTCTATTTTTGTACCTAAAGAGTGAATGCGACCAATATGGGAATCACAGCCTAATTCTGAGGGCCCCGGTCTAATGTAAGGACCTAAATAATGAATGCAACTAATATGGGGATATCAACCCAATTTTAGGGGCTAAGGTGTATTATGAGTACCTAAACAGTGCATGTGACCAATACGGGGATCATGGCCTAATTTTGAGGGCCAATGTCTATTTTATGTACCTAAGGAGTGCATGCGACCAATACGAGGATCACATCTTAATTCTGAGGGTTAACGTCTATTCCAAGGACCAAAAGAGTGAATGTGACCAATAGGGGGATCATGACCTAATTATAAGGGTCATGGTATATTCTAAGGATTTAAGAGTTTATATGACCAATAGGAGGATTGTGGCATAATTCTAAGGGTCGAGGTCTATATTGAGTACCTAAGGAGCTTTGCGAAGGGTGCGTGATGATATGATAATTTTTTGACAGGTTTTGTGTTTTTCCAATAGGTTTGGACATTTTGTATGGTTTCTTCAATGCTTGTGTAGTCTTAAATTCTTATGATACGTGTGCATTTTTTTGTGGATTTTGAGATTTTAAGACTTTTGAGATTTATTGTGATTTTTTTGGGAATTATTGATATTTGTTTGGAGATTGTTTTAGAAATTTTAAGGATTTTTGTAATGAAATTTAAGAGTGTATGCTTTTCGTCAAAGATGGCATTGAATAACGATTCCAGATTAGTGGATCCTCCTTCTATCCGCGAGTATGGATTGCTTTCCCAGTATATACAGGTGTATGAGTGAGAGAGAGAGAGAGAGAGAGAGAGAGAGAGAGAGAGAGAAGATTCCTTATTTCCCCCATCTTGAGTTGGAGGTGTTTCCCCATTTGTCGATGGAGGACGGTTGTATAGAGGTAATTCCACTTACTCTATTCTCTTTGTTTATGCATTATGGGATCTTCTCTATACTTGTTGATTTTTATATCTCTTATTAATTTTCTTTTTAGGTTGTATCAATGTGGACTTACTAGCTACCATACGTTCATGATTGGATGGCTTCGGTGGCCAAACATATCTGGGCATTGACTCGTGCTTGCAATACCCTTGTAGTCTATGAAGATTACATCCATTCCTCTTCTTTCTCCAGGGATTAAGGATCCTCCTCTCGCTGTCATGAGAAGCTTATTGTTTAAGGGCAGTGATGAATTGTTTGTAGGATTAGTAGGAAAATTAGTGTCTAAATAATTTTTCTTTCTTTTTTTCGTTATTCTTATTTTCTTCCAGTAATTGTGCTTGAAGCTCAATGTAATACCCCAAACTTTTATGGATAATTAAATTGGATGAGTAGGTGTATTTTAATAATTTGATAATTTAAAGTATATAAGGTGGACTAATTATATTTCATGTCGCAGGTGAATAACAGCGACAGGTGATATTATTTTATATAGAAAACATGTGTGGAGATGTGTGGGGTTAAGACGTGAATTTTTGACAACTGACTCGGATGGAGATTTCGAGTTGCAGGATTGGTCTTTGAAGGGTCGAGATAGTCAAAATAGAGTACCCGAATGTAGTGTTTACGTTAAGTGGACTTTTTGGATCAGTAGGACTCGCAATTGTGTATACGAGTCAATTTTGGGTTTAATAAGGGATAAACCCTCATTTATCTGATTTAAGTCGTGAGAAAGAGAGAAAGAAGGAAAGAAAATAAGGAAGAAGAGAAAAGAAAAAGGAAAGGGTAGTAAAGAGGAGCTCGGGCCAACTCCGACGAATTCCCAACACGAGATCGTTGGATTTATCTAACCAGGCAAGTGTTTAACTTGCTTTAACTATTAAGTGTGTTTATTTTTTATATCATAATTGGTGAGAAAATTATGAATTTTGTGTTGGTATTCTTTAATCAAAAATGGGTTTTGGGGAGATGATTTCATATGATTTTGATGTAATAATAATCCTATATGCAATCTAAGTGAAAACCCATGTAAATGGAGTAATTTTTAGGGAGAAGATAAAAGGGTGTCATAACTAAGAATTAGGGTTTAAATTCTTAGAAATGGATGAATCCCATGAAATTAAAGGGTTGTATTGATGGTAGATAAATGTGTTGATGTTTATATTAGTGGTTTGGGAGATTAGGAACTATGAGTTTTAGGTTGGATAAGATTTTTGGTAAATTTCATTAAAAGCAGAGAAATCCGACGTGACAACACGCTCACCAAAATAAGGGGTGGCCAACCCAATACTCCAATATAACGGAATCATAGATGGAATCATTCTCAGCATCACCATAAAAATATAGAGTATCCAGGATAACCACCCAATATTTCAGAAAATGGGTTGCCAAAAATTTTGAATTTAAAGTAAATAAAGTTAAACAAACAACCCATTTCCTGAAAAGATAGGGGAAACCACTAGGAGGTATATATATACTATAACAACAGGTAACAAATAAGAGGACCAAATATGTTATCGGTCCGCTGATTCATACAACATTATTAAACAATTTCAATAAATTTATATATTATATTACATTAATCAATTACAAAATCTTGGGCCTCGCCCGAGTGAAAGAGACCCGATCTTAACTAGAATATAAAAATGAAAACGTTTATACCAATTGTATCCCGTAATACCCTCAATGCATCACGGCTCGCCGAAGACATCGGAATAGGAATTCAAGTCAGGCATCCTTACGACGGAGTACCTGAGCGGAGACAAGATGCATATGCAACAAGAAATGTAAACGGGTCAGGGCCCGGTTCTATATGATTACCAGATGAATAAAGAGTATGACAGTTATGAATAAAATCATGCTAGAAAGAATTAAATCTATCTACACAGTTCTAAAACATAACTAAGACAGAAAATAAAAGCATGGGTAACATAAATCTAAAAACTTCCATTTCATTATTATGTTCCTTATCAAGAACTCATAATTACAACATTTATGCTCTTTACTAGCATGTCATTCCTTATCAGGAAAATATAATTATAATTTTAAGATCTTTATGGCTTTTATTTCAAATACATGCCCATCCTGGCATAACCATTCCTTAGCAGGAATATAATCAACATTAAATGCTCTTTGTGGCATTGTACTGTGCTCTTTGTGGCACTTCTTCATGCTCTTTATGGCATATAATCCATCAAGTCCCACTTGATGATGAATAGTTATATTTATATACATATAACAATTCTAAGACCTCCCCTCTGAGTTTCCCCACTGGGCACGCCCCTAAATGACCATCATCTTCCAGGGCCTATCTATACAAGACAACCTGGGCACCTACAACGAAATACGTCGGGAAGCGGCCATATGCCTGCGGGAGAGTCAAGACCACACCCGTAATCTCCTCACCAGCGCAAAAAATATAACATAATCGCTCATATGGCCTATGGACTATATCCACCCTACATTCACTAGCCAGGGGGCATCACCTAGCGCACGAACTTCCCTTATGATGTCATCTAGAGAGGTGTGTTCAACCAATTCATTATTTATCATATTAATGATTAAGTAAATTATCATTTACCATCATTATATCCATTTCCATGTATATGTTTCATTTTATCCTAAACCATTCCTATTTACTTCTCGTAAATAATATAACTTATTATCCGGAGCCATACGATCAATTATATCGTTGCTACAACCTCAAAGGAGTAATTGAAACTCTTAATATTCTCCAAACATTTTAGGGTGTTATTTTCAAACCCCAATACTATCATACCTCAAAGGAATGAATGAACTTTCAATTTATACTCCCAACTTACTTTTATGGTGTTATTATGAACCATCAAGATTAATGTAGCTCCATTGAGCTCCAAAATCTCCCAAACATAACTCTAGGAATCCAAGTTTCATAATAATTAACTAGAAAAAGAATGCCCTAACATCAATTGGCATATCCCCGGAAAAGTCCCCACATACCCCATTCCTAGTGTAGGGAAAGTACTAACTCAATTTCAACTCTAGGACACCTAGTTTACTTCATTAAAGAAGTTTCCTCGGCCCTAGAATTAAAGAAAATGAATTTGGGACAAAACTAAGAAAATCCCTAAAAATACAGGGCTTCCGAATCGATTTGGGTTCAAGAAAGCGAATCGATTCGGACCATCCGAATCGATTCGGTCAAGAAAACCTGCCTTCTGCATAAATGCCGAATCGATTCGGACCATCCGAATCGGTTCGGTCAACCCAGACCTGAAAACTGTCTCAAGGCGAATCGATTCGGCCAGGCCGAATCGATTCGGTTCTGCAGAATTTCCTAGTTTTGTTCTAAGTGTTTTGAGCCCTAATTTTCCAAACCTCAAATCTCTTCCATTTTTACACACAACCAACAATATTTATCTACTCAAAATCATCCCAACATGATTACTAACTACTAAAATCCACAATTCCATTATCAAAACTAAGATTTAAGTTTAATTCCCACAATTTCCTCATTTAAACCATAAATATACATACACAACTAATCATACAAGTTATACATCTTAAATCACATATTAGCAAGTAGAAAACTTGCCTTAGGGTTGCAAATTCAGATTTCTTGGTGGTAGAAGCAATCTCCCATCTTCAATCTTCATATTCTCTCTTCTTTCTCCACTTTTCTCTTCTTCTTTCTTTCTCTCCTTTTTCTCTCTATGTTTAAGACATAATTTAGGGAGTTAGGGGATTTAGAAGACTAAATCGTGGCTTAAGTTAAAATTCCCAACTTAAATGGTTAACACCATATTAAAATGACTCCCAAAATACGCATATAAGCTAAAACCAGGTAAAAGTGCCCAAAATACCAAAATACAATATGGCACTTATTTTGACTGCCTCGAACATTCCGGGACTAACTACACCCTCTAAACTGGCATCCAGCAATTTATAAAATATTTCGAGTTCCAATTTCATTTAAATCAAAATGTCATTTTAAATACATGACACTATAAACATGCAACCTGATGATATTTACTTTCACATACAGTAAATATGCATCAGTCTAGTAAATATTAACTTTCAATTCATTCAATTAATATTTACTCCAGTCCCCACATTTTATATAATTACCTTATGCAGTAAAATTAATATAAAATGAGCCTCCCAGATTCGAGGGTTGTTACATACTCCCCCCCTTATGAGGGAATTTTGCCCCCAAAATTTGGGAGTACCCAATTCTCACAAAGGGTATACTACTCTAAACTAGGATTCAACCATCCTAAACAAACCCCTCGTTATCAGAACGTCCCAAAACGACTTGGACTAAGGCCGATTCTATCGATCTCAGTCTACCTCCTTTGTGCTCTAGCATAGCACAAAGCGTTCCTCACTAACTATCGATTCTAGCTTCCTACGGTGGAAGATGATGCGCACATGACTCGGCACAATTTGCCTAATCTCCAACGCTACTCAAATTTCCCTCGCATTGACGTATCTCATCAAGGCGTAGGGCTCAAAAGCCAAATCTTTAAAGAAATGTCCCGAGACCACTCCATGTCTAAGGAACATATTACCCGTTGGTTCCATCCAACCAGTATGCGAATGCTAGGCCATGCTAGACCACTCACGATGCCAATGCCTTAGGAAATGATCCATAAGGCCATTCAAAAGCCTAATGGTTGTACGAAAATCTCTCTCCATACGATTTCTGCCCCCATCTACTATGTATTCTAAGGCGCAAGCATCGAGATATGACTATCGGCCCTAAGTCAATTTCCTTCCATACATCCATCCACTTTAGAGCAGTAGGATATACGCCATTTTCATACGGTTCCCATTTCTTCATGGAAACTTTTACCAAACCTCCGACATGTATATCTAGTCTCGGTCCACCCTATTTTAATAGGTACCTCCCACAGTTCTACCATTCCTCCATCAATAATGAGGCGTACTCTTCTACATGTAGTTCATCCATAATGGCCGAATTTGCACCAGTCTGGTCGAACGATCAATAATTTTCTCAATTAGGATCCTGACCATAACGATCTCGGCACTTCAATGCAAGCGTCTATGAATATACCCCTCTTCATTCCACCGATACTCTTCTTCGCACGAGTAGGTGCAATGGTCAATCACAGACCGGAATGCTCTTGCTACAGAGTCTTCCGAGTCCTGCTCGTTTCATTTGGCTATCCATGCCAACACAAGTATCTACGACGGGTTTCTTACTCGACACCTCTACTACCCCAATCGCATTTCCTTAGCGAAGGATAATATCCAATCACTAGTTCTTTTGAACTCCGTGAACCAAATCGATTCCTCCCACAACGTATTGCAATAACTTGTTGCTTTTGAGAAGGACCAAATTTCCTGCCCAGGAAGTAGTGTAGTGCCTTATCTATTTAAGGTGATCACTACCACAATGAATTTTAATTCAAGAATGGGATAATACTTTCCACAAGTTTAAGCTTGTGAGACGCATAAACAATGGGTCTATGCTCTAATATTATTACTCCCCAATCCTGGCAGAAAATTACTCATTAAATTCACTCTCTAGATCACTATCATGAGCTCAGGAGTGAAGGTCAACCCATCCCTTAACTCTCCGTAAGTGAAGTCGCCACGTAGCACCATATCTAAGAAAGGCCTTATCTTCTTCAGCCTAAACCACCCAAACCTCTCGAGACCCCATAAATCTCGTTCCTAGGGATCTAATCCCACATAGAGTTAACCCACAACTTATTCTATGTGTGATATGATTATGAATATATGATATGATTATAGAGGAAGTATGTGTGATATGATTATGATTATGATTATTCTATGTGTGATATGATTATGAGTTAACCCACAACGTTTATACCAATTGTATTCGTATGATTCCCAAGTCATAACGTTTATACCATTCTTTATCTTAACTCTCCGTATGTGTGATATGATTATGAATATACTTCCTCTATACGAGTATAGAGGAATTATATATATACGAGTATAGAGGAAGTATATATATGATATGATTATGAATATATCTATGTGTGAATGATATATTTACGTGAAGCATACCTCCCCCTAGTGCTATCATGGGAAGTTGCACGATGTGGGTGAATCATTTGGCTTGAGGAGCAGGTGAGTATAATTCCCAGGTCATAACATCTATTTATTTGGATGATTTACTAGGGGTGAGACGTGGTGGGTATGTTTCGTTCTCATTCCTATTGAGGAACTATGACCGCTTCCTGTACGTTTGATAGTTGGGTTTTTACTAGGTCGGAGTGAGAGATTCCGACTGTTGGCTCCAGGATTTGGTAATGTGAGTAATGCCCCAAAAGATGATAGCACTGTCATAATTGTATCATTGAGTTTTGACTATGAGGGATGGATTTATACTTATATAGCGTGTGATATATAAGTATTGATATATACTTGATGTGTAAAGTATATTATATATATGAGATGTGAAAATATATATATACATGGACAAAGATAAAGAATGTAGTTTATATACAATAGAGGTGTATAGTATACTATATATATATATATATATATATATATATATATATATATATATATATATATATATATATATATATATATATATATATATATAGGAGATGGGGTGTTTGAATAGTAATAGGATCCAACGATTATGATTTGTTCTACTGAAGAGATATAATGGTCTTAGAATATGCCATGTCATTATGACATGGAAACATTGAAAATACCCCCTAAAACACCCGAAGACATCTCGTCTCCTCACTCTCTCTTCATTTCAACACAAACCCTCCCCCAAAAAACCCTAGTCGCTCACTAATCTGCTACCTCCTACTCTCCGTCGTCACCCCTACCACCGCCCCCTATTCCTTTGCGTCGTATTCCTAGAGGTAATCTCCTTCTCTTACACACACACACACACTGAGAATCGTACCTGATTTGTTTCAGATCTGATGCGATTTTGGTGATATTCTTTTCAATGTGGCTTTGAAATCACTATTGATATTTTTTTCCTTTTCAAAATAGGGGTTTTATTTTTCATGTACAAAAGTTGATATTCTGAGATCAGAGTTGGTTAAAGTTTTGTGTGTTCAAAACAGGTAAGATCCGAAATGGATTTTCTTTTGTCATCTTCATCGGTTTCTGTCCTATTTTTTCCATAGATCTTAACTTTCGTTTGCTAATTTGTCAACAAATGTTAATTTGGGGTTTAAATTATTAGTTTCATATTTGGTGTTAATCTGCCTTAATAGTACTAATAATATTGTGTTTCTTTTTTGCAGTTGTAATATTTTTTTTTATCTCACCATTGAAAAGGTACTCTCTCTCCTACGGATTAATCCTTTTTTTGTTTTTTGATTTGGTTTGTAAGGGTTTTGTATCAAAATTTCAGATTTCGTATGAAGGGTTTATGGTATTATATTTGTTGTAAATTTGATTACCTAACGTTGGAACACCTTTCACCTCAATGGATATGTAACATTGAACTAATTTCTAATATTTATTTGGTATTGTCATATGTGTTTCACAATCTATTTATATTTCATTTGTTAAAGTATGTTCGAAAACAAAATTGGTATGATTGCTAATAATTTGTGACAAGATATGATTTTTTTAGAGACGCAACAATATTTGTAGTGTTAGCTTCTTCTTTTCACACCTAAAACACTCGGAACAACAAATCAAGCGAGCCATTCTCCCGTTCAACGTTTATCTTTGCCACTCTTGGACATTTCCTTTTAGATGGAGGGTAAGTAACTTCCTGATATATTTGTGGACAATAATTAGATTACTAGTGCTCCTGTTCCTTTATGAACCTAAATTAAGGGCTTGTAAAGTAATTACCATGATTTTTTACCATTAGGTGCATTTAATGACGTGGAAAGAATATCCATCTAAAATGCATTACATCTAACAGTAAAACATATGGCCTTTACTAATTACGCTTTACGGTGCATCTATTATCAATTCAATAATCTGAATTTGTAAAAGATACATGGATTAATGGATCATTTTGAAGAACGAGGGAGAATGTTCTTATAGGGAGAATTTACTCAGGCATCTCTGTAAGTATGTACATGTTATTATTCCTAAAAATTATGATACTGCATGCGGATACTTTCTTTTGCAGTGTTTGCATTACAAACAAGGCACTGCAATTAGACCAAACACTGTATTTCAATGAAATGATGAATAGTTATATAGTATTTGTCTTTGTATCTAATTAGTCCCGAAGTGATTGCATATTTTTATTTTACTATAATCATTTCTCAGTTCATATACAGAGAGTTATCTTTATATTTCAACATTAATGTATTTATTTTATTAAATTATTGTACTTAATGTACATTAATTTTCTTGAAAATACTAATAACAATCACAAAGAAATGTCACTGTTAGTTTTCAGCTTCACATTTCCTATTTTCCTCTTCAGCTTTCACATTTCCGCTTTTACCATATGCTCCATTTGCGTGTTTGTCTTGTTAAAATTCATGTTTGGCTCTATTACCATATGTTCAGTTTAACGAGTTCAATTTGTGTGTTTGCAGTTCCCTAGTTCCACGAGTTCAATTTCTTTGTTTTTCTTCATGCCTAATTTGAAATATTTAAATATCATCAGCTCCTTTTTCCTCTAACTTTTGTGTAGTGTGTAAACTCCCTTTATGTGTTCAAACCTGTAGATTCTATCATTGTGGTGTGGCATTATTGATATAACTAGTGTTTTTACAGGGTTAGTTGCATTAGATATTTCGTGAGGCTAATTTTGACTATAAGCTAATTTTGATTAAATTTTATATTGGGTACATGTATGTAAATCTTATATGAATATAAATGCATTCTTTAATTTGGTGCATTATATTATGATATGTAAGAATGCCATGAATTCTATGCCAGAATGATTTTATGATTTGGTTTGTGTGTGATTTGGGTTTGTTGATTTGGTTATGGATGTGAGGGAATGAGTTTCATGATGCATATGAGTTAGGATAAACACCTTGCCACTTGAAAAGTGTACAAAACACTATAATAGTCCATTCTTTAATTTACTCCATCTTTCTTTTCAATTACAGTTTATATGTAAGTGAATACTAATATTTAATTATAAAATCTTCTTTTTTTCTTTGCACTTTAATATGGCTTTGTATGGCATCAGTTTAACCTATATTTTTATATGAGGTTTATTTGAGTTTGATTACACTGTGTTAGTTTTTGTATTGCAGTTAATGAATGAGGTGCCTATATTGATGGTAGATGGAGAACATATGGTCCACTCATCATATATCATTAATAAATTGTTCCAAAGGTTCCATCCTGAATTATCTGTGGACTCTGTCCCTGATGGCGATGAAGATAAGAAGTGGCATAGGTGGGTCGACAATCATTTGGTGCATGTCTTATCACCCAACGTATATCGAACTACCACCTAGGCACTTGAATCATTCGATTACATCAGAAAAGATATATACTTCAGCTTCACTAAAAGTATTATAGCCAAGTATGCTGGAGATGCATCTATATATTTTGTTTCCATGAAATTGAAGAAGAAACACAATATCACCGATGAGCATGAAGCTTTGTATGAAGCTGCAAAAGCATGGGTGGATGCTCTAAAGGGTCGTCAGTCAAAGCTTAATTTAGATGATCTTGTTGTCTTTGGAGTTTTGAGACCTATTTGTTACCTCAAGTTCGGTAAAAATATAGTGAAGTATACGTGCATTGTTGAATGGTACACTCAAGTGGAGAGCACAGTGGGAGTGTCTTCTAGGATCAAGGCATAAAGTAGAAGGTTATTTTCACTCAGAAGGTGATCATTAACTTTTTATAGATGTGATTGACATTTTGATAAGTTTCTTATGAAGAGAAAATAAGTTAAAAGAATTTTAAAGATGAGAGGTAAAATAATATCTACTATAGACATATAAGGGCATCTTTATATGCTTATATGTGACGTTTCTATCTATGTCCAAAAAAAAAACTGCTGCTGAGACAACTGTTTGGGTGATATTTTGTTTGTATGAATTATATGGTAATTTGAGAAGTCAAGAGATCATGTATAGTATGTAACTTTTTATTGGTAAAATCTACTTAATTCTTGAACTTATTTTGCATTAGTCAGATTCAAAGGAGCTTCAAGATCATACCTAATATTGGTTGAAAAATCTCATGATGTGATCCATTTCTTTTATCTGAAGTTATTTAAAGTATTATTTATGTATAAATGGTAGCTTTTGTCAATGAGTTGGCACTAGAGCTAATGGTTAATGTCAATATTTTTATGTACCGTTGTTATCTATATATGGGTTATTTAGAGTGGGGATGGGTAGACTGCGTTACTGACTTACGATATTGAAGTTATTTTTTTTTCTTTTTATCTATGTGGAACAAAATGGAACCATTTTCTAATTAGTTCCAGTATCATCACTGTGTTTGATTACCATGTGAAAAAAAAGCATTTTCTTGGAAAAAATTGAACTCATATAATAAAACCATGAAGTGGTATAATAAAATAATTATTTTTATTTTCTTTCATTTAAAATTCTAATAATAACGGTTTTGAAATTTGTGGGCTTGCAGAATACAGACACCACTGTGGCAGTTATTGCTTTTACTTTTGTATTTCATAACTATGAAACCGAGCATTTATAAACAAGAACCTTATAATATCTGAGTCTAATCATATCATTTCATTTGGTCTTAATATTTCAGGTTATTTAATTTGGATGAAGATCACAAGATGAAGATTTTGAATTGAAATGGTGGGATTAGAACAATTAAAGACTAATTATGTCAATTGGTCAGTGTGGGATTTGCGAATTTGTCACGCTAAGGTATTGTGCAGTATTTTTCACTAAGACACTTCATTTGGTAATTTTTCTTCTTCATTCTAATTTGAACTTTTTTTTAAGTGTACCTTGAAATTTTCTATTTTAAGCTATCAAGTGCTTATATTGTGTCGCGTATTACGGGAAAAGATGAGCTACCTATAAAGAGAAAAAAGGTGACCAATTAAGAATGTTTGGATTGTTTGAGTATAGCATTATGTATCCAATATTGTTTATGGGTTTGTAATATGACTTTAGATCCGCGATTAATGTTATAGACTAAATAAGTGAAATCTATTCAGATACACAATTAATGTGATATGACTTTAGTTGTATGTATCCTCATATCTGTTTGTGTGTTAATTTTTGTGCAGTTGAAGTTTAGGGAGCCGACAACAAACGCTGAAGACACAATATCAAGAAGATCAAGAATCACCCAATTACAAGAAATGAGGGACGTGTTTTTTATAGGATGGCGTAAGTTTTGACAAACTTCTTTTTGAATGAGCAGGCACAGTAGATAAACTTTATCACACTTACTCCTTATTAGTATAACTTCCTTTTGGGGTATTTTTGTACTCAAGTTTTCGATAATAGTTTATTGTGTACTTATATTTGGAGTTTATATCCGACTATTTGTTAAATTGATGATGTGTTTATACGAGGTCCATAATGGACTATTAGTATTGTTAGTATTGTTGTTGTTTAAGTATTTTTATTTCTTAAACAAGGTGAATAATCCTATTAAAAAGGAAATTTTGTCCAATTTTTAAAAATTGTTTACACGTGTTCAAAAAAATTGTATGAATTAAATTTACATAATTCTATTCTTTGAAAATTTACACTTCTAATATATAAAATATTTATTATTTACATTATACATGACTTCATACTTTTCAAAATTATGAGCGTGCCTTAAGACAAAATGTGAATTCAGTTCATGAATATTCTATACGTCATGTTATATGTGAATTTGTTTGATGAATTTAGCAATTTTTTTTTTAAAATTACATTTTTTGTCGGGGAACGAAATTTTTGCCGTTTTGTAATGATGTACTTTGGAAATTTTTGTTGCTTTGCGATTACATACTTCGGAAAAGTTTTGCCATTTTACGATTACATATTTTGGAAAATTTTCGCTGTGCCTTCTGGCACGCGCATATATATATATATATATATATATATATATATATATATATGGACTAAAACAAGGAAAGAAATGTGAGTTCATTTCTGATATCCAGGAGTATAAAATTCGGAATATAAAATGTAAAATACATATATAAATGTAAGAATATTATATACGAAATAATAACCCTAAAATGAGTGTGGGGTAATAACTAGTGAAGGTTATTTAAAGTGAATAGTTATATATATGAAGCGAGAAATTATATGGTATAAGCTTGGGCGAACGCTTAGAATATTAAAAAATACGTGGGGTACTTGATAGTTTATAGACTTTGGAGTTTCGAGGTGCTAGTCAGGTTGGGTAAATAACTAAGGTGTTTTAAAATACATGCGTTAGGTGTGCAATGTTAGATGAGAAGTGAGGGATATCTCATGTGAGTGCGATACCAATTTAAATATGAAGAGTATCATATTTTACATATTAATGTAAATTAATCACTTACTAAAATATTTTTGAAACCTCGGGCTCTGATCCGTATCTATTTTCTTTTTCTTCTTCTTTGTATACTTTTTAGGTGCCCAGACACAAGGACGCCTGGATGATTATCCCTTTGAGTCAGACGTCGCTATCGCAACTATGGATGTTGGCAGGAAATTGAATAAACGTTTTTCTCCTTGTGATATAGATAGGAGGTACTGTAGTAATAATTGGGAAGGTTTCCCAACTGATGTCATTTATTTTATTTTACGGTAATTTAATTTTACGTGCATTTGATATGGTTGTATAATGTTTTACCGAGAGTTACTGATCATTTATTTATTCTTTCCAGTTGTTGATTTTATTTCTGCGTATATGGTTTTAATTGTACTGTTAGCTTAAAAAGATTAGAAAGTTTAAAAATTGACGCCAGGCCTAATAGGTTATTAGTAATTGATTTGATTTTTCGACAGTGATGCTGAGAATGAAACCACATGAGATTCCTATTTAATTTGATATAGGACTGATCACCCGATATTTTATTAGGCGGGGTGTTACACTCAAAGAAACATATATAATTAGTGCAATTTCATTTGATTATGTTGATTAACTGACTTACACTACATGCACTTTTAATTTTTCATTGAGGGCTTTATGGTACTTTTAAAATGTATGTGGAATTGTTTTTAAATTTTTTTAAATATATTTGAATAAGGACTAATAAAAATATATGTTGATGGGATATCGCTGCAATCCTAGTGCTACCATTTGGCGGAGACCCTAAACGGTATGGATAATTGGAAGGTAAACCCTTCCACCTTTTCGTGAGGATGTCCTATAATGTTGTATATATGGCGGGTAGAGATGTTATGTCCCCTTCTTCTCCATCATATAGTACTAATAACTTTTTCACTCGACTTTGCGTGGACTTTGACCCATATAGAGATGACTAGTCTAATTAGTTCATGGAAAATGGATCCAGTTTCTTATGTTGGTCTGTGCCATGGTGGGTTGAGTTGGGATCTGTATTGTAGTTGGATGACTATCTCTACATCCGTCTTGTGGGATTCCACCAAACTTCATTTTATCTCTCTTAGAGATTCTTACGTTAAGTGGACTGGGATAAAATCATATCTCCTTGCATGAGAAACTTTTTTCCCATAGAGGATCAGACTGAGTTGGTGAAAATTTCTTTGGAGATCGTGTGGAAATGCCACAGGACTACTCGACATCAACGTATTATTTAAAATGTATATTTATGGATCTAGTCATGAAGGTATGCACGAAGGAATCTGGTCAATGGTGGCTTATTGTGGATGAGTAAGTTAACGGGGGTGCAGTGATTCCCGTTAAGCTTTTTAGGTTGTACCGTTGCATCGAGCGTGTGCGAGTACAAACCCATAATGGATATTACCAGGTACCTTAAGAAGGTAATGATGACAATGATGATAATGATGCATCGGTTTCTTCTGGTATTTGATGGACGTTTGTTTGAAGCTTTGTGGGATATGGTTTAGTAAATTTGGTTGTTGGTTGAACTTTAGTACAGGCTTGGTGTGAGTTTGGTTTAGGTTTGGTGTATCTGTAACTTTTGGTTTAATTATTTATTTTATTTGGGGGGGGGGGTGATGATACACAAATATTGCATATTTCATCCTCCGAATAGACGCATTTTAGCTCCATCGGGTATCGTATTCCCTATATTTATGCTCGTTAACCAGACAACCTCGAATTTCTACGTTAACATGTTTTGCAGGGATTAATTAAGCTTTTATAGGTATTTGTATGCTAAATGTGAAGTTCGGACGCATTCCGCTTGATTTTCGTACGCGATCGCACGTTCAAGGGCATTTTAGTCTTTTCACAGCTTGGGCACCTAGCACAACATCTACACGGAAGTTGTAGCCCTACACGCAAGCTTTGCGTGGCCATGAACGGTGCACGATTCCGATTCATAACGAAGAAATTACAGCGATTTTAGCGGATGGGAAAAACAAACAACAAAAACAGCAATGCAGTGTGCTGATACCTGCTTGATCGATCAATCGACGATTTTGGTCGATCGATCGATCCATTGTTTCCAGGAGATATTTTTCCTTTTAATTTCTTTTCTCTTTTCATTTCTTTACTTATTCCAACTTACTATAAATACCAAATTTTGTTGTAATATCAGAGGTGAACGTTTTAGGTTATATTTTAGCTTAGGGTTTGGGGGATTTGAAAGAGTTCTTCTTTGATTCTTCTTGGTTTGACACCCAATTGGGTTGTAAGTTGCACTATTCATCTTCCTCTCCATTAATATAGTTGTTTTCCATTAATTCTTGCTTTGATAATTAGGTTTACATGCTTTGTTAATTAGTTTACATGGTTTGATTACTTTCTTTCTAGTGTAGATTTATCGCATTTATTTACTCGCTTTATTTACCGCATTTTTACGATGCTTTCTAACTAATTTAAATTAGGTTGTGTTTGAATTGAACTCACTGGAGTTGACGTGTTGCTTTGCTTTGGTGATGACGTTTACGAGTCTATTTCGGGTGGGTTGTCCTAGTTATTGCGCCTAGGAGATTTGACGGGGCATATCATGTATGCCCCGTGCTTACGACCTTTCGTGCGCAATTTCCAGGATATTTTTTACGCCAAAATCTTATTAGGCTTTTATGTGGATTTAGGGGCATGACAACCCTTGATTTAATTAACTGTCGAAATGAGACGCATTTGTAATAACTCGTCGACCCATGTAACCATTTCATACAAATTAACTCGGGTGAGGGATATTCAACGCAACCTATAGTTTTACCGCTTTGTTAGTCTAGTTTCAATACACTTGCCTAGATTAATAATTTCCCTTTCATGCATCTTTTCTTTTAGTTTGTAATCATCTTTTACACTTTTATTTTGCAATAGTAAATCAATTGAATTCTAGCAACTCGTCCCAGTGGATATTTTCGATACCCGACTTACCGCTAGACTTGCCCCGCAAGTGTAGTCGTAATTTAGGTTTTTTTATTGAGTTGGCGAAATGAAAACAACGATCAGCGTTTGACACGTGCTACTTTTCGCACTCAATCAAAATGGCATCGTTGCCGGGGATGAGTTTGTTTTAGAATTTATTTGATTTAGTATTTTATAGTATTTTCTTTCTATTTGTATTATTTGCCAATATTTTGCAGGACTTCCACATTTGAGCACTTAGAAATGCTCGAATTATTCCCGCGCGCACTTATTTTGTGGAATCCGCCACTTCGAGCCATTTTTGGGGTCAGCATGTCTTATTCCAATTCTTTCGGTAATCCTTGTTATAATTCTCAAAATTCCTGCAAGCCTGTGACTTTCGGTGAATACTTAGAATCCAATAGTATAACAAATTCAAATATGACTTTGGGCGAGTATAACGAAAGTCAAAACTTAGGTTATTGGAATTTTGATGATGATGACAACGATTTTGGGCCTTTACCTCCTTATAATAGGAATTTTGAAATGAATTGCAATAGTTTTCAAAATTCCTATCATAATGAGTTTTCATTTAAGTCCGATGGTAATTTTTACAGTTCCCATTTTCATGCATCCGCACCTCGACCCATGACATTCGGTGAGGGTTTGCGTATGTATGAAAATGAGAAACTTGAAAATCGTTATCGGGAAGAAAATCGTTTGTGGGAACATGACTTGGATTTACTTTCTGAGTTCGACGACGATTTTGCTTCCGATACTTTTGAGGTCGAGGAATGTTTTGTACCAAATGAGGTACTTGTGCCTACTTTGGAACAAACCATTCTAGACTTTGCCCGTTGCATAATAGATATTGAAAGTGAGGATGAAAATGACGTAATATCTATTTGCAATGAAATTATTTCTTCTTTGGCCCCCAAAGAAGAACATTTCATTAAAAATGATATTATTTCCTTCGAAACGCAATCTTCATGCGATGATGATTCATCTCATGAGTTTTAATTTCTTTCATCCCCATTTTCATCCTCTATTATCACACCGTCATAAGTACTCGATGATTCGATTTCAAACTTTATGTTTTAAACCTTTTCGCCGATGAGGAGTACTTGGTCGATTCGCCTTCCATGATTGCATCCGTGCCTTCGCGCGTTCTGCCTCCCATTTTAATTTCAAAATCATTGGGAGGATATTTGGTTTTTCTCGGTCCCCACATGTTTTTGTCACCCGTTCAATCCAAAACCCCCATCGTCCCTCCGAAAATTTTAATTGACGACAGTTCATTTTATTCCACCATACACATGCCTTCCGTTGTTCAAACGGAATTCATATTTTTTGGAGGGCATGCTTATATGTGAGGGTACACCGGTTATCCTCCAAAGTCAAATCGTTTTCACGGTGGACCCTCAGCTATTTAGACTTCTAGTGTATAGTTAGTGTGAGGCCTAA
This sequence comes from Sambucus nigra, assembly GCA_949130495.1. Taxonomy (NCBI): domain Eukaryota; kingdom Viridiplantae; phylum Streptophyta; class Magnoliopsida; order Dipsacales; family Adoxaceae; genus Sambucus; species Sambucus nigra. The sequence goes on along the minus strand of OX422214.1, from coordinate 38,693,631 downwards.
ATAGTAGGTTGTATATAGTTAGCTTTTTATTCTTTCTTTCTTTTTATTTTTAGTCTAGTGTAATTAGTTACCTTTTAGTTATTTGTTTTCTCTATGATCGGTACTAACTTCTTTTGTAGATTCTTTGGACTTGTTCTTATGGGAATCGCTCCACTTTTGGGTAATATTGATCTTTTCCTCTCTTTGACTTGGCTCTTAATTCATATTGAGGACAATGTCAAGTTTTAATTTAGGGGGTGTGGGATATTCTATCCATTCATTAGTAGTATCCATGTCATGTTTTTGCTCACATGTTAGTTACTTAGTATGCTTTTCTTAGATAAATTCAAAAATTTCAAAAAGATTTTCTTTCTTTTTTCTCCTTTTTTGGGCATTTTGCCTTTATTTTCGATGATAAATTTTAATAATTGCCTGATCCAATAGACAACCCAATGATGCATGTTCTTGATTTTAGAACTTATTATTCTTTAGTCTCCATCATTGGTATTGTGAATAACTTCATAAGTTAAACTTTAATCCCATGAGCACATGCACTTTTCTTGCTATATTGATTTGGTTTAAGATTTTTATAACTCTGTAATCTTTTGTTGCATTGTATATACTTACACCGAGTAAGCTTTGTACCATTCGTCATTCGTGAGTGTATACACTATTCTTTTCTCATTCAAAATGTTAAATTTGTTGGTAATCTCACTATTCTTTCATTTGATCGTTCATTAATTGAGTTCATACTTGAAATGTGTTACTTGATCATGATTTTAATATATTGTTTTGACTTGAGAATTGCGTAAACTTTTGGAAATGATCATAGACATTCTTTGTTATATCACCCATATTAGCCTTAACCTCACCCTTACATGTTTACCCTCGTTAACCCCTTTGAGCCTAAATATTAGCCTTCCATTTCATAACCCCATTCCCATAACCAACTCCAAATTGGAGTTATATACCATATATACACTTTCCACAGCTTTGTTTGGATTGATACTTGGGATTGAATGATGTTTGTTGTGATGTTGGTTGCAATTTAGGCATATGAGAGTGAGAAAAGTAAAGAAAAACAAAAGTAAAAAAGTGATGAAAAAGAGAAAGCAAAAAGCAAAAAAAAACATGAAAAAGAAGAAAAGAAAAATAAAGAGAAAGTTTTAAATGTTATATATAGTTTAATAAGCTTTGATTACTCTTCCCATTGTTATATCTAATGCCGTTTTGGAACTTGTTTTTCCAATTTTGATATTTCCCACATTTTCCCATTATCCCAAGTTTTCATCCCGGACACTTTGAATTCGTACATACATTCCTTCATTTTGTACCCTAGCATAACCTACATTATAACCCTATTAAAGTCCTATGTGATCTTAGGTTGATGTAATTTAAAAGTCATAATAGTTTTGATAATATGTGAAAATGCATTTCGCCTTTTTTAGTGAGCGGTATCCTTTCATTGAGATTACAGTTTTTCATTTTATATATAGCGTTCTTCACGTGTGACATGTGTGCGACCTAGTTTCCATTTACAATTACTCTTTATGCCCGCATGTTCCGTGTGTTACCTTCCTGTTTCGAGTGAATTCACTTGATGAGCATAATGCCTGTGAGGATTGAATGTATGCTTGCTTTAATGTTTATCCGGTTTATATAAGTTTTTGCCAAATCATACTTTGCATGTGCTCTCTCCCCTCCCACATTTTAAGGTTTCAATTTTATGAGGTGCATTCTATAATATTAATGATTTGGACTTTTGTTTAAATTCATTCACTTTTCTAATAATGCGTATGAAATATTTTTTGCTATTGTTGGGCTTGTCGCATGTTGGGTTGGGAATATTTTGAGGAAACCATGTTATGTTTGTGGGTACCATCCATGAAAACCCTCACGAGACGACACTCGTCCACTAGGGTGACCTAGGGGTTTAACGGCTTATTGCATACGCTAAATGCAATCGAATCGCCCGCGAAAGTGGCCTTATGTGTTTATAACATACTTTTGTACTATCTGCTGCTTTTGGTTTTCTTATAGTTCTTGTTGCATCCTATTTCATTGCTAGGGACTAGCAATGTGTAAGTTAGGGGGTGTAATGATATGCAAATATTGCGTCTTTCATCCTCCAAATAGATGAATTTTAGGCCCCTCGGGTATCTTATTCCCTATATTTATGCGCGTTAACCAGACAACCTCATATTTCTACGTTAACATGTTTTGCAGGGGTTAATTAAGCTTTTATAGGTATTTGGATGCTAAGTCTGAAGTTCGGATGCATTCTGCTCGATTTCTGAATGCGATCGCACGTTCAAGGGCATTTTAGTCTTTTTATAGCTTAGGAACCTGACCCAACATCTACATGTAAGTTGTATCCCTCCTCGCAAGCTTCGCGTGATCGTGAACGGTGCGCGATTTCGATTCATAACGAAGAAGTTACGGCAATTTTAGCGGACGGGAAAGGCAAACAACCAAAACAGCAATGCAGTGTGCTGATACCTGCTTAATCGATCGATCAGCGATTTTGGTAGATCGATCGATCCTTCTCTGCAGTGGACTTTTTTCTTCTTGATCGATCGATCGACAATTTTGGTCGATTGATCGATCCCCTATTTTCAGGAGATATTTTGCCTTTTAATTTCTTTTCTCTTTTCTTTTCTATACTTATTCCAACTGACTATAAATACAAAATTTTGTTGTAATATCAGAGGTGAACTTTTTAGGTTAGATTTTAGCTTAGGTTTTGGGGGATTTGAAGAGTTCTTATTTAATTCTTCTTGGTTTGACACCCAATTGGGTTGTAAGTTGCACTATTCATCTTCCTCTCCATTAATATAGTTGTTTTCCATTAATTCTTGCTTTGTTAATTAGGTTTACATGCTTTGTTAATTAGTTTGCATGCTTTGATTACTTTCTTTCTAGTGTAGATTTATCGCATTTATTTACTCGCTTTATTTACCGCATTTTTACGATGCTTTCTAGCTAATTAAAATTAGGTTGTGTTTGAATTGAACTCACTAAAGTTGACGCGTTTCTTTGCTTTGGTGATGACATTTATGGGTCTATTTCGGGTGCGTTGTCCTAGTTATTGCGCCTAGGAGATTTGACGGGGCATATCATGTATGTCCCGTGCTTACAATCTTTCGTGCGCAATTTTCGGGATATTTGTTGACGCCAAAATCTTATTAGGCTTTTATGCGGATTTAGGGGCGTGACAACCCTTGATTTAATTAACTATCGAAATGATACGCATTTGTAATAACTCGTCGACCCATATAACCATTTTATACAAATTAACTCGGGTGAGGGATATTCGACGCAACCTATAGTTTTACCGCTTTGTTAGTCTAGTTTCAATACACTTGCCTAGATTAATAATTTCCCTTTCATGCATCTTTTCTTTCAGTTTGTAATCATCTTTTACACTTTTATTTCGAAATAGTAAATCAATTGAATTCTAGCAACTCATCCTAGTGGATATTTTCGATACCCGACTTACCGCTAGACTTGCCCCACAAATTTAGTTGTGATTTAGGTTTTTGTATTGAGCTGGCGAAACGAAAACAACGATCAGCATTTGACACGCGCTACTTTTCGCACTCTATCAGGGGGGATGCCAATGTTTGTGAAATTCTGCTGTATTTTGAATAATTTTTTTTATAAGGCAAATGTTTATTTTGAGCGTATCTTTATTGTGCTTTTGTGAAAGAATAATTCATGTTTGAATTATATATACTAATATTTAAGGCATACATAATACTTTGTTTCAATTTAAATTGATGAGGGATATTTATATCTTTTTATGGGAAAAGAGAATAACATTTTGTGAATAAGAAAGGATTGCACCCAAAGTCACTTTAAATTTTGCTTACATACCTTTATGGGGACAAAAAAGGACTTCTAGTAGTGATAAGATATTTTGAGAGGATTAGGTCCTTCGTAGTTTTGATAGAGGGATAAAAAAGAGTTTATTTCAAATAATAGAAGAGGGGGTGAGAAATGAGTAGCCTGACGAGAGTCAGATCAACTATAGATCTTCTTGAAATGATCCAGGTTGATAGACATTACATCTCCTCTTCGTCGAGGTTAGTTATAGTAGCTTATTCACGTGATAAGATATTTTTTTAAGGTATAACCCTCTCCAATTGGGCTTGGATGTTCCTTAAGGGTTCCAGGATTTATCTGCGAGTGACGTCGCCTTCTTGCACACCTGATGATACGCAAATATTGCGTATTTCATCCTCCGAACGAAAGCATTTTAGCCCCCTCGGGTATCTTATTCCCTATATTTATGCTCGTTAACTAGACAACCTCGGATTTCTACGTTAACATGTTTTGCAAGGGTTAATTGAGCTTTTATAGGTAATTGGATGCAGAGTGTGAAGTTCGGACGTATTTCGCTCGATTTCCGTACACAGTCGCACGTTCAAGGGCAATTTAGTCAATTCACTTTTTGGTCACCTGGACCATCATCTTCACGGAAGTTGTATCCCTCCTCGTAAGCTTCGCGTGGTCGCGAACGGTGCGCGATTCCGATTCATAACGAAGAAGTTACAGCCATTTCAGCGGACGAGAAAAACTTGGAAACCAAAACAGCAATGCAGTCTGCCCTGCTTGATCGATCGATCGACCAAAAGGGTCGATCGATCGACCCTTCACAATTTTTCCACATTTCCTACTATCGATCGATCGACCAAAGGGGTCGATCGATCGATCCCCTGTTTTCTACATATATTTTGCATTTGTTTTCTTTCTTCTTTTCTTTTATTCCAACTTACTATATAAAGCCATTTTGTTGTAATAAGAACATATTCAGTAGAGATACACGATTTTAGGTTAGTTTAGCTTAGGGTTTTGGGGTTTTTGCTTGGTTCTTCTTCATTTCCCTTTGGTTTGACACCCCATTTGGATTGTAAGTTGACTATTCATTACCCTCTCCATTAATATAGTTGTTTTCCATTCTTTGTTGCTTTGTTAATTAGGTTTACATGCTTTCTTCCCTTGATTTCTAGTTTATATTTATCGCGTTTATTTATTGCGTTTATTTTATGCTTTCTAGGTAATTTAAATTAGGTTGTGTTTGAATGGAACTCACTCGGGTTAACGCGTTGCTTTCCTTGGTGATAGTGTTTACGGGTTTATTTCGGGTGCGTTGTCCTATTTATTGCGCCTAGGAGATTTGACGGGGCATATCATGTATGTCCCGTGCTTACGACCTTTCATGCGCAATTTTCGGGATATTGTTGATGCCAAAATCTTATTAGGCTTTTATGAGGATTTAGGGGCGTGACAACCCTTGATTTAATTAAATGTCGAAACGAGACACATGCTAAATAACTCGTCGACCCATGTAACCATTTTATACAAATTAACTCGGGTGAGGGATATTCGATGCAACCTATAGTTTTACGCATTTTCTTAATCTAGTTTCAATACCCTTGCCTGGAATACCATTTCCCTTTATGCATCTTTTTACTTTTAGTTTGTAATCATGTTTTACACTTTTATTTCGGAATATTAAATCACTTAAATTCTAGAAACTCGTCCATGTGGATTCTCGATACCCGACTTACCGATGTGCTTGCCCCGCAAGTGTAGTAGTAACTTAGGTTTGTTTGTATAGTCGCGGCGAGACGAAAATAACGACTGTGCACTTTACACGCGCACGCCTCTCGTGCGCTATCAAGATGGCGCTATTACCGGGGACTAGTTTGTTTTAGAATTTATTTGATTTAGTATTTCATAGTATTTTCTTTCTATTTGTATTATTTGCTAATATTTTGCAGGACTTCCACATTTGAGCACTTAGAAACGCTCGAAATTTTTTCGCGCGCACTTACTTTGAGGAATCCGCCACTACGAGCCATTTTTGGGGTAAGCATGTCTTATTCCAATTCTTTCGATAATTCTTGTCATAATTCTCAAAATTCTCGCAAACCTATAACTTTGGTGAATACTTAGAATCCTAAAGTATAACAAAATAGAATATGACTTTGGGCGAGTATAACGAAAGTCAATATCTAGGTTATTGGAATTTTGATGATGATGACAATGATTTTGGGCCTTTACCTCCTTATAATAGGAATTTTGAAACAAATTCGAATAGTTTTCAAAATTCCTATCATAATGAGTTTTCATTTAAGTCCGATGGCAACTTTCAAAGTTCCCATTTTCATGCATCCGCACCTTGACCCATGACATTCGGTGAGGGTTTGCGTATGTATGAGAATGAGAAACTTGAAAATCGTTATCGGGAAGAAAATCGTTCATGGGAACATGAGTTGGATTTATTATTTGAGTCCGATGACGATTTTACTTCCGAGACTTTCGAAGTCGAGGAATGTTTTGAACCAAATGAGGTACTTGTGCCTACTTTAGAACAAGCCATTCTAGACTTTGCCCATTGCGTAATAGATATTGAAAGCAAGGCTGATAATGACGTAATATCTATTTGCAATGAAATGATTTCTTCTTTGTCCCCCAAAGAAAAACATTTCATTGAAAATGATATTATTTCCTTCGAAACTCAAACTTCATGCGATGATGATTCATCTCATGAGTTTGAATTTCTTTCATCCCCATTTTCGTTCTCTATTATCCCACCGGAACAAGTACCCGATGATTCAGTTTCAAACTTTAATGTTTTAAACCCTATTGCCGATGAGGATTACTTGCTCAAGTCGCCCTCCAAAATCGAATCTTTGCCTTTGTGTGCTCCGCCTCCCATTCCAACTTCAAAATCTTTGGGAGGATATTCAGCTTTTCTCGGTCCCCACTTTTTTTTGTCACCCGTTCAATCCAAACCCCCCATCGTCCCTCCAAAACTTTTAATTGGCGATGGTTCATTTCTTTCGCCTTACACATGTCTTTCGTTGTTAAAACGGAATTCATATTTTTTGAAAGGCATGCTTGTATGTGAGGGTACACCGGTTATCCTCCAAAGTCAAATTTTTCTTATGGTGGACCCTCAGCTATTTAGAATTCTAGTGTATAGTTAGTGTGAAGCCTAAATAGTAGGTTGCATATAGTTAGCTTTTTATTTTTTCTTTCTTTATTTTTTCTTTCCTTTTTTATTTAGTTTAGTGTAATTAGTTATCTTTTTGTTATTTGTTTTTTCTATGCTCGGTACTAACTTGTTTTGTAGATTCTTTGGACTTGTTCTTATGGGGATCGCTCCAATTTTGGGTAATATCGCTCTTTTCCTCTCTTTGACTTGGTTCTTAATTAACATTGAGGACAATGTCAAGCTTTAAGTTAAGGGGTGTGGGATATTCTCTCCATTTTTATTTAGTCCATGTTTTTGCTCACATGTTAGTTACTTAGTATGCTTTTCTTAAAAAAATGAAAATTTCAAAAATATTTTCTTTCTTTTTTCTCCTTTTTGGGCATTTTTGCCTTTGTTTCCGATGATAAATTTCAATAATTGCCCGATCCAATAGACAACCCAATGATGCATGTTCTCGATTTTAGAAGTTATTAGACTTTAGTCCTCGATTATTGATATTATGAATAACTTCATGAATTAAACTTTAATCCCATGCGCACATGCACTTTTATGGTTATATTGATTTGGTTTAAGATTTTTATAACTCGGTAATCTTTTGTTGCATTCTATATACTTACACCGAGTAAGCTTTGTACCTTTCGTCGTTTGTGAGTGTATACACTATTCTTTTCTCATTTAAAACGTTGAATTCGTTGGTAATCTCTCTATTCTTTCATTTGACCGTTCATTAATTGAGTTCATACTTGAAATATGTTACTTGACCATGATTTTCATATATTGTTTTGATTTGAGAATTGCGTAAACTTTTCGAAATGATCATAGGCCCTATTTGTTATACCACCCATATTAGCCTTGACCTCACCCTTATATGTTTACCCTCATTAACCCTTTTGAGCCTAAATATAGCCTTTCGTTTCATAACCCCATTCCCATAACCAACTCTAAATTGGAGTTTTAGCCCATATATACACTTTCCACACCTTTGTTTGGAATGTCACTTGTGATTGAATGTTGTTGTTTTGATGTCAGTTGCAATTTAGGCATATGGGAGTTTGAAAAGAAAGAAAGTAGTGAAAAAAGTGATGAAAAAGAGAAATCAAAAAGCAAAAGAAAACAAAAGAAAACATGTGAAAAAGAAGAAAAGAAAAGAAAGATAAAGTTGTAAATGTTGTGTATATAGTTCAACAAGCTTTGATTACTCTCCCCGATGATATATCCAATACCGTTTTGGAACTTGTTTTCCAATTTTGATATTGCCCGCATTTTCCTATTATCCCGAGTTTTTATTCCGAACACTTTGAATCCGTACATACATTTCTTCATTGCATACCCTAGCCATACCTACATTGCAACCCTATTAAAGTCCTATGTGATCTTAGGTTGATGTAATTTAATAGTCATAATATTTTTGATAATCTGTGAAAATGCATTTTGCCTCTTTCAGTGTGCAGTATCCTTTCATTGAGATTACATTTTTCATTTTATATATAGCGTTCTTCTTTTGTGACATGTGTGCGTCCTAGTTTCCATTTACATTTACTCTTTAACCCGCATGTTCCGTGTGTCACCTCCCTGTTTCGAGTGAATTCACTTGATGAGCGTAATGCCCGTGAGGATTGAATGTATGCTTGCTTTAATGTTTATCCGGTTTATATAAGTTTTTCGCCAAATCACACTTTGCATGTGCTCACTCCCCTCCCACATTTTAAGGTTTCAATTCTATGAGGTGCATTCAATAATGTTAATGGTTTGGACTTTTTTTTGAATCCATTCAATGTGCTAATAATGTGTATGAAATCCTTTTCGCCATTGTTGGGTTTGTCGCACGTTGGGTTGGGCATATTTTGAGGAAACCATGTAATGTTTGTGGGTATCATCCCTGAAAACCCTCACAAGACGACACTCGTCCACTAGGGTGACCTAGGGGTTTAACAGCTTATTGCATATGCTAAATGCAATCGAATCGCCCGCGAAAGTGGCCTTTTGCTTTTATACCATACTTTTGTACTATCTCCTATTTTTGGTTTGCTTTTAGTTCTTGTTTCATCCTATTTCATTGCTAGGGACTAGCAATGTGTAAGTTAGGGGGTGTGATGATACGTAAGTATTGCATATTTCATCCTCCGAACGAAAGCATTTTAGCCCCCTCGGGTATCTTATTTTCGATATTTATGTTCGTTAACCAGACAACCTCGGATTTCTACATTAACATGTTTTGCAGGGGTTAATTGAGCTTTTATAGGTAATTGGATGCTAAGAGTGAAGTTCGAACGCATTCCGCTCGATTTTTGTACACAGTCGCATGTTCAAGGGCAATTTAGTTAATTCACTTTTTGGTCACCTGGCCCGTCATCTTCACGGAAGTTGTAGCCCTCCTCGTACGCGTCGCGTGGTCGTGAACGGTGCGCGATTTCGATTCATAAAGAAGAAGTTACAGCGATTTCAGCGAACGAGAAAAACTTGGAAACCAAAACAGCAATGCAGTCTGCCCTGCTTGATCGATCGATCGACCAAAAGGGTCGATCGATCGACCCTTCACAATTTTGCCACGTTTTCTACTATCGATCGATCGACCAAAGGGGTCGATCGATCGATCCCCTGTTTTCTGCAGATATTTTGCATTTGTTTTTTTTCTTCTTTTCTTTTATTCCAACTTACTATATAAAGCAATTTTGTTGTAATAAGAACATATTCAGTAGAGATACACGATTTTAGGTTAGTTTAGCTTAGGCTTTTGGGGTTTTTGCTTGGTTCTTCTTCATTTCTCTTTGGTTTGACACCCCATTTGGATTGTAAGTTGACTATTCATTACCCTCTCCATTTAGTTGTTTTCCATTCTTTCTTGCTTTGTTAATTAGGTTTACATGCTTTGTTAATTAGTTTACATGCTTTCTTCCCTTGCTTTCTAGTTTAGATTTATCGCGTTTATTTACTAAGTTTATTTACCGCGTTTTTAATATGCTTTCTAGGTAATTTAAATTAGGTTGTGTTTGAATGGAACTCACTCGGTTTAACTCGTTTCTTTGCTTGGTGATAGTGTTTACGGGTTTTTTCGGGTGCGTTGTCTTAGTTATTACGCCTAGGAGATTTGACAGGGCGTATGTCCCGTTCTTACGACCTTTCGTGCGCAATTTCCGGGATATTTATTGACGCCAAAATCTTATTAGGCTTTTATGAGGATTTAGGGGCGTGAAAACCCTTGATTTAATTAACTGTCGAAACAAGACGCATGGTAAATAACTCGTCGACCCATGTAACCATTTTATACAAATTAACTCTAGTGAGGGATATTCGACGCAACCTATAGTTTTACACGTTTTCTTAATCTAGTTTCAATACCCTTGCCTAGAATAACATTTACCTTTATGCATATTTTTACTTTTAGTTTGTAATCATCTTTTACACTTTTATTTCGGAATATTAAATCACTTAAATTCTAGCAACTCGTCCCTGTGGATTCTCGATACCCAACTTATCGTTGTGCTTGCCTCGCAAGTGTAGTAGTAATTTAGGTTTGTTTGTATAGTCGCGGCGAGACGAAAACAACGACTGTGCACTTTACACGTGCACGTCTCTCGCGCGTTATCAACACCTCAACCTTTAAATTTATTATTGAATGATTGTGCATTATGGTGTTGATACCCTTGTATGTGATATAAAGCCTTATATCTATTATGATCCAAGAATGCCAAATCCTTGTAGTGGTTTTGGGGCTAATCGACTTCTCCTACATAGATATTGATCATGAGTTGTAAGGAATGTATCTCGAGTTCAATTGAAAGGATTGTTTCCATATCATAGACTATGGAATACGGAGTATCCCTAGTAGGTGTCGTGAGGGATCCCTAGAGAGAATAATGGAATCCGTTACATGAATCCCAACACATTTTAGTCATTGTAAGATAATGGACTTGTGGCTCTTGTTTACGACTTCAACAACCCCATTTGTTTATGTTAATGACTTGTGTTTCTGAGTTCGATACTCTCCAACTAGTTATATGACTTTCACTTTAAAATAGAGACCATTATTAGATACGAGCTCTTAAGGAAGCCTATAGGGTCAAATGATATTATTTTATATAAACTTGGCCAATTTTGTGGTATTCAACACGGTGTATGACTTGAATTCAACCCATTTAGTGAGGTAATCGATAGAGACCAAAATAAATTCATTCCCATTAGATGTTTTGGGAGTGACTTTCCCAATGATGCCGATGCCTCAGCTTGATAAAGTCCATAAATAAGTCATGTGATATAACTCACAAGTAGAAAAATATTAGAGATTCTCAAATTAATAACATTTGAAACACCACTTAACAGATGTTGTATAGTTATGGACTATGGTAGTCCAATCTTACCTTTGCTGAATGATTTTTCTGGCAAGTATGTTGCCATTAAAGTTTCTCTTTATTTGGGCTTTATTACAAGTGATATAATGAGATGCAAGTTTTCGAAGGGTTATGAGATCTTTCTTGTCAATCCCTTGAGGGTATCATCCATACTTAAGGAGGCACTATATGTAGTAAGATTAGCGTCAAACCTTATTCCTTAATAGAGATATCTATGTGATAGAAATGGGTAGGCTTGGACTGGTTTTGCACCTGTAATGGGGCAAATTATTCCCTCGGGCATGTAAACTATAGAAGTTGGTCCCACCAATGGATCGAGGATGCTATTTTTAGAATGAGAAAGTAGTGGAAGGTGATATATTTAAATTTCGAAGCGAGTTCCTCGAGATGTGCATGGAAGGGTGGGGGTTTATCATCTTTGACTTTTCACTTTTAGAGAACCTACCCTATGATGAGAGATGAAGATCCATATACATTAAGGCATTGGATTCCTCTTTTGAGATAAACTTTGAGACTACGGTTCACGCCTCGTATTTCATCAGGTTATTAGTGAAGGGGAAGTCTACTTTATGGCGATGGGAGTATACGAATCCTCGAGTGTAATTAATAGTATCCCAAAATCATATCAGTTATTATTGGCATCTTCGTCGAAGAATAATTTCCATCGGAATTATTCGGGAGTATTATAGAGTATTTTGTTCATCGAGGATTTTTGTGATCCATATGTAAGCTTATTTTTTGAGATGATATGCCAAGTAGTTAGAGATGGCTCTTCTTGTGATGGACTTTTGTGTGATCTAAAAAACGTCTAATTCATCTAGTAGAATCGACCATCGGGCCATGTGGCTTGACAAATCATATTTTTCTAGAAAAATACTCCATTGGATCCATCCGAGGCACCAATTTGATAGGGAATTCAAGCATGTAGTGTTGAAGTTTCTAGGTAACCCAAACTATAATGACACATAACTTTTCCAATGCAGTGTAATTCACTTTATATCTTGCCAGCTTTCGATTAAGTAAATGGTCCTCTCTTTGCTTGACTCTTTGATGTATTGGTGTAGCATAACCCTAGTACTAATAGCAATGATGATGAAGTATAGGATGAGAGGGGGTTGGGCTGTGGTGGCATGAACATCGTTAGTTGGGTCATCACTTGATTTTATCAAAGGCCTCTTGACACTATTCATTTTAGAACTTAGTAATCTTTTCAAAGGATCTTAACAATAATTTTGATTGTTGTAGTAAGTTTATTGATGAAGCTGCTAATGTATTAAAGCTTTCCCAAGAAATTGTGCATTTTTTTATCATTTCAGGATAGTGGCATGTTGAGGATTGATTTGATTTTGATGAGGCCTACTTCACTTCCCTTTTCATTGATCATGAAGACTATAAGCTTTCCTTTAGTAACAAACAAGACATATTCCTAAGAGTTGAGTCGCACTCAGTATTGCCTCAGCCGTTTGAAGAATTTCCCTAAGGCAGGGATGTGATCTTCTTAAGTTTTGGACTTAATGATTATGTTATTAATGTAGACTTTACCTTCATTATGGATGAGGTTATGCAGTATAGTTATGGTCCCCTTTGGTAGGTAGCCCCAACTTTTCTTAGACCAAAAGGCTTAACCGTGTCGCAGAAGGTTGTAGTGAAAATGGTTTTTTCTTGATGATCCGGGTGCATCTTAATCAAATTATACCCTACTAATACATTGATGAATATTTTGAGGAAGTGATTGGCAGTGTTGTCGATAATGATATTAAAGTTGGGCCGAGGATTGTCATCCTTTGGAGAGGCTTTGTTCAGGACTCGATAGTCAAGAAAAATGTGGACTTTCCCTCCAGACTTCGGTACATGGGCTAATATTAGCGATCTAAGTTGGATAATCTCGGATGAAACCCATGTTCTTCTGCTTGACCACTTTATTTTTTACTTTGCGGGACCATTTGTTTCGAAGTTTTCATAACTTTTGCTTGACATGCTTAAATTTAGTGTTTGTATATATCTCGTGTTGCACAATATTGGGGTCAATATTGGGCATGTCGTTATAAGACATACACAAAGTCCTTCAAAAGCCCTTCGAATTATGAAGATTCTTGCTCATTGAGAGTTAATCCTGTCCTGATCTTGCATGGATTTCTACTAGAACCAATTTTAATGACAATAATTTCCTCATTATTGGTATGAATGAGGTTATGATGTATATTTTTTCGTTGTTGACATATGTTAAGAATTGTTCATATACTAAATTATGTTTTTAAAGTTTTTCACTGATAAAATCAATGCAGTTAATATAAGGAACATAATATACTCAAAATCCACATTCATTTCATTGATATTGTCATTTGGAAAATAGTAGTGGGAACATCCTCAAAGGAGGCCTTACTTATATCAACATTATAAATAAGAAATTCAAGAGTAGGTACAGTCTTACGTTGGTAAATGGTAGGTTTGTTGGTTGGTAAGGCCGGACTAGCTGAAATGCTCCCCTAGTTGTGTAGGGTTTGTTAGAAAGGATGATTTTCTCAGTGGGGTCTGATGACTTAGATTCAGCAAACATCCATCCCAGTTCAGCAAGGCTAAAGGATTTATCATTGACAATACTCTTGGTGTGACAACCCGAATATAAATATGATAAATTATATTTAAATCATGCTTATCTTATGTGATATGAATAATGTGATATTAGTATATCTAATGTTAAGTGATTATGTTTATTATAATCCTACTTTCATAAATCATGAAAGGTCGAATTATTTACAGACACAAATTTTTGTTGTTTTCGGTAGAAATGTTTTTGTTAGAGACTAGTTTTGACCTTTATAACATTATAAATGACTTGAGGTGAAAACTAGATAGTTGTAGACATGTGAGTTAGGGTCGCAACACAACAAACGGTGCATCAAACGGATGCTCGAGGAAGAAGTTAGGTCCAAATTACGAGAAGGGGCAAATATGTCAATTCCCTTAAGTGGTATTTTGTCTTTTATTAAACCAAATGTTTTAAATTGATTGGTTGGCTTGGGAGGCAGCCTTGGCCGACTTAAAACCCTCCCTCTAACATATTTCTTCAGCAAAAACAAAGCCTAGGTTCAGTTTCAAGTGTTGTTAGCTTGAGGAAATAGAAAGTTGATGTTAAGGAAAAAAAGTGAGGAGAAAAGGTGTAGAAAAGTCCGTAGAAATTACGTAAAAAGCCCTGAAGGTAATCCTAATTGAAATTATTGTTATTTATCTTATATTACTTATTTATATGATATAAATCATCATAGGTTTACGAAAGTTTCAGCCCTTTATATGTATGTATGGTTAGATGCAAGTTTATGTTAAGTTGAATGTAGAAACCCTTAAAATTGCTTTGTATTGAAACCCCTTGCATTCAAACTTGTATATCTCTTTGTGTGATTACTGGAACTGATAAATTCAAATTAGAAATGAAAGTAGACTCATATATTCATATAATATCTGAAAATTAGAATTTATCTCCTTGTGGTTAGGCCGTAATGATGATTTCAAGTTGGTACATAGTTGCTGTTTGTATACTTGATTTCGGTATGCCCTGAGTTTGGTCAAGATTTTGAGATAGCAAATGAAGTCCAAATATTATGAAACTTTAATTCTGTACTATTCAGTATGTCTACTGAAAGTTTGTTTAAAATCATGGAAAGTTATGCTGTATAAAAATTATGAAAATTCTGGGAATTCGAAGGAACAATAGAGGAGCTTGTATGGAAGATTTCTTGTGTTGTAGAGAAATGGTCATAACTTGCCCTAGGAAGCTTGAAAAATTACACTGTCACTTGTACTGGATAGTATATTCATATATGTTTTCATATTGATGAGGTTGGACCCCTGTATTTGTACAATTTAGGAATATAGGATGGGTAAGTATGTAAGACCATAATTTTAGGCCATACTGGGTACCCCTTGAATGAATGTTTGTATTTCGTCCTTACAAAGGGTACTTTGAGTTCATGTTTCATGTGTATATACATTGAGGAGTGTAATTTCATGTTTACTTGACTTTGGTTATAAATTCCTCATAAGGTATTTCCTACGGTTGAATGTCCGTAACTTTATCAACATGTATATCATTGTTTTGCCTTTACCTATGTTTTATGGAATGTGACTTAATTGGAATTATATTGTTGACGTATCGTCATGGAAAGTTACATAATTATGTTAGGATAATATTTATGATTGAGTTTCAGTACTGATCTAGTTGGATTGACATGTGTAAGGTCTAATAAAACCAGTTCAGCTCCACCAGAAGGAAACCTGGATACGTAGTTGACAACCCAAGGTGAGTGTACTCACTGGAATGATGTATTTGTATCGTGTTGTGGGTATGATCATAATAAAATGAATATGAAATTGTTCATTTCGGTTTACTGAAATGAGGGGTTACTCCTCGACCAGGAATGGGGGAGATTTGTCTATTAATGACAAGGGGTTACTCCTCGACCAGGAATGGGGGAGAATTGTCTATTTAGACAGGATATGTGAATCATGATTTGGAAAAGTTGGTCATTCATTATGAATGAGCCGGATAAGTAAATACATAAGTATATGGACATGATTTATTGCATTTAAATTCATGCAGTAGTTTAGTAGTGATGCATTCACTGGGCTATTTTTGCTCATGGTTCTTATGTTCACATTTTTCAGGTAATGCGATGTCACTGCCAAATCTAGGAAGTCGGTATGGGTTAGCAAGAAACGGGAGAAACAAAGATTTTGTTTTAATGTAAATGATGTAATTAAGTTAAATTATCATTCAGGAAAGTTTGTATAAATATGACTAGTGTACTGTTGTAAAAAGGTTTTCAGTTATATGGATTTACAATGATGACTCTGAAATCAAAACTCGTGTTTATGGTTTGGTTAGATTAATTATGGTTTGACTCACTTTGACTTTCAGACTTAATTATAAGTAATTGGGTTGGGGTGTGTCAGCTTTTTGTATCGGAGCCTAGGTTTTAGAGGTTCTGGAGTGAGAAGAGTCTAGATTTGGCAGTGAAATTCAGAAATATATTTTATTTGATACTAACGTTCATGTTAGGAAAGATATGTATATCTGCATGTTGTTATATCTTTGATTCATTTCCGATATAAGAGAATGGAACGAGGGAATGTTAATGAGAGAATAGAAGATGAGGCTTCAAATATGGCAGCGGAAGCAGAGGTTGAACAACCTGTTCATGGATATGTAGAACCTGACCCAGAACAATTGACAGACATGCAAAAATTGGCACGTGCTATGACTTTAATGACAGAGCAGCAAGCTAGATTTATGGCTCAGATGGAAGCACAACAGGCCAGGCAACTGGAGACACAAGCATTGGCCAAGGCTCAGGAGGTTATACACCGGGAAGAAAGGAGTACTTCACATGAAAAATTTATTAAAATGAATCCACCCCCATTTGAAGGAGCAGTTGATCCAGCAGAGGCAGAAGTCTGGGTTAAAGAGATTGAAATTATTTTTGGGGTAATGAGAATGCCTGACAATCAACGAGTGACCTTGGCGACGTATATGCTAAGAGGAGAAGCTAAGTACTGGTGGGATGCCACAAAACATTTGTTGATTACTCCAGGAGGTGGGAATGTGATCTCATGGGATGCTTTTGTTAAAGCCTTGTATGATAAGTATTTTCCTCCAATGTATCAAAAACAAAAGGAGAAGGAATATTTCTTGTTGAATCAAGGGAGTATGACAGTTAGAGAATATGAAGCTAAACTTACAGCTTTATCTCGGTTTGCTTCGAGGTTTATACGGAATGAGGAAGATATGTGCAGCCGATTTCTCGATGGGCTTGAGTTAGTCATTAAATCTAGATTTTCGGCTTTAGAGACTTCTAACTATTCCTCCTTGGTGAACAAAGCCATGCTAGTAGAAAGGGACGTGAATGAAGCTAGAGGGAATCGAGAGCGAGGTGTAAAGAGAAGCAGATTTGATCCAAATTATCAAAAGAGTAGTCGTACAGAATATTCGAGGTTTGAAGGGCAGGAATTCCAACAGGGTAGAGGTGGAAGTAGTCTGCAAAGGGGTGAGGCTAGTGGTGGAAGAGGTTCAGGAGTTTCAGCACAAAGAGATCCTAATGTTTGTTTCTTTTGTGGGTCATCGGGTCATATAAAAAGAAATTTCCCAAAGTTACAGAGTATAGAATGTTTCAACTGTCATCAGAAGGGCCATCTGAGAAAGAATTGCCCTATGCTATCAAGAGCAGTTTCAGTCAGTAGTGTGGGACCTCATAAAGGATCCTCTCCAGGAAGTGCCACCAGGGGAAGAGGTACAGGACAAGCAAGTGGATCAAAGGAAGGAGGAAGAGTGTTTGCAATGACGCTGCAAGATGCCCATGCTACACCTGAAGTGGTTACAGGTAAACTCTCTATTGCGAACAAAGATTTATATGCACTCATTGATCCTGGATCTACGCATTCATTTGTGGCATTAGATATTGTTTCATATTTGGGTAGACCATGTTCATTTCTCAATTGTGCCTTATATATTTCTACCCCAATGGAAAGTGTGATTCTGGTTGAGCATGTTTATAAAGATTGTATCTTACGAATGGGGGAACGAGATTTCTATGTTGACTTGATACCGTTGGCCATTCGGGATTTTGATATTATACTGGGGATGGATTGGTTATCATCATATCATGCTTCCATTGATTGTTTTCGAAAGGAAGTTACATTTCATCTTCCAGGTGAACCTGAGTTTCAGTTTACAGGAGAAAGGAATGTTGTCCCTAATTTTCTTATCTCAGCCATTAAGAGTAGAAAGTTATTGAGTAAAAGTTGTATAGGGTATTTAGCTTATGTTGTTGATGTTAATAAGGAAACACTTAAAGTTGAAGATATACCAGTGGTTAGAGAATTTTCTGATGTCTTCCCAGAAGAATTGCCAGGATTGCCACCCGATAGGGAAGTAGAGTTTTCTATTGAATTAATTCCAAGTACTGGTCAAATTTCTCTTGCTCCATATAGAATGGCACCAACAGATTTGAAGGAATTGAAAGTGCAATTACAAGATCTGATAAGCAGAGGTTTCATTCGGCCTAGTGTTTCGCCATGGGGACCACCGGTGTTATTTGTGAAAAAGAAAGATGGGACAATGCGATTATGTATTGATTATTGGCAACTGAATAAGGTGACCATTAGAAACAAGTACCCTCTACCTCGTATCGATGACTTGTTTGACCAATTACAGAGGGCCACGGTATTTTCAAAGATTGATTTGAGATCGGGTTACCACCAACTGAAAGTGAAGGATAGCGATATTTCCAAAACATCTTTTCGGACTCGATATGGGCACTATGAGTTTTTGGTGATGCCATTTGGATTGACTAATGCTCCAGCAGTTTTTATCGATTTGATGAACCGAGTATTCCACCCTTTCATTGATTCCTTTGTGATTGTATTCATAGACGATGTGTTGATTTACTCGCATAACATGGAGGAACATGAGAAACATTTGAGACTTGTATTGCAGATTTTGAGAGAGAAGAAATTATTTGCGAAATTCAGCAAGTGTGAGTTTTGGTTGAATGAAATTGTGTTTTTAGGGCACGTGGTCTCGGGAGATGGGATTTATGTTGATCCAAAGAAAACGGAAGCAATTGTTGAATGGGAAAGTCCTAAGAATGTGATAAAAATTAGGAGTTTCCTAGGATTGACAGGTTACTATCGCAGATTCATTAAGGGATTTTCAGCAATAGCATTACCACTGACAAAGTTGACTCGTAAAGAAGTGAAGTTTGTATGGGATGAAGACTGTGAGGAGTTTTAAAGAATTAAAGAATCGGTTGGTTTCAGCCCCTATACTTACTATTCCATGTGGGAATGAGTCTTTTGTGATCTATACAGACGCTTCATTTCAGGGGTTAGGATGTGTTCTTATGCAGAATGGGAAGGTAATAGCATATGCTTCCAGACAATTAAAGACGCATGAACGAAATTACCCTACACATGACTTGGAGCTAGCAGCCATTGTTTTTGCTTTAAAGTTGTGGAGACATTACTTGTATGGAGAAACTTGTGAGATATTTACGGATCATCAAAGTTTGAAATACTTGTTTACACAGAAAGAACTGAATTTGAGACAGAGGCGTTGGATAGAGCTGATTAAAGACTATGACTGTACTATTCATCATCATCCTGGGAAGGCTAATGTGGTAGCAGATTCTTTGAGTCGAAAATCATCAGGGATGCTTGGTTGCATACAGTGTGCCCGTGTTGGAAATATTCTTGACTTGGCATCGATGGGGATTGAATTGAAGTTTTCAAAAAGTGGAGGATTATTAGGACATGTCACAGTGAGACCTTTATTGGCCGAGCGCATACGAAATTTGCAGACCAGTGATCCATTCCTTCAGAAGAAGAAACAAGATGTCCTGGATGGTAAAGAGAGTGACTTTGAAATTAAGAATGATGAATTGTTGTGTTATAAAAATAGGATTTGTGTACCTAATGATCCACCCTTAAAGAAAGATATATTAGAAGAGGCACATAGTTCTATTTACTCTATGCATCCGGGAGGTACCAAAATGTACAGAGATTTGAAAGAATATTACTGGTGGAACAATATGAAACGTGAGATTGCAGAGTTCGTAGCTAAATGTTTAGTATGCCAGCAAGTGAAAGCAGAGCATCAGAAGCCAGCAGGATTATTGCAGTCTTTGCCTATTCCGGAATGGAAGTGGGAGCATATAACGATGGACTTTGTTACAGGATTACCCCGGTCACCAAAGGGGCATGATTCTATTTGGGTGATTGTAGACCGATTGACGAAGTCAGCTCATTTTCTCCCAGTTAAGACCACCTACACTGTTGACAAGTATGCATGTATGTACGTTGATGAGATTATCCGTTTACATGGGGCACCGGTGTCAATTGTATCAGATAGATATCCAACGTTCACTTCTAAGTTTTGGCCTCATCTCCAGAATGCCATGGGCACAAGTTTGAAGTTCAGCACTGCGTTTCATCCACAAACTGATGGGCAATCAGAAAGGACGATTCAAATATTAGAAGACATGTTACGAGCCTGTGTATTTGACTTCAAAGGTAGTTGGGATGATCATTTGCCATTGATGGAATTCTCGTATAATAATAGTTATCAGTCAAATATTGGTATGGCTCCTTATGAAGCTTTATATGGGAGGAGATGTAGAACACCTTTGTGTTGGGATGAAGTGGGTGAAAGAAAAATTTTGGGTCCTGAATTGATAGATATGACAACTGAAAAGATCAAAATGATTCGGGAATGGATAAAGATAGCGCAAAGCAGGCATAAATTTTATGCAGATAAGAGGAAGCATCCATTGGAATTTCAGAAGGGAGATTTTGTATTCCTGCGTATTTCACCATGGAAAGGTGTTATGAGATTTGGGAAAAAGAGGAAACTAAGTCCAAGATACATTGGACCATATGAGATGTTGGAAAGAATTGGGAACCTCGCATATAGATTAGCATTACCTCCAGATTTATCCCGTTTGCATGATGTGTTTCACGTATCGATGCTTCGTAAGTATTTGGCGGATCCATCTCATCAGTTGAAAACTCAACCAATTGAACTGAAGGAAGACTTGTCGTACATCGAGGAACCATTGGAAATTATTGATTGTAAGGAGCGGGTGTTGAGGAATAAAGTTATTCACGTAGTTAAAGTTATGTGGATGAGCCATGGAGTTAAAGAAGCAACTTGGGAAACGGAGGATAGCATGAAGAAACAGTATCCCCATTTGTTTGGTAAGTGACCTTTATATTAAATTTCGGGGACGAAATTTTCTAAGGGGGGGAGGTTGTGACAACCCGAATATAAATATGATAAATTATATTTAAATCATGCTTATCTTATGTGATATGAATAATGTGATATTAGTATATCTAATGTTAAGTGATTATGTTTATTATAATCCTACTTTCATAAATCATGAAAGGTCGAATTATTTACAGACACGTTTTCGGTAGAAATGTTCCTGTTAGAGACCAGTTTTGACCTTTATAACATTATAAATGACTTGAGGTGAAAACTAGATAGTTGTATACATGTGAGTTAGGGTCGCAATACAACAAACGGTGCATCAAATGAATGCTCGAGGAAGAAGTTAGGTCCAAATTACGAGAAGGGGCAAATATGTCAATTCCCTTAAGTGGTATTTTGTCTTTTATTAAACCAAATGTTTTAAATTGATTGGTTGGCTTGGGAGGCAGCCTTGGCCGACTTAAAACCCTCCCTCTAACATATTTCTTCAGCAAAAACAAAGCCTAGGTTCAGTTTCAAGTGTTGTTAGCTTGAGGAAATAGAAAGTTGATGTTAAGGAAGAAAAGTGAGGAGAAAAGGTGTAGAAAAGTCCGTAGAAATTACGTAAAAAGCCCTGAAGGTAATCCTAATTGAAATTATTGTTATTTATCTTATATTACTTATTTATATGATATAAATCATCATAGGTTTACGAAAGTTTCAGCCCTTTATATGTATGTATGGTTAGATGGAAGTTTATGTTAAGTTGAATGTAGAAACCCTTAAAATTGCTTTGTATTGAAACCCCTTGCATTCAAACTTGCATATCTCTTTGTGTGATTACTGGAATTGAGAAATTCCAATTAGAAATAAAATTAGACTCATATATTCATATAATATCTGAAAATTAGAATTTATCTCCTTGTGGTTAGGCCGTAATGATGATTTCAAGTTGGTACATAGTTGCTGTTTGTATACTTGATTTCTGTATGCCCTGAGTTTGGTCAAGATTTTGAGATAGCAAATGAAGTCCAAATATTATGAAACTTTAATTCTGTACTATTCAGTATGTCTACTGAAAGTGTGTTTAAAATCATGGAAAGTTATGCTGTATAAAAATTATGAAAATTCTGGGAATTCGAAGGAACAATAGAGGAGCTTGTAGGGAAGATTTCTTGTGTTGTAGAAAAATGGTCATAACTTGCCCTAGGAAGTTGAAAAATTACACTGTCACTTGTACTGGATAGTATATTCATATATGTTTTCATATTGATGAGGTTGGACCCCTGTATTTGTACAATTTAGGAATATAGGATGGGTAAGTATGTAAGACCATAATTTCAGGCCATACTGGGTACCCCTTGAATGAATGTTTGTATTTCGTCCTTACAAAGGGTACTTTGAGTTCATGTTTCATGTGTATATACATTGAGGAGTATAATTTCATGTTCACTTGACTTTGGTTATAAATTCCTCATAAGGTATTTCCTACGGTTGAATGTCCGTAACTTTATCAATATGTATATCATTGTTTTGCCTTTACCTATGTTTTATGGAATGTGACTTAATTGGAATTATATTGTTGACGTATCGTCATGGAAAGTTAAATAATTATGTTAGGATAATATTTATGATTGAGTTTCAGTACTGATCTAGTTGGATTGACATGTGTAAGGTCTAATAAAACCAGTTCAGCTCCACCAGAAGGAAACCTGGATACGTAGTTGACAAACCAAGGTGAGTGTACTCACTGGAATGATGTATTTGTATCGTCTTGTGGGTATGATCATAATAAAATGAATATGAAATTGTTCATTTCGGTTTACTGAAATGAGGGTTTACTCCTCGACCAGGAATGGGGGAGATTTGTCTATTAATGACAAGGGGTTACTCCTCGACCAGGAATGGGGGAGAATTGTCTATTTAGACAGGATATGTGAATCATGATTTGGAAAAGTTGGTCATTCATTATGAATGAGCCGGATAAGTAAATACATAAGTATATGGACATGATTTATTGCATTTAAATTCATGCAGTAGTTTAGTAGTGATGCATTCACTGGGCTATTTTTGCTCATGGTTCCTATGTTCACATTTTTCAGGTAATGCGATGTCACTGCCAAATCTAGGAAGTCGGTATGGGTTAGCAAGAAACGGGAGAAACAAAGATTTTGTTTTAATGTAAATGATGTAATTAAGTTAAATTATCATTCAGGAAAGTTTGTATAAATATGACTAGTGTACTGTTGTAAAAAGGTTTTCAGTTATATGGATTTACAATGATGACTCTGAAATCAAAACTCGTGTTTATGGTTTGGTTAGATTAATTATGGTTTGACTCACTTTGACTTTCAGACTTAATTATAAGTAATTGGGTTGGGTTGTGTCACTTGGTGCTTTCTTTACCATAAGATCTCGATTTAAAGTATTTGATAGCGAGTGGTCTCACCTCATATTTGGATCCCCGTTCCAAGTGATCTTGTCTTCAGAGAATACATCAAATCCCAGTTTAATCTTCTTCTCACTTGCATCGTACCATAGTTTAGGGAAAAAATAGTAAGAACAATCTTCACATGCCATGATAAAAAAAAACTATTAAGGGAGTCCCAGATATAAACTCTGTCCTATTTAATACCCTATTTGTGTCCATCTTGAGGTCGGGGTCGGGGGATCTCTCAAGGAGGATCCTATTCTTTCCCTATTTTCCTCCCTTCTGATGTTCGCTCGAGGGTGCGTTCTTTCTCGGGGCACTCGACCATCATCGATGCGGGGTGATATGTGGAAATAGAGTCACCAACCTATTTTTCACAAAACATGCAAAAGAAATGTTGTCTCCTCAAGAGAATGGCATCAAGAACAATATTGATAATTATAAAACCAAGTAGTTCAATGTTTCGGGGACTAAATTATTGAATGGGAAAGTGTTAGGCACCCATCCCACCCTTTCGATCTCTCAAGGGCACGTGTTAATCTTCTCCTATTGAACTCGGTGATATGAGTCCTTATGTGCATAATATAAATGGAGAATGGAATCGCTCAACTTTCGTCACGGATAAAGGCTGAGTGAGGTCATCCTTAGGAGTGTTGCCAAAATAGTAATTAAAAGTATAATGTGTGTGTTTGCCAATTCACAAGCCGTTATAGAAGAACGAATGCGTATATCGAACAAGACATAAGCAAGCAAGCATATAAAAAACAATTTATAATAAGAACAAGGTAGTAAATGTATATGGGAGGACTCGAGTCTAAGGATTTACCCAAGATTCCAACGTCGCCTGACGGAGCATTAAAGTCCACACAGTTCAAAGGCAATACGAGGTGGGTTTTAATCCTTAAATCTAATCGGAAACTTTTCTTATATGTGTATGTTGAAAAAGTTTCTTTAGTATGAGAAAATGTGATGAGAATTCCCCGCTTGGGATTTACAAGTAAATCCTCTTTTTCTTATTTTTGGCCTTTTTTATGAAAATAAAGTATGTGCAAATACTAATAATAAGAAGTTTGAAATTAAGGTATGTGATGTAATGAAGTAAAGTACTAAAGTGAAAATGAAGTAACTAATGCAAAAATAAGGGAATTTAAATACAAATGGGGGAGAATTGGACCTCCTTATAAAGACTTGAAGTGAATCTTGATTGTAGATGCACCGATCTCACGATGACATGATGGTGGTATGAGGATGTGGGTGAGAATTTTCTAAAAGGAGTATAAAAGGATGGAAGGAATGTGGAAAATGGGCTTTTTAAGAGGGGAATAACTCTGAATTCGAGATAATGTTCTCTGAGTTGTTGAGAGTGATATTCAGGGGGTTCTTTTCAAAGTGTGGTCATGCCCTCTCTATTTATAGGGAAAATGAAGTGCTGATCAATAGGGTCATTGTGCTGTCTATCGTCATAGAACCCTAGACACACCGCCGATATGTAGGGTCCTAGAGGCGCCATTCGGCAGTCTGAGGCAGATTTTTGGAAAAAATGGTCATAAAAAGCAAATCGTTAGTCAGAATCATACACGGGATGGACCATTAGAAAGGGTAGTACTATCCCTTGAAGAATCCATAATTCCACTCCTAGGTTCGGGAGATGACCGAGGTCAAATAGGGCCCATAAGCATTCATTAGTCATTAGACAAGAAGTTTTCGGAGGAAAATGAATTATTTGTCCAAACCGAAAGGCCGATTTGCACACGAGATGGACCATTGGAAAGAGTATTCAGTGCCTTTTGAGATTTCATTCAGCATCATTCAGTTCGGAGAGCTGACCTAGTTCAAATGGGGCTCGAAAATGACTGGTGATCCTTTGGAGTAAAATAAGTCATTCATTCGTACTGTAAGGTTGATTTGTGCACGTGGTGGACCATTGGAAAGTTTATTCACACCCCTTTGCATATTCATTCAGCTTTGTGTAAGATGAAGAGTTGTCTGAGGTCAAACGTGTCCCTAGAGCACCCGGTGGCCACTAGATCAGTTTTGGGGTAATACAGATTGTTCATTCGAATCATAAGGATGATTCACACATGGGGTAGATTGTTGGAAAGGGGATTCAGAGCCCTTCAAATATTCATTGGGTCTTTTCTCTGGCGAGAAAGTTGATTGGAGTCAAACGAGGCCCGAGAGTCCAGGAGGACCTCTAGATTAGTTTTCATTACTAAAATAGACCGTTCATCTGAACCCTAAGGCCTATTCATGCACAAAAAATTCCATTTGTAAGAGGATTAAGATTCCTTCAAAGATCCCTTGAGATTTTTATCAGTCGAGAAAGTTGATCGGAGTCAAACGGGGATGCCCGGTGGCCTCTAGATCAGTTTTTAATAGTAAAATGAACCGTTCGTCCGAACCACAAGGCCGATTAGTGAACTATATTAACCATTGGAAAGTGGATTCAGATCCCTTTGAAGGTTCATTAAGCTTTAGCTCAAGTGATAAAGTTGAACGGAGTCAAATGGGGGCCAAGAGAACTTAGTAGCCTCTAGATCGGTAGTCGGAGTATGACCTAGGGTTTGCGATGAATGAGTGAGTGCTAGGAACCTAAGAAGGTGCTTAGGGGGGTAGATATCCATGAGTTCTTCACGTGAAGATTGATATCCTAAGCCATGAGGTAAAGAGGCAATCTTTAGAGTGATTAGTTCAGTGAAGCATTATTGTCTTCCACCGAGCCCCATTCTAGGCATGAAGTGAATTTTATTAAATAACTTGATTACATTGGAAATTACATGTAGGCCATGACATTTATTCGAAATTATTCTCTATCAGGAGAAGGAAAGGCCAACCTTGAGACCTGAAAGCAACATGTCATTGGTAGTGTTATGAATTTCTAAGACTAGATTGATAGCCCCGATAATTTTTGAATTATCATCATCTCCAAAGATAATGATGATTTAATTATCCATAAAGAACTCAAGATTTTGTTGGAGGGAGGAATAAACACTCCAGATACCGTGCAACCACAGATGACTATGAAGTAGATTAACACAAATCAGAATGTCGATCACTTAAAAATCCCTTTGAGGGTTGATTGGACTAGCCCTTAGTGAAAGAAGAACTTATCGCATTACTTCTCAATGAGTATTATCATAGGCACACATAGTAGCAGATATGGGAGTGAGGTTACTGACTTGAAACCCTAGGCATCGAAGCATTCAGACTGGATAAACATTCATATCATAATTATTATCAACTAAAACCAATGGAATAGTCTCCTGAAGGACATCAACAGATATTTTAAGAGAATAATTGTGGTCTAGGCTAAACTTGGGAATTTCTTCATTTGAAAAAGAAATGAGCATCTCGGTGGTCATAGTATCGACTATATGTATGGCTTAATTAGGAGATATATTAGGAGGAATTGAAGCCTGTGTGAGAAAATTGATGAGGGAGTTTTTATGGTGCCCAAAGGACATGCATAAAACCTATAGTGTGATGTTCTCTTGAGTTTTCTTCAGTTTCTCAAGGAATTTTCTCCCTTATAAGTTCATTTTCGATATTGATGGTTCTTCGGTAACTCTTTACTCTTGTCTATGGGAGTAATTCGATACTTATAGTACCAGCCTGATTGGGTCATATGATTCACTAATGAGGGATAAAAGAAAAACCTCATTTTTTGTTCATTTTGAGTGAAAAGAGCTTCATTGATTTGAAATAGTATTTTTTTAAGGAGGTCACCCCACAAAAGGAGGTAGCATATCAATGGGTTCACCGATGGATTTATTTTTTAATCCATCCGAGTCATCGAAGTCATCGCTCGATCTCATGGATACTATTCGATTATTCCCTGAGAAATATATACATTCAATAACCTCGACGGATTTATAGTAAAAATCTTCCCATGTTAAAGAAAAGTGGTACTGAGATGGTACCAATTATCCTCTGAGTTTCATTACAATAAGGAGATAAAGAGCCTCACAAATATTCCCCTTCTTGAGAATTTCTTATGTATAAACTTCGACTATGCCATCTTAGCTAAATAATTTAGGAGAGACAAACCAATCTTTAGACCTACAATACCACATATGGGCATCCATGAAGAGATAACTTCTCTTTGCATATTTATATTCTTCTTCAAAACTCAATCTAGATGGAAATGTCATCCCAAACTCTTTCAGTTACTCTAGGACGACTATTAAGTTCATGCTTTGTGTACCATATTTAGTGCGAACTATTATACAAGATCTAGTCATCAAGGCAAAGGCCCAATCATAAGAAGTTTTTAGGTATAATAGATTGGTGGCCATATTTGAAGGGGATTTAGGTAACTATTTGAAGGACTCGGTGAAGTAAGATTATTTATATGCATGAGTTTTGTATCAAAATCTGAGTCTTCATCAATTAGTATGGAGTTCACGTCAAGATGGTGTTGAGGTAAAGGACTCTTGGTGGTTTTTATCCTTGGTAACATAAGAGGGTAGATGATACCTTTGTAAATGATACCTTGTATAATATTTTTGAGATTATGACATTGATCAGTGGTGTGCCCAACGTCTGATGATAATCGTAGAGGGCGGCTTGCTTAAAGTATCTATAAAGTGGATCGAGTAGCAGATGAGATTATGGGAGATATGGTCTTAGTGAAATTTAGATAGGGGAGCATGGAACTACACTACAAACTGAAAATGGTCATGGATTTTGGCCGTGACTAGGCCTCTAGGTCATGGCTGAGATATGTGACCATTTTGGCCATGACCAAAATTATTGCTCATAGACTTTATTCCTAACTAAAAGAGAGGGCATGACCTATATCGTGGGGTAGTATATTACTACATGGTCATGGGCATGGGCCGTGATCAGTTGAGGAAAATGGGTCACAGTCCTGATCCATGATGAGTTGTACACCTATGGTCATGGTCTAGGTCCGTGACTAGAGGTATACTATAGGTCACAGACTAGGTCCATGGCCAAGGGTGGACTAGGAATCATAGATAAGGTCCATGAGCACATAGGGAAACTTGTGAACAATGGTCATGGCCCAAATATATGACCCTTATTTTTTTTAAATAATATAAACCTGGTCAGTAACTAAAGTCACCCATATCCATTTGAAAAAAATGTTTTACGTCCCACTCCTAAATCGGGAGTCCCGTGACTATGCGATCAGTTCTTACAAGTTGCATTGGTCCCGTCCGAGGTGTCTGTGCCCCTCGTAGTTCGGAGATTGTTTTGAATTTTCCTCCTAGGAGAATATTTTCAAGCCTAAGTGTGCTTAGTTTTAGTCCTATTACCAAATCGAAAGTCTCATGACAACGCAGCCAGTTTCTGCGAGTTACATTGGTCCTGTGCAAGGTGTCCGTGACACTCATGGGGCTATTAAGTAATATTCAAAATTCAATTATCCTATATTAATAGGTTGAAACAAATGTCATGTTGCATATAAGAATGCATAATTTATAATTATATCAAATTATTCGACACAACTTAAACTCAAATTAGACAAATTAAAATTACTTTAATATACAAAATATTATTATAACTTGTTCTCAAATATTACAGATTTTCAAAAATTGTTCATAGTCTAGACTTGACCAATAAATAAACTGGCTATGTGATAAAATAATTTGCGTAGTATTTTATTTCCTTCCCTTCTCTGCTGTCAACGTGCACATGCATATATTTGCAACTGTTGTATATTTCACTAACCATAATTTGAGCCTCATATATTAGCAAAGGTCGATTATGTACTTGAGTTTCGACAATTTCGAAGATGAGTGTGCACACGCCAATAACCCTACTATTGGTTACGTCCTTGGAATAATATCGCTCGCTATAGTCAATGTGAGTGGATGACGATGATCCACAACTTGTGGCTGTCAGAGGCATCGAGAAGGGGAATATTGAAGGAGGTCGGATTTATGATGGGAATGACGAAGGAGGTGACATTTGCCAGGGGAAACCTAGAGAGGGAGGATAGAGGAAACCTTGAGAAGGAGGATAAGGGAAACCTTGAAAAACCATCGGGGGTCGAAAACCTTGAGTAAATAGGGACATAAGTTACCCGATTTCACTTGGCAAGACTCTAAGGTTACTTTTAATCTCCTGTACATCCCCATCTATCTTGGATTGACTTTTCTCTTGACTCGATATACTATTCTTGACCGAAGAAATTTCGTCTAGATAGGTGTAGTTTGTTTTGATTTGATTTTTGGCACATGTGATCCGACATCTCTCGTCCTCCCTCTTTTATCAATTCTAAAAGCCCCGGGTCAGGCCATATTTTCAATCTCATCATAAGGGCTGGAATCAAACTGACTGCTAAGTCTCAGTAATGTGTGGTTAGATTCTATTATCTTTGCATCATCTGGAATACAAATACAAGTTGGCCCGATTAGTTTTTTATCGGCTTCTGGACTGTACTTTATCCTATCTAACCATCCACTCTTCAAATCTTCATAGGATTTGGATCCCAGACTGTGGATATCAATTTTTCTCGCCTTATTTTATTTATTCTTCTCACTCTCGACCAGTTTCTTTTTAATCACCTCATTTTTGAGAAAGTTATTCCATTGATCAACCGACATTTCAACATTCAGAGGCACTCTATCTCTCAGAGACAAAATATTGGAGATTAATGACCCCTTTGAGAAATGTCTCTATCAAAGGTTTCTCCTATATGTTCGTAGCTTTTCAGTAACCTACAAAAGAAACTTTTTCTTCAAGCAGTCAGGAATGATTTCGTTTTTACATATTTGGTCATAACTGTCATATTTGATGTCTTGATCAATAGTGTTCTAGTTATCTACTCCCCTGACTCCCATATTCATTTTCCAAAGCAAAAAATACTGAAATTTAAATCTCTAAAGGTCACTTTTATCACCAATGGGATTAATCTAGAGAAGAGAGAACACAATGGGCTTCTTCTCATTTGATCGGGAGGTATCGAGAGCACTGAGTGGGAATTGGAGTAATAGGGGTTTGTTGCCTACACATAGTTGGAGTAAATAATCGCTCATTATGTAGTGATGAGAATTCTTGTTGCGGTGCATGAGATGAGATTTCTGGTTGGGGTTCCACCTCATGCGGTACATTTTTTCCACTCTCTCCACATTATCTACAAAAAAAATAATAAGCAACGAAATCATTATAATAATATGAAATTATACCTAACGAATCAAGTTTATGACCATATATATGTATTTAGCTTCTCATAATAAGATTTTAAATATGTTCAATGAGTCTGATCTCTATCCATTCGCTATTTGTATTAAAAAAAAACTATGGATTTTTGCATGTAGCCAACTAAGATGAAGTGTATGTATGATTGATGTATAGATGTCCGTGGCATGGAGTCGAAATACCATTTTCTTCAGCTTATTAACAAGATTCATTTTAATGTGCATATGTCGCGAGACATCATAGTCTTAGTCAATGCTGTCTGGATGTAGTTTTATCCACAATGGGTGAATATTTTGTTTACCTTCTCTAACAGCGTAAGAAAGTTTAGGGATACATTAGGATTATGTATGAAGAATATATTCTCTACAACCTTATCCCAACTTTCTGTTAGGAAAATAGAATACGATCGAACAAGTACCCTTGCTGGAGATGAACTCCATGATTTTCAAGGTAGTTAAAATGTTCAATCTTCTTATTCCTATACATTTAAATAAGAGTACCCTTTAAATGGCGTGCAAAAATAAAAGAGATATAAGTGTGCGGTACAATTATAACCTCTCATTCTCTTGTTGTCGGTGGTTATTATCGTGCTTAATTTTTCTTGAAAAAAAATATACGAGTGTGTGAATATGAGTTCTACAATTAATGGCTCTAATTATTCGTTAATTAGTTATTGTTTTTCAACCAATCCAATTTAAGTTTCTTTCATTTTAACATATGAGTCTTATATGAACCCCGTGTGTGGGATGTTTCATCGAAGTGATGCCCAAACAAGGAACCCCCCGATATACTTACATTTAGATATGGTAATTATTAAGACACATTTTGTTAGGGTTTATTATGAGAGAGTATTCCAAGAGTTTGAAAATTTATGTGTATTATCAATCTAATAAATCCAACATCACTTTCCAATAATCGAACCACCAACCAACAACCAACAGTTATCATGTACTCCTTCCATCATCTATATGATAAAACACATACTAAAAATAACAATATCTCAAGTAATGGAGTATATATGTTCTTGCATGAAAGAGGCATGTAATTAACTTAAGTGTATTACATCATAAAGGCTCATATATTTTCTTGCATAAAAGAGACATGCAATTAACTTAAGTGTGTTACATCATAAGGGCTCATACATGTTCTTGAAAAAAATAGACATATAATTAAATTAAGTGTGTTACATCATAAGGGCTCATATATGTATCAAGTGTCCTAAGTCATTAATAATACATTCACGTTAATTCTTATAACATGAATGAGCTTCTCATAGTAAATCTCATCAATTTGTTTAATAAATATCAAAAGTACTACTCTCAAAGTATACGGTACAATCCTACTAAGAATGCATAATTTTTGAATTCATAAACTTTAAATTTATGTCCATATCATACACTATAAAATCTCAATCGTCAAATTCTACAAATACGACCCAGATCTTCAATATATAATTTTCCATGTTTGGGGTTTTAGCTTTTAGGCTTTAGGGCTTATAGTTTTCAATTTACAATTTAGGGTATATGATTTAGGATTCATGGTCAACGTTTTAGGGTTTAAGTATTAGTGTTTAGGTTTTTGAGTTTAGGTGTTTGGATTTAGTTATTAGGGTTTATTGATTTGGGCTTAAGTTTTAGAGTTTAAGGTATTTTCACAAGTTTAAACTTGAGAAAATTTTCCACTAATCAAGGTTTAAGAATTGGAAATTGTAAATTAGTTAAAACAATGGGTTTTTGGATATATACATGCACATACATACACGTATATGTACATGCATACATATTCATACACATACTACATACACACACATACATACACAGTTCATATATATATATATATATATATATATATATATATATATGTGATAACATACATGCTTTTAGAGTAAAAGATAGGTTGTTGTCGGGATAGATTTTAACTATAGGAGATTTCGGCAGGAAAGAGATAGTGAAAGTTTGAGAGAGAAAATGACACTGGGTTTGGGGGTCTTTATTTAAAGGTAGTGGTCATGGCCCTTAATCGTGACCACAAACCATGATCATTTAATTTTTCAATGTCATTATCAAGATCACGACATGCTCACATTCTCGGTGGTGATGGCGTGGAAAAAATTAATTAGCACGAGTTCTGGTCACGGTCAAGGGTCGTGACCAACAATCGTGACCAATTAAAAATGGTCACAACTTTGGGTCGTGACTTCTATCAACTAAAAAACTTAACTTAGTCATGGTAATGGGTAGTGACCAATATTGACAGAAATTTTTATACAATTTTGCTTCCATAGTGGTCATGGTGTTATCAAGGATTACAATCATGGCCACTGTGGACATTGTTTGCAGTTGACATTGTTTAGTTTATATCACTATGGTGAGTAATCATGGGTTCTTCGACTCTGGTCATGGTTGTTGGTTGTGACCAAGTAGTCACGGTCATGGATCATGGCCAGTTTTCTATGACCATTTTCGATTTGTGGTGTAGTATGAAGGTCAGTGTAATCTCTTCTAACAATGGTAGGATTGGATTCTAGTTCCCAAGAAGTGGGTGGATTTGAGGATATGTTGTTGATGGAAATAACTAACTTTTTATACTTTTGGGGAGTAAACTAACTAACTGATTTTTTTTGTCTCTGATTCTGATTTAACACTTTGATCGGAGGCACTTTTCTTCAATTTCTACGCCGACTTCCTGAAGATATTTGTAATGAGGATAATACTATCTCCCCATGATATTCCTGACATGCGACAAGAAATTATTCTTTACAATGATGACTTATTCTTCTTCTTCCCGACGATTGGTCATAGTTATAGCTTTTTCTCTGCATCTGACTATGAAGTCGTTAATGGATTCTCGTAGGACTTGTATGAGTAATTCAATATCAGAACGGGTCACTTCCATTTACTTATTATGCTTGTATTGATCCATGAATTCACAATAATTATCCTCCCAACTTCGATTATTTTATTCTTCTAGAGAAAGGAACCGATAAAGGGCACTCTCTTTAAGGGTCTATTGAAACATTTAAGCCATGGTTTTTTTTAATTGCACCCGGTGAGATCATGTTCCTATAATAATTGTTCATATTTATAATGGGAGGGACACTTCTTTTAAACTTTTTGATGTCCGATATTTTAAAATTCCCAGGCAGACAAGATTTAGGATAAAGGGATATATGGGTATAATCCACATTGTTCCTAGAGCGTACAATTGATCAAAATTGGGAGAGAAAATTTTGAGTTTTTTTTTCACCCTATTGAGTTCGTATTCCTTATGATCTACTAGAATGGGCATAGGTAGGTTAGCCCTTAGTTGATCAAGGTTTGAGAGAGGTAGAGAGAAGGCACAGAGTATGATTTCCCACGACGTGATGGTATTCTTCAGGAGATCACATAGGATAGGGAATTCCTTTACCCATGACAGGAGGGAATTTAAGATTTCGGTTCGATAAAACTTCTAGCTTAGGAATCTCTGCAATATGATATTTGGTCCTCTGTAATTCATTGACATTCAATTGCACACTATCCATCTCTACATGAGTTGAGCTAGAATAAACATCAAATTCGATTGAATATTGACTTTTTGATTAGGGTTATCTATGAGGTAGCTGCGATATGACTATTCTTTTTCTTATGAATCAATAGAGAGTGGGGATGAAGTAGAACTTCGAGGTGGTTGGATGGCGATCATAACCATTAAGGCATTAGGCTAGGTTAGGGGAAATGAGATTACACCTGAGAGGGAAATGATTTATTTTTAGAATTTTTCTTCTTATTTCTTAAAAAAGGGAATGATTTTTTTGTTTTGTTATTTCTGGAAAAAAAAAGGAAAGGATAAAAAGATCCTCGTCATAGTTGTTATTATTAGGTTCCACTTATATTTTGTTTTGCCTAGGGTGAAAGTGAAATTTCGGACATAACCAGAGTCTGGGATAAGAAAGGGTAGGTAATGCAAGACACAAATTAACTCACGGACATAAACTTATTTTTAAAAATGGGTGAAAAAGCATAAAATCAGCCTGTAAGGCGACACTGAATTTTGGCAAAGTTTTGCATTGAAACTGCCAATCTAGATATGAGTATCCTATATAATTCATCTATACGGTGCCTATGCATCAATCAAGTGGTACGATGTGGGGGAATTGTTCAATATACATCGAGGGTACTTGGACAATAGAAGGTGGGAGTCTATTTCTTAGGTTAACTATGCCACGCAGAACCAATAATCGATCACAAAGTGACTCCCCTATATGAACAAATATATGGTCAATACTTAATGCTCGAATGTAGTGTAAAAATGCATGACTCTAATTGGCCAAAAATTATCAATACTACGTATCAAAATCCATTTGTTCGCAATTATGAACTTGTTTTGGGTCCAATCCATAAGCCAATCTAAAGTGTCTCTTTTGTTAATTAAAAAGTGTGTTAAAGTGGTAAAAAATGTGAAAACTATTTAAATTGGAAATTAAGGTATAAACCCCATTTTTGGGTTTTTTGATTTATGAAAATAGATTTGAATGTATATGCGATAATAAAGAGAGTTGGATTAGTGATAAAAAAAATCAGTTAAAATGGAATAAAAATACTAAATATACAAAATAACATTTATGGGACTAGTAAAACATAAAGAGTTTTGGACCGTCAAGCACTTTGGAATTATGTTTAGAAATCTTTGTTGGTTGACCCTTAGTGCATAAATGATAGTGGTTAAATGGGAGGAAAGTGATGAAAGGTAATGCATGAGAGAATGCTGTGAAAGTGATATGTGCTAAATTTGGAATAGTTGGATCTTTGAAATTGAGATCTTATGCAAATGGGATGAGGGTTTCCTTATATAGGAAAATTCTAAAAGAAGAAAGGACATAGTCCCAGCCTTAACTACTGGAAGGTGTGCTTGGCTTGCTAATGAATTAGGCCCAATCTACCGATATGTTCTGATGTCCTGCCTTTAGGTAGGCAGAAATGCTTTTTTGTTATCATAATTTGTGAACCATATGTCTGATTCGCACACAACCAAAATCTTTGGAAAAATGATTTATAGCTCTATGTTTTTTTTAATAGGGGACTCCCGAGTTCAAGAGTTGACCAAAGTTAATCAAACTCCGATGAGCGTTTGAAGGAAGATCGAGGGTTCGAAACTTAAGGGACTTTGTTAAGACCCTATAGTGGAGTGTATGTGTACTAGAATATGGTATCTACAATTTAATTTGAAATCACCATTAAAATTATATTTAAATAATTTTATTTGATAAATTTATAATTTTATTAGTATAATCAATTTGTGTAATATATAGTAAGTTTGGAAAAAAAAATTAGTTAAGACTTTTTCTACCATTGATAACTTAGAATTTTTTAATCAACATTTGTATTTTTCAAGAGAATTTTAGAGGATTTGAGAATGAACACGATTAATAAAATGTACTATAATAACATGATATACAAATTATAAGATTGGTCAAGCGTCGTAGAAAATTGGTATTGTTGTCCTAACCTTCAGCAGCGTTCAACATTTTGTTTCTGTAGATGTGCAACTCTAAGGGACTCACTTTTATTAATCAATATATAGGAAAATAATAAACATTTTGAAAGATTTTAAGGTACTCAAAACTCAGATGCTATAACTTTTGCTTGTTATAATTTCACATAGATGGAAGTCTTTATATACTGCATACAAATAGTAACGTTGCAAAATAAAAGGAACCCACGTTCAAAATCAGAAACAAACAATGAGAAATAAAAGGAAACTAAACTAGCAGTTACAAATGTAGTTTCTAAAATGTTTCAATATTAGCACCGTTAGAATAGTTCTTCCTGAGTTTGTGGTTGAACAGATCATCCTGACTTTATTATGTGTAGATTTGCACTATATTTCATTCATGCATTTATTTTCTAACATTCCCCCTCAGGCGAAGGTGGAGTGTGTGGCACACACAGAGCTTGGACTGAAAATATTGAAATCGCTGAGTTAACAAAGGTTTAGTTATAAGCGTTGATCGAGGCAAAAACCAAGCATCTGCATAAATAGCTAATCATTGTTATCGACTTCCGACATCAATACAAAAAAAAACTAAACTTTAACTACACTCTTATGAAGTATAGAGGCTAGTCTGGGTATCGAATCCACATGGAATGGTATTTAGGATTAAAATGTTTTAACACTAGGGAAGGAAAAAAAATGTAAAATATGATGGATTTGAGATTATGTAATTATACTAAAAAACAAATAAAAACCTATCTAGATTATCTACATAAGAGATAAGGTCGGAATACAATCCTCCAACCCCTAATGAATTCACCGGATATGAAAACTAGTCTCGAATTAAATATTTAATTGAACAACGACATTATTTAACTCAAGCATTAAATATATGAGGGTAGAAGCCCGCATCATACATAATGAAGAATATAAATAATGTACCGAGTCAATTGGTTAATAGGCACATCACACTCTTAAATACCCTGGTTACCGAGGGGAAAATGAGGTTAAAAGTCCTACGATATTTTTACTAATGAACCGGTGCATTCCAATTAACTATTTATTTTAAGAACATATTTTTATACCCATACGAACTGTTTAGGGGTTCATGCATTACAACCCTCAGAAATCTAGCCGACATTGTGTAACTGTGTTTAAACAAGAAATCTACGTAGCATGGAATCATTTATACACTAAAAGTGTGATCAAACATGAGAAATAATAATAAAAGTGCTAGAAATAAAGGTTACCAAGATTGAAGAACAAGAGCATGCAAGAAGAAATCAAAGCTTGAAGAAAAACCTGAAAAGCTCTTGAATTAAAGGTGCAGAATATTTAAATTGTTCTCCTAGAAGTTTCTCTTTGATTAGGAGATTTTACACGAATGAAATCTGAATTAAAAGGACCCTAATGACTAAATATATAGGTTAGAGGACGTCTAGAAAAGTCCCCAAAATACAAAACTCTTTTGGCTAAAAGATAAGGACGAAATAAAAATCCCGCTTCTGGAAAAATTTTATGGATGTAGAGCGTGACTAATATTTCTCACGGTTCTGGGGTGTTACTAAATGACGAATCAGTTTGGGGGAACATGAGAACCGGTTCAACCCCAAACCAATTCGGGGTTCGGTTCGAAAAAACTTGCTGCCTTGGCTTGTTTCCTCACTTTTCTTTGGATTTCTTTATCAACTTCAAACGGGCATAACTTCTTCACCGTAGCTTGGATTGGGGTTTCATTTTTTCTAGTATTCTTGTAACTTCAAGATCTTCAACTTTCGAGTATTCTTGTAACTTCAAGATCTGAAAATGCCCTTCAACTCCTTTTTTCTGGATTTCTTTCACTCTTTTGAGTTTTGTCTCACACGATCTTGTATGAAATACCTGTAAAACACATAGGAGGTATACAAAAGATAAAATACTTGCCAAAAAGGGTTAGTTTCATGAATATGAGATAAATCCAGTCTATTTACACTGCACGGGACCATAAAAAGACCGAAATTATGGGGATAAATATGGAGTATTTATACCTAATAAATTCCCCCTAACTTAGAACGTTGATCGTCCCGAGAAATGTAAAAGTATAAGATCATGATTTAAGGACCCTTCAAAAACTTTATTGGGATTGAATACCTTTTTTGCGGACAAGAGATTGCATTTAGTGTATGCAACAAGCCGTTAAACCCCTACGTGACCCTAGTGGACGAGTTGCGTCTTGTGAGGGTTTGCAGTGAATATACGTACAAAATTAATTTTCCACTCAAAAAAAAAATCAAAATACCTAAAAATTGTACAATTTAAACTCCTCAAAAATAGTCACCATAAATTCATATTCATGAGTCTCAAATCATAGTGTATGTGTGCAAAGCTGAAAGTTAAACCGCTAATCTCCACCAATTAATCATTACGTTACTTTTCGAAAATTCATTTTGATTTAGGTTCTCATGGATGCTCTCACAAACGAATCACTCAGAATGTGGATATATCCTTATGTATGCGTGATGAAAGAGTAAATAAAATGGAATGCAAATTCACGCTCACAAATTGAAAGACGAAATTTTTATGGTGAAAAGATCTCATCATCGGAATACGGTCATTGAAAAACATGAAACATCGCCTCTTATCCACACCAATTAATCTCTATTATTATCTTTTCGTGTCTTAGCTCTCCACGAGGTAATTAATTTCAAAATTCGGACTCAGTTAGGACTTTCTTGGCTTATAAGGTGTATTGGATAAAATTGGAAATGGTTGGGATATTCGGAATTGGAAAATTTTCTAATGATGTCCGTTAGTGCTTTTTCGGGCTTTTGCTCATTTTTCTCTTCTTTTTCTATTTTTTTTCTATATTTCACATTTTTTTCTTGCTGTTTTTTGTAACAACCCGCTCAAAATAATAACGGGTGCCCAGCCCTATACTATATTAAATCAGGAGTTTCAGATGGTCCAGTCTTAACATCAACTGTCGGTACTATCTAATATAGGACTAACTACCCGATATCATATAAGCGAGATGTTAAAATTTAAATAAAATATGCAACATCCCACACACCAACGCTATAACACTACTAATAAAGGAAAGAAAGATGCATGAAAGAACTATGATAAATGAAATGCTAGAATAAAATGAAATAAATAACTACAACTGAATATACCACAAGGAAATAAACCCGAATAAGCTGTCGGGTCACAGCCAATACAATAACTGAAATGGAATAAATATACACATCTAAAATATGCCTTGGGTATAAACCCGATATACAACATGAATCCTACCTAGATTTTTAAAGAAGTGGGAAGCGACTACAAACTACCTCCCGCAACAGTCCACACCTGTCATGGCTCCCAAGACTCTGGATAGAAGGTCATCCGGCATCCATGCGGTAGGACATCTGTAGCAATATATATATATATATATATATATATATATATACAAGCATGAGAGAAAAGTAAACGGGTCAGAGCCCGAGTTGTGAAAATATTTAGCACGTGTGTTAACCATGCATAATAAATATCAATGCACTTATTTCATAATTAAAGTGGAATCGCACTCTCGTGAAACCCCAACTCACCTCTCATCTAAAGGCGCGCACCTAATCGCGTCCTCAAATTTAGTTAAATTACCCCAATTATAAGGACAACCTAACTTATCATAGGCCCAGCCTATACCCACGAGAATCTCCTTCCTATCTTAACCCAAGAATCCACCCCTTTACTAAACACACTTAAATTATTTTTAATAACGTATATGCCATACTAGGCTTAATGGATTCCTGTTTATAATTTAATTAATTTTAATTCTTAATACGTTACCCATATATAATTGGGTTTAATCATGTAATTTAATTAATAAATAACATGCATACAAATTATTATTGACAAAACTTCTCTCCAATCTCAACACGGCACTACGTTTCGTGCGTGGGGTGTCTCGCAAAGAGAAATCCAAACAAGGAACCACCCCGTTACACTACTCCTTGACAATGTCGATCCTAGAGATCCATAATGCCATACCTACTGTTGATGCAAAAACTGGACCGAATCCCATTTTTATGATCACAGATAAATAGATGAAAGAAATCCAATCAAGAACATAAGAGACAAAGATTTTTAAAGTGGTTCGGCTATGAATAAAGCCTACGTCCACTGTTATTTTATTCCCAGGGGTTTACAATAGCACCATAGGGTGTAGAGAGAGAAAGGATGTGTATCTTGTGTATGGGGATTCTAGGTTCTCTTGGATATCTCTGGATCTCCCGGATCTCCCCCCTTTTGGCTAAGGGGATACATGTATTTATAG
This sequence comes from Sambucus nigra, assembly GCA_949130495.1. Classification (NCBI taxonomy): domain Eukaryota; kingdom Viridiplantae; phylum Streptophyta; class Magnoliopsida; order Dipsacales; family Adoxaceae; genus Sambucus; species Sambucus nigra. Next base: position 38,653,188 of record OX422214.1, on the reverse strand, counting down.
TGATGGGAGATAAAGAGATTCATTGTATGTAGACATTTATGTCTACATTCAACGAATCTAATTGTTGAATTGCTTGGTATGCTATGTGTTGTCATCTATTAATATAGTATAAATGTACATTAAGGCTCATTAAATGCGCTGCCATCTTCATTAATGCACATTAAATGCATAGTTATCCTTTGATCTTCCTGGTTGGTATGCCGACCAACTCTCCTCGGGTGCCGACTAATACTCCTCGGGTGTCGACCAACTCTCCTCGGATGTCGAATATTGCCACGTAGGATGACATGTGTCCTTTTCTGATTGGTCCTCGTAGATGGAGAATTTTTGCTTTAACAGAAGCCCCCAATGCTCCATGCTTGATGGTTTACTTGAAAGGATGGAGTATTTATTCTGCAGTGTTGCTCGGTGCTCGTGAAATTCTTGATCTACCTTCTTGATTTGTTCAACATAAAGTGCATTATCTCCTGGACGACATATGATGCAGGCTGATCGATGATCGCTAATCTTTTTTTGGGGGAACTCCGTGTGCTATGTATCACCCCTGGGAATTTGGATGCAGCCATGCCATAGTATGCATCTTGTAGCTTGTCATAATCTTCAAGTATGTTGATTGGTTTTCTAGCCGACCAACTGCCTCCTGTGCCGAGCAACTGAGTGCTAACTTCACGTGCTTGATTCTTCTGATTTATGCTCCTCTGAATACTTTGTCGAGTAACATACTAGCTTTTGAACCCAACTCTTTAATCTGATTAGTACCAAGCTAGTGGTGAACTTCAAAACATTTTCATACAACTTCTTCTTCAATGTTGGTCGGGCCGTAGTAGTAAAGATCTCAGTGCTGTAGATGCTGAATTTGTCTTCTGAACTTCAATAGTATGTGCATAATAACTCCTGAATATGCCTCCTGAACTTCTAAATGCCTCCTGAACTTCAATAGCATGTGCATAATAACTCCTGAGTATGCCTCCTGAACTTCAATAGCCTCCTGAACTTCAATAGCACGTGCATAATAACTCCTGAATATGCCTCCTGAACTTCATAAGCAAAATTAGCTCCTGAGCAAGAAAAATAACTTCTGAATGATAATTAGTTGGGGATGAATCTGATGCTCGAATGCATGATGTTATGAGAATGTGCCACTGAATGAACAACTGGATTTTTAATAGAGCCCCCAAGTGTGGAATGTGAACTTTGAATGCTTTTTTCTTGATCGCTTTCACATACTCATAAAATGTTTCCGACCAACTGTAGTTGACAGCTTCTTATTTCCGACCAACCTGAGTTGACATTTTTGGGAATAGATTTACTTCCTAACCAACATAAGTTGGAATTTTTAGGAATATATAATTTTACTTCCCGTAGGAATGCATAGTTTTACTTCCTGGAAGAATACATAGTTTTACTTCCCGGAGGAATACATAGTTTTACTTCCCATAGGAATACAAGTTTTACTTCCCGGAGGAATACAAGTAGCTTTACTTCCCGGAGGAATACAAGTTGCTTTACTTCCCGGAGGAATACAAGTTTTACTTCCCGGAGGAATACAAGTAGCTTTACTTCCCGGAGGAATACAAGTAGCTTTACTTCCCGGAGGAATACAAGTAGCTTTACTTCCCAGAGGAATACAAGTTTTACTTCCCGGAGGAATACAAGTTTTACTTCCCGGAGGAATACAAGTAGCTTTACTTCCCATAGGAATACAAGTTTTACTTCCCGGAGGAATACATTTTTGATAATAAATGATAGAGACTTCCTCAGAGCTGACCAACAGATTGTTGGGAATAGAATAAGATATAATAAATTCTGGAGACCTCCTCGGCGCTGACCAACAGATTGTTGGGAATAAAATATAATAAATGCTGGAGACCTCCTCGGAGCTGACCAACAGATTGTTGGGAATAAGATATAATAAATGCTGGAGACCTCCTTGGCGCTGACCAACAGATTGTTGGGAATAAGATATAATAAATGTTGGAGACCTCCTCGGCGCTGAATATATGATTATAAATATTTTTCGAGCTCCATGCTGAAATAAGAATAGAATATGCATCCAAATAGATATAAAGAATAATAATAAAGTGCCTCGTTGATCTGTCCAGGTAGAATTATATAATGCCGAACAAGAATAAGATCTTCCAGAACATAAGAATATGGTCGAGAACGTTGTCAGACCTGAATATAAATAAGAATTATCCGACCAACTATCCGTTGGGTGAAATACAACGAATGTTGTAATTCTCCTTAAAGCTGAATAAGTATCTTGTCGAGGCACAATTGCATAATGCCGAATAAGAATAATATTTTCCAGAACATAAGAATATGGCCGAGAACTTTGCTGGGCCTGCATATAAATAAAAATTTTCCCGACCAACTATCCGTTGGGGGTGACATATAATAATTGTTATAGTTCTCCTCGGAGCTGAATATGATAATAAGTATCTCGCCGAGTTCCATGTTGAGATGAATATAGAATATGAATCCCAAGGGATATATAGAATAATTTGTGCTTGAGCCGATATCTGGGCCTGAATATAAATAAGAATTGCCCCGACCAACTATCCGTTGGGGGTGAAATATAATAACTGTTGTAGCTTTTCCTCGGAGCTGAATATATATAGAGAGAAGAAATTTTTCGAGCTCCATGCTGAAATAAATATAAAATATGAATCCGAACGGATATAGAATAATTTGTGCTTGAGCACAAATCAAAGCAATAATAAAATATATAGTTTCTTGCTAAGGTGAAATTTCATAATGTTGAGCAATGATAATAGTTTCCAGATTTTTTTCGAGCATTCGTCGGCGTTGAATCTTGTACCTGTAAAAATTAATATCTTGCTCTACCATTTGTGTAGGCTGAATTGATATCCAATCAATATATGATATGTATATGCTTGAGAAATAAAAATATTAATTTCAAAAAATGAAATAATATATGTTGGCTGATATGTCGAGGCACAATTGCCTGATGTCGAGCAATACTACTTTTCCAGAGGTTTACGAGAGCTTTCATCGGGATTGAATCTCGTCCCTATGAAATTTTAATAAGCTTCCCGAGCACCTGTCGAGACTAGAGAAAATAATTATTATCATGAGAATAATTATTCAGCCAAACAATATGTGATGTGTATTAGCATAAAATAATAAAAATTTCAAAATATGAAATAATATTTTTATGCCAAATGTGTGTGAGATGGACAATTTTTTATCAGATATGCATCATAAATAAGACGTAGAGTTTTTTGTAAAGTTATTTAATCTCCAACAACTAATCAGGTATAAGTTGCTATTTGAAAATTATTTATCACTTGGTTTTAAAAATATTTTTAGGGTGATCACAAGTTAAAAAAGACTTAAGCCCCTGTTTGTCCCCGAGCTGAACTCGTGTTTAAAGAAATATCTGGGGTGCTTCGCATTTTTTAATACCCCAAGATTCTACTGCTGCCGACAAATGGCATGGATGTTGCCGACCAACATTTAAGGATATCTCAAGTTATAGAATATATGGTGCCGACCAAGAAGCAAATGGTCCCCGACCAGCTGAGCAATTTCGCCGATCAACAAAAATGGTGCATTGACAGCACCGAACAACATTAGATGTCACCGACCAAAAATTGGATGGTTGGATAGTTACCGACCAGTAAATTGAACCCTCTGAACAAGACTGAGATGTCGCCGATCAAGAAGTAGATGATCGTCGACCTGCAATTGGTTCCACCGAGTTACAATATGGGGCTCCGACCAATAATAAGATACCTCGTAGTTGGATAAAATTATTTCAACATTGCTGATGGATCTTCACATCTTTTCTTCGACAAACAAAAATGGTCTGGTTAAGCTTCCCTTTAATAAAAGATGGCCCAAGATGATGCCGACCAACAATATGGATGGATGACCAGAATATCTCGAATCCTTAGATCAGAAAAATAACATTCGATGTAAAATTTAAGCATTAAGAATGTTAATTAAATGAATAATTATCTAATCCACTATATCGTGTGATTCCGATAAAGAAACCCCGTGATGTGATGAACGAGGGGCCAACATATCAAATTTGTGCCCAGAGTCTTGATATGGTCATGATTTGTTTTACTGATCCTCTTTTACAAGAGGTGGGTAATGATTTTTCAGATGAGAGAAAATTATTTTTTATATTGATCCTCTCCTATTCCCTATTTGGAGAGATAAAAATATGCTGAATGATCGAAGTTATTACCAAATTTATCTCAAAAATCAGTCAATGAGACTTTATTGATATGGATGGAAGATGAACCACATTAAGTATATAGTTCATAAAAATGAATACAAAGAGACTCAAACTTGAAGAGAGAGAAAGTAGATCTGGGTCATGATTTCCATGAGAAAACTTTTTATTGTCTTTTACCTTTTTCCATTCTCTGATTAAAAATGTAATTGGAATTTGAATAGTCATCAAAGATCTTTCAAAAATTATTTTAAAATCAACAATGAAAATTATCAAATCTTATCATCGTCGTATATATTGGTATATGTAATCATTTAAAATATTGATTTCATGAGATATAATTTTAACTTGAGAATCAAGCCAAAAGTTTTGATTTATGAAATCCACCATTTCACAGATTTCTTAACAAGAATTAATTTAACAGTTATGATTTTGAAATCATGATATGCAATTTTTTGCAGATTTCATAAATAAAAATTGGACAACTAATTTATGTATATAAAAATTAAAATCATGATTGAATCAACAGATGTATGTATAATTGATTATACGTAGAGAAAATAAAAACTTAGCTTTTGATGGAGAACAATGCTTGTAACACGTTCCCACAGACGGCGCCAATCTGTTGATACGAAAAACTGGACCGAATCCCATTTTTATGATCAAAGATAAATAGATGAAAACAATCCAATTAAGCACATAAGAGACAAAGATTTTTAAAGTGGTTCGGCTATGAATAAAGCCTACGTCCACTGTTATTTTATTCCCAGGGGTTTACAATAGCACCATAGGGTGTAGAGAGAGAAAGGATGTGTATCTTGTGTATGGGGTTTCTAGGTTCTCTTGAATCTCTCTGGATCTCCCGGATCTCCCCCCTTTTGGCTAAGGGGATACATGTATTTATAGTGATGGGAGATAAAGAGATTCATTGTATGTAGACATTTATGTCTACATTCAACGAACCTAATTGTTGAATTGCTTGGTATGCTATGTGTTGTCATCTATTAATACAGTATAAATGTACATTCAGACTCATTAAATGCGCCGCCATCTTCATTAATGTACATTAAATGCATAGTTATCCTTTGATCTTCCTGGTTGGTATGCCAACCAACTCTCCTCGGGTGCCGACCAACTCTCTTCGGGTGCCAACCAACTCTCCTCGGGTGCCGACTAATACTCCTCGGGTGCCGACCAACTCTCCTCGGATGTCGAATATTGCCACGTAGGATGACATGTGTCCTTTTCTGATTGGTCCTCGTAGATGGAGAATTTTTGCGTTAACACCTACCATATTGTACTACTACTACTACCACTACTAAATTTTAGACTACACTATGAAAACAACCAAAAATCTCCAATAATATCCTTGGGATGATGTAACCGAAATATTCCTTAAATGCGATACATCAACCCCCATCAATCTAGTACACCATAATCATTCAAGATGTACTCCACGAAGATTTCCATATCCTTTCATCTATAGGATATATAAATATACATATAGGCATTTTATTCTCACCATATATATATATATACCATCATCCATACCCATGACCAAGTGTACATATCATATCTGATGTACAATGGACATGCATAATAATATACCCGGCTATATATATAGCGCCAATAAACTGCACCATGCTATCATCTTCCCAGTGCCCGGCTCACGTAGCAATACTGGGGACCACTTGGTGGGGATCAACGACACCCACCTCGTGATAAACTCACACACACGACGTCCCGGGAAGCGGTCATAGCTCCAAACCGGCAATGAGACGAAACATACCCACCACGTCTCATCCCAAAAATATAAATCACATAATAACACACGGGACGACTATGACCTGGGGAATATCCACACCCTGCTCCATAAGCCAGGATGCTCACCCTCTGCGCGGAAACTTCCCAATCATAGCATGAGCGGGGTATGCTTAACCACATAAGTATATATATCGTTCACATGCACAATATATACACATCCATATGATCCCATCATATGATCTAATATTAAACCATCACATAAGGTTTAAATATTCATGCCATGTATATCCACAACATAAATATATCCTTACAGTCATAACTATATATATATAAATATACACATATATTCACATATCCATATATCTATATATACAAACTATATCTCGTTCATATGTATAAGATATCTAAACTCGGCTATAAGTATACATAATCCTCAATATACAAGCCGTCACCACAAATTCATTTAATTTACCTCGATAGGTGAATACCATCCCTCACTCGAAGCATATTCAACCATTTTTCCTATGATGAATAGTCTCCCAAAAATTTCACGTATCTATATCAACCATTAGGGTTATCACCCTAAGTTTAGTGTAGGAAACCATCACTACACATTTCATCTCTAAATTGAAAGTACGTAATTATCTATAACTATCCTAACTAGAATTCATGCTAACGCTTATTCTAGTCGATAGTACGATCCAAATCGTTCCCCATTTCACCTATGGTTCGATTGATCTTATGAACCCTTACTCCCGTTGGGTTACCGATTGTTCCTTAATTTAAACATTTCTAAGGATACGTGACCCTTCTCTCTCTTCGGTCCCCAAACCTTAATCTCAATAGAATTCTATTTACTATAAGGATTTGGCACTACCATCGGCCTACAATTTCATATCATGCTCTCACCACTCTCTCTAAGAGTTCTTAACCTCCCAACATATCTACGCTTACTTATGCCCTCAAGCTAGAACTCTCGTCCTCACTGACATCCCCCACTATGCCTCGGCATATCCATTTTCTATACCTACTTAAACAACAAGGGACTATCTCTGCCATTTACACCCAATCCATAATTTCCCACCTCCATCATAATAGGATAATCCGCCAATCAATTTAGTCCCAAATTTCTTTCATTACTAAAAGAGGCATCTCATCCTCCTAAATGAATTTAACATAAGCCCGCAAGCCCCTATTTGACCTAGGGCCCTAGTCCCTAAATCTAATATCATAACCCTCCATAATAAGCCCATTAAGAAAGCCCCCAAGAATAAAACTCCAAAAGAAAAGGGAAAGAAAGAAATCCAAATTTGGGCTAAAAACAGGGGACCAGTCGACCGGTCCCAGACCCCCGGTCCACCACAGGTCCAAATTTTGCCTACGAAGAAATGCAGTAGGCTTTTCCCTTAAGGCGCGGTCGACCGGCCATACCAGTTATCTTGGCCGCTTTTCCCATTTTCAACAAACCCTAAATCCTCAAACACCCAAATATCACGACCAAGCCCCCAAATCTTTAACCCAATAATATTATTAACATGAAATCTCATCCTACTTTTCAGCCCAACAATTTATACATCATTAAACCCATGTATAAACATCAAATTTCCATTTTTATACCCAAAATCTTGGTTTTGATATTAATACCTGAAAATCCATTTGTTTAACCCACAAATTATGAAATGAAATACACAAATGACTTATTTAGCAAGATTAAACACTTGCCTCAGATTTGTAGAGGTTGGATCGTTCTCGATGTCGCAGTTTTGGGCCGGAATCTCCAAGCTTTCTTCCTTTTGCTCTTCTTTTCTTCTTCTTTCTCTCTTCTTTCTCCCTCTAGGGCTTTTTCTCTCTTTCTCTCAAATGAGAAATGGCTTCATCCGTAAGCCTCCAAATCCTTTAAAACATAAACCCAATTTTAAATGTTAATACACACTTTAAATGACTCGTTTACTCCAATTCGAGCCAAACATACTTAAAAACATTCCGGAGCCGAAATAAAACCCAATGACAGTCATTTTGACTATCTCGACCCTTTCGGGATCGATGGTACCCTCAAAATCATCATTCGGAATACTTTAAAACGTCCTCTATTTTTGGGCCTAAGTTCCCAAATTTTGAAATTCTCCAATTAATTAAATTTTATTTTCCCAAAAATTTTATTTCTCAGTCTCCAAAAATCGAGGGTTGTTACATTTTTTTTGAGCATTTTTCTTTTATCTTTCTTCTTGCCCTTTTTTATTGCAATTTTTGGACTTTATTAAAGAATGTTTAATTTCCATAATTTCGAGCCAATTGGTGTTTTTCTGGTTATCAAACAAAATTTAAAATTTTATTTAGACTCAAATTGGGTTGCAAAAGGATAATTTTTCATTGCTTTTTCTGGCTAATATTTTTGGGTTAAACAAACAAAGGCCTACTTCATTATCCGAATTACTCATTATTTTACCATATGCGTCTCGAGATGAATTTAGTTTAGAGATATTTTTAGCGAATTTTCAAGACAACATCTCATTCGCTTCCCGTAATCCATTAAAATAAAAGAATTGAGATATTCAACGACTTATTTTAAACACTGAGTTGAACTTTGAGTTAACCATTGACTCGGATTGATTTAATTACTCACAAAAATCGATAGGCTCGAAATCTCACCGGGTTGATTAATCTCCATATTTATTCGTAAAATCATCATTTTTCGCTGAATTTCCATCTTTGGTCAATTTTCGCTTTGTGCATTTAAATTTTTTACAATTTGAGACTTCAAACAAAATTTTGTGACATTTTTGAAAAATTTAAACTCCAATTTTTATTTATTTTATAGAAAAATATTTTTGGCCTTTTTTAATTTTTTGATTTTTTTTTGAAAATTTATGATATTTTCTAAAAAAATATACTTGGAACGAATATATGATCAAATCAATGAAACTAAAAAATAAATGGGAAGAATATCCCACACTCCTTAACTTAAATTTTGCATTGTCCTCATTGCAAATCCAGAACACAACATAAAGAGATAAAAATAAAGATACTACCCAAATGGAGCGATCCCCAATAAGTACGAGTCCATTGAATTTACAAAATATGTTAGAACCAAGCATGACAAAAAGAGTAACAAAAACTTTAACTAATTACTCTAAACTATAATAAAAAAGGAAAAGGAAAAAAAGTAGCTAATTATGTACACCTATGATTTGAACTTTTAATAAGTTATACACTAGAAGTCAAAAAATTTGAGGGTCCACCCAAAATATGATATGAATTTGAGGGATAATCAGTGTACCCTCATTTTCATGTATGCCTCCTGAAAAATAAGAATTACATTTAAACAACAGAAGGCATGTATAAGGTGGAAGAAAAGAACCATCATCAATCAAAAAATTTAGGAGGATGATGGGGGGTTTAGATAAAGTGGGGGATAAGACCAAATTTATTTCAAGAAAATTAAAATCACCTCCCCGAGGTTTTTCAATTGGAACGGGAGGTAGAGCACGTGTAAGTGAGTAACCTATAAGATGAAGCATCTCAAAATAACATTTTCATTCAAGAATTGAGTCAAAGTCTTCAAGACTTTGACTCAATTCTTCAAAAGAGGGTGGAGGTGAAAAACAAGATTCAACCTCAACCGAGCTTTTGGAAGAAGAAGTCACTTCATTGAGTTGGACATTTGTTTTATTTATCCAAGCTTCATAAATATTGACTTCATTGTGCAATTCCTTATTCCCACTTTGCAAAGTGTTTTCCCAAGCTCTTTCTTGAATTCTCTCATTTTCGAGAATTTTTATGTAATCACCCATTTTCATAGGTGGTGGAGAATTTTTTTGACCCTCAGTTCTTTTATTTTCAAGAATTTGGAAGGCTTCACTAATAGTCTTGGAGTGTAACTTTGAGATTGGACCTTTGTTTTATTTACCCAATCATTATAAATATCGACCTCATCGTGAAATTCCCAAGTGCTTTGCTGAATTCTCTCATTTTCATGTAATCACCCATTATCACAGGTGGTGGAGAATTTTTTCGTACTCAATTCTTTCGTTTTCAAGAGTTTGGAAGGCTTCACGCATAGTCTTGGGAGTGTAAGTTTGAGATTGGACCTTTGTTTTATTTACCCAATCATTATAAATATCGACTTCATCATGCAATTCCCTTTTAAGAATCGTCTTGGGAGTGTAACTTTGAGAACTATTATCACAACTATTAAAACCATCTAAAGAGTTAAAATGAGACATTTTAAAGTGGACAATTCAAAAGCGTGACAATCATCAAAATTTCAAGTTTCTCGAAATAATTTAATACAAGTAAAAAAGAATTAAAACCCTAAAATCCTAAAGTACATCATTCCCCGGCAACGGTGCCATTTTGATTGAGGCAAAAATCGAGTGTCCGTGTAAATATGATAATCGTTGTTATTGTCTTCCAATCGTAATATAAAAAAAAAACTTTAACTACACTCTTATGAAGTATAGCGGCTAATCTGGGCATCGAATCCACAAAGAACGATATTTAGGATTAAACTGTTTTAACACTAAGGAAGGAAAAAATGTAAAAGATGATGGATTTGATATTATGTAATTTCACTAAAAAAATAAATGAAAACATATTTAGATTATCTACGAAAGAGATATGGTCGAAATACAATCCCACAACTCCTAATGAATTCATCGGAATGAAAACTAGTCTCGAATTAAATATTTAATTGAAACAACGACATTATTTAACTCAAGCATTACATATATGAGGGTACGAGCCCGCATCATACATAATCAAGAATATGAACAACGTACAAAGTCAATTGATTTATTCACGCATCGCACTCTTAAACACCCCGGTTACCTAGGGCAAACGAGGTTAAAAGTCCTACGATATTTTTACTAACAAACTGACGCGTTCCAATTAACTATTTATTTTAAAAACGTATTTTTATATCCATACGAACTGTTTAGGGTTGGGTTCATGCATTCCAACCCTCGAAAATCTAACCGAACATTATGTAACTATATTTAAACAAGAAATCTACATAGAATGGTTTCATTCTTACGCTAAAAGTGCGATCAAACATGAGAAATAATAATAAAAGTACTGGAAATAAAGGTTACCAAGATCAAAGAACAAGAACATGTAAGAAGAAATCAAAGCTTGACGAAAAATCGAAAAAGCTCTTGAATTAATGATGCAAAATATGTAAATTGTTCTCCTAGACATTTCTCTTTGATTAGGAGCTTTTATATGAATGAAATCTGAATTAAAATGATCCTAATGACTAAATATATAGGTTAGAGGATGTTTAAAAGAATCCCCAAAACATAAAACTCTTTTGGCTAAAAGATAAGGACAAAATAAAATCCCACTTCTAAAAATTTGCCACGGATGTAAAGCCTGACTAATTTGTCACGGTTCTGGAGCGCTACTAAATGGCGAACCAGTTCGGGGGAACAATAAAATCGGTTCGACCTCAAACCGGTTCGAGGTTCAGTTCGAAAAAACTTGCTGCCTTGGCTTGTTTCCTCACTTTTCTTTAATTTTCATTCTCAACTTCAAACAGGTATAACTTCTTCCCCGTAGCTCGGATTGGGTACCATTTTTTCCAATATTCTTGTAACTGCATGATCTTCAATTTCAAGTTGGTCCCACCTCCAGACCAAGGCTAAAAAATTACGAAAATGCCCTTAAACTCCTTTTTTTCTTAATTTCTTCCTATGTTTTGAGTTTTCTCTCGCACTATCTTGCGTGAAATACCTGTAAAACACATGGAAGATACACAAAACACGAAATACTTGCCAAAAAGGGTTAGTACATGAATACGAGATAAATCCAGTCTATTTACACCGAATGGGACCATAAAATGACCGAAATTAAGGGGATAAATATGGAGTATTTATGTCTAATCAAGTGCGATCGAACCGAGTGAGAAGATCTCCATTGTTACCAAAAACTTTGCGAATAAATAAAAACTCATTGATTTCCGTCACGGTAGGCGCAAGGGTGGGATTCTCATCTTCAAAAAATAACAATAAGGTCTCTTAAACCATAATGAACTTGATTAAAATTGATTCAGAGGCTTAATTATCAATTTTGTCTTGATCAACACCTGTAATGGGCCTTTTTGGGGGCCAAAATGAGCTTGATCGCAATGGATTCAGGGGCTCTATGCTTCTTGGGCTTGATCATGAAGGATTCAGGGGCCAATTTAACATATATTTTTTTTAAAGACCAAGAAGATCCTAATAGGAGTTTCTCAATCTTTATTACAACTACTAAAATACAACCAAAACAAAATAAAAACTGATAATACTATTGGAAGGATTTTCGCTCTCATGTGATTTTGCTTCATACACAAAGTATAGACATCCAATGTCTCTCTCTTACGCTACGATGTCATACATTTGAATTCTCCATTTAAATGCTACTTATGAGATGAAAATACTCTCCAAGATACCCACCAAGATGGTAATCAAAGCACTCTTATTAAATGATGATAACTCTTACAGGAATAATAAAACACACTCATTAGGGGTAACTTTAGCTGTTGCTCCCCAACTCTGGGGATAATGACATTGAATTAGTTTTCTCGAGGACAGTTTGGTGATGAAGCTCTATTATTAATAATGTATCTGAATTATCATGGGGTCTCGCCCCTATCTTCCCATATTGTTATATCAACTGCTTCAAAGTTTCTGCTAAATTGGATGTTCCAGTATGAACATGAATATCACCAATGGTCACCAACTTTGGGTTGTGTAAGCCATAAAATGTGATGACCCGGATACGGTTATGATAAATCATGTTTAAATCATGCTTACCGTATGGGATGGGGATAATGTGTTATTAGAATATATAATGATAAGTTATTGTGTTTAGTCTAATCCTACCTTCATAACTTATGAAATATTGAATTAGTCACAAATAATAATTTGTGAAGTCTTCGGTAGGAATGTTCAAGTTCGGGACTAGTTTTGGACACTATAATATGATACTTGACTTAAGGTGAAAATTAAATAGTTGTAGATATATGAGTTAAGTTTGTAACACAATAAACGGTGTGTAAAACAAAGGTCCGAGGAAGGAGTTATGCTGAAATTACGAACAAGGGGTAAAGTAGTCACTTAGCTTTAAAGGATATTTTGTCTTATATGGTGACACGTCTCACATTTGAATTGGGCCAAGGGGGAGGTGACTTATGCCGACTTATAACTCTTGAAATAGTCTCTTCCTTTAGCATATTTCAGAAAGGAGGAGTTTTAGACTAAGGTGAGAGAGTCGGGAACTTTGGGAAGAAGAAGGTGAGGAGAAAAATTGAGGAAAAATCCGTAGAAATTACGTAAACGTCCCTTAGATAATTTTATCCATAAATCTTGTTTTTTTTTATATTACTGATTAAAAGGATATAAATCATCAATTTTTTATTAAGCATTCATGCCTTTGTGGGTATGCATGGATGGATACACGTTTAAAAAAAGTCGAAGGTGTAAATCATTTATATGGCCTTGTTTAGAACCCTTATGTGTTCAAACTTCTATATCTTTTTGTATATTTGTTGGAAATGAATAAATCCAGTTGAAAATGAAAATACACTCATATATTTATAATATATCCAAAAAATATGTGAAAATACCAAGAAACGAATCTTTGGTGACAGTTTGAAGTTTAGGTAGAAAATTTTCCCCAAAAGTGTAAGTATGCACACCATGTGTTCGATGTTTTACTTGACATAGCAAATGAACCTTAAAAATTATGAAACTTCAAATTTGTATTTTTCAATACGTTTATTGATGTTGGGTGAAATATCATAGAAATTTATGATACAAAAAAACTATGAAAATTCCTAGAAGTCGACTGGACGATAGAGGAGCTTATAGGGAAGATTTGCTATGTAGCAAAGAAATGGGCATATCTTTCTCTTGGAAACTTGAAATTATATGTCTTCTTTTGGGTTTGGAACCCAATATTTTAAGGATGAAACTACTAAGAAGAAATTAATATATATTTGGTCTATGATTTGGGTATGGTAAATATCTTACCATGAAGTTAGATTGGACTTTATTTATGATAAATGATTTGAATGGGATTATATGTTGCTTATGAATTGGGTTAAGTTTAAGTTTTCTTTGGATTGTTAATATCCTTATGATGATACTAATATTGTAAGAATGAATATATGGAAAGGAAGAAGAATTGGTTGAACCAGTGCCAGATAAAGACAAGGGCATGAAGTGGCCAAGGTAAGTGTACTCACTAGAAAAAGGCATTGATACATTGTTATGGACATGATCATGATGTTATTAACATGAAACTGTTCTTTTCTCATGGTTATGGATATGATTTGAATATATGATCAGAATAATATTGAATATGAAATTGTTCATTTCGATTTACCGAAATGGGAGGTTACTCCCCGACCCGGAATCGGGGAGAATTGTTTATTGCAGACATGATATGTGAATCATGATTTGAATAAGTTGGCCATTCTTTATGAATGATCCGAAAAAGTATATAATTGATCATTCTTTAAGAATGAGCTAGATAAGTATATAATTGGTCATTCTTTACGAATGAGCCGAATATATAATTAGTCATTCTTTATGAATGAGCCAGATAAGTATATAATTGGTCATTCTTTATGAATGAGATGGATAAGTATATAATTGGTAATTGTTTATGAGTGGGTCGGATAATTATGCATATATCATCACAGGGATATGATTTATTGCATTTAATTTTATGCAATAGTATAGTAGTGATGCATTTGTTGAGCTATTTTGCTCATGGTTTCTATGTATATATTTTTTTGGTATTGTGATATCACAGCCAAATCTAGGCGATCGGTGGGCTTAGCAAGGGATGCTTAAAACCAGGATTTTGATTAAACGTAAATGGGGTAATTTAAGCCCACTTATCTTTTTAGTAAGTTTGAATAAGCATAATTACCTTAAATTTATCTAAGGTTTTAGTTTTATTGATTCATGTTAATAATTGAAAAACCTTAAAGTTGTCTAAGGTTTTAGTTTTATTGATTCATGTTAATAATTGAAAAAGGATACTCATGATTATGGTTTGGTTAAGGTAATTATGATTTGACTCATTTTGACTTTCAAACTTAATTATGAGTAACTTGGTTGGGGTGTGTCAACTTTGATATCAGAGCCTAAGTTTTGGAGGTTCTGGGGTGAAGAGCTCCTAGATTTAGTAGTGGAAGTAGAAATTGTTTTGAGTCATAACTAAATTGGACTTTGTTGACTAACATTTGTTAGTTATACATATATATTGTTGTGCGAGATATGAAATGTAAGGATCTTGTAGGAAAGGAAATGAGATGTTAAGGTTTATTCGGGGACGACAGCGAATACATGTATTTTAATATGAATCATTGCATTGTTTTATTTGTGGTATGGACAAACATGTCAATTAAGGAAAAATTTTAAAGACAAAATGTGGTATAGGAAAATTGTGAAGTATTGGAAGTAATCTCTTCTTATACTGGAATATGTAGACTTGAGTTGTGTCATTTACTAAGCCATGGTTTGGTGTTTGCCCATTTATGTGGGAGAATGAGTTACGGCAACCCATATTTCGTTAAAGGGTGAGATGGTAAATTGTTAGAGTGTGAATAAAATGAAGATTCGCATAGTAAATGTGAAGTGAAAAGATTAATAGTTATATATGTTTAAATTTAATATGTGAAATGGTCTGAAATTCAATTACTAGTAAAAATATCATAATTGATTCGAATATGGGTTAATACTGAATTATAATAAGTAGAAGAAAAGAGTAATAAGAGTTGAGATGTACTTCTTTAATATTATTAGTAAATGTTGTGGATATTACCCTTGTGACGTTTTAAAATTCTAATATGAATAATAAAGTTGAGACAAGGTGTTAAAGAGTTGGTAGTTTAAAAATATAGGGGAGCCATTTTAAGAATATGTGTTGTGTATAAGTATGGGAATGAGGCTAGTCATGTTTGAATATTAACAACTGGTTTGGGTGGATATTGAGTTGTATTTGTCATTGTGCCTATATATTATCACTAAGGGTATATTATATAAAGAATATGGTTGACATTATAATGAGTCACTAGAAATATGTGTAAGGATAATGTGCTATGTGAAATCCTATAATGTGATACATTAAGGTATTTATATAAGTTATTTGAAAGAAATACGACATATAATTGTTAGAGAAGTATTACGGGGTTGGTAAGTATGGTTAAAGTTTTAAGTGGTGATGGTACGTTTAACATCCATGTTACCAAACGGGTAAGATGAGTGTATTAATGATATTGCATAAGAATATCATGTTAATAAACGCTGGGATAAGATTATGATTGTAAAGTTATTGTGTTAGATAAATGACTTGCTAAGGTCATTGTATGTTTAGTTAAAGAACAATCAAATGATACTGAAAAAGGGAATATAATGAGAACCGTATTCAGGTTTCCAATTTGGACATCTTATCTGAGCAAAAGAAGAACTGTATTCAGGTTTCCAACACCAAGAAGTCCCTCTTCTTCTACATTAACCTCGCCAAGAGGTTTATGCAGCAATACAATGAAGTCGAACTTTCTGTTATCGGAATGGCTATTGCCACAAGCATCATTATTGTCGAAAATCTGAAGAACAATGGACTGGCTGTCGAAAAGAAGATAAGGACCAATTTGGACATCTCATCTGAGCAAAAGAAGAACCGTATTTAGGTTTCCAACACCAAGAAGTCCCTCTTCTTCTACGTCAACCTCGCCAAGAGGTTTATGCAGTAATACAATGAAGTCGAACTTTCTGCTCTCGGAATGGCTATTGCCACAGGCATCACTGTTGTCGAAATTCTGAAGAACAATGGACTGGCTATCGAAAAGAAGATAAGGACACTAACTGTTGACATACGGGATGATCCAGTAGCCCGACCAATCCCTAAAGCCAAGATTTAAATATTGCTTGGAAAAATAGATAACTTTGACGAGTTGATGGCTACTGAGGCAGAGCAAATGGAAAATGGAGTCGCCCAGGAGCAGAATTGAGCCCTGAGATGTCTGCCAATTTTTTTGTTGGTGCACTCTCATTATATTAGGAAAAAATAAGAAAACATTCGTCTGTGATTATTAGCTGGCTTTTAGTTGCATGTACAACTTCTCATGGTACTTTATTTTCCAATATTCTAAATTCATTTGATTTAAAAGTCCAAAAAAAAGTTAGTTTGAGTTCATAGTGCAAGACTGCACAATATACATGAAGGTGAATATGAAATCTTGGTTAAGAATAAACATTTAGTGAATGATTGTTCAGTTTCGATATATGAATAGTAGTGAGACTATATTTAAATTAATAAATTATAAGGATGATATTTAACATACTTTTAAACTTCAGAAATGATACAGAAAGTAGTTCGGGTCAAACACATGCATTTGGTGTTGGATGGAAGATGTAAATGTGATGTGTAATAAGCTAGTCTAGTAATATGATATTTATGATTTGAAATATTATATGATGATAAGGATAGACTATATGAATGAAGGGATAAAGGTAAAGAATGATACTAGGTTTGCTAAGAATGTTCACTCATTATGAATATATGCTGATACAACTGATAATCTATTATATGTGAATGTTAGACATACATATATAAATGTATGAAGTAATATATGTGTTGGGAATTGGTTTTCATTGATAATAAATCATTAGATTATTATCCTTACGTGTAAATGATAAAGAAATTAAAGATATTATGAAAGAAGATTTGTCGTACATCAAAGAATTGGTGGAAATTATTGATCGAAACGAGCAAGTATTAAGGAATAAGGTTAGTGACATAGTTAAAGTGTTGTGGAGGATCAATGAAATTAAAGAATCAACTTGGTAAAGGGAAGATAGAATGATAGAATAGTATCCCCAATTGTTTGAGAAGTGAAATTCATCTTAAATTTTGAGGACGAAATTTTCTAAGGGGGGAAGGTTGTGACGACCCGGATATGATTATGATAAACCATGTTTAAATAATTCTTACCTTATGGGACAGGGATAATGTGTTATTAGAATATATAATGTTAAGCTATTGTGTTTAGTCTAATCCTACCTTCATAACTTATGAAATATTGAATTAGTCACAAACACAAATTTGTGAAGTCTTTAGTAGGAATGTTCAAGTTCATGACTAGTTTTTGCCACTATAATATGATAATTGACTTAATATGAAAAATAGATAGTTGTAGATATATGAGTTAAGTTTGTAACACAACAAACAGTGTGTAATACAAAGGTCCAAGGAAGGAGTTATGCTGAAATTACGAATAAGGGGTAAAATAGTCATTTAGCTTTAAAGGATATTTTGTCTTACATGGCGACACATGTCACATTTTAATTGGACCAAGGGGTAGTTGACTTATGACGACTTATAACTCTTGAAATAAGCTCTTCCTTCAGCATATTTCAAAAAGGAAGAGTTTTAGCCTAAGGTGAGTGAGTCGGGAACTTCGGGAAGAAGAAAGTGAGGAGAAAAATTGAAGAAAAACCCATAGAAATTACGTGAACGTCCCTTAGGTAATTCTATAAATAAATCTTGTTTCTTCATTTATATTAATGATTGATAGGATATAAATCATCAATTTTTTATTAAACTTTCATTCCTTTATGGGTATGCATGAATGGATACACGTTTAAAGAAAGTCGAAGGTGTAAATCATTTATATGGCCTTGTTTAGAACCCTTATGTATTCAAACTTCTATATCTTTTTGTATATTTGATGGAATTGAATAATTACAGTTGTAAATGAAAATATACTCATATATGTACAACATATCCAAAAATTATATGAAAATTCTAAGAAATGAAACTTTGGTGATAGTTTGAAGTTCGGGTATAAAATCTGCCCCAAAAGTGTAAGTATACACACCATGTGTTCGATGTTTTGCTTGACATAGCAAATGAACCTTAAAAATTATGCAACTTTAAATTTATATTTTTCAATACATTTATTGATTATCATAGAAAGTTATGATACAGAAAAATTATGAAAATTCCTGGAAGTTGACTGGGCGATAGAGGAGCCTATAGGGCAGATTTGCTATGTAGCAAAGGAATGGGCATATCTTGCTCAAGGAAACTTGAAACGATATGTCGTCTTCTGGATTTGGAACCCAATATGTTAAGGATGAAACTACTAAGAATAAATTAATATATAATTGGCCTATAATTTGGGTATGGTAAATATCTTACCATGAAGTTAGATTGGACTTCATTTACGATATATGATTTGAATGAGATTATATGATGCTTATGAATTGGGTTAAGTTAAGTTTTTTTTGGATTGTTAATATCCTTGTGATGATACTAATATTATAAGAATGAATATGTGGAAGGGAAGAAGAACTGGTTGAACCAGTGTCAGACAGAGGCACGGAAAAAATACATGAAGTGGTCAAGGTGAGTGTACTCACTAGAAAAAGGAATTGGTATGTTGTTATGGATATGATCATGATGTTATGAATATGAAATTGTTCTTTTCGCATGGTCGTGGATATGATATGAATATCACTTGTTGGTAAGATGTATTACACATGGTTACGGATATGATCAGAATAATATTGAATATGAAATTGTTCACTTCGGTTTACCAAAATGGGAGGTTACTCCCCAAAACAGAATGGGGGAGAATTGTCTATTGTAGACAGGATATGTGAATCATGATTCGGATAAGTATATAATTGGTCATTATTTATGAATGAGTCGGATAAGTATATAATTAGTCATTCTTTATGAATGTGCCGTATAAGTCTATAATTGGTCATTCTTTATTAATGAGCCGGATAAGTCTATAATTGGTCATTCTTTACGAATGAGTCAGATAAGTCTATAATTGGTCATTCTTTATGAATGAGCCGGATAAGTATATAATTGGTCATTCTTTATGAATGAGCCGGATAAGTATATAATTGGTCATTCTTTATGAATGAGTCGGATAAGTATATAATTGGTAATTCTTTTTTAATGAGCCGGATAAGTATATAATTGGTCATTCTTTATGAATGAGACGGATAAGTATATAATTGGTAATTCTTTATGAATGGTCCGGATAAGTATGCATATACAATCACAGGGATAAGATTTATTGCATTTCATTTTATGCAACAGTGTAGTAGTTATGCATTTGCTAAGCCATTTTGCTCATGGTTCCTATGTTTATGTTTTTCTAGATATTGTGATATCACTGCCAAATCTAGGAGGTCGGTGGGGTTAGTAAGGGACGCATAAAACCAGGACTTTGGTCAAACATAAATGGGATAATTTATTCCCACTTATCTTTTTAATAAGTTTGAATAAACGTAATTACCCTAAAGTTGTCTAAGTCTTTAGTTTTACTGATTCATGTTAATAATTGAAAAAGGATACTCATGATTATGGTTTGGTTAAGGTAATTATGATTTGACTCAGTTTGACTTTCAAACTTAATTATAAGTAACTAGGTTGAGGTGTGTCATAAAAGCAGTTTTATATTTTAGTAGTGAGATTGGATTATTTGTACCCGGCGGACGGTAGCGACGATGGGGGCTACCGTCGCTGGAGAAACAGTTTTTCAGGATCAAGAATACTCGTGAGAGTTTTATGGCTATGATACCATGAAAGATTTTTAAGGTACTCAAAACTCGGATGCTATAAGTTTTGCTTGTTATAATTTCTCATTGATGGCAGTCTTTATATACTGCATAAAAATTGTAACGTTCCAAGATAAAAGGAACCCACATTCTAAATCAGAATAACAATGGGAAATAAAAGGGAACCAAACTAGCAGCTACAAATGTAGTTTCTAAAATGTTCCGATATTGTCTCCCTTAGAATAGTTCTTCCTGACTTTGTGGTTGAACAAATCTTCCTGACTTTATTATGTGTAGATTTGGACTATATTGCATTCATGCATTTATTTTCTAACATTAATGTTTTTCATAAATAAGAAATGAAACATTTAAAATCACATTAATTGGTATTTAAGTTAAGAAACTTGATGCTAGGTACATGCCCACCTTATTTTATTAGAGGGATTTATACGTATTAGAATTTCCATGTTAATTTGAACTACACTTGTGTATCGTTTGTTAGCTTCAGTGTCTAATGTGTTTATTTCGACTGTGATTTCACTTGTGAAGTGAACTCGAGATAATTAAAGAGGGATGTTGACTTATGGATGGCATTCAGCGATAAGTCGACTGCATAGGATTACTAAACAACGAGTTGATGGTGCAACACCATAATATAAAAAATAAGAATACTTTAAAATTAGGGGATGTAGAGTGAGAGAGATATAGAGGAGAAAGGGAAGAAGGGAGAGGACATTCATGGCCCTTTTAAAGTGTTCCTAAAGTTCCTTTTTGTAAGCAAATACGTCAATGCAACAAGGAAGCCTATTTTTCCTTTGATACGAAACCGATCAACAAGGTTAGGGTATCGCTTAAGTTGGTTAGGGTTGGGTGTTCTATAATGTCATATGTGTGTAGTGAGGTTGGGTAGTTTTCCATGTTTAGTACATTTGAGTCCATGGGGACTGTTCGATTATAAGGGTTCACACAAGGTAAACTGGGATCCCGATCAGGGGTGCCATCACTGGAATTACATCCTATGAATTTTTTATGTCATTGATTTTAATAACTTAAGATAAATCTCACGCATCTCATCATAATTTTTCCATTTAATATTATTTTATTTTGATGATTCCCCCATATACTTATCAATGTAATGACATTAAAATGGAGATTTTGACCTCTATGATCGATTTTGGTTTGATGATTCCACCGAATCAGTTGCATCTCATCATAATTTTGGTTTCTTAACATAACTCGTGCATGGTCGCAACTTCATATTCTAATTAACTTCATCCTCCCGAAGAAATTTACGTAACATTTATGCATGTAATACATTATGCACTTTTGCAACTGATTCGGAAGATGGTTGGTTAACATGTCGTTAGGATCTATCATGGTGAATGAGCCAATAAAACGAGGTGCTAATAAGGACGAAGCTAAGGGTGGGCAGAGCAGGGTTGTAGCCCACCCCAAAAAATAATAAAATAATTTACTAGTCATTCTCTTGCCCAATTCAATACACCCCAAAACAACACATTTAATTTTGAGATATGAGTATTTAAATAAAATTTCATTAGGCTAAAATTTGAGCACTAATTTTGTTGTTGATTGGAATGGTTCTAGACTAGTATGAAATCAAGTTTCTCTTGACTGCTCTTACTCTATATATATCTGAATTTAATGTTGTACCACTTTTGTATATATATTTGTATTGGTTGGTATTTTTTTTTATAACCCTGAACCTCCATACGAATGAGCCATTTGGACTCCCCCGTACAAGCTAAACAGGGGGGTGCTAGTGCCAGAGCCACCCTAACACACACCCCAATTAAAGTTTGGTATCCTTTGAGGGAAACGAACTCAAAACCGTGCACTTAACCCACATAATTTGAACTCGTCCCTTACCGCTAATAATGGAATAATGAATGTATATAAGTTTCTTTGATATTTTGATGTATTTATAACTTTTTTTCCACAACAATGTCATTGATTTGGCAACGAATTTTGGCTATGGGTATATAAGTTAAAAACTCAGAAAATTTGACAAGCTATTTTTCTCACTCAAAGGTCTGTTTGGTTAATGGTGAAATATATCAAGCCGTGAAAAGTGAATTGGTACAATAATTTTGCACATATTTGAAATTAATGGTTCATTTGATTGATATTGATTTCTTTTGTTTAATAGTTATTTTACTTCAATTTTATTTTTATTCTTTTGGTGTTTGATTTTATAAACAATATTCAATAAACAACAGTAATAAATATTTATATTACTTCATGATTTTATCATTTTCACTCCAAAGTTTTATTTCGTGAGATATTTAAAAGTAAGATCAAACAACTTTCATATTTTCCCACTCATGTTCCAACTTATGATAAAATGAAATAGTCTTTAATATTTTTTCGACTTTATAATAAACACCACACAAAAAAAATTATTCTTTTGAAATTGAAAATAAATGTACACATAATAATCATACAATTTTAACCAAGTGAAGAGAATTCGTCCTTAGATAAGTGAAATTATATTTTATTATTTTATATTTTCCTTAGGATGCAAAATATTTCATCTTGGAAGAGAAGGTTGTCCTAATTTTAGTCCACCCTTTGACTAATCGTGGCTCCTCCTTTGGGTTAACTCTCCATCCCTTCTCCAATCACATCACACCCTTCCTAAGTGCCACTTTGAAAAGTACGTGGTCTCTCTGGCGCAAACTATAGACTCTAAAATTGTATGAATGAAAATGAAAGAATGTAATTTATAGTCATTGTTTTCTATGGAGCTCTATATATATATATATATGATGCTCACCCCTCCGGACCAAATGAACTGCAGCCTAAACACTTCTTTAGCATTTGGATCCTTTTCAATACTTTCTTCTTATCAACCCCGCTTTCTTTTCAAGAAACTTCAAATGTTCTTTCATTATTACAAGACTGTTACATTAATGATAAGGGATTCCAGTACCATCTTCTATGTCCATTGTTTGACCACAAAAAATGCTTTTGATTATTATCATGGCGAAGTGAGTCAACATCTTCCAACTGCAAACCAACAAATCTTTCTGTATCAGTCTCTCATTTATTGCCAAATTAATGCGCAATCGTTGAGACTTGGCCTCTCAGCGTCCAGTTCCATCGTGCAGAAGAAATTTAAAGCTATATAGTTTAATTTATTTTTTCAGGAATTTATTCTTAAAAAATATAGGTGTGTTGATTTGCATAAAAAAAAAAAAAAAGGAGTTTTGGAGAAAGGTTTAAAAAGTTCAAAGGGCATAAAAATAAGATATTTTATATAATTTTATAAAATTAATCTTTATATAAAAAAAATCATACGAAATGACTAATATGTCATTTGACAACTCATATAAAAAAATTAATCAAATTTTTTAGATGTCCATGACTTCAAATTTACAAATCCAAAATTCACAAAATTCATATATTTGAAATCTACTCGGCGAGAGCTATCCCGTAACACTCATTTGATATTTTTTGACAAAAAAATCAAAACCGATAAATTTACTATTTTACCAAAACCTCCATTTTTTTCGGCCAAAACTCCATTTTTTTCCGGCAAACACTATATTTTTTCCGGCAAAACCCTCTCCGACGCGGGAAATAGTGCCGCTGGCGCGGACCAAAAAAATGATAGAAATAGATGAAAGGAGAGTGAAATGAGGAGAGACAAACAATCCAACGAGAATTCCGGCGAGGATTGCAGCGTTCCGACGAGGATTCCGGTGGGTGGGTTGGGGTGGAGGTGGGGTTATGTGCTTATTTTTATAATGAATTTTAAATGAGTTTGACTAAGGGTATAAATATAAATAACTTTTTCACTAAAACAAATGAAATTACTTATTTTGTGTACTCCTAATTCTAAAGGGACCGCACAAATACATGTTATTGTACCACATGGACTAGATTTATAAACCTAAAAATTACTATCCTAAAACTCAAAACATAAGAAAAAACATGACCTAGATTTTAATTCTCTATAAAAAAAAATACAAAAGAATTTGTGTTGTAAGTAATTTGAATTTGGGGATTCATTTTACTGTTACTTTTTGTTATTATAAAATCTTATTATCAAAACAAGTTTCATATTAAATTTAGAGGTATCATGAATTTAGGACTCCTCAACCTTTCTCATAACTTCATTTGGTATATCAATAATCCTTTTAGGTTTTTGCGTAAAATTTATAGAAATCAATTCAGCATAAACACAAGCAAAATTGGTGCTTCTCATCATTATGATAACACATTTATATTCAATTTGAATTTCGTAAGATAGATCCCTACTAATGTCTTATAAAAATACAGATATCATAATGATCGGATAAGTAAAGTAGAATACTTTTTAAAAATTATAAGAGTGGATAAACTAATATGACAGTGTAATAATAGTGCACTTTATACTTCTATTCAAACATTGACGAGTCAGAAATATCATTTAATCTTTTATTGGAATAAGAATTTTTTTTATACAAGTTGTATAATTTATAAGAGATCTACTTTTACACCACCATTAGAGTGATTCTCCATAAAATCCCTATAAATGCTACCCTCAAATCACACGAATCCATCTCATCCACTTTGTCTTACATGGAGCATCTTACTAAGAAACTTCACTCAATCCTCTTGGAATTTCTTAGAGTTTCAACTATCCTACTTTTCTTCTCCATAGAAGTTTTCTTAATCATACAAAAAACTGGACCCGTTTTTCATGCACTCTCACTTTTCACTTTTCTCTCAACCATTTCCCTCATTTCCTGCCTCTCAAAACCTCCTACTATCTACCTTGTAGACTTCTCATGTCTCAAACCACCAAATTTCTGCAGAGTTCCCTTTTCAGCATATCTTGAACATGCAAGCATGCTTGATTTTTTAGACCAGGATAGTGTGGATTTTATGGCCAAAATACTCACTTCTTCAGGTCAATCCCAACAAACTTATCTCCCACCATCACTTTTCCACATCCCACCTTTAATAAAGCACAAACAAGACATTAAAGAGGCCCACATATCTCTTTTTCAAGTTTTCGAAAACCTTTTAGCAAAAACCAATCTCTCCCCTCATGATATAGACATACTTATTGTCAACTGCAGTGGGTTTTGCCCTGCCCCATCTCTCTCCTCAATCATAATCAATAAATACTCATTGAGAGAGAATATTAAGAGCTTTACTATAAGTGGGATGGGATGTAGTGCAAGTGCTCTATGTGTGGACATGGCTCAAAATCTCTTGAAAACTCATGCAAACTCGAATGCTATAATTCTTAGTACGGAGATTTTATCAACAGGTTGGTATAAGGGAAAAGAGAAACCGATGATGATTCTCAATTGTCTATTTCGTATGGGTGCTGCAGCTATTTTGGTCACAAACAAAATACATGCAAGGTCAAAATATAAACTTGTTTGTAGTTTGAGAACACAAAGGGCCTTTGATGACAAAGCTTATAATTCAGCAATTAGAGAAGAGGACCTTAGTGGAATAACGGGTGTCACACTTAGACGTGACCTATTACAAGTGGCCGGAGAAACTCTCCGGTCAAATATAACAATTCTCGGCGGGTCTATCCTACCTATGACGGAAAAAATCCGGTACGGCGTATCGCTTTTGAAAAAGAAATATATTAGCAAATCGACGGAAATTTATGTGCCGAATTTTAAGTCTGTGGTACAACATTTTTGTTTGCCAACCTCGGGGATGCCTGTGATAAGAGAGATAGGTAAAGGGTTGAAGTTAGGAGAAAAAGATATGGAGGCTGCTTTGATGACACTTCATAGATTTGGGAACCAGTCTTCTTCTTCTTTGTGGTATGAATTGGCTTACATGGAGGGGAAGGAGAGAGTGAAGAAGGGTGACAAAGTGTGGCAGCTTGGGATGGGGAGTGGGCCTAAGTGTAATAGTTTAGTTTGGGAGTGTGTTAGGCCTATGGTTGGGGAGGCAAAATTGGGTCCTTGGAGTGATACTATTCATACATATCCTATTTCCAAGATTGGGCGTTGACAAAGGGAGATGAAGGTTGACGGTCACATTTATTGGTAGATAGAATTAAGTTATAAGGGTTGTCTCTTTCATGTTCTATATTTTTGTGAAATTTTTTCCTCTTTTTTAATGTTCCAACTACTTATTTATTATTTTAAAACTTTAATTAATTAGATGTGATGTCATCATGATCCACTTTAAAAGTGAATCTCTAAATTTAAACTCTTTTTAAAGTCGTCTCTCTCGATCAATATGTGTGGGGTGATTTAAATGTAAATAATTTCCTTTCTTTTAATGTAGAAAATCTCTTCATCTTGTGTATTTTGATGCAAAAAATTCATTTGATGACTGTTTAGCGATGTTTTTCTAGCAATGCCGAAGTGATGGTTAACTTCTTCGTCTCATTTATTTCCCTATGAAAGAATTTATAATTCAATGACGAGTTGGATCTTTAAACACTACACACACATCATGTTTAAACATGTAATTTAGATGTATTATAATTTTGGGAGTTAACTACACTATATTGGTGAAATTTATTCGTAATTATACTTCAACCCCTTAACTTTCATTGTTTTTATTAAGCCACCCAGCATTATAAAATTCCCTAATTTACCCTAAAACACTAATGGTGTTAATTTTAGTGGAACATAGTCATGTGCGCAACACGTGCGGGTATTTTTGTCCAATTATAATTACAAGATCTAGAAAAGAAAAATGTCTTACATTTACCTATTTATTTCTCTTTCTCCCAACTCCCCCTTCTCGCACTTCGCTCCCCTTCAGCACCTCACCCCATAATCTCTCTGTCTCTACCCCTCAACACTCCCCCATCTCTTGCCAAAATGTCCAATGGGAGTTTGAGCTCCAAGATACATTGGAGATTGGGGTTTAGCGAATAATGACTTTATAATAAGGGTCGGTCTAATTCATTTGAAAGACATAACAAGGGCACATATGCCGGGTTTAAAAGGTGGATTCATCGTAATTCATGTTGGGAGTAAAAATTAATACGTTGAATTTGTAAACAACAATTAGTTTGAGAAAATAAATAAAAGGAAAGAGATGTAAGTGATTCGATCTAATGATGACTTACGTCCACGAGGAAAAGGGGAGAGGGAGTGTTTATTATCTTGATTAAGAGTCTTGTAGAGTTTTTTCCATAATGAATCTGCTAGTGTGAGCTTTAACAAGAACTGCCCAATTAAATTAATGTATTGGTTAAGTGATAAAAATTAATTCAACAAGTTAAAAGCATCCAAAAGTTTATTTAAAAAATCAGTTTACTAATATTAGAATCTTATTTAAATTTTATCTTCAATTTAAAACAAATGAATCTAGTATACGGAAAGATAAATCAAATTACACAACATCGAATAAATGAGGGAAAACACACGGTGAGAAAATATATCGGTCCGAAATGAATGACAAATGTACCATGGTAGAATATTGCAACTAAAAGATAAAGATTTGAAATCACATAGCGTTATCACCGACCCGACACTTTTTTCCATCACACCCTCTGAGGAGAGCACCAACAGCTGAAGAATGCTACATAACTGCAGCCAATTTCATACTCATCCAATGACTTCAAATCTCACGCCAATAAATTTTCTTTAAAATGGAAGAATAACTTTGTTACGAGTCAATGGAACCAATGAGTAACCACCAACTACAACTAAGATGTGTGAGGGTATCTTATATTTGAAAAGATTTAGTAAAAATGTTTCTATTTAAAAGCTCAATGGTATGCTTTTTAAGATTGAAAGAAGTCCATACTCAAGAAAAAAATAGATTTACAAAATGATTTTTCAAAGATGGCTTCAGTACAAAAATCTTAAAAATCACAAAGAGAAGGAAGAAATATAATGAAGATATTTTTCTTCTTAAAAGCTCGATCTTTAAACTTCATTCAACAAGGAAGAAAAAGGCTTATAATTAGTATGTATAGACTTCTGTATAAAGAGAAGAGGGTAAACACACGAGAGAAACACTCATATTGGTCAAGGAGAAATCTGTGTTGACTACAAACAAATATTTTGTCTTTGCACAACTCCAAAAAGATATTTAACAAAATATCTCAAAAAGTGAAAAGGTTATATTAGCTCATCGACCCTTCGCTACATCAAAGCCATGATTCGTAGATTTGAGGGGTCAACGATCATAGGTCGACGGATGTAACCAAGGAATTTTTTAACAATGGTTACTTTGATTAGCATCCATCTTGATGGAACCTTTGTTGTCGCAAACCACCAGCACATGTAGGTCACGAGATGTTCCGAAATTTTTACACCGACTTAATTTCCAAAGGTTATGACTGGCGAACCAGGCCTTTGCTGACGCGAAGCCCTATTTCACTGCAACGAACAACTGGCGACCAAAGGTTATGGTAGGAAACAAGACTTCTCTAGTTTTTCCTATTTCCCAAAACATAGAACTTACACTTGTTCAACTAAGGACTAGTCAAATTTTAAATACAAAGATGCATTAAAAACATAGTTTGTATATGAAGAATATAACATCTTCGAATTTGGAAATTTTACGTTGAAAAACAAAATTAAATAAATAGATTTTCCAATTATGAAAATTATTTTAATCAAGTATGAATCTCAGTCTACTAGATATATACCTTTATCCTAAGTGGTTAACTTTGGACAAACGACATGCATAATCCGATATGAGTTTGATAAATCTTTTCGGATACCTCTAGGACTAAACTTAACATGTATTTTGGTAACATAGAATAACACAATTCATAGTGTTGTGGGTTTACATTAGTATACTATACTCTTACAATCTACCCATTTGTCTATGTCGTGACAAAAATACATAAAGGAAAAATTATAAGAAATTGAATCAAATCTATCACCTATGACACAACTTATCCGACCAAATCATAATGGATACAAATCAATAATAAGTAACCAAAGACAAGACGCTTCAATAATTTTTTTGTACCTATTTTCCATCACACACTAGCAAACTCATCAAATACCAATTTGTAATGTTAAGACAAAAAATAGTGTAATAACATGATAAAACGTGTGGATCTAATCATGTGCACATGTAAACATCAAATTACTGACGTAACTCTCCCTTAACTATGCAATTCCTCTCAATAAACATGGTAACAACATAAAAACACTCTTAGTTTTACAACACGCTCAATACAATTTACTTTCCATATCTACAAACTTCTCCCCCTTCTTGTCATCTAATATACAAAGGACATAATTAAGTACACATTGAGAAAATAGAGTTAAGAAACTAACTATATTAAAAATATCAATCAAACCAACAAAATGAGAGAGGACCATATAGTGAGTGAGTAATTGATACAATAATCTAGGCTAAATATGAAATGTGAAATATGGGCCTAAGATATAATATCAATAAGTACACATGGAGATACATAATATTTCAAAGCAACGATATACATTAAACTCATGCTACACTTGATAAGAATTAAAACAACCCAAATAGGATTTATAAGATTTTTATAAGATAATGGTATTTTAAGCTAAATCCTAAATCTCAATAACCAAAATACCTAACATATACTGGTGCCATATCAAACTCATTTCCTATTCTCCATGAAGCTCTTTGAAACCTAAATGTTCATCTCGACATCATGTAAGGTATCCCTAACTTGATCAAGTTGAACCTTGGTATCACGTCGATATGATTTAGAAGACAAGAGGATTAAGAACCAAAAGATAGAAAAAATATAAGATCAAAATAAGGAAGCCAACTGATTAGAAATCCCATCCAAATATCCGTCATATGTAATATGAGTTTTCGATCCTTTAGATATATCAAAAGTATGTGGAGTACGAAAAGGAGGAAGAGGCACAACATGCGGTGGAACTGATAATCTAGTTTGGCTTATCAACTGATTGATCAATCTATAATATGACTTCAATGAAATAGTTCCCTCGGATTTTTTCATCACTTCAACTGAAAGAAGAGAAACCACTAACTCTAAAAGTAAGCGTCTGATCATACGATCGAAAGGCGATGCATGAGATTTCATCTCATCCTTGGAACAAGATACAATGAGGTCAATCATTATGCTCATCAGATATAAAATATAAGCATCGTATTCAATGACATACAATAAGAAGTCGTGTTCCATCAAAACCTCGTGTGGATGAATAGTTACAAAATATTTAAGGAGACAACCATGTTAAGAATATAGTAATCCTTAGCTAAGAGAACCTCAGGAAAAAGTCTTAAAAGTCTAATTTGGTTCATGTATATCACTCAAATGGAGAATAGCTTCTGATGGGGAAGGAGCATGATTATTCTATAAGAAACGGGTAGTTAGGAGACTTCACAATCTCGAGATTGTAATTATTAATGATATTCTCGATAGGCATTCTCACTTTCACACTAGGAACTGTAGCGTGTACCACTTCAACAATCCAAGAATTTTCTCAAACTCTTGAGACACATATCATGTTAGTTGGTCATATACATAAACCAAGTAAAATAAATCCATTCACATATAAGACATAACCTTCTTAATGCGAAACATAATTATACCAGATGAATGTTACCTATAGAAATAAGGTGAAATAGTAAAAAATACTAAATCGTAAGCCATACAAAACACAAATTCTACCGAAAGAATAAAATAAATGGAAACTTTAAACAAAATAATAAGAAGAAAATGGTGTTGTAAGAAAATTGGATCCATTCCAATCGCACACCCAAATAAATGAAAATCCTTATAAATCCTACCTAAAACGTGAAGAAGAAAACCCACCAGAGTGAGAGAATGTCTATAAAAAGATCATTTTAGAGTTTAAAGAACTTTAATTGTAATGTCAAAAAAGATAATTTTAATCCATTTGACTATTTATAGGATATAATTACAAATTATATAATAACAAAATATGGGAAATAAACTCAAATGTATAAAAATCAACCCCATGATCTCACTTGCATAAATATTTGTGAAAGTGAGAGACTTTAAATGGACCTTTATTTCGATACACTTAGGCATTTTGACAAACATGTAGTCTACACTCACACCTTAAACCAATTATTTAAATCAAGTTTTTTGTGGTGATGATCATGATAATTTGCAAAAGTAATGGAAACAAAGAATAAAAGTTAGACAAAAAGAACATTAAAAAAAACATACCTTTGTATTATTTACACTTTACTACTCATTTATAGGCTTGCATAATCTTCAATTTTAGATTGAATAACATAATAGAAATCAACATAGAGAACCATTATTATTTAGTTAGTGTACTGTCGAGGAAACAAATAACATTATATTATCTAAATCTTACATGTAATAATAAGTCATGCACAACTAAATAAGTAATTTAAATTAAATGAGTATCAATTCATAACTAAAAAGGTTAAATCACTTTAATGAATTACAAATAATTAATAATTATTAGCAACACATTTCAAAATAGTCAACAAATAATAGAAAATAACTAAAGCACCAAAGAGTAAGAATCCCTAATTAAAATAAATTTAAAATTTAAACATACGGTGTTAACGTTAATTGTTACCCAAACCTAAAATTGAAATACACTCCATTTTAAATACCCCAATAATAATAATTAGTGAGGATGAGTTAGAGATGTAAAAATCCCCCCACCCCCACCCCCGACCATGGTATGCTTGTGCCAATGGCAAGGTGCAATACAATTCATGGTAATACCAAAAAAAATCTCATGTGTATACTAAAAGTATTAAAAATGATTGAGAAGCTACAAATTTAGTTTGTGAATATAATATTGATATTTAAGACAACATTGCGATAGATTTATACTTTGTGAAACTGGTGTAACACCCTAATCAAGTTATACATCAAACATACGGAGTGATATACAATTTGTATCATTCTTAGCATTAATGATAAATAAAAATGACAATAAATAAAACCCATCCACGACATAAGAATAATAAAAAATTGAATAACTAAACGAATCTCAATAAAATAAATCTCCAATGAGAACTGAATCCACTAATACGAGTTTCCAAAATACAAAAGGCTCCATTGAAATATAAAATACTAATTGCAAAATGCTATTAGAGTATCAAATGAAATAAAGTCAAATCCTATACTAAGGATGACGAAAAGATCTTCGATAATGATTAGGCATAAATTCTTCCTAATTTATCCCTTAATTTCTCTACTTTAATCACCTCGAACAACGTAATTGGATTGACTTTATCTCATAATCTTTCTATTGACTTATCCTAACAAGTACACCGAGTTTCTGGTATTTCGTTATGATTTTACAGGTATCTAATGTCAAGAAATGGAAGAAGGAAACCGGAAGAATAGAAAAGTCAACAAGAAAAGTCTAAAGGGCAAAAGAGTCATTTCTACCCAGAATCCGGATGAGGTACCTAAAGAGAAGTTGAAGGTATCATCCTCACAAGCACCTCGGAAGAAACGGCACCTCAATCGGATACCCGGAGAAAAAGATATGGACAGTCAAAGTTTGAGAGAAAAGTCAAATAGGCAGACCGGTCCGCCCTCAACCCGGACCGGTCCACCCTCAACCCGGACCGGTCCGCCCTGCAAACTCCAGAGGACTGCGAACCGAAGGCAAACCGAAGAGCACAAAAAATAAAAGAACCGATCCTCCCCGGACCGGTCTGCCTGGAAAATAAAAGAACCGATCCGCTTTAGAGGCGGACCGATCCGCCTAAGGGCCGGACCGGTCCGCCCATCGAGATATTGTTTTCTGATTCTCCTCTAAAGACTCCGACTTATACTCAACCTCTTGGAATTTCATGTAGGGTATAAAAACCCGAATTATTTTCGTTGTAAAGGAGGCTAGAACGTGGGGAGTTAATTTTAATTTCTCATTTTCTTCCACAAACCCTAGCTGTAGATACAATTTCCAGTTTTATTCAAGGATTGAAGGTTTATTCAAAGTTTGTGTGATCATCTAGTTTATTCATTGCTGCAATTGTTCTTTGGGTAATTTTAGTAAGTTGTTTCTTCTTTGTGATTCTATTCTACAGTATTCCATCAATTGTCTCTAGATTAATCATGAACACTTGCATGTTTAACACTGTTTTCATCATTTTCGGTATGTCCGGCTAGATTTCTAAGGTCGGGTTACATGAACCCAACCTGATGTAGTCATTGCACGTATAAAGTTAATCCTCTGAATTTAGTAATTAATTTTGACCGTATTGCGTAGGGACACAACAATTGTAGGTCTAAATATCTCGTTTGCCCCTGGGTAACCGGGATGATTGAGAATACAATTCGAGTGTCGTTATCGTGATACTGATTTACTCGTCCTTTGATTAAGTATGACGCGGGCTTGAACCTCGTATACGTAATGCTTGGGAGTACTAAATTCCGGGTCAAATTAATTAGATAAATTTACGATTAATATTATACTGCAATACACTAGGGTTGGGGGATTGTATTCCCGTCCTATTCTTCATCATCTCATTTAAAAGTTCAATTCAATCCTTCATTCTTAATCTAGGTCATTTAGTTAGCTGCATTTTTCACCATACTTTCATAATTGCATTTAGTATAATCGAAGCCCAAAATCCAAATCAATCTTTTCTTTTCTTTTTAGAGTCAACGTTAGGATTCCTTAGTCTTATTCCGTCGTCACAACTTTTGTTGTCCTTCTTCCCTGAGGATCGATACCCGACTTGTCGGATTATTACTTGAACGACAGGCTTGCACTTGAGCCTAGAGAGTACACACTTTAGAGACACATTCTGAGTCGTGTCAAGTTTTTGGCGCCGTTGCCGGGGATATAGGTAGACTTAGGATTAGATCGAGTTAATCCAAAGCTTTGACCAAAAATTCAAAAATTCAAAAAAATTCAAAAAAAATATAAAAAGCACAAAAAGATTCACCACCATCTCTCACAAACTTAATGCAAAATTCTGAAACCACTCCCACACCCCATAATACTCCAACCAGCATTCACGAAAATCCACTTGTTGAGTATAATCCTGATAGTCCCCACACTCCACAAGCCCCACAGTTCTGGATCCCACCTCCCACACCGTCACACTCAATCTCTAGCAACACTCCTTTCTCCTTCGTAGGACACATGTCGTGCACACCCAGTGAGAGCACCGAATCGTCAAGTGAGAGAGAGATGTCGCAGCACAGTAATGCAACTACCGGTGAGGAAGAGCCTCCGTACTGCCCGTTGAGAGAATTCTTATATCCCGAGCGCACTGTCACTCCGGGATGCATTATACTCCCGTATAATGCCGGGCAGTTCCGATTCAAAAATGGGATGATCCAAATGCTACCACACTATCACGGTATGGATTCAGAAAAGGCATACCTGCATATACGGGAATTTGAGGACGTGTGTGATACCCTCAACGATCAAACTTGCACACAGGAGGTGATTCGCCTCAAACTCTTCCCGTTCTCGTTAAAAGATAAAGCTAAGACCTGGCTGTGGTCTTTACCTCCGAGCTCGATTCCATCGTGGAACGAGTTACAATCCAGATTTCTCAAGAAGTTCTTTCCACCACATCGAACAATCTCCATAAAGGCTCAGATTCGATCGTTCAGGCAATTGGATAATGAGCCATTCCATCGATGTTTTGAGCGTTTCAATGGGTTAACTGCTTCATGCCCCCATCATGGATTTGATACAGCCCAAATCATTTCCTTCCTCTATAATGGGTTGAACCTTAACTCCAAGCAACTCATTGAAACCATGGGTAGTGGTCCGTTTATCGAGCTAGATTGCCACGATGCTGAGCTTCACCTGAGGTATGTCGCCGAGACTACCCAATCCTGGGATATTTCTGATCCTAATGCTCAGAATCAAAATCGCCAAGCGACCACCACTCCATCGGCGTCCGGCCTACACCATGTAGATAAGACCTCTATGTCGGACTGTCGGTTAGACTCCCTTGAGAAAGGATTTCGAGATTTATGCGAGGTAGTTGGATCTATCAAGAATCCCGTCGAAAAGGTGTGTGCGATTTGTGAGGCGGGACATTCAACTGAGGAATGCCCGACGATACTCGCCTGCAAAGTAATGTTGCAGGAGCAAGTTAGTGGTATAGGAGGCTTTAAGGGTAATTTCGGTGCCCCGCACGGGAATTCATACAACCCTTCGTGGAAAAATCATCCCGGATTTAGCTACGGGCAACAACATGCCGCTATGAACCCTCCTTCGCATGTTGCTCCTCCTCCTCCACAACAATTTCAACAAGCTCCACACATGCAAGGTCATGTGCAAGCACCGCCACCCCATGGAAATTATATCCCGCCACAGCGGAGAACTCTCGAGGATACGATGAATCAATTCATCACTAGCCAGGCCGCAACCAATGCCAAATATGATCGTCTAATTGGCGACATAAATGCGAACCTGTCCAAGATTCAATCCTCGTTGAGCGTTCAAGAAAAGGGCAAGTTCCCTGCCAAGGACCAAAAACCTCCCCAAGGTCAAACTAGTGTTAGCTCCACCTCTACCGATCATCAGGAGCAATGTCAAGCTGTGACGACTCTTTGTAGTGGGAGAGTCGTTGATTTATCACCTCCCCCACACGACACAACCAAAGATAAGGTGATTTCGCCCGGCACGAAAGAGGCCGAAGATGTCACCTCAAATGAGAGTGATAAAGATGACACTAGTGAGCCCAAGGTAGTAGTGAAACCACCCTCCGCGGCACCGTTTCCTCAAAGGTTGATTCCTTCCCAGAAAGGATACCCACGTGATGACGTGCTAGAAATACTAAAGCAAGTGAAGCTGAATTTACCATTCCTCGATGCCATCAAACAAATTCCAGCTTATGCAAAAGTCATCAAAGATTTGTTGACGGTAAAAAGGAAGATGAAAGTAAAGAAGAATGTCTTCCTAGCACAGAACGTGAGCTCTATCCTACTCAATGAGCTCCCTCCTAAATTCAAAGATCCCGGGGCACCCACCATTTCCTGCATCATTGTAGAGAACAAAATTGAAAAAGCCTTACAAGACTTGGGAGCAAGTGTCAATATTCTCCCTTACTCCATCTATAGGCAACTTGATTTGGGCGACCTCAAGCCCACAAGAATCACTCTCCAATTAGCGGATCGAACTGTGAAGGTCCCACGAGGTGTAGTAGAGGACGTGATCATTCAAGTTGACACTTTCTACTTCCCGGTAGACTTTGTCATTTGGGACACGGAGCCTTCCTTAATCTCGACCAATCATGTTCCCATCATTCTCGAGCGCCTATTCTTAGCGACAGCTAACGCTATTATTAACACAAGGAATGGGCGAATGCAGCTCACTTTTGGGAATATGACATTGGAGACCAACATCTTCAACATAGCCCAATATACGGGAGAGGAAGATGATATTCACGCGGCGAGTCTCATAGATGAGATAGTAGAGGAGTACATTGAGGATAATTGTTGTGGCGATGCCTTAGGATCCTGTCTGGTTTCGAGCAATGAGAGTGAGGGGACGTATACTGAGTATGAGAGGGAGATTGGGGAATTAAGAGAGTTACTCGATGAGAGAGCGTCGGACGAGGACGCGAGAGATGTGAATTGGGTTTCTAGATTCGAGGAGTTACCACCACGGGATACACGCGTTGTTCCCTCCGACGAGAAGTTTCCAACTCTTGAATTAAAGAAACTCCCCTCCCATATCAAATATGCATACTTAGGAGAGGATGAGACATTTCCTGTTGTTATCTCCTCTAGCCTAGACGACGAGCAGGAGGGTAAGTTGTTAAAAATTTTGAGGAAGCACCTAAGTGCTTTTGGTTGGTGTATTGCTGATTTGAAGGGGATAAGTCCTCTGATTTGCACCCACAAGATTCACCTCGAAGAGGATGTCAAACCCTCTAGAGAAATGCAAAGAAGACTGAACCCCAACATGAAAGAAGTTGTGAGAACCGAGATCATTAAACTATTAGATGCCGGGATTATCTACCCAATCTCGGATAGCAAATGGGTGAGTCCTATTCAAGTCGTCCCGAAGAAGTCGGGTATGACTGTGATTGAGAATGCTAAAGGAGAGCTTGTTCCCCAACGCACCACCACCGGTTGGCGTGTTTGCATTGATTACCGGAAACTCAATGCGGGAACAAGAAAAGATCATTTCCCCTTGCCATTCATTGATCAAATGCTTGAGAGAGTTGCGGGCCACCCATATTATTGCTTCCTTGATGGTTATTCCGGATATAACCAGATTGAGGTAGATGTACTTGACCAAGAGAAGACGACGTTCACTTGTCCTTTTGGTACGTTTGCCTACAAACGTATGCCATTCAGCTTGTGTAATGCACCCGCGACTTTTCAACGGTGCATATTGAGCTTATTTAGTGACATGGTCGAAAGAGGACTTGAGGTGTTCATGGACGATTTCAGCGTTTTTGGTACCTCTTTCGATCTTTGTCTAGAAAAATTGGAGCAAGTACTTGCTAGGTGTGTGGAGAAGAACTTAGTGCTGAATTGGGAAAAGTGCCATTTCATGGTCACTGAAGGAATAGTTCTTGGCCACATAGTATCATCTAAAGGCATAGAGGTTGATAGGGCTAAGATAGATGTCATAGCTGACCTTCCCCCACCGAGATCGCTTAAAGACGTGCGCTCATTCTTGGGTCACGCCGGGTTTTATCGCAGGTTCATTAAGGACTTTAGCGCTATCGCTAGACCCTTAAGCAACCTTCTCATGAAGGATAATCCGTTTGAGTGGACCGAGGCATGCCAAAGCTCCTTTGACAAATTAAAGAACATGCTTGTGTCCGCTCCCATCATGCAAGTTCCGGATTGGTCTTTACCATTCGAACTCATGTGTGATGCAAGCGATTACGCGATTGGGGCCGTTTTGGGCCAACGTCAAGATAAACAAGCTCATGTCATCTACTACGCTAGCCGGACCCTTACCGGACCTCAACTCAACTACTCTACCACGGAGAAGGAGTTGCTAGCAGTAGTCTTTGCCCTTGATAATTTCAGATCGTATCTCATTGGTTCTCCTATAATTGTCTTCACCGACCACGCGGCTTTAAAGTATCTACTTGCGAAGAAAGACGCCAAGACGCGCCTCATAAGGTGGATCCTACTCCTACAAGAGTTCAATCTCTCTATCAAAGATAAGAAAGGAGTAGAAAACGTCGTGGCCGACCATTTGTCTCGGCTTTCGTCTAAAGTACCTAGTGATCCCATACCCATAGACGAGTATTTTCCGGATGAGCAACTCTTTGCTACTTCTTCATATCCCTGGTTTGCGGACATAGTGAACTATCTTGTCACGGGAGCCGTCCCTCCCGATTGGACACCGCAAGATAAGAAGAGGTTTCTTACTTGGTCGCGCATGTTCTTCTACGATGATCCCTTACTCTTTAAATACTGCGCCGACCAAATCATCCGACGATGTGTACCAGATGACGAGATTCCAAAGGTCATCCAGTTTTGTCATTCGGAAGCATGTGGAGGCCACTTTTCAGCGAAAAAGACGGCCGCTAAAATTCTGCAATGCGGCCTCTATTGGCCCACAATCTTCCGGGATGCAAATGACGCTTGCAAGTCATGTAATAGGTGCCAACGAATGGGAGCCATCTCTCGCCGCGACATGATGCCCCTTACCCCCATACTCATCATTGAGATATTCGATTGTTGGGGTATTGACTTCATGGGTCCCTTCCCCCCATCCTTTGGTTTCCTATACATCCTAGTCGCGGTAGACTACGTTTCTAAATGGGTAGAAGCTATAGCTACTAAGACTAATGACAGTAAGGTGGTGATAAAGTTCCTACAGGAACACATACTTTCTCGCTTCGGCGCACCGAAAGCAATAATTAGCGACAATGGCACGCACTTTCGCAATAGGTCATTTGAGAAGCTCATGAGAAAGTATGGCGTCGTCCACAAGGTTGGAACGACGTATCACCCACAAACAAATGGGCAGGCCGAACTAGCGAATCGTGAGATCAAGAACATTCTCGAGAAGACCGTCAATCCTAACCGGAAAGATTGGTCAATTAGACTGAACGATTCGCTATGGGCCTATCGCACCGCATACAAAAATCAGCTTGGCATGTCCCCTTTCCGCTTCGTGTATGGAAAGCCTTGCCATCTCCCCGTGGAGTTAGAACACAAAGCGTATTGGGCAATTAAGGAGCTCAATTATGCCATGGATAAAGCCGGTAAAGCTCGCAAGCTTCAAATAAATGAGTTAGAGGAGATACGCAATGATGCGTATGAGAATACCAAAATTGCCAAAGAAAGGATAAAACTCGCTCACGATAGCATCATCCGACGTAAAGAGTTTATTCCCGGGCAAAAAGTTCTTCTCTACAACTCTCGGCTTCATCTCTTTCCGGGCAAGTTGCGGTCGCGATGGTCTGGCCCGTTTGTTGTCAAGAATGTTTTCCCCCACGGAGCTGTCGAATTAGAAGATTTAAAAGGGGGAACTACATTCAAAGTGAATGGACAACGCCTAAAGCCATATCTTGAGGCGTGCGAAGAGGAATTCGACACCGTTTGGTTGTCGGACCCCGTTTACGGGGTAGAGTGAACTGTTTCCGTTAGGTCGTCGCACCCCCGACGCGTATGGGGTGAGAATCGTGTGTGTCGTGTGTGTTAGTGAGTGTCGTTAGGATTTTGGTACATTCAGGGTTAGCATGTGCAGGTTCGGGATTTTGAGCATTCGGGTGACCGGTGATGTTGAGAGGTCCTTAGTCTATAGTTGGAGAGGAGCGCGTTTTAAGAGTTCAATATTTCGAGGAAGAGAGGTTGAAATCCAGCTTCGGGGAAATTCCAGCCTGAAATCCCCAAGCCGGACCGGTTCCTTTAATTTAAGGCCGGACCGGTCTGCCCCGGACCGGTTCCTTTAATTTCAAGCCGGACCGGTTCGCCTGTCGAATTTCCTGAAAATTAAAGACCCGGACCGGTCCGCCCCTGGACCGGACCGGTCCGCCTTCTGCAGATTCGTTGAATATCTTCTTCCCATGCACCCCCCTTCTACCCAATAGCCACCCTTCCCCCCATTTTGATTTCCCACACCCCCATACATCCCTTTCCCTATGTCGCCGCCGACGACGAGTCGGCGGACGAGGAGGACGACCCGGACTTTGAGTGGGCGGGTACTGATATTTCGACCCGGCTGTCCAACCTTGAGACCCGATTCGAGAACTTTGAGAACAAGTTCGACACCTTTGTGATCGACTACCAACGAGATCAGAATCGGGCGGCTCGAAGGCAAGCGGATATCTACCGACGCCTAGGGGATCCTTATGAGCCACTCCCATCGCATTTTCAAGACCCCTATGGCCCCGACGCGCCCAGCTCCTCCCATTTCCCTCCCCCGTGATATTTTGGTTGCTTAGGACTGTTTTGATGTATTTCTTCTCACATCCTACATATGTTGTATTCCTGTTTGCACCACAGTCGTATGCTATAAAAAGTTGCATTTTTATATATTTGTTTGTTTTAATTATTGCACTTCTTATTTTGCCTTATTTAGATTTTAGTCCTTTTTGCTTGAGGACAATGCAAAAGTCTAAGTTAGGGGGGGTCACAAGTGCATATTTCTAAAACTTCACAAATTTTCAAAAATGCCCAAAATTTCCAAAAAACAAAAAAATCATAAAATGTTAAAAAATCCAAAAATATTTTTGTTCAAAATAAATAAAAATTGGAATTCAAATTTTTTCAAAAATATCATTAAAAGTCAAAAAATTGGAGTCTTAAAGTGTAAAAAGTCAACATACACAAAGCCGAAATTGACCAAAGATGGAAATTGTGCGAAAATCGACGACTTACCGAATAAATGTGGAGATTAACAAACCCGGTGAGATTCGAGCCTATCACGTTTTGCGAGATTTTAAATCAATCCGAGTTAATTGTTAACTCAAAGTTCTTTTTAGCGCTTAATAAGTTGTCAAGAATCTCAACCCTTTCATTTTGATCGGTTTTGAAAAATGTGTGCAATATTGCCTTGAAAATCGTGCCAAATTAGTCTCTAAAATTAAATTCATCTCGAAACGCATATGGTAACGCAATTAGCATTTTGGACAATGAAGTAGGCCCTCGTTTGTTATCCCAAAAATATTGGCCAGAAAAAAAAATGCGAAAAATCACCCCTTTTGCAACCCAAATTGAGCCGAATAATTTTCCCTTTCGTTTGACAACCCGAAAACCCCAAAATAGCCGGAATTGTGAAAAATGAAAAAAAGAATCAGAATTTAAGTCCGAAAAGTGCAACAAAAAGGGGCAAGAAAAAAATAGAAGAATGCTCAACAAATAATAGAAAAAGAAGAAAAAGATGAGCAATAGCCCGGAAAATGCACAAATGGACATCATAAATAACTTTTCCAATTCCAACTTTCCCTACCATTTTCATTTTACCCAATGCAACCTTTAACCCGAAAAAGTCCTAACCGAGTCCAAATTGCGAAAATTGAGTACCGCGTGGAGAGCTAATACACCAAAAGATAATATAAGAGGTTAAATGCGCGAAATAGAGGCGATGTTCCCGTTTTTAAAACCGTAATCCGTTGATGAGATCCTTTCACCATGAAATTTCCGTCTTCCTAATTGTATGCGTGATTTTGCGTCCATTATATTTACTCTTATTATCACGCATACCGAGAGAAAAAGCCATATTCCGAGTAGTTCGTTTGAGAGAGCTTCCCGTGAGAATTTGAAATCAAAACGAATTTTCAAATAAGTAACGTAGTGATTAATCAGTGGAAATTAGCGGTTATATTTCCGGCTTCGCACACACGCACTACAGTTTGAGACTTGTAGACATGACTTAATGATGACTATTTTCTGGGAAAGTTTGAATTATACAATTTTTGGTTATTTTGAAGTTCTTTGAGTCGAATTTTGTGGGTATATTCTCTGCAAACCCTCACGAGACACAACTCGTCCCACTAGGGTAACCTAGGGGTTTAAAGGCTTGTTGCATACGCTAAATGCAATCGCGTGCCCGCGAAAGAGGTATTTTATCCAAATAAAATGTTTTTCAAAGAGTTGAGCCTTGCTAGAACTCTTTTACATTGCTCGGGACGCGCAAAGTTCTAAGTTAGGGGGGGTTTGATTAGGCATAAATTCTTCCTAATTTATCCCTTAATTTCGGTACTTTAATCACCTCGAACAACGTAATTGGATTGACTTTATCTCATAATCTTGCTATTGACTTATCCTAACAAGTACACCGAGTTTCTGGTATTTCGTTATGATTTTACAGGTATCTAATGTCAAGAAATGGAAGAAGGAAACCGGAAGAATAGAAAAGTCAACAAGAAAAGTCAAAAGGGCAAAAGAGTCATTTTTACCCAGAATCCGGATGAGGTACCTAAAGAGAAGTTGAAGGTATCATCCTCACAAGCACCTCGGAAGAAACGGCACCTCAATCGGATACCCGGAGAAAAAGATATGGACAGTCAAAGTTTGAGAGAAAAGTCAAATAGGCAGACCGGTCCGCCCTCAACCCGGACCGGTCCGCCCTGCAAACTCCAGAGGACTGCGAACCGAAGGCAAACAGAAGAGCACAAAAAATAAAAGAACCGATCCGCCCCGGACCGGTCCGCCTGGAAAATAAAAGAACCGATCCGCTTTAGAGGCAGACCGATCCGCCTAAGGGCCGGACCGGTCCGCCCATCGAGATATTGTTTTCTGATTCTCCTCTAAAGACTCCGACTTATACTCAACCTCTTGGAATTTCATGTAGGGTATAAAAACCCGAATTATTTTCGTTGTAAAGGAGGCTAGAACGTGGGGAGTTAATTTTAATTTCTCATTTTCTTCCACAAACCCTAGCTGTAGATACAATTTCCAGTTTTATTCAAGGATTGAAGGTTTATTCAAAGTTTGTGTGATCATCTAGTTTATTCATTGCTGCAATTGTTCTTTGGGTAATTTTAGTAAGTTGTTTCTTCTTTGTGATTCTATTCTACAGTATTCCATCAATTGTCTCTAGATTAATCATGAACACTTGCATGTTTAACACTGTTTTCATCATTTTCGGTATGTCCGGCTAGATTTCTAAGGTCGGGTTACATGAACCCAACCTGATGTAGTCATTGCACGTATAAAGTTAATCCTCTGAATTTAGTAATTAATTTTGACCGTATTGCGTAGGGACACAACAATTGTAGGTCTAAATATCTCGTTTGCCCCTGGGTAACCGGGATGATTGAGAATACAATTCGAGTGTCGTTATCGTGATACTGATTTACTCGTCCTTTGATTAAGTATGACGCGGGCTTGAACCTCGTATACGTAATGCTTGGGAGTACTAAATTCCGGGTCAAATTAATTAGATAAATTTACGATTAATATTATACTGCAATACACTAGGGTTGGGGGATTGTATTCCCGTCCTATTCTTCATCATCTCATTTAAAAGTTCAATTCAATCCTTCATTCTTAATCTAGGTCATTTAGTTAGCTGCATTTTTCACCATACTTTCATAATTGCATTTAGTATAATCGAAGCCCAAAATCCAAATCAATCTTTTCTTTTCTTTTTAGAGTCAACGTTAGGATTCCTTAGTCTTATTCCGTCGTCACAACTTTTGTTGTCCTTCTTCCCTGAGGATCGATACCCGACTTGTCTGATTATTACTTGAACGACAGGCTTGCACTTGAGCCTAGAGAGTACACACTTTAGAGACACATTCTGAGTCGTGTCAAGTTTTTGGCGCCGTTGCCGGGGATATAGGTAGACTTAGGATTAGATCGAGTTAATCCAAAGCTTTGACCAAAAATTCAAAAATTCAAAAAAATTCAAAAAAAATATAAAAAGCACAAAAAGATTCACCACCATCTCTCACAAACTTAATGCAAAATTCTGAAACCACTCCCACACCCCATAATACTCCAACCAGCATTCACGAAAATCCACTTGTTGAGTATAATCCTGATAGTCCCCACACTCCACAAGCCCCACAGTTCTGGATCCCACCTCCCACACCGTCACACTCAATATCTAGCAACACTCCTTTCTCCTTCGTAGGACACATGTCGTGCACACCCAGTGAGAGCACCGAATCGTCAAGTGAGAGAGAGATGTCGCAGCACAGTAATGCAACTACCGGTGAGGAAGAGCCTCCGTACTGCCCGTTGAGAGAATTCTTATATCCCGAGCGCACTGTCACTCCGGGATGCATTATACTCCCGTATAATGCCGGGCAGTTCCGATTCAAAAATGGGATGATCCAAATGCTACCACACTATCACGGTATGGATTCAGAAAAGGCATACCTGCATATACGGGAATTTGAGGACGTGTGTGATACCCTCAACGATCAAACTTGCACACAGGAGGTGATTCGCCTCAAACTCTTCCCGTTCTCGTTAAAAGATAAAGCTAAGACCTGGCTGTGGTCTTTACCTCCGAGCTCGATTCCATCGTGGAACGAGTTACAATCCAGATTTCTCAAGAAGTTCTTTCCACCACATCGAACAATCTCCATAAA
This sequence comes from Sambucus nigra, assembly GCA_949130495.1. Classification (NCBI taxonomy): domain Eukaryota; kingdom Viridiplantae; phylum Streptophyta; class Magnoliopsida; order Dipsacales; family Adoxaceae; genus Sambucus; species Sambucus nigra. Next base: position 38,608,260 of record OX422214.1, on the reverse strand, counting down.
GGCTCAGATTCGATCGTTCAGGCAATTGGATAATGAGCCATTCCATCGATGTTTTGAGCGTTTCAATGGGTTAACTGCTTCATGCCCCCATCATGGATTTGATACAGCCCAAATCATTTCCTTCCTCTATAATGGGTTGAACCTTAACTCCAAGCAACTCATTGAAACCATGGGTAGTGGTCCGTTTATCGAGCTAGATTGCCACGATGCTGAGCTTCACCTGAGGTATGTCGCCGAGACTACCCAATCCTGGGATATTTCTGATCCTAATGCTCAGAATCAAAATCGCCAAGCGACCACCACTCCATCGGCGTCCGGCCTACACCATGTAGATAAGACCTCTATGTCGGACTGTCGGTTAGACTCCCTTGAGAAAGGATTTCGAGATTTATGCGAGGTAGTTGGATCTATCAAGAATCCCGTCGAAAAGGTGTGTGCGATTTGTGAGGCGGGACATTCAACTGAGGAATGCCCGACGATACTCGCCTGCAAAGTAATGTTGCAGGAGCAAGTTAGTGGTATAGGAGGCTTTAAGGGTAATTTCGGTGCCCCGCACGGGAATTCATACAACCCTTCGTGGAAAAATCATCCCGGATTTAGCTACGGGCAACAACATGCCGCTATGAACCCTCCTTCGCATGTTGCCCCTCCTCCTCCACAACAATTTCAACAAGCTTCACACATGCAAGGTCATGTGCAAGCACCGCCACCCCATGGAAATTATATCCCGCTACAGCGGAGAACTCTCGAGGATACGATGAATCAATTCATCACTAGCCAGGCCGCAACCAATGCCAAATATGATCGTCTAATTGGCGACATAAATGCGAACCTGTCCAAGATTCAATCCTCGTTGAGCGTTCAAGAAAAGGGCAAGTTCCCTGCCCAGGGCCAAAGACCTCCCCAAGGTCAAACTAGTGTTAGCTCCACCTCTACCGATCATCAGGAGCAATGTCAAGCTGTGACGACTCTTCGTAGTTGGAGAGTCATTGATTTATCACCTCCCCCACACGACACAACCAAAGATAAGGTGATTTCGCCCGGCACGAAAGAGGCCGAAGATGTCACCTCAAATGAGAGTGATAAAGATGACACTAGTGAGCCCAAGGTAGTAGTGAAACCACCCTCCGCGGCACCGTTTCCTCAAAGGTTGATTCCTTCCCAGAAAGGATACCCACGTGATGACGTGCTAGAAATACTAAAGCAAGTGAAGCTGAATTTACCATTCCTCGATGCCATCAAACAAATTCCAGCTTATGCAAAAGTCATCAAAGATTTGTTGACGGTAAAAAGGAAGATGAAAGTAAAGAAGAATGTCTTCCTAGCACAGAACGTGAGCTCTATCCTACTCAATGAGCTCCCTCCTAAATTCAAAGATCCCGGGGCACCCACCATTTCCTGCATCATTGGAGAGAACAAAATTGAAAAAGCCTTACAAGACTTGGGAGCAAGTGTCAATATTCTCCCTTACTCCATCTATAGGCAACTTGATTTGGGCGACCTCAAGCCCACAAGAATCACTCTCCAATTAGCGGGTCGAACTGTGAAGGTCCCACGAGGTGTAGTAGAGGACGTGATCATTCAAGTTGACACTTTCTACTTCCCGGTAGACTTTGTCATTTGGGACACGGAGCCTTCCTTAATCTCGACCAATCATGTTCCCATCATTCTCGAGCGCCCATTCTTAGCGACAGCTAACGCTATTATTAACACAAGGAATGGGCGAATGCAGCTCACTTTTGGGAATATGACATTGGAGACCAACATCTTCAACATAGCCCAATATACGGGAGAGGAAGATGATATTCACGCGGTGAGTCTCATAGATGAGATAGTAGAGGAGTACATTGAGGAGAATTGTTGTGGCGATGCCTTAGGATCCTGTCTGGTTTCGAGCAATGAGAGTGAGGGGACGTATACTGAGTATGAGAGGGAGATTGGGGAATTAAGAGAGTTACTCGATGAGAGAGCGTCGGACGAGGACGCGAGAGATGTGAATTGGGTTTCTAGATTCGAGGAGTTACCACCACGGGATACACGCGTTGTTCCCTCCGACGAGAAGTTTCCAACTCTTGAATTAAAGAAACTCCCCTCCCATATCAAATATGCATACTTAGGAGAGGATGAGACATTTCCTGTTGTTATCTCCTCTAGCCTAGACAACGAGCAGGAGGGTAAGTTGTTAAAAATTTTGAGGAAGCACCTAAGTGCTTTTGGTTGGTGTATAGCTGATTTGAAGGGGATAAGTCCTCTGATTTGCACCCACAAGATTCACCTCGAAGAGGATGTCAAACCCTCTAGAGAAATGCAAAGAAGACTGAACCCCAACATGAAAGAAGTTGTGAGAACCGAGATCATTAAACTATTAGATGCCGGGATTATCTACCCAATCTCGGATAGCAAATGGGTGAGTCCTATTCAAGTCGTCCCGAAGAAGTCGGGTATGACTGTGATTGAGAATGCTAAAGGAGAGCTTGTTCCCCAACGCACCACCACCGGTTGGCGTGTTTGCATTGATTACCGGAAACTCAATGCGGGAACAAGAAAAGATCATTTCCCCTTGCCATTCATTGATCAAATGCTTGAGAGAGTTGCGGGCCACCCATATTATTGCTTCCTTGATGGTTATTCCGAATATAACCAGATTGAGGTAGATGTACTTGACCAAGAGAAGACGACGTTCACTTGTCCTTTTGGTACGTTTGCCTACAAACGTATGCCATTCGGCTTGTGTAATGCACCCGCGACTTTTCAGCGGTGCATATTGAGCTTATTTAGTGACATGGTCGAAAGAGGACTCGAGGTGTTCATGGACGATTTCAGCGTTTTTGTGGCACCTCTTTCGATCTTTGTCTAGAAAAATTGGAGCAAGTACTTGCTAGGTGTGTGGAGAAGAACTTAGTGCTGAATTGGGAAAAGTGCCATTTCATGGTCACTGAAGGAATAGTTCTTGGCCACATAGTATCATCTAAAGGCATAGAGGTTGATAGGGCTAAGATAGATGTCATAGCTGACCTTCCCCCACCGAGATTGCTTAAAGACGTGCGCTCATTCTTGGGTCACGCCGGGTTTTATCGCAGGTTCATTAAGGACTTTAGCGCTATCGCTAGACCCTTAAGCAACCTTCTCATGAAGGATAACCCGTTTGAGTGGACCGAGGCATGCCAAAGCTTCTTTGACAAATTAAAGAACATGCTTGTGTCCGCTCCCATCATGCAAGTTCCGGATTGGTCTTTACCATTCGAACTCATGTGTGATGCAAGCGATTACGCGATTGGGGCCGTTTTGGGCCAACGTCAAGATAAACAAGCTCATGTCATCTACTACGCTAGCCGGACCCTTACCGGACCTCAACTCAACTACTCTACCACGGAGAAGGAGTTGCTAGCAGTAGTCTTTGTCCTTGATAATTTCAGATCGTATCTCATTGGTTCTCCTATAATTGTCTTCACCGACCACGCGGCTTTAAAGTATCTACTTGCGAAGAAAGACGCCAAGACGCGCCTCATAAGGTGGATCCTACTCCTACAAGAGTTCAATCTCTCTATCAAAGATAAGAAAGGAGTAGAAAACGTCGTGGCCGACCATTTGTCTCGGCTTTCGTCTAAAGTACCTAGTGATCCCATACCCATAGACGAGTATTTTCCGGATGAGCAACTCTTTGCTACTTCTTCATATCCCTGGTTTGCGGACATAGTGAACTATCTTGTCACGGGAGCCGTCCCTCCCGATTGGACACCGCAAGATAAGAAGAGGTTTCTTACTTGGTCGCGCATGTTCTTCTACGATGATCCCTTACTCTTTAAATACTGCGCCGACCAAATCATCCGACGATGTGTACCAGATGACGAGATTCCAAAGGTCATCCAGTTTTGTCATTCGGAAGCATGTGGAGGCCACTTTTCAGCGAAAAAGACGGCCGCTAAAATTCTGCAATGCGGCCTCTATTGGCCCACAATCTTCCGGGATGCAAATGACGCTTGCAAGTCATGTAATAGGTGCCAACGAATGGGAGCCATCTCTCGCCGCGACATGATGCCCCTTACCCCCATACTCATCATTGAGATATTCGATTGTTGGGGTATTGACTTCATGGGTCCCTTCCCCCCATCCTTTGGTTTCCTATACATCCTAGTCGCGGTAGACTACGTTTCTAAATGGGTAGAAGCTATAGCTACTAAGACTAATGACAGTAAGGTGGTGATAAAGTTCCTACAGGAACACATACTTTCTCGCTTCGGCGCACCGAAAGCAATAATTAGCGACAATGGCACGCACTTTCGCAATAGGTCATTTGAGAAGCTCATGAGAAAGTATGGCGTCGTCCACAAGGTTGGAACGACGTATCACCCACAAACAAATGGGCAGGCCGAACTAGCGAATCGTGAGATCAAGAACATTCTCGAGAAGACCGTCAATCCTAACCGGAAAGATTGGTCAATTAGACTGAACGATTCGCTATGGGCCTATCGCACCGCATACAAAAATCAGCTTGGCATGTCCCCTTTCCACTTCGTGTATGGAAAGCCTTGCCATCTCCCCGTGGAGTTAGAACACAAAGCGTATTGGGCAATTAAGGAGCTCAATTATGCCATGGATAAAGCCGGTGAAGCTCGCAAGCTTCAAATAAATGAGTTAGAGGAGATACGCAATGATGCGTATGAGAATGCCAAAATTGCCAAAGAAAGGATGAAACTCGCTCACGATAGCATCATCCGACGTAAAGAGTTTATTCCCGGGCAAAAAGTTCTTCTCTACAACTCTCGGCTTCATCTCTTTCCGGGCAAGTTGCGGTCGCGATGGTCTGGCCCGTTTGTTGTCAAGAATGTTTTCCCCCACGGAGCTGTCGAATTAGAAGATTTAAAAGGGGGAACTACATTCAAAGTGAATGGACAACGCCTAAAGCCATATCTTGAGGCGTGCGAAGAGGAAGTCGACACCGTTTGGTTGTCGGACCCCGTTTACGGGGTAGAGTGAACTGTTTCCGTTAGGTCATCGCACCCCCGACGCGTATGGGGTGAGAGTCGTGTGTGTCGTGTGTGTTAGTGAGTGTCGTTAGGATTTTGGTACATTCAGGGTTAGCATGTGCAGGTTCGGGATTTTGAGCATTCGGGTGACCGGTGATGTTGAGAGGTCCTTAGTCTATAGTTGGAGAGGAGCGCGTTTTAAGAGTTCAATATTTCGAGGAAGAGAGGTTGAAATCCAGCTTCGGGGAAATTCCAGCCTGAAATCCCCAAGCCGGACCGGTTCCTTTAATTTAAGGCCGGACCGGTTCCTTTAATTTCAAGCCGGACCGGTCCGCCTGTCGAATTTCCTGAAAATTAAAGACCCGGACCGGTCCGCCCCTGGACCGGACCGGTCCGCCTTCTGCAGATTCGTTGAATCTCTTCTTCCCATGCACCCCCCTTCTCCCCAATAGCCACCCTTCCCCCCATTTCGGTTTCCCACACCCCCATACATCCCTTTCCCTATGTCGCCGACGACGACGAGTCGGCGGACGAGGAGGACGACCCGGACTTTGAGTGGGCGGGTACTGATATTTCGACCCGGCTGTCCAACCTTGAGACCCGATTCGAGAACTTTGAGAACAAGTTCGACACCTTTGTGATCGACTACCAACGAGATCAGAATCGGGCGGCTCAAAGGCAAGCGGATATCTACCGACGCCTAGGGGATCCTTATGAGCCACTCCCATCGCATTTTCAAGACCCCTATGGCCCCGACGCGCCCAGCTCCTCCCATTTCCCTCCCCCGTGATATTTTGGTTGCTTAGGACTGTTTTGATGTATTTCTTCTCACATCCTACATATGCTGTATTCCTGTTTGCACCACAGTCGTATGCTATAAAAAGTTGCATTTTTATATATTTGTTTGTTTTAATTATTGCACTTCTTATTTTGCCTTATTTAGATTTTAGTCCTTTTTGCTTGAGGACAATGCAAAAGTCTAAGTTAGGGGGGGTCACAAGTGCATATTTCTAAAACTTCACAAATTTTCAAAAATGCCCAAAATTTCCAAAAAACAAAAAAATCATAAAATGTTGAAAAATCCAAAAATATTTTTGTTCAAAATAAATAAAAATTGGAATTCAAATTTTTTCAAAAATATCATTAAAAGTCAAAAAATTGGAGTCTTAAAGTGTAAAAAGTCAACATACACAAAGACGAAATTGACCAAAGATGGAAATTGTGCGAAAATCGACGACTTACCGAATAAATGTGGAGATTAACAAACCCGGTGAGATTCGAGCCTATCACGTTTTGCGAGATTTTAAATCAATCCGAGTTAATTGTTAACTCAAAGTTCTTTTTAGCGCTTAATAAGTTGTCAAGGATCTCAACCCTTTCATTTTGATCGGTTTTGAAAAATGTGTGCAATATTGCCTTGAAAATCGTGCCAAATTAGTCTCTAAAATTAAATTCATCTCGAAACGCATATGGTAACGCAATTAGCATTTTGGACAATGAAGTAGGCCCTCGTTTGTTATCCCAAAAATATTGGCCAGAAAAAAAAAATGCGAAAAATCATCCCTTTTGCAACCCAAATTGAGCCGAATAATTTTCCCTTTCGTTTGACAACCCGAAAACCCCAAAATAGCCGGAATTGTGAAAAATGAAAAAAAGAATCAGAATTTAAGTCCGAAAAGTGCAACAAAAAGGGGCAAGAAAAAAATAGAAGAATGCTCAACAAATAATAGAAAAAGAAGAAAAAGATGAGCAATAGCCCGGAAAATGCACAAATGGACATCATAAATAACTTTTCCAATTCCAACTTTCCCTACCATTTTCATTTTACCCAATGCAACCTTTAACCCGAAAAAGTCCTAACCGAGTCCAAATTGCGAAAATTGAGTACCGCGTGGAGAGCTAATACACCAAAAGATAATATAAGAGGTTAAATGCGCGAAATAGAGGCGATGTTCCCGTTTTTAAAACCGTAATCCGTTGATGAGATCCTTTCACCATGAAATTTCCGTCTTCCTAATTGTATGCGTGATTTTGCGTCCATTATATTTACTCTTATTATCACGCATACCGAGAGAAAAAGCCATATTCCGAGTAGTTCGTTTGAGAGAGCTTCCCGTGAGAATTTGAAATCAAAACGAATTTTCAGATAAGTAACGTAGTGATTAATCAGTGGAAATTGGCGGTTATATTTCCGGCTTCGCACACACGCACTACAGTTTGAGACTTGTAGACATGACTTAATGATGACTATTTTCTGGGAAAGTTTGAATTATACAATTTTTGGTTATTTTGAAGTTCTTTGAGTCGAATTTTGTGGGTATATTCTCTGCAAACCCTCACGAGACACAACTCGTCCCACTAGGGTAACCTAGGGGTTTAAAGGCTTGTTGCATACGCTAAATGCAATCGCGTGCCCGCGAAAGAGGTATTTTATCCAAATAAAATGTTTTTCAAAGAGTTGAGCCTTGCTAGAACTCTTTTACATTGCTCGGGACGCGCAAAGTTCTAAGTTAGGGGGGGTTTGATTAGGCATAAATTCTTCCTAATTTATCCCTTAATTTCGGTACTTTAATCACCTCGAACAACGTAATTGGATTGACTTTATCTCATAATCTTGCTATTGACTTATCCTAACAAGTACACCGAGTTTCTGGTATTTCGTTATGATTTTACAGGTATCTAATGTCAAGAAATGGAAGAAGGAAACCGGAAGAATAGAAAAGTCAACAAGAAAAGTCAAAAGGGCAAAAGAGTCATTTTTACCCAGAATCCGGATGAGGTACCTAAAGAGAAGTTGAAGGTATCATCCTCACAAGCACCTCGGAAGAAACGGCACCTCAATCGGATACCCGGAGAAAAAGATATGGACAGTCAAAGTTTGAGAGAAAAGTCAAATAGGCAGACCGGTCCGCCCTCAACCCAGACCGGTCCGCCCTGCAAACTCCAGAGGACTGCGAACCGAAGGCAAACAGAAGAGCACAAAAAATAAAAGAACCGATCCGCCCCGGACCGGTCCGCCTGGAAAATAAAAGAACCGATCCGCTTTAGAGGCAGACCGATCCGCCTAAGGGCCGGACCGGTCCGCCCATCGAGATATTGTTTTCTGATTCTCCTCTAAAGACTCCGAATTATACTCAACCTCTTGGAATTTCATGTAGGGTATAAAAACCCGAATTATTTTCGTTGTAAAGGAGGCTAGAACGTGGGGAGTTAATTTTAATTTCTCATTTTCTTCCACAAACCCTAGCTGTAGATACAATTTCCAGTTTTATTCAAGGATTGAAGGTTTATTCAAAGTTTGTGTGATCATCTAGTTTATTCATTGCTGCAATTGTTCTTTGGGTAATTTTAGTAAGTTGTTTCTTCTTTGTGATTCTATTCTACAGTATTCCATCAATTGTCTCTAGATTAATCATGAACACTTGCATGTTTAACACTGTTTTCATCATTTTCGGTATGTCCGGCTAGATTTCTAAGGTCGGGTTACATGAACCCAACCTGATGTAGTCATTGCACGTATAAAGTTAATCCTCTGAATTTAGTAATTAATTTTGACCGTATTGCGTAGGGACACAACAATTGTAGGTCTAAATATCTCGTTTGCCCCTGGGTAACCGGGATGATTGAGAATACAATTCGAGTGTCGTTATCGTGATACTGATTTACTCATCCTTTGATTAAGTATGACGCGGGCTTGAACCTCGTATACGTAATGCTTGGGAGTACTAAATTCCGGGTCAAATTAATTAGATAAATTTACGATTAATATTATACTGCAATACACTAGGGTTGGGGGATTGTATTCCCGTCCTATTCTTCATCATCTCATTTAAAAGTTCAATTCAATCCTTCATTCTTAATCTAGGTCATTTAGTTAGCTGCATTTTTCACCATACTTTCATAATTGCATTTAGTATAATCGAAGCCCAAAATCCAAATCAATCTTTTCTTTTCTTTTTAGAGTCAACGTTAGGATTCCTTAGTCTTATTCCGTCGTCACAACTTTTGTTGTCCTTCTTCCCTGAGGATCGATACCCGACTTGTCGGATTATTACTTGAACGACAGGCTTGCACTTGAGCCTAGAGAGTATACACTTTAGAGACACATTCTGAGTCGTGTCAGATAATATGCGAATCTGACTGCTCAGTCGAACTCAAAGTGCTCGGTCCTACTTCTTATGCATAACAATAATGACATATGAGGTGGGGGTGATAGATTTGGGTCAACTCCCTAAAGTTTCAAGAAGTTTTATGTTGCTCAAGAGTATTAAATGAGTCCAAAATATAGCCCCATGTCATCACCTATTGACATTTATAAAAAAAATACAAGTCTTGCCTATCATATAATATAATACAGTTCTAACTAACTGTATTTAGTCCATCTCGTAATATACTAAGGCTACTAATCCACACAAGTAACACACAAAGTAATAAACCAAAAGTCCTAACGCCCAACTGTCTCTCAAGTCTCGACCCTTACTAAATTTCGTGCATAGGACGTCTCGCAAGCAGAATCCAAACAATGAACCCACTGATACACTAATACATAACTTAATCGATTATTAAGATCTGTTGGACTAAGACTTTAGATATCACAGTAATAACCGCTAAATCCCAACACCTAACACGCGGTAACTTACAAGGATCCTATACCCAAAGCTCCTAAAGTCTCGATCGAACTACATGACATGCGGGAGCTCTCAAGAAAAATCTAAATAAAAACCCCTCAATACACTTATGTCTAGCTAGACCGTTCGTTCAAGACAGTGGTATGAGACTTCCTAAGGAAATAGTCAAAGCCAGTATGTATATTCAATCTTCTATACATACAATATGTCAACCTATAGAAGTATACCATCTGCGGTCGACTTACAAGAAAGAGCATTAACTCAGCTCATAATATTTATCATAAAACCAATAAACCTTAACAAGAGTACTCCCTAATTCATACCGTCTACTGTCCTAATAAATAGATCCAAAACACAATTATCCAATGGCCTAGCGATAATCCAACTCTGGACCCACATATAAATCCATTCAAAGAATGTTATTACTCTTAACAAATCAAATCATAATAAATATATCAAATCATATATTGTTAATTATTTATACGCATTATGATTAACTCAACCACTGTGTATTTTATTATTTGTACTAGCCTTAAGCAATAGTTGAATCACAAGAATACCAATATGGGTATAGAATAACTATATCAAATAACCATAACTACTTAAATACATAATACTCAATATATGTTAAACTACCCATAATCCCGAGGCATAGATATTTAACATTCATGCATTGTTCCCATAATCGGACTAAATATCCACATATATACACGGTCATATATGTATAATCATGACTAATTATCATAATCTAATAAATTTATATATATATATATATATATATATATGTGTGTGTGTGTGTGTGTGTGTGTGTGTGTAGGTGGGTATATAGGTATATATGTGTATGGATATGTTCTTAGACTATGGGTTAGTCTCGAGCACTGTTCTAAAAAATTCGCCTAGGCTTGAGGCTTGGAAAAAACGCCCCGCCTTAAACTTTTTACGCCTTAAACTTTTTACGCCTTATTCTTGGTAAAACCCTTAAGGTGCACTTTTTTCTAAAAACAACAATGATGAAGCGAAACGATATCGCCATTTAAAGAATTTTTTTACAAATCGGACCATTATCTCATCCAAAATAATCAAATAGTATTTTAATTTGCATATATATAGACATTTTTATGATATGTACAATTTAGTATTTTAATATCCTTGTTATGGTTAAAAATATTAAAATCTATTAAGAAGGCCTAAACGCCTTTTCACGCCTAAGGCCCGCCTAGGCTTCTAAGGCTTAAGGCTTGACGTCCACACCTCGATCACGCCCCGCATTTTTTAGAATCTTGGTCTCGAGTATATATGTGTGTATAGTGTTATATATATACTAATTGAATCCTAAGGTACAACACTATAATGCAACTAATTACACTCGAACTACTCCACTTATACAATGTGGCTCCTCTAAGTGTCTAAACCTGACTGTGTATAATACATATATACATATAACATAATTCACACATAGGATATACTATACGCTAATATCCCGAGGCCTGCCTAAACCCCCAAATTGGATTATATTGATAATAATAGGTTTTATATACTCAATTAAGAGTTCAATATCAATATCTTAACATACAAGCAATACTTCATCTTCTTCATCCAATTCATCCCAATTAACATGCGATTATAATTAATCCTTTCTTTAAGAATGTGATTAAACATAAATAAATTGTTTAAACTACAACACAAAATAGAGTAATAATATATAATGATTCACAATGTATTAATCAAGGGTATTCTCACGAATAAATCATATAATTTTATGTTAAGCATGCATTTTAACATAAACGTGGATATAGTCAATCAATTAATTCAAATCTTTAATAAACATGTACTAACACTATTGCAAATTGGATATTTAGTCACGCTTTTAAGTCATAACAAAATCAAGGGTGACATAATTAGGTTTCTAAATTTGTTATGGTTCTAGCCTGTGACTTAGCCTGCCACAATCCCATGTTGTGACTAAAGATGTAATTGTTCGAGGCCATGACTAGATCTGCCACAATCACAGGTCGTGACTAAATATGTCAAAGTCCAAGGCTGTCACTAACTCTGTAATGGCTTCAAGACGTGACTGAATTTGTCACAGTCCTAGGCCATGACAAAGATGCTATGAATTCTATAATCAAAATCAAAATTTTAAACCCTAATAACATGCTTCTAAACCATTAGTTAATGGAGAATAATGAAACTCATAAATCGATAATATATTAAAATGGTAAGTGATATAGTATTTCTTGCCTTAAAGAAGATTGGATCTTGATTCTTGATGAGCTCCTCTTAAAGGCTCTTTCTCTTCTCCAAAAGATTACCTCTTGAAACTAGGGTTTTAATTATGATGTATTATAATGTTTAAGGGTTATAAACCTATTTAAAACACCAAATCCGCAAGTCCACTATGGCTCCATTTTGGGACCCCAAAATAAGCTCAAAATACACACCGAATATTCTTAAAATTTGGCCAAAATGTGTAACCACCCCGAGGCCTAATTTATAACATTAAAAATACCATTTTGGGCCTCCGTACACCCCTAAAGTCCCGTCCAAACATACCAACCCAAAATATCAAATTAATTACCACCGTGTAAATTAAATTTACGAGTCGAACGCACATTATTTAAAACTCTTATTTTAGATCTTGGTTAATAATTCAAATACATTAAACCCAATAATTACCCATTAATTCACCCAAGTTAATATTAATTATCAAGTAAATCATCATTTAATTGATTTACAAAAATACGGGGTATTACAATTATTTTATTTGGTGATGTATTGAATTGTCACTCCTTAAGCAGTAATTTAAGAACTCACATAACTTGGTATTGAAATTAATGGCCTATTACATAGAATATTCATTCTATAGTTTAACATACCCAATATACAATGGACTTACATGCAACTAATAACTGGAACAAATACAAGAAACAACTTAAATGACTTGTGTGTAGGAACCACTATAGGTGAAGAACATTTGAAGACCAACATATATATAACCTATATTGCACAAAAATGAATTCAAAATTTGGAATGAAACCTACATCCTCGGAAGTATTCCAACACTGCACAATGAGACAATAAAAAAACTCACTCCATACCCAAAGTATGTTTCTTGCCGTGATTACATCACACTGCTTGTATCTCACTAAAGCACGTCTTGTTCATTCATCATTACTATATACTTGTACATATGACACTTTTGACAACTTTAACGTTTATTTTTATATACGATAATAAAATATATATTGACCAAGAAAAAAATGCATATGGATTGTTTTACAAACAAACAAATAAATATGTCATTTTTTTGTTACTTACACAAATTTACTAAATTTACCTAGGAAAAAATCAACACACCTCCTTATATCATTATGACGTGACGCAGAATATGTGTGCTAAGTGTGTACTTACGGCTCAAGTGCAAGTCAGTCGTTCAAGTAATACTCAGTAAGTGTAACACCTTATAATTTCTGGGTTATTATGTTAATTAATTTAATTCGGTAATTAGTGATCCTTAATTAATGAGAATTATTTAATGGGAAGAATTAAAAGTGAATATATTTAATAAAGTTGACGAGTGAGGAGTTAATTTTAGAAATATAATCCGAATGACGATTTTAAGTGCGTGACTGAGTCTGGTAGGGTCGAAATAGTCCAAAAGAAGTGGGTACATACATATATTAGGTATTGGGGTCCAATTACACTTGTGTGAACTTAATAAAGAGAGTTTCGACCATTTTACATAAGGCCCATATGCCTAAAACGTGAATAGTGTTTTAGCCCTAAGATGTGTAAGGGGTTGTGCATTATTAAGTCATAATAGAAGACTAAAGGGAGAGAAGAAAGGAAGAGCCAAAAGAAAAGTTAATTTGGGGATCTTGAAGAGGCAATTGCAATTCAACTTCATCTTTCAATGCCCTAGATCATCTTGGTTAAGGCAAGTGGTTTAAATTTTGAGTATTAAATTGTATCTTGCTATTCATATCATAAGAGGTGGAATCTAATTAAAATTCTAGTGTTAGTTCTTGCATAAATTGGGGTTTTCTCTTTATAAGGATTATAAATCTGTAGATGATTTGATAAATAATGCATTTGATGATTGATGCTTTGAAAATTTGATGAAATTGTTAGGGCTACATTTTTTATAACAAAATAATGGATTTAGGATAAATCTTAAAAAGTTTTGATAAAGAAATCTGAATAGAATTGAGTTATTTACTACTCTAATGGCGATTATGTTAGCGATGCCCTGTAGAAAATCTCGCTTTCTAACTTTTGTTCTCTAATACGTTTTCTCCAAAACGGCTCCAAAATTCCCCAAAACAACATTTTAAAAATCTGGGCAAATTCGTGGAACAAATTTTAAGAAATATTTTTTAGTTGTTATTTCGTTAGAGATTGCCTAGATTGATAGGTGTGACTAATTACTCTTGGATTAATTAGAGGATTAATTAAATTGGGGAGATTAAGGTTTATGATTGAGTGATTTAAAACCTTATTAATTAAGTGGGTAGGCTTAATTGAATGATGAATTGGGAAATTATAATTTCGGGCCAAGAGATAGTCAGTCCGGGCATGATTGGTATAGTGACACCATAATAATGATAAATTAATTTGTGTATAATTAATTGGAATAAAGTCGGACCGTAGACTTTCATGTTTAGGCTTGGGTATGGGCATTATACTCCGGAGCCTGGATTTATATATATGTTGATTTATATATATATTTGGATGAATAATATATATAACAAAGCCATACCCATATTAATGCTATCATAGGAGGTTGCGCGATGTGGGTGATCCCCCTGACTTGAGGAGTAGGGCGAGTATATTCCCCAGGCCATAGCGTCTAATCTTAGGGGTGGGACCGTTACAGGATGGAGCGAACACTTTCGGCGGGAACTATGGTCACCTCCTATACATTCGGTGATAGCATTGTATATCCGATATATGTGTGAATGTTGAGATATGACACGTATATATAGTGCAGAATTATAGACGGGAGTTTACATATATACATGGCGTGAAATGTATAGATATTATAACTTGTGGGAATGTTATATGACCTAAAATGTAAGATCTATGATATATGTAAGTTAATGAGAGTAATAACTTAACAAATAAAATACTATACTCACTTGGGGTGTATTAGTGGGGTAATTTGTATAGTATTTGGGAAAGGGTAGTTACGAGGGAAATGGCTTGGGACATTAGGTTTAATTCGTTAGGCGTGCACGTTAGTTGAGGGCCGAGGTGAACTCAAGGGAGTGCGCGACACTAATTTAAATATGAAGAGCATTGCATATTTACTTCTTGCATTTAAATTCACTTGCTAAATATTTTTAAATTTTTTGGGTTCTAACCCTTGCTATAAAATATTTTCAAAAACCTTTTAGGTGTCCTCCCACTAGAGCGCCCAACATGATTCCTTCCTACAGGGTACGTGACTGCAGCTATATAGAGTGTTGTGGTTTCGTTGATGTAGTCTCTTATCTCATTCTATCTTAGACAGGGATCCTTTCAGTTGTACTTTTGGGACTTGTATCTCTATATTCAGATTTAGCATGTATTAGTACTTTTTACATTCTCATTTGTGGATGGTTGGTAGTCGACGTTGTTCGACAGACTATTGTTTTTACTTTGTGGCATGTTTTAGTAGTATTCTCTTATTGGATTATTGTTGTTCAATACATTTTTTGGTTGGATTAATCAAGATAAAATTTAGCATCCGATTAATAAACGACTAGATGGTTAGTAATTAATGAATCTACGACTGTGATGCTAAAAATGAACCAAATATGATTCTAGTTTAATTTGATATAGGACTGATCACCCGATATTTTATTAGGCAGGGTGTCACAGATGGTATCAGAGCATCAGGTTCTAGTGTCCTTAGGATCTGTACGGCTTATCACGTTTCAGCGTAGCATTCTTTAATATAGAGCCTTATTATAGGATTATTGTATTCCTTTATGTATATGATTTACGCTCTCCTGCCATAGGTATAATTTATGTGATTCATACACGGTTTCGATCGAGCATGCTAGATCGAACATTATAGAACAACCAACGTGGGATGTTAGAAGGATTGAAGGAGGGAGGGCTCAACAGAAGCCATGGGGTATTTTCGAAATAGTGAGGCGATAGGAGTCACCATGATAAATGTTCGAATAACTAAAGTTAAAGAAACCGCTAGGGTGCATTAGTTGCCCCAAGAAGCGTCGTGTAGGAAAACGTTTC
Organism: Sambucus nigra; assembly: GCA_949130495.1. NCBI lineage: Eukaryota > Viridiplantae > Streptophyta > Magnoliopsida > Dipsacales > Adoxaceae > Sambucus > Sambucus nigra. The sequence continues at coordinate 38,592,425 of OX422214.1, read as the reverse complement.
AAAGTTAACCCCAAGTGTAGACAACAAAGGATGAGGGTCGAAGAAATTTTTTGTTCAGAAGAACAATCTGCTAGGATTCGAGGAAGGTGCGGAAGAGTGATTTACCAGTGGGTAGATAACATCCAATTGGGATGACATGTGGGGGAAGTGTAGTGTCACACAAGTCAAATTTTTGGACAAGGAAGTTTTCTTTTAGAAACAGTATGGGGTGACGGAATCTATTCACCACATTCATGGAGAGATACCGTGAAAAACAAGGAATTTGGGGTGCGGATTATTGCGAAATCTCTCACCAGAGTTAAATTAAGAGGCGAAAAAAATATAGAGAATTCAGGGAACGATGACCGTGATAGAGGTCACAATAATTAATGTTTAGGCAGTTGACGAATAGGATAATCACTCGGGGACATTAGTTCCCCAAGCACTGTTGTAGAGAACAGTGATACCGCTTCAGACTCACCCAATGTTGTAGACAAGGAAAGAGTCGGGGAGTATTATTTCGAGGAGTCACTTGAAAGAGTCATGGAAATAAAGGAAGTGTGATGGACCAATGGATGGAGGTAATTCAAAGGTAATTAGGTGGGATAGAGTGCAGCGGCGCCGTAATTAAATTATGGACAAATTTTAGCTCATAGGAGCAGGGTTGGGTGACGAGAGTGAGTCACAACGTATGAAGAAGAATATATATGGAATCAAATGAGGAATTTTGTTTATGGTGTGATCATAAGATTTTCCATTCGCTCTTCAGATAGGGATGCGAGTGGAATTTCAAAGTTTATTAAGTGGGTAAGATAATGATCGATCGTGAGAGGTGTAATAATTTATTTAGCAAACTTTGTAACTGATGAAGGGGATTCAGAGAATGATAAAGGAACCCACAAGTGGATAATGGACCTGGGGGAGAATACACAAAAACGAATGGGAAATTCGATTAGGATGACTAGTGTCGAGGTCGTCAATATCTTTTAATTACAAGCTTACATCAATGCTTCTAAGATAAATGAGCCAATAGGGTTGGAGAATTTAACCTAAAAACGAGATGTGATTTAATAGGCTAGTAAAGCACAATTGAAGGGTATACCGAGTAAGGGACCCATTTAGATGTTTTAAATTAATTGAACTCCTACCAAGTGATGGTGGATTTAGTTTAATTTGATATAAGATTGTACATTTACATTTGTATCAATCCTCTCGAGAGATGGGAGCTAAGAGTGTTGGAGTATCTTTCATAAGAGTAAGATTGGATTTTTAGTGTTAGTGTGACACTAAGGGAAGTGATACCCAGTAGAGGACTCAAATTAATGATCAATATTAATACAATTTCTGCCAAATAACAATGGGTTCAATCAAGGACGTCAAGACCATCAATAAGTTCCATAGGGCCAGCGTAGCCAAAGGGACAATAGGGGTAGTAATCTAGTCAAGACTACCAGGTCCACGAGAAAGACAACCCCTAAATGGTCAGTGAAGATAGAGAAAAGAGAAAGGGGAACGACACATAGATGTGTCTTATGTGTAAGGCAATAGAAACACATGGGTGGATCTTGTCCCTAGCGAGTCAGGGAACAGAAGCGGGATGTCTTGAAAGGGAAACATCCAGAAAAGTTTTTGATTTGGTTAGGACGAGGGTTTTATGTTTAATAACCATCGGGCCGACAGTGTTAAGTGCAACTGAAAATACGCGTTTTATTCCAAAGTAATATATAAGTACTAGATTCGCGTGAGAAACGGATTTAGTGGAGGTGTTATTAATATCAATAGTGTGTATTCTTTCTATGGAATATCAATGTACTCTTCGATTCCACCTGAAAGGAATGGTGGGTACATGGAGAAAATGTAGTTCTTAAGGACTAGCTCCTTTAAGAGGTGATAATTGAGGTATGGTTTTATCTGGAGTACGGACGGGTTCATAATGGCGAGAGATCATAACAAGGCTATCGTGTTTGTTGTTTCAGTACTCGATGTATATTATCTTTAGATGTCTCACCAAGGAGAGGGTTGAGCAATATCATAGCAGCAATATTGTGTAAAGTAGGACGCATAGAGTGTAGTTGTCTAGTTATGTTGAATTTCGGTGCATAGGATTTTTATTGAGGAGATTAAAGGGATGTAGGGTTGACGTGGAACAGAGAGATTTAGCTCGTTATTAATATTTAGCACTGAGGGCTTAGTGATAGTACGAGCGCAGTAGGATATGACTCCTTTAGGGACGCAGGAGTCCATAATAGACTTGTGAGTATATGGGAAAAGTTTGAGAGTCCCGGGGTTATGCTCTAGGTTCTGTTGAAATCAAGGACCGACGATACTTAGGAACTATGCATTGGGGAAAAAGTTCTTTTGGGGCTTTGCTAGGAAGTGTTATATGCATAAGCCTAGATAAAATGTCGAGAGTGTAGAGACGTTATTGGATTTTAGGTCATTGGATTTAATGATAATTAGCGAACGTGTGGAGAAAAATACGTTGAGTGGAAAGCCACTAAGTGATTGGGCTAGTGGATCCTGCAGGTGTTGCAAAAGAAACAATGCGAAGCTTTGGCACCACAAATTTCTAGGTTGTGCATATTGTTATGTGTTTTGTGTGATTTATTTTTGCCACTTTTGCCATTGCAGGGACCCTTAGGTACGAGACTAAGGGGGTATTTTGGAGGATCTCACATCGATAATAAAGGTGGGGTAATGTCGGGGAGAATTGAATAGTGATGAGTAAAGTCATCAGAAATAGTTGGAGGATATAACCACATCGATAATGCGGGGGCTGAAATTGAGACAAATATGATTACGTAAGTGATGATCGGCGGTTTGTGCAATTATGCATGAGATATAGGGTATATGGGCACCCAAGGAGGAACCAGAGTCTCTACTATGAAAATACTTAGCATATTCAGGGAGAAGAAGCAAAGGCAATAATTTTGGGTATATTCCGGAGGAATGAGAATAAGTTGCTCCCCAAATTATGGGATAATTAAGCATGGGTGTGTTTAGAAGTGAGTGTGTGCGTCACAACCTATGGTGTGCTATCACTAGGATTCGTGAGTGCGACGAATATTAGTGTATGTGTTGACTATAATAGTCATAATATATATATATATATAAGTACCATGGGATAACGGGGATTTCTTTGGTGTTAAACACGTAAGAGTGGGAGAGGTTACACTAAGTGGATGGTTGCATTATACAAGAGATTTCTACTTTTGAGGATTGTAGGAGTAGTGTGGATTGTTTTCCAAGTTTCAATTGTGTAGCTATAGTTTGGGGCTGTAGTGGATAACTATAATAAGACTGAGTGTTAGCGGTACCAGGGAATGAATTATCGTTGCTAGGGTTCACCTGAGATAGGGTCTAGTGTATATATACGATAATGTATGATAAAATGTGTTCCATGGTAATGTACTAATATTGTTAAAATTTAAATCCCGATGAGTAGGGACATTTCTGATGCAATTTAGAGTGGTTGGGCTTATTGTCGAGCGGGAAGATGTAGCTCAGGTTTTACTTTCGAACAAGGAAACTAGTGATAGCAAGGGCGCGGTAGTAGGTATCATCCTTTTACATTAGAGTTGATATGTATACTTTCATGCCGAGAGGAGGGTATTGGGAATGTTATAACTGTGGGATCTAAGTTATATTACGGTTTAAGCGTTGGTAAAAGTCGGGTTTCATTTCGTGCGATTAAGTACGGGTATAGGGTGTATGGGTGCCCTGGTTAACTAATCAATTGTTACAAATAATTCGTGATTAGAAGTGGGAAATATGGGTGTAGGATCTTAAGGGTAGACGACTTGGGAGGTAGTTGATACCGGGAGTACTAGGCTTATTCGAATTTCGAGGATGAAATTCCCTTGTAAGGGGGGAAGTATGTAACACCTCGTAATTTCTGGGTCATTATGTTAAGTAATTTAATTCGGTAATTAGTGATCCTTAATTAATGGGAAGAATTAAAAGAAAATATATTAAATAAAGTTGACGAGGGAGGAGTTAATTTTAGAAATATAATTCGGGTGACGATTTTAAGTGCGTGATTGAGTCCCGTAGAGTCGAAATAGTCCAAAAGAAGTGGGTACATACATATATTGGGTATTGGGGTCCAATTACACATGTGTGAACTTAATAAAGAGAGTTTGGGCCATTTTACATAAGGCCCATAGGCTTAAAACGTGAATAGTGTTTTAACCCTAAGATGTGTAAGGGGTTGGGCATCATTAAGTCATAATAGAAGACTAAAGGGAGAGAAGAAAGAAAAAGCTAAAGGAAAAGTGAACTTGGGGATCTTGAAGAGGCAATTACAATTCAACTTCATCTTTCAAAGACCTAGATCATCTTGGTTACGGCAAGCGGTTTAAATTTTGAGTATTAAATTGTATCTTGCTATTCATATCATAAGAGGTGCAATCTAATTAAAATTCCAGGGTTAGTTCTTGCATAAATTTGGGTTTTATCTTTATAAGGATTATAAATCTGTAGATGATTTGATAAATAATGGATTTGATGATTGAGGATTTAAAAATTTGATGAAATTGTTAGGGCTAGATTTATGATAACAAAAGAATGGATCTAGGATAAATCTTGAAAACTTTTGATGAAGAAATCCGTACGGAATTGAGGTATTTACTGCTCTAATGGTGACTCTATCTGCACTGCCCTGTAGAAAATCTCATTTTCTAACTTTTGTTCTCTAATACGTCTTCTCTAAAACGGCTCCAAAATGCCCCAAAACGGCATTCTAAAAATCTGCGCAGATTCGTGGGGCAAATTTTAAGAAATATTTTTTAGTTGTTATTTTGTTAGAGATGGCCTAGATATAGGTGTGACTAATTACTCTTGGATTAATTAGAGGATTAATTAAATTGGGGAGATTAAGTTTTATGATTGAGTGATTTAAAACCTTGTTAATTAAGTGGGTAGGCTTAATTGAATGATGAATTGGGAAATTATAATTTCGGGCCAAGAGAGAGAGTCAGTCCGGGCATGATTGGTATAGTGACACCATAATAATGATAAATTAGTTTGTGTATAATTAATTGGAATAAAGTCGGACTTTAGACTTGCATTTTTAGGCTTGGGTATGGGCATTATACTCCAGAGCATGGATTTATATATATGTTGATGTGTAATACATATATATGATTTATATATATATTTGGGTGAATAATATATATAATAAATCCATACCAGTATTAATTCTATCATAGGAGGTTGCGCGATGTGGGTTATCCCCCTGACTTGAGGAGCAGGGCGAGTATATTCCCCAGGCCATAGCATCTAATCTTAGGGGTGGGCCGTTATGGTATGGAGCGGACACTTTCGACGGGAACTATGGTCGCCTCCTATACGTTCGGTGATAGCATTGTATATCTGATATATGTGTGAATGTTGAGATATGATACGTATATATAGTGCATAATTATATACGGGAGTTTACATATATACATGACGTGAAATGTATAGATATTATAACTTGTGGGAATGTTATATGACCTAAAATTTAAGATCTATGATCTATGTAAGTTAATGCGAGTGATAAATTAATAAATAAAATATTATACTCACTTGGGGTCTATTAGTGGGGTAATTAGTATAGTATTTGGGAAAGGCTAGTTACGAGGGAAGTGGCTAGGGACATTAGGTTTAATCCGTTAGGCATGCACGTAAGTTGAGGGGTAAGGTGAACTCAAGGGAGCACGACACTAATTTAAATATGAAGAGCATTGGATATTTACTTCTTGCATTTAAATTCACTTGCTAAATATTTTCAAATGTTTTGGGTTCTAACCCTTGCTATAAAATATTTTCAGAAACCTTTTTGGTGTCCTCCCACTAGGGCACCCGACATGATTCCTTCCTACAAGATACGTGACTGCAACTATGTGGAGTGGTGTGGTTTCATTGATGTAGTCTCTTATCTCATTCTATCTTCGATAGGGATCCTTCCAATTGTACTGTTGGAACTTGTATCTCTATATTCAGATTTGGCATGTATTAGTACTCTTTTATAATCGCATTTTTGGATGGTTTGAAGTCGACGTTGTTCGACAGACTATTGTTTTTACTTTTTGTCATGTTCTAGTAGTATTCTCGTATTGGATTGTTGTTGTTCATTATATTTTTGGTTGGATTAATCAAGATAAAATTTGGCATCCGCTTAATAAACGACTAGATGGTTAGTAATTAAAGAATCTAGGACAGTGATGCTAAGAATGAACCAAATGAGATTCCTATTTAATTTGATATAGGACTGATCACTCGGTATTTTATTAAGGGTCGAATCCTCAGGGAAAAGGATATATAACATTTTGACGATAGTAGGGTTGACTTCTAAATTCTCACTACTAGAAAAATACCCTTTTATGACAGTTTTAAAATTCAATTTTATGACCGTTTGAATTATACCGACATAATAAGTATTATTATTTCACAATTATGACCCTCTTTCATTTAAACAAATAATTATGATCCATATATATTTATTGGGTCATATTAATATTATATTTTATGACGGTAATATTTTAAGTGTCATATAATATATTTATGTTTTGTCAAAGTTTTATATATATGGTAATATTAAATATAATTTATAAAATTAATAGTTTTTTTAATAAACTTATTTAGTTATTTATGATCGATTTTAAGAAAAACACTCAAGAGGGAGAAACAATTTGGAGGGAGGAATTGTAACAATCTCAAATTTTAGAGATACCAACTTCTCCCCAAATCTATCTTCATACGATTTTCATGGAGTATCCCTTATCCTCACTATCTTCTGCAACCAGCATCCCACAACAACAACAACATCCCACCCTATTCTTCAACCTGCATCCCATAACAACCGCATCCCACACTTTTATTCAACTCGCACACCCTATTCTTCAATTGTGTCCCCCTCTGTACAGATGGCTTAACTCACGTCAGCTTGAAGAATTCATTTTACTCTTTCCTTATCTCAAGAGTTAATTAAATACACGGGTAGGTCGTTTTTAGTGTTGCTACAATTATATTTTTCTTGAAAATTAGTAATTTGGTTACAAATAATCCCTAATAGAATTTATCATGCTGTGTGGTTGAATTGTTAGTAGTTTTTGCTCACAGGAGTGCTCGTTGTCGCAACTTGATTGAAGACTCATAGTAGTCAGATTTATTGTTTCTCACGTTTATTAAGGTAATTTTAATTCTCAGATGTTATTCATATTTATTTTTGGGTAACAATATACACTTTTATTTCCTACTCGTCAATAGTCCCGCGTGATGCCTATTGACTTATAATTTTGTTCTATAATGTGACACAGTTAAATTTATAATATACTAGCGTTCGGCTTTTGGCAAAAATAATATACATCTACCGAATGAAATTATATAAGTTAATGATATACATTTAGAATAGTTCGGACCCTTTCAAAGTAGTAAAATTTTCATATACTTTGTATTTAATTTTTTTTACAATGTCATTTTATAATTTTCAAATTTTTACACTAAAATTGTAAATTACAAAAATTCTCACCAAAAAAAAGAGTCATCCTTAAATTTATTTATAAATAATTTATCAATGTACGAATAGTGAGTAAATTATAAAATACGAAATTAATCTGTAGACACAAATTAATTAGGGAGGAATAGAGTATGACATTAATCATAAAAATATTCAATGCATACAATTCTATAATTGGACTTGAATGATGATGAGTGTTATTTCCAAATATATAATGACAAAATTTTAAAAATAATAATATAAAAGTTAACGTACACCAAACATCTCGAACACCACAATTTTTTTCTCTCTATTTGTATGGAGGGCGCAGGGGATTCGTTGTTTTATGTTAATTTTTCATCGTCTAATCCATAACTTAACTTGCAAATTATGAAGGAGATAATTATTTTATAGATTTTAACATTAATAGATTACTTTTAAAGGGTAAATTTGCAAATATTAAAACATATGAGTTATTATCTCGATCGAGTTAAAGTTCTTCAACTATCAGGAAAGTTAATTTCAACACATGGACACATGGGTTATTAATGTTATTCTGAACTTTGTTTGTCATACTTGTTCTCTAGAACTTTGGATGTCCGAACTAATTTTGGTGTGTTATCTGTATTTTATGCTTTATCGAATGAACTTGACTGGCTTGATAATATGAACTTCGCTAACATATTTTTAAAAGAATTTGAGCTTATAATAAATCCACAAAATCATATTTAGTATATAAAATTCTCAAATATAAAAACAAACACAATCAAGTACTTAATTTTACTATGAAAAATTTAATCTCTTCATCACCGTCTCTCTCCTTTGGGTCCAATAATCCTTCAACATGCAATAACCAAGCACAATGAAAAATAAGTCTATAAATATGCAACAATATTGTTCAATGTTGTTTTCTGAACTAAAAAGAGCAGTTCAATTATATGCTAAAAAAATGTGTAAAATTTACTATGCTTTTTAGCAAATAGTCCTTTATTTTCCTTTTTGATTATGCTAACATGATATTGAGAAAGTGCGTACTTCTGTAAAATGTGTTGTCCAAATCACACATTAAATAATTAGCAGAGATAAAAAAAATATAGACGGAAAGAAAAATATTTTCATTTGTGAATTGAAAAATGAGAATGAAATATAAAATTGTCATTCTTACCATTCTGAGGCTTTCATAATGGTGGATTGAGGGTGGAATTGACCCCGTTGATTCTTGGTCGATGGTGGCTTGAGGTAGAGGTTCTCACAATGATCCCCATTGGTGGCAACGACATACCCCATGTTATTTGATATAAGACCCTTTAACATATAAAATACCCCATGTTATTCGAAATTAAAAGACGATTAAAGTCATGTCTAAGATGATATATAGATAAAGATTGTAAAGGCGTAACAAAATGTGAAAAAAATGTTGATTGCGTTAAAAAAGAATATTTTTTCAAAGATGAAATGTTTGAAACTGAGTAATTATTGGCATTGACACAATCCATGTAAAACTAACAAATTTAATTCAATACACGTGTAAATTAAAAAATTAAGTCCCCATGTTTCAAAGTCAAGGCCGATATCGCGACGATACGATCGAGTTGACTAGGTATCGGTACCCAAAGATCCGATTTCGAGTTACGAGTTGAGTTTTCGATTATTGGTGTGAATCGATCCTATATCAGTAATTTATCGATAGTATCGGCTTATATCGGCGATATCACAATAGTATCGACCTATATCGGTGATATATCGACCGAGATGGTAAAAGTTACTAAGATACATCTCTCTATCTCAACTTCTAAATCACTCAATTGATCCTCAATTTTTCATCCATGTCACGATTGGATCAATCGCTTTCATTTCAATATGGGATATATGATGTTTCGTGGTCACCAATAGTTTTTTTTGTGTTTAGTCTCTCATTTCATTTCTTGTAGTGTTACAAAAGGTATTATCCCCCATTTAACCTTCTTTTTTATATTTACTTATTTTTTTATTTAAATGCGTCATTATTCATATATCCTTAAAGTATATGATCCTGGATTTCCTTTTGAGGCTCCATCTATATTAAGCTTGAAGAATCCTCTAAGAGGTTTACTCCAGGAACATTTGATTATCTGAACTTGGTTTCGCAAGATTTTGACATTGAAAGTTTTGACAATTTGAATATCTTCATAAGAACTTTTGTCATAGAACTTACAATTTTGTAAAATGTCGGTACCAAAACAGATTGCATTTTGTATAATCATTGATGACTTAGCTTTTATGTTATCAAATAAGAGGTTGTTTCTTGCTTTCCATAATTACCAAAATATTATTTTGGGCATTATATAAATAAGAATTTTAGTGAAGTCTCTTTTAGGATTTGACATCCACCAAGATAAAAGAACAAACCTGTATGAAGAAGTGTTAATAACCAATCCAAATAAATAAGAAAAGTAATTCCACACCTCTAATGCTAGGATATATTCAATGAGGATATGTTATTTACTATCAGGGGTTGATCTACAATATCTACAAATAGGAGCCAATCTTATACCTGCTGTTTGAATATCAGTTTCAAATGGAACAACATTGTTGAGGAGTTTCCAAGTGAGAATGGAAACTTTCATTGGACATTATTTAATCCAATTAATTTTCCAGCTGAATGAGATTGGATTGGAACATTGGATTGGATTGTCTACATACACTGTATGCTGATTTGTAAGACAATTCCCCATTATCTCATGGCTACCATATTTTCTTATCTTCTATGATGTATTCATCATCTTTATCTTGAATTGCAGCTATTCTTTTAGCTACTTTCGAACCTTGTTAATTGACAATCCTCTAGGATGTTTATTTCTCAAAAATAAAGCCCAAAGACCATAATTAGACTTATATTTCTAATGAAGTTTGTAAGTAGATGCTGTGATTATGTCTTCTATTCTTCTGAAATTGAGACCTCCTTTCTCAAAAGGGAAGAGGTATCAAACCACTTTATCCATTGATAAGGCTTATCTTTGTGACATCCTCCTCAGTAGAATTTAATAAATAATGAGTTTATTCTTTTGATAATAGTTTTAGGAGGATTTAAAATTGATATGTATACATGCATTGACTGTAATACATTCCTTATAAGAATAGATCTGCGTGCTTGAGATATAAGATTAGAAGACCGAGAGTTTAATGTATCTCTAATTTTAGATATTAATTCAGAAAGTTGGTTTAATTTATATCTACCTTTGTTTAGTTTGCAACCTAGATATTTTATTAGGAGTTTTTTGTGAGAAAGACATGTGTGTTTTGAAATAGAATTAATTCTATTGGGGCAAGTTTTATCATCAACATAGAATGAACTTTTAGAAAAATTGACTTGTATTTAAACATAACTATCTGGATGTATTTAAAGATCTGTGGCATTCATGAAACAAACATTAGACATAACTACCTGAATGTATTTAAAGATCCAGATCTGTGGCATTCACACCATTCATGATACAGACTTAAATCCATGGCATTGATGAAATAAAACTATACAAATTTGAAAACAACCATACAATTATGGAAACCGAAACTCAAAACTACCATACAAATCTAAGAAATGACCATATAAATAAGAAAAATTAACATACAAACTGGAACTTAAAACTACAATACAAATTTGAACTCGAAAAATTGAAACCTATTAGAGATAATCATTATTGTGAAGTTTCTCCACAAAATTCAATACAAGAAATATCCCCAGAATTATCTAAGAATCTTCATGTTCAAATGGTTCGAATAAGGGTGTAACGGTCAAACGTATGCCTAATCCTGGTATGATCTTTTGTATACCTAAGCCTACTAAAAGATTCAATTCACTGCATAATTAATAAAAAATACATATGCTTTGTTTTCTGGTTAGTGCCTAATTTGAATATGTGATGTTCCCAAGATACAATTCACTGACATGAATCTTTGTTGAATAGTTAGTGGAAATGAAACAAGAATATGCATTTTCCTTTGTGTCGGAACAAAATAAAGAGGGAATTAGGGAGTTTCATCGATACTTAAAAAAAGAATTTATAACCCAAATGAAGTGAATGTCATAACGTAGGAAAAAAATAAAAATAAGAAAAAATGAGCAAATCGAACAACACTATTGTCAAGTACCCGAACAAATCACGCGTAAAGTTGAAGAATTAAAGAGTAATATAATAATAATGTTTTATAAGAAACTCAAACATCATTTCTGCATCAACACACGGACAGACACTAAGATAAAAATATTTCTCTTTCCAGGTGTAAGTGTCCCCTGTTATGAAAATTTAAAGAAGAAAAACATCTAGAATAGAAAAGGATGAAAAGATAACATATAATTAGTGTTCGAATTGTGAGGCTGACTGAGTGAGATAGATTTATTCGTGATCTTAGGGTCATTTGATTAATGTCGTCGATGATTCTAGTTGTGATCCAAGTGATCATAATATACCATCTCGCTTTGATTCTAGTAGTACCAGTTTAACTGACCGAGTTAAATTTCTTCAACTATCAATTATGTTTAGGATACTGATTTGTTATCAAAGTAATAGTTCAAGGGTTTGTTTGAAAATTTGCAATTTACCCTCTACTTATAACTTCAACTGTAGAAAGATATATATGAAAGAGAAGCTTGCATTATGATTGTGTAGTGTTATTCCTTCTTACAGTTATTTTAGCCGTGTTTAGACGTTCAAATGTACTAAAAGAGGCATCAGAAGGGAAAAATTATTTCTTATGAGAACATACAGAGATATCACACTTTTTTCTTCATTAATGAAGTAAAACTTAAATAACAACAAAGACATTGGTTGTGAACAAAAGTATCCTAGAAAAAAAAGATGAGTGTTTGTGCAATTTTATGAATTTTTATACCAGTTTTATTGCATTCTCATTTCTAACTAGGGTTTTAGCTCTTAGTAAGTAATTTGGAAGGTTGTTTCATAATTAATGTAATGCCACGGAATGCTTGATTATTGGGCTGATGTTTGGGGCAATCTATTAAGTGTTGGATTTGACTATGAACTATATTATTATTTGTGTTATTCTATATGAGGTGATCTTGCCATGTTTTCTTCTTCTTATTTCCTTAGAAGAGAAATTATTCACTCTATCATCACAACTTTCTTTATTTTCTCACTAAACGTACACATGGAATTTTAAGTTAATATTTCCTTTTATTCTTGACAACTTGCATTTTATTGATCTACCAAGCTTTCTTAGTTTCTATTATTTTTAATGGGTTTTCTTTTAATACTTAATTAATGTATCATAATATAATTATATGTTATCTCTCTTGGATGTGAGTACGTGCGCTTTGAGATCACAGTCTATGTGCGATGGATAGATCTTGGAATTCCATGGGAAAATTATCAAATGAATATAAAGAAGGGATTAAAGATTTTTTTAGAGTTGCTGAAGCACATGCAAAAGGGAGTAACTCCATCCCAGGCCCATGCTTTAAATGTGGGAATGGATGTAAGTTGAGTTTAAAAGTGGTTAAAAATTATTTATATGCGAATGGTTTTGATAAAACTTATCGTACATGGATATAGCATAGAGAAGTTGCTAAAAGTGCTGCCCCACCTAATAACGACGCGTGTGATCCAAACCTTCAAGATTATGTGATGGAGACTCTAGAGGATCTTAAAAACACAGTGGAGATGGTTCAAGTTATACATGAGGATTTTATAGTGGATCCTGAAAGCTTTGCAAAGTCGCTTAATGATGTTCAAAAGCTTTTATATAGGGGTTGCAAAAAGTTTACTAAATTATCAGCATTAGTAAATTTTTTCAACTTGAAATCAAGGAGTGGCTGGACTGATATAAGCTTTTCGAAGTTATTGGAATTATTAGGAAAAATGCTTCCAGAAGATAATGAATTGCCTATAACTATGAAAAAGGTTGTTAAAACATTATCGATTTTTGGAATGGGATACGAAAAAATACATGCGTGTCCCAATGATTGCATACTTTATAGGAAAGAGTACGCCAATGATACTATATTCCCTACATGCTAAACTTCTAGGTACAAGTTAAGGAATAATAAAACTGAGATAAAGGTGGGTGTACCTGCAAAAGTGTTTTGGTCTTTTCGACCTATTACACGGTTTAAATGATGGTACTAATCTATTCAAACGTCAAAATATTTGACATGGCATACAGATGAAGATAAATTAATGGTAAATTGCGTCACCTGGCAGATTCTTCAACATGAAAGTTATTAGATGAGAAGGGCCAGAGTTTGGGAAGAACTCAAGAAACCTTCGGTTAGCACTTTCAACTAATGATATCAACCCACATAGTTCTATTAGCATAGTTGTTTTCCAGTTATGTTGAGGATCTATAATTTTCATGCTTCGTTGAGCGCAAAGAGAAACTTTTTTATGTTGACAATGTTGATATCTAGTCTGCGATTACCAGGCAATGATATTGATGTTTACTTGGCACCATTAATTGAAGATTTACAAACTTTATAGCGTGAAGGTGTTTAGGCTTATGATGCTTACCGATAAGAATCTTGTACGTTAAAGGCTATACTTTTTTAGACTATTTATGATTTTTCTGCATATGGGAATTTGTGTGGTTGTGTAGTAAAGGGATATTATGCATGTCCAATTTGTGCGGACAAAATCAATTCTATTAAATTAAAAAATACTAATAAGAATATATATATATATATAAAAGACTTTCAATGGTCAGCAGGAGTTTCGAGTACAACCTGAATCGTTGAGTGGTGAACAAGTATTAAAGAAATTGGTAGGGATTAGGGCATCTTGGGGAAAGAATGTGGGTTTGAAAAATACTATAAAATCCAAGAGAAATCGTCGTAAAGACCAGGTTGAAGGTAGTGCTTCCTCCAAAAATGATAATGTTGATTTCGTATGTTGGATGAAAAATCCATATTCTTTGAGCTTGAGTATTGGTCAGATTTGCTTATTCAACACAACTGGCACATCATGCACATCGAGAAGAATGTTTGCGATAGAATCATAGGGACCCTACTTAACATTCCTGGAAAAATAATAGATGGAGTTAAGAGTCATCTTGATCTTGTAGACATAGGAATCCGGGATGAATTGGCATCACAATATAATGGTAAACGCACTTATTTGCCACCAGCTTGTTATACATTATCGAGGGAAGAGAAAATAAGGGTTTGTGAAACTTTACGACGACTTAATGTCCTGTATGGGTACTCCTCGAATTTCGCAAATCTTATTTCCATGGAAGAATTAAAACTGTTTAGGCTTAAGTCCCATGATTGTCACATACTAATGCAACAAATACTTCCCGTTGCAATACGATATGTGTTACCAAAGCATGTGAGATATGTGATTATTAGAATTTTCTTCTTCTTTAAGGTTATTTGTGCAAAAGTAGCGGACGTGCCCAAATTAAATGAAATTTAGAATGATATTGTGATAACTCTGTGTTTGCTGGAAAAATACTTCCCTCCCACATTCTTTGACATCATGGTGCATTTAATGGTACATTTTGTTATAGAGGTTGAACGTTGTTCTCCAATTTTTTCACGGTGGATGTACCCTTTTGAAAGGTAAGTTCCTGCTTACAATTATGAAATTAATCAATAACATGTCAATTATTTAATATTATTTAGTTTTTTAACACTGATGTAGGAATGTGAAAGTGATAAAGGGTCAAGTGCACAATAGAAATCGTCCAAAAGGTTGTATTACAGAACATTATATTGTAGAAGAGGCGATTGAATTTTGTACCGAGTTCTTACATGAACTCGATGCAATTGGAGTTCCAATTGGTAGAAATATGAGGACTATTTATGATGATGGTGCAATAAAAGATGGAAAACCAATAAGTGGTGGTAATGTCATTGAAGTGGATGAGTCATTATGGGAACATGCACATCGACATGTGTTGAAAAATAGAAATGATGTCCAACCTTATATCGAGTAAATATTATATATTTCATTTTAATAAGAATTACTTTCTTGTCTAAACATAAGATTTTGATGTCTGACTCTATATTTTATTTTAATAACTAGGGAGCACATAGAGAGCTTGAGGCAAAAATATCCTCAAAAGTGCAAAAACCCAAAATGGTTACAAGATGAGCACAACAAGACTTTTATGGTTTGGTTACGTAAAAGGGTATGATCAATTTATCAAAAGTAGGACTCCAAATAACTCTAATATTTTAACTAACATTCTCAAAATTCAGGATGACGAAATTTAACAAATGGGCAACAACGTTTCAGATACCTTAAAATGGGTATCTCGATGATCACGTTGAGATGTAATAAAATTTCCCAGTTATGTTATTAATGGATGTTGTTATAATACAAGGGGACGTGATGCTGATCGAGTCAACCAAAATAGTGGAGTGAGCATTATTTCCACGATGATGCAGGTTTCTAGTGCTAATGATAAGAATCTAGTGGTTTCAAATCTATGTTATTATGGCATCATATTGAAATTTGTATGCTTGATTATATAACATTTAAGATTTAGGTTTTCAAGTGCGATTGGTGTGACAACAACAACGACGTCAAGATTGATGAACTTGGTTTCACATTGGTTGAACTTGGTAAGGTTGGCCCTCTGAATGAGCAATTTATATTAGTTTCTCATGTCAAACAAGTTTTTTATGTACCCGACCAACTCGATCCTAAATGGTCAATTGCTTTAGCAACTCCTCAAAGAATATATAATGTTGATGATAATGATGAAGACTGCATTGCTAGTTGCATTGGAGATCATGGATCGAGTAGATTATTGCCAAATGTTGAGGAAATTGACAACTCGCCATCCACGTATGCGAGCACAGATTACGAGGTGACTTGGGTAGACAATTAGATCAAAATGTAGTTATTTTAGGGATATGTTTGATTAGCTTATTGACTTTATTTTCAAGGAATGCATTTTATGTTTTGACTTTTGGCTAAAAAGATCGTTTACGACCTGAAATATGGAAAATTTTAGGCTTTATATAAGTTATGTTTCTCAATCAATTATGATCTTAGTTTCGTAGTCTATATATGATAGAAACATGTTTTGTTCAGTGAACTAAAAAACTGCTTGTTAACATTTAAAAAAACACAACATTTATATTCCTTACACGGTGCAACTGTTTACATTTCTCTATTTCATTACAAGGCATGGATGTATCCACACATATCATGGTTGATTACATCATATTTGAATAACATTATTTTTCCTTCTTATGTTCTGCTGGTTAAAAACTAAACAGCGATGAAATTCCTTATTAAGGTTATACTTATTGTAGTGTGTTGAGAGATTTGGAAAGGGATAAATAGGCCATTCTATGATGATGTTTCAGTCAACCACCACAACATTCATTACTGTCACAACTATCAATTATTTTTCTTAGAGTTCCATATGATTCAACTAGATTGGGAGTTATTCTCGGATCATATGGGATTTTATTTTGACAAAAATAACATGTCTGTTATGATCTCGATCAAACTTGTCCAATTTTCCATTATATTGCTTCAAATTCCCACAACATAGTTTCTTCCATTTACTTCACAGTTTTTTCATATCATTTACTCTAAAAAGTAACTAAATAATCTAAATGTATCTTACATCTAATAGTACCACAATGCTTTGATATATTTGAACTCTGAATTAAATAATAATCAATGTATGGCAGCCTTTTTTTTCTTTGATAGTCCATGTAAAAGGTTACAGTGCAATGGTTTCCTTGTTTAATAAAAGATTTGCTTTGTACTTATCTGATCTGGTTGGTTCTTAGTCTATATAGTCTTCTTGGTGAGGATCATTTATAAGACTATGCAGATCATTTGGTTTGGTTCTTAGTAATTTATGTTTACTAATTTCTAACAGGAATTGGTTGATGTTGTTCACCCATTATCAGGTAATATGATTAAAATTCTTTTATTGTATAATGTCGATATAAACCTCCACGACAATGTATAAATGAAAATTCTACATCTTTACATTTTATGTTCTTTATCCGATGCACCTTTTTATGTGTTGTATCATATTCATATGTTGTTTTCGATGTCGCCATTTCCTTTTCCTTGCAGAATCATTGTAGGGATTTTGGTAATAAGGCTTTACTAGAAGGAATTGTTATTAATTATGTTAATGCATTTCCCAATGATATGTAAACAAGAATCTCCTAATCCCCACTTGAATTTAAATTTATGGTGGATTTGATCTTGTGGATGTTGTTGTCTAATGGATTGTCTAAGTTTAGCAATTTAGGTGATTGAAAAGCTAAAATACAAGGGAAAATACTCTGAGAGTTAAAGAATAATGAGTTTTTTTCTAATACTATCCAAAAAATATCCTTGTATGAATAACTATAACCCTCATGGAAGATTATTTCCCTATCGTGAGAATGTTTGGAGAACTGACTCCAAATTGGATCTAAAAATCCAAGAAATCAAATTAACCATCGTCGGTAAAGTAACGAATGCAACCTGACAAAAAATCCATGTGTTCACCTTGATCAACTAATATAAACTATTGGATCTAACCCAAAAGTTAACCTTGAATCAGTCAATGTGATGAAGTAAATCGTTGGATCTAATTCACGAATTGGTGTATTTAGTTCATTTTTCATTCCTATTGTTAAATGTTTCCTTTCTTTTTTCTTAATTTAATTTAGAGTTACATCTAAATCATTTATTCATATTGCTCAGTTATTATCCATGAGTGGAACATCTTGAACCACACTTTGTCACGTTTGCTCCTCATATTTACTTTATAGTGATGCAATCATTTTTGTATATAAAATTCTTAGTAATATGCATATATTTCCCTAACTATCCAATTATCCATGTTCATTTATGTGTTCTAGCCTTGCTAGAACAACGACGGCTATCTATTTGTTCAACTATTACTAGATCAGTGACGACTATCTCTTTGTTCAATAATTATGCTAAGATGCTCATTACTAGCTACTATCTCTTTGTTCAATAATTATGCTACTATGTTTATTACTAATTGTTATATCCCTGTTAAATAATTATGCTGAGATATGTTGTTGCACTGTTCTAAATGTATTCTACACTATGCAAATTCTGGTTTTGGGCCCTCTGTCATTAGAGGAACATGGACGAAATGGAGGAATACGACATAGGTAACTTGGAACCTTCAGAAAACAATTTTAAGAACACAAGAAAAGGTAGAGGTATTGTTGCTTGTCAATGGATAACCAAAATGGAAGATGGCAAAAGAATTCACGTCGATTACAACATATCTGGGCAACTCTCTAGTAAAACAAGACTTGATTTTGCGAGTTATAGAGGAGTCATAGTTAAGACGATGATTCCAATACGTGTGGATCTTGGAAGAAAGTGCTAATTCATTTGAAAGAAAATTTATGGATAGATTTGCAAGTAATTATTTGATTTCTCCCATGTGTCTTATGTAAGAGTGCAGATATATGTATATATATATATAAAACCTAGTGCAAGTGGCTCAAAAAAGGCAAACAAATGTCTCTTGTGCCAACTATCTCAAGAACTATTCTTTTAATTTTGTTTTGGGATCTCCTTATTATCCTCCAAAAAATTTCTTGTGCAAATCCTCCCTATAATTTCTGCTCAAGCACAACAATTTTACGCTCAACAGCTCATTTAAGGTGCTAAGAGCGGCACAAGATGAAAAATGGGGGAAGAATATATATATAACCATCGGATAAGTAAGAAAGGTTATCCTTGACTTATCGAAGACCTTGTATGTACTTATTTTTCTTAGTTGACAAACATTGATATTTGTGAATTAAACTACACATTCTAAGTTCACTCAATTTTTTTATATAATATTATAACAAAAAGAGTCAGGTGAGAAGTTTGATGACAATGGTAGGGATTTTCTATGAAAAAAGGTCACCAAGATAAATATGGGCGATTCGATGATGAGGCTACTAGGTAAGTAGAGGATACAATTGTGAGTTTCTATATATGTGTTTATTTACATAAATATTCAACATCAAATACATCTAATTGAATTATTGTTAATTTTATATATATTCACTTGATTGATTTTTTCTGCAGGATGTGCTAAACAGTAAGGTTAAAGCTGGGAGATTGGTCACCGAAGGAACCTCAGATGTCCTAACTTTGGCATTAGGGACACCTGATCACCCCGATCGTGTTAGGGATAAAGGGCATGGAGTCACCCCCATAACCTTTTTTAACCTCACTAAGCGTGGACCAAAGAAGCATATTAGCGAGTTGGAGTCTAAGTTACATGCTGAAGGATAAATAGGAAAAGAAAAAGATGAGTGAATGCAAGTATTGCTGGCAAAGATGTCAGAGTATGATAGGGTATGAGGAAAATCGGGTTGAACACCCCAAAAAGTGGCAATGGATTGCACAAAATAATTTCATTAAATGGAAGTGCATCATGTGGTTCGCGTACCAGGAAGACAAATAATAAGAAAAATAGAAATGTAAGTGTTGATGTAAAAAATTAGATTTGACCTAATTATTTTAATCACAGATAAAAATGAGTAAAGAAATAAGACAATAGATTTTTAAAGTGGTTCAGCCTTAAGAGAATGTCCTACATCCACTGTTCTTGTATTACTGATTGTTTTGCTTGGAATTCTCGATAAACGATTTTACCAAGAGATTCAGCCTGTCCCTCTAATGGGGAGATTACAATGTATTTATAGCCTTGAGGCTGTACACGTGAAAGAATAATGCATAGCTGTCCAGTAGGCGTATACATTTGTACGATAATAACTGTACATTTAATGCGCAGTTATTTTTCGGTTTTCCTTGATGCGTACGCCACAAGTATTTGAGTTTGCTCGGACCGACTTAGTAGCTCGGACCGCCTAAGTAGTTCGACACGCTTGAGCTACTCGGGGCCCCTGGGCTCCTCGTGTCTTTTTATTTGCTCGGTGATCTTGAGTTATTTGGAGTATAGTAGCTCCTCAAGGAGTTGAGTAGCTCGGTATAAACATTCACAGTTGCCACCTAGGATGACACGCGTCTTCAAAAAATAGGTCCATATCAGAAGAATAAATTTGGTATCAACAGAAGCCCCCAATGTTTCACAGTTCGAGGTTGAGGAGGAGTGTGGAACATTCTTCTCGAAATATGGCGGGATTAAATAGTCATCCTGAATTTTAGGAGTGTTTTCCTTGTATTTATTTCTTCTTTGAATTCATAGAATCAGACTTCACAAATATTTTGAATTTTTCTAACTTCTTTGGTTTTCGTGCCCTTTTTATCTTTTTAGGCACTGGTAACGCAAACGTCTTTCTTTGTAATCATCATTTTTACCCATTCCCAAGGTAAGGTATTTAAGGACTGTAGAAAATCCTATCGTCTTTTACCTTTTCAAATCTGTATCTTTGAACTATTCATTTCTTCTCTATCTTGTGCGTTCGTTTCTTCCATCGTTCGTTGTCAACTGATTCACTCCTTTCCTGTAAGATTTTATTCCTTTTCTTTTATTTACTTTGTTCATCATGGTTTACCTTGTTGAATCTCTTGACAAATTTCGCTCTGAATTTTCAATTCCTTAATGGGTCATATTGGAAGAACCTTCTGAACCTTCTGACTATTTTTCTTTGGCTGAGGGACATTGGTTCCCAAGTCTCTTTGTGGCCGAATGTGGCTTTTCTTTTCCCCAAAATCCTTTATGTTTGGAATTCTGTCCCTATTTTGACATTGTTCCTGCAAAAATAGCACCAAATACCTGGAGGATAGTTAATGGAGTTCATAGTTTGAATCAACTCCATGGAACCCGTTTAGGGATTCCAGAGATAATGTATTGCTACAGATGGGTTGTCAGCGATAGTACTTTTTATTTGAAAACTAGGTTTTTGAATAGGGCATTAGTTGTCAATCTTCCTGTGGCCAACAGGGATTATTTTGAACATGGAGTGGTAATGAAAAATTGGCAACATCCTCCATTAAATGGAGATGATGTATATCAAGGTCCTAGATGTCCTCCTTATGGCAATGGGATAGGTTGTTTTTATTTTTGTTCTGTTTTTGAAATTACGTTTTCTTCATGTTTGATAAAATGCTTCACTGATATTTTATTTTTGATTATTTGCAGTTGACAGCAAGAGCAAGTCTCCCAAAGAAACTAATGTTAATTTAAGGCATTTGAAACTTATCTGAAGTTTACACCAATCCGTTGCTGATGAACATATCAGATCGGCCTCTTATTTGTTGCAGTACAAGATCTATGCTTCATCCTTCACTACTCGTCCATTGGTGGTTGATATCGACCAAGTACCAGCTTCTGAAACTGGTGTGGAAGGTTCCTCCCCTGAATCGAATATTCCACTTAGTAACATAATGAAGAGAAGAAGAGCTCCTGCCTTCTTTGACAAATCAGACTCTGCCAATGTGGAAGTAAAGAAAAGCAAACAAAATGTCCCAGAAGAAGGGACAAAAATTATTGATGCGCCTCCTCCTGCTGCTACCGAGAAAGTTATTGAGAAGCCCCCTGTGGCTCCGAGCAAGGTTGTTTCTATCTCTCCTCAAAGTGAGGTTATCGTTATATCTCCAAAAAAGACATCGTCTTTAGTTGAAATTGTTCCTGCTCCCCCGAGGAGATTGAAGAAAAGTTTGTCTGAGAGACCTGTTGGGCCTGTCCTTCAACCTTTAAATGTTGAAAGTGGTGTTCCCACTTTTTTTCCTCCGACCTCTACCATGGGCTCTGTGAAGTCTTGGATTATCTCAGAAATCTAAGGTATTAAAGACACTCTTCCTCGTGACAGGGTCACTGCCTTGGCAGCTCAACATATTGCCTCAGTAAGTATTACTAGTCTAAGTTTTCACTTTTCACTGATATGTCCCTGTATTGACTCAAAATTATTTCTTTCTTCAGCTGGTAACATGTTTCAACAGTATTCTGAAGAAGGATGAGGCTATTAAAGCTTCAAGCTCCTCGGGAGGTGTAGAGTAAGCTTTTGTTGGTCTAACTCAGTCCTTAAAGGATTCTCGTCAGAAGTATGAAGAAGATAAAGTGGCTTGGGAGAAGAATCTCAAGTCCATCAAGCAAGAGAGAGATCGAGCTGTGGAGGCCTCCAAGGGGTTGGAGCAGAAAATGAAAGAATTTGAGAAGAATAATAAAAAGCTTGAGGAGAAGCTTAAAAATGCTGAAGAGCTTGAGAATAAGCTCAAAACTGCTGAAGAGGAAGTTGGTAGACTTCATGAGGTTGATCGCCAGAAGGAAGAGGTGGAAGGGAAGTTGAAAGTTATCAAGGAGCTCCTTAGGGAAAGGGTCTCCTCGGAGAAAGAAAAGAGGAAAAAGGTTGTCAAAAAATTGTTCAATTCTGGTTGGGATAAAGGTTGGAACAAGGGCTGGAATAAGGGCTTGGCTACCATGACTTCGCAAATGGAGTATGCCAGCCTCAAGTACTTTAGGGATGGATGGGTTGCTGCTTTGAAAGAGATGAAAATTGTTGAGAATTCAGAATTGTTCCAGCAACACATTCATAGACCTCCTCCATCTCCTGGGGAAGAAGAAGAGGATGAAGCTGCCTCTGAGGAATCTTCCATGATGATTGGAGATCAAGTTCCTCCTGTTCCAGTTGTTCAAACTTTATACGAGAAATTTCAGCCCACCAGTACCTCAGTCGAGGAACTGCCACTATCTTCTGAGCAACCAACCTCCTCATCCCAGCTTTTCGAGGAAGTTGTAGAACACAAGGAGAAGGTGTAAAGTTGCTCGGGTTTTAATTTTATTATTCCTTTTCAATGTAACCTTGAGCTTTCTATTTACCTTTTGATGAATAAAAATTTGAACTTTTGGTTGTTCATATCGACTTTCTTCTTCTTGCCTTGTCTTTATCATTATTGATCATGTTTATGGCTTCTCTTTGCTAGTTTATGGCCAGGATGGAGCTATTATCAGCTCATGACACAGAATTGATGAAGAAATGCAATGAATACTTCAAAGCTGGTCATGCAGATCTTAATGAGGCTCAGATAATCGACATTCTCGGATCAGGTGTTTGTGACCTAGCAGTTGAGGCCAAGGTTCTAAAAAACGCGGGGCGTGATCGAGGCGTGGAGGCCAAGCCTTAAGCCTTAGAAGCCTAGGCGGGCCTTGGCGTAAAAAGGTGTGAAAAGATGTTTAGGTCTTTTTAATATATTTTAATATTTTTTAACCATAACAAGGCTATTAAAATACTAAAATTGTACATATCATAAAAAATATGTCTGAATATTTGCAAATAAAAATACTATTTGATTATTTTGGATGAGATAATGGTCCGGTTTGCAAAAAAATATTTCAAAGGCGATATCGTTTCACTAAAGCATTGTTGTTTTTAGAGAAAAAGTACGCCTTAAGGGTTTTACCAAGCATAAGGCGTCAAAATCTTGAGGCGGGGTGTTTCTCCCAAGCCTCAAGCCTAGGCGTGCCTAGGCGGGTTTTTTAAAACAGTGGTTGAGGCTTACCAATATCTGAAGTGCTTGCTCGACCGGGATATTGCCAATAATGTAGCATATTATGAGATGATTGAGGATCTTCAAGGAACTACAGAGGAACTCCAGCAGCAGTACAAAGAGTCCTCCCTGCTTTGCACCAAGGGTACGAGAAGAAATATCAACAGTTAAATACTGAAAAAGGGTATGATAAATTTATCACTGCCTACGAGAAAAAAGAGAGCATTCTAAAGCTTGAGGTTGAGGAGCATAGGAAAATCGCTAAGCTATTGGAGGAGGAAAACAATGTTTTTCAAGAGGAGATATCCCAACTAAAATCTGCAGCATCTTCCTCGGGAGCTTTGGTCCCTGTCAATGATGAAGGTTTCTCTTTTTTGGAAGTAGAGAATGCCAACTTGTGAGATGAATTGAAAACTTTGAAAAGAGTTGGACCTTCCACCTCTACTCGCGGATGAGCAAGATCTTCTTGATGAGCAAGGGCTGGTCGGATCTCTATTGAAGATGCAAGAACTCAAGCAGCTTTGAAAAATCAGGCAGTTCAATTGATGGCAAAGAACCAAGCTCTAGCAGAGATGTCCAAGAAAAATCTTAACCTCAACAAGCAACTTTCCATACAAAGCTCTGCCCTGTAAAATAAGGAAATCCTGGTGAAGAATCTCCACGAGAAGCTGGAGAGGTTAACTTACCAGTTCCACAAACAACCCAGAGAATTTTGGATGGCTGGCTATAATGAAGCACTTTACCATCTTGATGATTGGATTCAGAAATCAAATAATGAAGGATACAAGCAAGGGTGGCTGAATGCATTGTGCATGCTAAAAGTAGAGCGGGGTCACTACTTATGGGATTATTATGATCCTGGATTGCTTGAGTTGCCCGTGCCTCCTTTTATGCTCGACATGAGTTGGATTCCTGCTCGGGCAATTCCTCAGTGCTTGATTTCAAAGTACCTCGGCGATTACAATCTTTATTCAAATTTTGACATATCTCGCCCAGAGCATTTACTTAATCGACCATCAGTGATGAATGTTATAATGCTTCAAGATGTAAATTTCATAAACTCTCCATATGCTTTAGATGATCCTCCTTCTGGAATAGAACCTGTTTCGAAGGCAGAAGGGAAAAAACAATAGAGTATAGTCTTTGGTCTAGTGACTTGTAGTTTTCACAGCATATGTAATCCTTCTTTATTTGAATGAAGAATTTTTTTTTATCTTTTGCTATTTTATTTTCTTATAAGTATTTTGTAGAATGTCTTTGTTTGTAAATACATGCGTATTTTGATATGTTTTACTTTTTTATTATAGTGACTTATCATTCTTTGATTCTAAGTAATGAAACGACTTATATCCCATGATCCTGCTTAGTTTAACCAACCGGAGTTGATTGCAATCGATTTACCAACCAACCGGAGTTCGTGGATATTGATTCCCGACCAACCGGAGTTGGAGGAGATTAATTTGTCGACCAACTGGAGTTGGTGGATATTGATTCCCGACCAACCAGAGTTGGAGGAGATTAGTTCTGAACTTGATGCACATTGTGTAGCACTAATACTCCAAAAAAATTTCAACAAAAAGAGAGAACTGGGTACACTTTATTCATACTGAAGAAAACTACATTTACATAGGAATCCCAACTATTGATAATACTTGTGTAGATGTCATGCATTCCACGCATTCTTAAATTCTTCTCCTTCCAAGGTTTAAATTCTGTATGTTCCTGGTCGAACAACTTCTGTTACTTTGTAGGGTCCATGCTAGTTAGCTTCCAGTTTGTTGTGCTTTTGAATTAATTTATTTAGCACATAGTCTCCTTCCTTCAAATCACACTTCTTTACCCTCTTGTTGTAAAACAGAGCTATTCGTTGTTGGTATGCAGCTTTCCTGATCGCTGCTTCTTCTCTAACTTCTTCGAGCATATCTAGATCTAATCGCCTAATCAAGTCACTGATAGGAGAATTGAAATTCAACACCCTGTGTGTAGGGAGGCCCAACTCGACAGGTATAACAGCTTCTCTTCCAAATTCCATCATGTATGGAGATTCCCTTGTTGCTGCTCGCGGTGTAGTACGATAAGCCACAACACAGAATGTAGCTCATTAATCCAGTTTGCCTTCGCATCATCCAGTTGTTTTTTTAACCCGTTCAGTAGCGTTCTATTCGTTACCTCAGTTTTTCCATTGCTCTGGGGATGGTCTGGTGCAGAATGGGTCTTCAATATGTTTAACTGATGACAATATGCAGCGAACTCTTCGTTGTTGAACTGAGTTCCATGATCTGTGATGAATGCATAGGGAAGACCATATCTACAAATGATATTCTTCCAAATAAATTGATACACCTTATCATACGTCATATCAATAAGAGGCTCGACTTCTTCCCATTTAGTAAAATAATCTACAGCGACCACGAGTTATTTAAATCTTTCTCGAGTCGTTGGAAGCGGCCCGACCAAGTCTATTCCCCATAAGGCGAATGGCCAAGGAGACGTGATGTGTGTTAGCAATGCTTGGGGAGTTCTTCGGATAGAGGAGAAACGTTGACATTTATCACATTTCTTGGCATAGGCTACACAATCGGCTCTCATCATCGGCCAGTAATACCCTTGCGTTGTCATTCTTTGCAAGAGTGTCCGAGCTGCTACATGGGCTCCACAAGACCCTTCATGGACCTTGTTGATGCAAAAAAAAAGACCAAATCCCATTTTTATGATCATAGATAAATAGATGAAAGCAATCCAATCAACCATATAAGAGACAAAGATTTTTAAAGTGGTTCGACTATGAATAAAGCCTACGTCCACTGTTATTTTATTCCTAGGGGTTTACAATAGCACCATAGGGTGTAGAGAGAGAAAGGATGTGTATCTTGTGTATGGGGTTTCTAGGTTCCCCCGGATCTCCCCCCTTTTGGCTAAGGGGATACATGTATTTATAGTGATGGGAGATAAAGAGATTCATTGTATGTAGACATTTATGTCTACATTCAACGAATCTAATTATTGAATTGCTTGGTATACTATGTGTTATCATCTATTAATACAGTATAAATGTACATTAAGGCTCATTAAATGCACTGTCATCTTCATTAATGCACATTAAATGCATAGTTATCCTTTGATCTTCCTGGTTGGTATGCCGACCAACTCTCCTCGGGTGCCGACCAACTCTCCTCGGGGGCCGACCAACTCTCCTCGGGTACTGACCAACTCTCCTCGGGTGCCGACTAACACTCCTCAGGTGCGGACTAATTCTCCTCGGGTACTGACCAACTCTCCTCGGGTGCCGACTAACACTCCTCGGATGCCGACCAACTCTCCTGGGTGTCGAATATTACCACGTAGGATGACATGTGTCCTTTTCTGATTGATCCTCGTAGATGGAGAATTTTTGCGTTAACATAAGCCCCCAATGCTCCATGCTTGATGGTTTACTTGAAAGGATGGAGTATTTATTCTGCAGTGTTTCTCGGTGCTCGTGAAATTCTTGATCTACCTTCTTGATTTGTTCAACATAAAGTGCATTATCTCCTGGACGGCATATGATGCAGGCTGATCGATGGTTGCTAATATTTCTTTAGAGTAACTCCGTGTGCTATGTATCACCCCTGGGAATTTGGATGTAGCCATGCCATAGTATTCATCTTGTAGCTTGTCATAATCTATAAGTATGTTGATTGGTTTGCTAGCCGACCAACTGCCTCCTGTGCCGAGCAACTGAGTGCTAACTTCACGTGCTTGATTCTTCTGATTTATGATCCTCTGAATACTTTGTCGAGTAACAAACTAGCTTTTGAACCCAACTCTTCAATCTAATTAGTACCAAGCTAGTGGTGGACTTAGAAACATTTTCATACAACTTCTTCTTCAATGTTGGTCGGGACAGTAGTAGTAAAGATCTCAGTGCTGTAGATGCTGAATTTGACTTCTGAACTTCAATAGTATGTGCATAATAACTCCTGAATATGCCTCCTGAACTTCTGAATGCGCTTCCTGAACTTCTGAATACGCCTCCTGAACTTCAATATACCTCCTGAACTTCAATATTCCCCCTGAACTTCAATATACCTCCTGAACTTATTCTCGAGCAAGAAAAACAGCTTCTGAATGATAATTAGTCGGGGCCCCGACTATGTAAGTTTATAGAGTTGAATTTGGTGCTCGACTGTATGATGTTATGAGAATGTGCCACCGAATGAACAACTGAATTTTTAATAGAAGCCCCCAAGTGTGGAATGTGAACTTTGAATGCTTTTTGCTTGATTGCTTTCACATACTCATAAAATGTTTCCGACCAACTGTAGTTGACAGCTTCTTATTTCCGACCAACCTGAGTTGGTGGATTTTTTCTTCCCAACCAACCTTAGTTGGCACTTTTGGGAAATATTTTTTCTTCCCAACCAACCTTAGTTGGCATTTTTGGGAAATATTTTTTATAAATGATGGAGACTTCCTCGGAGCTGACCAACAGATTGTTGGGAATAAGATATAATAAATGCTGGAGACCTCCTCGGAGCTGACCAACAGATTGTTGGGAATAAGATATAATAAATGCTGGAGACCTCCTCGGAGATGACTAACAGATTATTGGGAATAAGATAATATAAATATGCATAGACATAAAGAATGATTTAGAATAATAATAAACTGTCTTGCTGATCTGTCGAGGCAACATTGCATAATGCGGAATAAGAATGATATTTTCCAGAATATAATAAAATGGCCGAGTACTTTGTCGGGCCTGAATATAGATAAGAATTACCCCGACCAACCATCTGTTGGGGGTGAAATATAATAAATGTTATAGTTCTTCCTCGGAGCTGAATATGATATAATAAATCCTGGAGACCTCCTCAATAGATTGTTGGGAATAAGATAATATAAATGCTGGAGACCTCCTCGGCGCTGATCAACAGATTGTTGGGAATAAAATATAATAAATGCCGGAGACCTCCTCAACAGATTATTGGGAATAAGATATAATAAATGTAGGAGACCTCCTCCGCGCTGACCAACAGATTGTTGGGAATAAGATAATATATGTTGAAGACTTCCTTGAAGCTGAATATATAGAGAGAGAAGAAATTTTTCGAGCTCCATGCTGAGATAGATATAAAATATGAATCCGAACGGATATATAGAATAATTCGTGCTTGAGCATAAATCAGAGCAATAATAAAATATATAGTTCCTTGCTGAGGTGAAATTTCATAATGCTGAGCAATGATAATAGTTTCTAGATTGTTTCCGAGCATTCGTCGGCGTTGAATCTTGTACCTGTAAAAATTAATAATTTGCTCTACCATATGTGTAGGCTGAATTGATTAGTCATTATAATAATTTACTCATCCAATCAATATATGATATATATATGCTTGAGAAATAAAAATATTAATTTCAAAAAATGAAATAATATATGTTGGCTGATATGTCGAGGCAAAATTGCCTGATGTCGAGCAATAATAGTTTCCAGAGGTTTAAGATTGTGGCTGAGCTTTCGTCGGGATTGAATATCGTCCCTATGAAAGCTTAATAAGCTGCCCGAGCACCTGTCGAGACTAGATCAAATAATTATTGTCATGAGAATAATTATTCAGCCAAACAATATGTGATGTGTATCAGCATAAGGCAATAAAAATTTCAAAATATGAAATAATATGTTTTATGGTAAATGTGTGTGAGATGGACAAATTATTATTAGATATGCGCCATAAATAAGACGTAGAGTTTTTGTAAAGTTGTTTAATCTCCAACAACTAATCAGGTATAAGTTGATGTTTGAAAATTATTTATCACTTGGCTTTAAAAATATTTTTTGGGGTGATCACAAGTTTAAAAAAAAAACTTAAGCCCCATGTTTACACCCAAGATAAACTCGTGTTTAAAGAAATATCTGGGGTGCTCCGCATTTTTAATATGCCAATATTCTACTGTTGCCGACCAACGGCATGGGTGTTGCCAACCAGCATTTGGGGATGTCTCAGGTTGGAGAATATATAGTGCCAACCAAGAAGCAAATGGTCCCCGACCAGCAGAGCGATTTCGCCAATCAACAAAAATGGTGCGTTGATATTGCCAACCAGCTGTTGGATGGTCACCGAACAACATCAGATATCGCCAACCAAGAAGTGGATGGTTGGACAGTTGTCGACTAGTAAATTGAACCCTCCGAACAAGACTGAGATGTCGTCGATCAAGAATTGATTTTCTCAACCAACTATATACACGCCGACCAATAATAGGTACATCCGAGTAGAAATAGATGTAGCCGGTCAACGAATGGGAGCTCGGGAACTCCTCAAATTGCATAATATCCATCACCGATCATAATGAAATGCCTCCGACCAACATTTAATTTTTTCGACTAGCTATATATAGTGGACCAACCGAATTGGTGCTGGTGATGTTTATTGTTGTAGTACTGGTTGCCGACCTGCTCTCCAATAATCATTCATCCATACTTACAATTATGAGGTGCCCCGACCTTTTACAGCCGACCTATGCCAGAAGTTTTTCAACCGTTCTTTGTTGATGACTGGAATTGGTAAACTGAAATTCGATGGAGGATTGTTGCCGACTTGATGCCGACCAAGTGTATGAGAACTGCCGAGTAGAAATAGATGCCATCGACTAACAAATAGTAAGTCGTGGAGCTCCTCTTGATGTATAATACATGATAAAAGGATAACTGTTGGGGGTGAATCGTGTACATGCGGCATTTAATAAGTTGCTCGAACACCTGTTGAGATTGATTCTCATAGAAATTATCATTAGCAAAAATTTTCAGCTAAATATCATATAATATGTATCAGCTCAAACATAAGGCAATAAAAATTTCAAAATATGAAATAAAATGTTTTGTGCCAAATGTGTGTCAATGTGAGCAATTTTTTATCAACTAGATGTCATAAGGTTTGATTTGGGCTTTTTATAAAATAATTTTATTTTTAAATAAATGCCTAAATATGGGATCGAAAAATTTATTCTAAGATAAAGTTCAGGGATATATTTTATTTAATTTTAAAACATTTATTTTGTCAGAGAAGTGTGAGAAAAATAAATAGGTAGCAATGGTAATAATTTTGACTTTGTAAAAATTAATAATCTGGGAAAATAAATTTGTCATCCCTCCATTCCAGCATTCCTCGTCAATAGGTGATAACCATCTCTGACCAGTGGTATCGCCGACCAGCATCGTGTGACGTCAGTGTTGGGATGCCTTCGTTTTGATCTGCCGACCATGTACATACGATCAAGAAGCCTTTGTTTTGGCTAAAACTTTTTTCCGACCAACTTTGCCCTTTTAAGTTGTTGACCAACTATTTCTTTGTTATCAAAAGTAGATGTCGACCAGATGTTCTTATTTTGAAACAACCACCGAGGTGTTGCCGATCTACTCAATGTTGCTAATGGATCTTCACAGCCTACCACCGACCAACAAAAATGGTCTGGTAAAAAAATTTTGGTCGGGTAACAACCAGATTTCGCCGACCAACAGTAGATGGTTCCGACCAACAAAAATGCTGTCGACCAACAATACTTGTCAATGAGTAGGGCTGGCAATTTTTGACACGATAAACCGTTTACGGTAATAACCCGAAACTGACCCGAACATGACACGATTAGCTTGTATAGATTTAAGAGTACTTAAAATTTATACTCAAATCAAAATCAACGCGACCCGAAAATGACACGACTAACCCGAATTGCCACCCCTATCAATGAGATATACCGAGGAGATTACTTCTTTATTCCGATTAAGTAAAGCAAAAATTCACATAGTTTTTCACCGACCAGAAATACTCATCCGGCAACCTTCTTTTGGATTTTTCATCCTCACACAATTGATGCTAAACAGTAGTTGCAGATTCATGAGACCTTTGAGCCCAAGGCAGGCAGACTTTGAATCGGAGAGTAATATAATCCTGGGATTGAAATTTTTTGTTGATCTGAAACCTAACGAAGTTGTGAGGTGGATGATCATCCGGCTATTTTTTTTATGCCGTCCAGTTTCATTATTTTTGTTGCTGTAGACGGTTGAAGTCAAAACGATTGATATGAATTTAATAAATCTAAAATTTCTTCATCTTCCTGGGAAAGTTTCTCCATTGCCCTTTCTTGAGCGACTGTTCATTTTTCATCTTCTCTACGAAAGTGGGTAAAGATTTTTCAGGAGAGAGAAGGTTATTTTGGGTTTCCTTCCTATTTTCCATTTGTGGAGATAAAAAATACGGTGGATGATAAAAATCATTACGAAAATTATACCAAAAATCAATCATCGAACCAATAAATCAATCTTTATCATAATTAATAAATCGTAACAAATCAAAATTCTTAGATCTAAGAGATAACCCTGAAGCCCTTATAGTTTTGAATCTCTTGAGTCTATATTGTATAAGAGCTCATCTAGTTTGGAAATTGTGACAAAATTATGTCCATCCTAGAAACCAAAGAACCTCAAAAATTGGTTTGCTACTTCATCTATCTATCTTGTAGTGATCAAGAAACTATTGCCAACACTCACACACAGTAGAATTTATTTAATGCATGTCATATTGCATAATAATGTGTGTACATATGTTGAGTGTGTTTAAATCCCTAAGTTTGATTTTTAATAATTTTTTGGGATTTTTTAAACCTTTTTTAAACGAGGTTTTCTTAATTAAAACTTATTTTATAAGTTTTTGGGGTCAATCTGTAAATATACTTTGTTGGGTATATTGGCCTAATGTTACCTTGGGTAGAATCCGAAAGCGGAGTAAACCTTAGGGTGTGGTTTTAATTAATTTAGGACGCGCGTTTCATATCCTATATTTGGCCAACACCTGTCCTCATCTGATTGGTTGAGATTGTGTTTCTTTACTCAGTTAATAACGCGTATGTTTTTAGCCCTTGCATCATTGCTTATCGACGATCTGCATGTTATCTTGGTGAATCCCAGTACAACCTTTTAAACCAATCAAGTTTCGTTTAACCACCGCCTTCTGTAAGCCCTTGGATTCAAGTCAATTTAAATTGACTAGATCCTAACCCTTGGTTTTGATCCAGTCTCTCGAACCTTCTCCTCACACTATAAAAAGAACCCTAATCTCAGACTTCGAAGACTTTTTCCATTTTCATTTCTTCTGAGAATACAGAGAGAAGAGAGAGAAGAGAGAAACCAGAGAGAGAGAGAGTTAGAAACCCTAACTTTGTTCGGCAAAACCTATTCAATCCAAAGCCAAACACTTATTCAAAACTCCATATCCAAAAACACTACCCTGAGTGTTCTTGAGTGTTTGAGATTTTGAGTGGAGTTTGTTAAGTGTTGCTGTAACCTCTTGTTCGTCAGATCTTGTTTCCAACTTAAACTGTTACTTAGATCTAGTTTCTGATTTCATAGAAATTTCAGATCTGAGTTATTCATGTTACATTACACTTAGTTTCATTCTTTATTTCTCATCTTGAGAAATATATTGTTGATTATTTTCTATGAAACGTTTGCTTACATTGAAATCAACAATAAATGCTTTCTGTTTCTAGTTCTTGTAAAACTAAACCTTTGACCTAGTTTGGAATCACACTTGGAGGTTTTCAATCTCGAAAATCTTTTCAAAACTGAGATTGATTAAGATCTGGACTGATTTCTGAGAAAGATATCCGTGGATTCTGGGATTGATTTAAAGGTCAAATAAGGTTCAAAGTTTTGTAAGAAGAAAGAAAAGGGAAAGATCACAGCATATAGTGTTACTGTAATTTGTTAGGACTGTTTGTACTTAATAAGTGTGTGTGTGTGTGTGTGTGTGTGTGTGTGTGTGTGTGTGTGTGTGTGCATGTGTTAGAGAGCACCTCCACAAACACTTTCACCCTACAACACGAAAAGTGTTGGTAATAAGATCTTGTGAACTAGAGTCGACGTAAAGTGCTGGAACAAATCAGAAGTTGACAAACTGAGAGAACTACATCTACAATGAGAACTGCAGAGAAGTTATAAGGACACCAGAGGGTACATTCCTAAACTTATATAGGTCTGAGTTGTATGCATGTTAGTTATATAGTTTGTAACTCATAAATTTATTTTAATGGATTTTTCATTTTACTCCGTAGAGGGAGTCGTGGATGTTTCCTCAATTGGTGAGGTTTTACCACGTAAAAATCGTGAACATAATTTTTCTACATCTCCTCATCTCATTCTTGGTTGTGCTGAGTTTAAAGCTTGTTTAAACTATCTTTTAAACCTGTTCTTCAAATCTTGAATAGATCTCGTACATACTGATTTGTTAAACACATCTTGTGATTAATTCTTTTTGATTTAAGAAAAGAGTTTCTTCAAAAAATAACTCGGAGTTACTTAAATAGTTTATTCTCAATAAACGACTTTAGTAACACATTTTCAATTGGTATCAGAGCTTGGTAAAACTGCTTATAAAGAGATCCTGTGTTTCTGAAATTATTTTCTGAAAATCAAATATGGACGAGAAAAATGAAAGATTTGGTAACTTGACCAGACCTCCAATCTTTGATGGAACCAATTTTGCTTACTGGAAAGTAAGGATGATTGCTTTCATTCAAGGAACTCTGGGAGATGATGTCTGGGACATTGTTGAAAATGGTTACACTTTTCCTACAAAACCAGCCAACGAAGGAAGTAATGAGAGGGTTAAGAAAGCATTAAGTGAGTTCACTCAAGAAGAGAAATAAGTTTCTCGAAATAATAACAAAGAAAAGAATGCCATATTTATGTCCATAAATGAACATGATTTCAAAAGAATCTCATCATGTACCACTTCTAAGGAAGCTTGGGACACCTTGGTTACTGCTCATGAAGGAGACACTAGAGTTAAGGCTGCTAAAACTCAAATGCTCATTCAACAGTATAATTCCTTAATTATGTCTGAGACTGAGTCATTTGATGACTTCTATATGAACCTGACTGATATTGTGACCAAACTGCATGCTAATGGGATAACTTATGATAGACAAGAAATTGTATCTAAAATTCTGAGATCATTACCACAGAAGTTTGATAACAAAAGATATGCTATTGAGGAAATGTGTGATATAAATCTCACTCCTGAACTACTCAGTAGTAAATTAAGAACTGTGGAAATGGAACTGGAATTTAAGAAACAAATGACCCAATCCCATAGGAAACAGACTAGTTCCAATCTAATCTTCTCTTCTAAATTGATTAAGCCTGAGTTTAATACTTCCAATGATGAATCTGATGAGGAATGCGATATAGAGAGTTTGGACAATCAGATTGCCTTAATGACAAAACAGTTTAAGAAAATCATTAAGTTTAGAAACAAAGTGGCAAACAAACAAGGCAAGTTAAATTATCCAACTCCTTCTAATCACAGACCTCATGAGAAAAACCATGAAAAAAATCACAAGGACTCTCATATTAGACCTAATAGAGACCTTAAGAAGACTGAATGCTATAGATGTGGTAAACTGGTACACATTGCACAAGACTGTAGAGTTAACTTGAACACTAAAAAAACACACTAAAGCTAACATCTGCAAAACATGGGATGATTCAAGTGACTCTGAAAATGAGGAACCTGAGTCATCTGGTGTTTTTTACCCTTGCATGTCTTTCTTTGCCAAGATTATTTATAATAATGACATGCCTATGCTTGTTAGAGAGGATGAACCAAATAATTCTATGTCTGATGCTTCGAATATTGTTATTACTGGTTTAGATGCTTTGATTACTGAGAATATTGCATGTTCTACCTCGGGGTGTGTGAGTCAAAGGGAAAGCGATAATCACGATGTCAATGGGTGTGTGAGTTCTAAGAATGAAGCCTTAGGGGTCACTTCACACACTACACTTAGTGATTCAGAAAATGAAGACCTCCCAGACATTCACACACTTTATGCTAAAACTCTCAAGAAAAGCGCTAGACTAGAAAAAAATTGTTAAAAATCTTACCAAAAAGTTGGAAGATCTAAGCCTGATGGTCAAACTGAATGCTGAAGAGTATACTACCCAATGTTTAACTCATGAAAGTGAAATTAAAGTTTTTGATGAAAAACTGAAAAATTCGACTGAAACAAATGAAATTCGGGAGAAAAAGTACAAAGGGACATTGTTAGAATTGGAACAAACCAAAGAAAAGACAG
Organism: Sambucus nigra; assembly: GCA_949130495.1. Classification (NCBI taxonomy): domain Eukaryota; kingdom Viridiplantae; phylum Streptophyta; class Magnoliopsida; order Dipsacales; family Adoxaceae; genus Sambucus; species Sambucus nigra. The sequence continues at coordinate 38,556,464 of OX422214.1, read as the reverse complement.
CAACATTTTTCAACAAATTTATAAAATTTGAAAATAATTCTGACTGTTTTGATGAATTTGTTGCTGAATCTAAAACCAATTCTGATGATCGAACTGGTATATGGTTTTGCCCCAATTTGAAGACACAAACAAAATCTTTTGAACCTATCAAGTTTGTGTCAGGAGGCAAAAGACCTATTGAAACATGCCCAGATTTTCATTCCCTAAAAACTGAGTTTGATTTAAAACATCAAAACTTTAACATTGGGGAATCAAGTTGCTCTAAACATGAAAGTTAACCTAAGGCTAAATACGTCTGCCCCGTTATCAGAAAGAGTGAACCTACATTCAAACCTGTTTTACCTAGGAATAGAGTTCAACTTCAAAACTTTTCAAAACCTTTGTTTAGAGACTTTCCTAAGGAGACCCCAATTCTGAGCAATCTTTATTGCTCCTACTGTGACATATATGGTCACTCTTTCGATGGTTGGTATTCTAGGAGACTAGTTGAACCTGTCTATAATCCTCATATCTATCAGAACTTTAACTATTCTAGGAGGAGCCGAAACAATTATATAATTCCTAGACAGCCAGATAAAAACTCTAACTATAGAAAGAGAAAGACCAAACCTAAGAGAACATTTCCTAGAAGTAATCCTAAGAACTTTCCTAAACCAAATGCTCAAGTCTTTCACAAAATTAAAAATCATGCGCAAAACATTTTTCAGCAAAATCTAATGCTCGCAAATTTTATCAATTGAGAGCTAATAAGCGCAAGATGAAAACTAGATCAATTTGAGTTAGAAAAGATGATCTATTACCTCAGATGAAGTGTAATGTTGTTGTTACTGCTTTAAAAGCTGAACACACATCATCCAGTTGGTATTTAGATTCTGGATGTTCTCAGCACATGACTGGTGATGAAACTAAACTTTTAAACAAAACCCGCTTTGCTGGTGGTAAAGTCATTTTTGGTGATGGAGTTTCATCTCAAATCATAGGAAAAGGAACTCTCCAAGAAGATGGCTTCCTATTCTTAAAGATGTTCTTCTAGTCAAAGGTCTTAAGGCAAATCTACTTAGCATTTCGTAATTTTGTGACTCAGATCATACTGTTACCTTTTCAAAGAACAATTGCAAAATTTTAAATGAAAAAGGTGAATGCATAGTTACTGGATTCAGAACTCCTGACAATTGCTACACTGTTATGAACAATTCTGAAATCTGTAATGTTGCCAGAATGGATGACAACGAGATATGGCATAAGAGAATGGGTCACATAAATTTAGATAATCTTAGTAAATTGTCTACTCATGACATAGTAAGAGGAATTCCAAAAATTAAACCTATTCATAATATTGTCTGTGGTTCCTGTCAGGAAGGTAAAATTGTTAAGGCAGCTCATAAGAAAGTTAAAGATATTCTTACCTCTAATCCCTTAGAACTCATCCATATGGACCTAATGGGTCCCTCCCAAACTGTTAGCCTCTGTGGACACAGTTACATCTTAGTTATGGTTGATGACTTCACCAGATTTACTTGGGTAGCCTTCTTAAAACAAAAGTCTGACACCTTTCAAACCTTCCTAAAAATTCTTCTTAGGATTGAAAATGAAAAGGACACTCAAGTAAATAGAATCCGTAGTGATAGAGGAGGTGAATTCAAAGACACTAGTATTATATAATACTGTGACTATAATGGTTACAAACACGAGTTCAGTGCTCCTAAGACTCCTCAACAAAATGGAATCGCCGAGAGAAAGAATCGTACCCTTCAAGAGATGGCACGTGTCAGGTTACATGCCAATAATTTACTTAAATATTTTTGGGTAGAATCTATTCGTACTGCTTGTCACATTATTAATAGGGTCTATATTAGAAAGAATTCCAAACAAACCCCTTACGAACTTTGGTACAATAAAAGGCCAGAGAGAGAAGAGAGAAACCAAAGAGAGAGAGAGAGAGAGAAAACAGAGAAGAGAGAAACCAGAGAGAGAAGAGAGAAACCAGAGAGAGAGAGAGAGAGTTAGAAACCCTAACTTTGTTCGTCAAAACCTCTTCAATCCAAAGCCAAACACTTATTCAAAACTCCATATCCAAAAACACTACCCTGAGTGTTCTTGAGAGTTTGAGTTGAGTTTGTTAAGTGTTGCTGTAACCTCTTGTTCGTCAGATCTTGTTTCTAACTCAAACTGTTACTTAGATCTAGTTTCTGATTTCATAGAAATTTTAGATCTGAGTTATTTATGTTACATTACACTTAGTTTCATTCTTTATTTCTCATCTTGAGAAATATATTGTTGATTATTTTCTATAAAACATTTGCTTACTTTGAAATCAACAATAAATGCTTTATGTTTCTAGTTCTTGTAAAACTAAACCTTTGACCTAGTTTGGAATCACACTTGGAGGTTTTCAATCTCGAAAATCTTTTCAAAACTGAGATTGATTAAGATCTTGACTGATTTCTGAGAAAGATATCCGTGGATTCTGGGATTGATTTAAAGGTCAAATAAGGTTCAAAGTTTTGTAAGAAGAAAGAAAAAGGAAAGATCACAGTATATAGTGTTACTGTAATTTGTTAGGACTATTTGTACTTAATAAGTGTGTGTGTGTGCATGCATGTGTTAGAGAGAACCTCCACAAACACTTTCACCCTACAACACGAAAAGTGTTGGTAATAAGATCTTGTGAACTAGAGTCGACGTAAAGTGCTGGAACAAATCAGAAGTTGACAAACTGAGAGAACTACATCTACAATCAGAACTGCAGAGAAGTTATAAGGACACCAGAGGGTACATTCCTAAACTTATATAGGTCTGAGTTGTATGCATGTTAGTTATATAGTTTGTAACTAATAAATTTGATTTAGTGGATTTTTCATTTTACTCCGTAGAGGGAGTCGTGAATGTTTCCTCAATTAGTGAGGTTTTACCACGTAAAAATCGTGAACATAATTTTTCTACATCTCCTCATCTCATTCTTGGTTGTGCTGAGTTTAAAGCTTGTTTAAACTATCTTTTAAACCTGTTCTTCAAATCTTGAATAGATCTCGTACATACTGATTTGTTAAACACATCTTGTGATTAATTCTTTTTTATTTAAGAAAAGAGTTTCTTCAAAAAATAACTCGGAGTTACTTAAATAGTTTATTCTCAATAAACTGCTTTAGTAACACTTTTTCAAACCCATATAAATCATCAGATCTAAGAGAAAATATGATCAATATCCAAAAGGAAAAAGAATGGTTTTGAATTTTTACTCCCTTGTAGAAGATGTGAAATATGTGAAACAACATATGTCAAATCTTTTTCTGATGTAACTCATTACATAAACGTGTTTTCCCAGAACATTTTCAAGAAGAGCCATAGATGCTTAACGTTATTGATGAAAATTGTCTAACACTGAATATAAACATATATATATATATATTATTATTATTATTTTTATGAATCAAATTGATGAGAACTTTTAAAGCAGATCTGGGCCAGAATTGTAATTATCGAGAGAGAAATTGTTCTTGATTTTAACTTTTCCCATTCTCTGATTAAAAATATAATGGGAATTTGAATAGACATCAAAGATCTTACAAAATTTATAATGAAAATTATCAAATCTTACCACCGTCATATATATTGGTATATGTAATCATTTAAAATATTTATTCCATGATATAAAATTGAAACTTGAGAATTAAGCAAAAAGTTATGATTTATGAAATCCATTATTTTTCAGATTTCTAAATAAGAATTAATCTAACAGTTATGATTTTAAAATCATGATATGCAATATTTTGCAGATAAAAATTGGGCAATTAATTTATGTATATAAACATAAAAATCATGATTGAATCAACAAATGTATGTATAATTGATTATACGTAGAGAAAATAAAAACTTAGCTTTTGATGGAGAACGATGCTTGTAACACGGTTCCCACAGACGGCGCTAATCTGTTGATGCAAAAAACTAGACCGAATCCCATTTTTATGATCACAGATAAATAGATGAAAGCAATCCAATCAAGCACATAAGAGACAAAGATTTTTAAAGTGGTTCGTCTATGAATAAAGCCTACGTCCACTGTTATTTTATTCACAGGGGTTTACAATAGCACCATAGGGTGTAGAGAGAGAAAGGATGTGTATCTTGTGTATGGGGTTTCTAGGTTCCCCCGGATCTCCCCCTTTTTGGCTAAGGGGATACATGTATTTATAGTGATGGGAGATAAAGAGATTCATTGTATGTAGACATTTATGTCTACATTCAACGAATCTAATTGTTGAATTGCTTGGTATGCTATGTGTTGTCATCTATTAATACAGTATAAATGTATATTAAGGCTCATTAAATGCGCTGTCATCTTCATTAATGCACATTAAATGCATATTTATCCTTTGATCTTCCTGGTTGGTATGCCGACCAACTCTCCTCGGGTGCTGACCAACTCTCCTTGGGGGCCGACCAACTCTCCTCAGGTGCCGACTAATTCTCCTCGGGTACTGACCAACTCTCCTCGGGTGCCGACTAACACTCCTCGGGTGCTGACTAATTCTCCTCGGGTACTAACTAACTCTCCTCGGGTGCCGACTAACACTCCTCGGATGCCGACCAACTCTCCTGGGTGTCGAATATTGCCACGTAGGATGACATGTGTCCTTTTCTGATTGATCCTCGTAGATGGAGAATTTTTGCATTAACAGACCTCTTCAATCAAATTTTTCACCTCGGAGGGGTGGTCACATCTTTGCAAAAATGCTATAATTCCTCATCTATATAAAATACCATTAGTTAACACATAACGAGCAGCTTTGAACTTTAATTTCTTGGCCGCTAGTTTATCAATTGGCAAAGTTCCATCGTCAATATAGGCCCTGATGGGATCCATCCATGATGGTCCCAAATCAAGAGCAATGAAGTTCATGACCAGATCTTCGTCTATGCTCCGACCAGCTAGAATCTCAATTGGAATTGTTCTTCGTAGCTCGGTGCGGGTAGCTGATGAAAATCGGGCTAGGGCGTCTGCTCTTGCATTCTCCAGTCTTGGTACTCTGACTAGATGAACAACAACAAAACTCGATACCAACTCCATTGATTTGGCGTGGTACTTAATCATTAACTCTCCCTTTGCTGCATATACTTCAAGGATCTGATTTATGATTAACTGTGAATCGCTGAATACGACAACCTGTTCTGCCTTCATCGTTCTGGCTAGACTTAATCCTATAATCATTGCTTCATATTCGGCCTCATTATTAGAAGCTTTAAATTGAAAGCGCAGAGCATACTCCATATCGACCTCATTTGGACTTTTAAAGACGATCCCTGCTCCACTGCCTGCAGTGCACGAAGAGCCATCCACATATAGACTCCATATAAGTACCTCATCCTCAAACTTTTGATTGGATAAAGTTCCTCAGTAGAATACTTGTTGCTTCTTTATATCCTCCTCTAGCACTTCTTGCTGCTCGTCTACCATCTTCTCTTGTTCGTCTACCAACTTAAGTTGGTCGGGGTTTAAATTTGATGATCCTGTAACATCCACAGGTTGGTCGGTATTTAATTTCTGCTCTTCGAAGGTGTCAGGATAAGTGAACTCTGCGATAAAATCTGCCACTGCCTGCCCTTTAAATGAAGATCTAGGCTCATAAACTATGTCATATTCACCAAGTTCTACTGCCCAGTACATCAATCTCCCTGATTTTTTTGGTTTATGAAGAGCTTGCCTTAAGGGCATATCAGTATACACGACTATTATATGAGCTTGGAAATATGGCCTCGTTCTTCTACTCGCTTCGATCAACGCTAGCGCCAACTTTTCTAGTCTTGGATATTTGATCTCTGCTCCTCGAAAGGCCTTGCTAGTGTAATAGATTGGTTTTTGCACTCCATCCTCCATTCTTATTAACGCCAAGCTCACTGCATTTTCTGAAACTGCTAGATACAAGTATAATCTTTCTCCCATCACTGGTCTGGACAACAATAGAGGTGCTCCCAGGTATTTCTTCAACTCTTGAAAGGCCTTCTCGCATGCATCATTCCATTCAAACATTTTTCGGAGTGTTTTGAAGAATAGGAGACATCTATCAGTTGCTCGTGACATAAATCTATTAAGTGCTGGAACTCGCCCTGTGAGATTTTGCACTTCCTTCTTCGTAGTTGGAGATCGTAGCCCTAATAGAGCCTTGATCTTTTCAGGGTTCGCTTCAATACCTCGTTAGTTGACAATATACCCTAAAAACATGCCTTCTCTTACTCCGAATATGCATTTGGTAGGGTTCAACTTCATTTCATATTTATCTAATTGATCAAAGGTCTGTTCTAGGTCAATTAGATGATCAGCAGCTTTCTTGATCTTCGTCAGCATATCATCAACATAAACTTCCAAATTGTGAGTGATTTGCTCTGCAAACACCTTATTCATCAACCGCTGATATGTTGCACCTGTATTTTTAAGTCCAAAAGGCATAACATTATAACAATAAGTTCCCTTTGGGGTGATAAAAGAGGTACTCTCCCTGTCTTCAGGCTTCATTTTAATCTGGTTGTAACCAGAATAAGCATCCATGAAACTCAACAGTTCGTGTCCCGAGGTGGCATCCACCAATTGATCGATCCGAGGGAGAGGGAAATGATCTTTTGGGCAAGATTTATTAAGATCAGTGAAGTCCACACACATCCTCCACTTGTTGTTCTTCTTCTTCATCATCACCACATTAGCTAGCCAATCAGGATATTTGACATCCTCAATAAAACAGGCTTTTTGGAGCTTCTTGACCTCTTCTTGTATAGTTTGGTTCTTTTTGGGGCTGAACACTCTTCTTCTTTGTTTTACTGGCTTGATCTCCTTGTTCACATTAAGCTCGTGACATAGGAAGGCTGGGTCTATTCTCGGCATGTCCTCGTAGCTCCATGCAAAAGTTAGTTTTCTGCTTTTTAAAAATGTTATCAGCTCTTGTTTTATTGACACATCTAGTGACCCACCAATTTGAGTTGTTCGTTATGGATGATCGTCGTCCAGAATGATATTTTCAGTAGCCTCCATGACCTGACCCTTAACGAGCTGAGACTCATCTCTTGGGTCTAAAGTCTCAATCTCCGCATATTCTATATCATCTACCTGATAAGCAGTAGTCTTCTTCCTGGATTCTTCACGCTCTTCTTGCTCGGCAGATGAATAGTAGCATTCCCGAGCTACTTTTTGGTCGCCCTTCACCACTCTTACTCCAAAGTTGGTTGGGAATTTTAAACATTGATGTACCGTAGATGGTACTGCTTCGAACTTTTTCAAACCTACCCTTCCCATGATGATATTATAAGCTGATTGGATATTTTTATCCATCACAAAAAAGCGCACTCTTTCTGTTCGACAAGCAGGCCATGTACCGGTGAACATATTCAACTTGATCGTCCCAAGTGGAAAAACTTTCTCGCTAGTAAAACCGAGGAGGGGCCGATGATATGGCTCCAACTGGGATAGGTTTAGGTTCAAACTATCAAAACATGGGTAGAACATAATATTTGTCGAGCTGCCATTATCCACTAATACTCGTGAAATCACTACTTCCTTCATCCTCATTTTGATCACCAATGGGGCATCATGAGGATATAGCACACCTGCGAGGTCATTTTTAGAGAAACCAATGACCAGTTTATCTTTGTTCACCTTCCTCGGGAGATCATCTTCAGCTAGATTTATTCGTTGAATGTATGAACAAGATTGAGCCTCATTGAGGTAAGTTTTCCTCTCTGCAGTAAGGTATCCACCTCCTGCATCTCCACCTGTAATAACATTGCAATCAAATGATCCAAAAATAATTGAAAATACCTCAAGTTCTGGCTGTCTTGGTCTCTTGGGGAGATCGGGGTCATCTTCTGGATCATCTTCATGTTCTTTTTTCTTGTCTTCTTTTGCTTGAAGAGGAGATTTAGACCTCTGCCTTCCTCGTTCTCTGGTTCAACCACCGTTTTAACGATCAACATACTTGGTCAATTTTCCCCGTCTAATGAGTGCTTCAATTTCATTCTGGAGAGCTATGCAATTCTTGGTCGTGTGACCATCGTCCTTATGGAATTCGCAATATTTGGACTTATTTCTCTTGTCAGGGTCTGCCTTCATTTTTTCAGGCCAATACAGTTCCTTGTTGTTCTTGATCTCCTCTAGAATGTGGTTTATATCTACCTTCAAAGGATTATAATTTCCAAATTTCTTCAATTGTTCCAATGCTTGCTTTGCTTTTAATTGCTTGTTGTCATTATTGTTCTTCTGCTCCTTCTTCTTAACCTTATCGGCCTCAACTTTGGTCTCCTTAGTGTCCATATTCTTCTTCGCAGCCATAGCTTCCTCAGCATTCATGATTTTGGCTGCCTTTACCATCAGGTCTGCCATGGTCCTGGGCGAATCTTTGGCTAAAGTGTAGTACAATTTATTGGGCAACTGTCCACTCATCAAAGAAGTAATTGCAGTTTTCTCCTCATAATCAATTACTTCCAGTTTCTCGTTATTGAAACGAGTAATGTAATCCCTGGTGCTTTCATCTGCCTTTTGTCTAACACTCAACAAGTGTGCTACTCGGTTAACAGGTTTTGCTCCAAAATAGAAATTTCTAATAAATAGCTCAGCCAGTTAAAAGAAAGTTTCAATCTTCCCCCGAGGAAGATTGTTATACAATATTTGAGAAGATCCGATAAGAGTTTCTGAAAATGCCCTGCATCTCATCTCATCTGGAACTGCATAGATATCAGCAGCAGCTTGGTATTGTTCTATATGAAGGATAGGGTCAGTTTTCCCATCATATTTAGGCGTCACCACAGGAGCTTTGAATTTTGATGGCGTAGGAAAATCCACGATTGCTTGTACGAATGGTGTCCCTTGCACAAAAGTTCTTTGTAGAGGATTCTTGGCCTTAACCATTTCCCCTAATCTATCTTCCAACCTTTGAATTGAGCCTTTCCATGCATCATTTCCTTTCTCGATCCTAATGGTTCGAGTAACTGATCGTGTCGAATTAGCCTCTTGGAATCTTTCATGATGAGCAGTCGTGACTAGGCAGAGCCTTCCTTCAAATCAAATGGTCATTGAGAGTTCTTCGACACAATCCTAGGGGGACTTCTATTCCTCCTAGGACCCATACGATCAAAAGGAGAGACCTTACTCAGCCTTTCAAGAGCACTTGTCCTCTCTGGAGATAGAGTGATGTTTTGTTGAGTGTCTGTAGCTCGTACCGAGGAAGTCCATCCAGGCTGATAAGAAGGATCATTAGACCTCTCAGTACGATATGAGTCGCTAGTTCGCGAAGAGAACAAACAAATATTTCTTTGAACACTTCATTGTCCTGATTGGACTGGCACTCCGCCTTTAATGGTTTGTATGAGTTGATGCATGGTTTCTTGCATGGTCATTTGCCCTTGGGCTAAATTGGCCATAATACCAGCCAAATCTGAAAAATTTGGGGGAGTAGAAGGATTTAGGGGAATCCCAGTGTTTTGATTACTGGATTCTGGATTATCAGCCATTGATAATGAGTTGTTTTGGTGAAAAACGCTAATTACAGTCGTTTCCCATAAACGGCGCCAATCTGTTGATGTAAAAATTAGATTTGACCTAATTATTTTAATCACAGATAAAAATGAGTAAAGAAATAAGACAATAGATTTTTAAAGTGGTTCAGCCTTAAGAGAATGGCTTACATCCACTGTTCTTGTATTACTGATTGTTTTGCCTGGAATTATCGATAAATGATTTTACCAAGAGATTCAGCCTGTCCCTCTAATGGGGAGATTACAATGTATTTATAGCCTTGAGGCTGTACATGTGAAAGAATAATGCATAGCTGTCCAGTAGGCGTATACATCTGTACGATAATAACTGTACATTTAATGCGCAGTTATTTTTCAGTTTTCCTTGATGCGTACGCCACAAGTATTTGAGTTGCTCGAACCGACTTAGTAGCTCGGACCGCCTAAGTAGCTCGACACGCTTGAGCTGCTCGGGGACCCTAGGATCCTCGTGGACTTTTAGTTGCTCGGTGATCTTGAGTTATTTGGAGCATAGTAGTTCCTCGGGGAGTTGAGTAGCTCAATATAAACATTTACAATTGCCACCTAGGATGACATGCATCTTCAAATAATAGGTCCATATCAGCAGAATAAATTTGGTATCAATAGTAAGAAATAACCATTATATATTATTGTTGTTGAATTTTGCAACAAAAACATGTTATTTATTTGAGTTTTTATATTTATTTTTTACATATATATAGTTGAAGGATGATAGAAAGAGATCCTCTCACATGCCATCTGAATCCCACACTTCATAATAGCATGGGCAAACCATGTAAATTGGCGTTAAATTCACGTACCAATATTGTCGCTAAGGGTTGTGGTTTTGAGAGGGTTGGTCGAGACGAAGTGCGCCATAAATATTTGGGAGAAAATTACGTGTGAGTGTCTATGGATATTGTTTACACGCCCCCTTCCCGTACCTTGTGGTGATAAGTTAGTAACAGTTATGAATGAACATAATTCACAGGTTGCGTGACCTAAAGAATTTGTTATAGTAGACACAGAGGAAAAGTTTGGAGCAGTTTTCTTTTATATTAAAGATAACATTGTTAATATTTTAAAAGTCCCTCTCTCTTCACTCTTTATTAGTCTCTCTCTCACTCTAAATTTTTAAATTAACTATTTTATAACCCGTGCAAAGCAGGAAGAAGATAGAGAAAATAGTGTTGAGAGAGGGGAACTTATCGTATTTGTAAGCATTCTTAATTCAATCATGACAAGTGATACCGTAAAAATTCCGATCGGGATACATGGAGACGAACTTCAATCAACCTACATTCCTAAACATGATTTGGTGCATTTTTGTAAAATGGAGGAGCTTGATGCTAGTTGTCTAATCGGATACATGAGGTGCGAGAATAAGTTATTTTAATTTTAATTTAGCTACTTATTTCTAATATATTTTTATTTTGTTTAGATTCCGGTACGAGAAGTTTCAAAATAATTGGGATTTTATTGTATCTGTTAATCCTGGGCTGCTCAACAAGATTATTTGAAGAAAAATATGCAAATCTTTATTAGGAATGCAATGAAAGATATTAAAGAGAACCAAAGATATTTTATGCGAATTAACATAGGGTAAGTGTATTTATTGTTCTAAGTTATTATAATTATATCAAAACATGTTTGTATCTTTGATGTTAACAACTCATTACATTGTAGCTTTCTATCGATTTCTCTACGAAGAATATATTATATTTAGATTCTTTACATAGGGCGCCAGACCGAGACTTGAAACTCTTTACAAGCACATGAGAAATGACTTATGTGTGTGTGTGTGTGTGTATATATATATATATACCTTTAGTCATATTGTCTTTGTACACATGATTTTCATTATAATCTTTGTCTTGAAGTTAATTTAAAGTGTTGGTGGTATCGAAAGGAGGAAGAATTTCATATCAAACTGGGAGAATGTTAAGGTACGATAATGGTAATGAATTTATATTACTGACTTATATCTTAAATCCCAATATAACTGTTATCTTCAACATATCATTCTATAGGGGCCTCTAAAATCGGGGAATGTCGAATGTGGGTTTTACGTAGGGATGGCAATTAGGGCTATTGGGTCGTGTTTGGGCCTGACTCGACACGACATGACTTGATTTTTCCCAACACGACATGACATCATGTTTTTTGCCTAACACGAACACGACCTGGTAAAAACACAACACGACACGAATAGCATGATAAAAAAAATTTGTACCAATTAAGCACGATTTGCCACGACCCGACACGATAACCCGTCACGATAAAAAAATGTGTACAATAATAAAATAAATCTGTAAAACCCAACAATCTATACCAATTCGTGTAAATTGTGTATAAAAATTTGTACAACAATATAAAAAATCTGTACCCAACAAATAATCTATACAATAATATAAGTTGATTCTTATTTCCAACAATTTGTACAACAATATATCCATTACATAACAAACTTCCAAATGCTTAAACAAAATAATCTAACAATCTTTTTACACAAAACAATCTAACAAATGTTTACAATAAACAATCTGTCCAACAATCTAACAAATATTTCCATAAAATAAAAATTCCAGACCTAACAACTAACAAATGTTCACACAAAATAAAAATTTCAGATTTGATAAAAATTTCAGATCTAACAAATGAGAGCAGTGCATCCAAGATCAATGCGTCCGGTACCGGTAGAAAGAAAGAGAGTTAGAGAAGTGCCGGTGGAGGGGAGGTGCGTCCGATAAAGAGAGATCAGTGCGCTGAGCAGTGGGTCCGAGATAGTGTGTCGTTGTGGTGGAGGGGAGTGGTGGTGGGGGTGGCTGCCGATAGGGGAATCCGAGAGAGAGTAACGAACGACCTGTGTTGGTGTTGTGGTTTGTGGAGGAGTTGATAATGTTAGGGTTTGTTTAAGTTACCTTTTATACCACATATTAGGTTTTTATTTTTATTTTAATGTTTTATCAAAAATAAAAAAAATAAAAAAAATTTTTTGGGACTTAATGGGGTTAATAATGGGTCTATAATCGGGTCCATAATAGTTCTTAACGAGGTCACTATCGAGTCTTTAACGGGTCCAATTCGGGTCAATTTCGTGGCCAAAATTAAACACGAACACGATACGACACGTTAACGGGTCCAATAACCCAGGCCCGAACTCGACCCGAACACGATAAGCCGTGTCAATTTCGTGTTAATTTCATTTCATTTCGTTTTATTTCGTGTTGTCGTGTCATTTCTTAAATTGCCACCCCTAGTTTTACCTATTGAAGTTCATGAGAGATCTAATGGAGAATCCGTCTCAATCTACTAAACTAAAGGTAATAAATATTTATTTTATAATATTTTGTTTCCCTACTTTTTACCTTTATAAGTAAAAATTGAATACAAGTTGTGTTATTTGATTTGTTAGATGAAGGAGTTGGATGAAAAAGCAACCTATTAAAATCATGAGATAGAGTAAGTTCAACATGATTTCATCAATTTCATTCAGGATTATTTTTAGTGAGCTATAGTTTTGGACAATTTTGGCATATCCTTTCAGGTATCTTTTTTTCTTCAATCTAATTAATTAATTTGTGTCGATGTTAATAATATTTAATATAGAGAACCAAAATACTATATATGAAAATATAACAAAAATCGTAATTAATATTATCAAATCACTATTAAAATATGATGCTAAGAATAATGTTGCTATTAGTGAATGGACGGGGTGAGATTTATATTATTGATGGTGAATGTCCATGGTGGACTTTATTTTGTTGATGGTGAATGCCCGAGTTTGGCTTTATATGTTTGTTGTTGGTTAAACATGTTATGTTTAATTTTTGATTATTAAAAAATAAAGAAAACTCTACCGAAATTTTCACTAAACCTTCCCCATTTATCTCTTCCTTGTGTTAAAAAGAATGAAGTAAAAATTAACTTTGAGATTATGCAAATATTTTGTGATTCCCGTTGTGGCCTTTATATTGTTATTGATTGTGAATCCCCAAGGTGGTCTTTATATTGTTATTATTGATAGTGAATGTGCATGGTGGTATTTGTATTGTTATTGTTGATAGTGCATGCCCGCGGTGGGATTTATACTGTTGTTATTGTTGATGATGTTGAATGCCCGAGTTGGGCTTTATATTATTGTGGTTGGTTAAACATGTAATGTTTAATTTTGGATTATTAAAAAAACAGAGGAAACTTTATCAAAATTTCCATAAAACCTTCCCCATTTATCTCTCTCACACCTTAATAAAGAATGAAGTAAAAATTAACTTTAAAATTAAGCAAATGTTTATTTTCTGATACTCGATATTGTATTAGAATATCATTATTGTTTGAGATATATTCTTTATATGGTTAATCTATTTTATTTATTAACTGCTATTTGTTTCCTTCTTTTGTTCAGATATCGGTCCCGTTGTTGCCTATTGGGTATCTGATGTAGTTGTTGCAAAATTAGGTTCTCATGCTACACGAATGGAGCTAATGTTACAGTTTAATTTGCTAGTTTTTATGTCTAAAGTATAGGTCATTTTAGATATCTTTTTGTTTGTGTGTTGTCCAGAAGTCAATTGGAAAACTATTGGTGTATATTCATTTTTTTAATTTCAAATATTATTGATATTTTTTTATACTTATTGTTCAAGTTATAGTGGTACTTGAAATTTGCTACTTTGAGTATGAAAATTTGTGCTTTGAGTTGACAAACCATGATTTTATGCATTACATGTTTGGGATATTTGAATAGTATAATAGAATTCAATGCAAAAAAGAAAAGAAAAAAACTTTTATGACAGTTTACAATTCACATATAAAAACGGGAATGTTTTAATACTGTTTTATGTACGCTGTCATTATAATTAACAAAGTAACCGTCGTGATAGGTACCTTTTATGATGGTTTGTACGAAAAACTGTCGTAATAGTATGGTTTGTTATTACGGTTTTGTCAACATCAATTTTATTATGACAGGCAACATTATTGTTAATGACAGTTTGTACGAAAAACTGTCATAATAGGATGGTTATTATGGCGATTTTGTCAACGTCGATTTTATTATGACTCACAACATTACGACGATTTTTAAAGCTTTGAAAACCATCATAAATAACCTTTTATGACCCTTTTTCTCGTCATAAAAATGTCTATTTCTAGTAGTGTCTAGGTATCGAGTCTCAAAAGAAATGAAAAGATGATTTTTGTTTCGGGAAAATTTTATTTACCTACAAAAATTAAACTAGAAAGTGCAATGTAAACTAAGAAAATAGAATTTAGGGTTTTGAAAATAATATAGGAAAAGTGGAGTCGGGATCCAATCCCTTGAACCATAGGTATTTTCGTGAAATATCAAATTCTTAACAACTATATAATTAATTAGAAGAAAGACATTAACTAATTCGAAACACTAAATATGTGTAGGTGCTAATCCGCACAATATTTAGTAATTAACGCGAATGAGAGGATAATTGACACATTTATCGCATTCTCAAACACTCCGGTTGCTCGCGATAAACGGAGTTAAGAAACCTACTATATTAATCTTGATAATGATATCAAACCTTAATGATTAAGCATACAATTATGTCGAATTTCATATCAAACGTCAAATACCTAGGTTGAGTTCATGCTCTTTAACTCGTGATGAGTTTAGCCAGATATAGTATTAATCTCTATGTAACAATTCATTGATGAACAAGTAAATATGATGAAACAATAAGAAATATGAGATGAAAAAATGTTACCAATATTGAAGAACATACAAGAATGCAAGAGAAATCAGTACTTGAAGAAAAAATAGAAATCGCTTCATCTTGTATTGAATTACTAATGAAAAGCATGTAAATTGTTCTGCAAGATGTTCTTGATCTTAGGTTGCCTTACAATGATGTCTACTAGTTTCAAAAGACTCCCAATAGCCTAATACAACTTCAAAAATTCATGTAAAGAGGTTGGGATAAACTCAAACTACTCCACCTAAAATTTAGAGAAAAAAAATAAAATCCAGTCTTACACCGAACCTTTTGGTCGAACCAAACCCATCACCGAACCCGTGAATAAAACCGATTCGCCTGATCGAACCGGTTCAGTTAAGATCTCTGCCAAGCTTTGCTGTCGTTTCCATTTACCACTTATTTTCATTTTTGCACATTGACTTTCTTCTCAACTTTGATTACATGTAACTTTTTACCATAGCTCGTACTGGGGTGTTGTTTCTTCCAGTATTCTCGTGACTTCAAAATCTTCAATCTCTCAATTGTCTCCTCCTCTGGATTCTGGCTGAAAATTTATTAAAATGGCTTTCAATTTCCTTTATCGTGATTCATTCAGTATTTTGACTTTTCTCTTTCATCCACTTGCACGATTTACCTGTAAAACGTAGGAAAAATACTTACCAAAAATCTTAGTAGCATAAATATGAGATAAATATGGGCTAAATGCGCTATACGGGACCGTAAAAATATCGACATTAAGGGGATAAATATGGAATATTTATGAATAATAAAATCCCCCTAACTTAGAATGTTTCTAGTCCCGGGCAATGTAAAAGAACGAGAATAAAAAACCTCTAAACAACAAAAGGATATAATACCTTTTTCGCAGGCAATCGATTGCATTTAGCATTTACAACATGCCGTTAAAAAACCTAGGTTACCGTAGTAGGACGAGTGGTATCTTGTGAGGATTTTCAGTGAATTTACCCACAAAATTCGTTTTGTACCACATCGTACAACTCAAAAAAAGAATAAAAATAATTAAAACCGTACAATTTAAATTCCAGAAAATAATCACAACAAATTTTTAATCGATACATCTCAATTCATAGCGTGTGTGTACGAAGTCAAAAAATAACCGCTAAGTTCCATCGATTGACGATTATGTTACTTTCTAAAGATTCTCTTTGATTCAATTTCTCAAAAAATGCTCTCACAAATGAATCACCCAAATATGTGGCTTTTTCTCCCGGTGCGCGTGAAATTAAGAGTAAATGTAATTGGATACGAGTTCACGTACACAAATTGAAAGACAAATTTTTATGGTGAATACGATCTCATGAACGGAATATGGTCATTTAAAAACGGGAAAACATCATTCGTTATTCGCACTATTTTGTCTCCTTTTTATCCTTTTGTATTTTAGCTCTCCACGCGGTAATTGACTTCGTTATTTGGACTCGGTTAGGACTTTTTTACGTTAAGGTGTTATGGGTAATAATGGGAATATTGGGAGATTTTGGAGTTGAAATTTTTTCTTGCAATATTCGTTGGTACTTTTTCGGGCTTTTGCTCATTTTTCTCTTTTTCTTTTTATTTCCTTCTATTTTTTGTATTTTCTCTTCTTTTTTTCCATTTTTTTCTTTCTATTTTTATTTGATCATTTTTCTATTTTTCAATCCCTTTTTATGTACCTATGGACTTAATTTTTGAATTTTTTGATTTTCACAATTCCGGACCAATTTGAGTATTTCGAGTTAACAAACGAAACGTGATATCATTTTTATGCTCAAGTTGGCTTTCAAAAGGATATTTTTTAATTCTTTTATGGATAATATTTTTGGGTGAACAAACGATGTCCTAACTTCAATGGTCGAATTACTAATCATATTACCAGGTGCGTCTTGAGATAAATTTAATTTTGAGACTTTTTTAGTGCATTTTTAAAATAAAATTTTCACTCATTTTTCGTAACCGATCAAACAAAGATTTAGAGATTAACCAAAAAAATTTATCCCTGAAAGAAGTTTTGATTTAATTTTAACTCGGGGTGATTTAATTACTTGAAAATGATGATAGGCTTAAAAAAATTTCACCGGGTTAAAATCTCCACACTTATTCACATAAGTCGTCAATTTTCGTTTAATTTCTATTTTTGATCAATTTCGGCTTAGTGCAATAGATTTTCACAAATTGAGATTTCCAACAATAATTTAATGATGTTTTTGAAGATTTTAAATTCTAATTTTTATCTATTTTGAAAAAAATATATTTTTGACTGTTTTGAAAGTTTTTATTTTTTTATTTTTTGGCAATTTTCGTCTTTTTTGGGATTTTTAGATTTATGAAGTTTAAAAGACGCACTTGTGCCCCCTCTCCCCCCCCCCCCCCCCCCCCGGACACTTGAACTCTTGCATTGTCCTTAACGAAAAATGACTTAAATCTAAATAAGACAATAAAGAGTGAAAAAATAAAACAAAAAAAATTAAAATGCTAATGGACAATAATAAACGCAAAAAAAAATTCATTAACAAAAGAGAAAGATTACATAGTTCCTTTAAAGATATAACCATACAAAGTTAAGAAACTACATAATAAAAGATAATACACATCCACTAGCTATACAGAGGGTCTGAGTTCATTCGGGTGACGAGCATATGGGTCCTGATAATAACCGAACATTTGGGCACTCGGGACCATGCTCAATCAGTATAAATCATCTTGAAGCTGCATCATCATTTCAACATCCCTCCTATAAGAAGAACGGTCGTCCCAGTACTCGAAGATAAACCCATCAAGATGGGCCTCGTGTTAATCCATACGGCTATTAAGTACCACCGTATTAAATACAGCCTCAAAATCCAAGTCAGTCGGATCATCGTCACCTTGGACATCCCCTTCTTGGATCCCCTTCCTCCCTACCCTCTTCTTCATTCTCCTTGGCACCTTCTTCTTCTTCTTCTTCTTCTTCTTCTTCTTCTTCTTCTTTTACATCCTCCCCTATTTAACATCCTCAAAAATGGGTTGGGGGGAGGTTGAACATGTCACGTTTGAGTATTGCTTCGCCCAGTGGAGGCTACATTGATGGGCTTGGGATTGGGCTCACGCTCTTGGTGGCCCCACACCACACCCCTATCGACGGAAAGAGTAGTAATAAGGCGAGCATAAGGGAAAAATGTCCTTCCGGTGCCATTGTAGGCCATTGATGTGATCTTATCGATGTAATTGTGGGGAAGGATAATCTTAGCTTGCATGTCAAATAGGAATTAAAGAAATGTCCCATGCCGAAGGCGTATTGACGAATCAATTTTGGTGGGCAGAATGGTGTCATAAGTGATCAAATTGTCTAAATGGGGGCGTTCAGAAAATTTCCCATAGGGAAAAGTCCCTCTGGTCCATGGGGTGTCGGGAGCCCATCGACAAGAGCATTGGAGATAGGTAAGGGTCGGGCCCTTATATGGATAGGTGGGGTGATCAAAGAATGCGAACCCCATTGCTCGCATTTTTCGTTTGAGGATATTGAGTGTGAGCATAATCCTTTTGTCTTGAATGACGGCCTCGTAATGTCCTTTTGAAGTTCGAACGAGGGAGCTATAAAATTTCCAGACAATGGTCTTGTGGGTGGAAGTCGGGTCATTTTCCAACCAATTTTCTACCCAAATCTTGAAAATAGAGAGGTTATGTTTGTAGGTAGTTGGTCCCAAATGACTTTGCGTTCGGTGAAGACAGTGCGACTTTGCGTTCGATGAAGATGGTTCCAAATTGAGAGGTATTGCATCGAACGGTATGTGTCTTGGGCTTCGTTATCCTTGACTTCGACGGGTCATATTTTCGAACATAGGATTTGGGAGCCATGAGGAGGATAAATATGGGAAGAACTTGAAATAATTACAGGAGGCAAGGGAAACTTTTAGGTAGGAGGGGAAATGGTGTAAGGGGGTGTAAAAGGTGGGGAAATGAAAAGGTTTAGGTGGGGAATGGAGGGAGAATGGGAAAATGGATGGTTTTTTGGGTGGAGGGAAGCTTTTGGGTTGTATTTTTGGATATGGAGGGAAGGGGATGGATTAGGAGGGAGGGGAGGTGAAATGGTTAGAGGAAGTGAAAAAATGGGGAGAAAAATGCGTGTTGGCAATAGACTAGAGTGAAGTTCGGTTAGCAAACCGGTTTAACCCACTTTTCTCCAATTTGTTTCCTTTCTCTTGGGAACGGCGGGTGTCAGAACCTACAACTCTCACCAAGTTCAACCTAGTATCACCAAATATGATCGAAAACACTCAAATTTCACCACATTCTCATTTTCATCACTCTTAAGATGGATTTCAACAAAATCCAAAGCTTTCCTATCTTGCTAAAATGGACTCAACTCATTCCTAAACATGCTACACACGAACACGACTCAAAAAATAAAACATAAATTCATCCCATATGCCTCGGGGTGCAATACCTCTTCTCGTAACACCAAATCATCCCCTTATACGGGGTTTGACAATAGAACTGTCTCGACTTTCTCAATGCATGCCTCAAGACATGGCTTTAGAAATTGTTCAATAACCTTAAACATGTTCCCATCCTTAGGATCCTCTACCTCTATCGCACCGTGTAGGAATACTTCCTTCACAATAAATGGGTCGGTCCAATGCGAACATAACTTTTTGGGAACCAAATGAAGGCGAGAGTCATAAAGAAGTACTTTTTAAATTGAATGAAACTCTTGTTGATTTATGTTTCTATCGTGTATAATTTTCATCCTCTCTTTGGCATTACGGGTACTCTTATACACATCGTTGCATATTTCTTCCAACTCATTCAATGAAGTTTTTTAGTTTCACCAGCTTTATCTAGGTTAAATTTCACCCTTTTAATCGCCCAATATGCCTTGTGATCTAACTCAATAGGGAGATGTCAGGGCTAGCCATACACAAAGTGAAATGGAAACATTCTGAGAGGGTTATTGTAGGCAGTCCGATAAGCCCATAGTGCATCGCGTAATCGATTATACCAATCCTGATAGTTGGGATCAACGATTTTTTCACGAATATGCTTAATGTCTCGATTTTCTAACTCAGCTGGCCCATTCATTTGTGGTTAGCAAGTCATCTCAACCTTGTGGACGACTCCCTACTTTTTCATTAACTTCTCAAATGGCCTATTGCAAAAGTGCGTGCCGTTGTCACTAATGACGTCTATCACAGCACCAAAATGAGAAAGTATATCTTTAATGAATGAACTTAACCACCACTTTACTATCATTCATCCGTGTAGCTATGGCCTTTACCCACTTAGACACATAGCCTACCGCGATAAGGATGTATAGGAAACTGAAAGAAGGAGAGAAAGGTTCCATGAATTTGATGCCCCCACAGTAAAACATCTCAGTAGTGAGAATAGGGGTGAACGACATCATGTCACGTATAGTAATAGTTCCTTTATTTTTGCAAATATCGCATCATATACAATATACATTCACATCCTGAAAGTTAGTGGCCAAATAGAGACCGCGTTGAAGAATCTTTGCTACCATTTTTTATGGAAAAGTGGCATCCACAAGCTTTCGAATGATAAAACCGAATTACACTTTCAATCTTCTCATCCGGCACACACTTACAGATTATTTGGTTGGTGAAATGGTTAAACTAGTAAGGATCATCCTAGAAAAATACGTGCGAACATTCAAAGAACTTCCTCTTCACTTGTGGTGTCTAATCGGAGGGGACGACCCCCGTGACTAAATAGTTCACGATGTTCGCAAACTAAGGAAGAGAGGAAGTGGAAAATAGTTTCTTATACGGAAATTACTTGTCTATGGGTATGGGATCTTGAGGTACATCGGACAAGAGCCTAGATAAGTGATCGGCTACGACATTCTCTACTCCTTTCTTATCTTTAATGTAAAGATCAAACTCTTGGAGTAACAAGATCCACCTAATAAGGCGTGGCTTTGCATCCTTCTTGGAAATGAGATAGTAAAGAGTTGTGTGGTCGATAAAGAACAAGATAGGTGACTCGATAAGGTATGACTGGAATGTTTTGAGGTCGAACACTACTACTAACAACTCTTTCTCCATGGTGGAGTGGTTCAATTAAGGTCCGGTTAATGTCTGGCTAGTGTAGTATATGACATGGGCCTTTTTATCTATTATTTGCCCTAAAACAACCCTTACCGTATAGTCACTTACATCACATATAAGGCGAATGGAAGGGCCGAATCCGAAGCTTATATGATGGGAACGTAGATGTGGATGCTTTTTATTTTCTCCAAAGCCTCTTGGAATAATTCACTCCACTCAAAAGGTATATCCTTCATGAGTAAGTTACATAGGGGTGTACCTAGGGAGCTAAAGTCCTCAATAAACCTATGATAAAGCGTTTCATGTCACAAAAATGAGTTGACGTCTTTTAGTGACTTGGATGGGAGAAGTTCAGAAATTATGTCAATTTTAGCCCTATCGACTTCTATCCCCTTGGATGACACGATGTGTCCTATAACTACTCCGTTGGTAACCATAAAAAGGCATTTCTTCCAATTTAGTATCGAGTTCTTTTCCACACACTTGGCAAGCACCTTTTCGATATTAGCAAGATAATGGTCAAAAGAGGGGCCGAAGATGCTAAAATCATCCATGAACACCTCAAGGCCTCTTTCAACCATGTCTCTAAAGAGACCAAGCATGAACCTTTGAAAGGTCGCGGGAACATTACACAATCCACATGGCATCCTTTTGTAGGCAAAACTACCAAAAGGACATGTCAACGTAGTCTTCTCTTGGTCTATCACATCAAAGTCTATTTGGTTATATCCGGAATAACCATCTAAAAAATAATAAAAACGGTGTCTCAAAACTCTCTCAAGCATTTGTTCCATGAATGGAAAAGGGATTTGGTCTTTTCAAGTACCGATATTGAGTTTTCGATAACCAATACAAATGCACCACCCGATGGTGGTATGTTTTAGAATGAGTTCCCCCTTTACATTCTCAACCACGGTTATTCCTGACTTTTAGGAATGACTTGGATTGGACTCACCCATTTACTATTTGAGATGGGATTGATGATGCCCACATCCAATAACTTAATGATCTCCATTATAACAACGTCTTTGATGATCGGGTTCAAACATCTTTTCATCTTCTTAGAGGGCTTCACAAACTCCTCTAGGTGGATTTTGTGGGTACAAATTAAGGGACTTATACCTTTTATATCCACAATAGATCAACCAAAATCACCTTTGTTATTCCTCAAAATCGTCATAAACTTCCCTTCTTGGTCTTTATTTAAGCTATAGGAGACAATAATGGGATATGTCGCATAACCTCCCAAATAAAAATATTTAATGTTATAAGCAAGCTTCTTCAATCTGAGTTTTGGAAATTTAATGTCGGAGGGAACCGTGTAGGGTTCCATCAATGGTAATTACTTGAATCAGGAGACCCAACTAACACCTATCATGTCCCCCTCGGTCTCTCCACCATTTAAAAAATCTCTCATCCTACTCACCTCTCGATCGAAATCAGAGTACATTCTCTCGCTCTCACTCACCGTCACTAGACATACCTCCAGTGTATCCCTAACATGATTACCCTCAAAGTGTTCGTGTACTAACTACTCAATGAGATTAATTTCGTGTAAATCGTCCTCATCACCCATTTTCTTAATGATATTAAAGATATTCATTTCAAGTGTCAAATTCCCGAACACGTGTTAATCAACGCATTAGCCGTGGCTAGAAAAGGGCAGCCAAGAATAACGAGAACGTGATGACTCGATGGGGAGGAGGGATTCGTATCCCAAATGAAAAAATCTATCGAGAAGTAGAAAGTTTTGACTTAGACGATCACGTCCTCAATTATCCCATGGGGTACCTTCACGGAACGATCCACAAGATGAAGTGTAGTTTTGGTGGACTTAAGATCTCCCGAATAAAGCTTTCTATAGATGGAATAATGGAGAATGTTAACACTCACCCCTAAATCTAATAAAGCTCACTAGATTTTGTTCTCTCCAATAATGCACGAAATGTTGGGGGCACCAAAATCTTTATACATGGGTGGTAGGTCGCTCAATAGTACCAAACTCACATTTTATGCTAAGAAAACCTTCATCTTTACCTTTAATTTACTCTTCAAAGTGAGCAAGTCCTTTAAGAAATTATCATAGACGGGAATATTCGTAATAGCCTCAAGAAAAGGTAAGTTTCGATTCATTTGCTTTAGCACCTGTAGAATGTCATCACGGGATGCCCCTTTAGAAGGAGGGACCAACCGTTGAACCAACCGTTGAGGCATGGTGTGGTTATAGGGGGATTCAATACCACCTTGGGCTTAACCGTGTCTTCTTTTTCACTCCCTTCCAAGGGGGCATCTTAGGCCTCTTCCGTGCTAGGCAACACCTCTTTGTCTTTTTGCATGTCATGTGGAGGAGGTGACAAGTCAAAAACTCTTCCAATGAGTAGAGTGGTTACCACTTTACATTGATTTTTAGTTTTATCGGGAGTAGAGCTCACACATTTTGACCTTGGGGAGTTTATTCTCATTAGGCGGGAAACTTTCCCTTCTCTTGGACACTTGAAGAAGATTGCAACTGAGAAACAGATGCCTTTAAGTCGACAAAATTTTGAGCATTCTGGGCATTTATCGTGGATTGAGTTTGCATAAATTGAGCGAGAGTGTCCTCGAGAGTCTTTCATTGTGGGATAACATAAGGCATGGGAGTAGGCTCTTGTATGGGTGCCACTTTTTGGTAAGGTGGGAGTGGTGGCAGTTGTTAGACAACGTGTTGATTTGGGTTCATTGTCTCATTCGGTTGCCTATAATTAAAACTGGGGATGTTCTTCCAGGAGAGATTAAAAAAATTACTATGAGGGGAGTTAAAATTCCCTTTATAAGATCCCACCACCCCAACTTGCTCTTAGAGCATAATTTTATATGCGGGTATAATTGAAAATTCTTTTGTTAGACGTCCCCCTAACAAATCACGCAAATCTCCTCCTGTAAATCTTGAGATGGGTCGAATATATATCCCCCCCTAGCTTCGACCACGTCTTTTATCCACTTGGCTAATTCATTAATTTGGAGCTTCGAATCGGCTTCCTTGTCCAAGTGGTAGAGTCTGGACGCGGAAGGAGCTACGAACGTGATTCTATCTTTGGGTTGGGTGTTGAGATTCGACGTATCCCAAGATTGAGTATTCTTGGGGATATACTTAAAGTGGGACTCCGCATCGTCCGTATTTAACCCGAAGAACTCTCCTGGACACATTGTTTCAACAAGTTTCTTAGAGATTAGGATAAGCCCATGATTGATGTAAGGGATGAATCTACACTTCTCAAATCCATGATGTGGTCACATATTAACTAACTCATTGAACCTATCCCAACATCTATCAAAGGATCATTATTGTTTTGCTTAAAAGTCTGAATTTGAGCCCGAATAAAATTGGTCCTCTAAGTGGAAAATAACTTATGGAGAAATTTAGCCTACACGTCTCTCCACATAGCTATTGAGTTCGGTGCTAACGACCAAAGCCAAGTCTTCGCCTTATCCTTAAGTGAAAAAGGGAAAAGCTCAAGGTGTACCACATCTTAGGTGGAATCTTGATCGTCAAATGTCTCACACGCCTCCTCGAACTCTCTAATATGGAGATACGACTTCTCCAACTCCATACCATTAGAAGTAGGCAGAATCTAAATCATCCCGTTCCTAAAGCATAATTACCCATTATTATATAGGGATATAATGCATCCCCTAATAATTAAGCATATCATTATGTTGACTTTAATATTTAACGTCAAATACCTAGTTTGGGTTCATGCTCCCCAACTTGTAAAACATATGAGAAATACACAAAATACAAAATACCTTCTAAAAAGGTCAGTAGCATGAGATAAATCATGTCTAAATGCACTGTACATGACATAATTTTGAAATTAAGGGGATAAATATGGAATATATATGCCAAATCACATTAAGCTTCCCAATTCCTTACTCAAGCTTCAATCAAAATCCTTTTTCTTCATTTTAATCACCGAACAACTTAAATAAGTTATTTAGATGAAGTCATCTAAAAAAGATATGTACATAACAACATGAATAGTAGATCGTGTAAAATGTGAACCATTATCTCAAATATAAAACTCAAGAATCATAATTGTAATAGGAAACTATTACATATTCATTTGGGTCACAAGATCTTTCCCATTCCATGATTAATTAGAACTCCAATATTTATACATGCCATATAACTTGAACCACAAAAGAAAAATATAGATGAATTAAAACTGTAAATTAATTCTAGCACCCAAAATTTACTTGCTTAAAGAAGTAAATTTTATGTCCTTACATGGTCCTGTGACACCCCGCCCAATTTAATATCGGGTGATCAGTCTTTATAAAATTTTAAAACAGAATGTTCGGTTGGTTCATTCTTAGCATCATTGTCGAAAACATTAACTTTATTAATCACCTAATATAAATTAAGCTAGTGCCAAAATACTTTCCTTTTTAAATTGTAACCAAAAATCATATTTATAATGTCTATGAATTTCAATATAATCCATTCACCATTCGACTGAATAAAAAAATAATAAATCTGAATCACGTACTGAAATAAATACGACTGGATAAAACATTCCAGTTCAAAACTCTAAACCACAGATCCAAAGTAAAACTAAATCCATCTAAAATGAATAGAAAGTAAATTAAATACAATATCTGAAAAAATGTCTAAGGAATGGGAGACACATGCCCCAAATGAAAAGTCTAGATAAACTGAGAGAAATGATAGGAGTGTCTAATGCAAAGACCTACAACTTCCACATCATCCGTAGCACGCCAAGCAATCCAAGTCTCTAAATCTAGTGTCCCTATGGCTGAGCACCTGATATAATACATACATATATATATATATATATATATATATATATATATATATATATATATATATATATATATATATATATATATATATATAGTAAGAGAGAAAAGAGATGCAAGAGACGGGTCAGAGCCCGATGTGTAAAAATATATTTTAATAAATATTTAAAACAACCTTAAAGCAAGTATTATGTGCATCTTAGATTCGTACTCTCACATGAAGTTCTCACCTCTCTTCTATTGTTCTCTCTTATCGCATCTTCTATCTAGTACTAGTAACTCTACCCAAGTTAACTAGTTCAAAGTCAACGTAACAATATCTACATTCAACAGTAGTATTCCCGTATCGTCCATACAATACCTAATAAGTAGTCCATCACATTTTACTACCGTTCATGTTCACTATTAGAGCATTTAAATCTTTATCTCATTAAGATTATTTCACTTGTCCTTATTTCAATAACTATTAGTTTCTCTTACTAGAACTTCTCATATATATATATATATAGTCATATCATCCCTACAAATATATATTTCAGTCCTGCACCCCCGGTTTAAGCCCCATTAGTGCCATAAATAAAATGATCCTTCACCCCCGGGTTGTCACCCATTAGTGCACTTATAAAAATATCCCTGCACCCTCGGGTTACCACCCATTAGCGCACTCAACAAATTATTCTTGCACCCTCGGGTTATCACCCATTAGTGCACTTAATAAATAACTTTACAACCCCCGGGTTATCACCCTTTAGTGTACTTAACAACACAACGTTGCACGCCCGGGTTATCACCCAATAGTGCACTTAACAAAAATATCATATAATAGGCATACACACATCCTATTAAAAATTCATAGGTATTCACCCAACCCAAACATATATTTAGATACGTATTATTCTCTCATAACTACGTATAGTATATTTATTTCATCCCGAATATTCTACGTAGTAGTAATTCATAGCTAGATTCATTACTGAGCGCTCACGAGTATTTCTCCTCACTCTAAGGGTACCACTACATTTACATATCAAGATAGTAGATATAGTCCCTACACTCTACTGGTCCAGAATATCATTATTCCCCAACCTCACAATTTAAGATTCGAAAGGTTCTCCAAGGTTCTGCAGTAGCATTAGAAGTCTGTAGAAAAACGAACCGAATCGATCCTCCAGAAAACGAACCGATCCTATTAAAATAAAAACAAACCGATCCTATCAGAAAACGAACCGATCCTATTTAAGAAAAATGAAGAGATCCTGTCATGTTAGACATGTTCTTCAACCGTTATGTTTTTACCATTTGTTTTGCACCCAAAATCTCAAAGTTCATACCCAATCTTCAATGTAACTATTTTGATTAATAACCCAACATGTTTACACAATTTCTAACATCCTAGGATCATTCAATCGTTATAAATCATAAGGTAAAAATGAAATCCCCAATTTTTATCATAAGAACCCTAGTTTCACAATTTCCCATTAAAGGACTTAATTAACCCAGATTTGTTCATTAATTTGTACTCCAATTTAGTATTAAATTCTCTTGCATACATGAAGGAATTAACTACTGAACCATATGTCCATAATTATAAATTACTTCTCCAAATTTTTTACCCAATTTCAATGCAATTCATTATCAAATTTACCTATACTAACATGAACATTATTATTGATAAAGGAAAGAAAGTAATAAACACTTGCCCCGAATTAAATGATTGATCTCTTGATGTTGTTGGTATGGGCGTGTTCCTCTTGTTCCGATCTACACGATGGTGGTGGTGGTTGTGCAAGGTGGTGTTAATTGGGCCTTTCTTCCTGGAATTTGTTCTCCTTCACACACTCTGTGGCCGTTGCTTACTTTTGTATATATTAACCCCAATGAACCTCTCATGACTGATATAATAAACTCCCAATTTTCATC
This sequence comes from Sambucus nigra, assembly GCA_949130495.1. NCBI lineage: Eukaryota > Viridiplantae > Streptophyta > Magnoliopsida > Dipsacales > Adoxaceae > Sambucus > Sambucus nigra. Next base: position 38,528,446 of record OX422214.1, on the reverse strand, counting down.
CATTTAATTTCTCCAAAAATTAAAATTACAAAATTACCTCTACGGGATGCCGGTTTGGCCTAAAATCTCCCGGAGTCTAAATAGAATACTCAGGTAGTGTTTTCTTAATATCTCGACCCTCCCGGACTCAACGGCGCATCGAAATTACCATACATGTTACTAAAAAATAATTTACCTTTATATTCCATTTAATTAGTCCCGACATGACTCACACGCGTGTCCCGATCTAATATACCAAACTGTCGTATATTTCACTCTCGACGATTTCTCAAATTCATTGATTACATATTACTTATTCACTAAGTAATATTCAATAATTTTCATTAATAAGTATTAACCCTTGTCACGCTAGTTAATATTTATTTTCAAATCCGGATTAATCACCAATTAATTCTCGCATATTAATTTAATTAATCCCACAATAATAATTAATCACATAATTACTTTAAGTTCTCAAAATACGGGGTGTTACATACGTCCCTCCTAATAACGAAACTTCGTCCTAAAATTTGAAAAGTAAGGCATACTTGGTTCAAATAACTCTGGATACTTCTCACACATATCTGCCTCTCGCTCCCAAGTGGACTCCTCTATATTGTGATGCTACCACTAAACCCGCACAAGTGGAACTACCTTTGACCTCAGTCTCCTCTCACTATGATCTAGGATAGCCACTGGCCTCTCCTCATAAGAGCTGTCGGGCTGCAAATCGATCTCCTCTATTGGAATGTGAGTGTGGGCCAACTCATCCCGAAGATACCGCCTCAGTGAGGATATGTGAAACACATCATGAATATGGTGTAAGTGCTCCGGTAACCCAAGTTTGTAAGCCACTAGTCCGTTCCTCTCGATAATAGGGAATGGTCCTACGTATCTCGGAGCCAATTTCCCCCTTTTCCTGAACCTCATCACCCCCTTCATAGGAGATACTCTTAACAAAACTTGGTCCCCCACTATGAACTCTCTAAAGGACCTCTTAGCATCGGCGTAGATTTTTTGTCTATCCTGGGCTACCCTTATACAACTTCGAATCATCTCGATCCTGCTCGATGTATCCTGAATTACGTCATGATCGAGTAACTTGTTGTCCCCCACTTATAGCCAATAGGATGGAGAATGACAAGGTCTCCCATATAATGCCTCTAATGGGGCCATGCCAATCGTGAATTGATAGGAGTTGTTGTAAGAAAACTCCACCAGTTGAAGGTACTTCTCCCAACTTCCCCTGAAGTCAAGGATACATATGTGTAACATGTCCTCAAGCATTTGATTAGTAAGTTCAGTCTGCCCATCGGTCTGTGGGTGATACAACGTACTCAATCGCAACTCGGTACCCATAGCCTCTTGGAGACTCTCCTAAAAATAAGACGCAAATGTCTTATCTCTATCTGACACGATATTAAGAGGCACATCATGCAGTCTTACTCTCTCTGCAATAAATATCTATGCATACTGTCTTGCAGTATAGTCTGTCCTAACTGGCAAAAAGTGGGCTACTTTCGTCAACCGGTCCACAATAACCCATATAGAATCGTGCCCCCTCTGTGAAGTAGGCTACTCAGTAATAAAGTCCATGGAAATGCCCTCCCATTTCCACGTAGGGATCTCTAACTGCTGAAGTAAACCTGGTGGTCTCTAATGGTCCACTTTTACTAGTATACAATTGGTACACTTGGATACGAACTCTGCGATATCCCTCTTCATCCCACTCCACCGGTACTGCCGCCTCATATTCTGGTACATCTTATCCCTGCCGAGATGTACCGCAAATCTGGACCCGTGAGACTTCGTTATCACTGCATGTTGAAGTTCCTCCCCCTCTGGAACCACGAGTCTCCTGTTAAAATGCAAGCCTTCCTCGGAACTTATCGAATAAGATTCGGCTCCACAGGCTAGGAGCTGTCTAATCCTCTCCTGGCAAAAAGGGTCTGCCACCTGTGCCTGGACCTCCCTCATCACTATCTACGGTGTGACGGTCATAACTGACATGAATGATCTGGCCACAGCATCCTAGTGCCCTAGGTCCTTTCATTTCGCCTTCCACACCTCGGCCGTCTCATCTACTGACCTACGGCTCAACGCATCTGCAACTACATTAGCCTTTCTCACATGATAGTGTATCTAAAACTAATAATACTTTAAAACTCTAGCCACTTATGTTGACGTATATTCAGCTCCTTCTGCGTGAACAAGTAATGCAGTGACTTGTGGTCTGTAAATAGGCAAAACTACTCTCCCAAAAGGTAATGTCTCCAAATCCTGAGTGCAAACACGACTGTCGCCAACTCTAAGTCGTGTGTAGGGTAGTTCTTCTCATGAGGCTTAAGCTTTTGGTAAGAATAATCTATATCCTAATCCTCTTGTTGAAGCACACCCCCAAGTCCTAGTAAGGATGCATCAGTGTAGACTAGATACTCCACTCCCGGCCTAGGCAGTGCTAACACTAGTGCTGAAGTCAGCTTGTCCTTCAACTCATCAAAACCCAACTGACATGCATCATTCTAGATAAATGGCACTCCTTTGCGAGTCAAATGAGTCAATGGAGCCGCTATCTTCGAGAATCCCCGAATAAACCTCCTATAGTATCCTGCTAGGCCTAAGAAACTACGTATCTCCGTCGGTGTCGTGGGCTGTCCCCACTCCCTCACCGTTGACACTTTCCCCGGATCTACAGATATCCCTTTAGCCAAAATAATGTGCCCTAAAAACTGAACTTCCTTCATCCAAAATCCATATTTCTCATATTTTGCATACAACTCGTGCTGACGCAGTGTCTGCAAAACCTGCCTCAAATGTTCGAAATGCTCCTCTTCCATCTGAGAGTAAATCGGGATTTCATCTATGAAGACAACGACAAACTGATCCAGAAACTCTCTGAACACCTTGTTCATCAAGTCCATAAACACGTTTGGGCGTTGGTTAGCCCAAAAGGCATAACCCTAAACTTTTAGGAACCATATCTCGTTAAGAAGGCAGTCTTCGACACATCCTGTTCCCTGATCCGTAACTGATGGTATCCCGACCTCAAGTCAATCTTCGAGAAGAAAACATCTCCTCTCAACTGGTCGAATAAGTCATCGATTCGGGGCAACGGATACGTATTCCGTATTGTGACCTTATTCAACTCACGGTAATCGACACACAACCGTAACGACCTAGCTCTCTTTTTAACGAACAACACTGGGGCACCCCAAGGTGAAGTACTCCTACGAATAAATCACTGACCCAACAGATGTTCTATTCGATCCCGTAACTCCCTCATCTCCGCTGGATCCATACGATAAGGTGTGCGGGCTATCGGTCGAGTGCCCGGCATCAAATCTATAACAGAGTCTATCTCTCTACTAGGTGGTAATCCTGGAATATCCTGGAACACATTAGCGAACTCTCGAACCATCAGTATTGTATAAATAGGTATCACTACCTCCTTAGAGGTCTCCTCCTCTATATAATACAAATTCGTGGAAGATCCTCCCTCAGAACAAGGCATCGCCACTAGGATTATCTCCTGACTAGGCATAGCAAAAATAATACTCCTACTAAAACAATCGACCATGGTCCTATATTCAACAAGTCAATCCATATTGATAATCGCATCATACTCGAACATCTCTAATATAAGAATGTCGACAGGTAAAGTAAGTCTCCTAATCACTATACCCACCTCTCGACATTTAAAGAAAATCAGTGAGCCACTACCCAATGGTCAATCTACACATGTAACAGTACTATCTGTTGTATCTAATAATCCCAAAGAACGTGCAAACCTCGTGGAAATAAAATAATGTGTGGCCCCCGTATCAAATAAAATACGCCCCATAGTCCCCTGAATAGAAAACATACCCTCAATCGTGGGTGGAGCCTATGGGACCGCGGCCTAATGGAGGTTGTAGACTCGTTCATACTAAAGTTTCCCCTGCTGCACTGAAACTGTGAGCAAGGCTGGAACTGGCGCTAGAGATGGTAGGGCACCGGGAAAGATGGGGATCCTGGTGCGCATCCTACTGCCGAGGGACCCTGTCCCTATCGGGGCAATCCTACTTCTTTTGTCCAGTCTTGCCACAAGTATAACATTTGTTGAAGAAATTCCCTCCCCTCTGTCCCTGGTAACCTCGGCCCTACTAGCCATTACCACCCCTACCGTGGCCCTGATGGCCCTGTTGTCCTCCCTACTATTGGCCCTGCTACTGACCCTACTGCTGGCCTTGGTGGCCTTGTCTGAAGCCACCATGACCATGCCTGAATCCCCCTGAATGAAACCTCTTAGCAGAATCCCCCTACTGGGAACCCTGCCTCTGACTCTGATCAGCTGATGCCCCACTAGCACTACCTCCCCCTAACTTACCGAACTGGTTGGGCTCTCCTCCCCGCTTGATTCCCTTAGCATGGAAGCGGTTGTCCTGACAATGTAATAATGCTTCATTTAGGACATCTTTATTGTAATGTAGGGAAAGGTTACCCAAAAGGTGTTGTCGTATCCTCCAAGTCAAATCATCCATGAACATCTGGATTCGTTTCTCCTTAGTAGGCACCTCGTTCGGTACCATATTAGTCAATCATGTGAACTCCTCCTCATATTTCGCAACTGTCTTCCCTTACTGGGTGAGGTCTAAAAGTTTACGCCTCATCTCAGTCTTAACGGCAGAAGAAAAGTACTTGCGGTCGAACCGCAACTAGAAATCGGCAATCGACATCAAATCCCGCTCCTCTGAAGTAGTAGTGGACTCCCACCACTGTAAGGCTTCCCCTGATAGCTTAAAGGTAGCCAAAACTTGCCTCTGAACCTCAGTGCACTCGTACATAAGAAGGTGCCTCTATATATCCTTTTTCCACATACTCACCATCACTACATCAGAACTACTTGAGAACTCTGGAGGATGCGCCTTCTGAAAGGCATCCCTGACTCTCTCCCATGCAGTAGGGAAAATGGGAACAGGTGCTGGCGCCACTACTAGTGCCTGTAGTGGTGTCTGCTGTGCCACTGCCAGTGCTGCATTTACTGTCTATGCAATGATGGTAGCAACTTCTGTAGCATTCATCATGCCCTGAGATGGAGCTGGTTGTGGCTCTGGATGAGCATTCATGTCCCTTGGTGCACGTCGAGGAGGCATCTGAGACGAGAAAGAAGTTTATTAGTCCACAGTTATCATTAAATCTCAAATAGCTGAAGACAGGATCGCATAAACAAGAATGCAACAATCCTAAAGATAAGGCTCTATATAAAAGGACGCTAAGCTAAAAGAACAATAAGCCGCACAGATCCTAAAGGATTCTAGAACCTGATGATGTGATACCACCTGTGACACCCCGCCCAATTTAATATCGGGTGATAAGTGATTTATAAGATTTTAAAACAGAATATTCGGTTGGTTCATTCTTAGCATCACTGTCGAAAACATTAACTTTATTAATCACCTAATATAAATTAAGCTAGTGCCAAAATACTTTCCTTTTTAAATTGTAACCAAAAATCATATTTATAAAGTCTATGAGTTTCAATATAATCCATTCACCATTCGACTGAATAAAAATAATAATAAATCTGAATCACGTACTGAAATAAATACGACTGGATAAAACATTCCTGTTCAAAACTCTAAACCACATATCCATAGTAAAACTAAATCCATCTAAAATGAATAGAAAGTAAATTAAATACAGTCTCAGAAAAAATGTCTAAGGAATGGGCGACACATGCCCCAAATGAAAAGTCTAGATAAATTGAGAGAAATGATAAGAGTGTCTAATGTAAAGACCTATAGCTTCCACATCAGTCGTAGCATGCCAAGCAATCCAAGTCTCTAAATCTGGTGTCCCTGTGGCTGAGCACCTGATATAATACATATATATATAGCAAGAGAGAAAAGAGATGCAAGAGACGGGTCAGACCCCGATGTGTAAAAATATGTTTTAGCAAGTATTTAAAACTGCCTTAAAATAAGTATTATGTGCATGTTAGATTCTTACTCTCACATGAAGATCTCACCTCTCTTCAATTGTGCACTCCTATCGCATCTTATATCCAGTACTAGTAATTATACCCAAGTTAACTAGTTCAAAGTCAACGTAACACCATCTACATTCAACAGTAGTATTCCCGTATCGCCCATACAATACCTAATAATTAGTCCATCACATTTTACTAACGTTCATGTTCACTATTAGAGCATTTAAATCTTTATCTCATTAAGATTATTTCATTTGTCCTTATTGCCATAACTACTAGTTTCTCTTAGTACAACTTCTCATAAATATATATATATATACAGTCATATCATCCCTATACATATATATTTCAGTCCTGCACCCCCAGTTTAAGCCCCAATAGTGCAATAAATAAAATGATCCTCCACCCCCGGGTTGTCACCCAATAGTGTACTTATAGAAATATCCCTGAACCCTTTGGTTACCACCCATTAGCGCATTCAATAAAATATTCTTGCACCCCCGGGTTATCACCCATTAGTTCACTTAATAAATAACTTTACACCCCCGGGTTATCACCCTTTAGTGTACTTAACAACACAACCTTGCACCTCCGGATTATCACCCATTAGTGCACTTAACAAAAAATATCATATAATAGTCATACACACATCCTATTAAAAATTCATAGGTATTCACCCAACCCAATCATATATTTATATACATATTATTCTCTCATAACTACGTATAGTATATTTATTTTATCCCAAATAATCTACGTAGTAGTAATTCATAACTAAATTCATTACTAAGTGCTCAGGAGTATTTCTCCTCACTCTAAGGGTACCACTACATTTACATATCAAGACAGTAGATAAGGTCCCTACACTCTACTGGTCTAGGATATCATTCTTCCTCAACCTCACAATTTAAGATTCAAAAGGTTCTCCAAGGTTCTGCTGCAACACTAGAAGTCTACAGAAAAATGAACTGAAGCGATCCTCCATAAAACGAACCGATCCTAGTAAATAAAAATGAACCGATCCTGTCATGTTAGACCTGTTCTTCAACGGTTACATTTTTTCCATTTGTTTTGCACCCAAAACTTCATATTTCATACCCAATCTTCAATGTAACTATTTTGATTAATAACCCAACATGTTTACACAATTTCTAACATCCTAGGATCATTCAATCGTTATAAATCATAAGGTAAAAATGAAATCCCCAATTTTTATCATAAGAACCCTAGTTTCACAATTTCCCATTAAAGAACTTAATTAACCCAGATTTGTTCATCAATTTTTACTCCAATTTAGTATTAAATTCTCTTGCATACATGAAGGAATTAACTACTGAACCATTTGTCCATAATTATAAATTACTTCTCCAAATTTTTCACCCAATTTCAATTCAATTCATTATAAAATTTACCTATACTAACATGAACATGATTATTGCCAAAGGAAAGAAAGTAATAAAAACTTGCCTCAAATTGAATGTCTGATCTCTTGATGTTGTTGGTATGGGTGTGTTCCTCTTGTTCCGATCTACACGATCGTGGTGGTGGTTGTGCAAGGTGGTTCTAAATGGGCCTTCCTTCTTGGAATTTGTTCTCCCTCACACACTCTGTGGCCATTCCTTACTTTTGTATATATTAACCCTAATGAACCTATCGTGACTGATATAATAAGCTCCCAATTTTTTCCCATTTAATTTCTCCAAAAATTAAAATTACAAAGTTACTCCTATGGGATGTCGGTTTGGCATAAAATTTCCTGGAGTCTAATTAGAATACCCGGGTAGTGTTTTTTGACTATCTCGACCCTCTCGGACTCAACGTCGCACTCAAAATTACCATACAAGTTACTTAAAAATAATTTACCTTTATATTCCATTCAATTAGTTCGGACCGGACTCACACGCGTGTCCCGACTTCATATACCAAACTGCCGTATATTTTACTCTCAACAATTTCTCAAATCCATTGATTACATATTACTTATTCACTCAGTAATATTCAATAATTCTCATTAATAAGTATTAACCCTTGTCACGCTAGTTAATATTTATTTTTAAATCCGCATTAATCACCAATTAATTCTCGCATATAAATTTAATTAATCCCACAATATTAATTAATCACATAATTATTTAAGTTCTCAAAATACGGGGTGTTACAGGTCCTAAATGTAATTAACGCCCATTCTCACAACTGTGGGGGAGTTATCCGAATTATTCGACCTAATTGAAATAGCTGACACGTGTCTGGCAACTAGGATAATGATCGAAGCTTGAACATAAGAACAAGAGTGGATTCGATTAGTGGATATCTTGGTCTTGGATTTGTTCGATCCTAGAGTCCTAAGAGGCTCATTCTCTTTCTTTTCACTATAAATGTAACCCTCACCCCTTAGAAAAGGGGAATGTAATTCATGTTATTGTGAATTGATCAATAGAAATACAGAAACACCCTATGGACGTAAGCACATTGCAAAACCACGTATACCTTGTGTGTGTGATCGTGTGATTTTTATTTACTATTTGGATTTATTTTCCTGGAAATAATCTAACTAGTATTTTGCCTCCTACAATTGGTTTTGTCCGTGGGAACAACTCTCCCTTTCTGAGCCAACGAGAAGTTATATGGCATCCACGCAATGCACCTTTATTATTTAATAACGAATGTCAAGATGAACAAAACGGTCTTCCAGCACCTAGACTTAGGTCTAAAGTCTATTCCAATAGGAGATGGAATAATCCTAATTCATTATATCATCCTTAGGAATAATAGACTCTTGATAGCGATTCACAACCTAAATCCACCTAGATTTCATGACTTATGGACACCTATGAATGACACATACATCAACAGGAGGAGGCCATACTCATTCAAAGATAAAAGAAATGCACTTTTACAACGTCGCCTAGAAAAAATGGAGCACAAGCTCCATCGTGACTAGTGCAAACATCACGGCCGAACACCTAGCCCTCAGGTGAGCAAAACTCATAGTCGAGGAAGGAGTTCGCGTGATGATGAAGAACATTTTAGGTATAGGATTTCTCCAGAGAGTTGTAACCCGGGAGGAGGAAACCACAAGAAAGATCTTCATAACCTAATCCAATGGGACATGGTTAAGTATCTTGATGATTGGGGAGCCATTTCCACCAAATAATTTGCCAAAAGGTACCTTATCAATCAAATGAGATCTCCATTTTCAAGAGCTATTGAGGAATCGGAGCCTCCTAAAAAAATTTCCACACTCATATTGAAGATAAATGATGGGAAGACTGATCCCATCGATCATGTTTTCCAGTACCAGCAGGCGATGCCACTCTGGAATACTAATGAAGCATTAACGTGCCACATATTCCCCTCCAATTTTGGGGTATCATAAATGAGTGGCTCGAGAGCTCCCATATATAGGTCGTTTAATAAGTTCAATAAGCTCATAGAATATTTTACTTCCAAGTTTATTACTAGAAATGCTCATCTGAAAAGGATTTACTCACTCATCACCATGCACCCTCAGGAAGCCTTGCAATAATATGCTCGGAGGTACTGAAGAACTTATAATGTGGTGGAGGACTACTCCAAGAAGGTCATTATAGCTTCATTTATGACTACTCTATCTAGAAACTCTGTGTTGTACCAATTTTATCACCAAAAAGGTGGCCAACATTATTGATAATCTTATGTCAAGAATAAAATAATATGCTAAGCTGCTAAAGTGGAAGATGTCATTATTGGCACCCAACGCGAAAATGGTTGATCGAAGATGACACAAAATGATGATAAAGAGAATTTTCCCAAGAAGGGGGTAAGAACTAAAATAAAGTATCCAAGAACAATGATAAGGCGGACCCTACCAAGGCCTTCCAAGTGATCAACATCATTTTCAAAGAGCCTATCTGTAAGATATTTAACAAGATAAAAGATCAAGAGTTCCTTAAATGTCCAAGGAAGATGATGGGGCATCCATCAAAGAGGAACACTGCCCTGAGATGCGCCTATCACAGGGATCAGGAGCACAGGACGGGGAACTATAATGATCCCAAGTCATACCTAGAATAGTTGGCTTAAGTTGTTCACTTGAATGACTATATGGAGAAGAAGGGTGAAAAGGCCACCGAGTACGACTAAAAGCCTGATAACGTCCTGGACAATAATGAGATAGAACATAAATTTACAATCATCCATAATGTATCAAGTCTGAATTAGATACAAAACAATGTTGTTAGGATGTAAATAAATAATGCCACTATAGTTATGGATGCTTTTCAGATTGACCCTGCCAAGACTCTAGTAGGAGAGCACCGAGGACTCAGAGATTTTGACAATAACAAGAACATAGAATTTACCGAGGAAGATCTACGAAATTTCCAACTGGGAAGTGGATAAGCCACTAGTGAACCAGGGAAATTCCTAAGAAGTTATGTACGTAAAATTATTCAACAATCTTAATATAAAGACGCAAGACCCGAAGGAAGAGACCATCTCTTTGCTCAGCTTCACTTGAATGATGACTATACCACTAGGGAAGGTGGTTCTACCTATCCAAACTAGGAATATCCTGAAGTTGACCGAGTTCCTTATTGTGGACATTTATTATCCTTACAACAATATCCTTAGATGATAGTGTCTTCACGCCATAAAGTTTATTCTATCTACCGATTAACAAAAGTACAAATGCATCACAAACCTAGGCATAATAGAGATAAAGGGGAACCAGGTCATTGCTCGACAATGCTTTATCATTGATATCAGGCTTAAGAAAAAGAAGAAGAAGGGAAAAGTGATCGCGAATGAGACGACCAAGATAGTGTCTACTCCATCCAAGTAAAAATTAAAGTATGACAGGTCGAGGGTTGAAGAGATAAGGGTGGGAATTGCATGAGAAAATAGAATGGATCTGTTCATTACGTTGTTGTTTTTATCAGCTCCCACCATAATACAAAAACCTAACCTTTAGCTACACTCTTATTGAAGTATAGCGGCTAGTATGGATATCGAATCCACACGGGATGATTGTTATACTTAAGTTGATTAATTACTTCTAGAATAAATGTGTAAAAGTTATTTGTTTAGTTAAACATTATAAACTACTTTTAATCTAAATAAATATTGAAGCTATATTAACAACGAGAATAAAATAGTAGGTCGAGAAGTATATCCATTACCATGAGTAAATTAGCATAAATAGTTCATGGGAAGAAAAGCTTTGAAAGATTAAATCTCATTTCAGAAATTAATCATATCTAGAGTTATCACCCACTAAATTGTCATAAACACCTAAAATAATTATGGCATCAATAACTATCTTAAATATTACACAGGCAAGGTCATAAATGAGATGCATACATAATATACACTATTAAAACTCCAAAGCTTAAAATTAAGAATAACCTAATCCGTTAAAACTACTGTAATTCATCACCAAAGCAAAGCAACCAAGTAATCCATTGTGAGATAAATAATCTCAACCTAAACTAAATTAGCTACAAAGCAGTGTAACTGATATGGAAATGAAAGAAAACAATAAATTAAGCAATAAAAGTAATTATCAAGGCAATAAAACTTGTTAACAAATCTTGAAACAAAGAAATACAACTTATATATATGAAGAAGATGATAAATGGTAACCTTACGCAAACCCTATGAGGGATAGTGGGGGAAAGAGATCCCAACACTAACCTAACCCTAACTATCAAATAAAAATAATATTTTTCCAAACTAATATCTCCAACTTACTTATATACAGTAAATTGAATTAAAAGAAAAGTGAAACGAAAAGAAATGGCCGAAATTGCCAGATATCTGGTCAGATCGATCAATCGACAAATGTGAAAATTTCATACTAATCTTAGATATTTCGAGAAAATGGAATGATCAATTGATTGACCATTTTGCAATTGATCGAGGAATGATAAAAATTTTCCACTAGTTTTTTCTCAAGGAAAAATCAAAATGATCGATCGATCTATGATAGGGTGTCGATCGTCGATTGATCGATGCTCTATTTTTGGCAGTGCTTCCCCTTCATTTTGAGGACCAAGGGACTTCGGGATAACTGGCATAACTTCATCATCCGGATTTGAAATGACATGCCGTTTGCGGCCATGTGAATCTAAATCAATAAAATATGCTTCCATGGGGATTTTCCAATAGAGACATAAAGTATGAAATGGTAATTTTTCCCCTCAAGTTGTATCCTATGACGAACTTTCTCAAAATATCACCAATTGTTTCGGTAAGCGTCCCAATGCCGAAAAACTCACATTAACCTTGCACAATATATATATCGAAAACAAGGTTAGCCAATAATTGAGAAGAAAAGTAGTATTGAATAGACATAATTGCGGTAAAATGCATCGGAATAAAGGGGGACAATATACAATATTCGAGACCTATCACACCCCCTAACTTAGACATTTCTAGTCCCTAGTGACGAAACAAAATAAAAGCCATCCAAAAAGAGAGATAACAAAAAATTGATAAGCTTGGAAAATAGAAATGCCACTTTCGTGAGCGAACAATTTCATTTAATACATGCAACAAGCAGTTAAACCCCTAGGTTATTCTAGTGGACAAGTTTTGTCTCGTTAGGGTTTTCAGGGATGTAACCCATAATAAATCAAAATATAGTAAAAATTATGCCAAAAAAATCAATGTGACAAGCTCAATAATAACGAAAAGGATTTCAAAATGTTATTATTATTGTGAATGAATTTGCCCAAAAGCCTGTAATTATTAACATTAGAATAACTTCATTAAAATTAAAACCTTCAAAAGTCGGAGGAAGAGCGAGCACAAGACAATATTTTGGTTTAAAAAAAATATATAAACCGACTAAATATCAAAGCGTGCATGATATTCAATACCCACTGGTATTTACACTCAATAAATGAAATCATTATGAAAAGGGTGTAACATAGGACCTGTGGCCATAGAGAGTAAATATAAATGGAAACTAGTATGTTCCCATGTCATCAACGAATAACGCTATATATAGAAGGAAAATTTATAATCTCAATGAAAGATACCATTCATTGAGGGAGGTTAAACATATGTCCATATATTATATCAACTATTATTACTTTTGAATCACACTCACTTTAGAATCACACAAGTCTTTATAGGGTTGTAGTGTTGGTTTGGCTAGGATGTATGAAATAAAAGGGATATTTATGGATTGAAAGTGTTAGGGGGAGAATAATTGGGATAACTGGAAAATTATAGAAAATTTGAAAATGGGAATATAATTTTCATAAAGGCAATGAACATAACATTGGAGAGAGTGAAAAAGATTATTGACACTATATTCAATGAGGAAATTATTTCTCTTTCTTTTCCTTTCTTATTTTTCTCTTCTTTCTCTCTTCCTTTTCTTTTTTCCCTTGTTTTTCACTTTTTCTTTTATTCTTTCATCCCATTTTTTCTATTATTCTCACTTTGACTCGCTTAATTGCAACCGCATAACAAGAAAATCATAAAACCCCAAGTATCATTCCAAACAAAGGTATGGAAGGTGTATATATGGTTTAGAGACTCCAATGTAGAGTTGGTCATGAGATTTTAGGTTTTGAAATGAAAGATTGTATTTTGGGTCAAAGGGGTTAACTAGGGAAAACATGAAAGGTGAGGCCAATGTCAATATGGGTTAATTAACAAAGATGGACTGTGAAAATATCCTAAGGTTTGCACGATTCTCGAGTAAAATAACATTTAAAATTATGCTCAAGTAACACATGTCAAAATAAGCTCAATTAATGAATGATCAAGGAAAGAATAATGAGATTACCAATGATTTTAACATTTTCAAGAAGGGAAGAGTAATACATAAACATTTACAAACGAAAAAAAGTACAAACCTCACTTGTTGTAAGTATATACAATGAAACAAAATATTATCGAGTTACAAAAATTCTAAACCAAATCATTTGAATAAGAAAAGTGCATGTGCTCATGGATTTCAAGTTTAATTCATAAATTTTATCATAATATCAATGATTCGAGTACTAAATTCTAACATCTTCTAAATCGATAACATGCATCATTCACTTGTCGATTAGATCGGTTATTTATTTGAAATTTATAATCGAAAACAAGGAAAAATGTCCAACAAAATCGAAAAAGGAAAAAAAATATATTTTCAATTTTTTCAATTTGTTACAACAAAAGCAAACTTGGGAAGAAAATATTATCAAATCAAATATACTACTAATGAATGGGAAGAATATCCCACACTCCCTAACTTAAACCTTGCATTGTTTTCAATGTGAATTAAGAACCAAGTTAAAGAAAGGAGTATATCGATATTACCCCAAATGGAGCGATCTATGGATAACATAAGTCCAAAGATTCTACAAAATATGTTAGAATCAAGCATAACAAAAAATAATAATAAAACTTTAAGTACTTACAATAGACAATAATTAAAAATAAAAATAAAATAAACAACTATATACAACCTATAATTTTAACTTCTAATTAATTATACACTAGAAGTTGAAATTTTTCAGGGTCCTACCGAATTAGGATTTGACTTTGAGGCATAATTGGTATTCCCTCATTTGAGTTCATGCCTTCCAAAAAATAAGAATCTTGTTTGAACAATGAAAGGCATCGTATGGGCGGGGAAAAGGAACCATCACTGATTAAAAGTTTTTGGCGGATGATTGGAGGTCTGGATTGAACAGGTGAAAAGTACACATGGGATCCACCAAAAACTGACTTTCCTTTCAAAGATTTTTCAGTTGGAATGGGAGGTGTCTCACATAGCGGAAAGATTGCCTACATGGAAAGCAACTCAAGCATGTAATCCTCACTGGTGAAAGGGTTGGACATTTTAAAGTTTTCAACCGATTAATTTGGATACTTGTAATGGTCTGACAACGGAGAGTGAAAATGATGAAGAAATAAATTCAATCTCGAGAGATGACTTATCATTGCTCAAAGATTGAATTTCGAAGGGGATGGGATCATTTTTAATGAATTTTCTATTTTTTTTACCAAAGAAGAAATCATTTCATTTCAAATCAATTCTACATCCATTTCTTCCTCACTTTTATTCTCAAGTATGCCTTTGGCCAAGATAAGATGGTTTGTTCCAAAGTAGGAATCGATCCCTCATTTGGTTCAAAACATTCCTCAACTTCAAAAGTTTCCGAGGAAAACTCATCTTCGGATTCAAATAATGCATCTAATTTTCTTTCCCAACAATGATTCTCTTATTCATAACGGTTTTCACACTTTTCATTCTCAAGTAGGCAAATGCCTTCACGTAAAGTAATAAAAATAGGTGAATATTCTTCAAAATGAAAAAAAAAATTGATAACTATCCTCAAAAGTACTATTAAAATCATCATTATAAGAATTTTGAAAGTTATTGCAATAAGTTTCAATATTTTTATTATAATGACTTTGTGGCCCTCTATCGAATATATTGTTCTCAAAATTCCCATAATCCATTACATGAGTTTTGTAATACTCACCCAAAGTGATTTTACAATTTTCATTATTCAATTTATGCAAGTATTCACCCAAAGTAATCGGTTTGGGGTGATTTTTAGAATTGTCCTAATGATTATCGAAAACAAAAGAATAAAACATGCTTACCCAATGCTCAAGATAGAAAAATCCACAAAGTGGTGCGCAACCAATAATTGAAGAATTTCTTAGCTCTAAAATGTATAAGTATGCAAAATAAATTAAAATAAAAAAATACAAATACAAAGAAAATATTACAAAATACTAAATCAATTACAATATATAATAGCACCATTTGATTGGGTGAAAAAATGAGTGTTCGTGTTGACTGCAATGTTGTAGTTATTGGATCCCACTGCAATACAAAAATCTAAACTTTAATTACACTCTTATGGAAGTACAGTGGCTAGTATGGGTATCGAATCCACTGAGAATGACTGTTATTCTTAAATTTATTTAGTACTTCTGGAATAAAAGTGTAAAAAGTGTTTGTGAAACATTATAAACTAATTTTAATCTAGACAAATATTAAAACTAGATTAATAACAAGAATAAAATTATAGGTTGGAAAGTACATCCCTCACCACAGATTAATTATCATAAATTGTTACGTGGGAAGAAAATCTTTGCAAAATTAAATCTCATTTCAACAATTAATCAAGCCTAGAGTTGTCACCTCCTAAACTATCATAAATGACTAAAATGATTTTGGGGTAGACAAATCTTCCGGAGATTACACACGCAAGGTCGTAAATACGACATATACATGATATACACCATTAAAACTCCTAAGCGTAAAATAAAGAATAACCTAGCCCATTAGAATTAGTCTAATCCATCACCAAAGAAAAGAAACTAAATAATCCATGGTGAGTTCAATAATCTTAACCTAGACTAAATTAGCTACTAAGCATTGTAAATGATATGGAAATGAAAGAAGTAGTAAATTAAGTTATAAAACTAATTATCAAAGAAAGAAAACTAGTCGACAAAGTTTGAAATAAAGATATAAAACTTATATATATGGAGAAGATGATGAATAGTAACCTCACACAAAAACCTTGGGAGAGAGAATGGAGGAAAGAGGTCCCAACACCAACCAAACCCTAACTATCAAATAAAAACTAAGATTTTTATAAACTAATATCTCCAACTTATCTATCTATCTATCTATCTATCTCTCTCTCTCTCTCTCTCTCTCTCTCTCTCTCTCTCTCTCTCTCTCTCTCTATATATATATATATATATATATATATATATATATATATATATATATATATATATATATATATATATATATATATATATATATATATTAAATTGAATTAAAAGAAAAGAGATAAGAAAAAATATAGCCAAAATTATGAAATATATGTTATGATCGCTCGATCGAGGGGCGATCGATCGACGAGTATGAAAAATTCATATTGCTCTCAGATATTTCGAGAAAATGAGATGATCAAACGATCGAGCCTTTACCAATCGATTGATGAATGGGAAAATTACCCATTGGTTTTTTCTCAAGGAAAAATCAAAATGGTCATTCGATCGATGATGGGGTGTCGATCGGTTGATGCTCTGTTTTGGCATCACTTCCCCTTTATTTAAAAGACTAAGGGGCTTTAGGAGAATGATCACAACTTCATCATCCAGATTCGAAACGGCATGTCGTTTGCGGCCACACAAAGCTAAGTCAAGGAAATACGCTTTCATGGGGATCTTCCAATTGGGACATAAAGTATGAAATGATAATATTGGCACTAAAGTTTCATCCTATGATGAACTTTCCCAAAATGCAACCAATTGCCCCGGTAAACGTTCATATATATATATATATATATAGCATAAAAGTAAGATTTAACGGACACAATTGCACTAGAATGCATAAGAATAAATGTGGATAATGTAATATATTCGAGACCAATCAGGTGGCTCGAGCAGACAGAATCATGGAACCTTTGCAAGAAGTGGAGTTTGATAACTTACAACCGAAAAAGAAATTTCTATTTGACAAATCATTCACCGATTTGGACAGGGGAAAATTGATCTCTCTTCTCAAAGAGAATCAAGATGTCATTTCTTGGCATCCTTACATTATTCCTATGATTGATCCCAAAGTCTTATTCCACCAAAGTGGACCCATCATTCCCACTGATCACATAAAAGTCATACCGAACACCCTCAAAAAAGGAAAAAGATGCGGAAGAAGAAGCAGGAAAACTTCTGGAGGCAAGGTCCATGAAAGAAGTTCAATTACCCAAATAGATCACCAACCTAGGGGTTATTAAGAAAATTTATGCAAATTGGAGAGTAAGCATAGACTTCACCTACCTCAACAAAGCTTGTCACAAAGATAAATTTTCTTTGTCGAAGATCAACCAATTGGTCGATGCCATCGACAACCACGAATAAATGATTTTCATGGATGCGTTTTAGGGTACCATCAAATTCCTCTTTTCGAACCCAACGAGAAGAAGACCTCCTTCATTACCACTCTTGGCTTATACTACTACACGGTCATGCCATTTTGACTCAAAAATGTAGGAGTAACATACCAACGGTTGGTCACCAGGATGTTTAAATATCATCTCGGTGACACCATGGAAGTTTATATAGATGACATGCTTGTAAAAAGAAAACATAAAACCTGACCATCTGTTGGACTTTTCGAAGACGTTTGAGGTCCTTTCACATTATAAGATGAAGCTTAACTTAACCAAATGCTCCTTTGAAGTTCAGTTTAAAAATATCCTGTGACACTTGGTCTGTTAAAGGGGGATTAAGGAAAACCCTGACCAAAATTTAGGCAAGTAACAATGTTTAACCACCAAGAATAGTTAAATATGTTTAATAGTTAATCGAAATGTTATCATTCCTCAATCACTTCATCTTTAAGTCTTCTTAAAAGGATCAACAGTTCTTTTAGATCATTAAGAAGGAGAATGGTATGGCCTGTAATGAAGAATGCTCTATGTAATTTAAAGAAATCAAGTCTTATTTAAGCTGACCACCTCTTATTGTGGTCCTACATTCGAGAGATCCAGCTTATATGTATCTCATGGTGTCCAACCATGTAATCATCTCAACCTTAATGTGAGAAAAGGATGTACATCAGGCCACAATATATTATTTTAACAAGGTGTTGCTAGATGTCGATAAATGCTACCTTCCTCTCGTAAAGCTAGCTTACTCTCTAGTCATTGTTTCACTGAAATTAAAGAACTAATTTAAAGCGAACTTAGTTATAGTCATCGCTTTCTTTCCACTCAAGGAAGTCCTCAAAAAGGTCGACCTCTTTATACGGATGTCAAAGTGGTCGATGGAACTGTGGAGGTTCGATATCCATTATCAACCAAGAACTATAATCAAGAGGAATATGTTAGATGAATTTATTGTGTAATTCACCGGAGGGAAGGATCCGAATGAAGGGGAAGTCACTAACCAAACAATTAATGAGGAGTTTGACCAACTCAATAAGTATATTCTCTACTTTGACGAGAATTCCAACTAAAAAAGAAGTAGGAGTGGAAATTGTCCTCATGACTTTGGAAAAAACTTTGATAAAAAAAGGACCAGACTTGGCTTTGAAGAATCCAACAGTGAGGCTGAATATGAAGCTCTCATCGTCGGACAGAAGAAGGACTTATCTCTCAATGTAAGTCACCTTGATGTTTTTTGTGACTCAAGGATGGTATATAATCAAGTATCAAGGGACTATAATGCCAATAATGAACTTATGTTAGCATATTTGCAGGTCATCTAAGACCTGATCGCCAACTTTAATAGGGTTCACATACAATTGTTCCCTGGTGGAAATAACAACCATGCAGATGCTTTGGAAACTCGGGGTTTAACCAATTATTCTGACATTAAAAGAATAATTAAGGTTGAACACCTTTCCCAACCCATCATCGTGAGACTAAAAGTCACCGAACAAGTTCTCACCATTCAAAAGGCTCCCAAGGGGATAGACCCAATTTAGTATACTAACAAAAGGATGTTCTAACAGTCAATAAGAGGCAAGCCCATCAAATCAGGGTAAATGTTTTTCGTTTTTACTTATCACCGGACAAAAAACTCTACAGGAGATCTTTCACAAGTCCATACCTCAATTTGTACACCCAGACAACGTCGAACAAATTCTATATGAGATGCATAACAAAATATGTGAGGGTCATGTCGAGGGAAGATCCTTGGCATTCAAGGCCATCAAAGAGGGATATTTGTTTCATTACATGCAGAAGTATGAAGTTTTCTATGTCCCAAAGTATAATAAGTGTCAAGATTTCTCACCCATGCTTTACCAACCAGGTTTCCCCACTCAAAAGCATGCTCCATTTTTCTCCCAATAAAAACTCCTTCAAAACCCTCTTCAAACTCCATGAAAGCTCCATCTTCATCTTCTCTATAAACCCCCAACAACACCTTTACAAATTCGTAGCTATGCTAAAAAATTAAGGAAATGGATATCTAAAGCTTGGATATGGTGAAGACTAGAAGAATATAATGGTTTAATATCGATATATGGTGGTGGAGTGGTGGTTAGTGGTGGAGGGAAGCTCAAAAATGGTGGAAGATCCACTGAACCCTCTTTCTCTCTCTTCCAACCTCAAATGACCAAATAAATCCCAAACAAGCCTTTTAAAAACCAATTAAACACAAAAAATTTATTTTTACCCAATCTGGGTCCATTAGAGCTCGACAGCTCATCAATCCAGTTGCCCAGAATGAGACAACGCACAACGGCAGTTTGACTTTAAATTTTCAATTGAGCTCTTTCGAACGAGATTCGACCCTCAATCGAACGAGAAAGGCATATCGTTCAATCCAAAACTTCAAATGAACTTTGAATGACCTGGACCTGTTACACAGTGGGATCTTGCTCGAACCTCATTCGATCCCTTGCTTCGAACGAGCCTTGATTCTCATTTGAATGACCCAACTTTCGTACGAACAACCGAACTTATATTTTCTAAATTTTTCTCAAATTTTAACCCACAACTTCCACTAATTTTTATCAAGCCTCCAAAAATAGTCAAATGAGAATATAATCCCAGTTATAATTATCAAAATCCCAAGGTTCTCATTTTAGTTCAACTTATGCTGGAAAATAATTAAAATATTTGGGCGTGGTATTACAAACTTCCATCCTTGAGGAATTTCGCCCCCGAAATTCTTGATCTATCCATTCTTCAAATTCATGTGATTTAACAACTCACATTTTAAGTCATATAAACCCTTTAAGACAACACCATCGAAGTCCTCAATACCTAAGATCACATCACACGTCCTTACACGGGGTTTATCACTAAAGGCTCAACATATGTCATGCTTTAATGCTGACCATTTCGTTGATCATGAGCGTCACATAACCGATCCCGATTATCCACTCACTTGATGATCATGCTCAATCAAGTCCTAGGACTACCTTTGCTAATTCGTAAAGCATATCGGCACCTTCACGGGCAACCCTCTCTAGTGATCGACACTCACTTAATAGTGCATTGCAATATAACCAATCATGAAATTCATCATCAAGAACCATTTCCAATCTTTGGACTACACATACTGCATCCCACGAATTTTAAGGTTATCCCGACCACACAAATTTTGCTTGATCTTGACAATATCCATATATTCCTAATTTCTCACTCCGAGAAGTAATACCCTACCAAATCATCACCTCGTGTTCGGCTGATACCTTATAATGCATCACTATGATGACCCTAGTACTACTCTAAGCAT
Source organism: Sambucus nigra (assembly GCA_949130495.1). NCBI lineage: Eukaryota > Viridiplantae > Streptophyta > Magnoliopsida > Dipsacales > Adoxaceae > Sambucus > Sambucus nigra. The sequence goes on along the minus strand of OX422214.1, from coordinate 38,507,286 downwards.
CTCAGCTTTGAGCACTCACTTAAGCCTCACTCTAATCCACTCACTATTGCAAAGCAAAACCGTGTGCTAAGCTTCCTCAATTTCTAACACTATACATTATCCTTAAGGCATCGTCCTTCTCCTTCTAACCCAAGACACTAACTACCATGCCAGCTATTCGAAAGGTCACTAACCGTACGAAAATACAATACTATGAGAAAACTGTGTGGCTGAAAGCACAGCCACCCATACACTAAACTTTGTATATGAGCAAGAATACCTCAGATAGGGCGCACCCAATTACCGAGCTACATTGACCATACCAAGTCCACCCATGGTCTACCTGGCCTAATCGTGTCGTGTCATAACTTAGTGCTCATCCGATCTACTATACATGAGAGAATGTCGATCCTCGATTATCCAAATCAAAAAGGACACACAAGAGTCAGAAGGAACAAGCAACCGTTTTGAGAAAATCCCGCCCATACACGTCAGACTATGATTTACAAAAATGAACCTATGGCATATGCTCTAAGCCTTATCACTCATCTCAGTTGTTCTCACTGGGTATGATCCTAGACTCATACCCTGTCTTGAGTCACCGATCGTGATGAATCGAATCACTCCAATTCATCCTCGTAACACGAAGGCAATATACGAACCTGTCTTTCTTTAGAAAGTCAACGCTCAACTTCCCTCCTAGGGAGTAAGGCCCTGCCCCTCACATCCTTGGCACACATGAACCATTCTGGGTAGCGAATGCCTAACTCCCCTTTTCACACTCACCTAGTCCATTTACCGGTGATGACGTCACCAATCTACTACACTTGGATTACTGTATGTCTTATCATATCGTGATTGTAACCCCAATTTCCCTTAGGTAGTATTCCATTCAAGAGAGGCATTTACCTTATTGTGTCCTTTAATTATATGAGATTGTCACCATGCTTACATCCAGCTTCTACCCAAACTAAACTCACGTGACGACCACACTGGCCACCATTGGCATTCTAAGGGTAATAAGTATCACACAAGGCTACATCCCCTAATCTATGACTACTTGGAAGGTAGTGCTAAGAACTAGTAGCTACCTTGCTAAGGCTATCCTAGCATATAACTTCAACACACATTAACATTCTAATCATGCTTCGATATTAGCCAACCTTGGTTACCATTTTAAAGTTTTCACGTGGCATCATCAACCTAAGTCTCGAATACATTTATTAATACTCCTCAAGATCATGTCTCATCTCCACTACTAGTCATTCCATGACACTCGGGCATTACCCCCATAAATGACACGAGCTTTTAATTTCTGCTTGAAGGATACACCACCCATATATGCTGATTTAGGAGACCGCCCCTAGCATGTACGTTATTCGACTCTTCTAAACTTTGATCAGCAACTTAAGATCATCACCTGACCTTCAACCCAATCCTTACTAGGATGCAAATGCTTCTTCATAGAGGACTTAACTGATTTCCTAAGGGCACCCAACACATTCCATGTAAAAGTACCCAAGACTCGAAAAGATTTAATCATCCATACCATTAACATTGTAGGTGAGCTCTACAACCTTTCAATATCTACATCGTTATTAATTGGTGCTCGTAAAGACACTAGTCTATGAGCTTCTATGTATAGCATAACTTAGCCACTGAATACATTAAGACGTTATAACAAGTTGATTTCTATTCCCCAAGAACGCCGCACACAATTTGTCCCGCGGACACTCTAGGATGCCCTTAAACCATACTCACACTAGGATTACCTCACATCTAGCCATTACTTTGGCTGCTAAAACAAGCCTGGACACTTAGATAATAATCTTACCTCTTATCCAAACGGCTGTGACCATAATCCACGTACCCCACCACTGCTAGTACTACTAAGGATTTTGGCAGGATACAGGACGTCATTTACAACCTATAAACCTCTAGGAGTGCATCACCGATATCACTAAAGATCCTATTCCTTGAAATCACATCATATTTTCTAAGCCCCAACATAGAAGACTGCCTAGAGTTCACTCCTCAGTATCCCTAACCATCATTGCTGCATACGTAACATACGTACTGCAATTTTCTCGTAACTCTCATCATACCCTACGAGGTATAACTTTTAATCAAGAATCACCATGACACTTACTTATAACGATACTATCTGACCGACTTAGACCAAGTACACATACCAAGTGTTTACCAACATGGTTCATTATACCCATTAAGTTATCAATTGCCTTATGACGTGATACTATCTCAAGGATCGAATTCACCTTATCACATCATTGGTACTAACTACCCGAAAGAACCTAATCAAAGAACTTAATGCATTTCTATCACCAATCGACACTGTTTAGGTATGGCGCACTAGCCACCGAACCTCCATAGTTGACTTTACACGAGTCACATTTCTAATTCAATAGCATCATTCGTCATTAGCTAAATCTCAATAGGATTCTCATATCACTACGGATTAACACAATCACCTCACACAAAAAACTTGTGATGTCGCCACTATTGGCTTGCACGGACATTCACAACTTACTAGCATATCTAATCAGAAGCGCAAAAGATATTAACAACAACTAACTTCGTTTCCTACCACTTGGTAAATAATTCACCCATCGTGCTAACCTCTTTGACTTCACTGTAGAGGACATGAAACTAAACCATCATCAAATCCATCATGACCGGCCCAAACCAACACCAATGTCGAAAGATCCACTACCAACCTCACCAAATCACTCTCGAAAGGAACTTTGAACATAAAGCTCTAATACTATTTGTAACACCCCGACCTGAATTTATGGGTTACCCGTGGTCAATCCGGTCCAACCCAAACGTTAGGTGCAAAGTTCATTGAAATAACCTATATAATGTTTCTAATCCCGTTTTTATTTTAATTAATGTTTCACTTATTTAGTATGCGATTCTAATTTCAAATCAAACTACGTGAGGGACCTGTGGGGAGCACCCCTGAGTCCAAGCATATAGAGCTACTAACATAAAAGCAAAGAGAGTACTTACCTGTATAATGCTCTCAAATATGAAACCGCACCCAACTTCCCATAACAAAAAGAGAGGGTCAGCCGAATGCTTAATGGAAAAATATGCAAATACAATATAGAATCGAACGGCTAGAAGAAGACTCTAACATGTTATACCTACATGCACATGCAACTAACTTATGTATATATATATACTTAATGCACGAAATCGTTTTCCTTTCGAAAGTCTTATTTATCCCGATAAATTCACCTTAATCTTGTAAAAGACTTCCTTGTCTAATTTTGACATTTATCTCTTTATTTAACACAGACGATTAAATTTTTAAACAACTCCACATGGTTTTATCAAATGCCATTTCTTTATCAAAATTACCCTTTTCATTTTAACCGATCCACATTCGTATTTTATTGAAAATCTCCTTTTCAACACACGTGAACACCTTGTTAGAATACACTTATTTAATCCTTTGAAAACTTTTCACAACACACCTTTGTGCTAATTATGGATTAAACCACTTAGGTTGCTTAACCAGCCATTACCCACTTACTTTACCCTTCCTTAACCTTATGTACATTAATCAATTTACACAATTCTTGCCCATTTTATCTTTTCTAGAACATTTGTTAATTCAATCAAGTTAGGTTATCTTAACACATTTTTGCTACACAACCCATTTCTTATCACGTTCCTAACTCCTTCATCTTTTTCTCGAAATCTTCCAATAACCGCATACTTTAATGGGATCCACACCGCCGGCTATGTGCAGCATATGCTCTGGCCAGTAATTTTGGGTCTTTTATCCCCGGGCTCTAGGCCCTCCTTAATTTCTTCAGTGTCATACGAGTTCCTTTTTTAATGTGTTTTAACATTTTTCAAATGTTCACATTGTTCCACCTTTCCTATTCCCCGACGAAGTCAAAACCTGGGGTTTCACCTAAACTTGTGTTACACTTTGAAAATCATCATTTCACGCCCCTTACACTTTAGCTTTGATTTTTTTATTCCAAAAATCATGCTCATTAGGACTATCATGTGTAAAACCCTTTATAACATTTTTATTTCATAAAAATATTTCACTTTAGGTAAAATTACCATTTTACCCATTTGTTACCCACACAAACTTCTTAAGTATTTTTAACACTTTTTTAACCTTTTGGAGTAATATTCTTCTAAATTGGAAACATATTTATTTCACTACTTTCATTTTCAATAATCATTAAACATATAAGAGTACTTTATAAGAAAAATACCATTTTCTTTTATTAACATATGCAGTCTTACAACCTTACACTCATCACTTATAATCCCTTTCTCACACACTTTTTACGAGTAGAATTTCTACTTTTCTTATTTAATGTTTAAACCCAACAAACCTTCTTTAAACTTATTTATATATTCATTGCCAAAACACTACCAGTTTACATGCATGAGAAGATTGATTTTAAATTCGAAAATTCTATTAATGGGTTAAACATACATTTCATTTTAGAAATTCATAATACTTGCTAAAATATACTTTCAAGGCATAAAAGAAATTTTATTTCTTCAAGCTCAACAAATGTCCATTTTCATAAATTCTTCATTTTTGCAAGAAACTTTGGAACATTATTTCACCATATATTTTAGCAAAATCAACATCATTTCCAAACATTTTATTTCATAAAATGTTTAACATCAAACTTTTAGAAAATGGACCATGATATGCCCCAAGTTTATCCTCTACACAGAGACACCAACCTCGGCCGAGATGAGGGTCGAGATATTGATCGACCCAAGATAGGCCATGGGCCCACGATATCATCCCTCGGCCAGACCAGGGTCGGTCCAGGCCGACACTACCATCTACACTTCCAATGGGCACTGCGCACATCACAAGCATCAACAGCATTCTCATATACCTGGGTATCGCAACCTCGGCCTAGGGTAGGCCGAGGTGACAGGGAGTCTTGATAACCTTCATGGAACCAGTTCAACCTCGGCTTGGGCCGAGGTCACAAGAAGCCTTAGTAATCGTCAGCATGGAATCATTCCTACCTCGGCTGGGGCCGACCCCAGCATAATGTCTCGACTGAGACTAGGCCGAGACCCCCTATGACACATCTCAGACTGAATGAATATCGAGCCTTTACAGCTCGGCCTCTCCTAGGTCGAGGTCATCCACCAACATGGCGGCCGAGCATCTGTTGAACATTTGGATAAGGACACAATGGGCACAAATCAGTTGTAACAAGATTATTCTCCACATGTGGGGAGAATATTTCATCATCATTACTTACATGTGGCAGTGACAGATGGCACTCCCCCATTGGTGAGGCTACCACACACATGCACATTACATGCATGGGGGGTACATTACACCCCCTGGGCACTATATATAGGTATCATCCCCTACCTTACAAAGGGATCCCAGTTATTAAACCCTAGTTGAAACTCTGTCCAAATTCACAGTAGAGAGAGAAAGCTTGAGAGATTATATCCATGGCCATTAGTGCCATCTTTCAGTGATATTATTCCCACACTCACAGTGGACGTAGGCCAGAATTGGCTGAACCACTTATATACCGGTGTATTCTCCTCTTCTTCTCACCTTATTCTCTTATCTTCTTTACATAGTTGTGCTACTATTGTTATACTTGTATTGAGCTTGGAAACACCTTATCTGGTGGTGTTGATTCCGACATCATCATTTTGGCGCCGTATGTGGGAACGAGAAGCTATCTCTTCCTCTTTTTCTGCTTAACCTCACCGGAGACTCTGGTGGTGAACCAGGCCTCCCCCTAGAGTGGAGTTGTTTCACCATTGAAAGAGGTCCTTTATGGTATTAAGCTCACTTGCTACACAAGCTATACACAGTTAACATATGGCACCAGACTTAAACCACCTCTTCCGCCACCCGGAGGTGGAGGGGCTAGTTCCAGTTAGGCTCCTCCCCAGTTCGAAATGGCAGAGGTGGCAGCAGCCTTGAAATCTTTGGCTGCAACACAATAAGCCATGAAGGAGCAATTTGCCCAGCTCAGTCAAACCATGATGATGAGGCCACCTGGAGTCTCACCGGACATGATCACACCGGCGGCAGTTCATCCTCATCCTGACGCCAGGGGACCACCCCAGGCACCAATGAAGGACCAGCCTGCACCCCATCGGAGGAGGGGACGTTGCTGACCCTAGGCGCTTGCGCCTGGGGAGGCAAGGAAACCCTTGCCCAGAGGACAGGTATGATGACCTAGGAGATGAAGAAGCCCCAGAAGACTGCTGGGAGCCGTATGAGGTGTCAAATAACACTATACGACCTCTTAGGCAGATTCAAGGATGTGTCGACCGAAGAAGAGAAGAGGCACAACAAAGAGGGTCAGCCTTCGATAGGTTGAGCAGAGGGTCGGCCTTCGAGAGGCTGGGCCCTGTGAATGACCTAAGACACAGGCTATCAAGGTCGAGGAGTGCAGCAGGCTCTCAGAGAGGGGGTAGGTAAGGTCAGCCTGACCAAGGCCGACCCTGTGAAAGAGGAGCCAGGGAACAGGAAGAGGTCAACAGTCAACGTGTTGTGGCTGGGGAACCCTCTGTCCATCGCAGGGAGGTGGCAGGGGATAACCTCGGCCAAGTTGATGACAGAAAACCCTGGAACAATTCTATCCAACGCCTGGAAGAGAAGATAGGGGTCCTCATTAAAGCTAAGGACCCATTACAAAGGGGTTACTCAGAGGGCTCCCCATTTGTGGCTAGGATAGTGGGGTTCCCAACCCCAGCCAAGTTTAAACCTCCCACAGTCACTCACAAGTATGATGGCAGCACTTACCCTGTGCACCATATCGAGATGTATCAGTCGGCAGCAGGCATTTACTCGATACCCGATGAGATGAAGTGTAGGGCCTTCTCAAGGACCTTGACAGGGGCAGCTCATAGTTGGTTCACCTCCCTTCCGAAGAACTCAATTGAGGATTTCAAAGGTTTAGCTAAACGGTTCATACACAACTTCTGCTTTGGTGTAAGACCTCAAAAGAAGACTACCCACCTGCTATATGTCAAACAAGCCAAGGGCGAGAGCCTAAGAGACTACATAGCCAGATTCAACAAAGAGAAGTTGGAAGTGGAAGATCATGAAGAGAGCATAGCCATGACCGCGCTTATAGGAGGCCTCCAGAAGGAGAAGCTGTTGTGGAAACTAGCGGAAGACCCCCTAGGTCCATGGCGGAGCTGCTGGCAACCGCAGGGAAAGTGATGAATGCGAAAGAGGCAATGGCCGCCAAGTATGAGGAGGAGAACCGTAGTAGCACAGGAAGGTCCCAAGGTAAGAAAGAGGGGAAGAAGAGGTCAGGAGATGATAAGTTCGCTCATTACACTCCCCTGACTGTGAGCTATGAATACATCCTTAATGAGATTAAGACTGATCGGACTCTGAAGTGGCCGGAGAAACTGAAAGCCCCACCGCATAAGAGGAACAAAAACCTATGGTGTGGTTCCATTAGGATCACGACCATGTCACAGATAGATGCTTCGCTTTAAAGGATGAGATTGAGAAGATGCTGAAAGCTGGAAAGCTGAGGAAGTATGTGGATGGTAAGGCTCCAAAGGGCGAAAGAGATGGCCCTAAGAAAAGAAGAGATGACAGATGTCGTGGCGGCGTCCTAGACAGAAAGGACGATGATTCGGAAGGAGATGATGAGGATGATCCGAATCTTTTGCCAAAGGATGATAACACCCCGGTGAAGAGGGTCGGTATGATCTCCTTCGGTGTTAACACCATATGTGGGGGATTTACAGGAGGTGGATCTGAGGTAGCCGATAGGAAGGCTCATGTAGCAGAGGTCAGGTCAATGGCAAAGCCTGAAGTTGTGAACCTAACGTCTTCTGACGCAGTGCAGAAGAGGAAGAAGGTAGACATGGACACCCTTGTGGTGGGGTTCTCCAGACTCGACTTTAAGGGCATCTTAGCCCCCCATGACGACCCCTTGGTCATAACAACAAGGGTGCATGGGTGCGAGGTAGGGAGGATCCTCATAGACGGGGGAAGCTCAGCAGACGTGTTGTTCTGGCCTTGTTTCAAGAGCCTGGGTCTTAGCAGGGCGAGGCTGGTGCCTTACCATCACCCATTGATAGGCTTCAGTGGGGAAAAGTTGCACCCCTTAGGCATGTATGAAATGGATGTTAGGATGGGGGATGAGTGGCCTAAGAGGTTGACCAAGAAGATAAACTTTTTTGTTATGGACGAAAATTTCTTCTCGGCCTACAACCTCATCATTGGAAGAGTGTCCCTAAAAGAGTTTGAAGCCGTGTCGTCGACGGTCCATCAAATGCTAAAATTCCCGACTCCTTATGGAGTAGGGGAAGTGCAAGGGGACCAGACCACTGCGCGGGAGTGTTACTTCAACTCGGCCGAAGAGAGAGAGGCCCATAAGAGAGCTACCACCACTTACAGCATTGACACTCTTGACCCTAGAGACGAAACAAAATTGAAGAAAGGCGAGGCCGCGGAAGAGGTAGAATCCATCGTCCTCAATGAGGACGAGCCGAAAAAAACCGTCCAGGTCGGTAAGGCCCTAGAGCAGGGAATCAAGGAAGAACTGATAAGCTTCCTCAGGAGCAGGCAGAGTGTCTTCGCATAGAGTCACGCAGAAATGCCTGGTATCGACCCTGAGGTCATGAGCCACAAGCTCAATATGGACAGAGATGCCAGGCCAATAAAGCAGCGACGAAGAATCTACTCCAGAGAAGTATGACGTCATCAGGGAAGAGGTGAAAAAGTTGGAAGAGGCTGAGTTCATAAGAGAGGTTACCTACCCGGAGTGTCTCTCAAATGCAGTCATCGTGCCTAAGGCCAATGGGAAGTGGAGAATGTGTGTAGATTTCACTGACCTGAACAGGTCTTGCCCGAAGGACAGCTATCCCTTACCTAGGATAGACCAGATGGTGGACGCAACGGCAGGGCACGAGCTCATGAGCTTCATGGACGCTTATTCAGGTTATAACCAAATCTTCATGGATACTGAAGACTCTGAGAAGACAACCTTCATCACTGACAAAGGGACGTACTGCTACAAGGTGATGCCCTTCGGTCTGAAAAATACGGGGGCAACATATCAACGTCTTGTCAATAAGATGTTCGAGGAACAAATAGGTAAGACCATGGAGGTGTATGTGGACGATATGCTAACGAAGAGCCTGAAAGCAGGTACTCACGTAGCAGACCTTGAGAAGACCTTCGATGTCATGGACTCGTACAGAATGAAGCTCAACTCAGCGAAGTGTGTCTTCAGGGTCGGAGCCGGGAAGTTCCTTGGTTTCATCGTTAATCAGAGGGGGATTGAAGCAAACCCTGAGAAAATAAAGGCATTACTCGACATGAAGACTCCTAGGAGTATCAAGGATGTCCAGAGACTCACGGGAAGAGTGGCTGCCCTTAACAGGTTTGTTTCCAGGGCAACGGACAAGTGTCTTACATTCTTTAAAGTTTTGAGAAAGGCCTTCCAGTGGGACAAAGAGTGTGAAAAAGCCTTTGACCAACTCAAGTCCTACTTGGGGTCTCCCTTATTGCTATCTCAGCCCATCACGGGGGAGAGGTTATTTATGTATCTGGAAGTCTCTGAATCAGCCATCAGCGAAGCCATCATACGGGAAGAGGATGGAATCCAGAGGCCTGTGTACTTCAACAGTAAGGCCCTTTAAGGGTCTGAACAAAACTATCCTCGAATGGACAAGTTGGCTTATGCCCTTGTCCATGACTCAAGGAAAATGAAGCCTTACTTTCAAGCTCACTCCATGGTAGTCCTTATTGACTCCCCACTAAGGCAGGTTATGCACAAGCCAGAGAAGTCCGAAAGATTGATGACCTGGGCCATCGAGCTGGGAGAGTATGACCTTACCTACCAACCCAGGACAGCCATCAAGGGGCAGGCCCTCGCAGACTTTGTCGAAGAGTTCACCTGGGAAGAGGCCGAGATAGAGAAAGGCTCAGATGACAGCAAAGAGACAAACTGTAGTGTCTTTCAAGATTCGGAAGAGACTGCACCGAACGTCTTCCGAGGCTGAGAAGAGGTAGTCCCAGGCAAAACCCGGTGCAGAGTAGAAGAGAACGAAGAAGATTGATACCTCTTCGAGAAAGGGGTTATGAGAGAAGGGGTCTTCTCATCAGATGCGGACGTGTGGAGCCTCTTCGTTGATGGCTCTTCTTGTGATAGTGGAAGCGGCGCGGGGCTAATACTCTCGGCTCCAGATGGTGCCAACATTGAATACGCCTTGAGATTCAGCTTCCAGGCTTCAAATAACGAGTCTGAATATGAGGCCATGATAGCGGGTCTCTTATTGGCAACAACTCTTCGAGTAAAGTGGCTCCTACTCTATAGAGACTCAAGGTTGGTTGTCAATCAAGTATTGGGGGTATACGAGGCCAAAGACGAAAGGATGGCCAAGTACTTGAAGAAGGTCAGAGGGTTGCTAGAGTACTTTGAAGAGGCAAAACTGAAGAGAGTGCCTCGATTGAGCAACAATCATGCTGATGCATTGGCAAGGCTGGCCTCAGCAATGAAGACAGATTTGGGAAGGACCATTCCAATCAAGGTCTTAGGAAAAGCAATCATCGAGGAGGATGAGGTATGTAATCCTTGTCACAATGTGAATCTGGGAGACTCATGGATCGACCCGCTCGTCAGATACCTAAGAGAGGGGGAGCTACCTGAGTCCAGGCTGGAAAGGAGGAAGTTGAGATACAGGGCTGCCAAGTTCTCATTGGTAGGAGATGTCTTGTATAAAAAAGGGTTTCTCTTGCCCCTCTTCAGATGTGTGCATCCCATGGAAGTATCCCGGGTCTTACAGGAGGTTCATGAGGGCTCTTGCTCAAGCCACATAGGGGGAAGGCCCTTAGCCAAGAGGATCATCACTCAGGGATACTGGTGGCCTACCTTGTCTAAGGACGCTACAGACTATGTGAAGAGGTGCGACAAATGTCAAAGGTTCGCCACTATCCCTCATCAATCCCATCAGCCTATGACGTCAATCTCTTCTCCATGGCCATTTGCGGTATGGGGAATTAACTTAGTAGGACCTTTGCCAAGAGCTGTCAACAACTATAGATTCTTGATAGTTGCCATTGACTACTTTTCAAAGTGGGTAGAGGCAGAACCGATGGTAACAATTACAGAGCAGAAGACCTTCCAGTTCATCTGGAAGAACATCATATGTAGATATGGCCTCCCAAACACGCTCATCTCGAATAATGGGACCCAGTTCAAGAACTCCTCCTTGGAGAAGTATTGCCAAAGTGTGGGGATTAAACAATTCTTCTCATCTCCTGGTCGACCTCAGGCAAATGGCCAGACCGAGGTCACGAACAGAACCATCTTGGATGGAATCAAGAAGAGGTTAGAAGACGCGAAGGGGAGATGGATAGAAGAGGTCTACGCAGTGTTGTGGGACTACAGAACCACGACAAGGACACCAACAGGAGAAACCCCATTCAATGCTAGCACATGGCTCTGAGGCTGTCATACCAACGGAAGTAGGACTACCAACTCATCGGATTCATACCTACGACCCTGACAGCAATGGGGAAAAGAGGAGGCTAGACCTGAATCTTATTAAAGAAAGAAGAGAAGACACAGAGGTCAGGAAAACAGCTTACCAGCATAGGGAAGCGAGATTCTACAACCAGAGGGTAAAGTCGAGACCCATTGCAAAGGGAGACCTAGTGCTAAAGAAGACCCTACAGAAGGCAAATAAGCTACACCCAAACTGGCATGGCCCCTACAAAGTAACAGAAGAGGTTGTTCCTGGCACTTACAGACTAGAAAACCTAGAAGGAGAACCTTTCACTAACCCATGGAATGCTGACCATCTGAAGAGATACTACATATGATGTTGCATAAAATTTATAATTTGTAAATGTACTATCTTATTGAGAAGAGGTTATCAATAAAGATCAGTTCCATGATAAGTTCTTGCTCCATTCTTAGATCAGAGATATTATATGGGGATAACATCGTAGGTGATGACCTCAGACCCTCATAACATCACTCGGTAGTGACGAGGTTTGAGCTCAGACACCTTCCTAGATGACCTCAGACCCTTAACATCATTAATTTGGTGAAATTTATTATGAGGCTAACATCGTAGGTGATGACCTCAGACCCTCATAACATTACTCGATGGTGACGAGGTCTGAGCTCAGAAACCTTGGTTAGATGACCTCAGACCCTTAACATCATTAGTTTGGTGAAATTTATTATGAGGCTAACATCGTAGGTGATGACCTCAGACCCTCATAACATCACTCGGTGGTGACGAGGTCTGAGCTCATACACCTTGGTTAGATGACCTCAGACCCTTAACATCATTAATTTGGTGAAATTTATTATGAGGCTAACATCGTAGGTGATGACCTCAGACCCTCATAACATCAATCGGTGGTGACGAGGTTTGAGCTCAGACACCTTCCTTGATGACCTCAGACCCTTAACATCATTAATTTGGTGAAATTTATTATGAGGCTAACATCGTAGGTGATGACCTCAGGCCCTCATAACATCAATCGGTGGTGACGAGGTTTGAGCTCAGACACCTTCCTTGATGACCTCAGACCCTTAACATCATTAATTTGGTGAAAGTTATTATGAGGCTAACATCATAGGTGATGACCTCAGACCCTCATAACATCACTCGGTGGTGACGAGGTCTGAGCTCAGACACCTTCCTTGATGACCTCAGACCCTTAACATCATTAATTTGGTGAAAGTTGGTTATGAGGCTAACATCCGAGGTGATGACCTCAGACCCTCATAACATCACTCGGTGGTGACGAGGTCTGAGCTCAGACACCTTCCTTGATGACCTCAGACCCTTAACATCATTAATTTGGTGAAAGTTATTATGGGCCTAACATCAGAGGTGATGACCTCAGACCCTCACAACATCACTCGGTGGTGACGAGGTCTGAGCTCAGACACCTTCCTAGATGACCTCAGACCCTTAACATCATTAATTTGGTGAAAGTTATTATGAGGCTAACATTAGAGGTGATGACCTCAGACCCTCATAACATCACTCGGTGGTGACGAGGTCTGAGCTCAGACACCTTCCTTGATGACCTCAGACCCTTAACATCATTAATTTGGTGAAAGTTATTATGAGCCTAACATCAGAGGTGATCACCTCAGACCCTCATAACATCACTCGGTGGTGACGAGGTTTGAGCTCTGACACCTTCCTTGATGACCTCAGACCCTTAACATCATTAATTTGGTGAAAGATATTATGAGGCTAACATCATAGGTGATGACCTCAGACCCGCATAACATCACTCGGTGGTGACAAGGTCTGAGCTCAGACACCTTCCTAGATGACCTCAGACCCTTAACATCATTAATTTGGTGAAAGTTATTATGAGGCTAACATCAGAGGTAATGACCTCAGACCCTCATAACATCACTCGGTGGTGACGAGGTCTGAGCTCAGACACCTTCCTTGATGACCTCAGACCCTTAACATCATTAATTTGGTGAAAGTTATTATGAGCCTAACATCAGAGGTGATGACCTCAGACCCTCATAACATCACTTGGTGGTGACGAGGTCTGAGCTCAGACACCTTCCTAGATGACCTCAGACCCTTAACATCATTAATTTGGTGAAAGTTATTATGAGGCTAACATCAGAGGTGATGGCCTCAGACCCTCATAACATCACTCGGTGGTGACGAGGTCTGAGCTCAGACACCTTCCTTGATGACCTCAGACCCTTAACATCATTAATTTGGTGAAAGTTATTATGAGGCTAACATCAGAGGTGATGACCTCAGACCCTCATAACATCACTCGGTGGTGACGAGGTCTGAGCTCAGACACCTTCCTTGATGACCTCAGACCCTTAACATCATTAATTTGGTGAATGTTATTATGAGGCTAACATCATAGGTGATGACCTCAGACCCTCATAACATCACTCGGTGGTGACGAGGTCTGAGCTCAGACACCTTCCTTGATGACCTCAGACCCTTAACATCATTAATTTGGTGAAAGTTGGTTATGAGAACAACATATTAGGTGATGACTTCAGAGCCTAATAGCGTTCAGAGATCAAAATAAGAGAAGAGATTAGCATTCAGTAAAATGAAGAGATAATATAGCATTCAGAGGCATCAATTACAAATATTCATTACAAAATACTGATGTTACAAATTACAAATTACAAGTCAAGTGAATAGTTATAAGTTAAAAAGGACTAAAGGTCTGAGGGGGGAACATTAGTAGTCTCGGCTGGGTTGACTTGATCAGCATTAGTCACCTCGGCCACGTCAACAACATGGTCCGTCCCTCCGAGCTCGGTCCCTCCCAGAGTTGCAGTCTCGGCTGGAGCAGCAGCCTCGTCCTCCACCTCTTGAAGAGCCTGTGCGAACTGAGGGTCGGCAAAGCTGAGACCCACGAAGTCAGAGGCTTTTAGAGTGCCAACCTCCTTCTCTCGGACTTCAGCCCATTTGGTAGTAGCCTTGACACCTCTTTCGAGGTATTCAAAGACAAAACCATGAACTCCTCTGAGCCCTTGTAGTCAGAAATTATCTTACCCGAGGCATCTTCAAGGGCAGCCTTCACAGCAGCGCTGACCTTATGCTGCAGAGCATCATCTTTTGCCTTCAAGGCTTTGGCATGGTCATTGGCGAGCGCAGAGATATCCATTTCTAACCCATTGGCCTTACTCTCAGAGTTCTTCAGCTCTGACTTCAGACGGTCAACCTCAGCATGTAGGGCACTCTCAACCTTCTCGGCCTCCTTCCCCTTCTGGATGAGGGGAAATTTCCTCATAGCCCAGTTAGACAATTGATACATGGCAGTCACTCCCTGCACATTTAATGAAGAGGTTAAGTGGGAGAAAAGTCAGATGTTGCACTTATAAAATGATGACAAAGGAACAAATCATACCTGGACGGCCCTATTAAGGCCGAACTCAACCAGCACGGAGGTATCCAGGGCTCTGTAGAAACGCTTGTCTGCCTCGGTCATCACAGAGGCGAGTGTGTCCATGGCCTGTCTGTTGTTGTCGACCACACTGTCAGTTAGCTTCAGCTGATCCAGACGAGCCGTCAGGGTGCCAGCCGAGATTGGGATCGCAGCGTCTGAGGCCTTCTTTGGTCTCGAGGTCGGCCTCTGATCGTCAGAGGCAGGGGACTCTGGGGCCCTCTTCTTTGAGGCCTGGGATTTGGATGTAGTGGGAGCTGGGGGAGGAGCGTTCAGACCATCCTTCTTTGCAAGCCTTGCCAAGCTCGGAGCATCCATCTCCCAAAGTTCGTCTGGGACACCTGGTGGTCGCTCTGCAAAAGTTAAAGATAAGGGTTAGATCAGATACGAATGAGGTCATAGGTTAGACTTGAAAAGAAAAAATCCTTACCAAAATCAGCAAGGGGACTTCCACCTAGGCTTGTCCCCGAGAGATACTGGGGGGTCAGTAGATGTTAGAACTTGACAAACGGACCATGTGCCCCTTGGTCTTGCAGGGCCTTCACATTTTTTATATTCTGAATACTTAGGCCAGGATCGGCCCTTGCAGACATGGTGACCTTACCCCCATCTGAGGGGTATCCTCGGCTCAAGAGTGGAAGAGGGAACAGATGAGCCAAATTCCCATGATCCGGAAGAGAAAAAATATCGGGGCTTCCAATTTTGATTTGAGGTCTGAGTCACCTGGAGCATCTTCTTCTCAGGCCTCCGAGCCACAAAATGATAGTAGCTCGGATGGTTTTTGGCCGAGGTAGGGACATAACAACCAGTAAAGACCTGAGCTGGGAGGTCAGAATGGATGACTGCCCTCCACAAGATGATGGCCCCTATAATGACTCTCCAAGCATTGGGAGAGAGCTGCGAGGGGGCCAAGTTGATGAAAGAGAGAATGGATCTGATGATGAGATGAATGGGTAGGCGAAACCCCAACTTAAACATCTGCTCGTACAAGCAGATTTCACCATCTCGGCCATGATAGGCCCTCTCTTCCCTCAGAGGTCTTCTTAATTTGATTGAGGGACTGATGGAGTATAAATATCTGAAGTGCAAAAGATCCACTTTAGTGACTGTGCTCTCGTACTCGGCTGCCTCAGAGATGTCAACATCACTTTCAGCATCCTCATCATCATCATCAAGCTCAACGTCGGCTGGAGCAGATGTGGATGGGTGAATAGGGAATCTCTGAGCAAACTCTGCCCCAGTAACGGCCGACAGAGGGATGGCATCAAGAATGGGTGGCACAGCCACACTTGGCTCAATAAGTTCCACCTATGAAGAAGAATCTGAGGTGCTTGAGCCACTTTAGGATGAAGCTCGGCTGGAGACCTCGGCCTGGTCAGGGGCCTGACCAGGCCGAGGTGTAAAATCCATGGCTTCTTGGAAGGAGTCCACAGACATGGGGTCTGAGGTAAAAGACTCTGACTCAGACATCGGTAATTGGTTGGCAGAGACCTCTGTCTGGTAGAAGTTCTCAGGGGGATCAGGGTATACCACCTTGAGTGGTGGGGGAAAGATAGGTCTAATAGGAAACTCTTGCGACCTACGAGCTTCCTCCTGAGCTCTCTCTATTTGCCTAATCTTTTCTAGGGTCTTCTCTCTGAGAGAGGGGAAATCCTCAAGGAGTTGGTATAAAGGCCTGAGCATCAGAGGACGACCCTAAACATGGGATTACTTCCTAAGCTACAAACAGGATTTGCTTATAGGGTAAAGGGATTTAAGGATCAAACTTGGAAGTTTGAAGCAAACCCAGCTCGTCGGAAAACCTAAAAACTCATCGAAAAACTCAAAAACACGCCGGAAAATGCAAACCAAATACCAGAAAGAAAGGGAATGGAAAGGAAGAGGTACCTGGAAATGAATCGATGAATGAAGCGAACAAAACTCGCAAGAAAACTCTGCAGAAGAGCGCTGTTGAAGAAGCTTTGGAGAGAGAGAAATCGCAAGAGCTGTTTGTGCGTGGGAATGAAATGGAGAAGAAAGAGAAAATAAAAGGGTTCAAACCACTTAAGTACTTGGGCATGCTTCCCAAGGCCCATCATTGCCTTAGGAAACCCAAAGGATGGCTGGCAGCACACGCCAGCCAAGTACACACGCTCTAGCTTGGGACGGGTGTCATGCAGGCATTAGCTTGGGGCGGACAGGCCTCGGAGGTGTATTAAACCCCTAGCCACTTGCTCTCACATATGACTAAGGGCTGGGGGGTGATTGATATGCCCCAAGTGTATCCTCTGCACAGAGACACCAACCTCGGCCGAGATGAGGGCCAAGATATTGATCGACCCAAGATAGGCCATGGGCCCACGATATCATCCCTCGGCCAGACCAGGGTCGGCCCAGGCCGACACTACCATCTACACTTCCAATGGGCACTACGCGCATCACAGGCATCAACAACATTCTCATATACCTGGGTATCGCAACCTCGGCCTAGGGTAGGCCAAGGTGACAGGGAGTCTTGATAACCTTCATGGAACCAGTTCAACCTCGGCTTGGGCCGAGGTCACAAGAAGCCTTAGTAATCGTCAGCATGGAATCATTCCTACCTCGGCTGGGGCCGACCCCAGCATAATGTCTCGACTGAGACTAGGCCGAGACCCCCTACGACACATCTCAGACTGAATGAATATCGAGCCTTTACAGCTCGGCCTCTCCTAGGTCGAGGTCATCCACCAACATGGCGGTCGAGCATCTGTTGAACATTTGGATAAGGACACAATGGGCACAAATCAGTTGTAACAAGATTATTCTCCACGTGTGGGGAGAATATTTCATCATCATTACTTACATGTAGCAGTGACAGATGGCACTCCCCCATTGGTGAGGCTACCACACACATGCACATTACATGCATGGGGGGTACATTACACCCCCTGGGCACTATATATAGGGATCATTCCCTACCTTACAAAGGGATCCCAGTTATTAAACCCTAGTTGAAACTCTGTCTAAATTCACAGTAGAGAGAGAAAGCTTGAGAGATTGTATCCATGGCCATTAGTGGCGCCATCTTCCAGTGATATTATTCGCACACTCACAGTGGACGTAGGCCAGAATTGGCTGAACCACTTATATACCGGTGTATTCTCCTCTTCTTCCCACCTTATTCTCTTATCTTCTTTACATAGTTGTGCTACCATTGTTATACTTGTATTGAGCTTGGAAACACCTTATCTGGTGGTGCTGATTCCGGCATCATCAGACCATTTTACTAAAAATCCCAATCTTTTGTTCAAGAAACTTTGATATATATATATATATATATATATATATATATATATATATATATATATATATTCTTCATTTATTCTCAACCAAATGACATTTTCCCAACTTTTTATTTCATAAATATGTTTATTATTAATTTTACTAGAAAACCCATCATCAAGTTCATGAACATTCTACTCTTAACATTATAATAACAAGACTACAGATACATAAAATAGAATCTTAATATAAGAGTAGATTTTCCCACCTCAATGAAGAACCAACAATGGAAGACATGGAAGATCTAAGAAGAAGGCAAGCTCCCACCTCCTAAGGTGGCCTCAAGGTGGTTGTCCCACTCAAAAACATGCTTCATTTATCTTCCAAGTAAAATCCCTTTTAAACTTCGTGAAAGCTCCAACTTCATCTTCTCTAAAAATTCCCCAACAACACTTGTACAAATTCGTAGTTATGCTCAACAATGGAGGAAATTGGTATCTGAATCTTGGATATGGTGACGACTAGAAGAATGTGATGGTTTAAGATTGATATATGGTTATGGAGTGGTGGTTGGTGGTGGAGGAAAGCTCAATAATGGTGGAAGACCTACTCCACCCTCTCTCTCTCTCTCTCTCTTCCAACCTCAAATGACCAAATGAATCCCAAAAAAGCCTTATAAAAACCCATTAAACATCAAAATCCCATTTTTACCCAATCTGGATTCCCTAGAGCTCAACAGCTCATCAATCCAATGACCCAAAATGAGACAACGCACACGGCAGCCTAATTTAAAAATTTTGATTGACCTCGTTCGAACGAGATTCGCCCCTCGTTCGAATGACAAAGGCATCTCGTTCAATCTAGTACTTCAAATGACCTTCAAACAACTTTGAGTTATTACACAGTGGGATCTCATTTGAACCTCGTTCGATCCCTTGCTTCGAATGAGCCTTGATACTCGTTCGAATGACCCACCTTATATTTCCTTGATTTTTCTCAAATTTTAACCCACAATGTAAGCTAATTGTCATCAAGCCTCCAAAAATGGTCAAATTAAAAGATAATCCCAGATATAATTATCCAAATCTCAAGGTTCTAATTTTAGTTCAACTTATGGACGAAAATAATTAAATTATTTGGGCGGGGTATTACATAGATTGAAACATGCTGGTACGTCGATGGATTGGAATTCCACTTGGTGCAAATTAGACTGGCCCCGAGTTTAAGGAGGATTAATCCCATAGCCTCTCAGTGGGTGTTATCACAATCATGCACAATAGAAGATGTAGGAGTGAGATTATTGAATTATTACCCCAAGCATCGGAGCATCCAAAGTGGGCATACTTTCAAGGTGGAATATTTTTTAGCAAATACTACTAAGACCATTTTCTATTGAACTTATATTGAGATGATGAGACCATAGTTATAATCATGTCCAAACTTAGTAATTTCTTCTTTAAAAAAGGAAACAATTCTTGTGGTTGTTAATGTGCCAACTGTCATATCCCGTAATTTTAATGAATTTTTATATTGGAATTTATTGGGATTAATTAAATTAAAATGGAAAATTAATCCAAATTAAAATAAATATTAAATAGCAATACAAGGGTTAATATTTATTTATTTATTTTGAGTATTACTTTATGAATGAGCTATAAATTGGTAAAAAAGTATTATAATTGTCGTGAGTGAAAAATACGACTGTTACGAAAAATTTAGTCGAGATGCGCGTGTCAGTCGTGTCAGGGCTTAATTTTGGAAAATAAAATGTAATTTCAATTTAGATAATTCAAATGGTCATTTTGAGTGCGTTGGTGTGTCTGGAAGGGTCTAAATGTCCAGAAAAGTGTACTTGGGGGTTTAGTTTGGGTCCCGGGACATTTTTAGGCCAAACCGATACCCCGGAAGGGTATTCCGTCTTTTAGATTTCTGGTGTAAAAGGACCTACGAAATTCCTAAGTGTATATCAGCTTGTAGGTTAAGGTTTCTAGGGTTAGAAGATACAAAAGAAAAAATAGGCAACTAGAGGAGGAAGAAGAAGAGTTCCTAGGCTTAACCCACCATTCTTGCACCACCAACACCACTGTTGGGTAGATCGGAAAGAGAGGAACATCACCCTACCACCATTTTACAGAAATTCAAACCTACATATAGAGGCAAGTATTTATCTTGCTAATCTTGAGCATATATAACATCCCTGTTAGTGTAGGATGATTATTATCATGATAATATGAAAATTAATGTAAATTTGGAAGATTAAAATCATGTTTTGGGGTAAGAATCATGTTAGATTTAATCCCTTATGCATTTAGAACAAATCTGATGAATTAGCATGATAAACATGTGAAGAAATTTGGGTTCTTGTTGATGTAACATGAACGAATCTTAATGTTGAATTCATTTGATTTACATGGTTCTTTGATGATTTGATGATTCAATCATGTTATAAATTGTTTATACATATCAGTATGTTTGGTTGGGAGTTTGGGATTATGTAATGGAGGTTTGGAGTGATATAAATGGTAGAACCCATAATTGTTATAATGGACAAGATGAGATCTGTTACAGGCGAATCGATTCGCCTCCTTGGCTGAATTGATTTGGAAGGCGAATCGATTCGGTTTCCCAGATTTTAACTATTTTCCCCTTTTTGTTTAGAATTTATATAAAACGATTGGGTTAACTTATGGAAGGAATTTTTAAACGTAATTAGAGATGCTTTAATTACCAATAGGCCAATGTTGGGATTGATACTTAGTCACATGAGGGGATTTAGGGCTAAAGTTAATTAGGTTGAATTGGGTGATAAAACCTAATTCGGAGAATGATATTATGTCATGAGAAATCAAAAGAACATATGACCTAGACCAATAGGGTACGATTGAGGTATCTACTAAATTAACTTATGGGGCAATTTGTAATTCTTCGAGTATTGAGAAATCTTCGAGGTTAGACGATGAGAAATATTATGGTAAAGGATGATATGTAGAATATTCGAGAATTATCATACTACGTACGAGATATCTATTATAGGTTAAGTGAATACCTATACTGAATATATATATATATATATATATATATATATATATATATATATATATATATATATATAGGTGGTGTCAATACCAATTATTTGATTTATTATGTATAAACATACCTAGGCTACTTTCTATCACGGGAGGTTTCTGTGTAGTGGACAGTCTTATCCTGATGAGCCCATTGGGGAAATATTAACTTATACCCCAGAACATAAAACCTAGGTATGTGATATCTGAATATATGATAGTTTCGATGGTCGATTGGTCATGTTTGGTATGTGCGTGACCCATAGACTTGGAACTATGTTAGACTCCAATATGTGTGATTTGATTTATGGTTTGAGGATGATACACTACACAAAAAATAGCAATTTAGCACACCCTCATATTAAAAATCTGGCACAGTTTAAAACTGTGCCAAATTCTGGCACGGTTTAATGACAATATGGCACACTTTAAAATCGTGCCAAAATTTTCCACTCTTTTTAAATGTGCCAAAATTGAGTACACATTACTAGAATATAAGATGCCCTAAAAAAATTAGACTCAAGTCATTTGGATTTTCCCGCTCACTCCCACTTTGGAGCTTTGGAGTCTCCCGCTCGGCTCTTTCTCTCCCGCGTTTTGGTTGTAGGTCGGCTGCCGTTTGTCTTTCTCTCCCACGTTTTGGTCACATTTTTGTGGTGTAGCTGTTGTTATAGTTTATTTTGGTCACGTATTCACGTTATAGTTTGTTTCGGTAAGGGTCAGGAAGTGAAGGAGAATCTGCAGCCAACACAGGTCGGGGTATATATTTGAAGGTTGGAGGTGGGTTTTCTAACCTTACACTAGAAATGATTGATCGCATTTCAATAGCTTACGGTTATTACTTTCTATCCCAAACATATATTCAATTTTGTGGGTTTAGTGGCATTTCCATAATATTCGAAGGAAAAAACATCAAACTCTTCTCAATCTTTATAAGAGAACAAAAAGATTCTTGTATCATTGATACCTTCAAAAGTTTCTTATCTTTGAAGCTCGAAAGCTAATTTAATAATTGTATCACATTTTATGATTTGGGTTTGTTTTAATTTCAAGAATTTCAAACAATTTTTTGTGCTATGTGTGTAGGGTAACAAGATGTGCGTTTACATACATTGCTCCTCAAAGGTAAATTTTATTTTTGTCCTTAGATATGGGTTTTTAATTTCTTTACCAATTCTTCAATGTTTCCTTTAGAACAATTATATTGTAGTTACCAAATGCCATACTAGATGTTAAATTGTGAAAAGATAATTTTAAAATTGTTTGAATTTCTTATATGGGAATGATCTTCAATTTATTGAACCATTGCTAGTGTAAGTCAATGAGAATCAAAATATTGGTGTTTTTCTCTCTAGAATAAATGAAGGTTTTGAATTGAGTTTTTCCTATCCTTTTAGAGAAATATTCAATTGCTTTCATCTGTTAGGGCTCTTGATAAGTTGTCATTGATTTTAGTTTTTTTAAATATTACCACTAAACATTTTGGTGGTGTTTCACACCCTGGGGTAAGGTCGCATGCTTGATCAAAGGTCGATGCAGTTTGATAGAGAGTTCTTAAAACATTAGGGTTCTAAAAATTAATTGCCTTTCTTTTTTCTGGGAAATATTTCTGATATGCACTATGTTTTTATGTGCACTATTTCCTCAAAGAGTATTCGAGATTTATTTTTCATATTTATTTGCTTTGGTTAGTGTTTGTTGATACCAAAATTAATATGCTGATGTGGACGAATCATACGAAGACACTTGTCAATCTACGTGGCACAATAAAAGCGAGGAAGTTCATTTCCTCGACCAACTCATGTTTTCCCCGAGCAACGATGATATACCGAGGAACTGCAACACTCCAAGATACTCTAGCGCTCCGAGGAACTCCTGAGCAACGAGCAACTAAGGCGGTCTGAGCTGCATCTCGACCGTAGTATTAATTGCCAGAATGTCAACAGTTCAATCATTCATTGAATGTTTATCATCTTGACGCACACGCTGCATTAAATGTATTACCCTTTCATATGTATATCATTTAATGTATCAACCCATTCATGTACAGCCTAAGGGCTATAAATACCTTGTATCACCCTCATTCAAGGGGACCGGAATTTCTGGATTGAACTTGTAATCGAGAATTACCAAACACTCAGCAATAACATAACAGTGGACGTAGGCCATTCTTATAAGGCTGAACCACTTTAAAAATCTTTGTTCATTTTATTTATCTGTGATTGAATAATTAGAGCAATCTAATTTTTTACATCAACAGATTGGCGCCGTCTGTGGGAAACGACTGTTCCTATCGTTTTTTCACCAAAAATCATTTATCAATGGCAGATAATCCAGAATCCAGTAATCGAAATGCTGGAAATACTGGAAATCCTCCAAATCCATCTGCACCTCCAGATCTGGCTGGAATTATGACGAATCTGGCTGAAGGACAAACCGCCATGCAAGAAACAATGAGGCAACTCATTCAAACTCTTCACGGCGGTGCACCTACCCATTCAAGACAAAGGAGTGATCGTGGGCAATCGCGATCCAGGCGTACTGAGTCATATCGTAATGAAGAATCTAATGATTTTTCTTATCAACCTGGGCGAACTTCATCGATACGGGCTACAGATACAGAGCATCTCCTTTCAGTCGTCTAGGACCAAGGAGAAATATGAGTCCACCTAGAGCACCATCGAGAAGCTTTCGACCACCACCAGGTTTGAGAGAAGGATCAGCACAATCAAGACCAGCTACTCGTCGAGATAGATCTCAGGAAGCTACGTCAGAACAATCAATTGCTCGGACTAAGCAGCCCGAGGAAGGAAATGAAGCGTGGAAGGGTTCCATTCAGCGATTGGAGGATAGACTTGGAGAAATGGTTAAAGAAAGGAATCCCTTACAGAGAACTTTTGTTCAAGGGACACCTTTTGTGCAGGCCATTGTGAACTTTCCTACGCCATCGAAATTTAAAGCACCTATAGTGACCCCTAAATATGATGGAAAGATAGATCATGTTCTTCATATAGAACAATACCAGGCTGCTGCCGACATATATGCTGTCCCCGACGAGATGAGGTGTAGAGCATTTTTGGGAACTCTTACCGGATCTGCGCAGATATGGTACAACAATCTTCCTCGGGGTAAGATTTCAACTTTTATTCAGTTAGCCGAGTTGTTCATTGGTAATTTCTGTTTTGGAGCAAAGCCAGTAAAACGAGTAGCGCACTTGTTAAGTGTTAGACAAAAATCAGGTGAGAGTACTAGAGATTACATAACTCGTTTCAATAACGAGAAGTTGGAAGTCATAGATTACGAAGAAAAGACAGCGATCACTTCTTTGATGAGTGGATTGCTGCCTAACAAATTATATTATACTTTGGCCAAAGATCCACCTAAAACTATGTCGGAGTTGATGGAAAAAGCGGCCAAAATCATGAATGTCGAGGAGGCTATGGCTGCGAAGAAGAATATGGATAAAGAAACCAAGGTGGAGGTTGACAAATCTAAGAAGAAAGGGCAAAAAGGTAATGGTAATGACAAGCACTCCAAGAATAATAGGACGTCATGGGAAGTCCTGAAGAAATATGATAATTATACTCCATTGAAGATGGGTATTAATCATGTTTTACAAGAAATCAAGAATAACGAAGAAATCAAGTGGCCAGATAAACTGAGGACCAATCCTGAACTGAGGAATAGGGCCAAATATTACGAGTTCCATAAAGATCATGGCCATACGACCAAAAATTGTATATCCCTTCAGAACGAGATTGAAACGCTCATCCGAAGAGGAAAGTTGTCAAAGTATGTAGATCGCAGAGGTGAAAGGAAGAATGATGATAGAACCAGAGATCGTTCCAGATCTCCTCGTCGGACGGAGGAGAAAAAGAAAAGAGATCATGAAGATGATCCAGATGAAGACCCCGATCTTCCAAAGAAGCCAAGACAGCCTGAACGAGAGGTATTTTCCATACGCTTTGGGTCATTTGATTGTAATGTTATTACAGGAGGAGATGCTGGAGGGGGAGACCTCACTGCAGAAAGAAAGGCCTATCTCGGAGAGGCTCAAGCCTGCTCATATATTCAACGAATAAATCTTGCCGAGGATGATCGTCCGAGGAAGGTAAATAAAGAGAAGTTAGTTATTGGTTTTTCAAAAAATGATTTGGCCGGTGTTCTTTACCCTCACGACGATCCCTTGGTGATCAAAATGAGGATGAAAGATGTGGTGATTTCAAGGGTGTTGGTGGACAATGGTAGTTCGGCAGACATCATGTACTATTCATGTTTTGATAGTTTGAATTTGAAATTATCTCAATTGGAACCTTATCACAGACCCCTTCTGGGTTTTGCTGGCGAGAAAGTTTTTCCACTTGGGACGATCAAGTTGGACATATTCATTAGAACTTGGCCTGCTTGTCGAACAGAAAGAATACGCTTCTTTGTGATGGATAAGAATGTGCAGTCAGCCTACAACATCATCATGGGAAGAGTTGGTTTGAAGAAGTTCGAAGCAGTTCCATCTACAGTGCATCAATGCTTAAAATTCCCAACAAACTTCGGAGTAGGAGTTGTAAAAGGTGATCAAAAAGTAGCTCGGGAATGCTATTATTCGTCTGCCGAGCAAGAGGAGCTTGAGGAATCAAAGAAAAAAACTATTACCTACCAAGTAGAGGAAGGTACAGAAATTGAAACTCTTGATCCCAGGGATAAATCCCAACTTGTAAAAGGACATGTAGTAGAATCTACAGAAAATGTTATTTTGGACGAGGAGCACCCTGAACGAGTAACCCAGATAGGTTCGTCGTTGGATGCTTCAATAAAACAAGAGTTGATAATGTTCTTGAGAAACAGGAAGAAAACTTTCGCATGGAGTCATGAGGACATGCCAGGAATAGATCCAAACTTCTTATGTCACGAACTCAATGTGAATAAGGAGATCAAGCCCGTAAAGCAGAGAAGAAGGGTATTTAGTCCCGAGAAGAATCAAGACATACAAGAGGAGGTCGAGAAGCTCCAGAAAGCCCAATTCATTGAAGATGTGAAATATCCAGACTGGCTGGCAAACGTGGTGATGGTAAAGAAGAAGAATAATAAATGGAGAATGTGTGTTGATTTCACTGATCTCAACAAGGCATGCCCAAAAGATCATTTTCCATTGCCCAGAATTGACCAACTAGTGGATGCTACCTCGGGACATGAGCTGCTCAGCTTCATGGATGCGTATTCTGGTTACAACCAGATCAAGATGAAACCTGAAGACAGGGAAAGTACTTCTTTTATTACCCCTAGGGGAACTTATTGCTATAATGTTATGCCTTTTGGTTTGAAAAATGCAGGAGCGACATACCAGCGGCTGATGAACAAGGTCTTCACCGAACAAATCAGTTGCAACATGGAAGTCTATGTCGATGATATGCTGACAAAAAGCAAGAAAGCTGCAAATCATTTAGTTGACTTAGCTCAGACATTTGATCAACTGGATAAATACCAGATGAAACTCAACCCGATGAAGTGCACATTTGGAGTACGAGAAGGAATGTTTCTCGGATACATTGTCAACCAGCGAGGCATTGAAGCAAATCCAGATAAGATCAAAGATCTTTTAGGGTTGCGATCTCCAACAACAAAGAAAGAAGTGCAGAGTCTTACAGGACGAGTTGCAGCGCTCAACAGATTTGTATCCCGAGCAACTGACAAATGCCTTCCATTCTTCAAAACACTTCGAAAAACTTTTGAGTGGACTGATGAATGTGAAAAGGCCTTTCAAGACTTGAAAAAGTATTTGGGAGCACCTCCATTGTTGTCTAGGCCAATAACAGGAGAGAAGTTGTACTTGTATCTAGCAGTATCAGAGAATGCAGTTAGCTCGGCATTGATCAGATTGGAGAATGGAGTCCAGAAACCAATTTATTACACAAGTAAGGCTTTCTGAGGTGCAGAGATCAGGTACCCAAAGTTAGAAAAATTGGCATTGGCATTAATTGAAGCAAGTAGAAGAATGAGGCCATATTTCCAGGCCCATACCATCATTGTGTATACCGACATGCCATTGAGACAAGCCCTTCACAAGCCAGAAAAATCAGGAAGACTGATGTACTGGGCAATAGAACTCGGTGAATATGATATTGTGTATGAGCTCAGAGCATCATTAAAAGGGCAAGCTGTAGCAGATTTTATAGCAGAATTTACATATCCTGATACCCCCGAGGAATAAAAACTCCTCACTGACCAACCTGTGGATGTTACAGGATCAACAGACATAAGGCCAGACCAACTCCGATTGGTAAAAGGATCTATGGATGTAGAAAGATCATCAACTTCAAATTCAAACCATCCCCGGATGGTTGAAGAACGAGAAGAGATGGTCAACAAGGAGCGAAAAGTGCCAGGGGAGGATGAAAAGAAGCAACAAATATTTCACCGAGGAACTCTATCAGATAAGAAATTTGAAGACGGGTTACCCCTATGGAGATTATATGTAGATGGCTCATCTTGCACAGCAGGTTGCGGTGCAGGAATTGTTTTGAGCACCCCAGACGAGATTGACATGGAATATGCTTTACGATTCCATTTCAAAGCCTCTAATAATGAAGCTGAGTATGAGGCCATGATAGCAGGTTTAAACTTAGCAAAATTTATGGAAGCACGGCAAGTAATTGTATTCAGTGATTCTCAATTAATTGTAAATCAGATGACAGGAACGTATGCAGTTAAAGGAGATTTAATGCTAAAGTATCATGCAAAGGTGATGGAGTTACTGATAGAATTTGATGCCATTCAATTGGTGAGAATACCGAGGATGGAGAATGTACGAGCAGACGCACTGGCCCGACTAGCATCAGCTACTCGTACCGAGCTGCGAAGAACGATACCAATTGAAGTATTGAAAAGTCAGAGCATAGATGAAAACATGACGATGAATGTTATTACTCTTGATTTAGGACCATCTTGGATGGATGCCATCAGGATATATATTGAAGAGGGAGGATTGCCAGAGGATAAGCTCGTTGCCCAAAAATTGAAGTATAAAGCTGCTTGGTATGTATTAACTAATGGTATTTTATATATACGAGAAATTATGGCAGGATTGCAGAGATGTGTACATCCCTCCGAGGTGAAAGATTTGATTGAAGAAATCCATGAAGGGTCTTGTGGAGCTCATGTAGCAGGTCGAACACTTTTACAAAGGGTAATGACTCAAGGATACTATTGGCCGACGATGAGGGATGATTGTATAGCCTATGCTAAGAAATGTGATAAGTGCCAACGTTTTTCCTCTATCCGACGAACTCCACAAGCATTGTTGACACCTATAACTTCCCCTTGGCCATTCGCCATGTGGGGAATTGATTTGGTGGGACCATTGCCGACCACTCGAGGAAGATTCAAGTACCTCGTTGTCGCAGTAGACTATTTTACTAAGTGGGTAGAAGCTGAACCCCTCATCGACATGACGTACGAGAAGGTATACCAGTTCGTTTGGAAGAATATCATCTGTCGATATGGTCTCCCTCATGCCTTCATCACAGACCATGGAACCCAATTTGATAACGAGGAATTTGCTGCTTATTGTCATCAGTCGAACATTTTGAAGATCCATTCAGCGCCAGGCCATCCTCAAAGCAATGGACAGACTGAAGTAACGAATAGAACACTGCTAAATGGTTTGAAGAAAAGGCTTAGTGAAGCTAAAGCTAACTGGATTAACGAGCTACAATCAGTATTGTGGGCTTACCGAACAACTCCCCGAGCAGCAACTGGAGAATCACCATATATGCTGGCATTTGGAAGTGAGGCTGTAATACCTGCCGAGTTAGGTCTCCCAACACACAGAGTGCTGAATTTCAATTCCCCAGTCAGCGACTTGATGAGAAGACTGGATTTGGATATGCTCGAGGAAGTAAGAGAAGAGGCAGCCATTAGGAATGCTGCTTACCAACAACGCACAGCTCTGTTCTACAATAAAAGGGTGAAGAAATGCGATTTAAAAGAAGGAGATTATGTGCTAAAGAAGGTAATTCAGAAACACAATAAATTGGAGGCAAACTGGCATGGGCCTTACCGAGTTACAGAAGTTGTTCGACCAGGAACTTACCGAATAGCAACTCTAGAAGGAGAAGAATTCAAGAATGCTTGGAATGCTGAACACCTTCGCAAGTATTATCAATGATGTAAAATGTACAACGGTTCCATCAATATGAATAAAACGATGATGTTTTCACCATTTTCTTCTCCTTTGTTTGAAAGTTTTTCGGGGAATACTAGTGTTGTACACTACGCTGCTCGATAGCAAAAAGAAGACAAAAAGTTCGAAAGAACCAAAAAATATACTCCTTTGGTTAGGAGGCGTACACTAGCGTGACCAACTAAGGTTGGTAAGATAACTAGTGGACAAAAAGTTCGAAAGAACCAAAAAATATACTCCTTTGGTTAGGAGGCGTACACTAGCGTGACCAACTAAGGTTGGTAAGATAACTAGTGGACAAGATAGTTCGAAAGAACCTAATAATTCAATAATCAACTACGGTTGATTTGAAAATAAGCCAACAAGTTGGTCGAAAGGTAAAATCATTCCAGAAAATACAAAGAATTCCAAACTGAACCAAGTATAGTTGGTCGGTGATCAACTATACTTGGTCGACAAGGATAAATTATCGACCATGGTTGGTCGGATACATTTTAGGAAAAAGTTTACCAAGTATGGTTGGTCGGGGGTAAAAACCCATCAACTGTAGTTGGTCGACAAGCATAATTTAACAACCTTGGTTGGTTGGAAACAGTTTAAACATTTTATACTCATTACTTTATTATTAAGTGATTAAGCAGCATTGATACTTGTAATTTTGATTACTAAGTTGGTTGATGAACAACATCATATTGTTATCTTTTTAACAGATACATATACACAAATGTAAAAATATTTGATAAACACAAGATAATCGCAATACAAATTTGCAAACAGAAAATGAAATTCTTTCATTAAGATAAAAATGTATTACAAGCTATACATATGTGCTAATTATTACATTGAAAAACCTATTCTATTGGTTTCTTTCCTTTAGCTTTTGAAACAGGTTCCTCGCCGGCAGGAGGATCTTCTAAGCAAAGAGGAGAATTGATGAAATTAATATCTCTGAGCATTCTGACGTTCATCACAGAAGGTGTATCCAAGAGATGCTCTGGGCGAGATAATTCAGTCTGAGAATGAAGACTATAATCGCCGAGATATTTTGAAATTAAACTCCGAGGAATGGAACGAGCTGGGATCCATTCCATGTCCAATTTGAAAGGTGGCACAGGCAAATCTAGTAATCCTGGAGCATGATAATCCCATAGAAAATGCCCTTGCTCCAATTTCAGTACACCCAGGGCGTTCAACCACCCCTGCTTATAACCTTCATTATTGGCATGTTCAATCCGAGCATCTAAATGAACAAGGGCTTCATTGTATCCTGCCATCCAAAATTCCCTGGGTTGTTTATGGAATTGGAAGGTTAATCTTTCCAATTGTTCATGAAGGCTCCTGGCAAAAACATCTTTATTATTCAAAGCAGACTTCGTTGCAGTAAGTTGATCTTCCAAAGATAGATTTTTCTTGGACATTTCAGATAAAGCCCGATCTTTGGCGTTTAATTGGTATGCTTGAGTTTCCAAAGTAGATTGAGTGCGAGCCTCTTCAACATTGTGGCTAAGAACTCTTTATCGACTCCGAGCAGCAACTGGAGAACTTTGCTCCTCGGCAACATTTTGAACAACTCTTCTTCGCCCACGAGAAGTTCTTCCTCGTCCCCGAGCAGTCGCAGGAATAACAGATTTACTTAAGTTGTCCAGTTCTTGCCTTAATTTGGCATTCTCAACCTCTAAGAACGAGAAACCTTCATCGGTAACTTGCACTAAAGCAGTGGAAGATGACGCTGCAGATTCATACTGTGCCAGCTTTTTCTGCAAATTATTGTTCTCCTGTTCCAGCAACTCAGCAATCTGCCTGCAAGCTTCAACTTCACCTTTTAAAGTTCTTTCCCTAACATCGTATCCAGCCAGGATCTTTTTATGGCCTGTGTCAGAAGAAAGCTGTTGGTATCTATTTTCATATTCCTTGTGCAACAAAGCCATTGATTCATTGTGCTGACCTTGTAGATCTTCTAAGGAATAATGAAGTTCCTCAATCAAGTCGTAGTAGGCTACATTGTTGGCCACAACTCGATCGAGTAAATCTTTCAAGTATCGATAAGCTTCAATTGCCTGTTCTGAGGCATCATGGCTAAGGATGTCAGCAATTTCTGATGTACTAAGGTCTGTATGACCAGCCTTATAATATTCGTGACATTGCTGCATCAGCTTGGTATCATGTACAGATATCAGTTCCATTCTAGCAACAAACTAAGGATGAGAAAAAGACAACAATCAACAAAAAACAAATCATCAACAACAGAGATGAACAAAAGTGTATTTTATTAGATCATCAAAAGATTACATTGTTTGATTACAAGTGATAATAAAAGATAGAAATGATACCGAACAACTTCACACCTTTTCCTTGTCTCCCAAGACTTTCTCGGGAGGCTGGGACGAGGAGCTTGGTTGCTCGGAGGTGATAGCAGCTTGAACAACAAGAGTTGAAATTTTCTCAGAAGGAGGAGTCATGGAAGAAATGTCCTCGTTGGCAGCAGGAAGAGAGGCAGGGACTTGATCACCTATGGCCATAGAAGATTCATCAGAGGCAGGCTCATCTTCTTCTTCTTCCACAATTGGTGGAGGAGGACCAGGGAGGTGCAACTGGAATAGATCGGAATCATCCTTGATCTTCAATTCCTGTAGGGCAGCTACCCAGCCATCTCGGAAGTATTTCAACTTCCCATATTGAACTTGGGATGTCATAGCAGCAATCCCCTTGTCCCATCCTTTATCCCAGCCTGAGCTAAAGGATTTTTTAACTGCGAGCTTTCTTCTCTCCGAGGAGAGCTTCGCATCCAAATCTTCTTTTTTGCCCTTGATATCTCGCAGGGCGGACAATTCTTCCTCTGCCTTCCTCAGCTTGTCCTCAAGTTCTCCAAAATTCTTGAGTTTGTCGTCATATTTCTTATGCTCGACCTCTAAACTTTTCACTTTATTCTCCAAACTCTTGGAGATCTCAGCCATCTTCACCTTCTCGGCCTCAACTGTAGACAAATTTTTCTCCCAAACAGCTTTGTCCTCACTATACTGTTGGCGAGATTCCTTCAAGGATTGGGTCAAACCCAACAGAGCATCCTCTACACCTGACGAGGAGCTTGAAGCTTTAATAGCTTCATCCTTCTTCACGATATTATTAAAACAATTCACCAGCTGAACAAAGGAAAAAATGACAGGTCAGTGCAAAAATACAAGTATTCAGAGAAAGAAAGAAATTCAGAATGTGAGAAATTTACCGAAGCAAGGTGACGAGTAGCTAGGGAGGTCAACATATCCCTAGAAATATTTTCATCAATTCCTTGGACCTCGGGTATGATCCAAGTTTTTACCGAGCTCATTGCAGAGCTAGGAGGAATGATGGTTGGAACACCAACAACACCAGAGGGTGGAGAAGGGACAGTTTCAGCCAAATTGACTGAGGATGATTTCCTCAATCTTCTCAAAGGGACTTCAGCAGCTTCAACCAAGGAAGAACTCTTGGTCGGAGAGATAGTAATCACTTCTGCTGGAGCAACTTTCTTGCTCGGAGCCACTGGGGGCTTCTCGGCAGCTTTGGAAGATGCAACATCCACCTTCTTAGTCCCCTCTGGGACATCAATTTTTCTTTTCTTGGCCCCTGCAGCCGAAGTAATGTCATCAAATAGAGCAGGAGGAGCTCTTTTCTTGCCCATTCTCTGACTTAAAGGAAGATGAGAATCTGAAGAAGAATCCTCTGGAGTTGAAGCTGGCTCAACAGGGCGAGCAGTATAAAAGGTTGTATAACTCTTATACTGTAATAAATATGATGCAGACCTGATGTGCTCGTCTGCAACGTTCTTATGCAAACCCCAGATAAGTTTCAGATGCTTAATATTAACCTCTGATTCTTTTGGAGTTTTTCTTTTGCTATCAACTGCAAATAAATACATAATGAGATATCAGTCATACATTTTGTCAAACATGATGAAAGCATAATTTCATAAGTAAAATAAAATGAAAAATAAACCTATCCCATTGCCATATGGGGGGCATCTGGGACCGTTGTATACTCCATCTCCAACTAAAGGGGCATATTGCCAATTTTTAATAACCAACCCATGTTCAAAATAATCTCTCTTTGAGTCAGGGAGGTTAACTACAAGAGCCCTATTCAGAAACCTAGTTTTTAAGTAATAAATATTATCTAGAGTGGCCCATTTATAGCAATACATAATTTCAGGGATCCCTATACGAGTCCCATGAGTTAGATTTAATTTGTACACCCCATTAATTATTCTCCATGAATTGGGGGCTATTTTTGCAGGGACAAGATCAAAATACTGACAAAACTCAAGACACAATGGGTTTGGTGGAAAAGAAAATCCACATTCAGCAATGAATAGACTGGGGAACCAATGTCCCTCAGCCAATCGAAAATAATCTAAAGGCTCAGAAAGAACCTCCAGAGTTACCCAGGAAGGAATGGAAAAATCGGAACGAAATTTCTCAACAGACTCCACAATATAAACCATACTGAATAAAAGAGATACAGAAGAAAGGAAGAAGACCTCACAGGAAGAAAGGAGGTATGTTGACAACGAACGAAAACTATGATGAACGCACAAGAGAGAAGGAGAAAATAGAAAGCTTGAATGCAGGAAATCGGAAAAAGAAGAAGACGGTATGGTTACCTAAGAAGTTTAAATACTTTGCCTTGGGAAGCGGCGAAGGAAATGATTACAAAAAAGAAACTATTGAACTTCCGACGGCTAAAAGGATAAAAAGGGCACTAAGATCGAAGCGCTCTCAAAATTTCGAAAAAAGGCGGATTCGTTGAACTTGGAAATAAATTCAAATACGATGCTCCTAAAACCCAGGAAGATCATTCAATATTTCCATAAACCGAGAAAGAATGTTCCATACTCCTCAAAGTTCGAAATATGAAACATTGGGGGCTTCTGTTGATACCAAAATTAATATGCTGATGTGGACGAATCATACGAAGACACTTGTCAATCTACGTGGCACAATAACAGCGAGGAAGTTCATTTCCTCGACCAACTCATGTTTTCCCCGAGCAACGATGATATACCGAGGAACTGCAACACTCCGAGATACTCTAGCGCTCCGAGGAACTCCTGAGCAACGAGCAACTAAGGCGGTCCGAGCTGCATCTCGACCGTAGTATTAATTGCCAGAATGTCAACAGTTCAATCATTCATTGAATGTTTATCATCTTGATGCACACGCTGCATTAAATGTATTACCCTTTCATATGTATATCATGTAATGTATCAACCCATTCATGTGCAGCCTAAGGGCTATAAATACCTTGTATCACCCTCATTCAAGGGGACCGGAATTTCTGGATTGAACTTGTAATCGAGAATTCCCAAACACTCAGCAATAACATAACAGTGGACGTAGGCCATTCTTATAAGGCTGAACCACTTTAAAAATCTTTGTTCATTTTATTTATCTGTGATTGAATAATTAGAGCAATCTAATTTTTTACATCAACAGTGTTCATTATTTCGAAGTCATTTCCATTGTCTTCTTTGTCTGTACGATTGACATTATATAAACATGATTTTGACAGATAAAATGGTCATATTTATTTTTATTTCCAGGAGGAGATGTATCGGTTTGTTAAAAAGATAGTGGATCTTATGCGAGAGGAAAAGCTTCTTTCTTAGCAGGGGGTCCTATCATTATGTTTTAGGTGTAGGACACGTCTTTACTTCATTGTGCTCAAAATAGATTAAGGACATTAAATGTGTTTACTGTTAGATATTTGTTTTAATTAGTTCCATTCATCGGCGTGTCCAGAAATAAAAGGATCTCAAAACAATGATTTGGGCATTGGTACTGAAAAGAGATGGCCTAGAGAGAAAGTGTTTAGTATGTTGGTTTTTATAAAAAAGGTTGGTGCTATCATTGGTCGTAAAGGAGAGTATACTAAGAAAATTTTTTAGGAAACCAGAGATTCATATTAAGATTATCGATAGTCCTCCTGGGATTACTGGATCTGTAAGTTTCCTATAATTAGCATTGGGTTGTGTGTGTTAGGTACTTATTGTAATTTTTTTTTTTGAGTAGGTAAAAGTTTCATTCAAATGAGCATGAAAATATGGTCCCCTGACCAGGCCACATGCAGACCACATGAGTAGATTGGACATTCGACAATCCCATTAGATTTGTCAATTTGTTCCTTTTGATGTTATCCTAAATTTTATGAGGATGTCCTCAACATTCTTATCCAAAAAGAACCAGTAAGATAATAATTAAAAAAAATGACTTACAACTTCAATATATAAGATTAAGTTAACAAGTCCTCGATCCCCTTGGAAACGTAGCCAATTTTTCAAAAAAACTGAACTTTTTCTTTGCAACTAAAAATCAGCAATCAATTGTCATCATCTTCAAAACTATAGCATTTTTCAGTAAATACTCTATTTCTTCAAGCTCAGACTGCCCACATTAAATTCTTGAAATTCGGTTTCCTAGAGATGCAATAAGAAACTAGGTGTCTGACATGACGGAGTCCGACGTTGGGCTTTAACAGGGAGCCAGTGTACATGCGTGATAATAAGAACTTTCAGATTAGGCGAGCACTCAAGAAAGTATCTAAGTAAATTCCAGCGGCAATCACCATCAATGCCAAACTCCAAATGTATCTATAAGAAGTTCTTTAAGAGCTGGACAACCAGAGAAAAGATTCTGAGCAGATCCTCATTTTCCTATTGAATAGCTATGAGATGAATAACCTTGAGATGCGGAAGCAAGATTGAATCTGGAACTTTTAGAATAATTGCCTTTTCAAGATTTAGAAACACTAGTGTTTCACTAGTGAAAAACATACGAGGCAAACTAAATCAAACTCAAAAAGGTATTAAAGATGCAGCTCTTGAACACTGTGCTTAATTACAGTACATACCCATGTATTGACAATATCAATATTGTTATTTGACTCGATCATAAGAAGGAATTTTTTAAAACACGACAAGTCACTAAGTAGTAGTACTCTACTTACAAAATTTAGAAAGCTAAATTCAAGTTCGCTTTACCTATCTTCTATCATTTGTCTCCATAGTTGGCCAGGAAAGATCAAGGCATCATCGAAATTGAGAATTGGGACAGAGTCCCAAAGGCGTATCCACCTTCTTGATAGAATGCTAGTTTCGACGGAATATTTTGTTGGAAGAAATGAAAGGATGTGCATAAAATGGAATCTGGTAAGCCACTGATCCTGTGTATGCTCCTCCCAACACCTGGATCCATTATTTCACCGATGCTCTTGGATCTCGTTGATAACTGCCACCAAGTTCTTGTCTTCTTAATCTTTCCCGCGCTCCATTTATTCTTTTTTGGAGTTCTACTTAGTTACTTATTGTAATATTATGAATAAACTATATATTTTTTTCATGCTTGGTTGAGTTTACTGTTATGCTGTCAGTTTAATGGTTATCTGTAGAGTTAGCTGGTATTTAATTGGGTTGATAGATGTTTTGTGACCAAAGTTTCCTATAGAAACTTCCCCTTTTCTCCATCTATCTCTCTAGTCTTACAAATGTCAATATTTATGTATATATCGCAATGTCATGTTGAAAAGTGACATGTGATTTTATAATTAATCTATGTAGAATTAGCTTGTATTTTAACCGGGTTAATGCACTACAGAAGAAATGATACTGAATTGAGTTAGCTAACTGTTCAAGCTGTATTTTAGCCAAAATACACACCTGATAGACCGGATATCTACAGTAGTAGTGTACGCAGCCACATTAAACATAAATTGAGGTACTTGATAGGAATTAGAGCAGATGCAAAATATACAATTAGAAGATGACACAAAAAAGCAAGATAGAAGTATATATTGATCAGAGGATGAAAAATACAACCCGAAAGTTTTTCAGTTGAAAAGTCAGTATCACTTGGTGTGTGTAGATTGACTTATGAAATAAAAATCCATAAGATCCTATTTATATAAAACACATATTGACTCGGTAAAAGGAGTAAAACTACAATAAAATGTGTTGTTACAGTGCATAACATATCTGTGCAAGTTATTCTTAAATTTATATTGCTGTCCCTTTTTCCTTATCCAAATAAAATTATTTTTTCCCTTGCTTATTATTTAATTTTGAAATTTGAATGCAACATATAGATTCGGGTTCTTGTTCATTACCTGATGCAGAGATGTTTACTTTTGATATTGTGGGTCCGGGCTGCGAGTCAGTAGATTTCCTGGGGAAAGCAAGGGCTCTTCCTACTCAAGTTGCGATAATATGTTGCCTTTTTTATGCAGATGATTGGATATTTTTTTTAAAGATTACTTCATAGTCTTCTTTATTATGTACAAACATTAAGCACATAGTCCATATTTTTGTCGATGGGAAACTAATTTTGCTATTTAAGCTGTACATATTAGAAAGAACAAGTACTTTGGCTCGTAAATATTTTGAGAGGTAAAAAGGCACAGAGTTCATAGCA
This sequence comes from Sambucus nigra, assembly GCA_949130495.1. NCBI lineage: Eukaryota > Viridiplantae > Streptophyta > Magnoliopsida > Dipsacales > Adoxaceae > Sambucus > Sambucus nigra. The sequence goes on along the minus strand of OX422214.1, from coordinate 38,469,438 downwards.
ACTCTGTCAATAGTTTGTATGTACAATTCAACTTAGTCACTGAAAGTTTGAAGGAAGATTAAAACTTATTAATTGTATTAAACAACCCATTAACTACACATGTTATAGTCAACCTATGATTCCAGTCAAGAAGGGATGGATCACCAAAGAATAAATTGTTTTAGTTCTTTCTTATATATTAATCAAAAGACTGAAAATTACAAACCAAACTTATTCAGACATAATTCATTTCTGAATAAGAAATTAGAGTGAAAATATTCAGTCTTAAATTAAATGATAAATCACTCTTGGAATTAAACTCATTTATATATAAGTTTAAAACATACGAGTTAGAATTTAAGATAGTGAAATTGAGAGTAAAAATGGATATGCTCAAAATGAGACCAAGAGTGGGAGAGTATTATAAGATGATCCCTACATCCACATATCATCATTTATTTTTAGAACTAAAGTAGGGTTTACACCATCTGCCGTATGGACCCACTATGATACAATAACACGCATAAAAGGATAGAGAGGAACCAACACCCATGTACTTTTACTCTCGGTTTGAGTACGACGATAATTTGGAAATATCTAGATTAGTCTTAAAAACAAGCTATTTGAGAGTGAAAACCCAAACCAGCCGCCAAATTGCCCCGTAAGAGGCACGAACACCTCGCACGGGACCAATGTAACTTGTAGGAACTGACCGCGTAGTTGCAGGTCTCCCGGTTTGAGAATATGATGATAATTTTAAAATATATCGATTAAGCTTAAAAACAAGCCCTTAAAGGGTGAAAATCCAAACCAGGCCCCAAACGGTCCCGTAAGAGGCACGAACACCTTGCACGGGACCAATGTAACTTGTACGAACTGACAGTGTAGTCACGGGCCTCTCGATTTGAGAATATGATGATAATTTCAAAATATATCGATTAAGCTTAAAAAAAGCCGCTGAAGGGTGAAAACCCAAACCAACCCCCAAACGATCCCGTAAGAAGCACTAACACCTCACACGAGACCAATGTAACTCATAGAAACTGATCAGGTAGTCATAACTTGCGTAAGATTTCAATTTTTGAATATAATAACAATTGCAACTCCTATATGTAATTTTTTAGCTTGAGTAAGCTTTTTTTTATAAATTACTTGGTTACTAATATCTTTTTTTTTTGTATCCTATTTTTCTGCAGGATAACATTTTATCGTTAGCATTTATTCACGTGGAACACACGGAGAACTCAATGGTTTACAACAAGGGGTTTATTCATGATTCTATTTTTTGTGTTATGGTCGTACGGGCTTTTGTAGTTTTATTGTTAATTTTTATGGCCGTGCGGGCTTTTGTAAGTTTATTGTTATATTTTGTGGCCGTGAGGGCTTTATGTTACGCATGTTTTATATTAGTAGGTTTTATAATGTCGAGAAAATAGAGGAAATTTTGCCCAATTTTTTTTTTGGTCTGTGAACTACTAAAGACTGTAATATTTTGAAGTTAGTATGTACATTAGTTTATCAACAACGTGCAAGATTTGCAATTTGTGAATTTTCTTGTTTTCAAATAATTTTTTTTTCTTTTATCCAAAAATTTGTCACAGTTCAAAATCGTGCCAAAAGTGTATCAAATTTTGGCACGGTTTTGTATTGTGCCAAATTTTTATGAAAATGTGCTCAATCTGGCACAGTTCAAAACTGTGCCAAAAGTGTGCTAGAAATATCAAATCCTGGCACGGTTTAAAAGTGTGCTAGAAGTGTTCCTATTTGGTCAAATCTGGCACACTTTTAAACCGTGCCAGAAAAAAATGACCATTTTGAAACACCTGATTCTGGCACAGTTCAAAACCGTGCCAAATTTGATCTGACACGGTTTTAAACCATGCCAGATTCTTATTTTTGGTGTAGTGATATCAGAACCGATGTCCTTATTTAGTATGTGATGTACCAGGACTTGATAGCAGAGTATGCCTGCATTGCAGGTCTACACCGAGGGTAGTTGTATATGTTTATATTATAAAAGTGATCTAAATATATATACGTGTGATTGATTCTACTACGAATTTAATAGTAGATCAGTAGATAGTACTATTTGAATTACTCTAACAATGTGAGAACTTAATCGTTAACTGGTGACTCTTAATAAATGACAGGAATTGGTAATTTTATAACGTATTGTATGAGCAATACGGGTGATATTCCTTATATGTACCCAACAGCTCAGAGACATCAACCTTGGCCAGAGAGATGGCCGAGGTTAGAAGGGCCTTAGATTGGCAGCCAGCGGTCTCGTCCCAAGCAAGGTCGGCCATTGCCGACGTTACTAGTTGCCTCACAAGTCAGATAATAGTTGAGGTCTTCATGATCCATGGGGGAAGTTATTCATCAGGTCATCTAGAGCTGGCAACCTCGGCTGGGTTCAAGCCGAGGTTATAAGGACTACGCCCTCATCATAACCAACCTCGGCTGAGAATCATCCGATGTTCCAAACCTGCTGTTGCATAACCTCGGACCAGAACGACATTATGACTTCACTTGTCTTACCTCAGCTTTACATGAGCCTAGGTCATCATGAACGATCTCGGATTGGTCAATAGACAGACTTCACCAACCTCGTACTCTTCCAGGCCGAGGTTGGAACCAATCGAGGATAGCCAAGCCTTTACAAGCACATGTAAGGTTTGGAACACGTGGGCAAATCAGTTATAACCAAATCATTCCCCTCACGTGAGGGAATATTGAGGTCATCATTATCTATATAAGATCAGTCAGGTGTCTGTCTCATACTGGTTCGATCCTCATGCACATGCTCATTGCATGCTTGGGGGTACATTACACCCCCCAAGCACTTTATATAGAGGTCATCCTCTACCTTGTAAAGGGATCCAAAATTACAACACTAGCTGAAACTCTATCAAATTATACAGTAGTGAGATAAATCTTGAGAGATTGTATCCATGTCCATCAGTGCTTTATTTTAGTAACCTTATTCACTCACTTGCAAAGTGGACGTAGGCCTAATTGGCTGAACCACTTATATATTGGTTTTCATCCTCTTCTCCTCATCTCCTTCTACTATGTATTCACATACTCTTATGCCTCCATTGTTAAAACTGATTTGAGCTTACAAACACCTTAAAGGGTGGTGCTGTTTCCGGCATCATCATTTTGGCACCATATATGGAAACGAGAAGCTGACTCTTCCTCTTTATTCGTTTAACCTCACCGGAAACTCTGGTGGTGAACCAGGCCTCACACCTTATGTGGAGTTGTTTAACCATTGAAAGAGGTTCATTAAGGTGCAAAGCTCCTTTACTCTACAAGCTCTTTAGTGTTAACACATGGCGCTGGAATTTCTGCAACCTCTTCCATCGCCTGGTGCGGGAGGGCCTAGATCCAGCCAGGCACCGCCTTAGTTCGAAATAGCAAAAATGGCAGCATCCTTGAGGTCTTTGGCTGCAACGCAACAAGCAATGAAGGAGCATTTTGCACAACTCAGTCAAAATATGATGAGACCACCTGGGGTCTCACCGAAGATGATTACTCCGGCGGTGGTTCAGCCTCATCCTGATGTCAGGGGACCACCCCGGGCACCCAGGAAAGACCAACCTATGCCTCAGCGGAGGAGGGACGTTGCTGACCCAAGACGTTTATGTCTGGGGAGGCAAGGACACCCTTGCCCTGAGGATAGGTATGATGATTTGGAGGCAGAAGATGCTTCAGAAGATTTTTGGGAGCCGTGTGAGGTTTCAAATAACATAGTACGTCCTATCCAGCAGAGCCGAGTTGTGGAGGCAGAAGAGGTGAAGAGGCCCAAAAAAGAGGGTCAGTTTTTGATCGATTAAGCAGAGGGTCAGCCTTTGAGAGGCTCAGCCCAGTAAAAGACCTGCGACAGAGGTTATACAGGTCGAGAAGTGTAGCAGGCTCATAGAGGTAAGAGGGGCAACGTCGGCCTCATCAAGGCCGACCTAACACAGGACGAGGTAAGGATCAGGAATAGGTCAACAACCGACGTTGTGCTACGGCTGAGGAACCCTCAGTCCACCCCTTGGAGGTGGCTGGGGACAACGTCGGCCAGGCAGACATTGTAAGACCATGGAATGACTCCATCCAATGTCTTGAGGACAATATAGGAGATATCATCAAAAGCCAGGACCCACTACAAAGAGGTTTCTCAGAAGGCTCTCCGTTCATGGCTAAGATAGTGAGTTTTCCTACCCCTGCCAAGTTCAAGCCACCAACGGTGTCTCCCAAGTATGACGGTAGCACCAACCCTATACATCATATTGAGATGTACCAGTTTGTGGTGGATATTTACTCAATACCAAATGAGATAAAATGTCGGTCCTTCTCCGGAACTTTGATGGGAGCTGCACACATCTGGTTTACCTCTCTTCCGAAGAACTCAACAGAGAACTTCAAGGGTTTGGCTGAACGGTTTATTCACAACTTCTGTTTTGGGTTAAAACCTCAAAAGAAGACTACTCATTTGTTGTATGTCAATCAAGGCAAGAACGAGAACCTAAGGGACTACATTTCTAGATTCAACAAATAAAAACTCAGGTTGAAGACTACGAAGAGAATATAGCCATGACCGCCCTCATAGGAGGTATAAAGAAAATGAAGTTATTATGGAAACTTACGGAAGACCCTCCCAAGTCTATGGCAGAATTATTGGCAACTGCGGGCAGGATCATGAACGCTGAAGAGGCCATGGCTATAAAATACGAGGATGAGAATGGCGGGTAGCAGCGGGAAGTTCCAAAGAAAGAAGGATGGAAAGAAGAGATCAGTCGACGATAAGTTCGCGCGCTATACCCCTCTAACTGTGAGTTTCGAACGCATCCTGAATGAGATCAAGAATGACCGGTCGCTGAGATGGCCAGAGAAGCTAAAGGCTCCTCCATATAAGAGGAATAAAAACTTATGGTGTGAGTTCCACCAAGACCATGGTCATGTTACAGATAAGTGCTTCACCTTGAAAGATGAGATCGAGAAGATGTTAAAATTAGGAAAGTTAAGGAAGTATGTTGATGGCAAGGCTCCTAAAAGGGGAATAGAGGACCCTAAAAAGAAGAGAAATGACAGATGTCGTGGCGATACTCTAGCAGGAAGAGACGATGACTCGGAGGGTGATGATGAGGACAATCCGGACCTCCCACCAAAAGATGACAATGTCCCGGTTAAGAGGGTCAGTACGATCTCCTTTGGTGTTAACACCATATACGGAGGACTCGCTGGGGGTGGTTCTGAAGTGGCTGACCGAAAAGCTCATGTGGCAGAGGCCAAGTGAGTGTCCAAGCCAAAAGTAGTAAATCTAATGTCTTTCGAAACCAAGTTGAAGATAAAGAAGGTGGATATGGACAATCTTATAGTTGGGTTCTCCTGACTCGACTTCAAAGGCATCCTAGCTCCGCATGATGACCCTTTAGTAATCACAACAAGGATGCATGGATGCGAGGCACAGAGAATCCTCGTAGATAGAGTAAGTTTGACAGATGTGATGTTCTGGCCCTGCTTAAAAATCCTAGGCCTTAGCGGAGCTAGGCTGGTACCCTATCATCATCCTTTAATGGGCTTCAGCGGTGAAAAGGTCCATCCGTTGGGCATGTATGAGATGGACGTGCGAATGGGCGATGAGTGGCCTAAGAGGTTAACTCGGAAGATCAATTTTTTTCATTATGGACGAAAATGTCTTCTCGACCTATAACCTCATCATAGGAAGAGTAGACCTTAAGGAGTTTGAGGTCGTGCCATCGATGGTCCACAAGATGCTAAAATTCCCGACCCCCTACGGGGTAGGGGAAGTGCAGGGTGACTAGACCATAGCACGATAATGCTACTTCAACTCGGCTGAAGAAAGAGAGGACCATAAGAGAGCAACCACCACGTATAACATTGATACGCTTGACCCTAGAGATGAAACGAAATTGAAGAAAGGAGAGGCCGCGAAAGAGGTAGAATCCATCGTCCTCAATGAGGATGAACCGAAAAAAACCGTCCAGGTCGGCAAAGCCTTAAAGGCAAAAATTAAGGAAGAGCTGATAAACTTCATGAGGAAGAGGCAGAGTGTCTTCGCTTGGAGTCGCATGGGCTTGCCTGGCATCGACCCTAAGGTTATGTATCATAAACTCAACGTGACTAAGGATGATAAGACAATCAAACAGAGACGAAGAGTTTACTCTAGGGAGAAGTACGACGTCATCCGGGAAGAAGTCAGAAAGTTAAAAGAGGCCGAGTTTATAAGGGAAGTCATATATTCGGAGTGGTTGTCAAACGCATTCATAGTTCCCAAAGCCAATGGGAAATGGAGGATGTGCGTAGACTTCACCGACCTGAACAAGTCTTGCCCAAAAGACAGTTATCCCTTACCTCGAATCGACCAGATGGTAGATGCCACTGCAAGATATGATCTCATGAGCTTTATGGACGCGTATTCAGGTTATAACTAGATCTTCATGGACGCCGACGACTCAGAGAAGATAGCCTTCATCACTGACAAAGGGACATATTGCTACAAGGTTATGCCCTTCGGCTTGAAAAATGTGAGGGCAACGTATCAACGTCTTGTGAATAAGATGTTTGAAAACCAAATAGGCAAGACTATGGAGGTGTATGTAGACGATATGTTGACAAAGAGCTTAAAGGCCTACACTCACGTAGAAGACCTAGAAAAGACCTTCGATACCATGGACTTGTACAGAATGAAACTCAATCTCACGAAGTGTGTCTTCGGGTTAGGAGCTAGGAAATTCCTTGGATTCATTGTCAATTAGAGAGGAATAGAGGCAAACCCTAAGAAAATCAAGTCTTTGCTTGACATGAAGACACCAAGAAGTATCAAGGACGTTCAGAGACTCTCACTGGAAGAGTAGCTGCACTCAACAGATTTATTTCCAGAGCAACGGACAAGTGTCTTTCGTTCTTTAAGGTGCTTAGAAAGGCCTTAGAGTGGTACAAAGAGTGTGATGAGGCTTTTAACCAACTCAAGTCCTGTAAGGACACAAATTTCCAATTGAGTCCTTTGTTGTTTTGGCTCAATTCCGGACAAAAACGTTTATGTCATAGGATAGTGTTCAAGTGTACCTACTCAAGCCTATGATGTGTTTTGTTGAAGACGTAGCGGCCAAGAGTATAAAGCTTCATCAAAAGCCGTGGTTTATGTGCCTCGTTTCAACGTCATCAACAGTGATTCCATGCTCCCAAGGTATGAATGCATTTATGTATATATAGGAGCTTGGAACAAGTTTATATTGGGTGTGAGGTTTTAAAACTATGTGTTGTTTTTCAGAAAGATTTTATTAAACTTTAAAATAAAAGTATATAAAGTTTCTGGGCTAAATTAAAAATTTATGACCTTTCTGGAAGTTTGTTCGATATGTCGTTCGAACGAGTTTTTCGTTCGATCTAGATGTCGTTCGAACGAGTTTGCCAATGAGTTCCCAGTATAGCCCTTTGAAATGTCGTTCGATAAGTCATTCAAACGAACTTATGTTCGAACGAGATATCCAACGAGATTTCTAACGAGTTCAATCTGGAACTTCGTTATAAGTCTCGTTCGAACGAGATTTTGTTCGAACGAAATGTCGTTCGAACGAGATGTCAGGCGGGAACAGTTTTTGGCAGTTTTCAAGCAGTTTTCTCCCACTTCCCCACTTGTTTCTTAACTGATTTTTCTCAGACTTTATTATGTGCGGGAATAACTTTTTGAAAGGAATCTTTTTCATATCCTTCTAACTCTTAGAGAGTGTTTTGAGAGAAAAATTATAAAGGGAAAAATATCAAGTTTTGAGTGAGAATTTTCAAAGACAAAATCATCTACCACTCTAGTTTTCACCCATAATTTTATTTATCCAAGTTCATATATATACATCTTGATTGGAGTTTGGCACCGGGTTTATCTCTACACCGAATTGAAGAGATTGTTTAGTTTTCTTCTACATCCCTTAAAGAAGAAGAGTTCGTCTTGCTGCGGTATTCTCATGTAGTAAAAGACACCACGTGTGGTTGACGGTGTACCTATTGTCCGATTAGTGAGTCCAAGATCACGGTGGAGCTCCGTGGTTATCCGCTAGGAAGAGGTGATTACAAGAAGACGCGCTAAGGCTAGAGATGGTTCGAGTTGAGGAAGTAAGTCATCGGTCTTGTAAATGTTATTCCGTACTTAGTGGATTTGATGCTAGGGTCGTCCGAGGTTGTTTCCCGTTGTGGGTTTTTCCTCGTACATCGCGGCGTAGCGTGATTGATTTATTTTATCTTGGATAATGACTTAGAACTCATGCTTAGGATAATTCAAGATAAAATTGGTTTTAATTGTCACACTTAATTTAATTTGGTTAATAATTGAATTTGGGTAAAACTTATTTAATTCAAGTCTATTGTTAAAACTGGTTTGGCCAAACTTGGAATTAATGATAAATATGTCTTAGTCAAATTCTAGGACTTGAATGACTTAATTGTGTTTAAGTGAAATCAATACTGTGTGTGTATTAATCATATTTTCACTTGGTTTAATTTTAATTTGTGAAGAAATTAAAATTTGGTAATTCGTTTTATTGAACCATCACCTTTACGCTTTCGCATATCTATTTCATAAAAAGGAAATATTTCATTTTAAAAAGAGTTTAAAATCGAGGGGTCGCGCGACTTCAAGTCCTACCTCGGATCTCCTTTGCTCTTATCTCGACCCATAGTGGGAGAGAAGTTGTATGTTTATCTAGCAGTTTCTGAATCGGCTATAAGTGCAGCCATAGTACGGGAAGACGTTGGGTCCAAAGTCCTGTGTACTTCAACAGTAAGGCCCTTCAAGGGTCTGAACAAAATTATCCTCGGATGGAAAAGTTAGCCTACGCCCTGATACATGCTTCTAGGAAGATGAAACCTTACTTTGAAGCCCATTCCATGGTCATCCTCACCGACTCCCGACTAAGACAAGTCCTCCATAAACCTGAGAAGTCGGGTAGATTGATGACATGGGCCATTGAGTTGGGAGAGTATGAACTTACTTATCAGCCCAGGGTGGCCATCAAAGGGAAGGCACTTGAAAATTTTATCGCTGAGTTCACATGAGAAGAGGTTGAGGTTGAGAATGACCTAGAGGTTGCAGAGCGATCAAATATCAACGTCTTCTGAGATCCTGAAGAGGATGTATCCAAGAGAACCAGAAACGAAATAGCCAAGAATAAGGAAGATCGGTACCTCTTCAGTCATGGAGTCATGTCATAAGGGAGCTTCTCATCAGATAAAGACATCTGGAACCTCTTTGTTGACGGGTATTCTTGTAAAAGTAGAAGCGGTGAAGGGGTAATACTTTCAGCTCCGAATGGTACTAACGTTGAATATGCCCTAAGGTTTAACTTCAAGGCATCAAACAACGAATCAGAATATGAGGCCATGATAGCAGGCCTCTCATTGGCAAAGACCCTTAGGGTAAGATGACTCCTGCTTCATAGTGACTCAAGGTTAGTTGTTAATCGAGTGTTGGGGGTTTATGAGGCCAAGGATGAAAGGATGGCCAAATACCTAAAGATGGTGAGAACGATACTCGAAGGTTTCGAAGAGGTAAAAATGAGGAGAATACCTCGACAAAATAATAGCCACGCAGATGCATTAGCAAGGTTAGCTTCGGCAATAACGACAGACATCAGAAGGACAGTCACAGTTGAGATCTTACCCAAGGAGACCATTGAAGAAGAAGAAGAGGTCAGTAACCCATGCCTCAACATAGGGGACTCATGGATGGACGCCCTTATCAGATATATCAGAGAGGGAGAGCTGCCGAAATCAAAACTAGAGAGAAAGAAACTGAGGTACAGAGCTACAAAGTTCTCAATAGTAAGAGACGTCCTATATAATAAGGGATTCCTATTACCTCTCCTCAGATGTGTTCATCCCATAGAGATTCCCCGCGTCCTACAAGAGGTACACGAGGGTTCTTGCTCCAGTCATATATGAGGAAGACCTTTGGCTAAGAGGATTATTACGCAAGGATACTGGTGGTCGACCTTGGCCAAGGATACTGCAGCCTACGTAAGAAGGTGCGACAAATGTCAGAGATTATGTACTATCCCCCATCAACCTCATCAGCCTATGACGTCAATCAGTTCCCCTTGGCCAATCGCAGTATGGGGAATTGACTTAGTGGGTCCCCTGCTAAAGGCTGCAAATAACTACTGATTTCTTATAGTCGCCATCGATTACTTCTCCAAATGGATAGAGGCCGAGCCGATGATCATGATTACAGAGCAGTAGACCTTCTAATTTATTTGGAAGAACATCATATGCACACATGGCCTCTAAAACACCCTCATCTCGGACAACGGAACCCAGTTCAAGAATTCTTCCTTGGAAAAATATCATGAAAGAGTTGGGATAAAGCAATTTTTCTCTTCTCCTGGCCGACCTCGGAAAAATGGTCAGACAAAAGTCACAAACAGAACGATCCTTGATGGGATCAAGAAGAGGTTAGAAGAAGCTAAGGGAAGATGGACTGAAGAGGTTTATGTTGTGCTATGGGCCTACAGAACAACGACTAGGACACCAACAGGGGAAACCCCATTTATGTTAGCCCATGGCTTAGAAGCCGTCATACCAACAGAAGTAGGACTTCCTACTCATAGGGTTCAGACCTATGACCATGAGAAGAATGGGGAGGAGAGAAGACTTGACCTCGATTTGATCGAAGAGAGAAGGGAAGAGGCAGAAATTAGGAAGGAGCTTACCAGCAGAGAACATCAAAGTTCTACAATTAAAGGGTAAAGTCAAGACCCATAGCTGTGGGAGACCTAGTGCTGAAGAAGATGTTATAGAAGGCAAACAAGCTTCACCCTAATTGGCATGGTCCTTACAAAGTGGTTGAGGAGGTTGTGCCTGGGACCTACAGGATAGAAAACCTTGAAGGGGAACCTTTTTCTAATCCTTGGAATGTTGATCATCTAAAAAAGTATTACATATGATGTTGCAAGAGTTTTTATGTAAATGTATCATCTTATGAAGAGATTATTAATGACAATATCGGTTCCCGTGTCAATTATTGGTTCATTATGCTCTAGCGATAGAATTTATGGGGATAACATCTTAGTTGATGACCTCAGACCTTATAAAATTATAATTTGGTGATAAGGTCTGAGGTGAACATCATACTTTGATGACCTCAGACCTTAAACATCATTAATTTGGTGAATATTTTATGAGGGTAACATCTTAGTTGATGACCTCAGACCTTATAACATCATTAATTTCGTGAATATTTATGAGGGTAACATCTTAGTTGATGACCTCAGACCTTATAACATCATAATTTGGTGACAGGGTCTGAGGTGAACATCATACTTTGATGACCTCAAACCTTGAACATCATTAATTTGGTGAATATTTTATGAGGGTAATATCTTAGTTGATGACCTCAGACCTTGAACATCATTAATTTGGTGAATATTGTATGAGGGTAACATCTTAGTTGATGACCTTAGACCTTGAACATCATTAATTTGGCGAATATTTTATGAGGGTAACATCTTAGTTGATGACCTCAGACCTTATAACATCATTAATTTGGTGAATATTTATGAGGGTAACATCTTAGTTGATGACCTCAGACCTTGAACATCATTAATTTGGTGAATATTTTATGAGGGTAACATCTTAGTTGATGACCTCAGACCTTGAACATCATTAATTTGGTCAATATTATATGAGGGTAACGTCTTAGTTGATGACCTCAGACCTTGAACATCATTAATTTGGTGAATATTGTATGAGGGTAACGTCTTAGTTGATGATCTCAGACCTTAACATCATTAATTTGGTGAATATCCTATGAGGGTAACGTCTTAGTTGATGACCTCAAACCTTAACATAATTAATTTGGTGAGTATTTTATTTATTTAGGGCTTATGAAAACATTATGTGGAGGCTTATGAGGCTTCAGGCCTTAGCACAAACACATTACATGATAGAAAAATCATTCAAAGAACATTCAGGATATAAAAAAATAAATCCCTCCTCAAAGGTTGATACAGACAAAAGTCAAGAATTACAAGCCACAAAGTAACAGAGTTTGCAATCAGAGGTTACAGTTTGAAATCAAAATTAAAAATTACAAAGAGCTTCATAAAATGGTCAAGTGTCTGCAGCCTCAGGGTTAGTTGCCACGCCCCCATCTCCCTGACCGAGGTTGGTCACTTCTACCCCATCATCCTGAGCGCCAACATCTTCAGTCCTGGTGTCATCTTGGGGGGCAGTCTCGGTAGGTACGGCACCTCCCTCCTCCTCTACCTCTTGCAAGGCCTGGGTAAACCAAGGATCAGCATAACCCAGACCAATGAAGTTAGAGGCTGCCAGGCTCCCTGATTCCTTTTCCTTCATGGCAGCCCATTTGCCAGTAGCCTTTACACTCCTTTTGAGGTACTCGAAGCCGAAGCTAACAAATTCATCAGAGACCTTGTACTCCTCCAAAATCTTCTCGGAGGCATCATCCAAGGCAGCCTTCATAGTGACATCGACCTTGTGTTGAAAGGAGTTAGATTGAGTCTTCAAGGCAGTGCAATGATCCTTACTCATCTTATTCATGTCCTTTTCTAACCTCTTAATGCTGGCCTCAGACTTCTCCAAAGAGGCCTTCAGATTCTCCACTTCAGCGTTCAAAGCGGCCTCGGTATTTTTGGCCTCTTGGCCCTTCTCAATTAGAGGAAGTTTCCCCAAGCTCCAGTTAACAAAATGGTTCATGGTGAGGAGACCCTGTAGAATATGTGTAGAGATATCGGTTTAAGATCTGGTATAATTCAAAGCCGATGTTACACTTGAATATAATTCAGTAGCAAAATCAAAAGTTTAAGGTCTCACTTGGATAGAGCGATGGAGGGAGAACTCAGCCAATAGAGGCCTGTCCATTACACAGCAAAAGCATTTATCGAAGTCGGTCATGACAGAGACGATAGCGTCCAGGGCCTTCAGAGTTTGACCGATAAGGCTGTCACCAATCTTCAGTTGCTCCAGTTAAGCATATAATACATACTCAGAGTAGATACGGATGGTATGATACCCCTTTGAAGTCTTCTTCTTCTGCCTCTAATCTTCAAGGGCAGGGTCAACAAATTTCCTCTTCTTAGAGGCCTCAACCTTTGAAGTTGAAGGAGGAGGAGGAGGTGCAATCAGACCTTCTTTCCTCACGAGCTTGGTAAGGCTGGGGGCCGCCATCTTCCAGAGGTCGTCAGAAATTCCTTTGGGGCGCTCTGCAAACAGAAAGGTCTGAGTTAGAAAATCAGAGACATCACAAATTCAGAGGTATAACTTGTTAAAATAATAAAGAAACTTACGGAGCTCGGTCAAAGGACTCCCCCCAAGGCCAGTATCAGAGAGATAGTAGGGGGTCATCAAACGTTTGTACTTGGCTAGGAGCCATTGTCACCTTTCCCCATCTCAAGGGCATCCTCAGCTCTAAGGATGAAGAGGGGGCACAGGCCCCAAATTCCCAGGACCCTGAGGCGAAGAAGTATCATGGTTTCCAATTGTGATTTGAAGTTTGGGTAACCTACAACATCTTCTTATTTAACTTTCAAGCTAAAAAGTGGTAATAACTCGGGTGATTCCTTACAGAGGATGGGACGTAGCACCCTGTAAAGACCTGGACAGGAAAGTCTAAATGGTGGACTGCCATCCATAAAACTATTTCTCCAATTATCACCCTCCAGGCATTGGGGGATAACTGGGAAGGGGCTAAGTTAATATAGGACAATATGGACCTAATAATGGGATGAATGGGAAGATGAAATCCTAACTAGAACATTTGCTCATACAAGCAGATCTCACCATCTCGGCCATCGAAAGCCTTCTCTTCCCTCAGAGGTCTCCTAAGCTTTATGGAAGGACCTATGGAATACAGGTGCATGACGGCTAAGAGGTCAAGTTCGCTGACAGTGCTCTCTATCTCGGCTGCCTCCAAGGTGTCAACATCACTCTCGCTATCATCATCCTCGTCTCGATTAACGTCGACTGGAGAGAACGAGGGATTACCATCAGGGAACCTCTGAGCAAACTCTTCCCCTATAGCAGCCGACAGGGGGGCAGCATTAATAGGAGGAGGAAAAGCTACGTTTGGCCCCACAACTTCAACGTCTAAAAAAGATCTAGATGTGCTAAACTCGTTATGGGACGAGACGCGGCTCGAAACCTCGGCTTGGTCAGGGACCTGATCCTGCCTAATGGAAAAGTCCATGGCCACATGAAAAGAGTCCACAGACATAGGGTCTGAGGTGGACGACTCAAACTCAGACATGGGAGTAGGTTCTACTGGGACATCTGTTGACTTAACTGGTTCGATTGGCTCGGGGTACATGACTTTCAGAGGTGGTGGGAATATAGGCCTAGGAGGAAATGCCTCTGCCCTACGAGCTTCCTCTTAGTCTCGTTCTATTTGTCTAATTTTATCTAAGGTTTTCTCCCTAAGAGAGGGGAATTCCTCAAAGAGTTGATAAAGGGGTCTGAGCATATGGGGATGACCCTACACTTGTGGACTCAAGCTAAAAATAAATAACTTGGTTGGAACTACCTAAAGATCTAACTAGGGTTTGAAACAAGAATAGTCGAGAACAAAGGCCATCGAAAAATGCAAAGCAGTGGCCGCAAACCCTAAAGAACCCGTCGGAAAGTAAAAAAAAAAGAACAGGAATTAAAGGCTGGAAAAATGGATAAGAATAGGTAATAGACGATACCTAAGGGAATGCGAGGAGAAGAAGAGAAAGGTTTGCCAACCTACCAAATGCACTCTTAACCAAGCTCTTGTAGAGAGAGAGAGAAAGAAGAGAAAGTTCAGGCAAAAGAATGAGGAAATGAAGAAGAAAGAGAAAGAAAATGGCTAAAACCCTCAAAATCTACTTGCATGCATCCCAAGGCCCATCATTACCTTGGGAGACCAAAAGACCAGCATCATTGAGCTTGACAGGCACGCCATCTACTTCATCAGTTGACACTTGTCAAGAAAGTATTGGCGCTAACAGAAATCCAACCTCGGACAAGCATACCCCTTAATCACCTGATCACATAGGCAACTAAGGTCTAGGGGTGATTGATATGCCCTATATGTACCCAACAGCTCAGAGACATCAACCTAGGCCAGAGAGATGGCCGAGGTTAAAAGGGCCTTAGATTGGAAGCCAGCGGTCTCATCCCAAGAAAGGTCGGCCATGGTCGACGTTATTAGTTGCCTCATAAGTCAGACAACAGTTGAGGTCTTCATGATCCATGGGGGCAGTTATTCATCAGGTCATCCAGAGCTGGCAACCTCGGCTGGGTTCAAGCCAAGGTTGCAAGGACTGCGCCCTCATCATAACCAACCTCGATTGAGAATCATCTGATGTTCCAAACTTGCTGTTGCATAACCTCGGCCCAGGCCGACATTATGACTTCACTTGTCTTACCTCAGCTTTACATGAGTCGAGGCCAATAATGAACTATCTCGGATTGGGAAATAGACAGACTTCACCAACCGCGTACTCTTCCAGGACGAGGTTGGAACCAATCGAGGATAGCCGAGCCTTTACAAGCACATGTAAGGTTTGGAACACGTGGACAAATCAGTTATAACCAAATCATTCCCCTCACGTGAGGGAATATTGAGGTCATCATTATCTACATAAGATCAGCCAGGTGTGTAATGACCCCATTTTCTTATACCAATATATAGTTGTCTTCTTTCAATTTCATCACACTTACTATCTAATAATGATATATTATTACATATATGATATTCTGAGTTCTTAATATGACAAATCCAATTTTTAAATTTGAAGAATCAATGGTAAAATGGGTCAGATTGAGATTTTATGGCACATCATAAGCTAAGTGATAAGTTTTGGGGTAGAAAATATAATTTTATGAAACTTTAGGGACTTGATTTTAATAAAGAAAGTTTTAGGGACCAAAATGAAAAATAAAAAGGGGCCTTTTCATAAATAAAATATTTTAGGGACCTATAAGAAATATTGAAAATATATGGTGTGAAATTACCAAAATGCCCTTCAGGTCCGAAATGACCCTTATACCCTTAATACCTATCCACCTTGTGCTCGACACCTCGTGCTCGGTTTTGAGACCTCCACCGTACACGTGTCGTTGTTAGAGGAGAAGCCAAAATACGTGTCATCGTTAGAGGAGAAGCTAAAACACGTGTCACAGTCCGGTGAAATAAGACTGCAAGGCACCTCCGTTACGCGACACGTCAACGCTGACTCCCATTGTAAAATCTTGGTCAGCATGGACACGTGTCAACCCCGGGATATCTTTGGAAAACTATAAATAGGGCCTTTGGGGGATCATTTGAAACTCACACCAATTCCTTGAGAATTATAGAAAGAAATAGTGAGAGACAGTGTGAGAAAGCTTAAGAAGAAGTTCTTAGGGATATTCATCTTAAGGTAATCTTAATGTTATAATGCATCTTTATAGTTTTAATTTATTGTTTTATAGCTTTACTTAGTAGTTATGCTGGTAAAATACAATAAAGAATTCACTAATCAAAACTTAAAATTTAGAACAAATCCAAGTTGATTTTATAAACTTGTTTGAAATTATACACTTTTAAAAATGATTCTTTTAAAGAAATTGCTCGTTATTATGGAATCCGATTTAAGTAATTCCAAAGTCAGGCCCGGTGAAGTTCTGTCTAGATGAGATGGTATTTAAGTGGTGCCCCTGTGACCCTCCATCTCTACTGGGAATGAATCCGGAAATGTTCTGTCTAGATGAGATGGTATTTAAGTGGTGCCCCTGTGACCCTCCATCTCTACTGAGAACCGACTGATGAGGAAAGACAATGAATTGAATTCTTCAATTACGATCAATGAGTTTTAAAAGTTGAAAAATGGGGATTCAGTAATCCTTTAAAAGAGGAAGTTATTATTAAAGTATAGTATAAACTGGACCTTAGAACGTGTACTTAAATCTTTATCAGATTAACGTGTGATCGAAGACTCAATACCAGTAAATTTGACCTCCATTTTGGGTGCGTACTCTGACATTCCTTGTGTATTTTGATTATATGATATTATGCAAACAATATATATTTTGTGAACTTCTTTTATTCTCAAAATTCTTGTGATACCGATGATTGATTCATTTGTGATATGTTTATATTTGTCCATATAAACATACCGATTAAAATGATTATTGAAAAGGATATTGAATATTGAAAATCTGATTCGGCCTAAGGGACCTCTTTACTGACTGACCTTCCCAGCTGGGTTATCGCTGGTGTGCCCTAAATAAGGCGTTGTGACGAACATGTTCGATTGACCCTCAACTACTGGGGTATAATACGGTAGAAGAATACGGTATTAGAGTGTACTTGGCCATCAAAATGATATGATTGAAATAAATAGATATCACATTTGATTTGTTGCATTCGTCTTATTCTGAGCTATCCAATTGTGATATATATACTTTCATTTCAAAATATATATCTATTTACTGCAAGTTCCTATCCATATATGTATATGCCTTCTCTTTTGACTTGAATAGGTATCTATTTTCTGAAAACCCTGGAATGTCTGGAGATTGAACCTCATTCCGCTTTTAGCTGATGTTGTATAAATAAACATTTTTCAGGAAACGTTTAGGCTCACGGATGGAACGAAAATGGACTATTTTGAAAATTTAGCTTTTAGAGCTCTTTTTGTAAAACGTTTATTTAGAGCATGTCTGGCTCTCTTGTAATAAGGTTTAAATTTTCTCTTAAGTTGTAACTCGTTGTTACTTTTAATATATATGAAGTTTCCTTTAGAAAGCTCTGATGACGTAATTCCTTTACTTTCAGTATTTTACGATTCATAACCATGTGATAATATTTCCGTTGCATTTATTTAAGGAAACATTTAAATCGGAATATTTATTGCCTTGGTGGCATGTCAAGACACTCGTTCCCTAATACTATTTTGGGTCGGGGTCGTGACAAGGTGTCTGTCTCATACTAGTTCGATCCTCATGCACATGCTCATTGCATGCTTGGGGGGTACATTACACCCCTAAGCACTATATATAGAGGTCATCCTCTACCTTGTAAAGGGATCCAAAATTACAACCCTAGCTGAAACTCTGTCAAATTATACAGTAGAGAGATAAAGCTTGAGAGATTGTATCCATGGCCATCAGTGCCTTATTTTAGTGACATTACTCACTCACTTGCATAGTGGAGGTAGGCCTAATTGGTTGAACCACTTATATATTGGTGTTCATCCTCTTCTCCTCATCTCCTTCTACTATGTATTCACATACTCTTATGCCTCCATTGTTAACACTTATTTGAGGTTACAAACAACTTGAAGGGTGGTGCTGTTTCCGGCATCATCAACGAGTGGGACCAATAATTAGGTGGGAAGAAATTTAAGTCAATCTAGTTAGGTGGGGGTAGCATAACTAGGTGGGTTAGAAGATTACGTTAGGCGTGCACAATAGATAAGAGGTGATGATCTCAAGTGAGACCACGTGGAGCTAACATGTATATAATATATACTTTTTAATGCATTTTAAATACTTAATAAAAATGTTTTCAAACTTTTTTACCTAGGACCTGACCCGTTTCAAATCCATTTTTGTAAAAACATTTTAGGTGTCCCGCCACAGGGACGCCAGACTTAGGATTTCCTTCACTTGCGATACTGCAACTGCTGTGGAAGTTGCAGGACCTTGGTATTAGATGCCTCCACATATTTCACTTCCTGTTTCGCATTTTATCTATTCCACTCGAGCATGTCTCCCCTTTCTTAGTCGGTGGTTATTATTGAGACGTTGTACTTTTATTTTGTTTCCAGCATTAGATTTAGATTCTAATTATGAATGAATGTATTGGGATTTTTATTTGGAGTATTATTCCAAAGACATTTATTCATTTTATTATCTTATCATTCATTATTATGTGTGTGGAAAAGGGGAATGTTATTTATTTATTTTATATTAATTGTATGTTAATAACAAGAACTAAAATTTTGACACCAGGCCATTAGGGTATTAGTAATTAATTGGATTTTGACATTGATGCTGAGAATGAAACCATTAATGAATTATGTTTAATTTAATAATGGACTGATCACCCAGGATTAGAATCGGCGGGATGTCACACCAATTACATGGGTAACTTCATCGGGGGAGGTAATGGAGGAACTATAGCTTGCCTGAATAACTTAATGAAGGAATTACTATAGCGCTGAGAGGACATGAAAAGTACCCATAGGTTGATATTGGTTTGGATCTTCTTCAACTATTCAAGAATTGTTCTTTTTCGATCGTCATCTTCGGCATCGACAGTTCTTCAATAATTATTTTTCCCGTATCTATGGGCGTGATGTCTACAAGAAGGCCCGAATCTTTACAACATCAGCCCGATCGGGTCATGTGGTTCACCGATGATGGTAAGTAGAGAAAACCAATTTTCTGTATTTATCTTAGGGGACTATAAACTTCATTGATCTCTTATAGAAGTTCTTAGAAAGAATTCACCCCATAAAATGAGGCAAGAAAAAATTATTTATCAGGTTCATTGTCTGAGTCATCAAAGAGGTTGGATTCATCACTCCATCTCGTGACAATTATCTGGTTGTTATAGAAAAAGTCGATGCATTCAACAAATTCAAGTGCTTTAATGTATAAATCATCCCATACCGCTGAGAATAGTTATGAGAAGGGACCACATACAACTTTAGTTTCATGGTCATGAGGAGATCCGGAGCTTCGCAGATTCTTCCCTTCTTGATGCTTTCCTCTGTCGAGATTTGAATAATGCTATCCAAGAAAAATTCTTTGGGAGGTACGAACCAATAATAGGACTGGTTACATGTAAAGATCATTAATTATTGCACATTCTTCCTCTTTGAGGGTAAGCCAAGCAATATAGTCATGTTTGAAAATCAATGAATCAAATTACGTCCAAATTTACTTGGCACCACTGCGATCCTACAACTTACATAATTTATTTTTTCACTATGACCAACAATTTGCAAGGAGAGGCAAAAATAAAATGGTTATTGAATAACTGTTCAGGTTAATCGTTGACTTCATCTCTGTACTACCTATGCTCGGCACAATATTTAACAATGAACTTTAGCCCAACAAGATGCTTGGTCATTTAAGGATATTATTCGACCCTATTATCTAGATCACTTTGAGTTTTAGTGACATCTTGTCACCAACGGACAATCACTAGAGGACCATTCATCAAAATTAGATCGACTTATTTACACACCCAGATTGGGGGCTACACAGCTTCATCAGGCCTTCCTAGAAGTTCACTACAGTGACAATCGATTTAGATTAAGAAAATTTGCATCAATTCCACCACGCGAGAATCTACCACAAAGCCCACTCCAACGGTGGCATAAAACCCACTCAAGCAGTGATACGACTTAAAACACGTCGATCACCTGAGAACCTAGCACTAAACCCACCTGAAAATTATAGTACAACCCAAGTTGGGTTGGTCGGCCTAGAAGAGGTAAAAACCCAACAAAGAATTGG
This sequence comes from Sambucus nigra, assembly GCA_949130495.1. Lineage (NCBI taxonomy): Eukaryota > Viridiplantae > Streptophyta > Magnoliopsida > Dipsacales > Adoxaceae > Sambucus > Sambucus nigra. The sequence goes on along the minus strand of OX422214.1, from coordinate 38,448,960 downwards.
GTGGTACAACGTATACATAAGTTTTTCGCCTATACTTGGCATTAAACCCACTCAAGGTGTGGTACAGCTTGGAAATAAGTCAATTTCCTGATAACCTGGCACGAAACCAAACTAAAAATGGTGATACAACCCAAGTTAAGATGGTATGCCTAGAAGAGGAAAACACCCACTTAAGAATTTAGTGGTACAACTTAGATGTAAGTTGGTCACCTATGTTTGGCATCAAACCAACTCAAGGAGTGATACGTTTGGGAAACAAGTCAGTCTCCTAAGAACCTGGAACTAAACCAACCTGAACACGATGGTACAACCCAAGTTGAGTTGGCTAGCCTAGAAGAGGGAAAAACGCACCTAAGAATTGGGTGGTACAATTTAAACGTAAGTTGGCCGCCTACATTTGGCATTAAGGGCACCCCAACAATGGCACCTAAAACACACTCACATATTGGTACGACTTACAACAAGTCGATTTCCTATGTTTGGCATCAATCTTACCCCAAAAGTGGCACTTAAAACGCATTCAAGCGGTGGTATAACTTAGAACAAGTCGGGTGCTTACGTTTAGCATCAAGCGCACCCTAGCGATGGCACTTAAAACCCACTCAGGCATGGGTATAACTTAGAACAAGTTGTTCGCCAACGTTCTGAAACCCACCTAAGAATTTGATGGTACAACTAGGAGACAAATCGGTCGTGAATTTTTTGCATGAAAATCACTCAAGCAGTGGTACGAATGAGAACAATTTCGTCACTTGAGAATCTAGCATTAAACCCATATGAAAATGGTGGTACGTCCCAAATTGGGACGATCAGCCTAGAAAAGGCATAAACCCACCTAATAATGTTGTGGTATAACTTAAAAATAATTTGGTCACCTGAGAATTGGTATTAAAACCATTCTAGTAATGGTACGACTTAGTTGCCCTAAATGGGCACAAATCCATTGTTCATAATGGTATAATTTGAAAATCAAGAATAAATTAATTTGTCTAAGATGGTTGGATTCAACCTCCTCGACCTCATTTGACCGAAGATGGTAAAATTGATCTCTTACGATCAAAATTGATCATTAACAGTCAAATTGGTCTACGACTACCAACATTAGTCAAAGACTGCTAGATACAGCCTTCTCGACCTTATCTGACCAAACATGATTTAATTTATCTCGTACAATCAAAATTTACCAATAACAGTTAAGTTGGACTACAACGACCAATATTATCTTAAGACGGATGCATTTAGCCTACCTCAGCCTCATCTGACCTAAGATCGTCAAACTAATCTCTTATGATCATAATTGACCATTAACAATCATGTTGTTCTACAATGACCAATATTATCCAAAGAAGGTTGAATTAGGCCTAACTTAACCTCATCCAACCTAAGATGGTCAAACTAATCTCTTATGATCATAATTGACCATTGACGGTCGAGTTGGTCGATAACGACTAAGACGGCTAAATTCGACCTACCTCGACCTCATCTACCTAACATGGTTAAACTGATCTCTTATAATTATAATTGACCATTAATGATCATGTTGGTCTGTGATGTCTAATATTAGCCTGAGAAGGCTGAATCCTACTAAACTCGGCCTAATGAGACCTAAGATGATCAAATTGGTCTCTTATAATCATAACTGAACATTAATGATTGAGTTAGTCTATAATGACTGACATTAGCCTTAGACAGTTAAATTCATCCTACTTAGGCCTCATCTAACTTAACATGGTCAAACTGATCTCCTACAATCATAATTGACCATTAACGGTCATCTTGGTTTACAATGACCAATATTAGCCTGAGAAGGCTGAATTCATCCCAACTCGACTTCATATGACGTAAAATAGTCAAGTTATGAGAAAATAAGTTTCGTATGGTTGTTTGGTTAACTGTAGAAATCATAGATTAGGTCACACACAAGCCAACTTCAATTAAGTCCAATTTTATCTATATTAAATACGCGAACCTAAACATGTAAGATATATGAATCTAAATTGAAACAAATAAACCACAAACATAGAAGACAGGATTTGAGGTGAAAAAACCTTTCGGGTAAAACCCTTTTTTCAACAGTATTACAAATAGGTATTACATAACGATATAGACATATTTATAAAACTTAAACTCCGCTAAGTAACGTTGTTGTGCTTTCCTTCCTTATTATTAGCAGACAGCGGTGCAGATCCAACAACATTCGACATCAAGCTTCACTTGCCTTGGTATCCACCAATCAACCTCAAGAAATTTTATTCCTATCTTCAGTAGTGAATGATTTACTCCACGAGGTTTAGAACAAGAGATATGTTCTTCAAGGTTTGATAAAGTGATATTAAATCATCCAAAGGGTTTGGATTTGAAAAAAAAATGAGTTTGATCACAAGAAGATGTTTAAAAGGATTGAGCAGAAAAGAAAGCTTGTATCTCTATATATATAGGGAGAAAAATCTCCAAGAGATAAACATGAAATATTGTATGTGAAATCTGATAAAAACAATTTCCTACTCGTTTGAATGAGGTATATCTCATTCGAATGAAGTACCCGGTCTCGTTCGAACACTCATTAAACCAACTTTCTAATGAGATTCCCTAGCAATCAATGTTTTCCAAAATCTATCTTGTTCGAGGTTTCGTTCGAAGATGTTATAATGAAAATAATTTTCTCATTCGAATGACATCCAAATGTCATTCTAACGACTTTGCGAATTTTCAAAAAACATTTTAAAAATAGTTTGTAAAAATATTTTATGTTTTCGAACACCTTTAAAATACCCATGAATAAATTGATTACACTAAATCAACCTCGTATACCTTCTCCACATGATTGTAGCGAGGATATATGCTCTTCGATCTTCGGTTGTTGCTTTCGGTCACTAACTTTTCTTCGCTTGAAGCTCTTGATAATGTACATGATGATGTAAATGAGTAACGGAATATGCAAAACTTAAAAACATGATGAGCATTATAAATTTTTCTCTTACAAATCTTCTCCTTTGGCTATTCCAATACAAAATACAAAATTAAAAAAAAATAACCCCTAAAACAAGTTCAACTAATGACCCTCCCAAACCCGAACAGGAAAAGAAACTTGTAAAATTGTCTATGCCAAAAATATTCATCGTACAGTCCATGATATCTAGGGGTGTTAATGGATCATGTCGTGTCAATTTCATGTCGGGTTCGTGTGAAAATCACCTCTACCCAAACCCGACTCGTTAATCCTATCATTTGTACCATGTTGTTCTTTATCGGGTCCGTGCCGTGTTTGGATCGTGTTCAAGTCATGTCTTAACAAGTCGTGTCGTGTATTTACACTAAATGGCTAAACCCAAACCCGATTCGTTAAGTTATCGTGTTTCGTTAAGCACCCGTATTCGTTAAGGCTGCACCTAAACCCGCACCTAAACCCGCTAAAAAGTCGTGTGGGTCGTGTCCTGTTAGCAGGTCGTGTGACAATTTGCCACCCCTTATCATTATTGAGGAAAAATACCTACTCTCATAAAATAGAGGAAATATTGTGATGCATGTTTTAAAAAAAAAACTACCTTTTAATATGTTTTCCTTCTTTTTTTCATAATAAAAAAGGGTTAGAAGCTAAACCTGAAAAGTTAGTATCACGGGAATCCAAATATGAAATATCATCACAAAAATAAATAATAAGGCATATGCGAGGAAACTTCAACCAGCTAACAGATTATTTTTTAATTTTTTTTTTGAAATTTTTTAATATAAACATATACATACAATTACAAACATGCATGCCACGGAGTAGTACGAAAATATCAGAATCATGAAAATAGAATGAACGGGTGTGAACTTAATGCATGAAAAAGTCAACATAGGCATACGTAGAAATAGTGCACGATATCAAATAGATACTCCTAAAGAAAGAACACAATTCAACCTTTGTGTAAAAATGTTGAACGAAGAGAAATTAACTAAATTCATATAAAATGCCATGAATTTCAATGCTTCTGAAATCAATAACACCAATCCATTTAATGTTTTTTAAGCAATGTTATTGTGCAAACCAATTGATCTTGAACGTATAAAACCATCAAAATCTCATATTTCAAACATAAACTCTCAAAATTTTTGAAGGAATCATATTGCTTATGTATAATGAAATGTCAATAAAACAAAAACTGGGCAAGGGTTTTTTCATGGAAAATTAGTTTCTAGTATATTTGGTTTGTTATTAAGCACGACTCAGATGAGAACATCCTATTCAACATATGACAAGAAAGTACAATGTTCAAAAATTTCATGCATGTGTGAAATCAATGCAATATAATGAATCTAGCATGAAAGAAGTAATAAATAATGAACGACGCAATGCTAAACATATACAATTAAGAATACAAAAAACGTGGCCAAGACAAAGAACACCATGGTTAAGTCACATGAATATATAGAAGGAAATTGTGATTCTAACATATTAAATGCACATCCATATAAGGTGTAAAAAATATATAAATATTTTTGAATTTTTTTATTAAAAATAAATTTTTTTTGAAATTTTGAATTTTTTTCTAAAAGAAAATATTTTTTATTTTTTCATTATATACACATAAGAATACAATCTAGTTGTAAGGATAAATAATAGCAATGAGAAACACCCTAAACTAGAAACAAGACCTCAATGATTTGTTATGGAGCTATTTTCGAAAGGCGTTAATAGCCATTGATATTCCTCCCTTAAACACTGAGAACTCTTGACAAGAAATTCAACTTTCTCTCGAAGACTAGCAAGGTCTCTATGACGGAGTGTGGGAAAATGTGCAGAGAGACTCTTCCTAGCTAGAAACAAAACTCCCTAAGGTGACCTCTATATTTTCAATGGGTACAAACATATATTGGTTTGGGTTGACCTTGATTAAAAAATTTAGGAAGAGTTCTTTGGTGGGTTAGGTTGAGGCCCATAAGTATCTAACACAAACTTGGCAACCGGTTTGGGTGCGTCATGGGAAGTGGATGCACCATTGAAACTTATTTCTTGCCTCTATTTAAAAACTAAAGATGGACCTAGGAACATCTTTCCAACCTTTTTAAATGCATCATCTAAAGTGACTTTGACCTCCTAGGCATGTTTTTGAGATCTTTTTAGATTTGGAAAACATGGGCTTCAAGTTTCTCACGAGTCTCCAAATGATGCTTGAAGATCTCTTATAAGGCTATCCATTTTGTTGGTCAAGTTTTTCCTTTCCGTTCCCATCGAAGTAAGTTCGTCATTCAAAGAGATTGTCACTGAGATTTCATTCTCTCTAGAAATTTTTTACTCCTTTTATAAAGACAACACCCTAAGAGTCAAATCTTTATTTTTCTTTCTTGTTTTTAAAGACTCGATGTAAATTTCAGAGTATGCGCATTGGAGACCTCGTTCCCCTTAACTCAAATCTTCACTTTCACACAAATCATTACCTTCACACTCTCTAGAATGGTTTGACAGATTGTCGAGACTATCACATCTAGAAGTATCCTTATTGGCGTAAGACATACTAGTAGTGCTAACGTGACTAGCTATGAACGCGTAAAAATTAGGTTCATGTGGTGATTCATCCTCAGAATCCACCAAATCAAGAGTGGCATTATATGAATCTTTGACTTATCTCTTAAGCCTAGTGGCACACTGTTGGGCTTTGTGACCTTTCCCCTCACACTCATAGCATCTCTTCAAATCATCTTTCATAGGATACTGACTCAAGCTTTCCTTTGATCATTCTAAAAATCAATCTTACCCACTTTGAAAATTGTATTTTTCTCAAAAATCTTATTTTCCACTTTGGAAGAATTTTGATTATTAAATTTAATAATTTTTTTGAAATTTTTAGCAAATAGGGCAACATCATCTAGATCAATTTTAGAATCGAAGACAGAAACCTTTTCTTTTGATTTAGATTTTAAAGATACTCCTTCCTTTTTCCTTTTGATTTCAGGGAACATGTCTATCTTATAAGTTTGAAGATCACCTACGGGATCTTCTAGCCTAACCATGTCTAGAATTCTCAAGGAGTTAAGGACGGTGACTTTCGCACTAAAATGAGGGCGAGACCTTGGAATTTTCTTAACCACTCTCACTTCAGGAATTTGTCACCCAATTAAAACTAAAATTCACAATATTAGACAAACGCGCTTAAAATTTATTAAAAGTGTTAGTTTTGTGCATGCGTATAGTATCAATTTGTGTGGTGAGGTTGTGAAGCTTAAAAGCTTTCACAGCATTGGTACCTTGGTGTGTGAGTTGAAGGATATCCCAAGATTCTTTAGATGTGGAACACATCATGATGCAATGAAATTCCTCTTGCGTGACAGCACCAAAGATAGCATTTAAATGTCGAGAATTAAAATTACAGATTTTAAGATCATCTTCAGTCCAACTAGTAACTGGCTTGAGACTAATGACATGTCGATTAGTCATAGTGGGAGGAGTCCACCCCTTTTCAACAACAAGCCAAGAGCGTTCGTCGATCGATTTCAGGGACGATCTCATTCGATCTTTTTAATAGGCATAATTTGATTCATGAAACAGAGGTGGCATATTGTACAAGTTATCCATATAACCACCAAGATTCATCTAAATAACTTGTAAAAATAAACTCTGATACTAATTTTAGAAATTGAGTTTTGTAGGGTGGTTAGGTTATATATAGAAATTGTAGATTGGGTCACATACAAAAGCCAAATTCAATTAAGACAATTTTATCTTGATTCATTATGTGAACCTAAACATATAAGATATATGAATCTAAATTGAAAGAAATAAACCACAAACACATAAGACATGATTTGAGGGGAAAAAATACTTCCGGGTAAAACCTTTTTATTAGCACTGTTACCATTAGGTATTAAAGAATGACAAGGACCGACTAACAAAACCTTAGACTCCACTAAGTAATGCAGTTGTGTCTTCATTCCTTATTGTTAACAGACAGCAATGCAGATCCAATAAAGCTTCATCACAACCTATACTTGCCTCGATATCTACTGATCAACCTCAAAAAGCTTTATTCTTATCTTTAATAGTGAAGGATTAACTCCACAAGGTTTTGAACAAGAGATGTGTTCTTCAAGGTTTGATAAAGTGATCTCAAATTATCCATGGGGTTTGGATTTGAAAATACAAAAGAGTTTTATCACAATTTTTTTTTAAAGTCTTGATTAGAAAAGCAACCTCATATCTTTATATATAAGGAGAAAAATCTCCAAGAGATAAACATGAAAGATCTCATTTGAAATGAAATAAAAAATATAATTTTACCAACTCATTCGAATGAGGTACATCTCATTCGAACGAATTACCCTATCTCATTCGATCACTCATCAAACGAACTTTCCAATAAGATTGCAGAGAGACCATCATTTGCCAAAATTTATCTTGTTCGAAATTCTTCTACCGGGAACCATGTACTCGTTTGAATGACATCTAAAATTCTTTCTAAAAATTTGATAAATTTTTTAAAAAATATTTTCGGTTTTCAAACACTATGAAAATACCCCCGAATAATTCGATTACACTAAATCAACCTCATATACCTTCTCCATGTGACTGTATCGATGATCTTAACTCTTCGATTGTTGTATTCGGTCACTAACTTGTCTTCACTTGAAGCTCTTGAGAATGTACATAATGATGTAGAGGAGTAATGAAATATGACAAACTTAAAAATATGACGAGCATTACAAATTTTGCTCTTACAATCTGATCTCTTATGATCATTATTGACTAGTAACAGACAAGTTAGTTTACAATGACCAATATGTGACACCCCGCCAAATTAAATACCAGGTGATCAGTCCTTTTATTAAATTAATTTAAAATATCCAGTTGGTTCAGAATATGCATCACTATCGAAAACTTTATTATTAACACTAGCCACCTAATATTTAAAATGGTTGATGTCAAAATTTTATCTTTCAATTAACATAAAAATCAAATTAACCAATTACTAATCATATACCATTCAAACGAATCTCATAAGAAATAAAATAACAATGGCAATAAATTAGACTGGAGTAAACACATCTAGCCTAAATACCAAATACAATAATTCGAAAAAGTAAACCAAAAACTGAAAGAAGTACATAAATAAATCATAATCTTGGACTGTATGAATACGTAAAAAGGGGTGGCATGCCCTAACCGAAATAACTAACTGAAAATGGAGGAATGAGAATCATAGAGGCGTCTACTACTAAGTCCTGTTACTTCCACAACAACTATAGATCATCAAATGAATGGAACTCCTATCCTTAGTGTCCCTATGGCTGGGCACCTAAAATGATTTGACAAAAAAAAATATATTTGTAATAAATGGGTCAGAGCCCGAGTTGAAAACAGTTTAAAAATCAACAAGTGCTTAGATGAAAATAATAGCAAATTTAGTGTACATATTAGATCCTCGTACTCCCACTTGAGATACTCACCTCTCATCTAATGTGCACACCTAACGCGTATATTTAACCCATCCTAGTTATTCTACCCCGCCTAACTAGTCCGAAGATAACTATTATCACACCAATAATCTCATGCGTTTACCCGTATCACCCGTATCCTGTGTTACACAATATTTAAGGATAGTTATTCATATACATAACCGTTATTCTCATAGGTATTCTTATTTCTCACTAAGAATATTTTAAAGTATCATTACTTCCATATCTACTAATCACATACGATAAAATAAGTAACAGGTATACATATATTTATCTCTCTATATATATACTATATCAGCACCCCTGGGTTAAGTCCCCCGTGGTGCAATGCATACTCTGCTATCATGTCCCGGTGCATTGCTCATTGCATGAAGGACTATGGGTTCAATCTCTCACGAACCATCCAAACAAACACACATATTGGAGGCATAGTTTCAAGCCCATGGGATACGCACATACCTACGCACCCATATGACCGTCAACACTATCGTTCTCACTGATAGCCCGTGCCAAGGCTCTATGTTCTAGTGATACGAATTGAAATCCCCCTGAAGGCTCCTCAAGATATGATTGTCCACAACGCGCAACTTCCCCCCGATAGCAAGTAGCATAGATATGTTATACACACAATAATATAACCAATAAGTACATACACACAACCTATAACAATCATTAGGTATTCACGCAACCCAAGTTCTCGAATTTTTATACGTAGTATTATTATCTCTAATACTCACGTTATTTTATCCGTACGATTAATCTCTCTATCGTATATATTCCATAAGGCCCTCTTATACCAACTTATTTCCCTTTTGTCGCTACACAATCATCTCACCACTAGTCTATGTAATTTAGTCACTCAAGAATACCGTAGGTCATTTTCTCTCAATTGAATTAACCTCGTAGGATTTTAACTTGTCCGTGAAAAAATTAAATTTCTGAAATCTCGTTAGAAATGGGGAGAATCTCGTTCGAACAAAACTTAAAATGAATTAAGGACTGAATTCTCATTGGAATTCTCGTTCGAATGAGGAAGTTCGAACCAGGTCGTTCGAACGAAATTTTGAACGAATTACCCTCTGAATTATCGTTAGATAGGTCGTTGTAATTCTCATTCGAACGAGGTCGTTCGAACGAGAAAATCGTAATTCGTCCCTGTCAGTTAAAATCTCGGGTTTTTCCATCTTTTCATCAACCAAAATTCTCAAACTCTCATTCTAACACAAATCCAAGGATTTAAAACTATACCCACTAGTAATAGAATGATTTCCAACATATTTGTAACATGAAATCCTTAAAATAATAATCCAAATTCTGATTTATTCCTCAAATCATCAAAAAGCCCTAATTTCAAAAAATCACCGTAAATCAAAACTAAACGCATATTTAAATTCATAATTTCTACATATCAAATTCAGATTTCTGATCCCCAATATATTGTGATTCATCTACATGCAAAACCTATACCACAATCATAGATTTAAACCCCAATTTCACTCCCAATTCCATAATATCATGAATAAACCACCAACTAAATTAGCATGGACACTATATTGTCTAAAAATTAGCAAGATAAACACTTGCCTTTTCACGAAGGTCTGATTCGTCGCTTGAAACTAATATAGATGCGTTCCTCTCTTCCTGATCTACACGTTAATAGTGTTTTTGGTGAAAGGTGACTGGGTTTGGCCTTGGAACTCCTAGGAACCTCTTCTCCTTCTTCTCCTTCTTCCTCTTAGACTCTCTCTATTTTAGCATAACATAACCCTAACTTCTACTACGTAAGGGATGATATATTAATCTAATTTTCGTCCATTAATTAATCCCAATTTTTCAAAAGACAAAAATACCGCTTCGGGGTATCAGGTTGGCCGAAAGTTGCCCCGGACTCCGAACTGAACAGTCGAGTAGGCTTTTCTAACTATCTCGACCCTTCCGGACACATTGGCACGCTCAAAACAGACATCCGAATAACCAAAAATAAAATTACATTATTATTCCTCATTTAAGTCCCGACACGTCTCACACGTGCGTCCCAACTAAGTTTACTGTAACTGCCATATTTTTCACTCACGACAACTTTAATATTTTCATAATCATATATTACTTTAATCACTAAGTAATATTCAACATAACTCACATCAATAAATACTAACTCTCCTCACGCTAGTAATTATATAATTAAATTCGAATAAATTATAAACAAGTTTCCCATTTCTAAGCCAATTAATCCTCTATTAATCCCCATAAAAATTACGGGGTATTACACAATATTAGCCTAAGATGGATGAATTTGGCATATCTCGGACTTATCTGACCTAAGATGGTCAAATTGATCCCTTACGATCATAATTGACCATTAATGCTGATGTTGGTCTACAACGACTAATATTAGCCTAAGAAGGTTAAATTTGGCTTAACTAGACTCATCCGAACTAAGATGGTCAAAAGTGATCTCTTTCTATCATAATTGACCATTAACGGTCAAGTTGGTCTATAACGACCAACGTTAGTCTAAAACGGCTAAATTCGGCCTACCTCGGCCTCATTTGAACTAAGATGGTCAAACTAATCTCTTATAATCATAATTAACCATTAAAGATCATGTTGCTCTACGACGATAAATATTATCCTAAGAAGGTGGAATTTGGCCTGACTTAGCCTCATCCGAACTAATATGGTCAAGCTAATGTCTTACGATCATAATTGACCATTAATGGTCGAGTTGGTCTACAACGACCAATATTAGCCTAAGAAGGCTTAATTTGGCCTACCTCGGCCTCATTTAACCTAATATGGTCAAATTGATCTCTTATGATCATAATTCACCATTAACGGTCATGTTGGTCTATGATGACCAATAAAAGTTTTAGAAGGCTAAATTCGGTCTAAATCGACATGTTTCGACCTAAGATGGTCAAACTAATCTCTTACGACCATAATTGACCATTAATGGTCGAGTTGGTCAACAACGACCAATATTGGTCTAAGACGGCTGAATTCAGCCCGCTTCAGCCTCATGGTCAAAATGATCTCTTATAATCACAATTGATCATTAATGGTCAAGTTGGTTTAGGATGACCAATATTAGCCTAAGATAAATGAATTTGGCCTACTTCACCATCAATTGACCATTAAGATTGTGTTAGTCTATTGTAACTAATTTAATCTAAGATGGTTAAATTCAACCTAGTTCACCCCAGTTTGTCCTAAGGTGGTAAAATCGATCTTTTAAGATCAAAATTGACCATAAATAGTCAAGTTATTCTATGGCGACTAACATCAACCTAAGAAGACTGAATTCACCTATCTTGGCCTCGTCCGACATTGATCTCTTGCAATCAAATTGACCATTAACGATCATGGTGGTCTACGATGATCGATATTAGCCTGAGAATGCTGAATTTGACATACCACAACCTCATCTGACCTAAAATGTCAAACTGATCTCTTACGATCATAATTGACCATAAACAGTCAAGGTGTACTAAAATGGTCAATATTAGCCTAATACAGTTCAATTAGACGTAAAAAGGCCTTATTTGACCTAAAGTAGTCAAATTAATCATTTACGATCATAATTCACCATTAATAGTAAAGTTAGTCTGCGATGACCAACATTAGCCTGAGATGATTGAATTTGGCCTACCTCCGCCTCTTTTATCCTAAGATAGCCAAAGTTATCTCTTACAATCAAAGTTGGCCATTGAAAGTTAAGTTGGTCTATGCGACCAACATTAGCTTCAGATGCCTTAATTCAGCCTACTTCGACCTCATTTTACCTAATATGGTTAAGTTGGTCTCTTACGATGTAATTGATCATCAATAATTAAATTAGTTTGCAATAATCAGCATTAGCCTTCAATGGTAAGGTCGGCTTACAACGGTATCATTTGACCTTATAAGATCAAATTTATCTTTGACGATCTAAATCGACCTAACACGATATAATCGTTATATGGTAAATATCATCGATCAACGAATAATCTAAAGGATTTATGAACAAATCATGGACAATGTCACGCCTGGACAGGTTAGAGAATAACTATGATTGACCTAATCGCATGAGGGTATATGGCATCTCAATGCATTTGAGGTTCGTCAACATTTTGATCAAACATCCTTCTAGTAAAGCTCAGGATTCTTTCAACATCTTACAAAGTCCTACAAGCCAAGGGAATGCACAAGGCCGACTAAAGGTTTCAGACTCACCAGATCAGTTCGGTAGGACATACATACTCCAGCTCCCAGCTCATCTCAGCACCAACTTGGTTAAATTTAGACCTAGGAGGCTAATTGAGGGGGATAAAATATGTCTCCAATAATAATATGACATGTGGCAAGGGGCAAGGGGCATCGAGATCATTTTTAGGAAAGTTCGGTGAATCATCTTCCTAATCACCAACATATGACCAACAAAGTAAGTCTTAGATCACTATAGTCCTTTTTATACTGTGTGGCTAGTTTGACAAGATAAATATGACAAGAGTCCAAGTGAAGTTAAAGTACCACTTCTGAAAGGAGACTGATCGAATTCGTGTAACGAGGATGCCACATGACTTATATTGGAAGATTATGTTGGCAAGTTGGAAGACCACTTCTAAAGGGAGATTGGTTGAATTTGTGTCACATAGATAACACATGACTTATCTTTGAACATCACACTGGCAAGTTAAAAGGGAAGGGAGACTGGTCGAATTCATATCACGTGGATACCAAATGACTTATCTTCTAAGATCGTGTTTGGGGGTTAGAAGACCAATCCTTATATGACCCTATAACTTATAATCAAAATTAACATGAAGAGACATAGAAAAAAGATTTCATGTACTTATATATAAGGGTGACCTCACCCGTTATGAGGATATTGATTATAAACTACACGTGGGGATTTGGACTCTCATATAATAACCCTAACACTCCAATTTTTCATAAATAACCCCTAGAAAAAAATTACAAAGAAAACTTGTGATTTTGGAAAAATTATAAAAGTGCCCCTAAACTTGTGAATTGGGGAATTAGTACCTAATATTTAAATGTTATTGGACATAACTTTGTGAATAAATTAAAAAATAACCTCGACATTTTAGAAATTTTGAAATGGGTCATAATGTTGTATTAAATGAATTTAACTCCAAAAAGGTTCAAAAGGGAAATACGTATATTTAAGTGAATAATGGGAATCATTACGCATAATGTTTTGTGTGGTTTGACCCTTGTCCTCATTAAAAATTATTAAAGTATATAAGGAAGATAAAAGGGTGTCTATACAATTAATATACATGGCGGCCAGCCGGGTGTTCAATTAAATACGGTGTAATCCACATATTTTGTTTAATCGTTTATTATGTTAAAATCAACGTAAATCGAATGTTTTATTAAAGATGACAGTCTGACCACAAGAAAATGAAATCAATGAAAGTGAAAGACTTTCACAAAGAAGTTGTCTATGGAAATTTAAGAAGGTCCCAGAGCCTTAGGGTGTGGCTTCAGGTTAAACTCAAAATAGCTTACCAGTAAAGCAATTGGGCACACTATTTATGGAAGACGGTGCACACCCATGGATATAAACAGAATTTGGTGAACTCCAGGATAAAAGAAAATTTATGAGAAGGAATGGATTTGGTATTCCAGGAATAAAAAATATAATTTATTAATAACTGATCACAAAATTTGTATTTCGAGTTTTAAATAATATGGTCCACAACCATGGTTAAATATATAATAAAAGGAAATGGTGAACCCTAAAATCTGAAATAAAATAAAGGACCTAGTGTTGGTAAACCTAAGGAAAAAATATGACTATATAGTGGGTAAGACCCAATAGTGGGGCATGAACCTATGTTTGACATGTATGTATGGGGATAAAATTGAGGTAAAGGAAATAATTGGATGTGTGAGTAACCCTAAAGTGGGAATAAAATCTTAATGTTTGACACAAATATGTATAAATAGTTATTTTTAAACATTAGGTGCATGTGGTGAAACACTATTTTTAAGAAACACAATGTGTGTTTTAAGTTAAGTACAAATTAAAGAAGGAAATCAAATGAATTAAAGATAGTCCAAGATTATGATTTCCCAAAGCTTAACTGTGTGAGTTAATGGATTAAAAGGACTATTTTTGGAATTAAATTTCAATTTAAGACCACAAGGTGTAATATCCCGTATTTTTTTGGCTTTTAATTATGAGGTTAATTAAATGGAATTACTTTTAATTATGGGATTTATTAAATTAATTTGGGATAATTAATTGGAATATTAATTCGGATTTAAATGTTAGCGGAACGAGAGTTAGTATTTGGTATTATTATGTTGTGGAATATTACTGAGTGATTATGGTAATATGTGATCATCAATTTTATTAAAATTGTCGTGAGTTGAAAATACGGAAGTTTCGGTAATTAAGTTGAGACGCGCGTGTCAGTCACGTCAGGAATGAATTTAATTAGATTATAAAATAAAGTATAATTTTATCAACCGGATGGTCATTTTGAGTGTGCCAACGTGTCTAGAAGGGTCGAAATAGTTAGAAAACACTAGCCGGGGGTTTAGTTTGGGTCCCGGGGCATTTTTAGGCCAAACTGGCAACCCAGAAGGGTATTTTGGTAGTTTTAAAAATTGAGGAGTTAAGACCCACGAATTTTAGAGTTTAATTATATATTATTAGATAGGCCATTAAGGCCATTATCATCCAAAAAGCAAGGGAGTGGGCTACGGGAGTTAGAGAGAAGTTACCAAAGGGTTCCAAACCAAAAAAAAAACACCCACCACCACCATTTTGAGAGATAATTATTAATGGAAAAGAGGAGAGAATCAACCTTGATCATCAACAACGGATAAGAAGACCAAATCTGAGGCAAGTGATTTGATATTTTTAAGTGCATTGAATATTTCTTCCATGTTTAGTGTAGAAACTATTTTGTCTTGAAAGTTTTGAGGAAAACTAATGAAATTGTTGTAGAAACTCTAAAGTTGGGTTAGGAATTGCATGTAGAATGTTTATGGACGAATTTGGTATTCGAAGACTTAACTTTGATTATTTAAGAACGGATTTATGATGAGTAATTAGGCATAATAAAATTCTGTGTTCATGTTCATAGGGTTTGGGGTAAAATTTGGGGATTAATGATAATTACATGTTGTTTAGGAGGATTTGACCCCAAAAATATGTTAAGAAACGACCTAAGAGGATTTAGAGAAGTTTAAGAACATTAAAATTCTATTGGGATGATCTTAGGATGAGTTTAGAGAAGAGAAAAATTAAGAAAAACGAATTGGGAAATTTCTGGGCGCAAACTGCCATCTCGTTAGAAGACCTGCCCAGGTCCTTCGAACAACCTCGTTCGAATGAGACTTCTAACAAGATGACAGTACCCCTTCTAACGAGTTGGTAGTTCGTTCGAACGACCTCGTTCGAACGATATTTCTAACGAGTTGACAGAATGGCCTTTTAGGCCTGATTTTATTTCAAACCTCCAGAAGACTTATATAATTAAGTGTAATCCTTCCCTTGTTGTTTTGTGGATATAGTTGTGAGATTAGAAGTACGTCAAGGATTAAAACTTAGAGTATTGTAGTAAACCGGATGATATTTATGGGTTATGATATAAGTATCTAAAAACTTCGACGGAGGAGAGTTGATAATTTTTAATGTATATAAATCGGGGAACTTGTAAACGTGTAACATGAAATGACGGTATAGGAATGAGAAATATACCTCTATTAATATTATGGGATACCGAAGATGTGTGGATTCTTGGTATATGTAGTTAGTTGTGTATAACATACATACCATACTTGCTATCATGGGAGGTCGGCGTTCGATTAGGGCCATCTAGTCTTTGTGTGCCTACGGGGGGGATTTAGATTGGTACCTCGAGGACATAGGTCAGAGAAGGATTTATTGAGAAGTTAATAAGTTTGCTGATCATGGGAACGTAGGTATGTGCGTGACCCATGTGATGTGAACTATGTTCGCCTCCATTATATGTGATTGTTGTATATTGAAAATGATTCCTGAGAGATTCGGAATACGTGGTCCTTATGTACGTGATGTACCGGGATTGGATAGTAGAGTATGTGTCCACCGCAGCTTAGTCTCGGGATGCCAGTATTGTATATTTATGATGAGATAAATATACTGGTAATTGAAATGAACTGTCATGAGTAAATGTAAGTGTGAATAATAGCAACATTTTTAGTAGAGTTAAAAAATGGAAAACCTCTAGTGATTGGCATGACTAATATGGAAACTAAGAAGAAAAGTAAAACTCTTTGTTTATAATTAAGAGGTTGGGATTTATATCGTGAATCTTATAGTAATGTTAGATTGTGTATTGGACTAGTTAGATGTGATAATATCTAGAATGGGTACGGGTACGATAGGAGTGCACAATTAGTTGAGAGGTGAGGAACTCATGTGAGTGCACGCACTATCATGTACTTTATATTCACTGTTTAATTATATTAAACCACTTGCTGTATTTTAAACTATTTTCACAATCGGGTTCTGACCCGTTTGCTTTCAAATCTATTTTTGTAAAAACCTTTTTAGGTGCCCAGCCACAAGGACACCAAGCGTAGGAGTTATATTCCCGTGACGTGCTGTAGCTGCTGTGGAAGTTACAGGACCTCAATAGTAGACGCCTCCACTTTATATCTTGACTCTATTTCAGATTCATTCATCTGTAGGGCATGTCGCCCCCTTTCCTTTCAGAGACATCTTGTTTACTCAATTTTTATTTTATATTTTGGGTTGTAATTAAATTAATGATTCAGGCTTGTATTTGTTCATTTCAGTATTTGGATTGTTGTGAGGTGTATTCCTCCAGATTTAGTTCATTACATCGTTATTTATTTGTAACTGTGATGTGGTTGTGGTATCAGTATTTCATAATTTAAATGGATGTTATGTTAATTGGATTTAATTAAAATTGACAACTCACTTTTTAAATATTAGGTGGCTAGTAATTATTAAAATGTTTTCGACAGTGATGCTATGAACTGAACCAACTTGGCATTTTGTATTAATTTGAATAAAGGAGTAGCTACCCGGTATTTAATTAGTTGGGGTGTCACAAAGGGTAATGATACTAAACCTAATTTACAGGTATTGTTTTGAAGTTAAACATGATTAATGCATATATTGTATAAGAGATGCATGCAGAATTGGGTAGGATTATACTGGTTATAGTATTGGATTCATCCTTTTTGTTGTTAGTTTCTACATTACTTTATTTTAGGAACCCCCATTAGGCATTGGCTCACCTCGATACCTTTGTTACTACAGTTAATTGATGTTTTTCTTTTCAGAGCGTTTTATAAGTGATTTTTTTTCTTATGCTAGTAGCTCTAATTAATTTACCCAAGGATGTTGCCTACTGTGTTCCACATTTGTCATTATGCTTAAATATCATGAAAACGGAATTGCATGGTTATTTGGTAATTGTAATCAAGTGAAATAGACTAGAGACCTTGTTTAGTTTGTTCACATCTAACATGTTCAGATCGACCATGTTGACGTAGGAATAACCTCAAAATCCGGTTCAAGGAGTTACAACTTGGAATTAAAGATCTAGGTTCAATCTCCTTTTGGGAGTAATGTTTAGTTGTTATATTTGGACTTGATCCTTAAATCTTCAACATTCATTGGACTCGATCCTGTGAGATGAGTTTAGGACTCCGATTTATATGAACATGTGACTATGATGTTAGAGTTAAGTGTATAACATCGTTGAAGATTTTCTATCATTAGCAACAATGGATCGATATTTTAGTCATTGTGTTTTCTCTAATTGGCATCATTGCATGGGTTTTTAAGTACTCTTATAAGTGTTAGCCTCGAGAGCGTGTATCACTGTTAAGTGACTTATTGGGATTCCTTGAAAATAAGACATTTGTGAAAGATTTGTGATGTTTCACCTTGGCAATCAAAATAAGTTCATTTAAAAAGTGTGACAAGTGGAGGACCCGTTGTTGGGGACCACCAAGAGCTTTATTTAAGTGGTATAAAGACACCATAAAAGTTAAGAAAGTTAAACATAGGGATGATGCCTTATCGCAAATTATTGATAAGTCAGGAGAATGTAACATAAATAAGATTAGTATAAGATAAATAGAAGTTTACATAAAAGTTGGTTCTACCAGCCCGCGTATTATTGTTGGTTAGTGCTCGAAAAGGATTCAGATAGTTAATGCATTAATTATGGTGGAAATCACCTTAAATTCTTATTATCCTAGAAACATGCAATGGGTATCAAACAATGGCCTTGCATCATTACAATGCAACAAGTGTTGGAAGTACATTTGTCAATTAGTATGTCATTTATAACACAGTTGAAATCCAGAGGGGATAAATGGTAAAGCAATGTTTCAACATCCACAATCATCAACATGAGGTTCCTCATCTTACTAGGTGAGAACCAAACATAAAAAGATCTTCGACAATCCATTATTCTTACATGCTCGAAATATTTCCATGATGACATTATCTTTTGAAAGAAGTATTCCACAAGGTCTAGTCAATCATTAGTCTTAATTGCCTATGGAAATACGATGCATTGCAAGAAGATCGATAATTAATTCCAAGTCTTGATTTCTTTAAATGACAACAATTACAATGATGTTATGGGTCAATAAAAGTTGCATCTAGATAAGAGTCCTATGCCGCAGCCCCAGGTAAGGGTTCGTAGTGATAGTGGTCACTCAATAACCAACTTTATTAGTTTAAGTCAAAAATAGCGTCCATAGCTCATTGATAAAAACTTAGAGGTTGAATAATATCACCATCTCCAATGTCATCTTTTGGTTAAGAGTTCACATAGTGGGCAAAAATTTGTATAGTTCTTGTAGCACCACCAATAACTCTATCGTTCAAGATTATTCGTCCACCCGGAAGTAACTTGGGAGATGTATATTGGTTTTTACATCCTAGTGCTAACATCTCAGTGTAATGAAGTGGCAAAACAAAATAAATCACGTAAAATCACATTAGAACTCTCAATTTGTCGATAAGCGAGAGTAGGGGGAGCATCACCTTTAACCATTATAATCCAAATGCTTTCGTGCCTATGGCTAAGACCATGTGATTAAAAGTGTCAATTTTCACCAAGAGCATTATAAAAGATCAACCTAAGGGTAAAATTCCTCATGTTTACACATGATCACGTCGTGGAAGGAAAGGTCACCTTCGGGCATTTTATTATGATCTTAGAAGAGGTCCTAAGAAGTCGATATCCCATATCACCTTGGTTTCCAAAATCAAGGCGTTAAGTATTTATCTATTTGGATTAGGAAATCATATTTGGAGACATTGAATGTTAGAGTTGTTGAGTCTCATCTGCTTTCACATGATTCATCATGTGTTATATCTTATGGTTGAGTTTGCTTGCATATTTTCATACACTAGCTTTTGTGTTTCATGTATTACGTTATTGCTAGTTGTATGTTGTATGTTGTTTGTCTTTTGTATTTTTATTTTCTTTTTATTTCATATATTGCGGGGTAGTGGGTTTTATTGGATCTTGTTTGTCTGTTGTATTTTAATTTTCCTTTTATTTTCTCTCTGCATATGAAGGGGTAAGGCTGTGTACATCTACCCCCCCCCCCCCCAGTATGCCGCAGAGGCAGGAGCCTTGTGCATTAAGTTTGCCCTTTATTGAGAAAAATACAAAATAAATTCATTTATCATTTGAGTTGCTTTTGAAATTGGTGTCATTTTGTTTTTAAATTGTATAAAAAAAACTAAAAAATATTTTATTTGTTTTGTGTAGTTTAGTTTTACACATTTTTTGTGGCATATAGGTATGTTCAAATCCCATTTGTTCCATGTTTTCATATGGATACAACATTTTATTATGATTTTCAATGCTTAAGATTGCCCTTAATCGTGCTTACATGGAGTCGTTTGACTTTGATTTTCTTAGTGGATTCACTTTGCATATACCTTCACATACACTTTGCACAAGCTCTTTTGGATTATAACTAACTCTTTTACATGAGCTAAGTGAGGTGTTCTCCTATCAATCTTGTCATATACATATCTAATTGACTATGGAATATTTTTTCATGTAATAACCATTGCTCGAGAGTTTGTTTTATTTTTGAAAAATATGAGGGTGAAATAGAAAATGGTTATGAAGGGAGTAAATCTCCTTTGCGTGAAAGGCCACCATTGGTAAGAGTCTTAAAGAATAGAGAGGTAAAGAAAATAAAAATTGCCAAGGCCATGTTTTGAAATTTATGCTTCAAAATGATATCTTTAAAAGAGTGACAATGAAAAATTGAATATATATTTTTAAGGATGTTAACTTCAAAAACCAATGGGTTTGCACAATGAGTCCAAGTTAATTAATTGTTTGGTACTATTGATTCGAGAATCATCAAGATTTCTAGGTTAGTCTGCATTGTATATGTTTGTCCATTTTGAGTTCTTTATTTATCATTTAAGGCTAAACCAAAGTTTGATAAGTTAATGAGGTCAAACAGAACTCGTTTGACACATTTCGAGTGATTGGATCATATTTATTTTGTTTCTAGTTCACACCTCATCTACGAGTGCGTAAAGCTTATGTTTTTTTCATATTTTGTGGTGTTTATACCTCTATATATTTATGTGCATCACTAGTGTTACGCAGTATGTTTTTTTTGGATCTACTTGTTTGAATATAATCCATGTTCGCCATATGCTTCATCTTGGGTTCAAATTGGCATGATTTATGATCTTATTGGAATATATTTTTTCTTGTTTACATTGGTATCCTATGATTCAATTTCTGCATCAAAATTGATATCATTTATTCATTCTTTGGACTATTTGTGATTATGTTACCGAGTTAGTTTATCGTTGTGTATCACTTCACATCTTCCCATGATATTTATTATTTTCCTTTATGTTTACATGTGTGACATTTAGGGGAAAATTTGCTTATATTTTTCACAATTATCTTTGTCTACTCCTAAACAAAAAGGGGGAGAAATGGTATTTTACTCTTTAACTCAGGGGGTAATTTTCACCTTAGGGAGAGACGTCCTATCTTAGGTGGAGATTTTTAAACAAAGGGCTATAGTTTATTATATGCAAATCTATATTTGTTATATATTTTCTTTTCATTTGAAAGATATGTTTAAGTGTGCAGGTTTGTAATGATGTGACAAAGTTTCACAAGAGATAAACTACTAAAAGTTTATGTTTATCAAACATCTGTACTTTTTCCTTTATGAGGATTGGGATAAAGTCTTTAAAGAGCTTGATGACTTATATTTTCTTATTTTTGCGTTGATTTGTAAGGATAAATCTCCAATATAATCAATATGTATGTATATTGGATAAATTTTGGTTAGACAAAATCGTTTGAGTCATAGGTTAGGACTTGAGTTGTTTATCCTTTAAGTCTATAATATGTGATTGAAGATCGTAGCGGCCAAGTTAATGCGTCTACATCATCGTGCCATGTTCCATTCCATATTCCATATTCACTCCATGAATCTCATGAGGTATGAATGCATATGATTTTGTATCCTTAAATTTTCATTGGGTGTTGTTTTAAATTAATATTGAAAGTTATCTTTCCTAAAAAGTATTTTTAAAAGAAAAATATTTTTCTTTTAAAAGTCATTTGAACGAGATCATTAAGTTCGTTCAAATGAGTTAATGAAAGTCTTTCAAATGATCATCTAACGAAATTAAAAAAAAAATCTTTGTTTACCATGAAAATATCGTTCAAAAATTATTTGAAGTCCGTTCGAACGTGATCGGTTATTTCGTTCGAACAAATTTTTTTTTGGTTGAAATGAGAATAGTAAGTTCATTCTAACAACCCTATACATTTCATTCAAACGAGCTGCCTCATTTTTATTTATTTTTTGCCTCAAAATATGTTTTTTTTTAATAAATAGAACTGTTAGCAACTTATTTTCTAAATAGGTCTTTGCAAAATTATTTTCCAAGAACATATCTTGTGCCTCCAAACCCTAATTTCACCCAAGAGTTTTTGAGATTAAAGTTTCATCTAAATATGCTAGTTTGAGATCTCCATTTGTTGCACCAAAGTTTGTTTATCACCATTTATGTCGAGTATCATCTCATATGCTGTATTATATTCTTATTATTGTTTATATACAGTGGACTCCATGTGTGTGGAAATTTGAAGCGGTGGAATCCGTATCCAATCCATTAACAGTTTGCTGAGCTAAAATCAGTGGATACAAAGGCGTGTGAGGAGAACAAGGTGTGGTAATGCGTAGTATAACTCCTACGTGTCATTGCCAAGAAGGTCTAATGGACAAAGTTTTGTCGAGGCTTGAAGGATTTGAGTCGATTGTGTAAGTCATTTGTCGTTCTTGTGTAATTCCTATATCATAGTGAATTTGCATGATTGGGTCGTCCGAGATTTTTCCTATCATGGGGTTTTCTTGTACATCGGCGTGTTGTGTGATTGGTTATTTTACTCGTGCTTATTGATTAGATGCATACTTAGGGAAAGATAAAATTTGGTTAATTGTTTACATAATAATCGGTTTAATTAGTGCATAATTGATTGGGTTAATTAAAATTGAAAAAAATAAAAATTGGTGTGTGTTTGACAATCCATATAAACCCTATCATGTAATTACACTTTCATATATCATGATTGATGTAATGGCAACAGTCACCATTATAAGATGTACACATCTAAGATAGATGTATATAGCAGTGACATCCATAGGAAACAATTGGTGTTGTCCCAAGACAAAAAATGATGGTTTAAATGTGATTCATTAAGTTTTATCTCCAAACCTTGATTCGGACATGTTTTGTTCGTAAAGAATAAGGAGGATTTCAATTTAGGATATCCCAGAAAGTTTATTAACATGTTAATAATTTCTCATGGCACAATGTATATGAACTTTGCCTCTAAGGAGGAAAGTTTCGTATTATATTATTCCTGGTAATGACGCCTGCATCTTAATGCATAAGGTTTACAATTTCGTTATTTGGTTTTTGTAATGGGTCGATATCCCAGGTCAAGTTTGTGGCCCGATTAAAGACTATCTCAGTTAGTATTGAGTAATTCATATTATAGCTTTAATTGGGTTAAACGCTTGTGGTTTTGTTACAATGGGACTAGATTGATAGTTTATTTGCACTTAGTTTCTTTAGTTTCGAGAAGGAGTATTCAATCTTTTCATTGCACCTAAAGTGCATTTCATTTATTTTTCATGCTTGGAATCGTTATTAAATTAATCTTGAGTTACAGTGACAATGTTGTTTCAGTGTTAGATGCGGGTTAGGATGAGCATGGTTGATGCATCGTAGTAACTACGACATTTATTCAAAGGATCATTGTACAAGATTGTATGAGCATCCTAATGGGATTTGATGACATAGGTAATAGTAATTTCATTGCATGTAGTTACTTGCTTTGAATTGGGATTAATAGTCCATTATGTGTAGTTTGGAAAGATTATTTTGTTAGTTCTCAAGAGTTAGGGTATTGTGTACTACTAAGGGTACAGTATAACTTTTATGACGCGCTCACTTTGTTTGGATAATTAAAAAGGTTATGGCTCAAAAATTATAATTTGATCAACGAATTGAAATCTCATCGCAGTGAATCTCCGCATATGGTGTCATTGTACGTTAGCATGTGTTTACACAATTGTGTGTATCACCTTTTGCGTAAGATTATAAACCCTTGAACCCGGGACTAGGTTTAGGAACAATTAGAGACTTAGGTTCAGGAAAAATTAGAGACATAGAAAACAATCTTGGATAGTTTTAGTGTACCCGGATCAATTGGGAGTAAACGTGATATTGAATTGTGAAAATACATTAAGCATAAAGGATTACAGAGATTTTATTGGTAGATGGAGTATGTCCTAAGTATGAGACTAGAAAGGGTGCATATCTTATATTACAAATGAAATGGAAAAGGAATAAATGGATACTTACGATTAGAGATGATGAAGTGATCAATTTTGAGATTAGCACTCGGGAGATGAAAGGTACTAAAGTTATGATATTTTTTTATAACCTTGAAACTCCACATAAATGAGACCTTTGGACTCCCCCATGCGAGCTAAACAGGAGGGACGATGTTCCAGAGCCACCCTAACACACGTCCTGCTAACTATCAGGTATCCATCGGGGAGTTTCGAACCTTAGATCAATGGTCATTATCTTAGTGTATCCGTTGTGGCCATTATTATTCATATATGTTGTGAGGAGTATGCTCTAATGGTGACATTTTGATTAATTATAATACCTCAAATTATTAAGTGAATTGTTAATTGATTTAACTAATGAGTTAATTATTTATTGGGAATATTTAAATCGGGTTGGTTATATTTGAAGAAATTTTATTAAATGATCAAATATTGAATTTATGAAAATATAATAAATTAATTGTAAATTAAATTGAATAAATATTTCCTTGTTATTTATTGAATTACATTGTAGGAATTATGCTAAAATATTAGGGGCAATGTGGTAATTTGGTCATATCTTGGTGGCTAAGTTAGGATTTGAAGAGGCTCCCTTGTATGTGATTAATTGTAAGTTTTTTAGTGTATGAATGGAAGGAAAAGATAAGAGAAGAAAATAAATTTGTCATCTGAGTTCTAAAAGGGCTTGTGACCTCGAAAAACCCAACCGCGACCTTGGCCCCCACGATCGCGGGCATTTGAGGTGAAACTGTGGCTAGAGTGGATCCACGACCCATGCACGGGAGATGCCATATTTCCCATTCTTTTAATTTTTAAACCCACAAAATTTTTATTTCGCAATTCGTTTCCCCCTTAAATGAAAACCCTAAATCTTGTTTCCTCTTTATCCCTAACCTCACAAACGCAAAACCCCATGGATGTACAACCTTCAAACCTCCATTTGAGGACCTTAAGCATAGATTTGAGGAATAATTCTAGAGGTAAAGTTGCTCAAATTTTGGAGGAGATTAAGGAAATCATGTTAGATTATAGAGATAGTTAAAAGGCAAGAATACTCCACCTTTCTCCTTTAGTAATTAATGTTTTAAATATGGCCTAAACCATGATTATTATTTAATAAAAGTAATTGGATGTTGAATTAGGGAAAATTAACCCAATTAATTTTCTATTGTTGTTATTAGCTATCTAAATGGTGCAAACCCCCTTTTTTGTAATATAATGCTTAGAAAATGCTTATGAGAGCTAAATGTTGTAATAGTTATAACGATGAGATTATTAATATGATAAATGTCAAAGATTGAGTTATATGCCTTATGAACCCTGAGATTTGAAATATGAGAAATATTCTTATCCCGTGATATTTTTAATTGTCGACATATGTAGTGATATCTACTTAAAATGTGTATAAATCATTGATGTTTGAAATCATAATGGTACTCTTGGAAATTAAGATGAACCACGTAGGAACTAGCTAATAAGCATTGTGTATAAAAGAAGATATTAATTGATATTATTAATTTTTTATGCTTATCAAGAGGAATATTGTTGTATCCCTATGTTCTTAGTATTGAGAGTTGGATGTGAATTAGTCGTTGTTATTAAAAGATATATGTTGTGGGCTATCAAACTTTCTTGTAAGGAATTTTATTATTGCAAATTGATGTCTTTGAGTATTAAGTATGTATTAGTGGTATTATCATAGAGCTTGGGATGTTGAGATTATTGAATGGGGGGTTGGTATTGATAATGTGCTATTCTAAGTTGTTAATAGGACTTAGATTTGTTAGATGATATTTGTTATTGATGAAACTTTTTACCACTAGATAATGATGGTTAGGAATGTGGTTGATATTGTTGATTGTCTATCATTGAAGAGGTGATGGATTTGACTTACAATGTTTCTATTTGGGGCTTATGACACTTGGGGTTATATATTGATGGAACTTGGGGTTATAAAAATGTGGGTTATGTATATGTAGGTGTTGAAATGAATGTAGAGAGTGATTTTTTTTAGGTTTCTTGTTTTTTCCTAAAGTTTTGACTTCAAAAATTATTGTGGAAAATCCTATACAGATTCTTAGGATAAATGATGTTGAAAAAAATGTTTGGTTGGTGTGAGTTTGGGATTCAAGAGTTCTTCTTAGGGATTCATGCGAGTTTTATGCTTTAAATTGAATATAGATGAGATCATAGGTACAAAAGATTTTTGACTCTTAACATTTACTTAATCTGACAAAGTGTATCGGGGCGGGGGGTCCTTATTTAAATTTCATTTATGAGACATCACACGCACGGAGTATAGAGATGGTAGGAGCTTGGAGTTTAAGATTTGTGAGTTTTTTACGTATTTCTGATAGTGAGGTTATGAATATTAGGTAAAAGCTTATTGAAATGTATCACATGTGAGTGGGATATTAATATGTATGACTTATGAGTTGGATATTGAAATATATCTTTTGAGACAAGTATCAAAATATATGACTTGCAGATTGGACATGGGAAGGTATGACTTATGAGTAAACTTTGTTTATGAATGATGAGGTTATCTAATAAACATGTGGAGTAGATTGGTCATGGGAAGGTATGACTTAGGAGTAAACTTTGTTTATAAATGACGAGGTTATCTAATAAACATGCGGAGTACCTTATTGTAACATCCCGTAATTTTGAGGATTAAATATTCAATTATTTTTGGGAGTTATAAAAATATTTAAATTGGAGAGACTTAAATTCATGAGTTGGAGAATTTATTTAAGTGAGCCGAATTATTTATAATTGGCGACTTTTAAGTTTAATGGTTCAAAATCTCGTGTGTCGCATTTTGAGGTTGAAATTTGGAAATGTCAAAAAGTATTTTGAATGTAAATTCTGAGTGCGCGATTGCGTCCGGATGGGTCGAGATAGTCAGAAAAGAGTACCCGGGGATAGTAATTGAATCTCGGGGTATTTTTGGGCATAGCCGGGCCCACACGGGGTGAGTTGGGCCATTTTAATTAGGCCCAGATGGCCAAAAATGGTATTAAGGTTTTTAAACCTAATTGAGAGAATAGGGAATGGCAGTCAACATAACTCTCAACCTAGGGTTTGAGAGGGAATTTCGGGGAAAGCAAATCAAGACCCAATTTGGGGATCTTAGAGCCAAATTAAAGGACTACACCAACAGATTAGACACTACGAACAATTCCAGGCAAGTGGTTAACTTGTTGTAATGTGTAAATGGTGATATCCAATTCATATTTTAGTGATGTGTAAAATAAAATTCATTTTTGGGGAGAAATGGGTAAAAAATGGGGTTTTATTAATGGAATACTTGGCTGAGATTCAAAGTAAGAAATAAGTGTATTATATATCCCTAAGTAAAGATAAATGAAATTTGAATATATTTGATGATTAACATGGAATATTTATGAGTTCTTGGATGAAGAACATGAATCTTGAATGACTTAGGGTTTATTTGATGAACACAAGAGGACAATCTGCCAGAATTTTTTACACAACTTTAAACATATGCCATTTGATTTGTACTTCGAATTATAGTGCGAACCATACATTCCTGGAAATTTATTTCTCTTAGCTATCCAATGAACTTGTAATTAGGTCAATCGGAGTTCTGTAGAGGGAGTAATCGACATTTTACTACAGGGTGTTTGATCTGTCAACATAGAAATCTGCTAGAATTTTGACGTGACTTTAAACGTGTGCGATTTGAATTTAACTTCAAATTAGAGTGTGAACCATACATTGCTGGAAAGTTATTTCTCTTATCTATCCAATGAACTTGGAATCAGGTCAATCAGAGTTCTGTAGAGGGAGAAATCGAAATTTTACTAGAGGGTGTTTAATCTGCCAGAAAATTTGAGATTTTTCTTTTTAAGCCTCAAATGTCTAAAATTTTAACGGGGAAGTGTTTAAGACCTTGATGAAATATATTTATGGAATATTGATATGGAAGTAGGTTTATGATTGAGTGTTGGACTTTAATTTGGTGAGAGAGTTAAAGTGGAGATTCATAGTCTTGATTGTGACGTACTCTAATTCGGGATGATAAGAATATAATTACGGAAAAGCGTGAGCAAGCTTAAATTCATTAGGTCAGTGGGTTAACAGTGGTAACTACTTAATTGATATAACAAGGGGTAACTAGGACCCTTAGAGTTGTGTGAATACTTGAATTAATACGAAAGTGAAATAAATTAGTAAAGCAAACAAGTACGGTGAATATTAGAGAGAAATATATTACGTACAAGTATGAATAAATGGGTTGTGTAAATACCTGCTATTTTATAGGATTACTTGGGTTGTGAATGCCTATTATGTGTTTCCTTGTGATAGGAACATAGACTCGGGAAATATTAAGTTATGGGCCAAGTGAGCGAGTCCGGGGATAATGGTTGAGTGACACCAAGTTATTAAATTAATGGATGTGTTAATTAATGAAGGTAGAGTCGGAAGGTAGACTCTAAAAAGTATTAAATTAATTGATGTTGTGATTAATTAATTTAGAGCCGGATTGTAGACTCGGAAAGGATATTAATTAATTAATGTGTAAATTAATTAAATGATTCCACAGACTCGGATCGGTATTAAATTAATAGGTGTGTTAATTAATTTAATTAGAGCCGGACGACAGACTCGGGAAGGTATTAAATTAATAGGTGTGTTAATTAATTTAATTAGAGTCGGACCATAGACTCAATAAAAATAGTATATTAATTGAGGTGTGAATTAATTATATTAGAGTCGGACCACAGACTCGGATTTGTGTTAATTAATTAATGTGTAAACTAATTAAATGAGGGTCGGACTACACACTCGGATATGTGTTAATTAATTAATGTGTAAATTAATTAAATGAGGGTCGGACCACAAACTCGGAGTTATGTTAATTAATTAATGTGTAAATTAATTAAATAAGAGTCGAATCACAGACTCGAGCAAATTTCATATAAATTATTGTGTAGAGTATTACTATTTAGAGTCGGACCACAGACTCGGGAAGATGGAAATTATTAAGTGAGAAAATTAATTAAGTTGAGTCGGTCTAGAGACTCGGGAAATTACAGGCTAGTGTTACGGGTTTTTGAGTACATGGTAAAGCCGGGATTTATACTATATATATACGGTGTAGTGATAGTATATATATAGATGTGTGTATATATTGTGTGTGCTATTAAAAATCAGTGATTAAATATTTACTTAATTTATATACTCTTGTGCTATTAAGGGAGGTTGCGCGATGTGGGTGAATCCCCTAGCTTAAGGAGTAGGGTGAGTATATCCCCAGGTCATAGCGTCTGGTATATGGGTGAGGGGATTATCTCACTTTCAAGGAATATGACCGCCTCCACTTCGTTTATGTTTTGGGCCAGGTTGGTGAGCAATTCCATCTTGGGTAACTAGGTTATGTGAGCACACCTAATGAGATAGCACTTTAGAGGGAATCATCCGGCGAGGGTATACTCGGAGGGATGGATATACGTATGTTATATGTGTGGATGTTTTAGTAAAGGCACGTATATAATGGTATTCAATATTATATGCGGGTAATAATACAGTGTGTGATTTATTTACTTTATATAACTTGTGACACGGTTATATGCTACTATTTAAGAAGGAATTAATTAAGTTAATTGTGAGATAACTTATAATTCAAGAATCATTGTACTCGGGTTAGAGTAGTATGGCAAGGGTGAGGTTATACCAGGACTAGTTGGATGGGGTAGTACAACTAGGTGGGGGTTAAGGTAACCGATAGGTGTGCACAATAGTGGAGGGGTGAGAATGTCCACAAGGGAGTGCGACACTAACTTAAATATGAAGAGCATTCATGCATTTTAAATTACTGTAACTAATTCACTTGTTAAATATTTTTAAAATGTTTTGGGTTCTAACCATTGTTATAAAACTATTTTCAAAACATTTTACGTGTCCAGCCACAGGGACGCCAGAATTAATATTCTATTCTAGAGACACGGAGTGGCGAAATATGTGGATGCTAGCAGGAGTTTGGATTAGACGCATCGTTCATTTATTCCTAGAGTAGGAATCATGTATCAGCTTTAGTTTTATTTAGGGCTTGTAGCCCAGACTTCTCAGTACAGTTTTCAGATGTACTTATTCAGGTGTTGGATGTTTGTATTGGATTTCATTTTTGTGGCCGATGGTTTATTCGGCAAATTGTTTAATTAATTATTTCAGTTGAGTTTTATTCAGTTGTGTGAATGGTTTATATTTATTTCTGCATGTACTGTTTTGTTAATTAAAAAGTTAAAATTTGGCACCAGCTTTTGGAATACTAGGTGGTTAGTAAGTTTTAAAAAGTTTTCGACAGTGATGCTAAGAATGAACCAACTAGGATTCCTATTTTAATTTGTTATAGGACTGATCACCCGGTATTTTATTAGGCGGGGTGTCACATATGGTATTAGAGCATCAGATTCTAGTGTCCTTAGGATCTGTGCGACTTTTCACGTTTCGGCTTAGCAATCTTTGATATAGAGCCCTATCATAGGATTGTTCTATTCTTATACGTATGCGCATTTACGTCCTTCTGCCACATTTCTTATTTGAGTGTGAACTCATACGATTCGATTCTCATTCCAGATGCCGCCCAGGAGAGAGAGAGCAGCTAGGGCAGCAGGGAGAGATGAGACTAAAGAGGCTCGTCAGGAGCAAGAGTAACCATAACAACTGCCAGGGATGATTTTGGCAACGCAGGTAACTGAATTGGTGGCGCAGGCAATTGAAGCGACGATAGTCGCAATGGCAGGGTAGTTTCCACGGGATCAGCCACAAGTGTTAATGGCACCAGATGTTCAGGCTGCCCGGGGCCGTCGGGGTGGCAGCAAGTACGAGAAATTTTTTTTTACGTGTGGGCACCCACCAGAGTTGCGAGGGGGTTCAGATGTAGTGATAGCGTGTCAAGTAAGAGAGATATCCAGCGTCACCTACGTATGGGAGATTGAGATGAGGTGCGGAAGCAAATGCTAGCCACTTTTAGTTTAGTGGGAGCAGCGCTACAGTGGTGGGAGTCGATCACCACAGTTGAGGAAAGGGATACACTAGCTATTGCAAAGTTTTGGGTGCGGTTCGACCTCACGTATTTTCCTCCAGTGGTTGAGACCGAAATGAGGAGAACATTTAAGAGGTGACTCAGGGGGACCATTCCGTGGCTGATTAGGAGGAAGAATTTACTCGTTGGCAAATTTTGTACCGAATGAGGTAAGCGATGAAGAGATAAATAAAGTAAAGGTTTGTGGATGGATTAGTCTGGAGAATCAGACAACATTTAATTGGTAATTCCGCATTAGTAGCTTATACTGATATCATTAATGCAACACTCCGACACTGTCAGAAATATAGCTTCCACGTGAAAGGAAGCAGGAAGAGACTGGAAACTAGCTAGTCAGATAAAGCAAGAGGGAATAGTACTAGTGGGGTATCCCAGCAGTAGACAGGGGGAGATCAGGGATAGGATTCCGATAGGGAAATCATGCCAAATGATTTAGAACTGGAGGCTATCGGCAGGATGGTCAGGAATCCCAACAAGGTCGGTATGGAAGGGACCAGTGGCAGGGTGAATGTATTAGAATGTGTTTCGTTTGTAGGGGAAGCGAGACATATGAAGAGAGATTGTCTTAAGCAAGGTAGGGGTCAACTACAGGATGAGGTCCTGGATGTACAGCCACTAAAGCAAGTCATGGGTGCATTTGGGCACCGAGAAGATGCTCCGGAACCCGAGGATTAGCCATTGCAGCTTGAGTATAGAGGTAATTATTTTTACCCTATGGGCGTGGGGTATATTTTTGAGTGACAAAGAGGATGTCATAATATAAGACTTATTTTTCACTAGAGTTCGCAAGTGAGTCGAATTTAGTGGGTGCGTTGGCTGTAGCAGCCATAGTATGTGAAAAAAAAATTACGTGGGGTAGCGGAGTTTCTTTGGTGTTCTTCACGGGAGAGTGGAGGTGTACACTGAGTGAAGGTTTGAATTATGCGAGGAGTTACTACTTTCGAGAATTATGGGAGTAGGATTGATAATATTTTCTAAATATCGGCTGGATACCAATGGAATTTAACTATTGTGGATAGTGGTGTTAAGTTTCGGTGTTCACGACACCAGGATATGTTTGGTACTGGGTATCACCTGAGAGGACGTATAGCCTATATATATGTGTGTGTATATATATTGTATTTCGTGGTGCGATAAGCACATAGTGAGGTCTTGTGTTCTGACATTTTATCCCGGTAAGTGGGGGTGTTTACTGAAGTGAATCAAGGTGGTTAGATTTATGTTCGAGCAAAGAGAGATAGCTCGGGGTTTATT
Source organism: Sambucus nigra (assembly GCA_949130495.1). Taxonomy (NCBI): domain Eukaryota; kingdom Viridiplantae; phylum Streptophyta; class Magnoliopsida; order Dipsacales; family Adoxaceae; genus Sambucus; species Sambucus nigra. Next base: position 38,416,274 of record OX422214.1, on the reverse strand, counting down.
TTGCGCAAGGACTAGTGATGGTAAGGGCGCGGTACTTTATGTTGTCTTTGGAAACATGAGAGTAAGTGTATATACTTTTGTGTTGAGAGACAAGTATTTTGTGGGGATCTGTTTGGACGTTAGTACATGGGTTGGGTACCTCGGGCAGTATATATATATATATATATATATATATATATATATATATATATATATATATATATATATATATATGTGTGTGTGTGTGTGTGTGTGTGTGTGTGTGTGTGTGTGTGTGTGTGTGATATGACTACGGATTCAAAGTTATATTACGGGTTACGACTAGTATAGTCGGGTAACTTTCGTGCGGTTAAGCACAGGTATAGGGTGTATGGGCGCCCTGGTTAATTTAAATGCATACTTGTGTAACTTATGCTTAGAAGCGGATGGGATAGATATAGCGGGCTTAGAGGCACATGATTAGAGAGTGTTATGCGAAGCTTGGAACATTACTCTCATCTTAATTTCGAGGACAAAATTCCTTTGTAAGGGGGAGAGTATGTAACACCCCATATTTTTTAGGATTAAATATTCAATTATTTTTGCGAATAATAAAAATATTTAAATTGGAGAGACTTAAATATATGAGTTGGAGAATTTATTTGAGTGAGCCGAATTATTTATAATTGGATACTTTTAAGTTTAATGGTTCAAAATCTCGTGTGTCGCATGTTGAGGTCGAAATTTGGAAATGTCTAAAAGTATTTCGGATGGCAATTCTGAGTGAGCGGTTGCGTCCGAATGGGTCGAGATAGTCAGAAAAGAGTACTCGGGGATAGTAATTGAATCTTGGGGTATTTTTGGACATAGCCGGGCCCACACGGGGTGAGTTGTGCCATTTTAATTAGGCCCAGATGGCCAAAAATGGGATTAAGGTTTTTAAACCTAATTGAGAGAATAGGGAATGGCAGTCAACATAACTCTCAACCTAGGGTTTGAAAGAGAATTTGGGGGAAAGCAAATCAAGAGCCAATTTGGGGATCTTGGAGCCAAATTAAAGGACTACACCAACGGATCAGACACTACGAACAATTCCAGGCAAGTGGTTAACTTGTTGTAATGTGTAAATGGTGATATCCAATTCATATTTTAGTGATGTGTAAACTAAAATTCGTTTTTGGGGATAAATGGGTACAAAATGGGGTTTTGTTAATGGAATACTTGGCTAAGATTCAAAGTAAGAAATAGGTATATTATATATCCCTAAGTAAAGATAAAATGAAATTTGAATATATTTGATGATTAACATGGAATCTTTATGAGTTCTTGGATGAAGAACATGAATCTTGAATGACTTAGGGTTTATTTGATGAACACAAGAGGTCAATCTGCCAGAATTTTTTACACAACTTTAAACATGTTCCATTTGAGTTGTACTTCGAATTATAGTGTGAACCATACATTCCTGGAAAGGTATTTCTCTTAGCTATCCAATGAACTTGGAATCAAGTCAATCGGAGTTCTGTAGAGGGAGTAATCGACATTTTACTACAGGGTGTTTGATCTATCAACATAGTAATCTGCCAGAATTTTGACGTGACTTTAAACGTGTGCGATTTGAATTCTACTTCGAATTAAAGTGTGAACCATACATTACTGGAAATTTATTTCTCTTAGCTATCTAATGAACTTAGAATCAGGTTAATCGGAGTTCTGTAGAGGGATAAATCAAAATTTTACTAGAGGGTGTTTAATCTGCGAGAGAATTTGAGATTTTTCTTTTTAAGCCTCAAATGTCTAAAATTTTATCGGGGAAGTGTTTGGGACCTTAGATGAAATATATTGATGGAATAATGATATGGAAGTAGGTCTATGATTGAGTGTTGGACTTTAATTTGGTGAGAGAGTTAAAGTGGAGACTCATAGGCTTGATTGTGACGTACTCTAATTCGGGATGATAAGAATATAATTACGGAAAAGCGTGAGCGAGCTTAAATTCGTTAGGTCAGTGGGTTAACAAGGGTAACTACTGAATTGACATAATAAGGGGTAACTAGTACCCTTAGAGTTGTGTGAATACTTGAATCAATACGAAAGTGAAATAAATTTTTAAAGCAAACAAGTACGGTGAATATTAGAGAGAAATATATTACGTATAAGTATGAATAATTGGGTTGTGTAAATACATGTTGTTTTATAGGATTACTTGGGTTGTGAATGCCTATTGTGTATTTCCTTGTGATAGGAACATAGATTCGGGAAATATTAAGTTATCGGCCAAGTGAGCGAGTCCGGGGATAATGGTTGAGTGACACCAAGTTATTAAATTAATGGATGTGTTAATTAATGAAGGTAGACTCGGAAGGTAGACTCGGAAGGTAGACTCGAAAAAGTATTAAATTAATTGATGTTGTGATTAATTAATTTAGAGTCGGATTATAGACTCGAGAAGGGTATTAATTAATTAACGTGTAAATTAATTAAATGAGAGTCGTACCACAGACTCGGATCGGTATTAAATTAATAGGTGTGTTAATTAATTTAATTAGAGTCGGGCGATAGACTCAAGAAGGTATTAAATTAATAGGTGTGTTAATTAATTTAATTAGAGTCGGACCATAGACTTGGAAAAAATAGTATATTAATTGAGGTGTGAATTAATTATATTAGAGTCGGACCACAGACTCGGAGTTATGTTAATTAATTAATGTGTAAATTAATTAAATAAGAGTCGAATCACAGACTCGGGCAAATTTCATATAAATTATTGTGTGGAGTATTACTATTTAGAGTCGGACCACAGACTCGGGAAGATGGAAATTATTAAGTGAGAAAATTAATTAAGTTGAGTCGGGCCAGAGACTCGGGAAATTACAAGCTAGTGTTACGGGTTTTTGAGTACATGGTAAAGCCGGGATTTATACTATATATATATATACGGTGTAGTGATAGTATATATATAGATGTGTGTATATATTGTGTGTGCTATTAAAAATCAGTGATTAAATATTTACTTAATTTATATATTCTTGTGCTATTAAAGGAGGTTGCGCGATGTGGGTGAATCCCCTAGCTTAAGGAGTAGGATGAGTATATCCCCAGGTCATAGCGTCCGGTATATGGGTGAGGGGATTATCTCAAGTCCTCCCCCTTTGGGACGATAAATCTCCCATTGAAGCGTAATCCTCCCTCTGAACTCACAGAGTAATGCTATGCTCCCCCAGCTAAAAGCTGTCGGATTCGGTCCTAACAAAATGAATCCGCTGCCTGGGCCGATAAACCCCTCGTAACAATCTGGGGTGTAACGATCATAACTGACATAAATGACCTGGCAACTGAATCCTGGTGTCCCAACTTCTTCCATTTTGCCTTCCAAACTTCTTCCACATCCCCCACTGGTCCACGGCTCAATGTGTCTGCCACCATGTTAGCCTTCCACGGATGGTACTGGATGTCAAACTGATAATCTTTCACAAATTCTCGCCACCTACGCTGATGCATATTCATCTCTCTCTGAGTGAATAAGTACTCTAATGACTTATGATCTGTGAATAGGAAATATATCTCCCCCAAAAGGTAAGGTCTCCAAATTCAAAGAACAAACACGACTGCCGTTAACTCCAAGTCGTGGGTGCGGTAATTCCTCTCGGGAGGCTTAAGCTTGCGAAAAGCATAAAAATGCCCTGGGACTCAAACCATACTCCCGAGTATACTTTTCTAACTTTCTTGACCATTCCGGACATATTGGCACACTCGAAATGATCATTTAGGTTACCCATAATTAAATCACATTTTATCTCATAAATTTTAAGTATTGACACGCGTGTCCTGGCTAAATTACTGTAGCTATCGTATTTCTCACTCAGGATTATCATAGTGCAGTCTTATTAATTTATTACTCGCTCACTAAGCAATACTCAATGTAATTCATGCAAACACATATTAACCCTCGTCTCGCTAATTAATATTTATTTTAACCCGAATTAATTTTTAATAAATTTCCCATTTTAATTTAATTAATCCCGATTTAAAAATCCTGAAAAAATACGGGGATGTTACATAATGTTATACATTTTTCAAGATTTTTTTGGGATTTCTCAGGCTTTTTTTGGATGAAATATAGAGGGGACTGTCGATAGGCAGGCCTGAGGAGGTGCCTTTCGGCATAGAGCACGGGCTTCTTCGAGAAGAGGAAAAGGCAACTGCTGACCATAATTGGCAAGGGTTTACTGATCAACACACCCCCTTAGCCTTCTATATAAAGTTATGGCCCCTCTTCATTTTTCACAACTTCAAGTGTTTGAATCTCTTATTTTCTCTCTCTAAGAGTCGTTTTTAAGTCCTTACTGGTTCAAGACTCCAAATGGGTGGCACTTCGGGTGATGTTTACAAAAACGAGTGGCCCGTTGTTGATTATTAGGCTAGCCTAGAATGGCGGTCTTTGGTGTCCCTTGTGCTGGGCAATGAGAATTCCTTTGACTTATTTGATCCAGTTGTTGATGAGAGGATTTTATTGCACGAGCCTGCGCACCATTGTTCAAAAAGTGTAAAAAAACCTAGTGGTTACGTAAGTATGGTGACTTTTTATTTTCCAATTCATTTTCTCTTTTCTCTTTGTGTGCTAATGAATGGGTTTCTTTTGATTTTTTTGAATACTGACACTACTCCTTTGAACTTTTGGTCCTAGGGAATGACAGGGTTGAAGGATATTTTGAATAATCTCCTCGGGGTTGTGCATTAGATGGTATCATATGTCGGGTTTCACCCGTTAGAGAAATCTTTGGATGAGACACCGCATTCTATTATGGTGATGTGCGCTCTTGGGAATAGATGGTGGGACACTACCCACATATTCCATTTGGAGTTCAGGGAGATGATCGCAACTCCTATTGACGTCCAGCAGCTGATGAGAATGGATTGGGAGGGTTTTCAAATTGTGGTGGACTGCATATTGAGGGTTACGTCATAAGCGGGACAGGTTTCTTTGTGAGGCATGGGTAGAATCGTATCAGAAGATTCGATGTGACGGACAGGTGGAAGGTGAGGGAGATAGCCCATTTGATTATTTTACTTTTGCTTAGGGGATTCTAGGTGGCAACGAGCAACGATGTTTTCCATCTCTGGTTTTTATCGTGTTTGAGGATTTTAGCATACATGCCTATGTATGACTGGGGAAGCTTGACTTTGGCATCTCTTTATGCTTCCCTGGATACGTTCAGCCAGTGCTACCGGTAGACGTTTAAGGGGGCCGCGTACCTTCTGGAGGTGTGCACAATGCAAGGTTGGTGGCCTCGAAAGATGATGATTTAGGGGTACATTTTTCATTCAACCACGGGCCCACGTTGTTCATTCAACCATAGGGAAGCCTTGTTCATTCAACCAGAGAGCTTCATTTTCTTTTCCCACCACAATGTCAGAGACGTGGACCCGAGCCTCGTGAGGCTACATCGGATGGTTATACACCATGAACCTGGGCGTATACTCAAGTCCCTCATCCACCTAGAGATTCTATTACCTCCCCGTAAGTCTAGTAAATAGACTTTCTCATAACTAATTCTAAATGGAGTCTGGACAATTGGGATAGGGGAGAGGCAAATAAGTCATACGGAGATGAGGGGTCTATCGGTGAGGGTGAGAAAGACGGAGTAGTGGTCCCCTCATCCAATACTTTCTCTTTGCCCTTCCCTAAGCTCGTATCGGCTCGACCTTGAAGATATTTCTTAACCATCGAAAATATTTTATTCAATGTTTTTTCAATGTTGCCAAATGTTTGGTCCAAATTGACCTCAACTCGTCAACCTTGTGTGTTAATCCATTGTTGCTCGATGTAATCTCAATGAGCTTATACTTACCCACTTAAGACTAAGACCCCGAGTACAGCCTTTATGATCCCGCCCGAGCAATTGGTTAAGTGCATCCTTACTCATAGAAACATTATCGGCATCACTCTGCAAGTTATGGACCACTATGAGGTTTTCCTGAAATAACAATAAAATATGCGATTAGATGAAATAACAAAAAAGTATGTGATTATAAATAAAGAGTTAACAACATAAATACAATCATAACTTACAGTAGTGGCAACCATGATCAGATTGACCTCTTTGTCCTCCCCTTTCTTTGTTCGAATCGCCACATAGGCATCGAGCCTATATGGCTTACCCCTATGACCACTCCTCTCTCTTGAAATAAAATAATTATAAATTAGTGAATTAGTATATAATTATCACCAAATAGAATACAATATAAGTAAAATGAAATAACATTCAAAACTTGTCATCTTTGCATGTTAACCTTCTTGGCTCAGTTTGCCCTCCCCATAACTGCCTATTTGATATCTCATTATGGACAAATTATTGCAGTTTTCCAAAAGGATTTACTCCTTCTCAGGTACTGTGTCCCTACACCTTAAGATGAACACTCGGTCCCTGCCAAAATATCGTGCATGAATATTTTTCTTCCATGTTTTCCATTGCTCCCTTAGCTATTGTATCGTGGCGTTGCATAATTCTTGGGGAAAGTCAAATTATTCTTGTCTAACAAATAATAAAAAAGTGACCTAATAGCATTTAAACTATAAAATAAAATGTAAATATAATTGAGTCAAGCATATACCTATAATTCCCCCTAAACGACTATCTTAAGCTCAACGGGCACCCTCCTCCAATTAGTATTCCCGAGTTCAATAATTATTTTGGCTAATTCTAAAGACCTAGCTTGGAAGGCCGTCTTATTTTCCATTGTGCTCGCCAACTTGACCCTGTTGGAATAGTAGTCCGAGGGTATATTGAATACGTGAATAGATTCAACTACAAAAAACTACACATATGCAAAATCCTATAAGGCGGAATAAGGATTTACCTTCGAGATCTCTTTGATTTGATTTCATCTTAGCACAAACTATATGTGATGACAGTTGATCAAGAACGCAGGCCCGATGCACCTCACGTTCTTCTACTGTATTCCTGATATGAATGATCACGAGTAGAGTGTGGGCTCTTTCTTCACGACCACCTTATCTTCTCCTCTTTCCTCTTTACTTCCTCTCTTTCTCACAAATCCTAATTAGGGTTCTGAGTATCAAAGAGTGACGGTTGGCTTAAGAAAGAATGAGTCTTAGGTGCATATATATAGGCTACAGTAGAGATCCTAAGGAGGAATAAGGATGTGGCTCCTAATGGGCCTGAGAAAATCCAATCCTTCTCGGATTATAATCCCAGTCCCTTAATTATAATTAATACCACTAAATAATTATAATTTCAACTCCAGTCCTTATCTCAAAATTATATTTCGATCTCCTCATTATTAATTACTTAATTATCCCTACGTTAAGGTTACAGATACCCATTAATAAAACAAATTACTGATAATTTATTTGATTAACTTATTTAAACCCTTGAGCGGTCCATCTTAATTTATTTATAGTGTCGGACTATCATAACCCACCTGCAGGGTTTGACATATACAAAACTTATAAGCATCCCGAGGGGGTATCAGCAGTCTCTATACCAAGATGTGGATTTCATCCATAAAAGACTTTCACTATACATTAATCACCATTTCCTAATCTATCAAGATTATGGATCCAATAATGAATCTCACTCTATAGGTCAAAGGAATAAATAACTAGTGCATGTGTTCGTCAATCATATCCAGATTGAGAGCCTTAAGTAAGCCTAATCATCACGAGGTGTGCGTTGTCTTAAGAAATCAGTATAAAGACAATAACCTTAAGGTGGTCCCACTGAATACACACAAAGTGTACTAACACAATAAGTTGAAACTATACCGTTTCCCATAATCAAGATAAACCTACTAAAATACTGTACTACAACCCTACTGATGGTATGTCTAGTTCCATATAAGACTATAAACATAAAACTTATATTTCATAAGAACTGGTGATCTGATCCTCTATGTATAAGTCGTTCTCTACACGCCAAAATACCTACTGAGAAGAATAAAAGACATCGGCAATACATAAAATAATGCATACATTATGTCCATACATGATTCTCGTTAAAATAGGAAAAATTGATTTTATTTCAATAATAAATTCATAATTAAAACTATTACATAAAATATGGTTTTAGTCTACTTGTCTAGCAGACCCATTTTAGGGACCTAGTGCTAGACGAGCCTTCATCACCACCACTTCTCTGATCATGCCCATGATGAAGACATATCTTGCAAAAAATATTAATAGTAGAAACACACACACACACACACACACACACACACACACACACACACACATATATATATATATATATATATATATATATATATATATATATATATATATATATATATATATATATATATATAGAGAGAGAGAGAGAGAGAGAGAGAGAGAGTCAGGCTCTTGTACATACCAACGGTACATACCGCTGGCACGAACCCATTCTATAAATGATTTTGATTTGAGTTTTTTTATGTGGTATTTAAACATTTCAGGTGAGCCATATAAAAAAAATAGGACAAAAAACGTTATTTTGATTTATTGTTTTTATATGGGTCTATTGAAATGTTTAAACATCATATAAAAAAATTCAACTGAAAAATAATTTTTTTACTATTTTAAAAAATTCGTATGTACCATTTGGTATATGTATAAAGATGATTCAGAAATAAAAATAAAGATTTAGTTGATAAATTAAGGGTGTGTTTGGTAGTTCAAACATAATTAAAAATCCAAATATTTATGAATTGAAATTCGAATTTGAAAGAAACTACATTATCCCAAAGAACACACAAATCATTTATCAACTAAACATATAAATGATTTGAAACAACATATTTAAGAATCTTTGCTAAAAACCCTAAAAAACCGCTTGAAGAGTCTGCCTTCTACTTATCAAATGAACACACAAATGATTTGAAATAACATACCTTGAGTGGAAGATGAGGTGGAGAGAGAGAAAGATGGTATGCTGCCAACAATGGTGGAATAACCCGATGGTGGGAGAGAGAGAGGAGAATAGATTCTCTGGTGGGGAGGAGAGAGAGCGGTGGTGTTGGTGGTGGTTGAGGTGGAGAAAGACAGAGAGCGATGATTTGTGGAGAGATAGAGGAGAGCGACTGAGAGAAAGAGAGATAGGAATGTTTTGAGAGGGAGATGAGGGTTGACTGTGAGAACGAGGGTTTTGATTATAATCTCAGTTTGTTGTCACGGTCTTTGATCCTAACACGACCATGACAACAAAACACAAAGATGTCATAGTCATTGACCCTGACACGACCATGACAACTGTCACAGTCGTGTCAAGGTACAAGACCGTGACAACATCTCCGTGTTTTATTGTCAAGGTTTTCGACCATGACAAGTTCTTGCGGGTGAAAGGTGACAAAAGCCCCTTTTTGGTATAGTGATTTTTGTGAATAAATTATAAAGTAACCTCGGCATTTTAGAAATTATAAAATTGACTTTAATGTTATGTTAAATAAATTTAACTCCGAAAAGGTTCAAAAAGGGAAAGATGCATGTTTGAGTAAATAATGAAAATAAAAAGTGTAAATTACGCATAAAGTGTAGAACCTGATTTGGCCCTTGTGCTGGGTATACAATGTTTAAGTGTAAAAAGAACATATAAGCCAACTATTCTGCTAAAAATGACGTGAGATGGGTATTTTGTTAAAAATGGCATAAATCGAGTACTTTATTAAAGAGGATGATTGGACCGCAAGGAAATGCACTTAATGAAAAATGAAAGACTTTTTACAAAGGCGTTATCAGGGGAAATTTAAGAAGGGCTTGGAGCTCTACGTTGCTATTGCGACTTCAACTTAGAATCAAAATAACTGGCCAATAAAATAATTATTTACGTAATTTATAGAAGACTGTACAAGCTCGTGAATATAAAATGGAATCGAGTGAACTTGAGGATATAAATAAATTTATAAGAAGAAATAGTTTTGGTATTCCATGAATAAAAGGGATAATTGGTTAATAGCTAATCACGAAAATTGTATTTCAAGTTTTAAATAATATAGTCCACAATCATTTCTAAATATTTCCTAAAAGAAATTGGTGATGCTCAGAATATGAAATAAAAATGAAGGACAATTAATAAACTAAAGGAATAAAAATATGACTACTGGGTGGGTATGTAACCCCATAGCATGAACCCAAGTTTGACATATGTGCATGTGGATAAAATTGATATAAAAGGAAGTTATCATATTTATGAGTAACCCCGTGGTAGGAATACAATCCTAAGGTTTGACACAATTATGTATAAATAGTTCTTTTCAAACATTAGGCGCGTGTGTTGAAATACTATTTTTAAGAAACATCAGGTTTGTGGTAAGTTAAGTATAAATTGATATTTTTAAATAAGAAAATTAGATGAATTAAAGATAGTCCAAGAGTATGATTTCCCAAAATTAACTGTGTGTGCTAATAGGTTAAATAACTATTTTTGGAATATATAGGCAACTTGGGATCACAAGGGTTCATCGTATTTAACCTATTTTATAAGTAATGTTTTGAAATGAAACATGGTTAATAGTAGTTGCATGTAGAATTTGGTAGAATTATACATGTTATATTATTTCATTCATCGGTTCCTCAATTCGTTTCTACATTAATTTATGTTGGGAACTCCCACTCGCCATTGGCTCACCTCATTTGTCGCACCTCATTAATTATGTTACAACATGTTAGTTGATGTTTCCTCTTTTGAGAGCGTTTTACAAGTTAATAATTCTCTATTTTTATGCTAGCATCTCAATTACTTGATCCCGGAATGTTTCCTAATGGGTTCCTCAATTGTCATTATTATGCTTAAATATTTTTAAAATGGAATTGAATATTTATTTGTTAAATATAATAAAGTAAAATGGACTAGAAACCTTATTTAGGTTGTTTCACATCACTTCACACCTAACATGGTCAGACTGGACCGATTTAACACGTGGGTAATCCCAAAATCTGAGTCGGGGTATTACATTGCGTGTCTTTAGCTTTTTTCCTTTCTAAAAAGCTATAACACATTTTAGAAAAAGAGGGAACCTAAAATCCAATCCTGTTAATTTTTTTCTTGCTTCTCTACTTTGCATTTAATCACCTCTTTTCTTGAGGTTGATTAGTATCAAAGAGGACGAAGGTATTTTATGATCCAATATTCTAAAATCACTTAGTTTATATACACTTTTAGGTTCTTTCTCCCCAAATAGAGTATTGTTATCTTTAGGCTCATTTTGGTCCCATACACTTAAAATCACAAGATTTCTTCATCTCAAACGAAGAAAATAATTTATAGTGGTTTAAAGCAACATTGTTGGGTTGATCAAGACATAAGAGATATTTAGTGTTTCGACTGGCGTGTAAAGATATTTGAATTGCTAAGGATTTATGAAAAAAAAGGTGAGGTGTGAGATAGCAAGGAGTCTTTACCAAGTTTTTAGTACGATTGTTGTTCTACCCCAATGTTTTTCCCATTAGTGATTTTTGTCCTCATACACCCTATGTTATGTGTTGATTTACTTTTTCTTTAGTTTTTAGTATTCAAATGTTTAATCAAGATTAAAATTTGGATTATGTTGTAATATATTGGTAAATCTTATCATATATACCTTTAGGTTTGCTCCAAAAATTTTAACATGATTTAAATTTTTTGAAGATAACTATAATTGGTGGTTATCTGTATCAATATACAAATGCACTCTTAGTTACATAGAGGATTTCTTGCAATGGACTTGACCCACGTTTCATCGACTAAAATTTTCAAGTTCTTGTGGAGACCAGGGGATTTGTGTTGTAGTATTGACTAGGTGGAAACCCGCGCGATGCGCGGTGCATGTGGTATTAAATGCATAAAGAAAATTGAAAACTTTAGAGTAGGAAGAAAAAATGTAATAGAGAAAGAATGTAGACTAATAGTGAAACGCATGTAGAAACGCTAAAAAACATCATCAATGTACTTATCTGTGTTACTATTAAGTCCATCATTCGTACATACAAATCACATATGCACACACGTTAGTTAAAAAAACTGTCTGTTTTTTTTATAAAAAAACACAGATAATTTGTAAAAGTAATATCACTTTAATTTCACCTTAGATCGCAAAAAAGAAATGAATACAAACAATTTTCAAGTTTATTTGATATTACACCAAGATTCCTTCTACTACAATAGCCAAAACAATAACTCCCACTGCATAGTACAAAAATTAAAGCTTTATGAGATTTTAGCAATGTTAGCTTCTTTCATACCACCAATCATGTGTTTAAGGCCAATTATAAGTAAGTTTCGATTTAGCTAGCTGCACTTCCTTCCTCATCTAGTTTAGTGTGAGAGAAGTTGAAATGGTTGAAAAGTTTTTTAAAAATAATATAAGCATCCAACACCCAGTAACAAAAAAAAATCTACTTTTTTGTAAGTCGATTTAAAACAAAAAAGCTAAAAAAATATGCCCCACCTCACAAAGAGCCCTGTCCTGGTGCCTTTTCCAGAGGCTACCTACCATGGGTGTCTGGTTCAAGCCCCGCATATACCTCACTCCGATTTTACTTGTCGGCAACGGAAATAGATGCCCCACCCACTTGAGAGTACACAACATATTTCTCCCTAAAGTTGCAATCGTCACCATCACTGTCGCTTGTCGATAACCCAATAGGTACCCAAAGACCCAGTTATCTCTTCTCACCCAAACGATATTCGAGTCGGTTTGCTCATATCACTCGTAAAACCCATACGAACGCACCAAAACAAACCCACTTAAACCACTTTTTTTATCTCTGGGAGTAGTACCACCGGGGCAACCCAAAAAAACTCGTATCGTGTCTTATCTAACACAATTTAATTGACATTAGATAGGACATAGAACTGATTTTATCAACAAAAAATAAAACCAAAAAAAGATATAGAACTGATTTTAGCAAGAAAATATTATTATCGAAAAAATTTATGTCGTGTCATGTCGTGTTTTTTTAAAACACAATGCATTTTATCAATTAATAAAGTGCCAAAACAAAAGTAAAAAATATTCTCTTAATATTTTTAATTTATTTTTAAATTAATAAATAATTAGAGTTATAATTTATTTTAGGATCACGAACCCGACTTATTTCGTGCGACTCACTAACGTGTCGTGTCTACATTGGTTCATTTTGAAGGTCCTATGGTGTGGCTCCTGTCAGGACCCAAAAATAAAGCAATACAGACGCGACACGTCAGTGCGTCGCACAAAATGAGTTGGAGTTGTACATCGTTGTAGGTCAAAAAATATTTTCACAAAAAAAAATTATTATTAAAAAAAAATGTTTTCACACGTTAGTGCGTCACAAAAAAATTTATTATCTACAGCGACGAACTAACGTGGGAAAATAGTTTATCCAATATTCTTTTATTTTTGAAGTTCGTGCCAGTGGCACTCCTTATTTTTTAAGTCAATTTGTTTTTTAAAATCTCCTTTTAAAAAAATATTTTTGGTACATTTGGGTAGTTTTAAATTTTATTTAAAGTGTAACTTTGAGGAAACAACAATTTTAAAATTAAAACAAAAAAATAGCTTTGGAGCTTGTTTTGCTTTGTGATTCTTTTATTTGTCTTGTTAGTGGGTAAGGAAAATGGGTATAAAACCGTGTCTGTGTAGTGTTATTCTAAAGATAAATATGTAAAAGACTTTTCTCCTTGCAATGACATCATCCGTGAAGTACACATTATGCTCACTGAAACTATTGCAAAGCATAAGCATAAAAAAAGTATTAATAGGAGCTTCAATGTATACCCTTTTGAGATCTGTAAAACAAAATTAAAAAATAACAAATCAAACATACACCAAATGTCATATTTATATCTAAACAAATATTGCAAGCATCCTCAACACCATAGCTGCCCATGGTTGCATCACACCTGTAGGCTATAATGGTATCTTTCTTCAATAATAAATAATGCAAATATTTCCCTCACATCTTATGAATACAGATCAGATGTTTTTTTTAATAAAAATAGATATGTGAAATGTGTCCCAGTAATGCAAATTTGATCACAAATAATAGCATCCGTCGTCATTGTGGGACTGTAAGTCTTCATAATTTCGGAAAGTAGCTAAAAAAGATTCATTCGGGAGAATTATTATGTCCATTTGAAACATTAAAATCCAAACACGCGGGACTGTATGCTTTGAATACAATTTACCTGAAGGCTATCGATCTTTAAACCCAGCAAAATCGTAACAATCATCTGTTGGGAAAAACACTGCTTTTAGCTGATGAATGAAATTAGTTAACATGTCTAATAAAAGTTGATGTTGCAGACAAATATTGAATAAAAGGATAACAAAAGACCAAAAAACGCAGAAAAAAATTACCATATATCGGCGCCGACATCTATGAAGGCCTAGTCGCCGGGGAGTTTTCGAGGAAAGCTGAAAATGTTGGGTAAGTTGTAGATGGCCTTTAGAGGGTCTTTTGGTTTTATTTGTTATTGAGGAAAGAAGCGTGTAGGTTTTATTATATAAAATGAAGAAGATGAATAGGTGCTTAGGGGAGGGGAAAAGACTTGGCTAAATGTAGAAATGGGTTTTGGTTTGTTGATGCATTTACGGAATGAAGGAATGAAGTTGGGGAGAGTCAAAATACAGTGCATGCAACCTTCTTAATAAAGGAAATGAAGGAATCAAGTTGGGGAGAGTTAATATATGATCCACGTGTCATGCTACAGATGTTGGACTCTTGTTTTACATAGATACATGCATTTGCATTTATGTCAATGCCACGTGTCATTCTCAGAAGATTTCGATCTATAATTTTTATATATAATTATATAAATATACATAAATGTGCCATGTGGATAGGCTAATTGCAAAGCATAATAAATGTCTTGTTTTGCATTTTATAGTATTAAGAGATTCCTTATCATGGTTTGCATATAAGGGTACAAGGTTCTTTCTGGTTAAAGTTTTACAATGTTAGAGGACTTTGATATATTGAATTCTGTGTATCGAAGCTTTCATTTAGTGACATATTCATATGATTGGAGAGTATCCATATTCATTGGCACTCTTAAGTTATTTCACATGTCAACCATGTTATTAATTGTTTGACTCTCATAAAATGTATATTTAGGACTCATCACCTTAAATATAAAATTTATGGAGTTCATAAAAGTAGAAACAAAGGTTCCGATGACTAGTGGAAATAGGAACACCCACGAGAATATGGCCTTCGTAGGCTAAAGGAAATTCTGATTCTCAACTCATTAGAAGGCCTACGAAGGTCTTCCTTAAAGGCTTGAAGGATGAAAACACTCTGGCCGGCCTAGGGTGGTCGAAAGATCTAATTGTTAATTAGAGTTTTCAAATCTTCTCGATGTTGGTCTGTCATAAATCGTTAACTTTTTTTTATAGTTGACTACAAAATAAAACAATGAAAGTGACTGGATACACAGGGCCCAAACCTTAAAGGCAAAAATCACAGGGGGAATCAATAATAACTTATCCTACGAACCTTCTTGGAGCATTGTGACCATTGTAAGTAACCCCATTCAGGGATTGGAAAAACACCCAATTTTTAATAACAAATTCATGCTCAGTACTCCTTATTTGAATCAGTAAGGTGTAAGAAATGACACAACTTAGTTGACCTGGACTTTAAGAACTATGTATTATTTTTCATTTCAGTGATGGAGTAAGTTCATGTGATCGTGTTAATCACTAACGGGTGTTGTAAATCTGGTTCAGGCGATGAAATATAGTTACTATCTATAGTATTAGGATTCCCTATGCATGAATGATATCAAAGTACTCAAGAACGTGGACAAAAGTGGGTTTAATGAAAAACCTACCCCACCTCGATAACTATTTGAGAGAATATGTACGTTTCGTCTTCCACTTGTAAGGATTTACGTGGCTCTCAGGCAATTGGATAGTCAACAATTAGTGACGAACAATGTTTCAAATCTCTTGATGTGTAAGAGGTTATTGGTGATAAAAAAAATAAGCAAATAATAAATTAGACGCAGAAAGGGGTTAAAATAAGGAGCTATGGGAAACGATCAAATTGGTAAGAGAGAGAAAAAAAGGCCTGAATACGAGTGATAATGATGTTATCCTTCAAGTATTCAACGTGAAAAGTGATTTTACTCCAAATGATCAAGGTTTTAGGGGAAAATATGATTCACAAAAGACCAATAGCCACCACCATCAAGCTTCTTTAGGCAGAATGACGCACACGTAAGGTCATCTCCAATGTTTAGTTTCTAAAGTCATTTCAATCTCACAGTTAAAATTTCTTTCAAATCTAATTGACGTATTACCATGAATATAGGAAAACATCATTTTCAATGGTCTTTTTCTACCTAACAGTTTTTATCAATTTCTATATGTAAAAGAGGGACGTGGATAGACTTTTACCAATAGATTGATTCCATGTCAGATTGTCTAACCATCTCTGCATTTCTACATGTGAAAATGATCATAGAAAATTTCCATATCATTTATCACCCACGTAGGATTAACACTCGTTTAGAAAGTGCCGTTGGAACGGTTTTTTTCTTCTCCCTATTTCTACTGTCGAAATCTGACTACCATTGAAGAAGGCCTAACCAATATATGTTAGGATCAATAAAAAGACTAAAATTACTCTCATAATCGACCCTCCACGTATTTTACAAGTTAGAATTCTTGGTGGAAATTGTACGTTCGCATAATTTTGATCATTAATAAGATAAAATTGTAATACCCGTGATTTTTGGATAGTCAATATCTTTTTATAAATCAAAAATCCGAAAAATATTTTTATTGATATATAAGAAAAAAGGTTTTAATCGGGAGCAAAATTAGATTGTTTTCATTTTTTTTTCCTCTGCCGACGGAACAGGGGAATAGATTTGCTCGTGGGAGGAATAGATTCATCCAGATTAATCAATTCGGTCCTAGAGGAAATCGATTCGGTCCAGGGGAGATTTGACAAATTTGCTTATTTTTAGGTGTTTGAGTTGGTTTCAATATCTTTTATTTTTCTATATTAAAAAGGCTCAGTTTTAGACTATTTCAAACACTTTCAACTCATCTCAAATAGCAATAGCCTCCCAAAATTTATTTTCTCTTTTCTACAAAACCTAAATCCCATTAAAAACAAGTTTTAACTCAAGATTTGAATATCCAAATCAAGTTTTCTCAAGGTCAACCAAGAACGAGTCTTTGCTATTTTTGCAAGAGGATCATAACTGCATAATTAGATTTTCAAGATGATTTATTTTCAGACATGAATACTTATAATGTCCCCTTAAGTGCTATACGTTTTAAATTTTGTCGAAACCTTAATTAATTATGTTTTTCTTAAAATTAATTAGGAAGATTAATCAAGGAATGTAAAAGTAATTACGGGGACATGTTTATTAAATCCAAAATTATGATTTAAGACTCGGAACAATCACATGCATAGATTAGAGTTTTGGGTTACGATAGAATTATGGGACAATTCGCATGTTAAAATTTAACATATGAAATTGGAATAATATTTCGACTCAGACAATGACAATATTAATGTGTAGGTTGTAGAACGGAATTATTATTGCATGGCGTTGTTAATACGCATGGTAAAATTTAATTACGTGTTAATTGGTTAAATATCACTTATATGGAACTTGTGATAAATTAAAATATGCTTTATGTGGATATTGTTTATGTTAATGAATGGACACTGCGGGAATGTTGAGGTTTTGAGGTATATATACTGTTACCCTTGTTTTATTAGTTGCTTGCTAGGTATGAGACTAGTATGTAGACTTTATTGTTGTTAAGGTTAGTGAGTGTATGCTTATACGGTTGGATATTTCCCGAGTGAGGCTAGGTAGTACGTCGTTATATTAATCTGTTAGCTTAGGTGTGAGACTAGGTGGTGATTTTTACCATGTATTCTTTCTAAGTGATGGACTAGGTAATACTTATGGTTTGGTGATATCTAGATATGGGTCTAGGGGTGATTTGAGGTTGTGATACCCGAACTAAAGGTGGGGCTAATTGAGAATAACAGAATTAAAAATTAATAATTAATATTACACCAAAAAGGCCAAATTGTCACCTTTCAGCTGGCCACCCTTGCCACGATCAATGATAGTGACAAAAAAAATATGCGCTTTTTGTCACGGTCATTGACTGTGACAAGTCCATGACAACTGTACTTGTCACGGACCTATCACGGTCAATGACCATGACAACCTTATAAAGTTGTGACGGTCAAAGACCGTGACAGGTCCGTGACAAGTTTGACACTAAAAAAACCCTTCCCTTTTCTTCTTTCCCACCGTTTTCACTTCCCTCCCATTTTCTCTCTCTAAGCGGTTGCTCTCTCTCTCTCTCTACGATTTAAGGTATGTTTCTTCTCTCTTTCTCTTTCTCTTTCTCTTTCATTTGAATATATGTGTGTATGTGTGTGTGTGTATATGTGTTCGTGTATGTGCATATGTGTGTGTGTGTGTGTGTGTGAGTGCATGTGTGTGTGGTGGTGGGGAGGGGGCAGGGGGTGGTGATGCAGGGGGTATGGGGGTGGTGTGTGTGTGTGGTGGGAAGCAAGGGGGTGGTGGGGCAGGGGGTATAGGGGGTGAGGTGTGTATGCGTGTGTGTGTGTGTGTGTGTATGTGTGTGCAGGTGTGTGTGTGTGTGTATATGTGTGTGTGGTGGTGGGGGAGGGGGGGAGTGGGTGTGTTGAAGTTAATTGGTGATTGTTTGGGACTTGAAATTAATTATTAATTTATGACTTGAAATTAATTCTTAATTTAGGACTTGAAATTAATGTTTAGTTTAGGACTTAAAATTAATTGTTAATGTTGATTTCGGACTTGAAATTAATGTTTAGTTTAGGACTTGAAATTAATTATTAATGTCGATTGGGTGATGTTAGCTGGGATTGAAATTAATAGGTATAGTTAATATTGATTGAATCTTATTGTTTAGAGAATAAAATTTATTTGACATTATAAATATTGTTTCTATATTTTTATTTAGGTTAGAAATTGTTAATGTTGAATTGATTAAGTAGACGAATTAGAAGGAGTAAGGGATACACATTTATTGGTTTGTTGTTGTTGTTGTTGGATTATACTGGACGGATGTGGTTGGATATGGAAGTTGGTTGTTTAATTTTTTTTTTAAATCCTTAATTTAATTCACACTAATAAATCCTTAAATAATTATATTATCTTAATTTGTTGGGTTGGTTACTTTTGGAAGTGGCACGCCCACTAGATTATTGTCAAAATGGGGGGAGGTGGAGTTTTCAACTTTTTTCTAAAATTACTTCGTGTCACGACCCGTTCGAGAGTGGCACGACCACGGACTTATGATAATTAAATGAAATATACTTGAAATTACATATAGTATGCATAGATACTAGCCTTTTAGTTCTTATGCGTACGCATTCAATAGCCCTAAGACCCGTTCGAGAGTCATTACCCTTGTAATGAGATCTCTCGAATTGTCCCGTTTTGACAGTTTGGGACTGCATAGTTTCTGTATAATAATATTCTTAGTGGCTTAAACTTGTTACTATTGGAGGAAGTTCTGCAGTCGTATCTTAATGTTCTCAGGGTACATACTAGATGATGCAATGTTAAGTGTTATTTCAATTGATAAGTTGAAATAACACTCACACTTGCGAATCTACGTCGTGTACTTGGAGAACTATGGGGATATGCGGTTGAATCTTTCTCAAATCATAACAATGTGTATGAGCTATTAAGTATATTATAGATATATGCGGTCTTGAATGGGATAGGACCACTACCCTTTCGAGTAAATTGAGGAAATAGGAATTCATATTATAACTTGAAATTGAATTTGAAATTTAAAAATCGAATATAAATAAGACATAATTAAATGAAACATACTATAAATATAAGTTTTGTCTATACTAATCCATAAAGATATGATTCTTACCTTTAATAGGTGATTGTTTGTTGTAGCAGTGATGGGATATCCTAAATACAAAGAGTGGATGTATGAGACAACTAGATTGGGGGATGTGTTTCGCAGAGGTGCTAATGAATTTGTGAAATACGCAAAGAGATGTCATAATGATGAAGAGTTTTCGTGTCCGTGTGCTAGGTGTGCAAATGGTAAGGTGTTTGATTGGAAAATAGTTGAACTACATTTGTTAAGATTGGGTATGCAAGATAATTATCGATTTTGGAGGTTTCACGGGGAATTTAAAGTTTCTTTTGTCCCCGAGCAACCTTCACAACAACCTTCAACAAGTAGGATAGATGTAGAAGGGGAACGAAGTAGATCGTAATATGTTAGAGCATTTAGTTGATGACACGTATGGAGTTCATGAAGTGGAAGAGAATAATGTCACTGACGATGTACAAGGTTCAGGTGCTCATGAAGATATCAAGATAAACTTTGACGATAACTACCAAAGTTTAAAATCTAAGGCGACCCAGCCGTTATACTGTGGTTGTGAGAAAGATTAAACAAATTTACATGCCATGGTTGGTTTGCATAGTTTGAAGACCCAATACGGTTTGTCTCGAAATAGCGTGATAGGAATTTTGAATTGGGTGAAGGGCTTGCTACCTAAAGAGAATAAGCTTCCAAATAGTTATCTTGTTATGAATAATAGTTTGAAAGGTTTGGGAATGAAGTATAAATCGATTCATACTTTTATGTATGACTGCATACTATATCGAAAGGAGTATGAAAATCTTGATCGGTGTTCGGTATGTGATGAACCTAGATATGTCCAATCTACCGGCAAGGAAGGCACAAGCTCAAAAGTGCCTCAAAAAGTGTTGAAACATTTTCTCGTTAGGCCTAGATTAAATAGGTTTTTCACAGTCCCATGGATAGCGAAGGCAATGACATGGCATGCTAGGGCAGAAGTAGGGGATAATATCATGCGTCATCCTATTGATTGTACAACTTGGAGGAGGATGGGTTATGAGTATCCCTATTTTGCTCAAGAACAGCGTAACATTTGTTTGGCTATATCAACAGATGGTTTCTATCCATTTGGAAGTCTAAGCACCAATCAGAGTGTATGGCCAGTGATCCTAGACCCACTCAACCTCCCTCATTCACGATGTATGAGACCTGAATTTTCGATGCTATCTTTATTGATACCTGGGCCAAAGGCACCAAGTGATGACATTAATGTCTACCTGGCTCCTTTGGTAGAAGAATTAAATGAGTTGTGGGAAGAGGGTGTGCAAGCATTTGACTCTTTTAGAAAAGAAGAGTTTACGCTAAAAGCTATGTTGATGCGGGTAATTCATGATTTTTTAGCTTATGGGGCATTATCCGGTTGTGTAGTACATGGTTATTTGGGGTGTCCTATTTATAGAGAGGAGACTGAATCTCTTCGTCTCTCCGCTAGTTCAAAAAATATATACCATTGCCATAGGAGGTTTTTAACTCCCGCTCATAGTTTCATATTTGAGAAAGGTTCCAATTTTTTATCGAGCGGGGTTGAACATAGGCTACCGCCGAGAAAACTTTCAGGTTCAGAAATTGAAAGTAGATCTTTTGATTGTGGTCCTAATATGCCAGGTAAGAATACTAAATTTAAGAATGTCAAGCATAAGAAGACCCCAACTGGGAATGAAACTGAGACAAGAAAGGCATGGTTGGTTAATTTTATTTGACTTGCCTTATTGGAAGAATAACCCGTTGCGCCATGTATTGGATGTGATGCATGCAGAGAAGACCATCGCTGAACATATTGTGGGCACATGCCTTGGGGGAGTCATTCGAAGCATGGAGAAAATGCACGAAAAGACCTTAAATCATTGAAACTTAAGCCACAACTATGGTTAAAAGAAGATAGTAGGGGAAGGACAATAATTCCCCCTGGTGCATTTATTTTGACGAGTGGGGCAAGGAAGGTGATTTTAGACAAAATATATAATTTGAAGGTTCCGTCTAATTTTCGTCCAACTTTCAAAGGATTGTGGATTATGCTACCCATGATTTAAATAAGTGTAAGTCCCACGATTGGCATTTGATCATGCAATTGGTTCCTCTATTGTTTAAGCACTGTTTCTCCAAGCATAAGGATTTACGGAGGGCTATTATGTAAATTATTATTCGCCTCTCACTTTTGTGTGAGAAGGTAGTCAACCGAGAATACATAGTGGCCACAAAATTGGCGGTGACCGAAGCGATTTGTGTATGAGAAGTACTTTCCCCCATCATTCTTTGACATAAGTGTTCACTTGTTGGTACACCTATGCGACGAGGTACTTCTTTGCGGTCCAGTTAGATATCGGTGGATGTATCCGTTTGAAAGATTGATGAAAGTTTTCAAAGATTACATCAAGAATACACGATACATTATAGGATCAATTGCAGAGGAATACATCATCGTGGAGTCATCAATCTATACTCGGGAATAAATGCCTAACTCGACTAGCATTGATGACATTGATGAGTTCGTCGATGAGGGTGTTCAGGTGATAGAAAAACAAGTGAAATTAACGAGTTTGCAACATGAACAAGTAGCTCGTTATCTATTGTACACACATGAAAATGTCGAAGAATGGAAAAAGTAAGTTTAAATTATTTTAAGTTTTACATTATTTTAGATTATTTTATACATGAATAATTTTGTAATACATTCGTCACGTTAATTTTATGCAGAAAATATGAAGCCTGTGAGATAAAAGACGAAAAATAATGGCACAATCAGATAGCGAATTTAGGCTGGCGTTGTCACACGAGGTAATTATAATGAAAATGGTTGTTATTAAATGTGACATTACATTAAATCTTTATAACTAATCTAATTAATTTATTTATATTCTCAGCTCTTAAAGACGGGTGATGCGACATCAAGGCTTGCTCGTCTAATCATTACACCCTTGTTCATGGCACAAGAGTACAAAAGGTATCGATTGAATGGTTACATATTTGGCACAAGGGTGCACGAGGCAAGTACAAATGTACAGAACTCTGGCATTTCATACAAGGCTCTTACTTTCTTTCGAACGAGCTTAAAAGATAAGAACCTCATTGAAGCTGAAATGACTTACTATGGTGTAATTCGAAATATATTTGAATTGGACTATGTAAGCTTCAAATAGGTTGTATTTTACTGTGATTGGGTAAGAGTTGAGGATAAAAATGCTTGTAAAGTTGATCCTGACACCAATTTGATCATGGTTGACTTGTCCAAGTTGAAGAGCAACGAAAACGTGAGCGATGAGCTGTTTGCTTGTGCCATTTAAAAGGTCAAGCAAGGGTCTTACTCGGAGTATCTCAACAACAATCCATGGTCAATCGTCCTACATGCACCAAAGCGTCTAAACATTAGTGTGGATTACTTGGCTGCTTCTACCGAATATCAATCCATTTTTTATGATAACCCGAATTTGAACCAATTTTTAGATTTGTAATAAGTATTCTAATTATCGAACAATATTATAATGCTTTTAATTCATTTGTACTTGATCAGTTTAGTGCATGTAATATTTAGATTTATTTCTTAAGCATTATTTTAGTGTTTTATTCTTGTCGGACATTAGTTTAGTGCTTTTAATTCATTTGTACTTGATCATTTTCTCTCTTTTTCTCTTTCCTTTATATGTGTGTGTGTGTGTGTGTCTGTGTGTGTGTGTGCAGGCGGGAGGATTTTTTAACTTTTTTCTAAATATACTTCGTGTCACGACCCATTCGAGACTGGCACGACCACAGAAAATGTTTATATATCTTCTTTCGGTGTATGTGTGTGCGGGTGTATTTGTATTCTTCTAATTCTTTTGGATTTGTACTAATACCAATAATTTTTACAAAAAAAGTCTCCACTGGGGATTAAAGCAGGGATGATGATGATGATGATGATAATGATGATGTCTTCTTCAGGGCTCAACGGTAGTGGAGGCGACGAGGGCTCATCAGTGATAAGCACCCAAAAGTGTACATTTTATACTCCGAATAGACGTATTTTAGTTGCTAATTCTCGAAAAATTGGGTCTTATGCGCTGAAATGTTTATTTTGTTGGTCAAATGCATGTTGGAGAGTTCAAACACATAAATCAAGGAAATTGCAACAAAGAATGGAGCTAAACCCGAAATTCCGTAACCCTAACCTAGCCATGTCCAGGCCTAACCCCACATCGAACCCCGTGTGTGTGTTGTGTTTGTATTTTTA
The DNA here is from genome assembly GCA_949130495.1 of Sambucus nigra. Lineage (NCBI taxonomy): Eukaryota > Viridiplantae > Streptophyta > Magnoliopsida > Dipsacales > Adoxaceae > Sambucus > Sambucus nigra. The sequence goes on along the minus strand of OX422214.1, from coordinate 38,392,222 downwards.
CTTTTTTAGATTTTTATTTTAGTCATTTTTATTTTTAGATTTATTTAGAATTTTCTAATTTTTATTTTCTATTTTTTTTATTTCTTTATTTCGATTTTGAGTTTGATTAGTTTTAAATTTTTAATCTTTATTTCATTTTATTTTATTTTATTTTATTTTATTTTATTTTATTTTTATTAGGATTAGTTTTTAGGAATTTATTTTCTAGTTTTATTAGATTTTATCTTTCTTTAGTTTTATTATATTTGGATAATATTTTTTTAGTTTTAATAGATTTTTATTTTGTGTTTTTATATTTTTTTAGGATTTTAGTTTTATTAGATTTTTATTTTTTATTTTTTTATTTTTTTATCTTTTTAGTTTAATAGGTTTATTGTTTTTATTTTCTTTTTAGTTTGAATTATTTTTAGTAGGATTTTATTTTTATTTTTTATTTTTAAGGATCTAAACAACACGCAAAAAAAAACTCACACTCACCCTCACCTTACACTACCCTACACCTTAACACACACAATCCCCCTCAAACTTCATCTTCAACCTTTACCCACTTTCTCTCTCCATACCTCCATAACCAAGACCTCCATTAACAAGAACTCAAAACCACCCCAACTATAAAACAACACCCATTCACCCCCCTAACTGACCCAAACCCGATTTCAACACCTCCAAACTCGGACATTAAACGTCATAACCGAGACCACCTTATACCAACCTCCCTCCTGCCTTGACCCAAAACCCGGACCTTCTATGTCCGTAACCCACTGCTCCGGTGAGCTCAAACCAGAGTTACCCAAACTGTCTGTCCAACCCACCTAGCGAACAAACCCGAACCTCCTCCTACCCCCGTCGCTGGAACCTCCATCATTACCCCCAGTAAACCCATCATTATACCTCCTTGAACCCGTGACCCAATACCCCATACTCGACTTCAAACCCGGCCATGGAAGCACCCAAATCGAACCCACAACACCTACCCGCGACCATGGAAGCTACCTCAACATGAGTTCAACCCGAACTCCTTCCATCCCATACTTGTTCACCCTCCTTTCCTCCATAGCCCCACTTGCCTAAAACCCACTGAACCCAGCAAACTCGGCGACCCAACCTCATAAACCCATTAACCCACTTGAACCCATTTGAAGACCAAACCTATTTCATTCCCACTTGTAATCGATTTATTCTTCTACCAAAAAAAAAGACCCAAAACCAAGACCAAAGGAACTGAAGTCAAATAAACCCAAAACTAATAACCCATGTGTTTTAAAACCCCTTTAACCCATATTTCTAAAAATACCCCCCAACCCATTTTTAGTAAATCTGATTTGTTTTATCCCCATTGCCTCTTTCCACTATTTATCCCACATGACACACTCACAACCCAAATTCACTCATGTGCATTACCAAATTACCCCCACTTAAATTCCAAAACCTCTCCCCATTTTATCTTACACCATTAACCTTTCCAAATTACCCCTTAGCTCTATCTGAACTATAAGAGGAAGAAGAAGACCCATTTTGAGAGATGATATTGTAGAGAGGAAAATTCTAGAGTTAAAGAGATAAACACCATTTTAGTGTAGTCTTTTTTAGGTTAGAATTTATTTATTTTTTAATTTTTTTTTAGAGATTAGTGAGAAAATAAATTAGTGAGAATCAATTTAAGTGTAATTTTTTATGTAATTTTGGTTTGATCATTCAAATTGAGGGATGCAAATTTAAACGTAAGGATTGAAGTTCAATTAATCATCAAGAGATTGGGTTTGATTATTCTCTTCTCCTCTCATCTTATTTCTATGCCTATGATTATTAGTTTGCCAAGTTTCATATCATGTTAGGCTAAATCCCCTTGAAAAGGGGTGGGCTGAACCCCTATTTGATGTTATTTTGATTTAATTAGTTTGATTATTTGAAAATGCCCTTTGAATGTTAATTTTGATCCTTTACCCTTAAATTTACACCTCGAGAGAGGGTAAATGATTTTCGAGAGAAAATCAAAATTCGAGATATGATACCCATTTTAGATTCGAACTAGAGATATGGGTTTCTTAAGTGTGGTATTATTCCTTGAATTTCAACTCTAAATTTGATTTTATAAGATTTATATAAATTTTGATGAATCGATCCTAGTGGGTGATTAATTAAAAGGAGTGTGAATCTAATTTTCTAGAGTTTCAGGGGATTGAACTTAATTTTCTAAAAGGTTACTATTAAAATTACATTTGCAATGAGAGTTGATTTGTAATTTTGATATTAATATGGGAGAATTCAAATAATTAAATTATTTAGTTAGAATATCTAGAATTTGTGGTGTAGTCCCACTCCTTGATTGTTCTCAAATTTATCTACCTTACTTTATCTCTTATTTTAGTGTTAGTTTTTGTTCATTCATTTCACACACATTTCACACACTTTTATTTTAGTTGGTTCTCATTTTAGTTTTTTCTTATATGAAAGTTCACTTTATTCCACAAAATTGTTTTGATACTTAAAAAATCATTAAAAAAAAAAAGCAAAAAGTCCGAAAAGAAAATAAACAAATGAAATACATGCCTCTTTTGCATATTTCACCCTTAGATATGGATTGATTCCCTTACTTACCGCTACACTCTAGTATTGTAATATTTTTGTAGGTATGAAAGGTTTTGATTAGAGGAGCTTTCAACAATGATAAACACACAAAAACTTCATCTCTATCAAATGGCGTCGTTGCCAATCTTTGCAGCTTGAAGCATTGGAGAGGAGTTCTATTGTGATTCATTTGCATTCTGTTTTTTTTTCGTACCTTTTTTTATTTTTTTTAGAAGGCTTGTATTAGGATTTTTACTCTTGGCTTTATTGCGGTGCTTGGAGACACCATTTTATTTTTCATTTAAATTTGTAATAATTAATAGCGAAGAAAAGCATGATAGGGCAACCGAACAAGGTAGAGAGAGGGGGTCCAAAGGCGAGGAAAATAAGCCTCTCTACTTTGGGTCAGTAGGACTCCAGGAGCCGACTGAGATAGGCGTAATCTCCCCCCAGTCGACTCAATTTGTTTATCACCCCACGGTGTAATAACTGTGGGAGGTACATTTCTAAACCCTCGCGACTTTCCTGTCTGTGAGTCAATTTTTGCGTGTGATTACGTGCTCTTGTGTGATTTTATTTTCGCATTTATTTTCGAATGGTATGATGAATTAAATTACTAAGACTTACACCCGATCATTCACGAGAAGGGATTTCATCACCCGAATCACTCGCTTACCAATTATGTGCTACCCTAGCCATCATTAAATTTAAAATCAATCAATTAGGTAGCCCAATAGGAGAACATTTTTGCAAAGGCGATCACTAAAATAATTTCCGTGATTTTTATCGCTCGCGAAATTCATTAAAATTTAGCTATTCTCTCACCTAAATTTCAAGAAAAAATTTGGCTATGTGATAGTTAGGATTTCTCCTTGACTTGTGTGTGTCCAATTCCATCCTTAGGTAGTCGGGTTTTAGTAAGTTCATCCGATTCAAAGAGTCCAAATATTTTTCCCACTCTTTTCTTCCAAAAAATCCAAAAATATTTTCTTCCTTTATTTTTCAAAAACAAAATCCAAAAATATTTTCTTCCTTTATATTTTAGAAAATCCAAAAATATTTTCTTTCTTTCATTTTAGAAAAATCCAAAAATATTTTCTTTCCTTTCAAAAAAAATCAAAAAAATATATTTTTCTCGTCATGGCCGAAAAACGTCCTTTACGGGATTACTTTGGCCATTTCTCAATCTCTCAAAGCATGTTTGAAGTTGAGCCTGAGTCCAACCTCCACACTTTACTCAGTGGCTTCAATTCTCAAACACACACCGTTGATACTCACGCGTCATCCACGCACACACCTCACATTTCATTGCCTTCGATGACGAGTATCAACACGTCACATGCTTCACCATGCAACTATTGCTTTCACGCCGATCACTTGTCCCATGAGTGCTCGTATATTCCTTATTCTTTTGAACTCACCATGGACCAAGTGTATCCATATGACACTGTTCCGGAACCCACCTCGGCATATTCTCATGATATATCGAATCCTGAGTGGTGTGAGAAACCTACCTATTCGTGGAGGCCTGATCTCTCATCCATGCAATACGATTACCAACTCGATGTTGTGGATCCTCACATGTTCCAACAGTCGTCATGGAAATCTAGTGGACCTATTCCCGATCAGTTATCTCACTATTCACCCAACGATTATCATCCTTTTATCTCTCATGGATATGTTTCTCCTGTGTATGACACACTTGACCATGATCCCCACAGTTCATATGAGTATTATTCGTTTTCACATGTCAATAGCGAGTTGTGTCCACCTCAACCACCGCCACCATCCGTCACTCCACCACCATCATCCACCTCCTCTCTCGAAAGCCTCTTGCAAAAGTTCATCCTCGAGCAAGAGCAAGCCACTCAAATTCAAAATGTAGCCCTCCAATGGCTTGAACAAAGATTAAATGATTGAGTGTGAGAAAGAGTCCGAATTCACTCCAAGTCAATCCATTGTTGCCCCCATGTGGAACATTGATGAGTTGTCTTGTGACACTGATTTTGAGTGTGACCAACCTTATCCTCCTGTGAATCTTGAAGTTGAGACCATTCTGTGGTTTGGGCCCCAAGTCAACAATTGTTTTGACTTACCTTTCATTAGTGAGACTGATTTGCTCCCGTCATATCCAAATAAACCAACTCTTGAGGTTCACATTACCATTCTCGTTATATCCAAAAATATTCCCCAGCTTTTCCCTTATACCCCAATTGCATATGCCTTTGACATGACCATATCCTTTAGGTTAGCTCCGGCAATGAGTGCTCACCACTGTCCCGAGATAGCATCAGAGATGGTTATCCAGTCCTGTTTGGCTCCCCTTAAGTCGAATATTGATGTAGATTCATCTACCTTGGATCTTAATGCCTCGTTAGAAACTTTCACCACATTGGATGGTGATACATTGGTGGATAAGTTGATCTCGTCATCACTTGATACCACACTCCCTCTTCAGGAGGATATTAAGGATCATTATGTCCCTCCAACTGAGTGTGTGTACCCTACTCTAGAGATAGATCATCTTTCCCCACCATTTATCCCAATTGACCCACCTAATGTCCCTTCCACCCCACCACCTAGTTTGGATCTTGATTTTACACATTTTATGTTTTCATCTACATTTTTAGATCCTAACCTAAAACCAACCTCCACCTTCCATGAGAACAAATTTGGTGCTACTCTTTACTTCCGTGACACCGATCTTGCTACTCTATGCCCTCCACTAGCTTGTGGTATTGATTTTTCCCATCGACGGCTCCCTGGTGTATCACGGCGTGACCACCATTCATAGAACGATCGTGTGATTTATATAATCCCCACTACATTCCACTTTTCAAACCATTTTGCCTCCCCATTCAACTAGAGCACCATTATTATAGGACCCTTATTGCCCTCATTTTTTAGCTCAATAAGGATCATGATCGATGCTTAATCACCCATGTCTTTCTCACTTTTACCCTGATACCCATCCACCCATGGTCCACCGATGCTTTGCATCAAGTGATGCACTTTGTCATAGGTGCATTGACCATTTTAGTCTTTATCCAACAATACTGACGCTTCAGTCTTATTTAGGGGTGATTCTCATCACCCAATTTTTCTACCGCCCCGTGCTTTCATAGATATTATCTTTAGGTTGAGAATGGTTCGGTGTGGCTGAAGATGTTAAACTTAGCGCTCCTGTAAGGGAGCTCGCGATTTCTGAGTATAAGTCTTATCCTATTTGGGGGTAGTGTTTCACATCACCCTATGCTTCACATGTTTATAGACTTCTACACATTTTTTCTCTTATTATTTACTCAGGTTCCATCTTAGCTTCATCTGTCCACTTCATTAGCAGTTGATTCTGGTAATCTCTTTTCTACCTTATGCTCTCAATTTTAAAAATCATTTTACTTAACATCGAGGACGATATTCTTTTTTGTTTGGGGTGGGGATTTTTATTAAAATTGTACCTCTTTAGAAAAATTTTGATTTTTAGAACCTGATTTTTAAAATTTTCGTGCAGTTTCTTTCATCTCACTCATTGACGTGAATTTTCTATCATCCATCTTCTAAGTCTAGGAATAAAGCTAGAGGATATTTTTTCTAAATAGCTTATTGTAGACACCCCATTCTAGCACCCCCTAGCCTCTCCTTAGGTCCCTAGCACCTCCCTTCATCACTACAAACCTAAGGTCATGTTCCGAATACTTACCTAGAGGCCATCGGGCGCTCCCAAGCTCCATTTGACTAAAAGTCAAACTCTTCAGCTCGCCCGAGACTAAATGAATTTTCAAAGGGCGATGAAATCCCTTTCCAACGGTCCGCCCCATGCGCTATTCTGACTTACGGTGCGGACGAACGACCCGTTTTCCCTCGAAACTTGATCAGGAGGCCACCGAATGCTCCCGGGCTCCATTTGAACAAAGTCAACCCTTCAGCTCGATCGAGACTAAATGAATCTTAAGCACTGAAACCCCTTTCCAACGGTCCACTTCGTACGCAATTCTGACTTACAGTACAGATGAACGATCCATTTTACTCTGAAAGGTCATTGAACGCTTTCAGGCCTCGGTTGACCAAAGTCAACTTCCCAAACCGAGTTAAACTCTTTGGAATTTTGAAGTACATACCATAACCTTTCCAACGGTCTGCCCCATGCGTGATTCTGACCTACCAGGCGGGGTCCGACGATCCCCCGTCTAAAGGATCGACGAGTGTTTCTGAGCCACATTTGCCCCAAAATCAACTCCCAGACCCAGGAGAACTCCAAGGACTTTCGAAGGTCTCTGAAATACCTTTCTAGCGGTTCACCTCATACACGATTCGGATCAACGGATTACATTTTACGACCATTTTTTTGAAGGAGCCTGAGCGAGACTGCCAAACGGCAGGTTTAAAATCCTGCCTATCGGTAGTGTGCCTAAAGGCACCTGTCGATTGGCAAGACCAGACCCATGCCGATCGGTAATGCTCTGGGCCTATAAAAAGGAGAGCCTCACCTCATTGCAAAAGAACCCAAGATCTGATATCCATCACTCTCAGCGAATTCAGAAAACCTCCCTCGAAGTCAGCGTGATTTCTACATCCAAATCCCTTCCCAAACGTCACTTTTCATCATCTTTTTCACCGAACTTGGTAAATTAAATACCCTTCATCATCACCCAAGTGCAAGGGGCTTCTCTCCAACACTTAAGATCAAGCTCAAGATCTCCAAGAAGGTCCAACTTTCTCAAATTCTCCTAAATTCGCATTAACTTATTTTATTACTTAGCACTTTTATTCTCTCCATCTCACATATCCTAATATACATGTTTATTTAGTATTATTATACATCTCTTATTTTTCATATAAATAAAACCCAAAAAATAAGAAAAAGAGGGTTTGCTCATAAATTCCAAACGGGAATTCCCACACTTTTCTCACAACTAAAACATCTTTTTACACACACACACACACATAAGAGAAGTACCCAATTGGATTTATGGGATAAACCCCACCCCTCGTTTTGTATACGAACTACGTGGACTTTGATGCCTCTATAGGCTACGTAGGCGTCTCGGGGTAAAACTCGAGACTCGAGTCCTACTTTTTTCCCATTTTCTATTTTCCTAGTTTTTTAATTTAATTCTCTTAGATTCTTTATATTTACATATACATATATTTGTTCTTAGTGGCGTATTATTCCATATGTGTTATCATTCCCTTATAATGATCAACGCAAGGATAATCGCGTAAATCCTATTTTCTAATATTACCTTTAGGAACATTCCTACGGATGACTCGCTCTATCTCTCCCATGATATAAGTCGATGATTCCTATCTCCATTACATATACACATGCACACATATCACAGAGAAATAAAGGAAAATAACAACAAACCCATAAGAGACCGCAAGGGCAGAATGGGTGCCTAACAACTTCCCATTCCGTAACTTAGCCTCTGAACCCTGCTCGAATCATTTTTGGTTTCGTATATGTCAGTATGTCTTTTGATGCTGTCCTTCGAGATGGCTCAACCTTCTTTTATCTATTTTGAGTAAAATAGACTGGAGACTCCATCTCTCTACATTTTTCACCTCACACATCGCTGACGCTGGCTGAAGTGCTCCCGAAAGGGATGCGCGGGACCAAGATCCTCTCGCTCCGTCTTCTCTCCCTCTGCGAGGATCAAGGATGGCCACACTTATGTAATACGTAACGAGGCATGTTGCATCATGAATTTCTAGACTCAAAAAAATTTGCGCACTTATCACGTCATTGGGTTTAGAGTTGTAGAGTATTACAATTCCCAAGAATACCTTAAGGATCACTAGTAGAGACTTTAGCTTGTGAGATTTGTGCCTTTCACCCTTTCAGAGTGTTTTACGCAATCTCCGAGTCACAAGTTGATTCAACTTCTTTTGGGTTCACACTTTAAATCGTTGTATGATCTCATTATTTTTCATAAAACTTTGGCTTGATCACTGAGAATGACATCACTTTCGAGTTGTAAGAAACATGTGTCTTGAAATATGTACCGATCATTAGGTTTTCACCCATTCACTACACCCATTACATTCCCATGATCTTCCATATTCCCTTATATTTCCCCACACCATCACATATCATCTCCATTCATATATCATCTTTCATTTTTGAGAAAAAGATTGTTTTCCCAAATGTAAAATGTCTTCAGTTTTTAAGAGTATAAAGAAAGTGAGAAAAAGAGAAAAATAAAAAAAATAGAAAAATAGCCAAGGAAAAAAAATAGAGGAAAAAAAGAGAAAAAAAAAGAAAGAAAAGAAAAGAAAAGGAGATTTTGTAGTTACTTGTTTTGTAATAAATGCATTTGTTATTCATGTATTGAACACTCCTCTCACACATCGCATATCCATCCAATTCACCCAACCAACTGCATACCCACATATAAGTGTCAAGCCTAGGACACATATGTTAGATTGTCGGTTTCGACCCGAAACTCTGTCGAAATTTCGGGTCAGACTGCCGCCCAAATTTTCGCGCACTTTTAAAACGGGACCCTGCCCATGAGCGTGGTTACAAGTCCAGCCATAGCTTTATATATGTTACAAACCCAACTTTTCCAGGCTCGGGTCCTGTCCGGGATTTCATTTTGCATATAGGAGAATTTAATACAAGTGAGAACATAATAATTATAATAATCATGCTGAGACCCGTCTCCCAAAAGCATTTCTCCTTTCTTTATCAAAAATACAAAAACATTTCTCCTTTCTTTATCAAAAAACCAAAAGCATTTCTCCTTTCTTTAAAAAAAATCCAAAAACATTTCTCCTTTCTTTATTAAAAAAATCCAAAAACATTTCTCCTTTCTTTATCAAAAAATCCAAAAAAATTTCTCCTCTCCTTATCAAAAATCCAAAAATATTTTGTCTTTCAATCTCAAAATGAAAAAATGTCAAAAATATTTTCATTCTTTTCTTTTAAAAAATAAATCCCATTTTATGCCTTCTCAGGTAGATTGCACACCCTTGGCCTGGCTCCTTATTGGTTTTGGTCTTCATTCAAATCATCTCGGAGTTCCGACCGTTCCCCTGCTACTTCTTCTGAGTCTGAAATCCATCCGCTTTCCATGTAGAACACAGATCAAGTACCAGTTGTGCAGCCAGATCTGATGGTAGTTTTAGTTCAGCTCGTGTCCAAAATTGACAACCTCCGGACTGAAGTCCGCGAGATGCAATGAAACCAGATTCATGTTCCTTAAGATCCCGAGGCCCTATTCCCTCGTGCTATGGGTCCACCCGAGCCTATCTGGGTTCTCGAAGAGTATCAGCACACTCCACGTTCCCCTCCTGCTAATGGGTCGTCGCCTACCCAGCTTCCTATGCCAAACCTTGCCCAGTCTGGGGTTAACTTGCCTATGGTCATGGATCCAAAAGAGGAAGAGTTGAACAAGGTCAAAGAAGATCTCAAGATGCTAACTAAGAAGTTAGACCACGTTAAAATCTATGGGAATTACATGGACTACACCCACATGTCTCATTATCCTAAAGAGAGGTTACCCGAGAAGTTCAAGATGCCAAATATTGAGAAATTCAGAGGAAGTTGACCCCCGATTGTTCATCTTCGCAGTTATCACCGTTCTATGACTCTCCTAGGGGCTTCAGAAGAAGTGATGGAGCAATTATTTCAGCAAACTTTGAAGGATAGCGCCCTCCGATGGTTTTTGTCTCTCGAGGATTTCAGAATCCGTAGTTGGGAGGATGTAGCCCGAGAATTAATGTCGTAGTACAAATACAACAAAGAGCTTGAGGTCACCCATCGTGATTTAGAGTTGCTCAAACCGAACTATGGGGAATCAGTCTGTAACTTCATAGCCCGATGGAGGGAAAAAGTAGCCACGATGACCAACCGGCCATCCGAGGAAGAACAAGTCAACATAGTGAAAAAGAACTTCTTATCCCATGTCCGAGCAATAATGGGAGGACAATACTATCCCCACTTCTGAGCTCTCAGATAAGCAGGAGTACAAATCGAGGAGGGACTTGCTAAAACAAAAGCTGAACCGAAGAAAGTGTCCGGACAGTTCACTCCCAGAAACTATGATAAGCCTGTCAGCGTTGCAGTCTCAACCATCAACATCTCTCAACCAACCACCTCGTGGGCACTAGAAAGCCGCCCTATCCCAGTCCGAAAGGAATACACTGAGCTCCATGCTCCCCTCTCCAAAGTTTATCAAGCCCTGTTAAGCCGAAACCTTATCAAACCCTTAGACCCCCGTCTATTGCCAAATCCAATTCCAAGAAACTTCAAGGCAGATGCCCATTATGCCTTTCACCAAACTACTAGCCATACCACCGACCAATGCTTTCACCTTTGAAACATAATCCAATGTCTAATTGACCGGGGTACCATTGCCCCACTAGCCCCAAACACTACTCATGCTAATGCCATTTTCCTAGAAGAGAATCCATAATTTGATCCCTCAACTCAAATCACACCCATATACTCTCCCAAACCTCTCTAAACTTGCTCGTATTTTCTCCTACACCCTACTATCCTCACTGATCAGGCACTATCACTCCTTACCAGAGCATGCATCGTTGTTCGTACCCGTTCTGAAAATGAAAGTATAGAATTATCAGAAGTATTAAACCAATTCCTAGAGTTCGGGCTGAAACTGCCCTCGAAGATGATCATTGATTGCCAGAGGTTCAGTACACTATTCTTGGAAGCACGAGAATGGGCCCGAAGGTCAGACAGTTGGGTGGTACCAACTGATAAAGTCAGCGTAGATGACGTTGTCCAGATCATGGCAGAATTATTCAGGCGAATAATTAATATTTGCAGTATGACTGAGTTATTTGATACTCTGAAGCTGCAAGGGCGCCTGGTCCCTTCCCCCTTACATCTCCCCACAGAGTGGGAGGACCTATATGAAGAAGCCATTGAAGTTGTGGAATGCATTGACTTTACATGGAAAGACATAATTGTTGCCATCGAATTGGGGGAAGAGTTCGAGGATTCAAATGAAGAGCAAGCTTTAGAGAAAACTGGACTGATAGCCAATATGTGTGGGATAATATCATTTGAAGAACTCCTAGGAGAAATAAATAAGGTGGTAGAACAACTCGAGATCGACGTAGAAACAGGGCTCATGTTCTTCCCTTCTTCAGTAAATCACATGACCAGATCAGGGATGCATTACCAGATCCCAAGCTTACCACCAGCCAATGACAAGGGGAAGGGTGTTAAAAACCTTCTATGCCAGAGATGACCCTCGAAGAAAGAAAGTTCCTCAATCAATTAAGAAAACTCAAGCTAACAGTAGTCTATGGGGGCTTTTTATGACTTCCCAGCTGCACAGAAATGCTTTGATCAAGTTGCTCACTAGACCCATGGTTCCTCCTTCTACCACACTAGAAGAAACGATAAATTTATTCGGATCCCTGACCTCTACCCGAATGCTATCCTTTGCTGAAGAATAAATCCCCAGAATCAGGCCAAACCATAATCATGCACTCAATATCTCCGTCGAAGTTATGGGGAAGATCGTACCACTCTCTCGTATCGATAATGGATCCGCCTTGAATGTCTTCCCATTAAGAACTTCCAAATGTTTAGGACTGAAGGAAAGTGACCTCGCTCCAACCTCCGCTGCTGTACGTGCCTATAATAATACCCATTAGGAAGTGATGGGATCCATAAAACTTGTAATAGGGACTGGCCCTATAAACTCGATCATTGAATTCCAAGTTATTGACATCCCAGCTTATTTCAAACTCTTGCTTGGATGACCTTGGCTCCACAGTATCAAGGGTGTATCTTCCTCGCTCCATCAGAAATTGAAGTTCTTCGTCGACGGACAAGTCATCACCATTTTGGGCAACGACGACAATGCCGAGGGTGAAAGTACCAGCAATCCAATCCTTGAGATACAGTAGGGTCAAATGATATGCTCCTATCAGATTTTGAGTTGATCCACTTCTACTCTCGGTAGGGGACGAGTTTAGAGAAAGGGTTTGTCCAGAATATGACCCTCATAGCAACGTCAATGTGATTCAAATATTCAGAAACATGCACTTTATGTCCAGACTGGGGCTAGGACAAAGACATCAAGGGATACTTGATCCCATTGTACTAAAAAAATATTTCCCTCCTTGTGGTTTGGGGTATCAACCATCAAAATAAGAGCTCGGAATAATCCGCCAGTCTCGACCAAGAATAAGATTAGACTGTATCCAGACTGTTCCAGGTGACTACTTAAATGGACGATTCATTAAAGAGGGCAAAGACTTACCCTTTTACGGCTTTTCGGAACCATGGTATGACCGTACAGATAAGAAGATAAAGCCTGGAATGGAGATCTTTTTCCAAGAAATCTACCCATGGGCCGAAAGTTTCCAACACCATGTATAACCGCTCATCAAAGATATCGAAGAGACTGAGGAAAGTGACTCTGAGGATTCATTTAACTTACAGACACTAGGGCTAACACTCTATATGGTTCATTCAAGCACTACATCACTGGATCCATCCCACCTGATTAAAGTTGCTGATACACTTGTCCTCAATTGGCATGTTGCGCCAGTTCTACCTGTTGAAATCCCACCTAACCCCAATGTTTATCCCATCTCTTCTTTTGTTGTCTATCCTTGCTCTAATGTAATCGAGACCTCATTTGATGGGGTTCTCAATACTATTTTTCCTATCAATGAAATAAATGAAGATTTTGAGTATCTTGTTGTGCCTTACATTAATTGTTTAAATTCTAATCAAACTTTTAATGATGATATTTTGCAAATGAACAATTCTTAACTGATCTAAATAAGGTTAATAACAAATAATATAACCGCGTTCAAGTTAATAAAGAAGAAACTGTTACTATTAACTCGGTTCTGTAGCCAACTGCGCAAGATTAGGATAGGGGCTACCCTTAACAAGCATGAGCGCGCACAACTCGAAGAATTGAAGGAATTCATGGATGTCTTCGCATGGTCCTATGACGATATGTCCTGATTGATCCTGAAATAGCTCAACATTAGATCCCCACTCTTCCATATTACAAGCTAGTTAAACAAAAGTTGAGAAAGCTCTGCACCGAATGGTCTCTCAAAGTCAAAGAAGAGGTGGCCAAACAGTTGAACGTGGGCTTCATTAGTGTGATTGAATATCCCACGTGGCTAGCCAAATAATCCCTGTATCGAAATCAGGAGGGAATGTTTGGATGTACATAGACTACCGAGACTTGAAAAAAGCCTCTCCGAAGGATGATTACCCGTTACCTAATATCGACATGATCATGGACAACACGACCAGTCATGCTCTTAAGTCATTCGTCGATGGGTTTTTCGAATACAATAAAATCAAAATGCACTTAGATCACTAAGAAAATACCGCGTTCATCACACAGTGGGGAACCTTTTGCTACACTGTTATGCCATTTGGTCTCAAGAATGCTGGAGCTACCTACCAGAGGGCTGCCACAACCATCCTGCACGATCTGATTCACAAAGAAGTTGAGGTCTATGTGGATGATATGATTATCAAATCCAAAACTAGAGAAGGTCATGTTCCCGCTCTTCTTAAGTTCTTCGAATGACTGGGACGGTATCAGATGAGAATCAATCCACAAAAATGTGTCTTCGGCGTTACAAAGGGAAAACTCTTAGGATTCATGGTCAGTGAGAAGGGGATAGAAGCATATCCTGCCAAACTGAAAGCCATGCTTGACATGTCATCTCCCCAAATAAAGAAAGAAGTTTGTGGTTTCCTTAGAAAATTACAATACATCAGCCAGTTCATCAGCCAACTAACCTCCATCTGTGAATCTATTTTCAAACTCCATCGAAAGGATTCAACCAAGGTTTGGAACAAAGCCTGCCAAGAAGCCTTTGATTGAATCAAGAAATATCTGACCCAACCCCCGGTACTCATGCCACCACAGCCTCGTCTCCCCTTACTCTTATACCTAACCATAACCGACATTGCAGCTAGGGATTTGCTAGCCCAATACCTTGAAGAATCTCATAAAGAAAGAGCCAACTATTACGCCAGTCACAAATTGACCGGGTACGAAGTTAACTCAACTGCTCTGGAAAAGGCATGTGTCGCGCTTATTTGGGTTACCCAAAAGTTACGACACTATATGCTCACCTTCCCCATCAAACTTGTATCACAAATGGACCCCATCAAGTACCTGCTTGAGAAACTCGCCTTATCTAGCCGAATGGCCCGATGGTTGATGCTCCTAGCTGAGTTTGATACTGTGTACATCACGTAGAAAGCCATGAAAGGAAGATCCATCTCTGACTACCTCGTTGACTACCCCATGGAAGTAGATGATGTTTGGATCTTCGAATTCCCAGATGAAAACATCCTTTGTACCGCTCAAGATGACCTTCGATGGCAAATGTTCTTCGACGGCTCTGCCAACAAGAAGGGATATGGCATTGGGATACTTTTGATCGCCCCAGATGACTCCCATACTCCCATCGCTATTAAATTGGATTTCCCCTGCACCAACAACGTGACTGAATACGAGGCGTGTACGGTAGGCCTCAAAGTTACTCTCAAGAAAGGTATTCAATGCCCAGATGTCTACGGGGATTCTGTCCTCATCATCGGTCAAGTGCTCAAAAAATGGAAAGTCAAGGATGAGAAACTCCAACCCTTCCATGCCAACTTAGAAGAACTAGACTCCCAATTCCAAGATATCACCTTCCACTACTTACCTCGACAAAGAATAACTTAGCCGATGCCCTTGATACCTTCGCCTCTATGGTCGACATACGCGAAGGAATAATAACGGCCCCCTTCCTAGTTCAAAATTAAGATAAATCAACTCATTGCTACCACATTAAGCTCATCACCAAAGAAGATCCCAAGCTAGACAATTATTGGTACTATGATATTTGGCATCTCCTCAAGCACGATAGGTATCCCAAAGGTTCCAACAAGAAGGATCGAGCAACACTCCGAAGACTGGTCGCCCAGTACATCATCTGTGATGAAGAAATGTTCAAGAGAAATTCGATGGAACCCATCTACACTGCATCGCATGGGGCTGAAATTGAAGAGATAATGCAGAAAATCCACAGCGGGGAATGCGGGCCTCATATGAATGGTAACATGCTTGCCAAGAAGATCATCCGGCAAGGCTACTACTGGACCACCATGATCCTGGATTGCACCACCTATGTCCAGAGATGCCTCAAATGCCTACAGTTCTCCAACCTTCAACACCTGCCTCCGCGAGAATTATATAATATGACTTCTCCCTGGCCGTTCTTCGCCTGGGGCATCGACATCATAGGGAAGGTTACACCCAAGGCTTCCAAAGGGCATGAGTTCATCCTAGTTTCCATTGATTACTTCACCAAATGGGTCGAATCTGAGTCATACGCAGTTCTGAATGCCAAGAAAATGGCCAAATTCATCAGGAAGAACATCATCTGCCGATATGGGGTCCCGCACAAGCTAGTGTCAGATAACGAGTTGCACTTTGAGGCAAAAATCACAGAAGTGGTCAACGAGTATGGGATTCAGAGACACAAATCTTCTCCCTAAAGACCTCAGACCAATGGTGCAGTCGAGGCCACTAATAAAACCCGAAAAACCATCATTAGTAAGATGACCGAAAGTTATCGAGATTGGGCCGACCGAATCCCTTATGCCCTCTGGGGCTACCAAACCTCTACTGGGGCTACCCCTTACTCTCTAGTATATGGCATGGAAGCAGTCCTACCCGTAGAGCTATAAATACCATCATTGCGCATTATGCTTGAAAGCAAGGTCAGCGAAGAAGACTGGTATCAAAGTTGTCTTAACGAGCTGACCCTCCTAGATGAAAGGATATTTAAAGCTCTATATCAAATGCAAGGGTACCACATCCGTATAAAATGATCATTCAATAAGAGAGTCAAGGACCGCAATGTTCGAGAGGGGGACTTAGCCCTTAAAGAAATAGTAGAGCCCATCTGGGACCCCAGAGGGAAATTCAAACCTAATTGGAGCAGTCCGTACATTGTGAAGAAGATCTTATCCGGCGGTGCCACTGTGCTTACCGACCTTGATGGAGAAGAGATGGCTCATCCAGTCAACCTGGACCGTCTCAAAGAAATTTTACCCCTAGTCTGAAATATTGGCACACTATGATTCTTCTCATCTCCCTTCTATTCAAAAAAAAATCTTCATTTCCCTCTACCCAGAACTGCGTGGGCCTGATCCTCTATAAAAACTACAAAAAAATTAAAACTTTTCAAATACCCCCAGAGGTACGTAGGCATCTCATACATCTTACATGAGCATGGCCCTTTCTTTTTCATAAAAAACTATTATTTTCTTATCTCCGAGAGCGACAGTTCATTCTAACATATACTTGGACAAAAGGATTATGCATGCCTTAGCAATCGATATAGATAATTCAAAATACAAAATTCATCAAAAGGTAAATTTGGATGATCAGAAACTTGTTTATTTCACTAATAAGGAATTACAGTGCAATTACATAAGAAAAGGAATGGATAACTCTCTTCCCTCCTACCTTCGTAAAAAGTCAAATAAATTCCCAATTGTATTCCCCATTACAAAACGAACTCCCAAATAATCTTAACCACAGCTACCATAGGATCCCTCTCCATCATCATCATCTATATCCCTGGGTCCCCAAGCTTCCCCTACATGAATAGAGTACTGCAGACGCTCCATAGATCGATAAGCTAGAACCAGCCTCGAAAAAACCACAACACCTCCCTCCATGGTATCGGATAAGATAAGCCACCTTTGTACAGTCTCCACTACCAATATCTTGATGACTACTCTCCTCCACAGCCACTTCATATAATCCTCGGAGATATGCCAGACTCTCACAACAGACTGAGAAGGATGGGTCAACAGACGCCGACTCTCCCATAAAAAGCCAAGTCGCATGCGCAGACGCTCTGTCAGATCTTCTATCAGAAAGAAATCTAGTGTTTGAGGTGTCACGACCTGCTCCCAGCCAAATTGGCACAGAAGCCGCCAAGGGAAATTGAAAGAGGTTTGTCTGAGACCAACCAGCCAAATGTATAGGTATTCCTCCAAGATCCAGAATAGGCAGCAGCTATCCCTACCAAGGCACTGACCAACGCAGACTCAGAACTCCATGCTCCATAAACCATTTCTCCTAGCTCTCGATATCCAGTCCAACACTGATGAAATGGCACGAAAAGAAGTTGGGTACAGCCGACAAAGGATATCCTAGAGGAGTCACCAGACGGAATCTTTCAGATAACCACATGAACAGCATCACAGGGCTACCCCTCAGAAAGTCAGAACGACCTTCTCTCGAGGCATCCAGGCCATTTAAAGTCTCCTCCAATATCATCTCCGCAGGATTACGACGGTATGACATCCATGAAGTAATGGCTGCAAGTTGTGGGTCCACCAGTAGTTACCTAGTCACCAGCAGTAATTTTGAAACTAAGCCCAGAACGACAGCTCCGTCATATCCAGCATCACCAAACTCCTGTAAATGCACAGATCACAGCACCGCCGGAAGGTAAATCATTCCTCTAGTTACCAAAATTCTACCCGTCGAAGGCGAGATGTGGAGAAGTCCAGCCAACAGCTCCCGAGGAGACCGAGAAAGCGCAGGCATAGCAACCGCCACACTAGGATTTACCCCCAATATGGAGAAAAACTCCTTATAAGTCAGACAGACTTCTTCCAATCCAAAGTGGAAGACATGGTCTTCGGGGCACCAAAATTGAACCACCGCCATCAGCATGTTCCACTCTATGGGCCGATTACGCCATAAAGAGACTCGATGCATGTTGAAAGCATCGTAGTCGACGTTATAAGAGCACATAGCCTCCAAAGTCTCGAGGTAGTTGGCCAACTCAACACAACCAGGGAGAGCCATCTCACACAATAAGAAAGTAAGAATGTAAAGGGGTGATGAAAGCACTCCACCCTTACCCCTTTTTTATACTTGAAAACTCTCACAAAAGACACAACCCTTGCAAAAATTGGAAGGAATCCTGCCCCACAAGGTATCAAAAGCTTAAGAGAGTACCAATCAAAGCCTTGATTGATTAGAATGGACTAACCTATCGATAGGCAGGACAAGGGGCTTGCCGATCGGCAACCCCCTATTTTTCATAACTTACCTTTTTCCTCTTTTGCCAAAATAAAAAAAAAATCAGAAAGCTCAATAAAAATAAATTAATATTCTCAACAGAATTTTGAAATCCCATTCCATCTTTATATAATTTCTCATTTCAAATAAAACTTTCTTTCAAATCCCAAAAATATTTCTTTTTACGGTTTCATCAGCAAAGTAAAAAGCGCATATGCATTCATTCATTCATTACTAACAGAAGATAATAAAAACTCCATTGCATTGCATAGATATTTTTCTGTGTTAAATCAAATTTTGCATGAAATAAAGAAAAATAATGGGACTCCACTCGAACCCATATTCTTTCTCTCTCTCACCTACCCTTACTCTCTCTCTAAGAGCTTCCATCCCTGCGATGCCCTCTCTTTCCCCTGCGACGAGATAACACACCCCAGCTACCTGAACTAGACTCCTCCCCGGATGAGGCAGATGGCACCAAGCAAGAAGGAACAAGAACTGCATCCCGAATATGGGCAGTCACCAAAGATATCCAGTCTCTAATATCCCTCAGCCAAGTGGTGGATACCTGGACTTGATTCAAGAAAAGGTAGAATCAGTATCAAGCAAAGAAACCAAGAAAAAGAAGAAAAAAGAAAAGAAAAGAAAAGTATACCACATGACGAAGGACCTCCACTGTCAAGCCCAACTCCTCCGGATCCATCTCATGGGGACGATTCAACATAGGCACCATCCCTCCATCAGCCCGCCGAATGTTGTAGGAAGGGGTATACAAACGCACAAAGGGAACCTCCAAAGTCGCCCCTACCACAAATGTCGACGGACCACCAGCGCTGTGGGAGGACCCCACTGGCCGACTCGAACCCGCAAGAGGAAAAGGCAGTGAATCATATATGCTAGGCGCCATCAACCAACTCTTCATGAAGTCCATTTAATCATACAGCACAGCTTTGTCGATGTACAATAGATAGGACTCACCAATCATCGCCACAATCCTTGCGTCCTCTAGTAGCATTCGCTCTCGCCTCATATACATAGGAGGCCTCGCAGGTGGTACCACCACCTCCTCCTCAGAAATCTGTTAGACCACCATTTCCCCGAGATACCAGGAGTGGCCAAACTCATGCGTCAGCAAACGCCTCATCAGCGCATTCACTCCGGTCAACCCTGTGTCCTAAACAGTCATCCCCCAAGGATAAAAGGTCACATAAAAAATCTCCTGCATATATAAGTCAATATGGAATCAGAGCACACAAAGACTTAGACTGAATAAGGAAAAGTCTTACCCTATCACCGGTCAAGCCATTCAAGACCTAACGCACTGTGGCCAGAGAAAGAGACCTCCTCGATTGCTGATTGGCCTTTCTCCACCGATATAACCGGCAAAAATCTCCAACGGTCTCGTCCTTCAAAGCAATCAGCTGGGTATTACACCCAATCACCTCATAGAACCACACCTGCCAAAGACAAGAATCCACGATAAAAAAGAGACACACGAGGGAAATGCGAATGCATGAAAGGAAAATGCAGCTACTAAAGAATACCTCAAGAAAATACATGGCTCTAGTAAAAGTCTACCGGCAGCACTGGCTAAATGCATCCAAAGAGAAATAAAGGGTCGCCAAAGTCACACTCCCCCAATCATGGAGAGGGATGTTCGAAAACATCCTCAAGTATGGTAAAAACCACAAGTGAACGACGTCGTCGCTCGACGCCACCAGAAATCCCCCCAACACCATCAAAATAAACAACTAGGTCATCTGCCTCACCTGCATCCCGTCCTCCACATCAATCACCCTACCCATCAAAACATCCCTCTGTAGAAACAAATGAATAGAGTCCCCAGATACTATCCTCCCAACATCACCTAGTGCCGCCCGCACCACCTTCGGCCTCACTCGCAAATAGCGATCCACCTCTATCTGCTCTCCATCACAATCCAGCCATCTATGGGAGTCCAGTCATCACCCCAAAGCCAAAATGAAAGGTGTGGGTAGTGTCCCACCACCTCTCCCCCAGAGAGCATAAGACCACCATCGAACAAGGCGTCTCATCCAGCACAGACGCAAGCCTCCCAAAGCCTGCTGACGATACTACCCAATGCACCACAAGTGGAAGGTGCTCCCAGACATCCTTAAGCCTCGTTGTCCCGTAGGCACGCATAGTCGACAAAAAAACATCAGACTGACAAAGAAAACCCTTATTAAAATCCAAGAAAAAAAAGAGAGGAAATCACCAAAAAAATGCCAAAAGTCATTTTGTACTTACGTAACCCCCAGTGTTCACCACCTTGGAAGAGCAATGATGCGACGTCTCTCGCAGTAAAGCCCGCTCATCCGCAATCGGCTCAAATGCATCAAAGTAATTCTCGCTCCCCAAAGCAAGAGGCACCCTGGCCCTCCACTCCACATGAAGCACCTTATACTCTTGACTCACTTGAGTCTACATTGTATAAGTGCTCATCTAGTTTGGAAATAGTGACAAAATTAGTGTCTCATTCCCTAGAAACCAAAGAGCCTCAGAATCTTCATCTTATAGCCATACTTGATTTTTATTAAAGGTATAAATCACATCCACACACTCTAGGATTGCATACATGGTTTATATATTGCTTTAATTGGTTGTGTGTGAGTTGTGTGTGGTTAATCCCATTTATATTGGCTTTTAATAATTTTTGGGATTTTTTAAACATTTTTTAAAATAATTTTTTCATAATAAAATTTGGATTATAAATTTTTTGGGGTTGTTGTGTAATTTTTGGCTTTATGGTTTTAAACCTGAAAGTTGCTTTGGGTAGGATCCGAAAGCGCTAAAGACTTCAGGGTGCCCTTGTAATTATTTTCAAACACGTGTGTGAGCCTTGATCTCAGCCCTACACCTGTCATCCTTATACCATCCTGTTTTGTGTTTCTTTGAAGACACATAACCGTTTTCCATTATCATCCCTTAATTTGTTGTTATCAACGCTCTGCATGTGTTTGAGGTCAATCCCTGTGTAACTCTTCTTAACCAATCAGAAGCCTTTTAACTCGTCGCTTTTACTTCACCATGGATCAAAGTCAATTTGGCAAGACCAAATCTCAACCCTTGATTTTGAATAGCCTTCTCGAATCTTCGCCCCTCAGTATAAAAGGAGGCTAAGCCTTTGCCTCTAAGAACTTTTTGCCACTTCCTCTAACCAAAGAGAGAAGAGATAGTGAGAGAAGAGAGAAGTGAGAAAAGAGATAAAACAAAGAGAAACCCTAACCCGTATTCAAACCCTAATCTTCCTTATCCTAAATCAGTTTTACCAAACACCATCCTTGTGTTTGAGAGTGTTGTTGGTAGAGGTTTGAAGGTCGTTGATAAAGTTTTATCCTCTTGAGTTTAAGATCTTGTGTCCAACTTAAACATTTTAGGTTAGATCTGTATTTCTTGTTCGTAGAAATTATAGATCTGGTCATTTTATGTTACATCACACGTAGATCTTCATTTTTAGTTTCTCATCTTGAGAAATCAGTTTGCTGATTTATTTTCTGTAAATGTTTTACAACTCTAGAATCAACAAATTATTTTCGGTTTCTAGTTCTTACAAAATAAGACTGTTGACCTAGTTGGAATCGCAATTGGTGGTTTCCAATTTCAAAATCATTTTCAAAACCCTTTGAAATTGGATATGACCTTGGCAGCCTTACGAGCAACGTAACCTTGGATTCCGGGATTATATTAAAGGTCAAATACAATTTTCTGCTTCTAAAGAAGAGAGAAACTAAAAACAATTCATCTTAGATCTGATTTGTAATTCATTAGGACTGTTTGTATAAAATAAGTGTGTGTGTGTGTGTGTGTGTGTGTGTGTGTGTGTGCGCGCGCGTGCATTCATGTGTTAGAATAACACTCACAAACAATTTTCACACTACAACACAGAAGTGTTGGGTATAAGATCTTGAATCTAAAGAGTCGACGTAAAGACTGGAACAAATCTGGAGAAGTTAGCAAACTGGGAAAGCCACATCAACAAACAGAACTACAGAGAAGTTAGAATCAACCAGTGGGTACATTTCTAAACTTAGATAGGACTATTTTGTGTGCATGTGTGTTATATAGTTTGTAACTTGAGAATTTTATTTTAGTGGATTTTTGGTTTGTGACTTAGAAGTCACCGTGGATGTTTCCTTAGTTGGGTGAGGTTTTACCACGTTAAAAATCGCTTGTCCTTAATCTTTCTACATCTCCGCATCTCATTCTCGTGGTTGTGGTGAGTTTAATTGTTTTAAACTATTTTACTAAACCTGTTAACAAAATCTTGAATAGATCTCGTGCATGTTTTATTAAACACATCTTGTGATTAAACTGATTTGATTTAAAGAAAAGAGTTTCTTCAAAAAACAGTTCGGAGTTACTTCAATAGTTTAATCTTATATTAAACGGCCTTAGTAACGCTTTTTCAATTGGTATCAGTGCTTGGGAAATTTCTTTTCAAAAGATCTTGTGTTTCTGAAATTGTTTTCTTAAAATCAAACTATGGACGAGAAAAATGAAAGATTTGGTAACTTGACCAGACCTCCCCTCTTTGATGGAAGCAACTTTACTTACTGGAAGGTAAGAATGGTTTCTTTTATACAAGGAACCTTGGGAGATTATGTCTGGGATATTGTTGAAAATGGATACACTTATCCTACTAAACCAGCCACTGAAGGAATTAATGAGAGGATTAAGAAAGTATTAAATGAATTCACTCAAGAAGAGAAGCAAGTTTCTCGAAATAATAACAAAGGAAAGAATGCCATTTTTATGTATATAAATGAACATGATTTCAAAAGGATCTCATCATGTACCACTTCTAAGAAAGCTTGGGATACACTGATTACTGCACATGAAGGTGACACTAGAGTTAAGGGTGCTAAAACACAGATGCTTGTCCAGCAGTATAACTCTTTAATTAAGTGAGACTCGAAATCCTTTGATGACTTTTACATGAAATTGACTGACATTGTAACCAAATTGCATGCTAATGGGATAACTTATGATACACATAAAATTATCTCTAAAATTCTAAGATCATTACCACAGAAATTTGATAACAAAAGATATGCTATTGAGGAAATGAATGACCAAAATCTCACTCCTGAATTACTCAGTAGTAAACTGAGAACTGTGGAAATGGAATTAGAATTTAAGAAACAATTGACCCTATCCCATAAGAAATAGACTAGTTCCAATTTGAGTTTCTCCTCTAAGCTGATAAAACCTGATCTCAACATTCCTAATAATGATTCTGATGAGGAATGTGATATAGATAGTTTGGATAATCAGATTGCCTTGATGTCAAAACAGTTTTAAGAAAATTGTGAATTTTAGAAATAAAATGCAACTAGACAAGGCAAGCAAAATTATCCAACACAGTTTAATCACAAACCTCATGAGAAAGGTCAAGACAAACATCACAAGGACAACCATACGAGACCTAACAAAGACTATAAGAATACTGAATGTTATAGATGTGGTAAATTGGGTCACATAGCACAAGATTGTAGAGTCAATTTGAACAATACCAATAAACATACTAGGGACAACATTTGCAAGACATGGGATGATTCAAGTGATTCTGAAAATAAGGAACCTGAATCATTTGATGTTTTTCATCCTTGCATGTCTTTCTATGCCAAGATAATCTATAATGATGATATGCCTTTGCCTGTGTATGAGAATGATGATAATAGCTCTACTTCTGTTGTTATGAATCATGCTACTACTGGTTTAGATGCTTTAATTTCTAAGAACAATGCTAGTTCTACTACACGGTGTGTGAGTCAAAGGGAAAGCGATAATGACGATGTCAATGTGTGTATGAGTTCTAAAATTGAATCCTTAGGGGTCACTTCACACACTACACTTAGTGATTCTGACACTAAAGACCTCCCAGATATTCACACACTTTATGCTAAGACTCTTAAAAAAAGCACTAAACTAGAAAAGACTCTGAAAGATCTCACTAGGAAACTAGAAGACCTAAGTCAGATGGTTAAACTTAACGCTGAAGAGTATACTACCCAATGTCTAACTCATGAAAATGAAGTCAAACTGTTTGTTCAAAAATTGAAATTTTTTATTGAAACAAATGAAACTCTGGAGAAAAAATATAAGGGGACATTATTAGAATTGGAGCAATCTAATGAAAAGACAGCAACTATTTTTAAAAAAATTACAAAATTTGAAAATAATTCAAACTACTTTGATGGTTTTGTTGCTGATTCAAAAACCAATTCTAATGATCCAACTGGAATAGGGTTTTGCCCAAAATTAAAGACACAAACTAAAAACTTTGAATCAATCAAGTTTGTGTCAAGAGGCAAAAAAACCTATAGAAACTTGCCCGGATATTCATTCCCTAAAAATGAGTTTGATAAAAATCAACTAAAGTTTGATACTGGGGAATCAAGTAATTTTAAGTGTGAAAGTCCATCCAAGGCTAAATACATCTGCCCTCAGATTAGGAAGAGTGATTCAACCTTTCAAACTGTGCTCCCTAAGAACAAGGTTCAAAATCAAAATTCCATGAAACCTATGTTTAGAGACTTTCCTAAGGAGATACCCTCATCCAACAATTTATATTGCTCCTACTGTGACATATATGGTCACTCTTTTAAAGGATGCTATTCTAAACGCTTAGTAATACCTGTCTGTAATACTCCTCTATACCAGAACTTTAACTATTCTAGGAGAAGCCGTAATAATTATATCTTGCCTAGACAACCAAACAAAAACTCTTAACTATAGAAAGAGAAAGACCAAACCAAAAAGAACATTTTCAAGAAGGA
Source organism: Sambucus nigra (assembly GCA_949130495.1). NCBI lineage: Eukaryota > Viridiplantae > Streptophyta > Magnoliopsida > Dipsacales > Adoxaceae > Sambucus > Sambucus nigra. The sequence continues at coordinate 38,366,790 of OX422214.1, read as the reverse complement.
CGACTAAGCACGTTTCTAAACCAAATGCTCATATCTTCCATAAAATACAAAATCATGCGCAAAATATTTTTCAACAAAAATCTAATGCTCGCAAATTTTATCAAATGAGAGCAAATAAGCGCAAAATGAAAATAAGAGATAATTGGGTTAGAAAAGATGAGTTATTGCCCCAGATGAAGTGTAACATATCGATTACTGCTTTAAAAGCTAAACACACTCCTTCTGGATGGTATTTAGACTCATGGTGGTCAAAGCACATGACTGGGGATACCAAACTTTTAAACAAAACCAGCTTTGCTGGAGGAAAATTTATTTTTGGTGATGGTGTATCATCTCAAATCATTGGTAAAGGAACACTCCAAGAAAAAGGATTACTTACACTTGAAAATGTTCTTCTAGTTAAAGGACTTAAGGATAATCTACTGAGTATATCGCAATTTTGTGACTCAAATCATACTATCACTTTTTTAAAGAACAATTGTAAAATTTTAAATGAAAAAGGTGAGTGCATTCTTACAGGACTCAGGACACCTGACAATTGTTATACTGTCCACACTGTAACGAAGGTCTGTAACATTGCTAGAATGGATGACAATGAAATATGGCATAACATGATGGGTCACATAAATTACGATAACCTTAGTAGACTGTCTTCACAAGAAATAGTTAGAGGAATTCTCAAAATCAAACCTATCTCTAATATTGTCTGTGGCTCATGTCAGGAAGGAAAAATTGTTAAAGCACCTCATAAGAAAGTTAAAGATATCCTTACCTCTAAACCTTTGGAGCTCATCCATATGGACCTAATGGGTCCTTCTCGAACTGTTTGTCTCTGTGGACACAGTTATATTCTTGTTATGGTTGATGACTTCATTAGATTTACTTGGGTGGCTTTCTTAAAAACAAAAATCTGACACTTTCCAAACCTTTTTAAAAATTTTACTTCGGATTAAAAATGAGAAGGACATTCAAGTAAATAGAATTCGTAGTGATTGAGGTGTAGAATTCATAAATACTGGTATTATAGAGTATTGTGACTATAATGGTTACAAACATGAGTTCAGTGCTCCCAAAACTCCCCAACAAAATGGAGTTACTGAGTGCAAGAATCGTACTCTTCAAAAGATGGCACGTGTTATGATTCATGCCAAGTGCCTACCTAAATACTTTTGGGTAGAATCTATTAGAACTACGTGTCACACCATCAATAGGTTCTATCTTAGAAGAAGTCTAAACAAACTCCTTACGAACTATAGTATGGGAAAAAGCCCAATCGTAAGTACCTTAGAACCGTTGGTAGTACTTGTTATGTCTGTAAAGACAGAGAACACCTATCCAAATTTGAGACTCGTGGAGATAAATATATCTTCTTAGGATACTTTCCTGACAGTAGAGAATAATGTATTTATAATCTTCGCATTAAGACCTTAATGGAATTCATAAACGTTATTATGAGTGACACTATTGTTGAGAGTAAGACTGGAGAACCAACTATTGTGGAAGAGTCTGAAAATGTTTTAGAAAATGACTCTCCAGAAATAGATGATTCTTTACAATTGAGACACCTAAAGTACCTAACTGGGTTTCTAAAGAACATCCTATAAATAACGTTGTTGGTAACCCTAGTGAACCTGTGTGTACAAGATCTCAATTAAGAAATTATGCTCATTATGCTTGTTTTGTTTCCCTTGTGGAACCAAAGAATGTAAATGAGGCATTGAATGATCCTCATTGGATTTTTGCAATGCAAGAAGAACTTCTTCAATTTGTTATTCATGATGTTTGGTATCTTGTACCTAGGCCTGATCACAAAAAGGTTATTGGCACATGTTGGATATTTAAAAATAAATCTGATGAAAGCAGTATAATCATTAGAAACAAAGCTATATTAGTAGCTCAAGGCTATTCTTAAATTAAAGGAATAGATTTTAACGAGACTTTTGCCCCTGTTACTCTCTTAGAATCTGTTCGTCTTCTTTTTGCAATAGCTTGTTACTTACATTTTACGCTTTACCAAATGGATGTCAAATCTGCCTTTCTTAATGGAATATTGACTGAGGAGACCTATGTAGATCAACCAAATGGGTTCATTGACCCTCAATATCCAAATCATGTTTTTCGTCTTAAAAAGGCTTTATATGGCTTAAAACAAGCTCCAAGAGCCTGGTATGAGCGTCTTTCCAACTTTCTCTTAAACAAAGGTTTTAAGAGAGGTGGAAATGATCAAACCCTTTTTGTCAAACATTTTAATAAACATATTATTATAGCTCAAGTTTATGTAGACGATATCATTTTTGGATCCACTTCTCCCTCAGAAGTTAAAACCTTTTCTGAAATTATGCATAAAGAACTTCAAATGTCTCTTATGGGGAAGTTACAGTTTTTCTTAGGTCTTCAAGTCAAATAGAATTCCGAAGGCTTATTTGTTTCACAATCTAAATATGCTTTAGAGATTGTCAAAAAATTCGGTCTTGAAAGTGCCAAAGATTTTAGAACTCCCACGAGTACTAGGGTAAAACTCTCTAAGGATGAGAAAGGTAAATCCATAGATCCTACTCTATATCTTAGTATGATAGGAACCTTACTTTACCTTACTGCCTCGCATCCGGATATTATGTACGTTGTTTGCGTGTGTGCCCGTTATCAAAATAATCCTAAAGAGAGCCATTTATTATGTGTAAAAAGAATTATTAAATACATAAAAGGCACTCTAAATTTAGGACTTTAGTACACCAATGATACTCCTAGTACTATAATTAGATACACTGGTGCCGATTGGGCTGGATGTACTGATGACAGTAAGAGCACATCAGGAGCTTGCTATTATATAGGTAACAATTTGGTAAGTTGGGGTAGTAAGAAGCAAAATTGCACTTCTTTATCAACAGCTGAATCTAAGTACATAGCTGGTGGTAGTTGTTGTGCCCAATTACTTTGGCTTAAGCAAATGCTTAACGATTATGGTATTCACAAAAATCAATTACATATTTATTGTGATAATCAAAGCGTGATCAATATCTCTAAAAATATGGTTCAACCCTCGCGAACTAAACATATAAAAATTAGACATCATTTTATACGCGAATTAGTTGAGACTAAGGAATTAGAAATCAATTATCTTCCTACTGATTTGAAACTCGCAGATATGTTTACTAAACCTTTGGATTAAATAGGTTTATTTCTTTGCGAAAATCGATAGGGATGGTTTGTGCTGAATAAACTCCTTTGACTTGATTTTTTTCCTTTGTCCCTTTGAGACAAAATGGGGGAGTAATTTGAGTCTTATGAGTCATTTTTTGTACATAACTCTAATAAGCTTGATCTTAGTATTCTTTGCAGGAATTCGTACCGTTGATGTTATTAGGGTATTGGTTTGTAAATAGTTGAGTTAATGGATTTTTCTTTTTTTAGGAAATGGGTAGATAGAATTTTTTGTATAGGAATAGGTTTTTCCTTATTTTTTTGTAGCCCTACGAGTCCTAGTTGACTCAAAGGAGATTTTGTCGCATATTTCCAAAGGGGGAGATTGAAGCACTTTATACTCTTGACTCACTTGATTCTACATTGTATAAGTGCTCATCTAGTTTGGAAATAGTGACAAAATTAGTGTCCCATTCCCTAGAAATCAAAGAGCCTCGGAATCTTCATCTTATAGCCATACTTGATTCAATTAAAGGTATAAATCACATCCACATACTCTAGAATTGCATACATGGTTTAGATATTGCTTTAATTGGTTGTGTGTGAGTTGTGTGTGGTTAATCCCATTTAAATTGGCTTTTAATAATTTTTGGGATTTTTTAAACATTTTTTAAAATAATTTTTTCATAATAAAATTTGGATTATAAATCTTTTGGGGTTGTTGTGTAATTTCTGGCTTTATGGTTTTAAACCTGAAAGTTTCTTTGGGTAGGATCCGAAAGCGCTAAAGACTTCAGGGTACCCTTGTAATTATTTTCAAACACGTGTGCGAGCCTTGATCTCAGCCCTACACTTGTCATCCTTATACCGGCCTGTTTTGTGTTTCTTTGAAGACACATAACCGTTGTCCATTATCAGCCCTTGGATCGTTGTTATCAACGCTCTGCATGTGTTTGAGGTCAATCCCTGTGTAAACCTTCTTAACCAATCAGAAGACTTTTAATTCACTACTTTTACTTCACCGTTGGATCAAAGTCAATTTAGCAAGACCAAATCTCAACCCTTGATTTTGAATAGCCTTCTCGAATCTTCCCCCCTCAGTATAAAAGGAGGCTAAGACTTTGGCTCTGAGAAATTTTTTCCACTTCGTCTAACTAAAAAGAGAAGAGAGTAATGAGAGAACAGAGAAGTGAGAGAAGAGAAAAAAAAAAAGAGAAACCCTAACCCGTATTCTGATTAGGCATAAATTCTTCACATTTATATCCTTAATTTAGGTATTTTTATAATTCCGTGCGGTGTAAATAGCTTGGATTTGTCTCATACCTATGCTACTAAACCTTTTGGGTAATTATTCATATTTTGTGTATCTCTTATGTATTTTACAGGTATTTCATGCAAGAAAGATGGAAAAGAGAACTCAAAATAGTGAAAGAAACCAAGAATCAGGGAGTTGAAGGGAATTTTCATAATTTTGCAGCCTTAGTCGGGAGGTAGGGCCAACTGGAAAGTTGAAGATTTTTCAATTATAAGAACACTAAAAAAACGACACCTCAATCCGAGCTACGGTGACGAAGTTATGCCAATTTGAAATTGAGAAGAAATTCAAGAAAAAAGCTGTCAGACCCAAACCGAACCGAAGCTGAGGAAAAAGAACTGGTCCACCCATTTGTCACGCACCAGACCCGTTATGAAATTAGTCACACTCCAGATCCGTTACAAAATTAGTCACGCTTTCGAAGTGTGACAAATTGGCAGATACGGGGTTTTTATTTTGTGCTTATCTTTTAGCCAAAAGAGTTTTATATTTTGGGGACTCTTCTAAACGACCTCTAGCCTATATATTTAGTCATTAGGACTCTTTTTATTCAGATTTAATTTATGTAAAAGCTCCATAACAAGTAAGAACATCTAGGAGAAGAATTTACATATTTTGCAAGTTTAATTCAAGAGCTTTTCAAGTTTTTCTTCAACCTTTGATTTCTTCTTGCATGTTCTTGCTCTTCAATCTTGGTAACTTTTATTTCCAGCACTTTTATTATTATTTCTCATGTTAGGCTAGGTTTTTAAAGATCGGGATACATGAACCCAGCCTGATGTGTTAATTACATGTGTATAACATTAATCCTCTGAGTTTAGTGATTGATTACCACCGTATTGCATAGGAACACAACAATTGTAGATCTTTATATCTCGTTTGCCTCTGGGTAACCGGGATGATTTATAATGCAATTCGAGTGTCACTATCGCGATACCGATTTACTCGTCCTTAGATTAAGTATGACACGGGCTTGAACCTCATATACGTAATGCTTGGGAGTACTAAATTCTGGGTCAAATTAATCGATTAAATTTACGATTAATTTTATAACTGCAATACACTAGGGTTGGGGGATTGTGTCTCTACCTTAATTTTTCCAATTAGTTTTAGTTAACTTCTTTATTTTTCCCTTTTTCCTTTCTCACTCAATCATCATCTTTTACACTTTATTTTTTGAAGTAATAAATCAATTAAAATCTATCAAACATTCCATGTGGATTCGATACCCAGACTCGCCACTATACTCCGCAAGAGTGTAGTTAAAGTTTAGGGGTTTTTTTTTATTGTGGTTGGAAGACGATAACAACGACTAGCGTATTTACACGGACGCTCGGTTTTTTGACTCGATCATATTCAAACCCTAATCTTCCTTATCCTAAATCAGTTTTACCAAACACCATCCTTGTGTTTGAGAGTGTTGGTGGTAGGGGTTTAAAGGTCGTTGATAGAGTTTTATCCTCTTGAGTTTAAGATTTTGTTTCCAACTTAAACATTTTAGGTTAGATCAATATTTATTGTTCGTAGAAATTATAGATCTGGTAATTTTATGTTACATCACACAAAGATCTGCATTTTTATTTTCTCATCTTGAGAAATCAGTTTGTTGATTTATTTTCTGTAAATGTTTTTCAACTCTAGAATCAACAAATTATTTTGTGTTTCTAGTTCTTACGAAACAAGACTGTTGACCTAGTTGGAATCGCAATTGGTGGTTTCCAATTTCAAAATCATTTTCAAAACCCTCTGAAATTGGATATGACCTTGGCAGTCTTACGAGCAAGGCAACCTTGGATTCTAGGATTATATTAAAGGTCAAATACAGTTTTCTGCTTCTAAAGAAGAGAGAAATCGAAAATAGTTCATCTTAGATCTAATTTGTAATTCGTTAGGACTGTTTGTATAAAATAAGTGTGTGTGTGTGTGTGTGTGTGTGTGTGTGCATGCATGCATGTGTTAGAATCACATTCACAAACACTTGTCACACTATAACATAGAAGTGTTGGGTATAAGATCTTAAATCTAAAGAGTCGACGTAAAGATTGGCACAAAATTGGAGAAGTTAGCAAACGGGGAAAGCCACATCAACAAACAGAAATGCAGAGAAGTTAGAATCAACCAGTGGGTACATTTCTAAACTTAGATTGGACTGTTTTGTGTGCATGTGTGTTATATAGTTTGTAACTTGAGAATTTTGTTTTAGTGGATTTTTAGTTTGTGACTTAGAAGTCACCGTGGATGTTTCCTTAGTTGGGTGAGGTTTTACCACGTTAAAAATCGTTTGTCCTTAATCTTTCTACATCTCCTCATCTCATTCTCGTGGTTGTGTTGAGTTTAATTATTTTAAACTATTTTACTAAACCTGTTAACAAAATCTTGAATAGATCTCGTGCATGTTTTATTAAACACATCTTGTGATTAAACTGATTTGATTTAAAGAAAAGAGTTTCTTCAAAAAACAGTTCGGAGTTACTTCAATAGTTTAATCTTGTATTAAACGACCTTAGTAATGCTTTTTCACCACATTCGCCCAGTCATCAACAGCCAACCACTCCCTGTGTGTCGCAGTGCTAATAAAAGCGACCATTTTTTAGGTTGCGGAATGTTAGGACGATTCGCAGAAGAAAATCGCAAAGAGAGAGAAGGAAAGAAACTCTGGAAAATGTGGGGAACCCACCCCCTTTTTATAGGAAGCCAAGGGTCATGTCGATCGGCACTTCACCCCCACTTACCGATTGGCACTGACCTTCCACCTTCTCGAGGTAGTCCAAAAGTTCGTGCCACTACAGAATGTCACCCTCCACACTATGCCGACCGGCACCCTCCTTAAATTTTCGTACAAAAACTCCCAGAAAATACCAAAAACCCCTGAAAATCCTCAGAAAATTCCTAAAAATCCCCGGGAAGGTTTAGAACATTTTTCACCAAGCAGAACCCCTACTTCCCCAGCGGAACTCTCAAAAGCCTAGTGAATTTCCTAAAGTATCCCAAACTTCTGTTTATCTCCTATTCCCCAAAGTCTCAAATTTCCCCAAGCAAAACGTCTAAAACTCTGGATCACCTAATCGCTTCCCCAGTGGAATTCATAGCATCAAATCAGCTATTCCCCACAAAGTCTCCAGAAGATACAAAAGTTTCCCCAGCTCAAATCAAAATCTCGAGGTAATTTCCCCGACAAAGTTCCTCGAGAACATTCTCAATCCATCCCTCAGAATTGGCTTCGACCCACAGAATTGGTCATCTCAAGCCCTCAGAATTGGCTTCGACCCGCAGAATTGGTCATCTCAATGTAACCCTCAGAATTGGCTTCGATCCGCAGAATTGGTCATCTCAATTTAAGACCTCAAAATTGGCTTCGACCCGCAGAATTGGTCGTCTCAATTTAAGCTCTTAGAATTGGCTTCGACCCGCAGAATTGGTCATCTCAAGACCTTAGAATTGGCTTTAACCTGCAGAATTGGTCATCTCAAGCCCTCAGAATTATCTTCGACCCGTAGAATTGGTCATCTCAATTCATCCCTCAGAATTAGCTTCGACCCGCAGAATTGGTATTCACAATTTAAGACCTCTGAATTGGCTTTAACCCATAGAATTGGTCATCTCAAGCCCTCAGAATTAGCTTCGACCCGCAGAATTGGTCATCTCAATCCATCCTTCAGAATTAGCATCAACCCATAGAATTGGTCATCATAATTTAAGCCCTAAGAATTGGCTTCAACCCGTAAAATTGGTCACCCTCGACATTGCTTTAGGTCCTCAGAATTGACCTAAATTTTTTGTCATCACTCTCTTTAGACCATCCCCAGTATGCCCTTTAGATCCTCAAAATCGGTCTCGACCCTCTGAATTGGTCATCCTCATCCCCAGGTCCTCAGAATCGGCCTCGACCCTCTGAATTAGTCATCCTCTTTCAAAGGCATCATGCGGTGTCTATTCAACGGCTATCGCTTGTTCCAAACTCACCCGTTGAGGGGCTCTGCAGACACCCCATTCTAGAACACCCTAACCTCTCCTCAGGTCCCTAGCACCTCCCTTCATCACTACAAACCTAAGGTCATGTTCTGAATACTTACCTAGAGGCCATCGGGAGCTCCCAGGCTCCATTTGACCAAAAGTCAAACTCTTCAGCTCACTCGAGAGTGAATGAATTTTCAATGGGAGATGAAACCCCTTTCCAACGGTCCCCCCTCCCCCCATGTGCGATTCTGACTTACGGTGCGGACAAACAACCCGTTTTCCCTCCAAACTTGATCAGTAGGCCACCGGATGCTCCCAGGCTTCGTTTTACCAAAGTCAACCCTTCAGATCGACTGAGAGTAAATGAATATTAAAAGGGCACTGAAACCCCTTTCCAACGGTCTGCCCCGTGCGCGATTCTGACTTACGGTAGGAACGAACGATCCGTTTTACTTCGAAAGGTCATCGAACGCTTTCAAGCCTCGGTTGACCAAAGTCAACTTCCCAAACTAAGTCAAACTCTTTGGAATGTCGAAGTACATCTCATAAACTTTCCAACGGTCTGCCCTGTGTGCGATTCTGACTTACCAGGCGGACGAACGATCCGTTTGCGTCCGACAATCCCCCATCCAAAGGACCGACGAGCATTTTCGAGCCACATTTGCCCTAAAATCAACTCCCGGACCCGGGAGCGGTCTAAAGGGTTTTCGAAGGTCTCTGAAATACCTTTCTAGTGGTTTATCCCGTGCGCTATTCGGATCAACGGATTACGTTTTACTACCATTTTTTTGAAGGAACCTGAAAGAGACTACCAAATGGCAGGTTCAAAATCCTGCCTAAAGGCACTTGCCGATTGGCAGGACCAGACCCATGCCGATCGGCAATTCCCTGGGCCTATAAAAAGGAGGGTCTGACCTCATTGTAAAAGAACCCAAGATCTGAGATCCATCACTCTTAGCGAATTCAGAAAACCTCCCTCGAAGTCAGCGTGATTTCTACATCCAAATCCCTTCCCAACCCTCACTTTTCATCATCTTTTTCACCAAACTTGGTAAATTAAATACCCTTCATCATCACCTATGTGCAAGGGGTTGCTCTCCAACACTCAGGATCAAGCTTAAGATCTCCAAGAAGGTCCAACTTTCTCAAACTCTCCTAAATTCGCATTAACTTATTTTATTACTTAGTACTTTTATTCTCTCCATCTCACATATCCTAATATACCTGTTTATTTAGTATTATTTCACATCTCTTATTTTTCATATAAATAAAGCCCAAAAAATAAGAAAAAGAGGGTTTGCTCATAAATTCCAAACAGGAATTCTCACACTTTTCTCACAACTAAAACATCTTTTTACGAACACATACACACACACATAAGAGAAGTCCCCGATTGAATTTATAGGATAAACCCCACCCCTCGTTTTGTATACGAACTACGTGGACTTTGAAGCCTTTATAGGCTACGTAGGCGTCTTGGGGTAAAACCCGAGACTCAAGTCCTACTTTTTTCCCATTTTCTCTTTTCCTAGTTCTTTAATTTAATTTTTTAGATTCTATATATTTACATATACATATATTTGTTCTTAGTGGCGTATTATTCCATATGTTTTATCGTTCCCTTATAACGATCAACGCAAGGATAATCGCGTAAATCCTATTTTCTAATATTACCTTTAGGAACATTCCTACGTCTATATAAATACGCTAGTCGTTGTTATCGACTTCCAACTGCAATATAAAAACCTAAACTTTAACTACACTCTTATGCAGTATAGTGGCAAGTCTGGGTATCGAATCCTCGGGGAACTGGGACGAATGATCGTGACGATAAAGGTAAGACTGTTAACCCTAACTTGACTCTAAAAAGAAACAAAAAGATGATTGAGATGGGAAATAACTAATTAACTAAATGCACACTAAATTAAATTACTGCATTAACTATGTGAGCAAAATTAACTAACTAAGAATGACTTAATAAGAATGAAGGAAAAACAGGTTAGGAATACAATCCCCCAAACCCTAGTGTGTATGCCAAGTACAAAACTATTCGTAAATTAATTAATCGATCAAACCCTGTCTTTAGTACTCCCAAGTATTACACATATGAGGGATCGTAGCCCGCACAATATGTAAATAAAGGACGACTAAAGTAGTGTCGTATTAGCTACACGCGCATTTCACTCTTAAGCATCCCGATTACCTAGGGCAAACGAGATCAAAAGTCCTACAACGGTTGCTATCACCATACTATACGATCTAATCAATTATTAAATTTAGAGAACTAATTTTATACCCATGAAAATCATATCGGGTTAGATTCATGTATCCCAACCCTTAAAAATCTAGCCTAACATGGTAAAATTAGTGAAAACTACGTTATCTATGTTGCGTGAACTCATAATTACTTGGGAAGAGAGACTAAACATGAAAAATAATAATAAAAGTTCTGGAAATAAAAGTTACCAAGATTGAAGAACAAGAACAAGCAAGAAGAAATCAAAGGTTGAAGAAAAACTGGAAAAGCTCTTGAATTAAAGGTGCAAAATATATAAATTCTTCTCCTAGATATTCCTTCTTGATTAGGAGCTTTTACATGAATGAAATCTGAATAAAAAGAGTCCTAATGACTAAATATATAGGCTAGAGGTCGTTTAGAAGAGTCCCCAAAACATAAAACTCTTTTAGCTAAAAGATAAGGACAAAATAAAAATCCCGTATCTGGAAATTTATCACACTTCGAAAGTGTGACTAATTTTGTAACGGATCTGGTGCATGACAAATTGTCGAACCGGTTCGGGTTATAGGTGAACCGTTCGGATTTCCAGAATGGCCACGCCTTGGTCGCCTCTTTTTCATTTGGATTTTTGGATTTCTGTATCAATCTTCAAATGGACATAACTTCTTCACCGTAGCTCGGATTGGGGTGCCGTTTTTTCCAGTATTCTTGTAATTGAAAGCTCTTCAACTTTTCAGTTGGACCCACCTCTAGAATAAGGCTGAAAATTACAAAAATGCCCTTCAATTCCTCATTTCTTGGTTTCTTTTAATATTTTGAGTTCTCTTTTCCATCTTTCTTGCATGAAATACCTGTAAAACACATAAGAGATACACAAAACACGAAATACTTACCAAAAAGGGTTAGTAGCATAAATATGAGACAAATTAAAGATATTTGCACCTTTCGAGATCATAAAAATACCGAAATTAAGGGGATAAATGTGAAGAATTTATGCCTAATCACCAAGTACCCGTAAATATATAATAAATATTACCCGTTTTGGTATAACGATTATTCTCCTCTAAATCTTAATATAATTATGTAGATATCTCGCACAAAATTTAATCCTCAAATACAAATTGTTTTCCAAAATTAATCCAAGTCTCTCACTCCTTGTTAATGTACCAAAATTAATAAAATCTTACCATGGCCAAATTACCATTTTCCAAACCTTTTTTCGATAAAAGTACATTCTGACCAGAAATATAAAATTACAATTTGAGGCTTTTTTGCTCCGATTTTGAAAAAACTTAAAACTGCAAAGTTGTGCAGAACGTGATTTTATACAAGAACTCGCGTGTACACAACCAATTTCCTCTTAAAATAGTCCTACAATTATGATACAAATGCTCGCCCTTTTTTAATAATTTTTTTCATGCGTTTTATCCATTTTCTTTCACCCAAACTCACATGAAATATATTCTAACGAATCCCAAATATCTCAACATCATTTCTACATGATTATGGGTGATTATAATATAAAGAAAAACATCTAAATCACCAAGTTTATATGAGAGTTAACATCAAACCCAATTAACCCTCAAAATTTCATTTATCTAAATTCTCCATTTTTATACACCTTAAAAACCCAGAATTTAGAATTATAATTCCTTCTCTAAATCATCAAATTCCATATTCAATCATGAGTAGGATTCATCTACATGCAATACCTATCATCATTTTCCATTTTCTCCATAAACATATATTTTTTTCTACATGTTCATCTTAACAAGTTCATCATGTTCATAATCTCAACATGTGAATAATCAACTACACCAATTTGCATATCCATTAAACAAGATTTATCAATCATTTTAATCCCAAATTCATAAGTTCATAAACCCAAAGAAAATCATATTCTAACATGGGTATTATAAACACTGAAATAGAGCAAGAATCACTTACCTCTTAGTGTAGGTCTGAACCTTTGGAGAAGATAATGTTAGAACCTCCTCTTTTCTTTTCCCGACGACTTTCCAACGATTTTTCGGTGATGGTGCAAGGTGTAGAGATGGTGGTTTGTGGTGGTTGTCCCCTTTTATTGCCCAATATGACTCTCCTTCTTCAAGACAACTCTTCCTCTCCACAGGGTAACTTTTTTTTTTCTCAAAGTCTCTTCACTTTCTCTTAAAGAACTCACAAATGAAAATAGATGAAATGAACCTTAAGTAGAGTGTAAACCCACTTATATAAAAAGTCTCCAAGGCTATATAAAAGACAAAAAACATGGATACTATTCATCTCCCAAGCCAAATGACTAAAATTCTCCTTCGGGGTGTCCTTTCATCTTTTAATTGACCTGAGACCCAAATCAAACACCCTGGTATACTTTTCTGCCTATTTCTATCCTTCTGGACTCAACGGCACACTCGAAATGATCATCCGAATGATATTTAATTAATTTACATTTATTACCCAACTTTAGTCCAACACGACTCATAAGCGTGTCCCGACTTAAGTTATATAATTGTCGTATTTGCATCTCACGATAATATTCATACTTATCATATTCACATATTACTTATATATCACTAAGTAATATTCAATAATATATTACTCTTATCAGCAGTAATATTCAATACGGATTAAGCCCAATTAATTTATTAATTAATTAATTCCAATTATTCTCAATTACATACTCCCCCCCTTATAATGGAATTTCGTCCCAAAATTTGAAAAATCAAGCATACCTAGTACGAATAACTCCGGGTATCTGTCATGCATCTCATTTTTACGCTCCCAAGTAGACTCCTCAATGTTATGGTGCTCCCACTGGACACGCACCAACGGAACTACTTTCGATCTCAACCGCCTCTTTCTATGGTCCAAGATCGATATGGTCTCTCCTCATACGAGTTATCATACTGCAAATCAATCTCCTCTAACTCTACATGAGTGTAAGCCAACTCATCTCGAAGATATCGTCTCAGCGAATAAATATGGAACACATCATGAATCCTATGCAAGTGCCTCAGCAACCCCGATCTATAAGCAACCGGTCCAACCCTCTCAATAATTGGAAAGGGTCCAACGTATCATGGCGCCAGTTTCCCTTTCTTACTAAATCTCAATATTCCCTTTCTTACTAAATCTCAATATTCCCTTCATAGGAGATACCCGCAATAATACTTGGTCCCCCACACTGAACTCCCGGAAGAACCTCTTCGCATCGGCATAGATTTTCTATCTGTCCTGAGCTACCCAAATATGACTACGAATCATCTCAATCCTGACAGACGTATCCTGTATCACCTCTGGCCCAAGTAGCTTGTTGTCCCCCACCTGTAACCAACACACAGGAGAACGACGAGGCCTACCTTACAGTGCCTCAAGTAAAGTTATACCGATGGTGAGCTGATAGGAATTATTATACACGAACTCCACAAATGGAAGATACTACTCCCAACCTTCCCCAAAATCCAGGATACACATACGTAACATATCCTCTAGCATTTGGTTAGTACTCTCCATCTTCCTATTTGTCTGCGGGTGATAGGCCATAATTAATCGAACATCAGTACACTATCTCGGCTATAAAAATCTGAGCGTACTGTCGTATAGAGTAATCAGTCCGAACTAGTTAAAAGTGAGCTACCTTAGTCAATCGATCCACAATCACCTATATGGAATCGTGACCCCTCTGAGAAATAGGTAACCCTGTAATGAAATCCATGGAAATTCCCTCCCGTTTCCACATCTGGATGTCTAATGGCTATAGAAACACAGTTGGCTTCTGATGATCCACTTTCACTAACTGACAAGTGGCACACTTAGAGACAAACTCAGCCATGTCCCTTTTCATCCCACTCCACCAATACTACCGTCGCATATCTTGGTACATCTTATTCCCATCGGGATGTACCGTAAATCTAAATCCGTGAACCCCGTCATCACTACATGATTCAAATCCACACCCTCTGGAACAATCAACCTACCGTTGAAGTGTAAGCCACCATCAGAACTCAATGAGTAAGACTCTGCTCCCCCAGCTAAAAGTTATCGAATTTTCTCCAAACAAAACGGATCTGTTGCCTGTTCCTGAACCACCCTCGTCACAATATGAGGTATAACAGTTATAACTGACATAAAAGATCGAGCAACTGCATCCTGATGTCCCAGTTCCTTTAATTTCTCCTTCCACACCACGACCAACTCACCTATTGACCTTCGGCTCAATGCATCTTTTACCACGTTAGCCTTTCTTGGGTGGTAATGTATATGAAACTGATAATCCTTCACAAACTCAATCCACCTGTGCTGACGCATGTTCAACTCCCGCCGAGTGAACAAATACTGCAGTGACTTATGATTCGTGAACAGATGAAACTTCTCACCCAACAAATAATGTCTCCATATTCGAAGAGCGAACACGACTTCTACTAGCTCCAAGTCGTGTGTGGGGTAATTCTTCTCACGAGGCTTAATCTTTCAAGAGGCATAAGCTATAGCCTTCTCTTCCCACTGTAATGCTCCACCAAGACCCTATAATGATGCGTCAGTATAAACTAAGTACTCCACTCCTGGCCTGGGCAGTGCTAGTACCGGTGCTAAAGTCAACTTATCTTTCAGCTCATCGAATGTCAACTAACACGCATCATCCCATGCAAATGGTATGCCCTCACGGGTTAAATTAGTCAACGGACCCGCTATCTTTGAGAAGCCCCGGAAAAAATGTCGATAATACCCAACCGATCCCAAGAAACTTTGCACTTATGTCGATGTCGTGGATTGTCCCCACTCCCTCATCGCTGATACCTTGCTAGGATCCACAGATATCCCCATCTCAGACACAATATGCCCCAGAAACTGAACTTCCCGAAGCCAAAATCCACACTTCTCATATTTCTCATACATTTGACGCTCACGTAGTGTCTGTAGGACCCGACGTAAATGCTCGGCATGCTCTCCTCGGTCCGAGAATAAACCAGAATGTCATCTATAAACACAATGACAAACTGATCCAAGAACTCTCTGAATACCTTGTTCATCAAGTCCATAAATACCGTCGATGCATTAGTTAGCCCAAAAGGCATAACTCGAAACACATACGATCCATATCTGGTCAAGAAAGCAGTCTTAGAAGCATCCTGCTCCCTGATACGCAGATGATGATACCCAGATCTCAAGTCGATCTTTGAGAAGTGGGTTGATCCTATCAGTTGATGAAACAAGTCATTGATTCTAGGCAACGGATACTTATTCTGTATCGTGACTTTGTTAAGCTCCCGATAATCCACGCACAGTCGTAAAGAACCATCTCGCTTCTTTACAAATAGCACAGGGGCTCCCCAAGGAGACGTACTCCTACGGATAAACCCCTGTGAAAGTGCGATATAACCCCCCAATTTTAAAATCTTTCACTTTAGTTTTCTATAAGATGCGGAATAAAGATGGTTCAACACAACAATTTAATTTTCCAAATTTATTTGATTTTCTTTTCTAAAAATGATGAAAAATTAAATTAAACACAAATTTTAATTTCTAAAGCCAAAATTGAAATTAAACCTAAACAAGTGAATTATGGAGAACACACACACACACACAAAAGTCACATAAACCAATTTTTGGATTTTCTCACAACCAAAAATAACACTTGAAGTTAACTATGAGAAATTTACTTTTAGTCCAAAATTAATTTAACACAAGACCTAAAATTTGCCTACACAATATTTTCAATATTACCCAATTAGGCCAAACCAAATTTAACAAATTAAATAATCGACTTGAATTAAATTAACTTAAACAAAATTTACCCAAATAATTAAACATGCACCATTTTAATCAAGAATGCGAATTAAACCCATTTTTTTATTTTTACCCTAAGCATGCGTTCTAGGTATTTTTGTAAAAGATAAAATAAATTCACAATCCCACAACACGGCGATGTAGAAGGAAAAAACCAAATCGGGAAAAAACCTCAGACGGTCCTGGTCTAAAAAATTCACTAAGTACGGTATGAATTTTACAAAGACTTGACAAGAGGACTTACACAACCGACGCGACTCACTTTAATCCTTGACGCACTCCTTCGATCTTCAATATCCACCTAGAGAATAATCCTAGAGTCTACCGAAACCTTGGAGTCCACCAATTGACACCAAGCAACCATCAACCACACATGGTGCCTTTCACCATGTGAGAATACCATAGCAAAACAAAAGCTTCTTTTTCTTTGAAGGATGTAGAAGCAAACCCAAACGAACTCTTCAATTTGGTAGAGTAAAACCCGATGCCAAACACTCTCCAAGAAAGTATATATAACAATAGGAACTTGGATTAAACTTAAACTAATGGGTGTAAGTGTTTTGTAGAAATTAGATCATGGTTACAAAAACACTAAAACAATGAACTTTTGAACTAAGAAACCTTTCTCTAAAATGTTCTCTCAAATGTGTTTAGAAAATGTCAAAAGTTAGTTTTCCAATGTTGGTTACCGCACCTATTAATTATGTCAAAATTTAGTGGGACAAAAGAAGTGGGAACATGGAGAAAACTTCCAAAAACTGTCCCAAAAAATTTTTCGCCGAAAATCTCGTTCGAATGAGATTTTTGTTCAAACGACCATCTAATGATGTTCCAGTGGCCAAAAGGGAAAAGTCATTGGCAAACTCGTTCGAACGAAATTCTCGTTCAAACGATAATTTCGAACGAAATGTCCGAATGGCTAAATTTTATTTTAAGCCCAAAAAAAAACTTTTTATACAACCTTCTGAAAATAAAATTCATTTAAAAATAAAATTACACCCATTCAAAAAATGTTCCGAGCTCCTATATTTATATGTGATGCATTCATACCTTAGGAGAGATTGGAACTTAGTTGATGACGTGAAACGAGGCACATGAAAACTGGCAATGATGTTCTCTTGATAAGCAAGGACGCAACATCTTCAACTTTGACTTGTCATAGGCTAGAAGGATGAACACTATCCTATGACTCAAATGTTTTTGTCCGGAATTGAGCCAAAACTACAAATGACTCAATTGGAAATTTGTGTCCTTACAAATCTCCCCCTTTGGCTCTTCCGGGATAAAAATCAAAACAAAATCCTAAAGGGCCGTCAAGCTCTAGTAGACTCAAAAACATCCCACCCAAAATAAAAAAATACATAGCTTGACTCAAAACCCAAGGATGAATAACTTTGCCGATGAAAGGTTGTCTCTTAATAGTATTCATGCACACTTAAGCAAACATTAAACACATAGGGAATATCAAAGAATTAAATGCAATGAAATAAAATAATCCCCCTAAATTAATTCTCCCCTTTATCAATGACGATCAACCTAAGAAGATAGCACTCTCCCCCTAAGTTAAATCTCCAAGAAATGAGATACGATTATAATAGGATTAAGATACTATTTCTCCCCCTATCATTCTCCCCCTTTTTGTTCAGGAATAGACAAAGGTGTAAGAATTAATAAAATACTCATTTCTCCCCCAAGATAATTAAGTCATGAATCTCCCGAAAAACTACACAAGGGATATATATATATATATGGGAAAACAAGTAGAGCGAAGATGCATAAAGTGTTAAAGACATGAAAGCATGTGGACAACAATAGACACAATAACTAATCCATACAAATATTAATGGATACCAACTATGATGTGAATAAAATGATACCAATTTGAGAAATAAGTATTTAAGCATGAGATATCAAACCAAAATATGCAACAAAATAGATATTAATTATGAGTTAAAGCATAAATGAACTAGCTAGCATGACAACGACTTAAAAAAACAAATAATATCTTATATATATATATATATATATATATATACACACAAATGACACAAAATTAAAATAACATGAGTTTTCCACACTCTTATGACATAAATGTGTCATATGGAAACGGAATTGAAGGGGCATGAACTAGATACCAATGAATTAAAACCCAATCACTTAAACATGTTCACGGAGTTCGCATTTGATTGCAAAAACTTTATCAACTCAAATTTAGCCTATATGTGACAAGATAAAGTGTGAACAAACAAACAATGCATACAAGCCTAGCATGTTGATGATTCTATAAACCAATAGAGTCATGATAATGAAAGGGCAATTAGGATAAACGGACATTACGCAAACCGTTGATATACCATCCAAACTCCCTCAAAATAAGAATAGTAATTCTTTTGAATGAACATATCAAACTAAAATAAATAGGCATTGGCAAATATTTTTCTTTTAATGCCATATTTTTCTTTTAGGCCTTTGGACCATGTATTTATTTTAGGTCCATTCCAAATGGTGGATTACTCACAAAGGAAAATATTTCCTTTCGGAGCCCTTCCCCGTGCACATACATATATCATTTTTTATATCACACAAATCTCACGTGCAACGGATTTTAACATGCACATAGTCCACCTAGGTTACATAATATGTAGATGACTAGATTGGTAGGACAACACCTCACAAAGCTCAAATATACATGTGGAGTTAAAGTTTCAAACGAGCTCGTGCATGTATGGGAAGGCATGTAAAAAGCTAATCCATTAAGCAAGTCAAACTTAAACTACTCCATGTAACCATGACAAAGAACATTTTAAGGATTGAAAATTTTAACCAAAAGTTCTAGTCACATGGAAGCGGAAAGATAAGATTTAACACAAACATATGCCACAAAAGGTGTGTAAAACCAAAAATAAAATCTTTTTGAGTTTTTCAAATTTTTTAAACCAAACACAAAAAATAAACTCAAAAGACAAACAAAAATCATTATGTATTTTTCATTAAGACCAAATAACTCCTAAAAGATAAAACACAAATGATAAATAAGTCATAATTCTAACAAAGCATATATGACTAAGCATGAATTAGAAAATGACTAAACATGAATACAACTAGCAAGGATATATGAAATGAAGCACAAATAGCTAGAGTATGCAAAAATGCTAGCAATCACCCATAAGATATAGCAAGCGGGGGGTCATGTGAAAGCATGTGATAATCAACAAGTCTAATATTTAGCTCCTCTAAAAGTGATTTTCTAATCCAAATAGGTGTGTACCTAACATGACAGGATTTGGAAACATATGAAATACTAGATTTAGACTTCCTGGAACATCTTCTAAGATCAAAACAAAATGACCTAAGATGACCGTTCCTACCACAATGCGAACATGTGTAAACTTGAGGAAGGTGTCCTAAGGTGTGATCTTTTCTAACGTTTTTGGAAAAAATTGACCCTCTAAAACAAAATATGGTTTTAGATTTAGAAATGGAAGTATTAGAACGGAATAAGCTAGAACCATTACAACTATTACTAGTGTTATTTAAATTATTTTTCAATTTTAAAAACTCAGACTCAAGTAATACATTAAACTCCTCAAAATTTCGTGACTCCTTATTTAAATTTTCTATTACTCCTAGAAGGTTATCACGCTGCCCCTCAATGTGAGCAAACTTGTCCCTAAGAGTATTTTCTTGTGCCGCAAAATAATTTTTCAAAATATTTTCATCATTGGCACAAACTTTAAAAAATTTATAGTCCTCTAACTCTCTCTAAACTATGGAATCTATTATCACTCTCTTTCTTGGACATTTCTAAAATGTTAAAATTGTAATTTATGTCCATGAGATTTTCACGAAAAATATCTTTTTGAGGTAGGGAGTTTTGCAAAAATTCAACTTTGGCTTTAAAACATGAATTTTCATTTTCAAGAAATTTAATTCTTTTTGCAAATCTCAAATTCAACTCCCTTAATTTTTCATTACACTTGTGCCCATTAAATTCCTCTCAAATATCAAAAACTTTGTTATCATTAAAAATGGACAAATTATCTTTAAGACACCCATCGAGAGATACAAAACTAAAATGAGAGTGAGAAAAAAAATGAACCACCTAAAAATACAAGGAGCAAAAAAAAATTGGAAGCAAAAAAGGATCTTTAACGCAATAAATTAGCGCTCCCGCTCTGATACCAATCTGAAAACCTGAGTTTTAAACACTTAAAGCTCTGATACCAATTTAAAAGTGCAATATAACCCCCCAAATTTAAAACCTTTCACTTTAGTTTCCTATAAGATGCGAAATAAAGATGGTTCAACACAACAATTTAATTTTCCAAATTTATTTGATTTTCTTTTCTAAAAAGGATGAAAAAATAAATTAAAGACAAATTTTAATTTCTAAAATCAAAATTAAAATTAAACCTAAGCAAGTGAATTATGGAGAACACACACACACACACACACACACACACACAAAATTCACATAAACCAAGTTTTGGATTTTCTCACAAACAAAAATAACACTTGAAGTTAACTATGAGAAATTTACTTTTAGCCCAAAATTAATTTAACACAAGACCAAAAATTTGCCTACACAATATTTTCAATATTACCCAATTAGGCCAAACCAAATTTAACAAATTAAATAATCAGCTTGAATTAAATTAACTTAAACAAAATTTACCCAAGTAATTAAATATGAACTCTTTTAATCAAGAATGCGAATTAAACCCAATTTTATCTTTTTACCCTAAGCATGCGTTCGAGGTGATTTTTGCAAAAGATAAAATAAATTCACAATCCCACAACATGACGATATACAAAGGAAAACCCAAATCAGGAAAAAACCTCGAACGACCCTGGCCTAACAAATTCACTAAGTGTGGTACGGATTTTAAAAAGACTCGACAAGAGGACTTACACAACCGACTCAACTCCCTTTAAGCCTTGACGCGCTCCTTCGATCTTCAACCTCCGCCTAGCAAATAATCACGGAGTCCACCAAAACCTTGGAGTCCACCAATTTAGACCAAACAATCATTTACCACACATGGTGCCTTTCACCATGTGAGAATACCACAACAAAAAAAAAGTTTGTTCTTCTTCGAAGGATGTAGAAGCAAACCCAAACGAACTCTTCAATTTGGTAGAGTAAAACCCGGTGCCAAACACTCTTCAAGCAAGTATTTATAACAATAGGAACTTGGATTAAACTTAAACTAATGGGTGTAAATGTTTTGTAGAAATTAGATCATGGTTACAAAAACACTAAAACAATGAACTTTTGAACTAAGAAACCTTTCTTTAAAATGTTCTCTCAAATGTGTTTACAAAATTTCAAAAATTGGTTTTCCAATGTTGGTTTCCGCACCTATGAATTCTGTCAAAAATTAGTGGGACAAAAGAAGTGGGAACATGGAGAAAACTGCCAAAAACTGCCCCAAAAAATTTCTCGCCTGAAATCTCGTTCGAACGAATTTTTTGTTCGAACGACATTCCCGTTCGAACGACCATCTAACGATGTTCCAATGGCCAAAGGGGAAAAGTCATTGGCAAACTCGTTCGAACGACAATTTCGAATGAAATGTCAGAATGGCCAAATTTCATTTTAAGCCCAAAAAAAACTTTTTATACAACCTTCTGAAAATATAATTCATTTTAAAATAAAATTACACCCATTTAAAAAATGTTCCAATCTCCTATATTTATATGTAATGCATTCATACCTTAGGAGAGATTGGAACTTAGTTGATGACGTGAAATGAGGCACATAAAAACCGGCAATGATGTTCTCTTGATAAGCAAGGCCGCAACGTCTTTAACTTTGACTTGTCATAGGCTTGAATGATACACAAGAACACTATCCTATGACTCAAGTGTTTTTGTTTGTAATAGAGCCAAAACTATAAAGGATTCAATTGGAAATTTGTATTTTACACCCTGACCTAATAACTGCTATATCTTATTTCTGAGCTCCCTCATCTCTATTGGATCCATACGGTACGGTGCAGGAGCAATAGGCCAAGTGCCCGATGCTAAATCTGTCATAAAATCAATCTCCCTGTAGGGAGGCAACCCCGGTATCTCCTGGGATACAACCGCAAACTCATAAACTACTGGTAACAAATTAAGGGATAACAAAACTCCCGTAGAGGTCTCCTCCTCTATATAGTATAAATGTATAGACGATCCTCCCTTAGAACGAGGCATCGCCACTAGGAATATCTCATGTCCTGGGATAGAAAAAATAATACACCGGCTATAACAATCGATTATGGCCCTATATGCAACAAGCCAATCCATGTCGATAATCACATCATACTCGAACAGGTCAGAAACAAGTAAATCAGTTGGTAAAATCAGACTCCCAATCTCTATACTCACTCTATGACATATAAAGAATATAGGTGTACCACTACCTAACGGTGAATCTACATATGTAACAGTGTTATCCGCTATATCTAATAACCCTGCATCCCGTGCAAATTTAGTGGCTACAAATGAATGTGAGGCCCCGTGTCAAACAGAATGCGCCCCATAGATAGAAAGCATACCCTCAATCAAGGGCGGTGGCTGCTGAACCGCTGCCTGATGGACGTTGTATACATGTCCATACTGACCTTACTGTGCTGGAGCAGCTGGAAATGGAAGGTAATGCTGGCACATGAGCTGGTGCGGTGAGAGCGGCTGGTGGAAACATTGGCCTCTGAACACCCAATTGCTGAGGTAATTTGCCCTTATGAGGACAATCCTATCGTTTGTGGCCAGCATTGCCACACACGAAACACTTGCCAGTAAATTTTCCCCCATTCTATCCCTACTGACCACGACCCTGTTGGCCGTTACCACCTCTCCCTTAGCCCTGATGGACCTATTGCCCCTGTCTATTACCTCCATGCCCATATCAAAATCCTCCAGATCGTAATCACTTAACATAGTCTCCAAGCTAGGAACCCTACTCACCCTGACACTGCAGACGCTAACCTGACTATGTCCCACTAGAACTGCCGCCACCAGTCTTACCCTGCTGGCCAGACTCAAAACCCCGCTTACCACCCTTACCATGTAGGCGTTATTGTGGCAGTGAAGCATCGCAGCATTTAGAACATCTGCGTAAGTATGTAGTGAAACATTGCCCCATAAATGCTGGAGAATCTTCCAGTTTAGGCCATCAACGAACATCAGAATTCTCTTTTCTTCAGTAGGTACCTCTCCTGGCACTAAGTTAGTCAGCCTAGTAAACTCCTCCTCATAATCTGGATCTATCCTCCCCTCTTGGGTCAAATCAAGTAGTTTCCACCTCATCTCAATCTGAACGATATAGGGAAAGTACTTGCGGTCGAACCGCATCCAGAAGTCCTAGATAGTCATCATGTATCTCTCCTCAGCAGTGGTAATATCCTCCCAACACTGTAAAGCTATGCCTATTATCTTAAATGTAGCTAGAATCTGTCGCTGAACCTCCGTGCATTCGAACATCCTCAAGTGCCTCTGGATATCTTTCTTCCTTGGCTAGTAACGTATATGCATAAATAAAAATGCAACAGTCCTAATGATAGGGCTCTATATCAAAGTACGCTAAGCAGAAAGGATAATAAACCATTCAGATCCTAAAAGACTCTAAAACCTGATGCTCTGATACCACCTGTAACAACCCACTTAATTAAATACTGGGTGACCAGTCCTATACCCAATTAAAACAGATTATTCGAAAAACATTTTTTTCCTTAATATTTAATCACCTAATATCCAAGTAAGCATGTTGTTAAAACTTTTCCAATTTAATTTCATAAAAATTCCATCTTAATAACATAAAACATTTAATACAAACCATTCACATAACGAATAATAACTGAATAGACATCACAAAGGAATTCAAATGCAACTGGAATAAACTTTCTAGTAAAATATCTTAATACAATAATCCAAACAATACCAAATGTACCAAACTGACATAAGAATATAATCCGACTCAGATAGAAAGGAAACAAATAGAATCATCTTAGGCGACATGCCCTAAATGAAAGATCAACTACTACAGAGAATGAATCAAGAATATGAAAGTGTCTAAATAAGGTCCACAACTCCATAGCATCCATAGCATCGTCAATAGACCCAATCCTCTATGGCTGGCATCCCTATGGATGGACACCTGATATATATATATATATATATAGGATAGAAGAGAGAGAGGAGGATGTGCAAGTAAACGGGTCAGTGCCCGAAGTGAAAACATTTTTAAAAACAGCAAGTGAATAAATGCTAGATTCAGCAGTTATTATATATATATATATATATATATATATATATATATATATATATATATATATATTAGCTTATCGGACTCTCTCTTGAAATTCTCACCCGTCATCTAGAGTGCACGCCTATCGTACCTCTAAACCATACAAGTTACAGTCTCATGCTAACTAGTTCATCCCAGTGTATCCACTAACTATATCCCAATTCGTCCCCACGTATTACTCTCGCAATACATATAATAATATCATATGTATCCATTTAGATTCAACATGGATAAGCCCCTTATTAATCCAATTCAATTAAGTGTTCTCATATTTAATTAATTCCAGATATCATTATCTTTCAATTCTACTTTAGTCACACAGTAGATATCATCATATGTGTATATATATACATTCACTCTGTTATATATATACAATACTGCACCCCGAGACACAACTGCGGTGCTGCATTACTCTGCTATCATGTCCCAATACATATCGTCACTGTATAGGGGACTATAGGTTCGGTAAAGATTCCTCGAACCACAAATATTAAATCATAAATAATAGAGGCGAACATAGTCCTAAGCATTTGGACTACGCACATACCTACGCTCCCAAATGACCGATTTATACCATTGCTCTCACTAATGGTAATCGACCTAAGTCCTATGTTCTCGAGCGACAAGTCAAGGATCCCCCCATATAGGCTCATCAGGATGTGACTGCCCTCACGCGCGGACCTCCCCCGATAGCAAGTAAGCTAGGTATTTCATACACATAATCATCAATCAATCAAATAGGTATTATCATCTACCTATTTAGTGTTAGGTACTCACACGACCTATATCATATTAGGAATTCATCCTATCCCAAGTACCCGTCGTATTTCTCAAATACCACCCGTACTTGTTAATCACGATTATCATCGTATATTTTATTATGTAGTTATCACTCACATAATATTTTATCCGACCCAAGTACCCGTAAATATATCATAAATATTACCCGTACTTGATATAACGATTATTCTCCTCTAAATCTTAATATAATTATGTAGATATCTCTCACAAAATTTAATCCTCAAATACAAATAATTTTCCAACATTAACCCAAGTTCCTCGCTCCTTGTTAATGTACCAAAATTAATAAAATCTCACCATGTCCAAATTACCATTTTCCAAATATTTTTTTCGATAAAGGTACATTTTACCCAGAAATATAAAATTACAATTTGAGGATTTTCTGCTCCTATTTTGAAAAAACTTAAAACTGCAAAGCTGTGCAGAACGTGATTTTATACAAAAAATCACGTGCACACTTCCAATTTCCACTTAAAATAGTCCTAAAATTATCATACAGTGTTCGTCCTTTTTCAATAATTTTTTTCATGCGTTTTATCCATTTTCTTTCACCCAAACTCACATGAAATATATTCTAACGAATACCAAATATTTCAACATCATTTCTACATGATTATGGGTAATTATAATATAAGGAAAAACATCTAAATCACCAATTTTATATGAGAGTTAACATCAAACTCAATTAACCCTCAAAATTTCATTTTTCTAAATTCTCCATTTTTATACACCTTAAAAACCCAGAATTTAGAATTATAATTCTTTCTCTAAATCATCAAATTCCATATTCAATCATGAGTAGGATTCATCTACATGCAATACCTATCATCATTTTCCATTTTCTCATAAACATATATTTCTTTTCTACATGTTCATCCTAACAAGTTCATCATGTTCATAACCTCAACATGTGAATAATCAACTACACGAATTTGCATATCCATTAAACAAAATTTACCAATCATTTTAATCCCAAATTCATAAGTTCATAAACCCAAATAAAATCCTATTCTAACATGGATATTATAAACGCTGAAATAGAGCAATAATCACTTACCTCTTAGTGTAGGTCTGAACCTTTGGAGAAGATAATGTTAGAACCTCCTTTTTTTCTTTTTTCGGCGACTTTTAGATGATTTTTCGGTGATGGTGCAAGGTTTAGAGATGGTGGTTGTCCCCTTTGATTGCCCAATATGACTCTTCTTCTTCAAGGCAACTCTTCCTCTCCACAAGGTAACTTTTCTTTTCTCTCAGAGTCTCTTCACTTTCTCTCAAAGAACTCACAAATGAAAATAGATGAAATGAACTTGAGTAGAGTGTAAACCCACTTATATAACAAGTCTCCAGGGTTATCTAAAAGACAAAAAAATGTGGATATTATTCATCTCCCAAGACAAATGACTAAAATGCTCCTTTGGGGTGTCCTTTCATCTTCCAATTGACCCGAGACCCAAATCAAATACCGGGGTATACTTTTCTGCCTATTTCAACCCTTTTGGACTCAATGGCACACTCAAAATGATCATCCGAATGATATTTAATTAATTTACATTTTATTACCCAACTTTAGTCCCAACACGACTCATAAGCGCGTCCCGACTTAAGTTCTATAATTATCATAGTTGTATCTCACGACAATATTCATAATTATCATATTCACATATTACTTATATATTACTAAGTAATATTCAATAATATATTACTCTTATCAGCAGTAATATTTAATCCAGATTAATCCCAATTAATTTATTAATTAATTAATTCCAATTAATCCACAATAATTTGGCCCATTAACTTTTAATTATTTTCCATTTAAAAGTTATAAAATTACGGGGTATTGCACGTTATAATTGTTTTACCTACTTATTTAACTAATCGTGTGTTTTTTTTTGTTTCAAGCAAAGCTTAAGGAAGTGTATGGGTCGCAGTTTGATGCCGACAAGGCATCTTTGTCCATGAACGCACTCAGCGAAGTGGTTGGAGCTGATCGCAAGGGGAGGACTAGGGGTGAACTCGTGGGTGGGTAAATCTAGGATCATCATAATGGAGACGAGCAACACCGGGTTGGCTCATCAGGTCTACACGCACGATGCAAAGCTATCAAGGTTGGACGCGACGATCTTAGATATGTACGCATTCATGAAGCGTCAGTTGGGCTAAAAGGTCAAAGGAAAGGGGAAGGAGAAGATGGTGGAGGAGGAGGAGGTGGATGAGGACCTGGACATCGCTTCTTCATCGCCGATACACGCGGACTCACCGCTTGATGATCCAGTCCCCTACTTGGCTCCCGTTCAGAGGCCTATGTCAATAATCGGTTGGCCGAGCGTATTTTTACGCGACATATATGATGGCCAATGGATAGAGAGAGGGTTGAGGGACCTGAATGCCATCCTAGGTATGCCGGTTCATGGATGTATCCTTCAAAACATCGAGGCCAAGGTGCTCGTCACGCATGTGATAACCACGAAGGAGAACTCTGCATTGTGGTTGCACGAACAATGCAGTGTGACGCATATTGAGGGGTGTCTCAATGCGTATATCGTGTGGCCTTCCTTCCTCCTCGAACCAACTCCAGACACTATGGCGTGACATTATTTGTATTTGTTTTTATTTGGACACTTGCATTATATTTTAATTATTTTGAGTTGTTACATTTTCGTTTGGATATGGATTGTATTATTATTTTATTTGGATATTGAATTATATATGGAATGATTTGGTGCATTATTTTTATTTTATTTGGATATATGTTGTTTGAATAGGTAAAATTTTGCTATAACAGGTACAAATATACTGTTGGGCAGTGGCAGTGGCCAAACAGCCCTGTAAATTTTTTTTTAAAATTCTGCCCAGATTTGTTACGATCATTGACCATGATAATTTTTTAAAGTGTGTCACCGGTTGTCACGATATTTAACCATGGCAAACTTTGTCAAGGTCAAAGATCGTGATAGGACCGTGACAACAAAAGTTGTCATCCCTAGACTTGTCACGGTCAATAACCGTGACAATCCAACAGTTTTGGTGTAGTGTAATGCCTAAAATAATAAACGGTATTAAAATGAATTCTCTTCGCGAGTATGTGTAGGGCTAACTATAATTGGGCTGACTAGTTATTGCAACATGGGTGTGTGTTGGTGACACGAGTACGTTCAAGGCTAACAATAATTAGGCTGACTGATTATAGTGACGTGTCGTGCGTGGAACCTCGTGAGAGTATGTGTAGATCTAATAAAATCGAGTTGACTGGCTAGAGTGAGGGGAATGATGTAATACTCCGTATTTTTAAGCTATATTAATTTGGGGATTTATTAAATTTAATGAGAATGTTTATTTAATAAAAATCTGGAAATTAAATATGTTATAATTATTAACGTGACGAGAGTTAGTAATTATGGGAAACTTGTTGAATATTACTAATGAGCATAGTAATATATTATATTGGTTATATTGAATGTCATAAGTGAATTAAATGACTATTTCGGAAATTTAAGTCGGGACGTGCCCATGTCACGTCGGGACTAATTTTATTAAATAAAAAGTGAATATTTTATAAGTTGTTCGTATAGTCGTTTTGAGTGTGCCAACGCGTCCGGAAGGGTCGAGATAGTCAGAAAAGTGTACCCGGGGGTTTAGTTTGGGTCTCGGGGCGTTTTTAGGCCTAATTGGTGCCCCGGGAGGGCATTTTAGTCGTTTTACTTAATTGGGTAATTAAACCCACGAATTTCAGCCATCTTTATCAGCCATTAGGTTAGCCTTTTAGGGTTAGAACTTTCAGAAATCAAGTGACGGCCATTGGAGAAGAGAGGAGAGAGCTCCAAGGCAAACCAAGGCCAAAAAGCCACCGGATTTCACCGCCACCACCACCACCGCGTAGATCACGAGACAAGGAACGCAGCCATACCAAAATCATCCGGGAATCTGCATACCCAAAATCCCAGGCAAGTGTTTAAACTTGCTATTTTCGTTGATGCAATCTTCATGTTAGCTTAGGAATAAATTGTGATAAAAATTATGGAAGAAAACCCAATCTTTGATAGGAAAAACCCATGTAGTATTGATGTACATGTTAATTCTGGAAAACCTTGCCATGTAGAGGTAATAATCCACGAAATTTGGTGATCATAATAAAGAAATATTGCAGAAAGATTCATTAGAAATCTGTTTAAGGAAATTCTAGGGTTCTTGATAATTGGACATGATTTTAGGTTGAAAACCCATGTTTAATGATAGTTACACGCATGCTTTACGTTATAAACACCTGGTATTATGTTATAATGATGATAGTAGGATTTTTGGGGCGATTAGAATGGAAACACATCGTTTTAGATGAAGAAGTTGGATGAAACCCGTAACTGCATTCTGCAGAATTTTGCCCAGACCTGCTTGATCGATCGATCGAGCCCAGAGCTTCGATCGATCGAAGGTTCGATCGATCGAGCCCCAAGCTTCGATCGATCGACCCCTCCTGGCAGACTTCTATTTCCCTTGTTTAATTAGTTAAATTAAGTTTATCGTGAAATAATTCTTGAGCATTCTTGATAAAATAATTTGGGAGACATTGAGGACCAGTAGGGTATATGAATAATTGTTGGGACCTTTAATCTTCAACGAGAATGCTATTTATGGGATATTTACTTTAGGTTGGTAGTTTTATGAATTTAAAAGGGTGAGGTGCGTAAGAGATTTACGTTGGAACCTAATAAAGACACTTACTGAAATTTAGATTTGTGAGGATATAGCCCACGAGTGTTAGGTAATAAGTGAGAAAACCCTTCGAGTTAAGGTTAGGAACAAAACCTTATACGTATTTCTATAAATGTGAAATTTATGATAAATGGTATAATTATGGGTAATGTGAAGAACCTATGTTAATAGGATAAAGTGGTATATTTATATGATTGTGTGTACATATATTATATGCATGTGAAAATCATACCCACGCTACTTACTATCCCTGAGGTTTCCGCGCTGGGACAAGTCTTATCTCGATGGGACCTTTATGGGGGATATTGACCTGTACCCTAGAAGATAGATGTCCTTGGTACAGGCTATCGACGTGATAGTTCAGACGGTCCTAAGAGACGCCGGTATGTGCCATCCTCTTAGAGACTTGGAATCTATTCTTCGCCTCAATATTGTTTGTGTATGTATTGTTAATACATTTCGAGAGTGATTCCGAATGTATTCCCCTTAATATGAGTGATATGGGGCTTTGGATAGTAGAGTATGCCCGCACCATAATTTAGTTGGGGTGCTGTTATAATATATATTATACGAGTAGTTAATATATATATATGAAATTCTGAAATTTGGAACTGCCTACCGTGATTTGATATGTAGGACATGGTTGATGACTAAAAATTGTAAATACTTGTTTTGAGAAAGCAGAGTATACCTACACCATAGTTTATATGTTGGTGCAGTTAGAATATATATATATAAATTATACGAGTACCTTATATATATATATCTGGATAGAGGAATTTAAACTATTGCTGTAACGTAGTAAGTGAGGAATAATTCTGAACTAAATTATTAAATACTTGTTTTGAAAAAGTATAAGATGTCACTGTAAAACTTTATGGATTTTATAAAGTTAAAATGGAGGTTTTTGATTACTGTTTGGAACATTCTTTTTAAAATGGAGTCGTGAATTATAAATCTTGCGAGTAATCTAAGTTAAGTTAAATCTTTTAGAAAGACTAGTGCGTTAAATGATAAGAAACCGTGGGGAAGGTTAGTGCGATAGGTGTGCACATTAGAAGAGGGGTGAGTATTTTCTCAAGAGAGTGACGTGCTAATATGTTATTGCATTGGCCTGTATCATTTTAAATACTTGCTAAACGTATTTTAAAATCAAACACACTTTCGGGCTCTGACCCGTTTCTTTTTCTCTCTCTCTCTCTTATATATATATGTATATTTTCAGGTGCCCAGCCACAGGGGCGTCTTGCTTAGGATCCCTTGAGAGGGACGTGCTGCAGCTTAGGTGGGAATTGTAGGTCACTTGAGTAGACGGCTTCTTTTATTGACTCCACTTCTAGTACTCTCATTTATTGGGCACGTGTCGCCCTTTCCATTATTTATTTGTTATCAGGACATTTATATTTCAGTCATTCCAGTATTGTTTCTTTGGGATTTATTCAGTATGGACTTGTGATTTTAGTTTTCATATGTTGGCATTCGATTGACGAATGTATTATATTATTTGGTTTATCGTGGTGTGATTCTTAATTGTAGATATGTTGTTTTATATAAATAAATCTTTTTATTTAATTAAAATTTGGAAGTTTGTATGAAAAATGTTTTTGACACTTAGCTTAATTATTTAGGGTGTTAAATTGGAAAATTTATTTTTCATCGACAGTGATGCTGAGAATGAACCAACTGTTAACCTTGATTTAATTTAATAAAGGAGTGATCGCCCGATATTTAATTAGGCGGGGTGTCACAGGTGGTATCAGAGCATCAGGATCTAGTGTCTTTTAGGATCTGTGTGGCTTATTATGCTTTCAGCGCTGCTTTCTTTGATATAGAGCCCTAATACTAGGAATGTTGTGTTCATCTCTATACATTGGGAATTCGTGCTTCTGCGATCTGTTTATTTGAATGATGAACTCGTCCAAATTCATTTAAAATTTTCAGATGGACCGTCGTGAAGAACTAGCTAAAATGGTTGAGGGAGTCAACGAGCAAGATCAACTCACACCTCAGGTACCCCCAGAGAGAGTATCAACCGCCGAGTTAGCAGGCATCGTAGCACAAGCAGTCACCACTGCAATTTTGCAATACCAAGAACGCAGTATGCAACTTAGAGAAGGCAAAAGACCTAGAGAGGTTAGCCAAATGCATGTGACCAAAGCTTACAAATGTGCGAAGACTCCGAAATTGCGACAGCAAACTACCCAAGACCGGGTAAATTCTAGTCAACAACGTGGTAAGAAAAAGCAGTTTCGAAAGAGGAATAAAGCCCCAAGTTAGCAAGGCCGACACCAACAGCAGCAAGGTCAGAGGGGGAGTAACTTCAAAGGCAAATGTTTTGTGTGTGGCACGCATGGCCATAAACGCCAAGATTGCCCAAAGGGTGTTAGGCCCTCACAGCCACAATGCGCCCGTACGAAGCCACAGGGGCCACTTTTTCCAGTCGCTCTCCCAGCACCAACTCAGGTACCAGACCTACCAACCTTTCCAGTAGCTACACTGCAGCAGGGGCAGTTACAGTACAGGCATATCTATAATGTCCACCAGGCAACAGCCTCACAGGCACCAACCGCGATTTGGGGTATGTTTTCTATCCATGGAACTTTAGGTCGAATTCTATTTCTTACTGGGGGAAAACGCATTATTTTATAGCTACATATTTTACGAAGTCCTTAGGGTTGTTAGCTACAGCAGAGAGCACCGTGGCGTGTGTCGACTCACCCCTGGGGAGTGGGTCACTTATTTTCTTTATATGCCGGGGAGTGGGGGTAGAGATTGGTAGCTTGGTATTACTTGCAGACATGTTAGTCTTAAACATGCACGAGCATGAGCATGATGTGAATATTTTATAAGTTGTCCATATGGTCATTTTGAGTGCGCCAACGCGTCCGGAAGGGTCAATATAGTCAGAAAAGTATACCCGGGGGGTTAGTTTGGGCCTCGGGGCATTTTTAGGCCTAATTAGTCACCCGGGAGGGCATTTTGGTCATTTTACAAAATAGGGTAATTAAACCCACGAATTTTAGCAGCCTTTATCATCTGTTTAGGTTAGACATTTAGGGTTAGAACATTCAGAACCCTAGAACGGCCATTGGAGAGGAGAGGAGAGACTTTTCAAGGAGATTCAAGAACAAACACCACCGTTTGCACCGCCGTCACCACCAACCCGTAGATCGCGAGGAGGAGAACGTAACCACACCATAATCAACAGGAAATCAGACTTCTGAAAATCCCAGGCAAGTGTTTAACTTGCGTATTTCGTTAGTGCAATGTTCATATTAGCTTAGGATTAATTAGGAATGTAATCCATGTAAGAAAACCCAAATTTTGATAGGAAATTGTATGTAGAGAAGATTAAAACCTTATGCTGGAAACTTTTGATGATATAGATGTATTACCCACGAACTTTTGATGTTATATTAGGAAGAAATTCTGGAGAAAAACTGTATTGAATCATAGTTATGAAAACTTTAGGGTTCTTGATGTTTAGATGAGATTTTGGGTTGTTTAACCATGTTTAATGATGAATACACGCATGCTGAACGTTAAAAACATCTGGAATTATGTTATTATGTTAGTAGTAGAATTTGTGGGTCGATTAGTGTTGAAAAATATGGAATTTGATGAAGAATAGTGGTAGAACCCGTAACTGCAATTCGGCAGAATTTTACCCAGACCTGCTTGATCGATCGATCGAACATAGAGCATCGATCGATCGAAGGTTCGATCGATCGAGCCCCAAGCTTCGATCGATCGACCCCTCCTGGCAGACTCTTATTTTCCTTATTTAATTAGTTAAATTAAGTTTACCGTGAAATAACTCTTGTGCATTCGTGATAAATTGATTTGGGAGACATTGAGGACCAGTAGGGTATATGAATAAATGTTGGAACCTTTAAGATTCATCGAAAATGGTATTTTTGGGATATTTACTTTAGGTTGGTAAATTTATGAATTTAAAGGGGGGAGGTGCGTAAGAGAGTTACGTTGGAATCTAATAAAGTCACTTACTGAATTTCAGAAATCGGGAAGATATAATCCATGAGTGTTAGGTAATAAGTGAGAAAACCCTTCGAGACAAGGTTAGGAATGAAACCTTATGCATAATTCTTTAACTATGAAATTTAGGATATATGGTATAATTATGGGTGATGAGAAGAACCTATATTAACATGATAAAGTGGTATATTTATATGATTGTGTGTACATATATTATATGCATGTGAAAATCATACCCACGCTACTTACTATCCCTGAGGTTTTCGCGCTGGGACAAGTCTTATCTCGATGGGACCTTTATGGGGGATATTGACTTGTACCCTAGGAGATAGATATCCTTGGTACAGGCTATCGATGTGATAGTTCAGACGGTCCTAAGAGACGCCGGTATGTGCCATCCTCTTAGAGACTTGGAATCTATGCTTCGCCTCAATTATTTGTGTTTTTCTGTTAATACAATTCGAGAGTGATTCCGAATGTATTCCCCTTAATATGAGTGATATGGGGCTTTGGATAGTAGAGTATGCACGCACCATAGTTTTATTCGGGGTGTTGTTATATATATATATATATATTATACGAGTAGTTAATATATATATGAGATCATGATATTTGAAACTATCTACTGAGATTTGATAAGTAGGACATGGTTGTTGAATCAAATTATTAAATACTTGTTTTGAAAAAAGTGTAAGATGTCACCGTAAAACTTTATGGATTTTTATAAAGTTAAAATGGAGGACTTTGATTACTGTTTGGGAACATTTCTTTTAAAATGAAATCGTGAATTATAAATCTTGCGAGTAATCTAAGTTAAGTTAAATCTTTTAGAAAGACTAGTGCGTTAAATGATAAGTAATCGTGGGGAATGTTAGTGCGATAGGTGTGCACATTAGAAGAGAGGTGAGTATTTTCTCAAGAGAGTGACGTGCTAATATGTTATTGCATTGGCATGTATCATTTTAAATACGTGCTAATAGTTGATTCTGGGTTTATTTTATCTTGGGGATGTCGTGACTGTATACTGCCTGCACAGAGAGGGTAGAGTCACGAAACGTCTTAAAGAGAGAGACCTAGTCCGCTACTCAACCCAACAATTGTCTACTACAGATTTTATAAACAAGTGAGGTAATATAATTTATTTTTATTGTGTTGTAAATATTTGGATTCTAATGCACGCGGTTCATATTTGAGATATTTGAATGAGGTAACAACTTATTTTGAGTAGTAGACTAAATTAAATTATGATTTTATCTGTCGATTTCTCTATAAACTCCTTGGAGTGATTTTTAATCACAATATGTAAATTGTTTAAAAAATTCTAAGACGTTTTATATCAACCATGGAGATCGAAAAATAAATCTTATAGGCTTATATGATTATTTTTATGATGCTTTCAAATGAAAAAAGAGGCTAACAAAGTTTCTGTATGTAGAAATTGTAATTTTGATCTTATACCTCTAGAAATTATAGTTTATCCCCGAGACTTCCTAATTATTATATTTTGAGAAGTACAAAAATAAATATCCGTAATTCTATTTTTTAGTTATGAATGTTAAATGTTATTTTACATAAGATGTTATTATTGAAAATTAAATTGTCTACCTTTTTAGACAATTCATTTAGAGCCACTTGTGATTAAGAAATCGAATAAAATTTGATACTTGAAAATAAATTAAATTTTTTTATATGGAAATAAATAAAATTTTATTATATAGAAACAAATGAAAATATGTTATATAAATCAAATTAAAATTTGATATTTAAAAATAAAGAATTTTTTTATATGGAATCAAAATAAAATTTGATATTTGGAATCAAATAGAAATTTGATATTTGAAAATCAAATAAAAATATGTTATCCAGAATCAAATTAAAATGTGATATTAGAAAATAAATCATTTTTTTATATGGAATTAAAATAAAATTTGATATCTAGAATCAAATGAAAATTTGATATTTAAAAAAATAAAAATTTGTTATATGGAATAAAATTAAAATTTGATATAATGATTCTAAGGGTAAATAATAAATATCTACGCATTCTGCTAAAGAAATTAGTCAAATATTTGTTTATATGAAACTGTAATTAGTGGTTTTCAACCACACTAAAGTGATCGATGATGGAAAGAAAAGAATCCAACATTTTTTCATGAATTTTATTGGAATATCATCTCAGTTTTATGATGATATATACACTAAAAATTTGTAAATTTTTGTAAGTATGTAATACGATGAGATTATGAATATTGGGATTTTGAATTTATGAAAAATGAGTTATATATCTTTTATTATGATTTTTACAAATCTGATGCGCAATGTTGAAATTTTTTGGCAGCTTATAGTAAAACGAGTTTATCTTAACTTGTAATCATTTTTTTGAGTGATTCCAGTTTAGTATAAACTAGACTCATAAATGATTTCAATAAACGGTTTGGTCTTGGTGAAATTTCAAACTTCAATTTTTTCTTTTGAACAAATATTTTGGACAACAATAATTTCTTAGAAAATGTACCATGTAGTGTTCCCAACGGATTCAAAACATTTTTCTTATTGAAGAATTTATGAACTACTTAGAAAATTTTGGACGCAAATTTATGGAAGATGAATTTTCTTGAATTTGTATAAGGACTTATGCAACATTTGAGTTTGTAAGCGCAACCTCTAGAATTTTATATGAATAATTCTTTATATCATTCACTTAGTATGAGTTGGGAAAGGTAAATAATAATGTTGTATTCCACTATATTGAAATCAATTGGTGTAATTTATAGCAGTATATAAATAATTTAGCTGGGTAAAATTAATTTAACCGTATGCTATGTGTTGGATGGAGTTTAAAACTCTAAGACAAATACTTTACTTTATGTATTTGCATATGAACATTATACTTTTTAAGAGGTTGTTTGATCTATGTATAGATTTAGACCTACAAAGGTCTAATTTTACAAGTAAAGATCTAAAATGTCGGACTTTAAATTGAGTAAATAGAATTCATACGTCGAAATAATAATAATAGTTGGAGGATTTTATCATAATCAAGCGTGGTGCAAATATAATCTTTACTTTGGTAAAGATATTCTAGTTGAATGATTTGGAATAGAGGTTTAAACTCTATTACGCAATATTATCTTATACATTGTAAAAAATCATATAAGAAAAATCCTATGTTTTATTTCTTTGAGAAACAGATTGTGTAATTTATATGTGACTTCCAGACCCTTGAAAATCTGAACTTATGACTAGAACACATGAACATGCATTTTTTGAATCGGTTATAATTAAAAGCATTAAACATGTATTAATAAAAGAAATAATATTAATTTGTATTTAATGTTGAAACTATATGAGTTTAGATTCTATTTTTATGAATTGAAAATATAGTGAGGGCATATTATATGTTGCTTTTTAATGCTACACTTAAAGAATAGTGGGGGTATTCAAGCGAGTACCTTTCAATTATAATTGAACATCACTTTGATAGAATATTAAACTTTGGCATTTAAGAGAACCAAGAATTGTGGCCTAAAAATAAAAGTTATGCTATTGAAAAAGATTCCAAAAATCTTTAGAGAAGTCATGCCATAAATGTTTGATTGAATTTCATGGAATGAACTATAAATTAAATTTATAATTAACTTATCTTATAACTTTAAGATAATAAGGAATATATATATATATATATCTTTTGAAGGATAGTGAAAACATTATCATTTATGAATATAACCTTTGTATATAGTCAAGTTTTATCAATAGTAAGATAATTTAGTTATAGGCATGTTAAATTATTCTCATAAAAATGGAGTCCTTTATTTAATTTGATTGCCATTGATATCTTACACGATGTTTAGTTAAAATTAAATGTATATAATATCGTTTTTCGAATGGTGACCTATGTAAGGCAACTTACATGGACTAACTTGAGGTTGGAGAGTTTATTAAAATGGAAGGCACTAATATATGGCTTAATATTTTGATAATTTAAATCATTGAATGCAAACGATAAAAATTGTGTTTATCATTAAGCATGTTGATTGCACCATTATTTATTTATACAAGTATAGTTAGCTAATATTTGGTTATGATATTTTGATTTAAGAAAACAAAATTTATGCTAAGTCAAAGTGTTGGCATAATGAATTTCGATGAAATACAAATATTACTTATTAATAGTACAAGACCAAATATATAGATCATCAATAGACCATGTAAGAATATCTATAGAGAGTGGATCTAGTGCGGACCTAGTTTGCGGACTAAGTATGCGGACTAGCTACAGTCCAAAACTTACCTAGGGACCACCTTTGTCTTTATATGTTTTCATCTTTTTCTAAAGTTTTTGGGAATAGGATTTTCTACCCCAATGATTACTAAAGTCTTTTAAGCTTATTTTAAAACTTAATTAATTTGGGAGTCTAATTGTAGAAGTTTCAGGGCTACTGCTACTTCTTAAGCTTCTTCCGTCACTATCGTACTGGAGTTCTGAATAGCGAGGATTATCTATATAAATTGTTTCTTCAGGGAGTCTAGAAATTGGAAGAGGTTTTAATGGAAAATATTCTAGTCTTAAATACCTTATACGGTATCTTGGGTTTATCTATCTAGTTTCTTTATATATTTGATTAACAATATCACTTATATCTTTGTCTATGAATTCGTCTAAATTACTATCACCATAAGATGACAAAAATCTACGGTATGTTCTAGGGGCAGCTGTCTTTACGTTTTTAATAAGAGGGTGGATTCCTCCGGCTCTAATTAAAGTAGCCTTTGTTTCAGCTAATCTTTTTCGTCTAATAAATTTTAATACGTCTATACTATCTTCAAGTATTCTAGTGTATTCTTGGTATTTTTCAAGTCTAGATAGTTCTTCTGCAAAATCTCCAGTTCTTATTTTTCGTCTAAAGAGATCACGGATCCCTGTTCTAATTATTTCTATTCTATATACTTCTCTTCCTAACCACTCAATAATCTGGTATATGTATTTAAACGTACCACCTGCGTATATTAAATCAGATTTTATAAGTTCTTTATCTTTAAGGTCTGTAAGCGTCTAGTCTTGAATTTCTCTAGTTAAGTCTAAATTTGTTTGATTAACAAATTCTAAAGAGTCTTTAGTGATTTGTAAGATCATATAAGTTTCTTTTTTAAAACAATAATATGTAAAATAGTTAAGAGTTTGGTTCGAGTTATACCTTCCTTCTGGTCTATAATATCTTTACCTTCCTCCCTTATTCTCTTCAGCCTTGCTACTATTCTTCTCCGGTCTTGACCTCCTGCAACTCTCTCTTTATGTGTCGCACCTCAATCCACTACTTTGGCGGTTGACCCATTTCCTACCTGTAAGCCTTCACGCCTAACGCCCACCTGGCTAACCGCTCACGATAAATTGGCACCTGACGGCGGTTCACCAGTATAACACCTTGTGTGCTACACCAGAGGTTCCACACAATAGTCCTCCATGAACAAAAAATTGGAGACAATTTGGAAAATAATAACAACTTAGCATAAGAGATTTCTGAAAAAGAAAATACTTTTATTGCATAAGTAAATACAACTCTCCCCTCTCCCCTAACTATGAGAGGTTTACTCACTCATATACATATTACTCTCTACAAGCATACTCTCTCTATAAGTCTAACAATTGATCACTCTCTCACTTCTACCACTGATGTCTCACAATACAACCTTAACGTCCCTTTTATAGCACAAGGGCACTTACAATGACTGGTAACCGGCTATATCCGGTTGAAGGCATAATTATTAAAGGTCTTCAGTCTTGGAATCTTTTGAGTCTTTACTTTTCTGATTCTTCAAAAGCAGTCTTGGCGTTTTGCAATCATCTTGCACCTAACGTCTTTCACCGTCTTCCTTTATCTTTATGAAAAGAGGATGTCTGGGCCCGTATGGGGTAGGTCTGAGCTGTATCATTACTCTAAATATTGTCATCTTGCAATAATCAGGGGTTTAGTGTAGAGCATCTTCTGTCTTTAATAATTCCTCTACTAACGAGGGGCCCGTCTTTGTCTCATCCGCGTCTTCTTCTTCCTTGTCTTGGTTAGGTAGGGCATTGTTGAAAAATTCATCAATGAGGCCCACAGTTCTAATGCTAGTTGGCAAAGCTATCTCAACCATTTCTTTGGATTCTTTCTTGAGCCTTCCATTGAATGGCTCATCAGCTTGGATTATCAGGTCTTCTTTGTGGTAGGCAGTGTACCACCTGTCTTCTTCTGTCAATAACTCCATAATTTATATGGTCTTCATGGCTTGAGCAATCTGGAGCTTGGAATTATCAACAATTAATATGTTGGTCTCGTCTTCTAATAAAATCTCAACATCTTCGAATATATAACTGGAAAATCTAATGAGTCTAAATCCTTTAACTCTCTGTGACACCCCGCCTAATAAAATACCGGGTGATCATTCCTATACCAAATTAAAACAGGAATCCCAGTTGGTTCATCCTTAGCATCACTGTCGAAAACTTTTTAAAACTTATTAACCACTTAGTATTCCAAAAGTTGGTGCAAATTTTAACTTTTTAATTAAACAAAACAGTACATGCGAAAATAAATATAAACCATTCACACAACTGAATAAAACTCAACTGAATAATTAATTACACAACATGCCGAATAAACCACCGGCCACCAAAGAAAATAATCCAATACAATTTACCAACACCGGAATAAAATAAGTCTGAAAACTGAACTGAAAGTCTGGGCAACATGCCCTAAATAAAACTGAAACTGGTATAAGATTCCTACTCTAGGAATGAATGAACGATGCGTCTAATCCAAACTCCTGCTAGCATCCACATATGCCGCAGCTCCGTGTCCCTGGAATAGAATATCAATCCTGGCGTCCCTGTGGTTGGACACCTAAAAGGTTTTGAAAATAATTTTATAGCAGGGGTTAAAACCCAAAATATTTTGAAAATATTTAGCAAGTGAATTAACTGCAATAATTTAAAATGCATGAATGCGCTTCATATATAAGTTAGTGTCGTACTCCCTTGTGGACATTCTCACCCCTCCACTATTGTGCACACCTACCGGATACCTTAACCCCACCTAGTTGTACTACCCCGTCCAACTAGTCCTGGTATAACCTTCCCTTGCCATACTACTCTAACCCGAGTATAATAATTCTTGAATTATAAGTTATCTCACAATTAACTTAATTAATTCCCCTTAAATAGTATCATATAGCCGTGTCACAAGTCATATAAAGTAAATACATCACACACTATATTATTACCCGTATATAATATTTACCACCCTTATATACGTACCTTTACTACAACATCCACACATATAACATACGTATATCCATCCCTTCGAGTATACCCTCGCCAGTTGATTCCTTCTAAAATGCTATCTCACCAGGTGTGCTCACAAAACCTAATTCCCCAAGTTGGAATCGCTCACCAACTTGGCCCAAAATATAAACGTGGTGGAGGCGGTCATATTCCTTCCCTGAAAGTGAAATAAATCCCTCACCCATATATACCGGACGCTATGACCTGGGGATATACTCGCCCTACTCCTCAAGCTAGGGGATTCACCCACATCGCGCAACCTCCCTTGATAGCATTAGAGTATATAAATTGAATAAATATCTAGTCACTAAT
This sequence comes from Sambucus nigra, assembly GCA_949130495.1. NCBI lineage: Eukaryota > Viridiplantae > Streptophyta > Magnoliopsida > Dipsacales > Adoxaceae > Sambucus > Sambucus nigra. Next base: position 38,324,921 of record OX422214.1, on the reverse strand, counting down.
ATTTAATATCTCACACAATATATACACTTATATATATATATATATACTATCACTACACCGTATATATATATAATATAAACCCCGATTTTACCGTGTAGTCAAAATCCCGTACACTACCTGTAAGTTAATATCACACACAATATATACACGTATATATATATATATATATTATAAACCCCGACTTTACCGTGTACTAATATCCCGTACACTGCCTATAATTTCCTGAGTCTATAGCCCGACTCAACGCAATTAGTTTTCTCACTTAATAATTTCTCATCTTCCCGAGTCAATGGTGTAAGGACATATTTTCATAGGTCCATTATCAATTTATTATGTCATATACCGCTACACCGTCGAAGAGCATTCAAGAGATATCTACATCAAATACGGATCCGAATTACTCAAGTTCTTCATCATTCAAGACTCCGCGAAGTTTACTTTGGTAAGGTTATGTTTTAAATACCTTTACTTTTCACTTAGAGATTTTTACAAAATATTTTCTAAGTGTTGGAGCGGACTTCTTCGTCAAATATTGAGAATGAGTATTTTTTCTAAGTTTTGAAGCGGACCTCGATTTTGACGCCCAGGTCGTTCGCGTGAGATCAGCATCTCGTTCGAACGAGATTGGTAGTCGCGCGATGTCGTTTGAACGACATGCGTACTTCGTTCGAGCGACATATGCTTCTCGTTCGAACGAGCTCGAATTTCGAGGTGGTGCGTTTTTGTATAAATACTCATTAAATGGTAAAATTTTCATTAATAAGTGCATACGTTTTCCAGAAGAGAAACACTGCCAAAGTAGTAATCTTTAGGCTTCTTCCTTCAGGGTTTTAATCCCTTTTTGTTTTTCAATTCACAAAACTCCCATGTGCTTTAGTGAATTGTTTTGGTGTTGAAGAACACACCTTTCTACTGTTTATCTTTGTGGGGAGAACTTTACAACCGACAACTGCATGCTATTGTGGAGGGAGTCCTTGTGAAGTTCACATCTTGTGGAGGAGCCGTATTCTTCTTCATTGCTACCCTCCTGAAAAGGGAAAGTTCCAGTCGAGACATCGAAACCGACACCAGCGGATATTTCGTATGTCACCCTATTTCATTGTAATCCGTGTAACCCGTTTTCTTACAAATTATAGTGAAATAAAAGGTTTTTCCCCTTTGGGGGATTTTTCCTGAAATTTTTTGTTTTATCCTGCATGCTTTATTTTATTGGATAAATCATCTAGATGCATGTTGTAGGGTTTAACTAAAATTTGGGATTAATTAAAATTGGATTTTATTTGAGAAGTCGCAATATTTTCGCTGTAGCGATTCTACAAATTGGTATCAGAGCTTATTTAAGCGATCACGTACTTTTCAAATTGGTATCAGAGCGGGTTATGCTAATTTATCGCGTATTCCTTTTTTTCGCAAAATCGTGTAATATTGATTTTTTTTTAAAATCAGTTTTGTGAAAAATCGCAATTTTTTCAATGGTACGCCCGTTTAATGAGGAGCCTATTTTTGAAAAAGTTCACGACCGTGCTGAAAAATTAAAAAGTTTGAATTTGAAACTTTGCAAAAGAATTAAAGTTTTGGGAAAAGAAAATTCTCTCTTTAAAAGTAAGATTGAATATTTGCGAGCGTTTCAAACTCAAAGTGATATTTGTCGTGAGCACTTTGGTAATTTGTGTATTGATTTTGATTCTTTGAAAATTGCCAAAAAGAAGAGTGATGAGAAAGTCCTAGTTTTAGAGAATGAATTGAAGGACTTAAAAAATTCTAGGGTTCCCATTTGTGCCGTCGAGGATAAAAAATTAATCGATAATTTTACGGCACGTGAAAAGACTCTTAGGGATAAGTTTGTTTTAATTGAGGGGGAGCGTGATAAACTGTTACGTTTAATTGAAAATTTTAAAAAGAAATCCCTGTCTTTGGAAGAGTCCAATTCTTTGCTTGAGTCAAAAATTTTGATGTTAAAAAATGATTTGACAGACTCAAGTAGGTTTGTTAGTGATGGTAATGGCTCATCGTGTTCTCATGCTTCTAATGCTAAAGCCAAAACCATTATTTGTTTTAGAGGGTCAACCGTTCCAAAGGATGTTAGAAAATATCACACTTTAGGTGTCGCTCCACCCGTTTACACATGTTCATATTGTGGTAGGAAAGGTCACCTTAGGCGTTTTTATTTTGATCTTGGAAAAAGTCCTAGGAAATTTATGTCTAGTGTTCCCGTGGTTCCCAAAGCCCCCACACGACGTTTCACATCTATTTGGGTTAGGAAATCACTTTTGGATATGCTAGATTTTAGAATTGTTGATTCTCGTTTGCTTGCACATGATTCTTCTCTTGCCATATCATATAGATGATTGTGTTCGCATGTTTGTCATACACTAGTTGTGATTTTATGATATATATTTGCTAGTGTGTTGACATGTACGTTGTGTATATTTTTTTGTTTTGAAAAATACAAAAAGATTTTATTTTGATAAAATTTTTATAAAAAAATCCAAAAAGATTTTTGTATTTTGTTTGCACCGTTTATGGATGGAGACTTAGGATGATCGAGTCACAACATCATTCCATTATTTTCATGTGACTATTTGATAGAGTTTTGAGACAATAGGTCAATTCATCCTTGTGCTTTATAATGTTTTGAGTCATTAAGATGTAATTAGGTGTTACTACCTACATGTTTGACTCATGTTTCCTTTATTGCACACATGCACGGATTTGTTTGATTATTGTGCTTGTCTTATCACATGTTGGTTGAGTGTTTTCATCTCAATCCTGTCCTTAAAACGAACCAAGTGCAATAATACGAGAGTAATAAAAGTAGTGCATGTAAAAACCATTGCCCGTGAGAAATTTGTTTAGTTTGAAAAAATGATGAGTGAATACGGAAAAGGGTTGCGAGTGAATTATAATCACGTCGTGAAAGCCACCGTTTGAAAAGAACCCACATAAAAAATTAAGGCAATAAAAAGATGAAATATGCCAAAAAATTGGGCCAATAGGTTTTCTCTAAGTTGAGAATTTAGTACCTCTTTAGATATTAAAATTGCATTATTATATATGAGGGTATTTTGGATGGATATATCAATGGGTTTGCACGTCCTTTGAAAAGTTCTCGAAACGGCACTAAATAGTTTTGGACGTTATTGGTGTGGAAATCATTTGACTTTGATTTGTTGATTTGTATAAGACGATATCATTTAAATTCAATAAATTTTTACACCTAAGGATTCTTTTGATGTTCATTCGTTAGGGGTACACGTATTCATCGTGCACATATGATTGATTGAGTTGATTTTCCTATCAAATGTGTTCACACCCATTCATTCCATTTCCATGACTTGGTTGTTTGAGTCTAAATCCATGGTGTGATTTTTGTAGCATATTTTTTTTTTCAAATGTATCTTATTTTTGTATGAAAAATTGAAAAATCCAAAAATAGTTTGTGAAATTTTTGAGACATACCTTTGTATACGCGAGCTTGATTCTTGTTTGCTATGCATTTTTATCGTGACACTCCATGTTTTGATTTTTTCTTCTTATCTGTCTATTTGGGGACATCATAAAAAGGGGGAGAAAGAATTATCATGTTATGGGGGAGTTTTTACAATATGGGGGAGATTTGATTATTAATGCTTTATTCTTATATCATTTCAAACTCGATGTGTCATGAAGGTTTTTGCTTTATCTCATGTGTGTAGGTACAAAGATTGAAGATCATGATGTTGCACACCCTGATGAGAAAAGCTTTGAGATTTGATGAAAATGATTGAAGAGCTGTTTTGAGGTCTTGCAAATTTATTCACGGGAGGGTAGATTTGTATAGGCATTTTTGGTTTTTGATAATTCGGATTTTTTATGTATGTACCGGCATAAACATAGGGGGAGATTTATAAGGACATTTTTTCATAGGTCCATTATCAATTTATTATGTCATATACCGCTACACCGTCGAAGAGCATTCAAGAGATATCTACATCAAAGACGGATCCGAATTACTCAAGTTCTTCATCATTCAAGACTCCGCGAAGTTTACTTTGGTAAGGTTATGTTTTAAATACCTTTACTTTTCACTTAGAGCTTTTGGGAGATTTTTACAAAATATTTTCTAAGTGTTGGAGCGGACTTTTTCGTCAAATATTGAGAATTAGTATTTTTTCTAAGTTTTGAAGCGGACCTCGATTTTGACGCCCAGGTCGTTCGCGTGAGATCAGCATCTCGTTCGAACGAGATTGGTAGTCGCGCGATGTCGTTTGAACGACATGTGTACTTCGTTCGAGCGACATATGCTTCTCGTTCGAACGAGCTCGAATTTCGAGGCGGTGCATTTTTGTATAAATACTCATTAAATGGTAAAATTTTCATTAATAAGTGCATACGTTTTCCAGAAGAGAAACACTGCCAAAGTAGTAATCTTTAGGCTTCTTCCTTCAGGGTTTTAATCCCTTTTTGTTTTTCAATTCACAAAACTCCCATGTGCTTTAGTGAATTGTTTTGGTGTTGAAGAACACACCTTGCTACTGTTTATCTTTGTGGGGAGAACTTTACAACCGATAGCTACGTGTTATTGTGGAGGGAGTCCTTGTGAAGTTCACATCTTGTGGAGGAGCCGTATTCTTCTTCATTGTTGCCCTCCTGGAAAGGGAAAGTTCCATCCAAGACATCGAAACCGACACCTGCGGGTATTTCGTATGTCACCCTATTTCATTATAATCCGTGTAAGTCGTTTTCTTACAAATTATAGTGAAATAAAAGGTTTTGCCCCTTTGGGGGATTTTTCCTGAAATTGTTTGTTTTATCCTACATGCTTTATTTTATTGGATAAATCATCTAGATGCATGTTTTAGGGTTTAACTAAAATTTGGGATTAATTAAAATTGGATTTTATTTGAGAAGTCGCAATATTTCCGCTGTAGCGATTCTACAAATGGTCCGACTCTAGTATATTAATTCACACCTTGAATAATTTAATACCTCCCCGGGTCTACCGTCCGACTCTAATTAAATTAATTATCACACCTATTAATTTAATTCCTACCCGAGTCTACAATCCGACTCTTATTAAATTAATTATCACACCTATTAATTTAATTCCTACCCGAGTCTACAATCCGACTCTAATTAAATTAATTATCACACTTATTAATTTAATTCCTACCCGAGTCTACAATCTGACTCTAATTAAATTAATTATCAGCCTATTAATTTAATGTGACACCCCGACTAATTAAATACCGGGTAGCTACTCCTTTATTAAATTAAATCAAAATGCCAAGTTGGCTCAGTTAAAAAGTAAGTTGCCAAATTTTAATTAAAGTAAGTTGCCACATTTTATTATTACTAACCACCTAGTATTTAAAAAGTAAGTTGCCAAATTTTAATTAAAGTCTGATTAACATGCAGTAAAAGATTTAAAGCAAGAATAATATCACCATTCACTATAACGAAATAATAGAATAACCATCACACGATATAAATAAATCCGGAGGAAAACTCCTCACAACAAACTCCACAACTGAAATGAATAACTAAATACTGAATACTGAATCAATACATGCCAAGTCTGAAAAACTGAAATGGAAAAGTCTCTAATAGAATTTGGGTAACATGCCCTACAACTGAAGAATACTGAATATGGAATCCAAATGATAGAAGCGTCTAAAAGCAAATCCCTGTAGCTTCCACAAACAGCTACATCTCGTCACCTGAATGAGTATCCTATGCATGGTGTCCTTGTGGCTGGGCACCTAAAATGGTTTTACAAAAAATAGATTTGAAAGCAAACGGGTTAGAGCCCGAATGTGGAGATATTTTAAAAACCTGCAAGTGCTTTAAAAACATTTAAAACATTAAATGCAAAGTACATGTTAGGACGTGCACTCACATGAAATTCTCACCTCTCGTCTAACTGTGCACTCCTAACGTAAGTACCCATCTAAAATGACACAAACCACTAGCTAAGTGACATCATATCTAACTAGACTATCATAGGTTCTACCCTTATTACTCGGTTCCCATTAACATTATAACGCTCGCAATTAAATAGGGGCTTAATGTAAACTCAGGTTCTCACATACAAGTAATACAACTCATTATAGATCATCCCTTTTGTTATTCCATAGTTATACACACAATTCCATATGAAAGTTCTCATTTTACTAAGTGTATATTTTCCACAACATAAATATACAATATAAGCACCCCGAGACTAAGCTGTGGTGCGCACATACTCTGCTATACATCCCGGTACATCACGTACATAAGGATTACATATTCCGAATCTCTCAGGAATACTTCACAGATAACAACATCACAAATAATGGAGGCGAACACAGTCACATCACATGGGTCACGCACATACCTGCGCTCCCATGATCAGCAGACTTATTAACATCCCAATAAGTCCTTCTCTGACCTATGTTCATCGAGGTAACCAGTCTAAATCCGGGCAACACAAGGATTAGAGGGCCCTAAGCGAACGCAAACCTCCCGTGATAGAAAGTATGGTAGGTATGTCATACACACAAATCATATATCAATACTAAGCAAACACGCATCTTAGTAATCACCGTAGTTTAATTGTAGTACTTATCGCATTCTCGTACCATCTTATAATTTATACAATTTATATACTCCCGGTTCATAATCATACACGCCAAAATTTATTCTCACGTCGTAGTAGGCACTCACGTCTCAACTCAAAGTGTCTATTTGATTCGTTCCACAATTATATAATTTACTCCTCATTATATCCCAAATGTCCCAAGTATACCAATACATCATCTAAGGAATGTTATCTCTATCATCGAACAAGTTTACGGGACTCCTAAAATCAAAACAGGCCAAAAGGCCTAAACTGCCAGCTCGTTAGAAGTCTCGTTCGAACGAGGCTGTTCGAATGAGATTTCGTTCGAACGAACTGGGCTATCTAACGAGATCTCGTTCGAACGAACATCCCTCTCGTTAGAACCCCAAACTGTCAACTCAATAGAAGCTCGTTCGAACGATCTCGTTCGAACGACCTGGGTAGGTCTTCTAACGAGTGACCAGATTCAAGCCCAGAAATCCTATCTCGTTTTTCACCAATTTCTACACCTCAAATCTCAACCAAAATTCATCCTAACAATGTTTAAAGGTCTCTAATCAATCCTAAACATTTTAAAATCACATACTAACGTGTTTTAAGGAATTAATTCATCCTCAACATCATTAAATCATCAAGTCTCATCACTTTTCCCCAAATTCTCAAGAACATAAACCCTAGAATTTTAAATCTTCCATTCCCAGAAATAGATTCGTTTTTGTATCACATAAATTAGTAATTCTCTTAATTCGATCTTCCAATAACATTTCTACATGCAAACCTATCTCCAAAATTAAACTAACAACTCCAATTTTATGGGTTTTTATTTATCTCTCAATTAATTATGATTATGGAATTGTCTAAGCATGGAAGAAGCATTTACTGCATAAAAATGTAAATTAAACCACTTGCCTTGATTCAATCTCTGATTTTGATGACGATTTGAAGAAGTTCTCTCTCTCTTTCTACAGAATTCCCTTCTATCTCTCTCTCTCCAAGCTTTCTTCTCCAATGGCTATGGTGGCTAGGGTTTGTTTTGGGAAGATATTAGAAAACCTAATTCTAATAACATACGTAGCCTTATAGGTTAATATGGGTTGTTAATGGGTTAAGTGGGTCAATTCCCAATCAGATAAAAACTCTTAATTTTCGTCACTTTTAATTCCCAAAAATATGAAATTACCAAAATACCCTTTATGTTGCCGGTATGGCCTAAAAATACTCCGGGACCCAAACTAAACCCCCGGCTAGTGTTTTCTGACTATCTCAACCCTTCCGGACACGTTGGCGCACTCAAAACGACCATACGGTCAATAGAATTTAAATTTCACTTTTACAATCAAAATAATTATATCCTGACGCGACTGTCTCACGCGTCCCAATAAAATGTCCAAATTGCCGTATATCAATCTCACAACAAATTTCATAATTCAATATTCATATAACATCATATATACTCAATATAGTCAAATACCAACTCACATCTCTCTAGTATTTTATCCAGATTAATTCCCAATTACTTCTCATTTAATTAATTAATCCCAAAAATAAATATCGCCAAAAATACGGGGTATTACATACTTCCCCCCTAATAACAGAATTTCGTCCCGAAATTCGAAACTAGAAAGTACCTGATAAAAACAACTCTGGATAACGTTCGCGCATCTCATCCTCGCGTTCCCATGTGGACTCCTCGACATTGTGATGTCGCCACTGAACACGCACTAACGGAACTATCTTTGACCGCAGCTTCCTCTCACTTCGGTCCAAAATAGTAATCGGCCCCTCCTCGTAGGAGCTATCAGGCTGTAAATCAATCTCCTCCAAAGCGATGTGAGAATGAGCCAAATCGTCCCTGAGATATTTCCTTAGCGAGGAAATATGAAACACATCGTGAATCCGGTGTAAATGGTCCGGTAACCCGAGTCTATACGCAACTGGTCCAATCCGCTCAATAATAGGAAACAGCCCCACATACCTCGGTGCCAACTTCCCCTTCTTCCCGAAACGCATAATCCCCTTCATAGGAGATACCCTGAGCAAAACCTGGTCCCCCACTTGGAACTCCCTGAAAGATCTCTTCGCATCAGCATAACTCTTCTGCCGGTCTTGAGCTACCCGAATGCGATTCCGAATCAACTCAATCCTTGCCGAAGTATCCTGAATCACTTCCGACCCAAGTAGTTTGTTGTCCCCCACCTCTAACCAACATGCTGGGGAACGACAAGGTCTACCGTACAACGCCTCAAACGGAGCCATGCCAATAGTGAACTGATAGGAGTTGTTGTAAGCAAACTCCACCAGTGGGAGGTACTGCTCCCATCCACCCCCAAAGTCAATAATGCACATGCGTAGCATGTCCTCCAACATCTGATTTGTGCGCTCGGTCTGCCCATCGGTCTGCGGATGATAAGCTGTACTCAACCGCAATTCCGTGCCCATGGCCTCCTGGAAACTCTCCCAAAACCGTGATACAAATATCTTGTCTCTGTCAGACACGATATTTAGGGGCACACCGTGAAGTCTCACAATCTCTGAAATGAAGAGCTGGGCATACTGTCCCGTAGTGTAGTCAGTCCTTACGGGTAAAAAGTGAGCGACTTTGGACAACCTGTCCACAATTACCCAAACGGAGTCGTGACCCCTCTGCGACGTATGCAACCCCGTGATAAAATCCATGGATATGCTTTCCCACATCCATACCGGAACCTCCAACGGCTGTAGAAGTCCTGTCGGTCTCTAATGATCCACTTTTACTAGACGGCGAGTGGCGCATTTCGAAACAAACTCAGCAATATCTCTCTTCATACCGCTCTACCAATACTGGCGTCTCATGTCTTGGTACATTTTGTCCCCTCCGGGATGTACCACGAACCGTGAGCCGTGCGACTCTGCCATCACCTAGTGTCGCAATTCCTCCCCTTCCGGAACCACCAATCTCCCATTGAAGTGTAATCCCCCGTCTGAGCTGACGGTATAGGACCCGGCTCCCTCTGCTAGTAATCGAACTATCTGCTCCTGACAGAACGAGTCATTAGCCTGTGCCCGTACTACCTTCGTGACAATCTGCGGTGTAACGGTCATCACAGACATGAAAGATCGGGCCACTGCATCCTGGTGTCCCAACTCCTTCCACTTTGCCTTCCACACCCCTCCCACCTCATCTGCTGGCCTATGGCTCAACGCGTCTGCTACCACGTTAGCCTAACCTGGGTGATACTGGATATCGGACTGGTAGTCCTTCACAAACTCAAGCCACCTCCTTTGCCGCATGTTCAACTCCTTCTGCGTGAACAGGTACTGTAGGGACTTGTGGTCCATGAACAATTGGAACTTCTCCCCCAAAAGATAGTGCCTCCAAATCCGTAGGGAAAAAACCACTATCGCCAACTCCAAATCATGCGTGGGGTAATTCTTCTCGTGAGGCTTAAGCTTACGGGAAGCATAAGCTATGGCCTGTCTCTCCTGCTATAATACACCTCCAAGTCCTTGTAAAGACGCATCGGTGTAAACCAAATACTCAACTCCCGATCTCGGCAATGCTAACACAGGTGCTGAGGTCAATTTATCCTTCAATTCATCGAATGCCAACTGATAGGCATCACTCCAGATGAATGGCACACCCTTACGAGTCAGATGTGTCAAAGGACCTGCTATCTTTGAGAAACCCCGAATAAACCTCCTGTAGTATCCTGCTAGACCCAAGAAACTACGAATCACCGTTGGTGTCGTGGGCTGTCCCCACTCCCTCACCGCGGATACTTTCCCCGGATCAACAAATATTCCCCGGTCGAAAATAATATGTCCCAAAAACTAGACCTCCTTCAGCCAAAACTCGCATTTCTCATACTTTGCATACAATTCGTTCTGACGTAGTGTCTGCAAAACTTGCCTCAAATGTTCGGCGTGATCCTCCTCTGTCTGGGAGTAAACTAGAATATCATCGATGAAGACAATGACAAACTGATTTAGGAAATCCCTGAACACTCTGTTCATCAAGTCCATAAACACTACGGGAGCGTTGGTCAAACCAAAAGGCATAACCCGAAACTCGTAAGAACCATATCTCGACAAGAACGCAGTCTTCGAGACATCCTCCTCCCTGATACGCAACTGATGGTATCCCGATCTCAAATCAATATTCGAGAAGAAAGAAGCTCCTCTCAACTGGTCAAATAGGTCATCGATTCGAGGCAACGGATACTTATTCTGTATCGTGACCTTGTTCAACTCCCGGTAGTCCACACACAATCTCAGTGAACCGTCTCTCTTCTTCACAAACAAAACTGGAGCGCCCCAAGGTGAGGTACTCCTACGAATAAAGCCCTAACCTAACAGCTGCTCTATCTGATCTCGTAGCTCTCGCATCTCTGCCGGTGCCATCCGGTACGGTGCGCGTGCTATAGGTCTCGTATCTGGCAATAGGTCTATAACAAAGTCTATCTCTCGACTGGGGGGTAGGCCTGGTATCTCCTGAAACACATCAGAATACTCCCTGACGACTGGGATCGAATCTAAAGGAATCACAGCCTCCTTAGAGGTATCCTCCTCTAGGTAATACAAATGAGCGGTCGAGCCTCCCTCTGGGCGAGGCATCGCCACTACAAACATCTCTTGCCCCGGAATGGCAAAAACAATGCTCCCACCGAAGCAATCAATCATGGCTCTATAATCAGCGAGCCAATCCATACCGATAATCACATCGTGAACATGCATATCTAATACCAACATATCTGCAGGTAATACCAGACTACCAATCTCTACCCCCACTCCCCGACATATAAAGAATATAAGTGACCCATTCCCCAATGGTGAGTCGACACATGTTACTGTGCTCTCCGCTGTGACTAACAACCCTAAAGCCTTCGCGAAATGTGTAGCTATAAAACAATGTGTAGCCCCCGTATCAAACAATACCCGACCCATAGTGCCATGGATAGGAAACGTACCCTCAATCGCGGGCGGTGCCTGTGGAACTGCTGCCTGGTGGACGTTATAGACACGTCCATACTATAGCTGCCCCTACTGAGCTGGGACTGCTGGAATGGGTGGCAATGCTGCCATCTGTGGCGGTGCGGGGAGAGCAGCGGGAAACATAGGCCTCTGCGGCTCCTGGCGAGCACCCTGCTGCTGCTGCTGTGGGGCCCTGCCCCTATCAGGACAATCCTGTCGTTTATGGCCAGTCTTGCCACAAACAAAACACTTCCCTGGGAAGTTCCCTCCTCTCTGCCCCTGCGGTCCCCGGCCTTGGTGGCCGTTACCGTTCCTCCCTTGGCCCTGCTGAAACTGTTGCCCATTATGCCCCTGTTGGCCCTGATGGCCGTTTGGACCCTGATGGCCCTGACGGAAACCTCCCTGTGCGTACCTGTAATTTCCTGACCTGAACCTCTTCTGATCCCCCTGCTGGGAACCCTGCTCACCCTGTCTCTGACCCTGAACAGATTGTGCCCCACCGGCACCATGTCCTCCAGTCCTGCCCTGATGGTTAGACTCTCCCGATCTCTTGGCCTCAGCCATATGAAAGCGATGATCCTGGCAGTGTAACAAAGCAGCGTTAACCACATCATAATAAGTGGCCAACGAAAGGTTCCCTAACAGATGCTGACGGATCCTCCATGTCAAGCCGTCGGTGAATTTCTCAATCTTCTTCTTTTCTGTCGGTATCTCATCTGGAACGATGTTCAACAGATTCGTGAACTCTGCCTCATACTCGGCCACAGTTTTACCCTCTTGCTTCAGATTCATCAGTTTCCTCCTCATTTCCATGTGAACAGCTGACGAAAAGTACTTGCGGTCGAACCGCACCCAAAAGTCCTGAATAGTGAGAGTATCCCTCTCCTCCACGGTGGTAATAGACTCCCACCACTGCAGTGCAGATCCAACTAGCTTGAAAGTAGCTAGCACCTGCTTCTGAACGTCCGTGCACTCACACATCCTCAAGTGCCTCTGTATATCCTTCCTCCACTGGCTCGAGACTACCACATCTGAGCTACCTGCAAACTCTGGCGGATGCGCTTTCTGAAAAGCGTCACGTACACGTTCCCAAGCAGACGGGAATGCGTTTGCCTGTCTGGCGCGGCAACCGGCGCCTGAGGCGGTGCCTGCTGAACTACGGCAATTGCGGCATTTACCGCTTGGGCTACAATGGCTGCAACCTCAGCGGCGTTCATCATGCCCTGAACTGGAACGGGCTGGGGTTCGGGCGTCGTATCCCTGGGAACTCGTCATGCACGTCGTGGAGGCATCTGAAATAAGAATGAAGTTTATAAGTTCGCTGTTTATAAACTTAAAATAGCTGAAGAACGAAGCATACACAAAAAGAGTACAACAGTCCTAATATATAGGGCTCTATATCAAAGAAAACTTAGCGGAAACATAATAACCGTACAAATCCTAAGGACACTAGAACCTGATGCTCTGATACCACCTGTGACACCCCGACTAATTAAATACCGGGTAGCTACTCCTTTACTAAATTAAATCAAAATGCCAAGTTGGCTCAGTTAATAGCATCACTGTCGAAAATATTTTATTATTACTAACCACCTAGTATTTAAAAAGTAAGTTGCCAAATTATAATTAAAGTCTGATTAACATGCAATAAAGATTTAAAGCAAGAATAATATCACCATTCACTATAACGAAATAATAGAATAACCATCACACTTTTCACTTAGAGCTTTTGGGAGATTTTTACAAAATATTTTCTAAGTGTTGGAGCGGACTTTTTCGTCAAATATTGAGAATGAGTATTTTTTCTAAGTTTTGAAGCGGACCTCGATTTTGACGCCCAGGTCGTTCGCGTGAGATCAGCATCTCGTTCGAACGAGATTGGTAGTCGCGCGATGTCGTTTGAACGACATGTGTACTTCGTTCGAGCGACATATGCTTCTCGTTCGAACGAGCTCGAATTTCGAGGCGGTGCATTTTTGTATAAATACTCATTAAATGGTAAAATTTTCATTAATAAGTGCATACGTTTTCCAGAAGAGAAACACTGCCAAAGTAGTAATCTTTAGGCTTCTTCCTTCAGGGTTTTAATCCCTTTTTGTTTTTCAATTCACAAAACTCCCATGTGCTTTAGTGGATTGTTTTGGTGTTGAAGAACACACCTTGCTACTGTTTATCTTTGTGGGGAGAACTTTACAACCGACAGCTACGTGCTATTGTGGAGGGAGTCCTTGTGAAGTTCACATCTTGTGGAGGAGCCGTATTCTTCTTCATTGTTGCCCTCCTGGAAAGGGAAAGTTCCATCCAAGACATCGAAACTGACACCTGCGGGTATTTCGTATGTCACCCTATTTCATTATAATCCGTGTAAGCCGTTTTCTTACAAATTATAGTGAAATAAAAGGTTTTGCCCCTTTGGGGGATTTTTCCTAAAATTGTTTGTTTTATCCTACATGCTTTATTTTATTGGATAAATCATCTAGATGCATGTTTTGGGGTTTAACTAAAATTTGGGATTAATTAAAATTGGATTTTATTTGAGAAATCGCAATATTTCCGCTGTAGCGATTCTACAAATGGTCCGACTCTAGTATATTAATTCACACCTTGAATAATTTAATACCTCCCCGAGTTTACCGTCCGACTCTAATTAAATTAATTATCACACCTATTAATTTAATTCCTACCCGAGTCTACAATCCGACTCTTATTAAATTAATTATCACACCTATTAATTTAATTCCTACCCGAGTCTACAATCCGACTCTAATTAAACTAATTATCACACTTATTAATTTAATTCCTACCCGAGTCTACAATCTGACTCTAATTAAATTAATTATCAACCTATTAATTTAATGTGACACCCCGACTAATTAAATACCGGGTAGCTACTCCTTTATTAAATTAAATCAAAATGCCAAGTTGGCTCAGTTAAAAAGTAAGTTGCCAAATTTTAATTAAAGTAAGTTGCCACATTTTATTATTACTAACCACCTAGTATTTAAAAAGTAAGTTGCCAAATTTTAATTAAAGTCTGATTAACATGAAGTAAAAGATTTAAAGCAAGAATAATATCACCATTCACTATAACGAAATAATAGAATAACCATCACACGATATAAATAAATTCGGAGGAAAACTCCTCACAACAAACTCCACAACTGAAATGAATAACTAAATACTGAATACTGAATCAATACATGCCAAGTCTGAAAAACTGAAATGGAAAAGTCTCTAATAGAATTTGGGTAACATGCCCTACAACTGAAGAATACTGAATATGGAATCCAAATGATATAAGCGTCTAAAAGCAAATCCCTGTAGCTTCCACAAACAGCTACAGCTCGTCACCTGAATGAGTATCCTATGCATGGTGTCCTTGTGGCTGGGCACCTAAAATGGTTTTACAAAAAATAGATTTGAAAGCAAACGGGTTAGAGCCCGAATGTGGAGATATTTTAAAAACCTGCAAGTGCTTTAAAAACATTTAAAACATTAAATGCAAAGTACATGTTAGGACGTGCACTCACATGAAATTCTCACCTCTCGTCTAACTGTGCACTCCTAACGTAAGTACCCATCTAAAATGACACAAACCACTAGCTAAGTGACATCATATCTAGCTAGACTGTCATAAGTTCTACCCTTATTACTCGGTTCCCATTAACATTATAACGCTCGCAATTAAATAGGGGCTTAATGTAAATTCAGGTTCTCACATACAAGTAATACAACTCATTATAGATCATCCCTTTTGTTATTCCATAGTTATACACACAATTCCATATGAAAGTTCTCATTTTACTAAGTGTATATTTTCCACAACATAAATATACAATATAAGCACCCCGAGACTAAGCTGTGGTGCGCACATACTCTGCTATACATCCCGGTACATCACGTACATAAGGATTACATATTCCGAATCTCTCAGGAATAGTTCACAGATAACAACATCACAATTAATGGAGGCGAACACAGTCACATCACATGGGTCACGCACATACCTGCGCTCCCACGATCAGCAGACTTATTAACATCCCAATAAGTCCTTCTCTGACCTATGTTCATCGAGGTAACCAGTCTAAATCCGGGCAACACAAGGATTAGAGGGCCCTAAGCGAACGCAAACCTCCCGTGATAGCAAGTATGGTAGGTATGTCATACACACAAATCATATATCAATACTAAGTAAACACGCATCTTAGTAATCACCGTAGTTTAATTGTAGTACTTATCGCATTCTCGTACCATCTTATAATTTATACAATTTATATACTCCCGGTTCATAATCATACACGCCAAAATTTATTCTCACGTCGTAGTAGGCACTCACGTCTCAACTCAAAGTGTCTATTTGATTCGTTCCACAATTATATAATTTACTCCTCATTATATCCCAAATGTCCCAAGTATACCAATACATCATCTAAGGAATGTTATCTCTATCATCGAACAAGTTTACGGGACTCCTAAAATCAAAACAGGCCAAAAAGGCCTAAACTGCCAGCTCGTTAGAAGTCTCGTTCGAACGAGGCTGTTCGAACGAGATTTCGTTCGAACGAACTGGGCTATCTAACGAGATCTCGTTCGAACGAACATCCCTCTCGTTAGAACCCCATACTGTCAACTCGTTAGAAGCTCGTTTGAACGAGCTCATTCGAACGATCTGGGTAGGTCTTCTAACAAGTGACCAGATTCAAGCCCAGAAATCCTATCTCGTTTTTCACCAATTTCTACACCTCGAATCTCAACCAAAATTCGTCCCAACAATGTTTAAAGGTCTCTAATCAATCCTAAACATTTTAAAATCACATACTAACGTGTTTTAAGGAATTAATTCATCCTCAACATCATTAAATCATCAAGTCTCATCACTTTTCCCCAAATTCTCAAGAACATAAACCCTAGAATTTTAAATCTTCCATTCCCAGAAATAGATCCGTTTTTGTATCACATAAATTAGTAATTCTCTTAATTCGATCTTCCAATAACATTTCTACATGCAAACCTATCTCCAAAATTAAACTAACAACTCCAATTTTATGGGTTTTTATTTATCTCTCAATTAATTATGATTATGGAATTGTCTAAGCATGGAAGAAGCATTTACTGCATAAAAATGTAAATTAAACCACTTGCCTTGATTCAATCTCTGATTTTGATGATGATTTGAAGAAGTTCTCTCTCTCTTTCTACTGAATTCCCTTCTATCTCTCTCTCTCCAAGCTTTCTTCTCCAATGGCTATGGTGGCTAGGGTTTGTTTTGGGAAGATATTAGAAAACCTAATTCTAATAACCTACGTAGCCTTCTAGGTTAATATGGGTTGTTAATGGGTTAAGTGGGTCAATTCCCAATCAGATAAAAACTCTTAATTTTCGTCACTTTTAATTCCCAAAAATATGAAATTACCAAAATACCCTTTATGTTGCCGGTATGGCCTAAAAATACTCCGGGACCCAAACTAAACCCCCGGCTAGTGTTTTCTGACTATCTCGACCCTTCCGGACGCGTTGGCGCACTCAAAACGACCATACGGTTAATAGAATTTAAATTTCACTTTTACAATCAAAATAATTATATCCTGACGCGACTGTCTCACGCGTCCCAATAAAATGTCCAAATTTCCGTATATCAATCTCACGACAAATTTCATAATTCCATATTCATATAACATCATATATACTCAATATAGTCAAATACCAACTCACATCTCGCTAGTATTTTATCCGGATTAATTCCCAATTACTTCTCATTTAATTAATTAATCCCAAAAATAAATATCGCCAAAAATACGGGGTATTACATTTAATTCCTACTTGAGTTTACAATCCGACTCTAATTAAATTAATTATCACACTTATTAATTTAATTCCTACTCGAGTCTACAATCCGACTCTAATTAAATTAATTTACACATTAATTAATCAACACCAATCCCAGTCTGTGGTCCGACTTTAATATAATTAATTTACACAATAATTAATTAACACAAATCCGAGTCTCTGGTCCGACTCTAATTAAATTAATTTACACACTTATTAATTTAATAACTTGGTGTCACCCCACCATTTTCCGCGGACTCGCTCACTTCGACCATACCTTAATATTTTCCGAGTCTATATTCCGACTCCAATTTAATTACTCTCTCTCCATAATTAATTTAATACTTTGGTTTCACTTAACCAACATACCCGGACTCGCTTACTTGGTCCATTTTACATCTCATAATTTCGTTCGCACATATGCTCCCATAATGTGTCACATATTCATCTCCATAATTTCTCCAATTATATTTACCTATAATTATTAGCATACCCGGACTCGCCCACTTGGACCATAATTAAATATTTCACCTAAATTCCTTTAATAATGTAGTGTCATCTAACTACAATACCCGAATATTATTCCTCGGCCCAATATCAATAATTATGAATTATTTCTCCAAATTCGTTCATCTCATGACATACCGTTCATACTCTCCTAAACCCAATTATATCACCCTATAATTGTTAAGTAATTATTTGTCCCATATAAATTTATCACCAAATAAAAGTAAGGGATTAAAATTTAAATAAAATCCTCAATATAAACAAACTGGCCGAATTGTCAAATTCCTGGGACCCTCGATCGATCGAGCCCCTTGGGTCGATCGATCGATCGAGCAGGTGGTTGTTTTCCTCGGCTTGCTGTTTCAGCCATGACCGAATTTCCAAGATTTTACCACTCCATTTTCCAACCTTAAATAATGATTTTTAACCAATCAATTACACCCAAAATAAGTCTCAATCATCTATAACTGTTTTAGCATTCTTAATTCACACGATATCTCATTAGATTTTGTGACACCCCGCCTAATTAAACCTTGGGTGATCAAGCCTTATTTTAATATAAATAGGTTTCTTAAATGGTTCATTCTTAGCATCACTGTCGAACGCCTTTTTAAAATTTCTAACCACCTAAATGTAATTAAAACGGGTGCCAAATTTTATCTTTCTTAAAACAATAAATAATCCAAACCACACTTAACCAAAACTAGATATGAATGCTCAGTACATAAAAATCTGAAAGCAAATAAAGTCTTGCCATAAACCACGGCCCAAAGACAACTACAAATCCATAACTAGAATAAACTGTAATAGTAAAGGTGGAACGACATGTTCCAACTAGAAATAATAAAACTGAGATCCTGCACTAGAAATGAAAAAGAGGAAGCGTCTAAACAATCCTTGCAACCTCCACACTGGCTGTAGCTCCCAAATCTCTGACATGAAATCAAGTTGGGTGTCCTTGTGGCTGGGCACCTAAAAGGTTTTTAAAAATTTACATAGCAAGAGTTAGTACTCAAAACATTTGAAAATATTTTGCAAGCGGTTATCACAATTAAGTTATTGATTACACACATTAAGGTTTCGCACTCTCCCTTGGACCTCCTCACCTCTCTTACATAGTATATAACTATCGAGGAAACTTGGTCTACCTAGTTATACTGTCCATAACTGTAGTTAATTCAATAACTGCTCGTTACCTTATTCTTGTAATAATTACATCATGCTATAAATTATTACTGAGACATTTACTTATCATTTCATTGTCTACTATTCTCAATTTATAGATTTAGCACATAAAACATTTTATCCCACAACAATGTATATAGTATTAGTTACCACTAATATATCCTTTTATTACACACAAAGGACCCTTGGCTCGGAATAATTAATCGACTCCAAGTGAAAGTTGGTTCGGAATGGTTCATCGACCCCAACTATCTATAAATATAAATATAGACACATATTCTGGTTCGGGACTCTTTCATCGCGGCACCAGTTCAAAGTTTGGTTCGGCATTAAACATCGACCCCAAATTTATAATAGTCTTATGTTAGTTCGGAATGTCACCTCGACCCTAACATAATTAATTTAGGTAATATTCTCTTAACCCAAAACTATTTATATAAATTTAGTAGGTACGCACCCGACCTAGTAAATCATACCCGTACATAATATATTTTTCTTATATTCTCCGTACTTATTAATTACAACATATCTCACCATTGTATTTATTCGAGTGTTCGCGTAACTCTAAGGGTCCTTGTTACCCCTCCCTTAATTCAGTAGTTAAGTTAACTTTAACCTACTGGTATTTTCTTTCCGGAATTAAGTCTCACTCTTTCCGTAATTAAATTAACCATTTCAACTCAGGGCTAAGTCAATCATTCTACCGTCATTCCAATTCTCCAACATTCCTACTCAATCGTTAGTGGGGGAACCTAATGGTACACCTACTGGTAATCTCCAAGTCCCCTCATAGGAAAAATATCAGTTCTAAGGTTCCCATTAAGTAACGGTAATTAAAGAAATTTCTACACAACTTTCTATAGTTCAGACAGGGTCGATCGATCGAAGGAAGATGGTCGATCAATCGACTGCTTCGATCGATCGATACTCCAGGGTCGATCGATCGATCGATCAAGCAGTGACAGACCCAGTTCATCTTCTTCCTACGGGTTTCACCATTTTTACATCTCTAACTTTCATGATAAGCCATCAAATTCACAACCAACAATTTCTAATCATTCCTACATGTTCTGGGATGATTACTAACGATTTAAAACAACAAAATCATTATAAATCTTGGCTAAATTCACTGAAAATGTCCATAATATTCAAGAACCCTAAAACTACATTCTTTATATTTTTCATCAAAATACCAGATTTTCATACGAATTTCTCGTCAGATTTTCTATGATATAAACCTACTTGGTAATTCAAAAACGTCCTACATGCAAATCCTAATCAATCATGGATTATTATCAACTGTTTATTTCCAAGAATATCATAAAAATCATGTTCTTCCTCAAGCTTAAACATGGGTATTATAACTCAATTATTTTGCAAATAACCACTTGCCTTAAGATTTGTAGGGTCTGATTTCGTGGTTGTTGATGATGATTGATGATATTGGTGTCTCAATCCTTCTTCCCAACAATCTTTGTGGTGAAATCTTCCTAAGATGATCCCTCCTTCCTTCTTGCCTAAGGAATTTGCCTCTCTCTCTCTCTCTCTAATGGCTATGGTGTAACTCTAACTGTCTAACCCTAGCCACCACTCTTATAATCAGATATAGGGTTACAAAAATTCGTAGGTCTTCTTTCCCATAATTGTAAAGAGACCAAAATGCCCCCGAATGGTCCCGGTTTAGCCCGAAAATGACCCGGCACTCAACTAGTACCCCCGGGTACACTATTTTGACTAATTCGACCCTTTCGGAATCAACCGTAGACTCTAAATTATCATTTGAGTCTCGTAAATATTTTTCTACTCTCATTCTTAATTTTGTCGAGTTATATCCGATACGTCCATATAGTCACTAGACCGTACATATCAGCATTGAAAATTTTTACTCACCTTAGTAAATTTTCTATAACACATATTCTTCTTTATTAATATAATATCTATTTAAATTACTCTACTCACGTAATTTAAATCAAACATATTTAATCACATTAAATTACTCTACTCACGTAATTTAATTAAAGCGTATTTAATCCCATTAAATTACTCTACTTACGTAATTTAGAATTAAGCAGAATTACGGGGTGTTACATATTTAAAGATGGGTTTTCCCATTAAAATTCATCAATCTTGTTCTACAAACAAAATTCCAAATCCATATTTCCCTCAGTTTATATTTCGAATTCTTATTCCAATCAAATACCTATACTTAGATATGTTCAACACAACAATTTTTACTATGAATCTCATTTAATAGTTTCATGAACAAAAATCCCATTTTGTACCCATTTATCCCCAAAACGAATTTTGGTTTACACATCAATATGATATGAATTGATTATCATCAATTTAGAAATCACAACAGTTAACCACTTGCCTGAAATTGTTCGTGGTGTCTGATCCGTTGTTGATGTCCTTTAATTTGGCTCCAATAACCTCCAATTTGCTCTTGATTTGCTTTTCCCCAAATCCCCTCTCAAACCCTAGGTTTAGAGTTATGTTGGCTGCTATTCCCTAATCTCTCAATTAGGTTAAAAATATCCAATCCCGTTTTTGGCCATGTGGGCCTAATTAAAAAGGCTCAACTCACCTCGTGTGGGCCCGGCTATGTCCAAAAATACCCTTAGACCCAATTACTACCCCCGGGTACTATTTTATGACTATCTTGACCCATCCGGATGCAACCGCGCACTCAGAATTTCCATCCGAAATACTTTTCAAAATTTTCAAGTTTCGACCTCAAAATGTGACACACGAGATTTTGAACCATTAAACTTAAAGGTCGCCAATTATAAATAATTTGGCTCACTAAAATAAATTCTCCAACTCATGAATTTAAGTTTCTTCAATTTAAATATTTTTATAACTCCCAAAAATAATTAAATTTTAAATCCTCAAAATTACGGGGTGTTACATACTCCCCCCTTACAAAGGAATTTCGTCCTCGAAATTAAGATGAGCGTATTGTTCCAAGCTTCGCATATTACTCTCTAGTCATGTGCCTCCATTCCCGCTATATCTATCCCATCCGCTTCTAACCATACGTTACACAAGTATGCGTTTAAATTAACCAGTGCGCCCATACACCCTATACCCGTGCTTAACTGCACATAATTTGCCTTAATTAACCCGGGTGCCCATACACCCTATCCCCATGCTCTACCGCACGAAACTTACCTGACTATGCTAGTCGTAACCCGTAATATAACTTCGAACCCGTAGTCATATCACATATATATATATATATATATATATATATATATATATATATATATATATATATATATATATATATATATATATATATATATATACATATATATCTACTGCCCGGGCACCTAACCCATGTACTAACGTCCAAACATCTTCCCACAAATACTAGTCTCTCAACACAAAAGTATATACGCTAACCCTTATGCTACCAAAGACAACATAAAATACCGCGTCCTTACTATCACTAGTCCTTGCGCAAAATAAACCCCGAGCTATCTCTCTTGCTCGAAAATAAATCTAACCACCCTAATTCACTTCAGTAAACATCCCCACTCACTGGGATAAAATGTGAGAACACAAAACCTCAATATGTGCTATCTCACCACGCCATACAACATATATATCCACATATATATAGGCTATACGCCCTCTCCGATGGTACCTAGTACCAACCATACCCCGGTGTCGTGAACACCAAAATTTTACACCACTATCCACAATAGTTAAATTCCATTGCTATCCAGCCGATATTTAGGAAATATTATCAACCCTACTCCCATAATTCTCGAAAGTAGCAATTATTCACATAATTCAAACCGTCACTCAGTGTACACCACCACTCTCCCGTGAAGAACACCAAAGAAACTCCGCTACCCCACGGAAGGTTTTTCCACATACGATGGCTGCTGCAGCCAACGCACCCACTAAATTCGACTCACCCGCGAACTCTAGTGAAAAATAAGTATTGTATTGTGACATCTTCTTTGTCACTCAAAAATATACCTTATGCCCATAGGGTAAAAATAATTACCTCCATACTCCAGCTGCAACGGCTGATCTTCGAGTCTCGGAGCATCTTCTCCTTGCCCGAATGCACCCATGACTTGCTTTAGTGGTTGTACATCCAGGACCTCGTCCTGTAGTTGACCCCTACCTCGCTTAAGGCAATATCTCTTCATGTGTCTCTCTTTCCCCACAAACGAAACACCTTCTAATACATTCACCCTGCCACTAGTCCCTTCCATGCCGACCTTGTTGGAATTCCAGGCCATCCTGCCGATAGCCTCCAGTTCTAAATCGTTTGGCATGATTTCCCTGCCGAAAATCCTTCCCCTGATCTCCCCCAGTCTGCGGCTGGGATACCCCACTGGTATTGTTCCCTCTTGCCTTATCCGACTGGCTAGTTTCCACTCCCCTCCCGCTTCCTTTCGCGTGGAAGCGATATTCCCGACAGTGTTGAAGTGTTGCGATAACGACATTAGTATAAACTACTAATGCGTATTTACTAATTAAATGCTGTATGATTCTCCAAACTAACCCATCCATAAACCTTGATTTCTTTCTCCTTTCCTCACTTACCTCATCTGGTACAAAATTTTTGCCAACGAGTGAATTCTTCCTCGTAATCGGCCACTGAACGATCCCCCTGAGTCACCTCACAAAATTTTCTCCTCGTTTCGATCTCAACCGCTGGAGGAAAAATACTTGCGATCGAACCGCACCCAAAATCTACAATAGCTAGTGTGTCCCTTTTCTCACTGTGGTGATCGATTCTCACCACTGTAGCGTTGCTCCCACTAAACTAAAAGTGGTTAGCATTTGCTTCCGCACCTCATCACAATCTCTCATGCGTAGGTGACGCTGGATATCCCTCTTCCTTGACACGCTAGCAATACATCTCAACCCCCTCGCAACTCTGGTGGGTTCCCACTAAAAATAACCTCTCTCTCTTGCTTCCACCCCGACGACTCCGCGTGAGTCTGATCATTCGGCGCCACTAACACTTGTGGTTGATCCCGTGGAAAGTGCCCTACCATTGCGACCACCGTCGCTTCAACTGCCTTTGCCACTATTTCAGTTACCTGTGCTGTCAAAATCATCTCTGGCCGTAGCTACGGTAACTCTTGCTCCTAACGAGCCTCCCTCGTCTCATCTCCCCCTGCTGCCCTAGATGTTCTCTCTTTCCTGGGCATCATCTGGAATGAGAATCGAATTTGTATGAGTTCACTCTCGAATATAAATTTGGCAGAAGAACTTAAATGTGCATACGTATGAGAATACAACAATCCTATGATAGGGCTCTATATCAAACATTGCTAAGCTAAAACGTGAAAAGTCGCACAGATCCTAAGGACACTAGAACCTGATGCTCTGATACCATCTGTGACACCCCGCCTAATAAAATACCGGGCGATCAGTCCTATACCAAATTAAAAAAGGAATCCCAGTTGGTTCATCCTTAGCATCACTGTCGAAAACTTTTTAAAACTTACTAACCACCTAGTATTCCAAAAACTGGTGCCAATTTTAACTTTTTAATTAAACAAAATAGTACATGCGTAAATAAATATAAACCATTCACACAACTGAATAATTAATTACACAACATGCCGAATAAACCACCGGGCACCAAAGAAAATAATCCAATACAATTTACCAACACCGGAATAAAATAAGTCTGAAAACTGAACTGAAAGTCTGGGTGACATGCCCTAAATAAAACTGAAACTGATACAAGATTCCTACTCTTGGAATGAATGAACGATGCGTCTAATCCAAACTCCTGCTAGCATCCACATATGCCGCAGCTCCGTGTCCCTGGAATATAATATCAATCTTGGCGTCCCTGTGGCTGGACACCTAAAAGGTTTTGAAAATAATTTTATAGCAAGGGTTAGAACCCAAAACATTATGAAAATATTTAGCAAGTGAATTAACTGCAATAATTTAAAATGCATGAATGCGCTTCATATATAAGTTAGTGTCGCACTCCCTTGTGGACATTCTCACCCCTCCACTATTGTGCACACCTACCGGATACCTTAGCCTCACCTAGTTGTACTACCCCGTCCAGTTAGTCCTGGTATAACCTTCCCTTGCCATACTACTCTAACCCGAGTATAATAATTCTTGAATTATAAGTTATCTCACAATTAACTTAATTAATTCCCCTTAAATAGTATCATATAACCGTGTCACAAGTCATACAAAGTAAATACATCACACACTGTATTATTACCCATATATAATATTTACCACCCTTATATACGTACCTTTACTACAACATCCACACATATAACATACGTATATCCATCCCTTCGAGTTTACCCTCGCCGGATGATTCCTTCTAAAATGCTATCTCACCAGGTGTGCTCACAAAACCTAGTTCCCCAAGTTGGAATCGCTCACCAACTTGGCCCAAAATATAAATGTGGTGGAGGCAGTCATATTCCTTCCCTGAAAGTGAAATAAATCCCTCACCCATATATACCAGACGCTATGACCTGGGGTTATACTCGCACTACTCCTCAAGCTAGGGAATTCACCCACACCGCGCAACCTCCCTTGATAGCATTAGAGTATATAAATTGAATAAATATCTAGTCACTGATATTTAATATCTCACACAATATATACACTTATATATATATATATATATATATATATATATATACTATCACTACACCGTATATATATATATAATATAAACCCCGGCTTTACCGTGTACTAAAAATCCCGTACACTGCTTGTAATTTAATATCACACACAATATATACATATATATATATATATACTATCACTACACCATATATATATATATATATATTATAAACCCCGACTTTAGCGTGTACTAATATCCCGTATACTACCTGTAAATTCCTGAGTCTGTGGCCCGACTCAATGCAATTAATTTTCTCACTTAATAATTTCTCGTCTTCCCGAGTCAATGGTCCGACTCTAGTATATTAATTCACACCTTGATTAATTTAATACCTCCTCGAATCTACCGTCCGACTCTAATTAAATTAATTATCACACCTATTAATTTAATTCCTACCCGAGTCTACAATCCGACTCTTATTAAATTAATTATCACACCTATTAATTTAATTCCTACCCGAGTCTACAATCCGACTCTAATTAAATTAATTATCACACCTATTAATTTAATTCCTACCCGAGTCTACAATCCGACTCTAATTAAATTAATTATCACACCTATTAATTTAATTCCTACTTGAGTCTACAATCCGACTCTAATTAAATTAATTATCACACTTATTAATTTAATTCCTACCCGATTCTACAATCCGACTCTAATTAAATTAATTTACACATTAATTAATCAACACCTATCCCAGTCTGTGATCCGACTTTAATATAATTAATTTACACATTAATTAATTAATACAAATTCGAGTCTGTGGTCCGACTCTAATTAAATTAATTTACACACTTATTAATTTAATAACTTGGTGTCACCCCACCATTTTTCCCGGACTCGCTCACTTGGCCCATACCTTAATATTTTCCGAGTCTATATTCTGACTCCAATTTAATTACTCTCTCTCTCCATAATTAATTTAATACTTTGGTTTCACTTAACCAACATACCCGGACTCGCTCACTTGGTCCATTTTACATCTCATAATTTCGTTCCTACATATTCGCCCACAATGTGTCACACATTCATTTCCATAATTTCTCCAATTATATTTACCTATAATTATTAGCATACCCGGACTCGCCCACTTGGTCCATAATTAAATATTTCACCTAAATTCCTTTAATAATGTAGTGCCATCTAACTACAATGCCCGAATATTATTCCTCGGCCCAATATCAATAATTATGAATTATTTCTCCAAATTCGTTCATCTCATGACATTCCGTTCATACCCTCCTAAACCCAATTATATCACCCTATAATTGTTAAGGAATTATGTGTCCCATATAAATTTATCACCAAATAAAAGTAAGGGATTAAAATTTAAATAAAATCCTCATTATAAACAAACTGACTGAATTGTCAAATTCCTGGGACCCTCGATCGATCGAGTCCCCTGGGTCGATCGATCGATCGAGCAGGTGGTTGTCTTCCTCGGCTTGCTGTTTCATCCATGAACGAATTTCCAAGGTTTTACCTCTCCATTTTCCAACCTTAAATGATGATTTTTAACCAATCAATTACTCCCAAAACAAGTCTCAATCATCTATAACTGTTTTAGCATTCTTGATTCACACGATATCTCACTATATTTAAAGATGGGTTTTCCTATTAAAATTCATCAATCTTGTTCTACAAACCAAATTCCAAATCCAGATTTCCCCCAGTTTATATTCCAAATTCTTATTCCAATCAAATATCTATACTCAGATATGTTCAACACAACAATTTTTACTATGAATCTCATTCAATAGTTTCATGAACAAAAATCCCATTTTGTACCCATTTATCCCCAAAACGAATTTTGGTTTACACATCACTATGATATGAATTGAATATCATCAATTTAGAAATCACAACAGTTAACCACTTGCCTGAAATTGTTCGTAGTGTCTGATCCGTTGTTGATGTCCCTTAATTTGGCTCCAATAACCTCCAATTCGCCCTTGATTTGTTTTTCCCCAAATTCCCGCTCAAACCCTAGGTTTAGAGCTATGTTGGCTGCTATTCCCTAATCTCTCAATTAGGTTAAAATTATCCAATCCCATTTTTGGCCATGTGGGCCTAATTAAAAAGGCCCAACTCACCCCGTGTGGGCCCGGCTATGCCCAACAATACCCCGAGACCCAATTACTACCCCCGGGTACTCTTTTCTGACTATCTCGACCCATCCGGACGCAACTGCACACTCAGAATTTCCATCCGAAATACTTTTCAAAATTTCCTAGTTTCGACCTCAAAATGTGACACATGAGATTTTGAACCATTAAACTTAAAAGTCGCCAATTATAAATAATTTGGCTCACTAAAATAAATTCTCCAACTCATAAATTTAAGTTTCTCCAATTTAAATATTTTTATAACTCCCAAAAATAATTAAATTTTAAATCCTCAAAATTACGGGGTGTTACACTCTCATTCCTCTATAGGAACTTGGAGCAATTTGGTAGATTCTAGCAAATAGAGGAAGGAAGTCTTCAACCTTTTTAATATATTCATGGACTATTTTTCCAAGAACAACAGAGTCTTCAATGTCTTTATCTGAACGAGTCCAATGAACCCGTGGTCTGCAAGAGTTATATGAGCTATTTTTTATTTTCCAAAAAGATATATTTTTGGAACGTCTTTGAAGAAACCTTTAATCATTAAGGCATCTCCATTTATTTCTGATAATAACATATTAAAATGATCAATAATGTTATTAGATTCTTTTTTAAAGTCTTCAATTAATGGGAGATTATTATGACCAAATGGTATAACAATCTTAGTCTTAAACGTCTTTTTCTAATAATAGAAATCAGTAGGTCTAATTTTGGAGGATTCTCCAAGAGTCTAAGCATAAGTTTGAATCTGAGGTCTAGGCATAGCAGTACGACTGAGCTGGGTAACTGCAAGTCTTTGAGTTCTCATGAATCTGGCAATAGCTATCAAATTTTGTTTGAACTCGATCCAAAGTCTATTCTTTACATTACACCATGTGGCGTCCATAAGAGTATTTTCATCTTTTGAAAATTGTTATCTAAATTTGATCAAGTCTGGGTATCTTTGATCAGGTCTATATTAGGGAAAGTACATCTTCCCAATGAGTCTATTTTGAGCAATAATCTCTAGTCTAGATTTTCCTGGAGGAACCAAGATATCATCAAAGTTCTCTAAGATTGGTCTTTCTTGAGAGTCTTGAATATGAGTCTGTTTTTGCGTTGCACCAGCATTTGGTCTTACGCGTATAAGATAGTCTATAACGTCTTCCCTGTTTAGTATATTCGTTCCAGAGGAACTCATGTCTTCTAGGTCTTCTATTTGCAACATAAAACATGAAATCATATTAGTGTTAGCAAACATTGGCTCTCTTAATATAATATCTGGAATGGTATTTTTACTTCCTTTAATATGTATAACAGAGAAGTCATAACCATTAAGCAATTGTTGTCATCTAATTAGTCTATTAGTCCTTGATTTGGACAAGTCTAAATCTCTTAATTTTACTGCATAAGAAGAGTCAGTATAAACAGTAAAATGTTTAGGTCTAAGAAACAACATATATTTTTCTATTTCCCTTACTATGGCTAAAACTTCTTTTTCATGGGCAGTGTATCTTGTTTCTGGGTCTGTAAAGGTTCCAGAACTATGTCTACAGAGTTTCTTCTTTTTTGTCTGATGATCAATGGCAAAGTATACTGCTCCCCATTGCTTATCAGAGGCATCTGTTTCTACTATGAACTGGTCTTCTGCATTAGGAAGTTCAAGTAAAGAAATGTTTTTGACTGCATCTTTAATTTGTCTTATTACTTCAAAATCATCTTTAGTCCAATAAAAGGGATTGGTTTTGTCTGTTCCTTTTAATTTGGATGTTAAGCTTTGTCTTTTTTAAGCAAGGTCTTTAATAAAGTCTGCAGCACAATTAAGCAATCCTAAAAATGATTGTAATTGTTTTCTATCTTTGAGTTGGTCTGGAAACTCAAGAATCTTATTAGTTATGTGTTTTGCCAAGTATAATTTTCCTTTATTAATATTCATTCCCACAAAGTCTATTTCAGTCTGAAATAATTGCATTTTCCTTTCGGAGATAACAATACCGTGATTGTCTAATTCAAAAATAATCTTTTTAAGATGGTATACATGCTCTGTCTCAGTCTTACTAGCTACAAGAATATCATCTATGTAAACAAGACAAAATTCTGAATAAGGTCTAAATATATTATCCATTCTTCTTTGGAAAACTTGAGGAGCATTCAAGTTATCAAATGGCATTACTATCCATTCGTATTTTCCTTGGGGCACAATAAAGGTTGTCCAAGTAATACTGTCTGGATTCATCTTAATTTGCCAGAAGCCTGATTTACAATCAAACTTACTGAATACAATTATATCTTCAATTAAATTAATCAAATTATTTTTGTCTGGTATCCTATAAGAATCAAATTCACAATTCTTATTTAATTGTCTATAATATATAACCATGTGTCTTTTTCCTCTTTTACGTTCAGATTCATTTTGAACATAGAAGGCTAAGCTATTATGTCTACTTTTACTTTCACTAATAATGCCTAACTTAAGCATTTCATTTATGTCTTTCTTGAATTCTTCCATATCTTCTTGTGAGTATCCTTTCTTATAGGTTCCACCATTAATAGTGGCGTCTGGGTTAATAAGGATGATTTCACAATAGCTTTGGTCTTTATCCCACTTAGCGATGGGATGTTCTCCTAAAGTAGGCTCTACTAGTTGCCTAATCTTTTCTTTTTCTACTTCTATATCCATTTTCTTCTGTTTGGATATAGCTTGAACCTGTAATAAGGAATGCTGGGCTTGATCTAAAATGTCTTGTTATATAAGTGTTATTTGCTTATAACACTTTTGGTCTGGACACTTACACTCTTTTTGTAAGGGTTTAGTAATTTCTAAGGCTTCTTATTGGGTTTTAGGTCTAGGTCCACCATGCTCAGCTGAAGAACTTTGATGTTTTATAGGTCTATAATTGGGCTTGACCTGCATAAGGTCAAAGGCAGTCTTATGATCTATTAAAGGGACTTTAATATTAAATTCCTCTTGATCACTAATTAATATCTTATCGTTATACTGAGTATAAGGATGATATTTACTAATAAAGTCTTGTCCTAAAATAATGTTTCCTTTGAAACTAGGACGAGGATCCATTATCCAAAATTGATGATTAACGGCTTTGTTGGTCTGATTTCCTAATTTAAAATAAATAGGAATAGTCTCGAAATATAAGGTAAATGGATCTCCATTAGCCACTTTACCATAGATTTCTTGAGTACATTCTAGAAAATAGTCTTCAGGGAAGGCATTAGCCTTGCAAATACTCTGAGAGCACCCTGTATTTATAAAAGCAGAAAGTCTTTTAGGATAGTTTTTATGTTGAACAAATATTTCTACAAAACAAGCATGTGGTTTAGTAGAAATTCCTAAATTGTTCTTTTCTAAAATAGATATTCCTTTATGAGGTTTATCTATAACATCTAAGGGTATTTGGTCTTCTGAACTACTATCAGAATGATATTCTTCTAAATCATAGGAAATTCCTTTTCCTTTGAAGTCTTCGTTTTCTTGCAATCTTTTGGCTATATTTCTATCAATGTCTTGATAATATGTTTTAATATCTAAGTTCATTTGAGCATCATACTGGCTAGTATAAATTGCTCTAAATCTAGTTCTCCAACAGTCTTCATGGTAGTGTAATTGACAAATAATACAAACCATAAATAATTTTGTTTGTATGGTCTCAAAGCATTCTACGCATGTAAAGTCTTTTTTGCAACATTTTATTTCAAATGTACAATAATGTCTTTCATCAAAGTAGCATCTAGGTATATAGGTTAGTAACTCAGGATTACTAACTATCCATCTTTTCTTTAAGAAGGGGCTTAATATACAATTATACCAAGCTTCTTCAAAGTCTATATATTCATCATCTAAGTCGTCTTGATTAGTCTGCATTATATATAAATCTAGAGTGACCTGAGATTCCTCGTACTCATCAATATCACTATAATCTTCTGAATCACTATCTGTATATACGCTATAAATACTAGTATTATCATCTTCTTCTATGTCTGATATTTTTATAGCATATAGGATGTCTAATTCTTCTTGATGTGCATAGTCTAATATTGTATTAATGATCTTAATACTTTCTTTATCTTTCTTATTAGGGCAATCTTTAGAAAAGTGTCCTTCTTTGCCACAAGTCCAACATTCTTTGGTGGCAGTCTTAGATTGAGCTACATCTTTTTCTTTCCTATAATTAGGAACCTGCTTATACTTACTAGTATTCTTCTTAAAGTATCTTCTTTGGTTAAATCTACTTTTCTTAGTCTTAGGATCCTTTTCCCTAAAGGTAGTAGATTGTCTAAATTTATACTTCTTTAGAAATCCTAAAGGTCTAGTCTTAAACTTCCTATCTTTCCATTCTAATTTCTTAGATTCACTTCCACATCCCCATTGGATTGGAGCGATGTCACTTTCGTCTTTGATTGGAGGGATCTGCTTGAAAGTTTCTTCTATCAACTTTCCTTGGGTTATATCACGTCTCTTAAATATGATATAGTCTTTGGCGAAATTGATTCTTTCACCAAGGGAGTTATTCTTAACTCCAGAAACTCCTGGCCAATTCCTATATTCATTAATTAGTATTTGTCCTATGGCTGGTATCTTTCTAAAGTATTCATCTTTTAAGGTCTCTCCAAATTATTTAATTTGGTAATATAGTTGCTCATAATTATTGCTATATTCATTTATCTTATCTAATTTGCAAATGCTAAGGAGGTCTAACTTAGTTTTTGCTAGGTCTTGTTCATTGATCTGAGCTAGATGTCCAGCTCCAATGAATTCTGATGTGAACAATTGAATATATTCTTCAATTGATCTTTCTTCTAAGTTTTCTTTCATCTTCTCAACCTTTGCTAAGGAGTCTTCATCTGTAGCCTTTCTTAAACTATCTAAGTAATCTTTTTCAATACCTCTAATGGATTTCTCAGCGTACTGCTTGCATGAACTTGCATCCCATTGTTCATTATATGCAAAACACATGTTCATCTGATTACTCCATTCGTCTAAGGCCTTTTTCCTATCTTGAACATTGACTAGGTTAAGGTATATACCTACTGGATTTATGGCTTGGCTTGCCATGGTCTTAACAGGAGTGAAACTCTTGTCACTTATTAAGAAGTCTTTTATATAATCAGGTGTAGTCTTAACCACGGTACTTGAATATATAGGAATATTTATTCCTATTGGTTTACTAAAAAATCTAGGAGCATCTTCTAGCCTACTACTACTTCCTATCTCTTATTTACTAGGTTCTACTTGTGTAGCTGGCATTAGTCTTTGTTCTCCTTCTTCTATTAGTCTTAAGTTTCTAAGAAGTTCTTTAGTATTCTTAGATTCTTTTAATTTTAATATGCGGTCTTGGGTTATCATATTAAATCTTTCTCTTTCTTGAAATCTAATAGAATGACTTTTCTTAAGGTTATCTTTAAATGTCTTCATATCCAATTCTGAGGGTTCATATACAAAGTTTTGGATCCTAGCTTTTTCTTTAATTAAGTCTTTTTGTTCAAATGATCTTCTAGGTCTAATTACCGTGGCTTGTCTTAGTAAACTAGCACTAGTCTTACTACTACATTCTCCTTCTGAAGGATCATTAATTATGGCTTCTCCCATATTCTTAAATCTAATTTCTTCGGTCTGGATGTTCTTATTGACAATCTTAAGGGGACCAAACTGGATGGTGACATTTCCAGTGACGTCGTCTTGATTAATAAACAAGGGTTTATTTTGTATAGTCTTAGTTTCTTGAAATTCTGGAAATTGTCAGAGAGTCTTAGCTTTTTCTTTCATGGGTCCAGTATTCTTAATTCTGTAAGTATGATTATAGTCTGAAACATTGGTTCTAACTAAAATTTCTTCATTAAGTCTACCGCTAGGAATTCTCGATTGCAATTCTTCATAAGGAAATTGGGAGAACTTCACATAGCTTTGGAATTCTATATTTATATTAGTGTCTCGGATAATATAGTGTTCATAGCCACTAGCATATAAGATTAACTTAAAATGTCTGGTTGTGTCTACGATTACTGTAAATGCCGGAATGACATTAAAGTATCCTATGTTGTCTGACATTTCTAATTGGGCTATCCCAATAAGGCTTTTCTCAAAATCTTTCCATCTTTTATATACTAAACAACATAATATGTTGATATTATTTTGAGGTCTATGTAATCCTTGTATTCTTGCTTGAAAGATTCCAAAGGTTAGGAATTAGAACTTCCTATCAGTTCCTCTAGATCTAAGCCATTCTGAGTCAAATACTTGAAGCTCGGTATAGGATTTGTCTAACACATGATTTCTACAATGGTAGGTCATGTTATAATTGGGAGTCTTAAGAGCGGCACCTTCCTTAAACAAGTCTATGTATCTAACGACTGGAAGTTGTCCATTATGAATGGAATCTTCAACAATCTTCCAGTCAACTTCACCCCATTCCTTCCATTGGAGAGGATTGGTGAAATTTCTCTCTTTCCACCATGTCCTAATATTGGAGGATGAATCCTTAAGTCTTTGGAGTATATGATTACTCTGTCCAATATTTGGGATAGAGCTAACTATCTTGCTAGTCTTATCTAGTCCGTTATTTATGACTCGTCTACCTATGGTATTCTTTTCTCTAGTAGAAATAGGAGGGGTTTCTCTAAATTTACAGGTAGTTACCTGTTTTTGTTCAAGTCTTTTTTCAATTCTTTCTAAGAAGTCTGAATAATCTTTTTGTCTTTTTATCTGATTAAGGATTTCTTCTTTAAAATTCTTATTCTCTTTTCTAGTCTTCTCATAGGTTTCTTCACTATGTCTAGCTAGAGAATTAACAATGGTTTTACCAATATTAGTAATATAGTCTTTTATTTCATTATTTTTTCTTGTTGTTGCATATATCTAATTTCTATGGCTTCTACAGTCTTTTCAATTTTATCTAACCGGGTTAGAATAAAAGGAGCGTCTATTTCTGCTTGGGAAGGCTTATTATATATAGCCTTAATTCCATTTATAATTTCTTTGTATTTTTCTTCTACTTGGGCCATGTCTAGTCTAAGTTCATTAATAATACTATCCATTTTGGATAGGTTATGGTTTTCCCTATTATTAAGGTAATTTGCTAAATTTTTTTGAAATTTAACAAAGTCTGTGTAGAAGGTGGTTAATCCTTCTGTCTTAGCCTTTAAGTCTAAATACAAGTCTTTAACAAAGCTACTGTTATAGTCTTGGATAGCTTCTATAGATGTAGAAATTAAATTTAATCTATCTAATATAAGTCTAGTTGCCTTAGTCGCGTTGGCAATCTCATTTTCATTTATCTTATAATAAAATCTATCATCATTTATCTTTTCTAAAGTTCTTTGATAAATTCTGATAAAGTCTGAATGGAGAGGTCTCTAGGTACCTCATTCCAGTTTGATCTAACTATCTCCATTAGGAAGATAACTATCTAGTCTAGGGATAAGCTTAGCTTGTTCTTTAGTAAGTTTAATTAACTCATTGTCTTGATTTTTAATTAAGGTTTTAATTTCTAAAATGTCTTTGTTAAGGACTTTTATATCACTAGTCTTAATATTTATTTCTTGTAAAACATGGACTAAGTCTATTGGGATTTGGTTATCTATTTCTAGTAATCTTTTAGAGATATTTTTTATCTCCGTTTCTAGGGTTTGAGTGTCTTTTATTAATTGTCATAATATAAGCAGTATACACTTATTTTGGTCTATTATGCTATTAATAGCACTAGCAGTAACTTGTCTACTGTCTGCGTGTTTAGCTGGGATATGTTCACTGTGTGAACAACCATCTACGTGTGTGGTTAAACAACCTTTTGAGTCTAAATCAGTTATGGGTATAGGTTGGTAGTCTGGGTTGGATCCAAAAATATCTAGGCAAATGAGAGGGATAAATCCCAAGGGAATTAAAGTCTTTTTACTTTTAGTCTAAAAGGAGCGTCTCATGGCTCTAATACCAGAATTGGGGTTTGGTCGAAATTCGGTGAGTTTTTTATTTCTAAAGTCTTACGGCTTAAAATGTAAAATTGTTATCTAAAGGTATTGTTGATGTAAAAAATTAGATTATCTCTAATTGTTTAATCACAGATAAATAAATAAATAAGACAAGAGATTTTAAAGTGGTTCAGCCTTGAACAAATGGCCTACGTCCACTGTTTATGTTATTATTGACTGTTTGGGAATTCTCGAGGTAAGATTTATCTCCAGAAATTCTGTTCTCCCTACAATGAGGATGATACAATGTATTTATAGCCCTGAGGCTGTACATGAGAAAGGATCATACATAGCTGTCCAATAAGCGTATACATCCGTATGATAATAATCAGCATTTAATGCGCATTTAATCCTCTTAATTGTCTGATAATAAATGCTCTGATCGAGGTGCAGCTCGGACCGCCTAAGTATCTCAGTATCCATGAGTTGCTCGGTGCAGGTAAGTTCCTCGGAGAGCACATACTGCTCGGAGTGTCTGAGTTGGTCGGGGAAATTGAGTTCCTCGAAGTCAAGGTGTTGTTCATAAGTATTTGTTATTGCCACGCAGATTTTCATGTGTCTCCACTTAATTGAGCCATGTCAGCAGATTAAATTTGGTATTAACAGAAGCCCCCAATGTTTCACAGTTCGAGACTGAGGAGTGTGGAACATTCTTCTCGAAATATGGCGGGATTAAATGGTCATCCTGAATTTTAGGAACGTTTTCTTTGCATTTATTTTTTCTTTTCGAATTCATAGAATCAGACTTTTTGAATTTTCTTAACTGCTTCGATCTCCGCGCCCTTTTTGTCCTTTTAGCCGCCGGTAGCGTAAACGTCTCCTTTTATAATCATTATTTTTACCTTTTCCCAAGGTAAGGTATTTAAGTGTTGTAGAAAATCATATCGTCTTCTACTTTTTCAAATCAGTATCTTTGAGTTTTCCATTTTCTCCCTCTCTTGTGCGTTCATCCCTTTCATCGTTCGTTGTCAACAGATCCATCCTTAATCTGTAAGATCTTCTTCCTTCTCTTTCATTTCCTTTATTCACCATGGTTTACCTTGTTGAGTCGCTTGATAAGTTTCTCTCTGATTTCTCTATTCCTTCGTGGGTTGTTTTGGAGAAACTTTCTGAACCTTCAAATTATTTTTGTTTGGCTGAGGGACATTGGTTCCCCAGTCTCTTTGTAGCTGAATGCGGCTTTTATTTTCCCCCAAACCCTTTGTGTCTGGAATTCTGTCAATATTTTGACGTGGTTCCTGCAAAAATAGCCCCCAACACATGGAGAATAGTTAATGGAGTTCATAGATTAAATCAGATTCATGGAACCCGTATAGGAATTCCAGAAATTATGTTTTGTTATAAATGGGTTGTTGGTGATAACACTTTTTATTTAAAAATTAGGTTTTTAAATAGGGCTCTAGTAGTCAATCTCCTAGATGCCAATAGGGATTACTTCAAGCACGGTATTGTTATGAAAAATTGGCAACACCCTCCACTAACTGGAAATGATGTGTACCAGGGTCCTAGATGCCCTCCCTATGGCAATGGGATAGGTTGTTTTTATTTTATTTTATTTTCGAAATTATGCTTCCTTTGTGTTTGATAAAATGTGTCACTGATATTTTAATTTTGATTTATTTGCAGTTGACAGCAAGAGAAAGTCTCCAAAAGAGACAGAAGTTAATTTAAAACATCTGAAACTTATCTGGGGTTTGCATCAGACTGTTGCCGACGAGCATATCAGATCAGCTTCATATTTGCTGCAGTATAAGAGTTACACCTTGTCTTTTACTGCTCGTCCTGTGATAAGTGACGTAGAACCGGTACCAGCTTCTACAAGTTCTTCACCCGAGTCACATATTCCTCTGAGTGAAAGAATGAAGAAAAGAAGAGCTCCTGCCCTCTCCAAGAAATCTGCCTCTATTGCTGGAGAGGCAAAGAAAAGCAAACATGATGTCCCAAAAGAAGGGAGAAGAAAAATCGATGCACCTCCTCCGGCTTCTACTGTGAAGGTTGCCAAGAAGCCCCCAGTGGCTCCGAGCAAAGTCGTTGCTCCAAGCGAGGTTATTGTCATATCCCCGACTAAGAGTACTGATTAAGGTGCGAAAGGTGTGCACGTGTAAAGTGCACAGTCGTTGTTTTTGTTTGGCCAACTCAATACAAAAACCTAAGTTACTACTACACTTGCGAGGCAAGCACAGCGGTAAGTCGGGTATCGAGAATCCACAGGGACAAGTTGTTAGAATTTATAGGATTTAATACTCCTAAAATAAAAGTGTAAAAGATGATTACATACTAAAAGGAAAAGTTAATCTAGGAAATGTGTTGAAACTAGATTATGAAAGCGAGTAAAACTATAGGTTGCGTCGAATATCCCTCACCCGAGTTAATTAGTATAAAATGGTCACATGAGTCGACGAGTTATTACAAATGCATCTCGTTTCGATAGTTAATTAAATCAAGGGTTGTTACGCCCTAAATCGTCATAAAAGCCTAATAAGATTTTGGCGTCAACAAATATCCCGGAAATTACGCGCGAAAGGTCGTAAGCACGGGACATACATGATATGCCCCGTCAAATCTCCTAGGCGTAATAACTAGGACAACACACTCGAAATAGACCCGTAAACTCCATCACCAAAGAAAAGCAACGCGTCAACCCGAGTGAGTTCAATTCAAACACAACCTAATTTAAGTTACCTAGAAAGCATGTTAAAAACGCGATAAATGGAAAGCGGTAAATAAACGCGGTAAAATTACACTACAAAGCAAGTAATTAAAGCAAGAAAACCTAAATTAGAAAGCTTGTAAATTAACTAGAAAGCAAGAAATGAAGAAATACAAACTATATTAATGGAGAGGATGATGAATAGTCAACATTCAAGCCCCAAAGTGTGTCAATCCAAGAAGAAATGAAGAAGAACTAAGCAAATCACCCAAACCATAACTATTCTATCTTCTAAAACTATCTAAAAACGTTCACTTGTGTTTATTACATCAACATTGGCTTATATACCAAGTGGGAATTAAATTAGAAAAGAAAAGAGAAAAGAAAAGCAAAATATCTGCTGAAAAACAGGGGGTCGATCGATCTAACATATAAGACGGGGCAAAAATGGGAAGGGTCGATCGATCTACCATTTGGTCGATCGATCGATCAAGCAGGGGCAGACTGCATTTTCCCCTGTTTTGGCTTGCATTTCTTCTCCGCTAAAATCGCCGTAACTTCTTCGTTCTGAATCGGAATCGCGCACCGTTTGCGGTCACGCGAAGCTTGCGAGGAGGGCTACAACTTCCATGAAGATGTTAGGCCAGGTGCCCAATCTGTAAAATGACTAAAATGCCCTTGAACGTGCGATTGTGTATGGAAATCAAGCGGAACGCGTCCGAACTTCATACTTAGTCCCTAAATACCTACAAAAGCCCAATTATACCTCATAGAGCATGTTAACAATATAAACCGAGGTTGTCTGGTTAACGGGATTAAATATAGAGATTAAGGCACCCGAGGGGGCTAAAGTGCATAGGTTTGGAGGATGAAATACGCAATATTTGCGTATCCTCACACCCCCTAACTTACACATGGCTAGTCCCTAGCAATGAAATAGGATGCAACAAGAACAACAAGTAAACCAAAAGCAGGATATAGTACAAAAGTATGGTATAAAAGCAAAAGGCCACTTTCGCGGGCGATTCGATTGCATTTAGCGTATGCAATAAGCCGTTAAACCCCTAGGTCACCCTAGTGGACGAGTGTCGTCTCGTAAGGGTTTTCAGAGATGGTACCCACAAACATCACATGGTTTTCTCAAAATATGCCCAACCCAACATGCGACAAGCCCAATAATGGCGAAAATGATTTCATACGCATCATTAGCAAAGTGAATGAATTCACACAAAAGTCCAAATCATTAACATTATAGAATGCACCTCATAGAATTGAAACCTTAAAATGTGGGAGGGGAGTGAGCACATACAAAGTGTGATTTGGCAAAAAACTTATATAAACCAGATACTACATTAAAGCAAGCATATATGCAATCCTCATGGGCATTACACTCATCAAGCAAATTCACTCGAAACAGGGAGGTAACACACGGGACATGGGGGCATAAGGAGTAAATGTAAATGGAAACTAGGTCGCGCACATGTCACAGATGAAGAGCACTATATATAAACTGAAAAACTGTAATCTCAATGAAAGGATACCACTCACTAAAAGAGGCAAAATGCATTTTCATAGATTATCACAACTATTATAACTTTTAAATTACATGCACCTAAGATCACATAGGACTTTAATAGGGTTATAATGTAGGTATGGCTAAGGTACGAAACGAAGGAATATATGTACGAATTCAAAGTGTTCGGAATGAAAACTCGGGATAATGGGATAATGCGGGCAATATCAAAATTGGAAAACAAGTTCCAAAAAGGCATTAGATATATCATCGGGGAGAGCAATCAAAGCTTATTGAATTATATACAACATATACAAACTTCTCTTTCCTTTTCATTTCTTCTTTTTCTCATTTTCTCTTTTGTTTTCTTTTGCTTTTTGCTTTCTCTTTTTATTCACTTTTTCCTCTACTTTCTTTTCTTTACTTATCAAACTCTCATATGCCTAAATTGCAACCGGCATCATAACAACATCATTCAATACCATGTAACATTCCAAACAAAGGTATGGAAAGTGTATGTATTGGCTAAAACTCCAATTTGGAGTTGGTTATGGGATTTGGGGTTATGAAACGAAAGGTTATATTTAGGCTCAAAGGGGTTAACGAGGGTAAACATATAAGGGTGATGTCAAGGTCAATATGGGTGATATAACAAAGATGGCCTATGATCATTTCCTAAAGTTTACGCAATTCTCGAATCAAAATAATATATGAAAATCATGCTCAAGTAACACATTTCAAGTATGAACTCAATTAATGAACGGTCAAATGAAAGAATAGTGAGATTAACAACGAATTCAACGTTTTCAATGAGAAAAGAATAGTGTATACACTCACAAACGACGAAAGGTACAAAGCTTACTCGGTGTAAGTATATACAATGCAACAAATGATTACCGAGTTATAAAAACCTTAAACCAAATCAATATAACCATAAAAATGCATGTGCTCATGGGATTAAAGTTTGATTCATGAAGTTATTCATAATATCAATAAGTGAGACTAAAGTCTAATAACTTCTAAAATCGAGAACATGCATCATTGGGTTGTCTATTGGATCAGGCAATTATTGAAATTTATCATCGGAAAGAAAGGCAAAATGCCCAAAAAAGGAGAAAAAATAAAGAAAATCTTTTTGAAATTTTGGAATTTTTCTAAGACAAGCATACTAAGTAACTAACATGTGAGCAAAAACATGGACTAAAATTAGAAATTGATAGAATATCCCACACCCCCTAACTTAAAACTTGACATTGTCCTCAATGTAAATTAAGAACCAAGTCAAAGAGAGGAAAAAAGCGATATTACCCAAAATTGGAGCGATCCCCATAAGAACAAGTCCAAAGAATCTACAAAATAAGTTAGTACCGAGCATAGAAAAAACAAATAACAAAGAGTTAACTAATTACACTAAACTAAATTAAAAAGGAAAGAAAAAATAAAAAGCTAACTATATACAACCTACTATTTAGACTTCACACTAACTGTACACTAGAAGTCTAAATAGCTGAGGGTCCACCATAAGAACGATTTGACTTTGGAGGATAATCGGTGTACCCTCACATACAAGCATGCCTTCCGAAAAATATGAATTTCGTTTTAATAACGGAAGGCATGTGTAAGGCGGAAGAAATGAACCATCGCCAATTAAAAGTTTTGGTGGGACGATGGGGGGTTTGTATTGAACGGGTGACAAAAACAAGTGGGGACCGAGAAAAGCCGAATATCCTCCCAAGGATTTTGATGTTGGAATGGGAGGCGGCACACACAAAGGCAGAGATGCGATTGTGGAGGGCGACTCGAGCAAGTACTCCTCATCGGCGATAGGGTTTAAAACATTAAAGTTTGAAACCAAATCATCGGGTACTTGTGACGGTGGGATAATAGAGAATGAAAATG
The DNA here is from genome assembly GCA_949130495.1 of Sambucus nigra. Taxonomy (NCBI): domain Eukaryota; kingdom Viridiplantae; phylum Streptophyta; class Magnoliopsida; order Dipsacales; family Adoxaceae; genus Sambucus; species Sambucus nigra. The sequence goes on along the minus strand of OX422214.1, from coordinate 38,283,092 downwards.
GGGATGAAAGAAATTCAAACTCATGAGATGAATCATCATCGCATGAAGTTTGAGTTTCGAATGAAATAATATCATTTTCAATGACATGTTCTTCTTTGGGGGCCAAAGAAGAAATCATTTCATTGCAAATAGATATTACGTCATTATCATCCTCACTTTCAATATCTATTACACAATGGGCAAAGTCTAGAATGGCTTGTTCCAAAGTAGGTACAAGTACCTCATTTGGTTCAAAACATTCGTCGACCTCGAAAGTCTCGGAAGCAAAATCGTCGTCGGACTCAAATAATAAATCCAACTCATGTTCCCACGAACGATTTTCTTCCCGATAACGATTTTCAAGTTTCTCATTTTCATACATACGCAAACCCTCACCGAATGTCATAGGTCGAGGTGCGGATGCATTAGAATGGGAACTTTGAAAATTACCATCGGACTTAAACGAAAACTCATTATTATAGGAATTTTGAAACTATTGCAATTCGTTTCAAAATTCCTATTATAAGGAGGTAAAGGCCCAAAATCATTATCATCATCATCAAAATTCCAATAACTTAAGTTTTGACTTTCGTTATACTCGCCCAAAGTCATATTTGAATTTGTTATACTTTGGGATTCTAATTATTCACCGAAAGTCATAGGTTTGCGAGAATTTTGAGAATTATGATAAGGATTACCGAAAGAATTGGAATAAGACATGCTTACCCCAAAAATGGCTCGAAGTGGCGGATTCCACAAAGTACGTGTGAGCAGGAAAAATTCGAGTATTTCTAAGTGCTCAAATGTGGAAGTCCTGCAAAATATTAGCAAATAATACAAATAGAAAGAAAATACTATGAAATACTAAATCAAATAAAGTCTAAAACAAACTCATCCCCGGCAACGGCGCCATTTTGATTAAGGTGCGAAAGGTGTGCACGTGTAAAGTGCACAGTCGTTGTTTTCGTTTCGCCAACTCAATACAAAAACCTAAGTTACTACTACACTTGCGAGGCAAGCACAGCGGTAAGTCGGGTATCGAGAATCCACACAAGTTGTTAGAATTTATAGGATTTAATACTCCTAAAATAAAAGTGTAAAAGATGATTACAAACTAAAAGGAAAAGTTAATCTAAGCAATGTGTTGAAACTAGATTATGAAAGCGAGTAAAACTATAGGTTGCGTCGAATATCCCTCACCCGAGTTAATTAGTATAAAATGGTCACATGAGTCGACGAGTTATTACAAATGCATCTCGTTTCGATAGTTAATTAAATCAAGGGTTGTTACGCCCTAAATCGTCATAAAAGCCTAATAAGATTTTGGCGTCAACAAATATCCCGGAAATTACGCGCGAAAGGTCGTAAGCACGGGACATACATGATATGCCCCGTCAAATCTCCTAGGCGTAATAACTAGGACAACACACTCGAAATAGACCCGTAAACTCCATCACCAAAGCAAAGCAACGCGTCAACCCGAGTGAGTTCAATTCAAACACAACCTAATTTAAGTTAAGCATGTTAAAAACGCGATAAATGGAAAGCGGTAAATAAACGCGGTAAAATTACACTACAAAGCAAGTAATTAAAGCAAGAAAACCTAAATTAGAAAGCTTGTAAATTAACTAGAAAGCAAGAAATGAAGAAATACAAACTATATTAATGGAGAGGATGATGAATAGTCAACATTCAAGCCCAAAAGTGTGTCAATCCAAGAAGAAATGAAGAAGAACTAAGAAAATCACCCAAACCCTAACTATTCTATCTTCTAAAACTATCTAAAAACGTTCACTTGTGTTTATTACATCAACATTGGCTTATATACCAAGTGGGAATTAAATTAGAAAAGAAAAGAGAAAAGAAAAGCAAAATATCTGCTGAAAAACAGGGGGTCGATCGATCTAACATATAAGACGGGGCAAAAATGGGAAGGGTCGATCGATCTACCATTTGGTCGATCGATCGATCAAGCAGGGGCAGACTGCATTTTCCCCTGTTTTGGCTTGCATTTCTTCTCCGCTGAAATCGCCGTAACTTCTTCGTTCTGAATCAGAATCGCGCATCGTTTGCGGTCACGCGAAGCTTGCGAGGAGGGCTACAACTTCCATGAAGATGTTAGGCCAGGTGCCCAATCTGTAAAATGACTAAAATGCCCTTGAACATGCGATTGTGTATGGAAATCAAGCGGAACGCGTCCGAACTTCATACTTAGTCCCTAAATACCTACAAAAGCCCAATTATACCTCATAGAGCATGTTAACAATATAAACCGAGGTTGTCTGGTTAACGGGATTAAATATAGAGATTAAAGCACCCGAGGGGGCTAAAATGCATAGGTTCGGAGGATGAAATACGCAATATTTGCGTATCATCAAGTACATCCTTGGTCGAGACTATTGATGTTCCTCCGAGGAGCCTGAAGAAAAGCTCCTCGGTCAATTTGGCTGAATCCATCTCTCAACCTTTAACTACTGGAAGTGGTGTTACCACTTTCATTGCTCCGAGCTCTGCCATGAGCTCGGTGAAATCTTGGATCATCCCCGAGATCCAAGGTATTGAAGAAAATTTTTCTCGGGATACGGTTACCACATTGGCTGCTCGTCATATTGCTTCTGTAAGTATTATTGTCATAAACTTTCATTTTTCCGCTGTTATATATTTGCACTGACTTGCTATTGTTTTATTTTTTCAGTTGGTAACCTGTTTCAATACAATTTTGAAGAAGTATGAAGCTATTAAAGCTTCAAGTTCCTAGTCAGGTGTAGAGGAAGCTTTGGTGGGTCTGACGCAGTCTCTGAAGGATTCTCATTAGAAGTATGTTGATGATAAAGATACTTGGGAGAAGAAGCTTAATTCCACCGAGCAGGAGAGGAATCAGGTTGTTGAGGTCTCCAAGGGATTGGAGAAGAAAATAAAAGAATTGGAAAGTAAGAATAAAGAGCTCGAAGGGAAGCTCCAAAATGCTGGGGAGCTTGAAGGTAAGCTCAAATTGTTGAGGAAGAACTGGGTAGACTTCGTGACATTGGTCGTCAGAAGGAGGAGGCAGAAAAGAAGTTAAAAGATGCCGAGGTACTTCTATTCGAGAAGCTTTCCTCGGAGAAGGTGAAAAGGAAGTTGGATGTAAAAGAGTCCTTCAGTGCCGGTTGGGACAAAGGGTGGAATAAGGGTCTGGCTACCATGATGTACCAAGTGGAATATGGTAGCCTTAAGTACTTTAGGGATGGTTGGGTCGCTGCTTTGAAAGAGATGGATGTTGATGAAAATTTCGACCTGTTTCAGCGACACATCCCTGGCCCCCCTCCAACTCCTAAAGAAGAGGAAGAGGATGAAGCTGCCTCTGAGGAATCCTTTATGGTGATGGGAGATCAAATTTCTCATCCCCCAGTTGTCCAGTCTTCCTGCGAGAAACTTCAACCATCCATTATTTCACCTGAGCAACTTTCAGCACCCATCGAGCAACCATCTGTGCCATCCGAGCAACCTACCTCCTCGTCCCAGCCTCCCGAGAAAGTTTTGGGAGACAAGGAGAAGGTATAGAGTTGTTCGGATTTTTATCTCTGTTTATTTTTGCCAATTGTATCTCTGAACTATGTACTTCTCTTTTATGATGTAATAAAATTTGAAATTTTGACTATTCATACTGTTGATTCTCTTCCTCTTGCTCCTTATTAATTCTTGCTATCTCTTCTTTTTACTAGTTTATGGCCAGTATGGAATTGTTATCTGCTCATGATACAAAATTGTTGAGACAATGCAATGATTACTTCAAAGCTGGTCATTCAGATATGACTGAAGCTCAGATCGTTGATATCTTTGGTCAAGATGCTTCAGAGCAAGCAGTTGAAGCCTACCAGTATTTAAAGTGTCTGTTCGATCGGGCAGTGGCTAATAATGTAGCGTATTATGAAATTATTGAAGACCTACAGGGTACTCTCGAGGAGCTTCAACAACAATACAAGGAGTCTACAGCCCTTTTGCACCAGGTATATGAGAAGAAGTATCAGCAACTAAGTGTTGATAAAGGATATGATAGATTGATTGCTGCCTATGATGTGAGGGAGAGAACTTTAAAGACCGAGGTCGAAGAGCACAGGCAGATAACTAAGTTGCTGGAGCAGGAAAATAATAACCTGCGAGGAGAGGTATCTCAGTTGAAGTCTGCAGCATCTTCCTCGAACGCCTTAGTCCCTGTCAACGACGAGGGTTTTTCTTTCTTAGAGGTCGAAAATGCTAATTTGAGAGACGAATTGGAGACTTTGAAGAGAACTGGAGCCTCTACTTCTTCTCGCGGTCGAGCAAGAGGTTCTCGAGGACGAGCAAGAGCTGCTCAGCTTACTATTGAAGAGCAAAGAACTCAATCATCTTTGGAGAATCAGGCCTTTCAGCTAAAGGCAAAGAATCAAGGATTAGCAGAGATGTCCAAGAAAATTATGAATTTGGATGAGCAGATCTCTACCCAAAAGTCTGCCTTGGAGAATAAAGAACTTTTCATAAAAAATCTCCACGAGCAGCTGGAAATGTTGACTTATCAATTCCACAAGCAACCTAGAGAATTTTTGATGGATGGCTATAATGAAGCCCTCTATCACCTCGACGACCGGATCCAGCAGTCGAACAACGAGGGGTACAAGCAAGGATGGTTAAACGCCTTGGGTGTGATACAATTGGAACAAGGTCACTATTTATGGGATTACTATAATCCTGGGTTGCTCGACCTGCCAGTCCCACCATTCAAACTTGACATGAGTTGGATTCCTGCTCGGTCAATCCCTCAGTGTTTGATTTTCAAATATCTTGGCGATTACAGTCTCCATTCCAATGTCAAGATATCTCGCCCAGAGCACCTACTCGATCGGCCATCTGTGATGAACATCAGGATGCTCAAAGACCTTAATTTAATAAATTCTCCTTATGCCTTAGACGATCCTCCTACTGGCGAGGAAACTGTTTCAAAAGCAGAGGGGAAGAAGCCAATAGAGTAGGAATCTTGATGTAATAATTAATATGTATTTCATTCTCAATGTATTTTGTTTTGGATTTAATGAAAAACTTATATTTTTCTTTGCCATCTTAATTGCCATTGTCTTGTAAATATTTTGTAAAACACTTTACTTATTTACTAATGAATGTGCATGTATATCTGTTAAAAAGATAACAACATTGTGTTATTTGTCAATCAACTAAAGTTGGTGAAATTTTGTTTGTCGACCAACTTGGTGGTAATTTGAAATGTTTCAAGTATTAAAATTTTACTTGATCACTTTTTAATTCTAAGCCATTATTTGTTTAACCAACTATTTCCGACCAAAGAGAGTTGGTGTTTTTTCTTCCCAACCAACCGGAGTTGGTATTTCTGGGAAATATTTTTCTTCCCGACCAACCGGAGTTGGTATTTCTGGGAAATATTTTACTTCCCGACCAACCGGAGTTGGTGGATTTTCTTCCCAACCAACCGGAGTTGGTATTTCTGGGAAATATTTTTCTTCCCGACCAACCGAAGTTGGTGGATTTTCTTCCCAACCAACCGGAGTTGGTATTTCTGGGAAATATTTTTCTTCCTGACCAACCGGAGTTGGTGGATTTTCTTCCCAACCAATCGGAGTTGGTATTTCTGGGAAATATTCCCGACCAACCGGAGTTGGTGGATTTTCTTTCCAACCAATCGGAGTTGGTATTTCTGGGAAATATTTTTCTTCCCGACCAACCGGAGTTGGTATTTCTGGGAAATATTTTTATTCCCGACCAACCAGAGTTGGTGGATTTTGCTGAGTAGTGTGTAGCACTAGTATTCCGCGAAAAATTTTCAACAAAAGGAGAGAATTGGATAGAATATTCATATTTTATTCATACTGATGAAATTGCATTACATGAGGGTTTACATTACTTATAATATTTGCGCAGGTGCTCTGCATTCCATGCATTCTTAAACTTCTCCCCTTCTAAAGTTTCTATTCTGTAGGTTCCTGGTCGAACAACTTCTGTAACTCGGTAAGGTCCATGCCAGTTCGCTTCCAATTTGTTGTGCTTTTGAATCACTTTCTTTAGCACATAGTCTCCTTCTTTCAGGTCGCACTTCCCCACTCTCTTGTTATAGAACAAAGTTGTTCGTTGTTGGTAAGCAGCATTCCTGATGGCTGCTTCTTCTCTAACTTCCTCGAGCATGTCTAAGTCTAACCTTCTCATTAAATCGCTGACAGGGGAGTTGAAATTCAATACTCGGTGTGTTGGGAGGCCCAACTCGACAGGTATAACAACTTCACTTCCAAATGCCAGCATATATGGAGATTCTCCAGTTACTGCTCGGGGAGTAGTACGATAAGCGCATAGTACTGAATGTAGCTCGTTGATCCAGTTTGCTTTCGCGTCATTCAGTCTTTTCTTCAAGCCATTTAACAGCGTTCGGTTTATCACTTTAGTTTGCCCATTGCTTTGGGGATGGCCTGGTGCCGAGTGAATTTTCAAGATATTTGACTGGTGATAATAGGCAGCGAACTCCTCATTGTCAAATTGTGTTCCATGGTCAGTGATGAATGCATGGGGAAGACCATATCTACAAATGATATTTTTCCAAATAAATTGGTACACCTTTTCGTACGTCATGTCGACAAGAGGCTCGGCTTCAACCCACTTAGTAAAGTAATCCACTGCGACGATGATATATCTAAATCTTCCTCTCGTCGGTGGAAGTGGCCCAACCAAGTCAATTCCCCACATGGCAAATGGCCAAGGGGAGGTAATGGGTGTCAGCAATGCTTGGGGAGTTCTTCGGATGGAGGAGAAGCGCTGACACTTGTCATATTTCTTGGCATAGGCAATACAATCAGACCTCATCGTTGGCCAGTAGTATCCCTGCGTTATTATTCTTTGCAAAAGTGACCGACCTGCTATATGGGCTCCACAGGACCCTTCATAGACCTCTTCAATCAAGTCTTTCACCTCGGAGGGATGCATACATCTTTGCAAACCTACCATAATTCCTCGTCTGTATAGAATGCCATTAGTCAGTACATAACGAGCAGCTTTAAACTTCAATTTCTTGGCCGTGAGTTTATCAATCGGTAATTCTCCCTCCTCAATATATGTTATGATGGGATCCATCCAAGATGGACCTAAATCAAGGGTAATAAAGTTTATCGTCAGATCTTCTTCTATGATTCGACCAACTAGCACTTCAATTGGGATTATTCTTCGTAGCTCGGTACGAGTAGCCGATGCTAATCCAACTAAAGCGTCAGCTCTTGCATTCTCCATTCTTGGTATTCTGACCAGTTGAACAGTGACAAATTCCGATACCAACTCCATCGCTTTTGCATGGTACTTGATCGTCAACTCTCATTTTGCTGCATATACACCGAGCATTTGGTTTATAATCAATTGTGAGTCACTGCATACGATTACCTGCTCTGCATTCATAGTTCTTGCCAGACTAAGACCTACAATCATCGCTTCATATTCGGCCTCATTATTAGAAGCTTGAAATTGAAAGCGCAGAGCATATTCTATATCGACCTCGTATGGACTTTTCAATACAATCTCGGCTCCACTTCCTGAGGTGAACGATGAGCCATCCACATACAAGTTCCATATAGGTATCTCGTCCTCAAATGGCTCATTGGATAAAGTTCCTCGATGGAATATTCGTTGCTCCTTTATCTCCATTTCTACCACACCTCGCTGCTCGTCGACCTTCTCCTCTTGCTCTCCGACCAACTTAAGTTGATCGGAGTTTAAATTTGATGATCCTGTAATATCCATAGGTTGGTCGGTGTTCAGCTTTTGCTCCTCAGGGATATCAGGATAAGTGAACTCTGCTATAAAATCTACTACTGCTTTCCCTTTTAGTGACGATCTAGGCTCATAAATTATATCATACTCACTGAGTTCTATTGCCCAATACATCAATCTCCCTGATTTTTCTGGTTTATGAAGAGCTTACCTCAATGGCATATCGGTGTATACGACTATGGTATGAGCCTAAAAATATGGCTTCATTCTTCTACTCGCTTCGATCAGCGCCAGTGCCAACTTTTCCAGTTTTGGATATCTGATCTCTGCTCCTCGGAAAGCCTTACTAGTGTAATAAATTAGTTTTTGTACTCCATCCTCTACTCTTATTAATGCCGAGCTAACTGCATTTTCTGAAACTTCCAGATACAAGTACAATCTTTCTCCCATCACCGGTCTGGACAACAGTGGAGGTGCTCCCAAATATTTCTTCAATTCTTGAAAAGCTTTCTCGCATTCTTCATTCCATTCAAAAGTCTTTCGGAGCGTTTTGAAGAATGGGAGGCATCTATCAGTTGCTCGCGATAGAAATCTGTTAAGTGCTGCTACTCGCCCTGTAAGACTTTGCACTTCTTTCTTTGTCGTTGGAGATCGTAATCCCAATAGAGCTTTGATCTTTTTAGGGTTTGCTTCAATGCCTCGTTGATTGACAATATACCCGAGAAACATGCCTTCTCGTACTCCAAATATGCACTTAGTCGGGTTCAACTTCGTTTAATATTTGTCTAATTGATCAAAGGTCTGGCCCAAGTCAACTAGATGGTCAACAGCTTTCTTGCTCTTTGTCAGCATATCATCAACATAAACCTCCATATTGCAACTGATTTGTTCTGCAAACACCTTATTCATCAGCCGCTGATATGTTGCACCTGCATTTTTCAAACCAAAAGGTATAACATTATAACAATAAGTCCCCCTAGAGGTAATGAAAGAAGTACTCTCCCTGTCTTCAGGTTTCATTTTAATCTGGTTGTAACCAGAATAAGCATCCATGAAGCTCAGCAGCTCGTGTCCTGAGGTAGCATCCACTAATTGATCAATTCGGGGTAATGGAAAATGATCCTTTGGACATGCCTTGTTGAGGTCGATGAAGTCTACACACATCCTCCATTTATTGTTCTTCTTTTTTACCATCACCACATTTACTAACCAGTCTGGATATTTAACATCTTCAATAAAGCAAGCTTTCTGGAGCTTCTCGACCTTCTCCTGTATAGCTTGGTTCTTCTCGGGGATGAACACTCTTCTTCTTTGCTTCACTGGCTTGATCTCCTTATTCACATTGAGCTCGTGACATAAGAAATTCGGGTCTATTCCGGGCATATCTTCATGACTCCAAGCAAAAGTTTGTTTTCTGCTTTTTAAGAAAACTATTAACTCCTGTTTTAGTGAGGCATCTAACGACGAACCTATCTGAGTTGTTCGTTCAGGGTGCTCGTCGTCTAGAATGATGTTTTCAGTAGCTTCTACCACCTGACCTTTCACGAGTTATGACTCGTCTATAGGATCCAATGTTTCAATTTCTGCACCTTCATCCACCTGATAGGTAGTAGTCTTTTTCCTAGATTCCTCCAGTTCCTCCTGCTTAGCAGATGAATAGTAGCATTCCCGAGCTACTTTTTTATTACCCTTCACAATTCCTACTCCAAAATTGGTTGGAAATTTTAGGCATTGATGTACCGTAGATGGTACTGCTTCGAACTTCTTCAATCCTACCCTTCCCATGATGATATTATAGGCTGATTGAACATTCTTATCCATCACGAAGAAGCGTACTCTTTCTGTTCGACAAGCAGGCCATGTACCAATGAACATATCCAATTTGATCGTCCCAAGTGGAAAAACTTTCTTGCCAGCAAAACCGAGGAGGGGCCTGTGATAAGGCTCTAACTGAGACAACTTTAGATTTAAGTTGTCGAACCACGAGTAGAACATAATATCAGCTGAGCTACCATTATCGACCAGTACTCTCGAGATCATCACTTCCTTCATTCTCATTTTGATCACCAATGGGTCATCATGAGGATACAGTACACCCATGAGGTCATTTTTTGAGAAACCGATGACCAGTTTTTCTTTGTTGACCTTCCTCGGGCGATCATCTTCAGCCAAGTTTATTCGTTGAATATATGAACAGGCTTGAGCCTCATTAAGGTAATCTTTTCTTTCTGCAGTAAGGTCTCCACGTCCTGCATCTCCACCTGTAATCACATTGCAATCAAATGATCCAAAACGTATTGAAAATACCTCACGTTCTGGCTGCCTTGGTCTTTTGGGAAGATCGGGGTCGTCTTCTGGATCATCTTCATGGTCTCTTTTCTTGTTCTCCTCTGCTCCACGAGGAGATCTAGACCTCCCTCTTGCTCGATCGTTGTTTCTTCTTTCATTTCTTCGATCAACATCCTTTGCCAGTTTTCCTCGTCTAATAAGTGCTTCGATCTCATTCTGAAGAGCTATGTAATTTTTGGTCGTGTGGCCATGATCTTTATAAAATTCACAATATTTGGCCTTATTCCTCTTGTCAGGGTCTGACTTCATTTTCTCCGGCCAATTTAACTTCTCGTTGTTATTAATTTCTTCTAGAACATGGTTGATGTCTACCTTCAAAGGAGTATAATTTTCAAATTTCTTCAATACCTCCCATGATGGATTTGTTTTTGAGTGTTTGTCACCACCATTGTTCTTATGCTCTTTCTTTTTGGCCTTATCAACCTCCACCTTGGTCTCTTTGGTATCCATATTCTTCTTTGCAGCCATAGCCTCCTTGGCATTCATGATCTTGGCCGCTTTTGCCATCAGTTCTGACATGGTTCTGGGTGGATCTTTGGACAAAGTGTAGTACAACTTGTTGGGCAACAACCCACTCATCAGAGCAGTAATCGCTGTCTTTTCCTCATAATCAATAACTTCAAGTTTCTCGTTATTGAAACGAGTTATATAATCCCTGGTGCTCTCAACTGCCTTTTGTCTAACACTTAACAAGTGTGCTACTCGTTTAACAGGTTTTGCTCCAAAACAGAAGTTTCCAATGAAGAGCTCGGCCAGTTGAAAGAAAGTTAAAATCTTACCCCGAGGAAGATTATTGTACCATATTTGAGCAGATCCTGTAAGAGTTCCCGAGAACGCCCTGCATCTCATCTCATCTGGCACAGTATAGATGTCGGCAGCAGCTTGGTATTGCTCTATATGAAGGACAGGGTCGGTTTTTCCATCATATTTAGGAGTCACAACAGGTGCTTTGAACTTCGACGGTGTGGGAAAATTCACAATTGCTTGTATGAAAGGTGTCCCTTGGATAAAAGTTCTTTGGAGAGGGTTCTTGGCCTTAGCCATTTCCCCTAGTCTATCCTCTAGCCTCTGAATAGAGCCTTTCCACGCATCATTTCCCTCCTTGGGCCTATTGGTTCGAGCAATTGATCGTGTTGAAGTCACTTTCTGGGATCTATCTTGTCGAGCCAATGGTTGTGATTGGGCAAAACCCTCTCTTAGATCGGATGGTTGTCGAAAGTTCCTCGACACAGCTTTGGGAGGACTTCTATTCCTCCTTGGGAACAAACGATCAAAAGGAGATGCTCTACTTAATCTCTCCAGTGCACTAATCCTTTTTGGAGAGAGAGTGACCTTTTGTTCAGTATCTGTGGCTCGTACTAACGAAGTTCTACCTGGTTGATAAGAAAAATCATTAGATCTCTCAATACGATATGAATCGGTATGCCTAGTACGCGAAGAAAATAAATGGGTGTTTCTTTGAACACTTCGTTGTCCTGAATGGGTCGGTACTCCACCCTGGATAGTTTTGTATGAGTTGTCGCATAGTTTCTTGCATGGCTGTCTGGCCCCGAGCCAGATTGGCCATAATTCCATCCAGATCTTGGACATTTGGCAGAGCGGATTGATTTGGGGAATTTCCAGCGTTTCGATTGCTGGATTCAGGATTGTCAGCCATTGGTGATGAATTGTTTTTGGTGAAAAACAAAAATTACAGTCGTTTCCCACAGATGACGCCAATCTGTTGATGTAAAAAATTAGATTATCTCTAATTGTTTAATCACAGATAAAAAATAAATAAGACAAGAGATTTTAAAGTGGTTCAGCCTTGAACGAATGGCCTACGTCCACTGTTTATGTTATTATTGACTATTTGGGAATTCTCGAGGTAAGATTTATCTCCAGAAATTCTGGTCTCCCCACAATGAGGATGATACAATGTATTTATAGCCCTGAGGCTGTACATGAGAAAGGATCATACATAGCTGTCCAATAAGCGTATACATCCGTATGATAATAATCAACATTTAATGCGCATTTAATCCTCTTAATTGTCTGATAATAAATGCTCTGATCGAGGTGCAGCTCGGACCGTCTAAGCTACTCGGACCGCCTAAGTATCTCGGTATCCATGAGTTGCTCGGTGCAGGTAAGTTCCTCGGAGAGCACATACTGCTCGGAGTGTCTGAGTTGGTCGGGGAAATTGAGTTCCTCGAAGTCAAGGTGTTGTTCATAAGTATTTGTTATTGCCACGCAGATTGCCATGTGTCTCCACTTAATTGAGCCATGTCAGTAGATTAAATTTGGTATCAACAGGTATTGGAGTCTAAAATAGAATATTACTAAAGGTCTTACTTTTGTCTTATTATGGACCTCACATAAGGACCTCATTTAAGGACCTCACTTGAGCCTATGCCATATCTATATATTAGATATATGTTAAATGTGAACCATCTTGTACCGCATATGATACAAGTATGAATTGTTCAATAACACTATATGTAGTGTAAATAAAGATCTATATGTGAACATCTTAAGTAGTCTTCACTAAGCTACTAAATACAGTTAACTTGGAATTATTTATTTATTGGGAGTACTGTGAAGGTTTATAATTAAAAATTGCATTTTATGCTATTAAAAAATATTATGTGTTTTGATAACTATGAACCGATAGTTGCTTATGAATCAATTAATGGATACGTGTCAAAAACATATTATGATGTAACATTTTGGAACGCCAAAAAATATTAATTATTGGCACAATTAATGTTGAAATTTATGGCAATACCATTAGATATGGCAAGTTAGGAAATAAAAGGTTGAAAGACCTATTATAAGATACCTCTTTATGGGGTAGCTTGATACTAACTATTTTATCCATAATAATAGAACCATGATTATTATAAAATGTTAGAACTGTTATTGTAATGACAAGAATAAAAAATATGTTGTAAGCAAAGTGTAGTTTGAGAATTTATAACTAATGAGTCGTGACAGTGGATTATGTTAAGACCGATGAGAACAAAGCCTGATTCATCCATTGACGAAAGGACTAGTGGAGGAAAAGGTGCTTAACACTTAGTTTTTGATAGTTATATCACTTGTGCTAGTAACCTAACCTATATATTGGAGATCCCAATAAATAGGTTCAAAGGGTAATAACAAGTCACACGTGACATGAATTGAATCATGCTATTTAATAAAGACAGAATTTTTACTCTGAGTCCATCCCTATAGAGCATGATATCTTGAAGTGAGTTAAAGTTGAGTTAATTATAACTCATAATGAAGATTTAGAATTCTATTTTGAGTAGCGTACCTAGCTACAAGAGCATCCTTGATAGATTCACCTATGTTAATGTGAAAGTGTAGCCGCTTCCTATGGTCATTTTTGACAAATTTCCTGGAGCATTCACTATATTGGGATAGATGCACATGCCTATAACGTGCTAGCTTGAGGATTACACACAACTAGAGTTATGTGGGGGATGTTAAAGATGGAGTTCAAAATTATGGTTACTCTACTATATTTCGAAACATCTTGACACATTTACTTATGCACAATTCTATGAATTATTGCTCGATAAAAATATTTTTTAAAATTAAATTCAAGTGAGGGATTGTTACCGATGAGTGTGTTTTTAAAATCCAAGTAGGGGATTGTTGTTAGTTTTTATCTTAAATAGAAGTTGGAGATAAACTTTTCTAATACAGACTTGAAAAATTCTCTCTCTTACTTTCATAGAATACCTCCCCTAAAAAAACAAAAAAACGGAACCGAAAGAATAAGAATCGTCTGCTACAAATTTTATAAACAATTGAGGTAATACTATTTATTTTTATTATGTTGTAAATATCTGGAATACAGAGCATGTGGTTCCTATTAGCGATATATGTACGAGGTAACAACTTATTTTCAGTAAGACTAAACTAAATTATGATTTTGTTTTCGACTTCTCCATAAAACTCTCCGGTGTGACTTTTAATCAAAATATCTAAATTTTCCCAAAACTCATTAGCCTCTTAATCATTAAAAAAATAAAAACTATTTAGTGTTTATTAAGGAGTTGTTTGTTTATGCTTCTTAAGCCTGAAATTTAGACTTACGATCTACTAAATAATATTTATTAAAAAAAAAGAAGAGGCTAATGACTATATTTGCCTCAGAATGGTTAAAAGATAGAATTGTCTCTGGACACTAAATTTGACTAAATATATCCATTCAAAATTTTGTTCAGATGGAAAAGCCACTATATTTTTTGGATTCAGATTTCAGACTTTAGATTCAGGTTGCGTTTATTTTTTTCACTTGAAGTCTCAATATGAAATCTAAAGTTTGAATTTAAAAATTTATTTGTTTTAATGTCTGAAAGAAACCCTGAATGGGTGTATTTAAATAGATTCAGAGGTAATTTTAACTCTTAACCATTCAAAGGCAAAACTAGCAGTTAACGCATTAATCATTTAAAAAAACAAACATTAATTGATACTTCTTAAGTCCAAATGATTCAAATTAAGATTTAAGAGGCAAAAATAAAATACAGTTTAAAAGGTTATTTGTTTTTACATCTTAAGTCTGAATCTGAACCATTCAAACTTGAAAGGTAATAAGTATTATTTTTTTAAAATAATTAAAAAACTAGTGATTATATTTATCTCTAAATAATTAATATTTAAATTATAAATATGTCATATCAAATATTCATTTGCACATAAAACAAATAAAATTTCCAAATTGAGATTTAGACTTCATATTTTATAACAAAGCAATTAATTTGGAAGAAAGGATATTACGAAAAAAGATTCGAAAGACAAAAGAATAGAATCTCATCGTTCTCTCTTCACCCAAGCAACACCTCAAAATTAAAATCTCCCTAACCAGCCACCCTTTATCCCCCTCCGGCGACCTACATGACCCAAACCCACAACCCAAATCCACAACCCGAACCCGAGAGCCGAAACCCATCCACCACAGGCATGAGGCTCATAGTCCCCTTACAAGGCATAGTCCATGGCAGAGGTGGCATAGTTTTGGGCTCACTCATCCCCTGTGCCCTTTTCTACTTTCTCCAATTCTACATGAAACGACACCGTTCCAAACCTTCCTCGCCCCACCCTCCCGAGTTGACCCGTTCAGCATCCAGGTCCAGCTTGTCAACCCGTGGGTCGATGGGTCGGGTTCACGCGTCAGCCAGGGCCAATTTGTTTTCGGGTGCTAATGACTCGGCTTATTATATTGGATTCCAAAGGGTTTCTGAAGATCCCTATAATGAATTCGATAATCCCGATGGTCTTATGCAACTTGGATTGGCTGAAAATAGGGTGACTTCACTTCTTTGTTTTTTTCACTTCTACTTCATATAATATATGTATTTTCTTTTTCCTTAGGGGTGTCAATTTTAAAAGAGCTTATGTGCAGAGGTATCGATTTAATTAGGACAAAGGGTGTCGGACGCGCGTGTTGTGTGCGTGTACAGTGTCGTGTTTTTATGACACGAAGTTGTATCGTGCTCATGTTAGAAATATGACTCTTGTCTTATTGTGTTATTCATATATTGTTGTATTTAATTGGGTACGAGAAATGTTAACAATGCTTGTCAAACACGGCATGATTGACACCTCGTACTAATGTCTTTCTACGCAAAAGAAAAACTGATTAGTTCATCAAATCCAAAATCAATTGATAATGGGTGATGGGTGGAGAGCCCAGGTTCTTATATAGTGTGGTGCAATGCTTTAATTTTTCCATGTGAGACTTTATTTCTGAACACGTCCCCTCACGCGCTACTTCACCCTGTGACATGGAGCAATTGAGCCTTTGGGAGATGAATAACGTGCTCTGATATCATATTAAATATTGAGGCATTCAACCCAAAATCAATTGACAATGGGTGGAGAGGCTCAAGGATCTTATATAGTATGGTGGAAGTCGTTGATTTTTCCATGCGGGACTTGAACCAAATATTAGTGCGATAGTCACACACAAGTTGCTTTTTGACCCCATAAAAATGTAAATAAGGAGCAGGGGTCAAAACTCAAAAGCTACATAAGAATTTTATTGTAGATGGTGAGTCGGGTTAAAACTCAAAAGCTACATAAGTATTTGTTTCAAATAGTGAGTCGGCACAATGTTTTTTTTTTCTCTTTTTGGGAAAAAAAAACACATTGTAAATTTTTTTCTAAAACGATCCTTGATTGTGGATTGATTTGGAAAATCTTGCAAAATATGTAAAAGTACCTCTAGCGAAGATCACTCATAGGCTTTGATTGTTGATCATTTTGGAAAGTTTTTCAGAAGGTGCTTTTTTTTTTTTTGAAATTTGGGGGATATGGCATTTTCTATTTTAAGAAATGACATAACACAAAACGATTTGAAATTGACATTGACACAATATGTTGAGTACGTGTCGAGGATTTTTGACACAAAGTCGTGTCAAAATTATGACTCGTATTATTCTTGAAATCCGTGTTGCACTTATGTTTTCATGAACAATTCGGTGTAAAAAGTATTATTTGTGTTAGTCATGTCGTATTTTAAATGGGCCATGTTATGTCGTTTTATTCGTGGTTTCGTCCACAATTGGCAATTAAAAATTATTAATTGTGTTAGTTATGTTGTATCCTAAATGAGTCTTGTTTGTGCATGTAAAAAACACGATTTGTTGTATTCTTGTCCAAATGGCTCGTGTCTTGGCTCCCAAAGCACGAATTGCCACAATGTGATAACTGAGGAACTAATTTAGTGGCCTAGCTTTTTGTTATGTTGATTTGTTTTTTGTGTTGTTTTTGTTATTGTAGTTGTCGCTGGATTTGATTGAGAAGTGGGTCTCTCAGAATTTGGATGGTTCGATGCTAGGTGGTTTGGGGATTAGTGGTATTGCTGTGTACCAGCCGTTCGATGGATTGATGGAACTGAAAGTGGTAATACATCTAACGGCCTTTTCTGTTTTTAGATTTTAATGCTAAAAAGTTTTGTTTGAACTGATATTATTATGAATGTTGAATACATCTTATTCTTACCATTTCACTATTATTAATTGTTTATGGAACTATTTTCTATTAGAGTCATTTTGCAAAAATAATAATGGAATAAAACTTCAATCAAGAGGTTTAGTATTTATCATTAAGCATTCTTCAAGATTATACTTAATTGCTGGGTTTTAAGCATTAAGAGGCAAAAAACAAGCACAAAATATCACCTTTTAATCTGAATGGGTCCAATTTGGCGAGGTTAAAACAAATACCGTCTAATCAAAATGTATTTGTATTTTGTGAACTTTTGAATGTATTTTTTGTTTGAACTTATTTGATTCTGAATAAATGTTAAATGTTGAAAGTATAAACTAAGTTTTTGGTCAAGCACATTCTAGATACATTTAATACACAAGTACATTGAGCACACGGTTTTCTAAAGACGAGCTTAGTTTTTATTATTTATGTATTTGTATGATACATGTATTGGAGATATGGGGACATACATGTATCCATTTAATGTCTAAATTCTAGGGTCATTTACTCCACTCTATAAATACCTATGTAACCTTCATTTGGAAATGAACTCAAGCAAGTCTTTCTTCTCTCATTTTCTCCTCTCTTTTATATGCACTAGTGTGTGCCTTCAAATTTCCAACAAACTAGTATCAGAGCTAGGACGAACGAGTGTCTGTTTGTGGAGATATTTTGTGCCATCATAACTTGAGAGCTATCAAAATGAATTTCTTGTGTGAGAAATTGATGTTTCAAAATTACAACAAAATGATGATTGTTCTCACTTCGTACTTGAAGGCTTGTGATTTATGATATATTTCGTGGAGAAACAAATGATGATTTTCTAACAGAGTGCAAGAGAAAAATGAGGATAAGGCGCTTAAGGTTTTGCAAAAGGCAATACATCCAGAAATTTGGATAAAGATTGGAGATTCAAGATCTCCCAATGATATTTGGAGAAAAATAAAGATGGTTGGCTCAAACCGTGAGTGTGAAAATTTGCCTATGGAGTATTGGCTACAAAATTTTAATGAAGATGAGCGGATAAGTGAAGGTTTTGAAGAATTTTCAATGGAGGAGGAGAAAGCGAGCTATGTTAATGATGTTAAGGAATTCAATAAGAGAAAAGCTGAAGAACCAGTTGAGGAGGAAAAACAAGTGGAGACTGAAATAATGCAAGAAAAGGAAGCTGAAAATAAAAGATTGAGAAATATGACATAACTTTGCATCAAACACTTATTTTGAAAATATGGATTATACGGAGGTCGACAAGATAAATTTGCAAGTATGTGAAAAGTTAAATGTCAACGAAATTGAAGAAGGTAAATTTAACTCAGCCCAGGAGATTGAATGTAATGAAGAATTTATGTGTCAAGTTGTTAATAATATAGAAGTAAATGAGATCTATAGCATCTTAGATTGTGACCATAATGATGGAGCTGTCTTCTTGTCAGGTATGAAGTATGAATATTTCATTGAGTTATTCCCGTTGCACAGAGTAAGTAGAATAACAATTCCTCACCAAATCTAATGAAGAGACTAGTGACTTTATTGTAGTTAATCTCGTTTATATGAGGATTTTGACGATGTTTTAATAAATATTGTAAAGTATGGTGCTGAAGATTTTCGTGAGAAGATTTTTGTCATCCATGCCCAAGAGAATGAATTTGTGAAAGCTTATAAAAATTATTTTTCACAATTTTCTACCTTGGATGTTTTTAGTGACACTGATTTAGTGAATATGGAGTTAGCACAAGTGAGGACGAAATTTTATTATGTCACCTTGAAGATTTGACTGATACGACGCATGTTGAAAGAGATTGCTATTGCGCGTAGGTTCTAAAAAACGCGGGGCGTGATTGAGGCGTGGAGGCCAAGCCTTAAGCCTTAGAAGCCTAGGCGGGCCTAGGCGTGAAAAGGCGTTTAGGCCTTCTTAATATATTTTAATATTTTTTAACTATAACAAGGCTATTAAAATATAAAAATTGCACATATCATAAAATATGTGTGAATATATGCAAATTAAAATACTATCTGATTATTTTGGATAAGATAATGGTCCGGTTTGTAAACAAATTCTTTAAAAGGCGACATCGTTTAACTAAGGGTCCGTTTGATACAAAAGTGGGCAAATGAAGAGCATGGCAAATTTTTCCATAATAAAATTTGCCATGGCAAAATTTGTGAGGGCAAATCTTATAATTTGGCACATAAGGTTGTTTGATAGGATTAGTTTTCTAGTTGACAAAAATGATTTGTTTGATAGCATTGATGGAAAATAAAAACAAAAAACAGTTTAGAACAAAAAAAACAGTTTTTAATAAAATTAAAAGCTTTAACAAAAAAAACAATTTTTTAAGAAAAAATTAACAAAAACAAAAATGTTTTAACAAAAAAACAGTTTAAACAGAAAAAAAAAACAGTTTTAATGGGAAAAAAACTTTTATTTAGAAAAACAGTTTTTAACAATAAAAACACTTGGAACAAAAAAAAACAGTTTAGAACGATTTTATTTTTAAAGAAAAACAGTTGTAAAAAAAAACAGTTTTTAACAAAATAAAAACGGTTTTAACAAACAAACAAACAGTTAAAAAACGATTTTAACAAAATAATAACATTTTTTAACGGAAAAACAGTTTTTAACAACAAAAAAAATAATTTTTACGGAAAAAAACATTTATTTAGAAAAACAGTTTTTAACAATAAAAACACTTTTAACAAAAAAACAGTTTAGAATGATTTTTTGTAAAGAAAAAACACTTGTAACAAAAAAACAGTTTTTAACAAAAAAAAAAACAGTTTCAACGAAAAAAACTGTTTTTAGCAAAATAAACACAATTGTAACAAACAAACAAATAATTTAAAAAAAAACGATTTTAACAAAATATAAACTTTTTTTTAACGGAAAAACAGTTTTTAAAACAGGAAAAATAATTTTTACGGAAAAAAACGTTTCTTTTAAAAAAAATAGTTTTTAACAAACAAAAAATAGTTTTTTAATATTTTTAAAAAGGATGGCAAATTTGTGGAGAAATTTTGCTTTGCTATATAGGTAAGCAAATTTTGCCAACAAAAGTGGGAAAATGATGGCAAATTTGTATGTGAGCATGGGTATCCATAAAAAATTTTCCATGGCAAATAATGGTCATCAAACACACAAAATAGTAGGCAAATTTGTGATTTGCCACCATTTGCCACATTTGCCAAATGTGGTCTATCAAACGGACCCTAAGGCATTTTTGTTTTTAGAAAAAAGTGCGCCGTAAGGGTTTTACCAAGAATAAGGCGTGAAAAGCGTAAGGCGAGGCATTTCTCCTAAGCCTTAAGCCTAGGCGGGTTTTTTAGAACAGTGCGCGTCACACAATTGAATGATTTGGAACTAAAGATAAAATTTCAGAATTTTCATTTAACCCCTCAAGTTTGGACTATTTTGCAAATTGCGGATTTTACTTGGAGCAACCAAATCAAGTTCAAGGGAGGGTGTTGGAAATATAAACTTGAATTCATTAATTTGGTGTTATCAAGATTAATGTTGATACATTTATTTGGTTAATGCATGCATTTAGTTGGTTCATGTATTAGGAGGTTCATGTATAGAAGTCTAAAGGGAGTTCTCACATTAAATGTAATAGATTGATGTATTTGAGTAGATACATTTTTAGAGATGCTATAAATAATACTCTTATGATCTTTATTTGGAAATTGGATATGAAGTCAAGCAAGTCTCTCTTCTCTCATTTTCTCCTCTCTCTTTTATATGCACTTGTGCGTTCCTTCAAATTTCCAATAAACCAGTATCACTTGTAACGATTTTAATTATTTTTGTGAGAAAAATGGAATTTGTCGTTCTTTAACGGTATCTAGATAACCACAACAAAATGGTGTCACCGAGAGGAAGAATAGGTCCATACTTAACATGGCAAAGAGTGTGTTGAAATCTAAAAGAGTGCAAAAGGAATTTTGGGCCGAAGCTGTTGCTTGTGTAGTCTATCTGTCGAATCGAAGCCCGACAAGGAGTGTGGACAACGTCACACCACAAGAAGCATGGAGTGGGAGAAAGCCCAGCATTTCACACCCGTGTGTGCTTGGAAGCCTTGCATATGCTCATGTTCCAAACCAATAAAGCTTTGAGCTAGATGACAAAAGCAAAAAGTATGTCTTCGTTGGCTATGATGCGAGTTCAAAAGGCTACAAACTTTACAATCCAACTACGGTGTTGATGTAAAAAACTAGATCACTCTAATTCTTCAATCACAGATAAATAAATAAGACAAAGATTTTTAAAGTGGTTCGGCTAGGAATAAAGCCTACGTCCACTGTTATGTTATTGCTGAGTGTTTGTGGAATTCTTGATTACAAGTTCTCTCAAGAAATTCCCCTCCCCTTGAATGAGGATGATACAAGGTATTTATAGCCTTGAGGCTGTACATGAAAGGGTCGATACATTAAATGATATACATATGAAAGGGTAATACATTTAATGCCCTTAGGCTTGTGCGTCAAGGATAATCATTTAATGAACCAGTTGGACTGTTCGTTATCTGGCAATCAGTGCTGTGGCCGAGATGCAGCTCGGACCGTCTGAGTAACTCGGGTATGTTGATCTTCCTGGTATTCAAGAGTTCCTCGGAGAGGTATGTTCCTCGGAGCCTGTGAGTTCCTCGGAGAGGTGTTGTTGCCATGTAGATAGCCAGGTGTCTTCGTATGATTGGTCCACGTCAGCAGATTAAATTTGGTATCAACAGAAGCCCCCAATGCTTCATGCTTGATGGTTTACTTGAAAGGATGGAGTATTTTATTTTGCAGTGTTGCTCGGTGCTCGTGAAATTCTTGATCTACCTTCTTGATTTGTTGGACATAAAGGGCATTATCTCCTGGACGACATATGATGCCGTTTGTAGCTTATCATAATCTTCAAGTATGTTGATTGGTTTGTTAGCCGACTTACTGCATTCTGTGAGCTAGTGGTGGACTCTGTTCGGGGACGATCAAGAGCTGCTCGGGGACGAGCAAGAGTTGCTCGGACAGACCATCTGTGATGAACATCAGAATACTGAAATATTTTAACTTCATAAAATTCCCATTATGCTTTGGATGATCTTCCTGCTGGCGAGGAACCTGTTTCAAAATCAGAGGGAGAGAAACCAATAGAGTAGGAATCTCAATGTAATAGTTAGTACACAATTTAATATCAAATTTGAATTTGCTATTGTTTTGTAAATATCAAACACTTTATTATTTGTGCTTGCATAACAATATTGTATGGTTCATCGACCAAAAAAAATTATAAGTATTAGTAATGTTGCTCGATCACTTAATAATAAAGTAATGAGTATAATTTATTCAAAGTGTTTCCAACCAACCAAGGTGGATAAATAATGTTTGTCGACCAACTACAGTTGATGGGTTTTTATCCCCGACCAACCATACTTGGTATAGTTTGGAATATTTTGTTCTTTAAAGAACTTTTTGTAATAATGTTACCTCCCGACCCACATAAGTTGTAATGCGAGAATATATAAAGTCTTACCAACCGTAGTTGATCATGCTGGTGTATACCTCCTAGCCAAAGGAGTAGTAGGGTTCTTTAGAACTTTTTGGCTCCTTAGAGCATGTCCTCCTAACCAAAGGAGGTTGGCTACTTATAGCACTTTTGCTCCGTAGAGCGCTCCGTAGAGCTTGTCCTCCTAACCAAAGGAGGTTGGCTACTTATAGCACTTTTGCTCCGTAGAGCGCTCCGTAGAGCTTGTCCTCCTAACCAAAGGAGGTTGGCTACTTATAGCACTTTTGCTCCGTAGAGCTTGGCTCCGTAGAGCATGGCTCCGTAGAGCGTGGCTCCGTAGAGCATGGCTCCTTAGAGCAGTCTTCTTGGTTGATCCTGTAACATCCACAGGTTGATCAGCGAGCAATTTTTGTTTCTCAGGAGTATTAAGATCAGTAAACTCTGCTATAGCTTGTATTAATGGCATGTCGGTATGCATGGTATGGGCCTGGAAACACAGCCTCCTTCTTCTATTTGCTTTAATTAATGCCACTGCCAATTTTTCCAGCTTTGGGTATCTGATCTCTGCACCTCTTCTTTCGTTTTTGGGGATCGCAACCCTAAAAGGGCTTTGATCTTGTCTGGATTTGCTTCAACGTCTCGCTGGTTGATGATGTACCCGAGGAACATTCCTTCCCGTACTCCAAATGTGCACTTCGTCGGGTTGAGTTTCATTTGGTATTTATCCAATTGATCAAAAGTTTGACTCAAGTCAACCAAATGATCAGCAGCTTTCTTGCATGTCGTCAACATAGACTTCCATACTGCAACTGATTTGCTCGGCAAAAACCTTGTTCATTAGCCGCTGTTATGTCGTTCCCTGTCTTCAGGTTTCATTTTGATCTGGTGTTAGCCAGAGTAAGTATCCATGAGCAACTCGTGTCCCGAGGTAGCATCCACTGCTTTGTTGAGATCGGTGAAATCAACACACATTCTCCATTTATTGTTTTTCTTCTACCCGGCAAGGAGATCTAGATCTCTCTCTGGCTCGGTCTTCATTTCCTCTTGTGTAGCTTGATTCTTCTCGGGGCTGGATGCTCTTCTTCTCGTATGTCATGTCAATAAGTGGCTCAGCTTCTATCCACTTAGTAAAATAATCTACTGTGATGACGAGGTATTTGAATCTTCCTCGAGTCGGCAATGGTCCAACCAAATCAATCCCCATATGGCAAATGGCCAAAGGGAGTTATGGGTGTCAACAATGCTTGTGGAATTCTTCGGATGGAGGAAAAGCGTTGGCACTTGTCACATTTCTTGGCATAGGCTTATATAGTTAGCTCTCATCGTCGGCCAGTAGTATCTCTGCGTCATCACCTTTTGCAAAAGTGTCCGACCTGCTACATGGGCTCCACAGGACCCTTCATGGATCTCTTTAACCAATTCTTTCACCTCGGAGGAATGTACACATCTTTGCAAACCTGCCATAATTCCTCGTCTATACAAAATACCATTAATTAATACATACCGAGCAGCTTTAAACTTCCATTTCTAGGCAGCGAGATTATCCTCCGGTAATTGTTCCTCCTCAATATATGCTCCGACTTTCTAATACTTCAATTGGTATCGTTCTTCGCAGCTCGGTACAAGTAGCTGATGCTAATCGGGCCAATGCGTCTGCTCTAGCATTCTCCATCCTCGGTGTCCTCACCAATTGAATAGCATCAAATTCTGTCAATAACTCCATCACCTTTGCATGGTACTTGACCATCGACTCTCCATTCACTGCAGATATTCCCATCATTTGATTCAATTAATTGAGAATCACTGAAAACAATTACTTGCCGTGCCTCCATGACTTTCGCCAAATGAAAACCTGCTATCATAGCATCATACTCAGCCTCATTATTGGAAGCTTTGAATTGGAATCTCAAGGCATACTCCATGTCAATATCATCTGGGGTGTTTAAAACAATCCCTGCTCCACAACCAGCTGTGCAAGATGATCCATCTACATATAATCTCCATGTAGGTACCTCGTCTTCAAATTTCTGGTCTGACAGAGTTCCTCGGGGGAATACTTGTCGCTTTCTTTCATCATGTCGTGATACTTCTGAATACACCTCTTGAATTTCAATATACCTCCTGAACTTCAATATTCCTCCTGAACTTCAATATATCTCCTGAACTTCAATATTCCTCCTGAACTTCAATATACCTCCTGAACTTCAATATTCCTCCTGAACTTCAATATATCTCCTGAACTTCAATATTCCTCCTGAACTTCAATATTCCTCCTGAACTTCAATATATCTCCTGAACTTCAATATTCCTCTTGAACTTCAATATACCTCCTGATTAGTCGGGGTTGAATTTGATGCTCGACTGCATGATGATATAAGAATGTGCCACCAAATGAACAAATATATCTGTAATATAAGCCCCCAACTGTGGAATGTGAACTTTGAATGAGATTTATCGACCAATACCAACCGGAGTTGGATTTTATCTACCAACCGGAGTTGGATTTTTTCTACCAACCGAAGTTGGATTTTGTCTACCAACCGGAGTTGGATTTTTTCTACCAACCGAAGTTGGATTTTATCTACCAACCGGAGTTGGATTTTGTCTACCAACCGGAGTTGGATTTTATCTACCGATCAGAGTTGGTGGTAATTGATAATAAATGATGAAGACTTCCTCGGAGCTGACCAACAGATTGTTGGGAATAAGATAATATAAATACTGGAGACCTTCCTCAGCGCTGACCAACAGATTTGTTGGGAATAAGATAATATAAATACTGGAGACCTTCCTCAGCGCTGACCAACAGATTTGTTGGGAATAAAATAATACAAATGCTAGAGATCTTCTCGGCGCTGACCAACAGATTCGTTGGGAATAAGATAATATAAATGCTGAAGACCTCCTCGGTGCTAACCAACAGATTCGTTGGGAATAAGATAATATAAATGTAGGATATCTCCTCGGCGATGACCAACAGATTGTTGGAAATAAGATATAATAATTGCAGGATACCTCCTCGGCGATGACCAACAGATTGTTGGGAATAATATAAATGCAGGATACCTCCAACAGATTGTTGGGAATAAGATATAATAAATGCTGGAGACATCCTTGGAGCTGAATAAGATATAATAAATGTTGGAGACATCCTTGGAGCTGAATAAGATATAATAAATATTTGTCGAGCTCCATGCTGAAATGAGAATAGAATATGCATCCAAATAGATATAAAGAATAATTAAAAATAATAAAGTGCCTCGCCGATCAGTCGAGGTAGAATCATATAATGCCGAACAAGAACAAGATCTTTCAGAACATAATAATATGGCCGAGAATGTTGTCAGGCCTGAATATAAATAAGAATTATCCGAACGAATGTTGTAATTCTCCTTAAAGCTGAATAAGTATCCTGTCGAGGCATAATTGCAGAATGCCGAATAAGAATAATATTTTCCAGAATATAAGAATATGGCCGAGAACTTTGCTGGGCCTGCATATAAATAAGAATCACCCCGACCAACTATTCGTTGGGGGTGAAATATAATAAATGTTACAGTTCTCCTCAGAGCTGAATATGATAATAAGTATCTCGCCGTGCTTCATTTTGAGATTAATATAGAATATGAATCCCAATGGATATATAGAGTCATTTGTGCTGGAGCAGATATCTGGGCTTGAATATATATAAGAATTACCCCGACCAACTATCCGTTGGGGGTGAAATATAATGACTGTTGTAGCTTTTCCTCGGAGCCGAATATATATATAGAGAAGAAATTTTTCGAGCTCCATGCTGAGATAAATATAAAATATGAATCTGAACGGATATAGAATAATTTATGCTTCAGCATTCGTCGGCATTGAATCTTGTGCCTGTAAAAATTAATAATTTGCTCTACCATATGTGTAGGCTGAATTGATTAGTCATGAGAATAATTTACTCATCCAATCAATATATGATATGTATCAGCATAAAAATTTCAAAATATGAAATAATATGTTTTATGCCAAATGTGTGTGAGATGGATAAATTATTATCAAATATGCATCATAAATAAGACGTAAAGTTTTTTTTTTTTTTTTTTTTTTTTTTTTTTTTTTTTTAATCTCCAACAACTAATCAGGTATTAGTTGCTGTTTAAAAATATTTTTGGGGTGATCATAAGTTAAAGAAAGACTTAAGCCCCCTGCTTGTTCCCAAGCCGAACTCGTGTTTAAAGAAATATCAGGGGTGCTTAGCATTTTTTAATACCCCAAGATTCTACTACTGCCGACAAACAACATGGATGTTGCCGACCAACATTTAAGGATATCTCAAATTATTTCTTGAGTCTTTAGATCAAAAATAACATTCAATGTAAAATTTAAGCCTTAAGGATGTTAATTAAATGAATAAATAAATAATCCGTTAGATCGTGTGATTTCGACGAAGAAATCTTGTGATGTGATGAACGAGGGGCCAACATATCAAATTTGTGCCCAGACTCTTTTACAAGAGGTGGGTAATGATTTTTCAGGTGAGAGAAAATTATTTTTCATATTGATCCCTTCCTATTCCCAATTTGGAGAGATAAAAAATATGGTGAATGATCGAAATTATTACCAAATTTATATAAAAATCAATCAATTTGACTTTATTGACATAGATGGAAGATGAACCAAATTAATTATATAGTTCATAAAAATGAATGCAAAGAGTCTCAAACTTGAAGAGAGAGAGAATATATATGGGTCATGATTTCCATGAGAAGACTTTTCATTGTCTTTAACCTTTTCCCATTCTTTTATTAAAAATATGATGGGAATTTGAATAGACCTCAAAGATCTTACAAAATTTATTTCAAAATCAACAATGAAAATGATCAAATCTTATCATCGTCGCATATATTGGCATATGTAATCATTTAAAATATTTATTCCATGATATAAAATTAAAACTTGAGAATCAAGCAAAGAGTTATGATTTATGAAATCTATTATTTTTCAGATTTCTAAATAAGAATTAATCTAACAGTTATGATTTAAAAATCATGATATGCAACAATTTGCAGATAAAAATTGGACAATTAATTTATGTATATAAACATAAAAATCATGATCGAATCAAAACATGTATGTATAATTGATTATACGTAGAGAAAATAAAAACTTAGCTTTTGGTGGAGAACAACGCTTGTAACACGTTCCCACAGACGGCGCCAATCTGTTGATGTAAAAAACTAGATCACTCTAATTCTTCAATCACAGATAAATAAATAAGACAAAGATTTTTAAAGTGGTTCGGCTAGGAATAAAGCCTACGTCCACTGTTATGTTATTGCTGAGTGTTTGTGGAATTCTTGATTACAAGTTCTCTCAAGAAATTCCCCTCCCCTTGAATGAGGATGATACAAGGTATTTATAGCCTTGAGGCTGTACATGAAAGGGTCGATACATTAAATGATATACATATGAAAGGGTAATACATTTAATGCCCTTAGGCTTGTGCGTCAAGGATAATCATTTAATGAACCAGTTGGACTGTTCGTTATCTGGCAATCAGTGCTGTGGCCGAGATGCAGCTCGGACCGTCTGAGTAACTCGGGTATGTTGATCTTCCTGGTATTCAAGAGTTCCTCGGAGAGGTATGTTCCTCGGAGAGGTATGTTCCTCGGAGCCTGTGAGTTCCTCGGAGAGGTGTTGTTGCCATGTAGATAGCCAGGTGTCTTCGTATGATTGGTCCACGTCAGCAGATTAAATTTGGTATCAACATACGGGTAACGTGGTTGTTAGTCGGGACGTGGAATTCGATGAAGAAGATATGTGGGAAGGGAACACCGAAGAGGTAGAGAACTATGACTTCTTCCCCATTTTTTAAGAAGATGAACAACAAGCAAGCGAAGTTCCACAAGTGCAAACTGCTCCTCCACCATCGCCAAATGTCGCTCGTGAAGATCCATCTTCTTCAGAAGCCAACTTCAGTGAGAAAGCACCGCGTTTAAGGAATATCCAAGATTTATATAAGGCCACTGAATCAGTAGACAGTTTGAACCAATTTTGTCTACTTGCCGATACCAAAACTATAAGTTTTGATGAAGTAGTTGAAGATAAAAAAATTTGGAGAATTGCTATGGATGATGAAATCAAGGCAATCGAAAAGAATGATACGTGGGAACTTACAAGACTTCCACAAGGAAAGAAATCCATTGGAGTGAAATAGGTTTACAAGAAAAAGATGAATGCCAAAGGTTAAGTTGAAATGTAAAAGGCAAGGTTAGTGACGAAGGACTATATTCAACGTGCTGGTATTGACTATGATGAAGTGTTTGCACCAGTTGCTCGGTTAGAAACTATTATATTGATTATCTCACTTGCTGCCCAAAATAGTTGGAGTATTTACCAAATGCTCTGTTCTAAAAGGCCCGCCTAGGCTCCGCCTAGGCCCGCCTAGGCTTGAGGCTTGAGAGAAACGCATTGCCTACGCCTTATTACGCCTTATTATTGGTAAAAGCCTTAAGGCACACTTTTTAAAAAAAAAAAAAGATTAGTAGACAAATATTGGTTATGAAGCATGAATATGAGAAAGATGGCTACCAAACATATAGATATATTTTCAAAATTCAAGGTATGTACTATTTTATTATATTACTAGCCTTGGAATAATTAAAATAATAAAAAAAGGAAAAACGCCTTTTGACGCCTAGGCTTCGCCTAGGCGCGCCTAGGCTCCTAAGGCTTGAGGCTTGACCTCTACGCCTCGACCACGCCTCGCGCCTTTTAGAACCTTATGGATGCCAAATCTGCTTTCCTCAATGGATTCCTCGAAGAAGAAGTGTATGTCGAACAACCCGTTGGATTCGTGATCAAAGGCCATGAAGATAGAGTCTAAAGGTTGATGAAGGCCTTGTACGGTTTAAAACAGGCGCCAAGGGCATGGATAACCAGAATCGATACATATTTTCTTAAGCATGGGTTCATTAAATGTCCTCACTAATATGCTCTTTACTCTAAGGTGCATAAAAATGGTGATGTAATGTTTGTCTGTTTGTATGTAGATGATCTTATTTTCGCTGGAAATAACCCGACCACATTTGAAGAGAGGACAACAAGTCAAGAATTTGAGATGACGGATATTGACCTTATGTCCTATTACCTGGAATTGAGGTGAAACAAATGGAGGCAGGCATATTCATCTCTCATGAAGGCTATGCGAGAGAGGTTCTTAAGAAGTTCAAGATGGAAAATTGCGAACCCGTGAGCACTCCAGTTGAATGTGGATTAAAGTTGTCAAAATTTGAAGATGGAGAGAGTTAATCCAACTTTGTTCAAAAGCTTGGTTCGAAGATTACGGTATTTGATAAGCATAAGACAAGATATTCCTTTTGGAGTTGGATTTATTAGTCTATTCATGGAAGCACCCACAGTGGCTCGTTGGAATATTGGAAAGAGAATTTTTCGCTACATTAAAAGTATTGTTGATCATGGGATATTCTATTCTTCTTCTGATGAGTACAAGCTAAAAGGCTATTGTGATAGTGATTGGAATGGTAATTCCGATGATAGAAAAAGCACCACTGGTTTTGTTTTCTTAATGGGAAGCCTTTACGTGGATTTTGGTGAAGCAATCTTTCGTTACCCTCTCTACATATGAAGTCAAGTATGTAGCAGCCACCTCAACTACTTGTTATGCTCAATGGTCAAGGAATTTGTTGAAGAATATGAATCTTGCTCAGGAGGAAGCTACAAAGATCTTTGTTGATAATAAATCAGCACTTGAATTGGCAAAGGGCCCAGTGTTTCATGATCGTAGCAAGCACATCGAGCTAAGGTATCATTTTATACGAGAATGCATTACAAAGAAGGTGGTGGAGCTCAAGTTCGTGAAGTCATAAGACCAAATTGCCGATATTGTCACCAAGCCGCTAAAGGCTGATGTTTTCTACAAGTTAAAGGCTTTGCTCGGAGTAACCAAAATTAAGTTTAAGGAGGGATGTTGAAAGTATAAACTTAGTTTTTGGTTAAGTACATTCTAGATACATAGACACACTTAATACACAAGTACATTGAACACAAGGTTTTCTAAAAATGAACCTAGTTTTAATTATTTATGTATTTGTCTGATACATGTATTGGAGATATAGGTACATACACTAATCCATTTAATGTCTTAAGTTCTGTGGTCATCTACTCCACCCTATAAATGCCTGTGTAACCATTTGGAAATCAAGTCTAGTCTTTCTCCTCTCATTCTCTCCTCTCTTTTATATGCACTTGTTTGCGCCTTCAAGTTTCCAACATTAAATACATGTTTTAATAATTATATCATTATCAAATGTTTATTAAACTGGCGTATATTAGTGTTCATTAGTAAGAATAATTAGATAAAACCGGAAACAATTTCATTAAAGACATCAGCATTAAACATTAAGCAATGAGCAATGGACTTGTCTCTTATTACTTAATGCTGATTAAGCATTAAAAGGTGAAAAACAAAACACAAAATATTACCTCTTCATACTAAATAAGATGAGCCTCAATGCAACATTAAGAGGTGAAAACAAACAATGCCAAAGTGATTGAATATCATAGTTCAGTTCCAGTGATTGTACCATTTTAGTATTGGATTTGACTTCATTTCTTGTTCTAATTTCTAGGAATTGGGATAATTTTTAGATTCTTTCCGGGATATTAATGTTAAATTCAAGTTATAGCCATTAATGATGTTCTATTCATTTCAGTAGTAATATTTGAAGTACTCTGACTATATAGATACTGTTCATTTCGTGAAAGCTAATCAATAATCTTTTGTTTGGTCATAGTTTATACATGAACCCTTTTGAGAA
Source organism: Sambucus nigra (assembly GCA_949130495.1). Lineage (NCBI taxonomy): Eukaryota > Viridiplantae > Streptophyta > Magnoliopsida > Dipsacales > Adoxaceae > Sambucus > Sambucus nigra. The sequence goes on along the minus strand of OX422214.1, from coordinate 38,251,742 downwards.
GTCTATTAAACATATAATATTCATGAATCCAATGCTGTTAAGGTGTAGTAGAACATAAGATGAACTAATATGAATAACTGTGATAGTTGTCAACGTTTGATAGGAGAAAGTAGTAATTTTTACTATTAGGTCATAATATGAAATTTAAACAATCATGGGTTGTGTGGAAGATAATTTTTACCATCAGGTCATAATATGAAATTTTAATAACTATGGGTCGAGTGTAAGGTAGTATGATATTCTTTTATGATAATTTATTTTTTTAAGCATTTTTGTAGTAGATTAGATAACAAGTGATTATGCTATTGAAACTAAATATTAGCTGGTTGTCTCTATTAAAAGTCAATATTTTGTGTTTATTTCTACTGAGGTCAGCTAAGACAGACATAAGTTGAAAAATTAAATCTTATAATGCGGGTAAAAAATTAATATAATTTTTTGCCAATTACAACAATGCTTAATTCTATTTTATGCTAAAATTGTGATTGTTTATATGTTTTCAGGATAGTAGTTTTAAATTTTCTAAATTTTCTCTGACCTACGATACAATAAGTATATGGTTCATATGTTTGCATTTCCAGCTCTTATGTAATAGTGATAATACATATTGATCTTATTGTGGACCACATGTTGTTTCATTATGTCGATGGTTTCCTTTGGAGTTTTCTTTGGATATTTTGTCTGTTCTTAATCTTCATGCGCATGCATGTAAGATTGAAAAATTTGAAAATCCATTAAATTATAACTGTAGGTTTTCTGACCCCCCTAGCCCGGGCGCCCACCCCCAGGCTCCGCCCTGGAACACGTGCATCAATGCACTTTGTGTCCTATGCATTTTCTGCTGCATGACAAGGGCCAAGTCTAATTAATGAACATGTACGGAGGTAACCGAATTATTTCAGGGGGAAACACAAAAAACCTTTTTGCGTTGACAAAACACAGGTACTTTTAGCTATTAGGATGCAATCCAAATACCTGGCAATATTTGTGAACCAAAAAAAGTTAGTGGACTTCAGTCAATTAAAATTATTTACTCAAACCTTCCCCTAATATTCTAATAGGTTTTTTTCTTGCGATAAAAAAGTAGATGGTTGTGCTTGTCTTGTGTCCTTTCATTTGAAAAATGGAGATTAACTACTAGTACTCTGAGTTGTTATCGTGTTCTAATGTGCATAAACAACCAGTTAATTGTGTTTATGCCCTTATGCAGGCCATGGCAGGTTTCATGTCTCAGGTCATGGGAAAAACGGTATCGTTTAACCCCTCTAACCTAGTGTTAACCTCTGGTGCAACTCCTGCAGTTGAGATACTTAGCTTTTGTTTGGCAGATCAAGGAAATGCATTTCTGGTTCCCTCACCATATTACCCTGGGTAATACATATGCCTAAAATCATAATATATTTCTGCTGATAATCTTTTGGTTAATTTACAGAGATTTCCTTCATTTTGTCATAATTGCGGATACTCCTTTCTTTTTTCAAGCCTTACACTTGTATCCCATCTTGTTACAAATATTATTCTTGTCTTTAATCAAAACTCGTTCACTCCCTACCCCTGTGCCAGGGGTAGCTGGTCTCGCAAAAACAAAACCGGAGGAAGGTGTAGAATATTTGAATAAGATGGGAGGAGTGTGAATTATTTGAAGCAAGAGAGGAGATGTATGTAATTATGATAAACAAGTGGGATGGTTTATTGAATTTACTCTCTAATATTTTTTCGGGTCATCTTTTAGTTAACGTCATGTGAACGTTTTATTATTTTTATTTTTGGGTTTATTTGACTTGGGTACCTTGCTAATTGCTGAAATTAGATTTTGGTAGGATGTATGTAGCTGACCCCAAATAATTGGGAAAGACTTTGTTGAGTTGAGTACTAATTTTTGTAGACTTTGGTGTATACTCCATCACAGCACAACACGCACGTGACGTTTTTGAGAAAATAAAATAATTAAAAAAAATCAGATCCCTCTTAAAAACAGAAAATAATAAAAGGAAGAACAGCTCTCTGTCTCTCTCCCACATACAGGTGGGTACCATGCGCATTCCACTCTCCACTTGATTCAACAAAGACATCTATATTTTAATAAGTAGAGTCTAGAAAGTTGACCAGAATGATTTTTTTTGCCGAACTTATAATCACAAAGTCAATCTGCAGGTTTGATAGGGATATGAAATGGCGAACGGGAGTGGATTTAATACCCGTTCACTGTCGTAGCTCCGACAACTTTGCTTTAAGTATTACTTCTCTTGAGAAAGCATTCAACGAGGCAAGAAAACGAGGTCAAAAGGTTCGCGGAGTTCTAATTTCAAACCCTTCTAACCCTGTTGGAAATTTGCTCACTAGGGAAACCCTCTACAGTCTCATAGATTTTGCTAGAGACAAGAATATCCATATAATATCCGATGAAATATTTGCGGGGTCCACCTATGGAAACGACGAATTTGTAAGCATGGCAGAGGTTCTTGACTCAGAAGAATCAGACAAGGATAGGGTCCATATAATATACGGGTTATCCAAAGACTTGTGTCTTCCGGGCTTTAGAGTTGGGGTTATATATTCTTTAAACGAAAAAGTTTTAGCCGCGTCGAAAAGATTAACTCGATTTTCTTCAATTTCAGCTCCAACCCAGCGGCTACTGATTTCAATGCTAACGGATACAAAATTTGTTGACGAATATATTGAGACCAATAAATTGCGGATAAAGGCAATGTATGATTTGCTTGTGGGAGGTTTGAAAGAATTGGGTATTGAGTGTACAAAGAGCAGTGGAGGTTTCTATTGTTGGGTCGATATGAGCAAATTAATCCGCCCTTATAATGAGAAAGGGGAGCTTGAGTTGTGGGAGAAGCTTTTAAATATAGCTAAGATCAATGTAACTCCCGGGTCGTCTTGTCATTGCATTGAACCTGGCTGGTTTAGATGTTGTTTCACTATGTTGGAAGAAAAGGAAATTCCTATAGTTATAGAACGGATTCGTAAAGTTGTGGAATCCTGTAAGCCTCTCGCGTGAAATATCGTGAAACCCGAAGAAATCAAGTCAAACTTTTCTCGAGTGGTGATGGTGTTGCTATAGAAGGAAGTGTAAAAATACTCTTAACCGTATAGATACGTATTCCAGATGGATTTTATGTATGAACAACAATATTTGAGGGGTTTCTTGCAAAAAAAAAAAGCATAATTCAAGCATATTTATTGGGTAATTTACATTTTGGGGTCCAGTAGTTATGTGTACTTTTAGGTTGGATTTACATTTTTCCATATTTTGTGATGTTTTATTTACTCGTAAGTGTCACGGAAAGTCAAAGTGGACCTCAAAGTGCAAATATGCTTGAACTTCTGATCCCCACCCATAATTACTGGACAAAAAGCCCTTATGTTTTTTGCACTTCACCCTATAAGTAACCATGATTTCAGTGATTAGTTGTGCTCAACATGATCAACATTCGTATTGGAGTAAACTGGAGAAGTTTCAGTCTGAAATATTGCATATTTAAAATTGTGTTGCATTATGACATGATCAAGTTTCAGATGTGAAAACTTTAAAAGGAATTTAAAAAGAGCTGCTTGATGGAGACAACAAATTCTGGGTTGTGAATATAAGATCAAAGGGCTGTTTTCTATATCAGTTTTAGTTGCAGCTGCCTCTTCAATTTCCCTTGCAGTTCTCTGATACCATTGCTATTTCCAAAGATGCCGCATCCAAAATCACTCCTCTTCATAAATTCCTGCCATTGTGATGATCAGGCAAGAATATATTTCTATATATCTATGTATTATTTTTTTCCTTTTGATAGTATAGATTTGCACCAATAGGATATGATGAGCAAGAACATATATTTTGTTTCTCGTGTAAAATATTTCTGATAGTTGTGATATCGATGTCATTTCATGTCATTATGATGTAGAAAGGAAGTGGTGAAGATATATATTCTGAATGAAATTTCGGGTAAAGTGGAAAAAAATCTCCCTCAAGTATGCAATTTTTGTAAAAAACCTCTTGAACTATTTTTGCTGTAAAAAACTCCCTTGAACTGTAGATTTAGTTGTAAAGATCATCTCTGCGTTGCTAAAAATAATCTTGTCGTCGTGAAAAAAATTCGGAAGGGGGGTCTTGGCAATAAAATGCATAGTTCCGTGGGATTATTTGCATTATTATTAGTTCAGGGAATTTCTTGCTAAACCTGCATCAACAGCCAAACAGTTTTTTTTGCACTATCCTCTAAAATTAGGATTATTTGCACTTTTTTGAGGTCCAGCAGTCGGGGGTCTATGGTTTTGCGTATTTGCACTTTGTTATTTTCACTTTTCTTTGCTTTTTGAAAAAAATATACTCGCGTAAAGTGCAAACCGGACCCCAAAGTACAAAAAGCTAAACGTTATTATGTTGAAAGGATACGTAATTACTGTTGATGCAATATGATTTCCAGTTTCAATGCAAAAACAATTTATTGTTTTGGGTTCAAACAAGATATAAGACAAATAAAGAAGTGGGAACTGGAAAATTACCATCGAGAGATTGTGTTCCTGCATTTGAACAGCTTTCCTTTGGCAACTTCTTCTTCGGCTCATCATTATCAGTTCTCCAAGTGTTAGTGGCTTTCTTATTGCAATACTGCAATTGCCTCCGCGATCCAAATTTCGCGGGGAACTAGATGAACCCTTTTCTGAACGGCTAACTTTTTCAAGGAAACTCGAATTGGGCAATAGCAACGGAAACATACATTCCAAGAAAGGCGCTCCAACGAGACTTGTGGTACCGGTTGCATAACTGCTTGTACTACTATCACTTTCAGAAGCTGGTGAAGCAGGGGTAGTTTTGTAAACTTGATTCACCGGTTCGGCCTCAGAAAGTGCAAGAGTTGACACAAGTCGATTGGCTAGCAGAGACGGAGCCGAGCTAAATGACTCTTCCGTTTCAAATCCCCATGCTGCATCAAGCTCGGCTTCATTCATATATTCATGTTCATCATCGCCATCATCATTGAAATTATCATTTCGGTGATCATCATCCCGAGAATATGACGAGAAATCGGCGACATCCGTTTGCGTTTGCGAGAAAAAAGGAAGTGGTTTTCCAGGTTTTTCTTCCCATTCAAATGGGACCGACGCAATAAGCTTGAGTGGAGTTGGAGGTGCAATTGGATTATTTAGTGGTGTAAAGGTAGGCTTCCAGTCTTTTTTGGGTGTTCCTGGTTTTTCTTCCCAAAGAAACGGAACTGAAACTGGCTGTTTAATTCGTTTCACGGAGATTTGTTTTCCATCCATGGTGGAATATAATCTTTAACACATGTTCATATCATGCATGTTTAGAGTATATATAGGGTGGGAGCAGAAGTTGATTAGAAGAGATTGCTATCAACTTTGCATGCTAACTGCACCATTGGTATGTAGAGATTAGGCTCACCTGCTCCTTTTGATTTCAATACTGAAGTGGACTTTGTTCTTGATCAACATTTGGCAAGATAGAATGAATATTTAGTGGTTTGTGGAGGATTTATTAATTACTCATTTGGGTTTTGGAGTTGGTTGCTTAATATGGAAGAGCATGTCATGTTTGTTGTTTTTTCCATTTTCGAGAAATATAAGTTACCCTTCTATATTTATTCTTTTATTGAATCATGAACGAAGATTTTGTTTATATGACATAACTGTACAACATGGTTTACCCGCCCCAGTTTTTATTTTATTTTATTTACAAACCAAATACAAAGGCTTATTTGGAGATACCTCCTAGTTAATAATTCTGTATTAGATATTCCTTTATAAGTTAATCTGTTTGACATTGTCTCTTACAATTAGGGGTGGCCACAGGATGGGCCTGGGCAGGCCCTGCACCATATAGTAAGTAATAATGTGCTTGTTCAGACCCAGTTAGGCCGGCACTGGGTCTGAAAATGTTTGCCGAAGCTCGCATGCCCGTAAAACCATTAAATCCAAGCCCACCCACATATATATATATATATATATATATATATATATATATATAGGGAGAGGTTCAAAAGTGAATATAAAAAATGAACATTTTAATGAACCTTAACAAAAAACATTGAACACCCAATCAATTTTAATTTTTATGTTGTAATTGGTTCGCGCCAGCTGCAATGAACGCGCGTGTGACGCGCCAGCGGCAACGGACGCGAGTGTGACACGCGTCAGCGGTAACGGACACGCGTGTTTTAAACAACATGCGTGACTTCACGCGTATCCGTTGTCGCTGGCGTGGACCAATTACAACATAAGAATTAAAATTGAATGGGTGTTAGGTGTTTTTGTTAAGCTTCATTAAAATGTTTATATTTTATGCTCGCTTTTGAACCTCTTCCTATATATATATATATATATGAGAAGGCTCACCTACATCATGCTCTATACATCATCCATGCATCACGTTTAATTACAAGGCCTAAATTTTTTTTTCAAATTTTATATTTTTCCCTTGAAATTAACCTTCTAATCAACACATATGCAAAAAATTAGATCAAAATACATTTTGTAATTATTTTTAAAAAATTCACAAAAAACTGCAAAAAATACCTTATTTATAAGGGTTTGCGCAAGCAGTTTTTTGTGGTTTTTTTAAAAATAGCTAAAAAATATATTTTGACCTAATTTTTTGCATATGTGTTGATTGGAAGGTTAATTTCAAGGGAAAAATATAAAATTTGAAAAAAAGGTTTTCTAGAGCCTAGAATTAGGTGTGATGTACGGTGTGATGTATAGTGCATGATGTAGGTGAGCCTTCCTATATATATATATAGTCCGCATGAGAGCATCATGAGCATTATATATATAATCATGTATATTTGAATAAAAAATTATATGTATTCGAATAAGTTAAAGATTAAATTATTAATATATATTAGGGAAAATAACACCTAGCTCCTTTAATTATTTCGAGTTTACGGGTCACGACCCTAAAAAAAGTAGTTGACAAATTCACTTCCTAAACTATCAATTCATTGCAATTAAACCAAGAAATCGCCTCCTTCCATTTTTTACACAAATTGACTAAAAATATGCTTGGCAATTTAAAAACCCAAAACTAAAATCCAAAAAAAATCTATGTAAACCCGAACATTTTAAAAAACAAAATAAATCTACGAAACCATTTCTATTCATCTTCGTTCACCTCCAACAACAAAAAAATGGATTCGGATTGTTAGGAATATGCAAATGAGGGTTTTAAAAAGGGTCACCAACATTTGTTGAGGACAATCAAGAGGATTGCGAAATCAAATAAACATAAGGACTAGAATCTCAACCTTTTCTTGATCATTCCCCCAAGCCAGCAGGAGTGGAATCAGAGTTGCAAAAACTTCAAAACGATCTCAACACAATGATGATCGAAATTCTCAAGCTTAAAGAACAACAAGAGAGAACCCACATTCAATTACAGCCTAAAATAGGCATATTCTGAAGTCATTGGATGTGTCTAAGGGTCTCCAGAATGGTCTTTAAAGCTCCAGGGAACAATCAGATAATCTATTGAAAATTTAAACTACCAACTTGTTCAAAGTTGATCATATCACACGATCAAACCAACAAATCATTCTCAAACTAAAAGTACATGTTCCTAACACATGTTCCTAACACGTATAGGTTTAACATATCAAAATCCACCGTTCATCATTCCTACATCTAACAGAAAACAGCCTAAATCGAAAAGCATTACAGAAATTGTGATTTGCAGCAAATAGCCCAACCAATTCCTACAAAATCAATCATATCTCACAATCTAACCCTTAGATCACTCTCAAGTTAACCCCATATATTCCTAACACATATGTGTCTAACATATTCGAAATTCAACCATTCATCATTCCTAAATCTCACAGAGCAAGGAATTTACTAAAAATGGACCTTAGTTTAATCGATTCTTAGATCTAAAGGGTTTAATCTATTTGCTAAATTAAATAGTAAATTAAAATGTTTGGGTTTACATAGATTTGTTTTATTTTTTTAGTTTTAGGTTAGGGGTATTTTAATCAATTTGTGTAAAAAATTGAAGGGAATCCAATTTCTGGTAACAATTGCAATGAATTGATAGTTAAGGAAATGAGTTTGTCAATTATTTTTTTTAGGGTGATGACCCACAAACTTGAGATAGTTGAAGGGGGAAAGTTGCAATTTTTCCTTTATTTTTTATATATATATGTGTGTGTGTTAAGAAATATATATTTTTATATTTTGTCCTTTGGTCGGGCCGGGCCTAATCGGGCTTGAAAGTGTATGCCCAAGCCCTTCTCAAGTTTTTGTGAGGATTGCAAAATTTGTGGTATACAAGCCTACTCTACTTAGCGGATCGGAACTTTGGGCTTAGCGGGCTACAATCCTTGTCCACCCCTACTTACAATGGTCATTATTAGACTTGGTTATCACACTTCACACATCCTTTTAAAAAATTAATCAAAAATGTTTTCCTCGCCTCCATCGTCCCTAAAATTTGACTTTTCAATGTAACACTAACTTAACCTGTAAACCTATGGCTTCAGCTTGACTTTATGAATGAGGTAAATGACTTACAATCAGGATTATAAGAAATTGAATACTCATACTGCTAATCTTTGTTTTTGAGAACTTTTTTGTCACGTGCTAAAACGATGATATAGTAGTTATAAGGTTACCCGGTTAGAGTTAGTTCTATGCCTAATTTAACAGTTGCTACTAGCGGTGTTTTCTAGCAATTTTGTCGATCATCTTAGAAGACAACCATAAACTTATTATAACCGATGGGTTTAGTTAATCTTTACATTGATAGATTTGGGGTATTCTATATATTACCATCTAATTTCTACAATATTATGAACACATATAAGAATTATGAGAGCGAACTTTCTTGAAATCATAAGCGAAAAGGTTCAACATATGCAATGGATGTTTTTGGGCATGAATATTAAAAGAGGTAATTGTCACATCATTTGTTGCGGTTACTTATGCATGTGTTGTAAACCATATCCTAATGCAAATACATTAATAAATGCATCTTTTTAAAAGAGATGACATCTCTTTAAGGCTTGCATGCCTAGGTAAGGGTCCCAATTTTTGTGCGAATGAGTTTAAAAATTTCGCGCTAACTGTTTAATTTCATTCAAGACCCATGCGAAGAAAAACTATTATTGCAAAACATCATAATATCAATTTCTGTCTTGACTTCTTGTGTGGCTAGAAAAAATGATAAAATTCAACGGATATGATCCTAATCTATTATAGGATTGTCCAAAAAATTCTAGAACTAGATTAGATAGATTTCAAAGATATTGTCTTCTATTGTGTCTGGGTGAAGGTCGAATACATTACTAAGGGTTGTAAAGTTGATCCTGCCACAAAACTTGCCATGATGGATTTATCTAAGATGAAGAGTAAAAATTACATGATCAAAGAGCCTTTTGTTTGTGTCTTTCAAAACTTGAAGAAGGTATTTTACTCAAAGTGCATAAACGACGACAACTGATCTGTTGTTTTGCATGCGCCAAATGGTTTGACACTGAAGAAGAAGCATTAAAGTCCCTATAATGTTTTATTCTGCTATTGATGACAACCCTAATTTGAAGGGTATTTTACTTAATTACGACGACAATTGATTTTTGATACATTATTTTATTACTGCATTTTATTGTAAATTTAGACTATAATTGAGTGTTGATACATCAATTTATATGCAAGTATGACTTTATTCTCAAATTTCACGAAGTTGATATTTTCTTGCTTAAGTTGGGCTACTTTAACAATACAAATATCTAAATTGGGGAATGTGATTATTTTTTTGAGAGAATATATATTCAACTAAAACTAGATTTGTGTGAGTACCCTTGAAGTTTTTTTTCGAAATATAACCATTTAAATTTATTTGCGGTTTCAAGCTTAACAACGTTAGGTAATAGTTTTGTTATGAAGATTGAAAACCCAAACAAGTTGGACTAGTTATATTTTGAAGAATATCTTCAAACATACTCACACAAATCTATTTTTCGTTTCATGTATATTTTCTATAAGCTAGATTTATATCGGGTTAACACGATAAACTTGTTAAGAAAATGGTCGAGGTTTGGTAATTATGATACAATTGAAACGATAACGTGACACAACAACATACGTTCATGGGTTCAGTACCTATTGAGCTTGAGCCAATATTGGGTTAACACGATAAAATTGTTACGATAACAGTTCGGATTTTGTAATTATGGTACAACTGACACGATAACACGACACAATAACACCACACAAAATTATAAGTTAATGAGTTGATTCATACTAGGTTTGGATCAATATCGGGTTAACACGATAAATTTATTAAGATAATGGCTTGGTTTTGTTAGTTATGGTACAATCGACATGATAACATGTTAATACCATAACTCTTTGCTCACAAATTATGTTTAGTATATTTTATAGAGTAACTTACATAACTAATCCTTAAATTGTATCGAAGTTTTAAAATGGTATTAAAACTTCTGCCTCTTGTAACTCCCCTCTTTAGTGACCTCATTGTACCACACAATATTTATGAAAATCTACCACTACCACCACCACAAGCTACATCCACCTCAACCACATGAAACAAAAAACAAACAAAAAAACACACAGTTAACATCAATTCTCCTCACCTGAAACTACCATCACCATCACCCCCCCAAACCACCATCACCGTCAAAACCATAACCCACCATCAGAACGATCGCCACCGATTAAAGAGCACCATTACAGAAACCCACTGTGGAGAATATGATCCATACCATTTGTCTTCAGTAATCACAACCTCCGATTGACGCTACAGCTCGGAGATGGATCGTCACAATAGGAGAACACGCGTCAATTCATATTCTAAGCACAATATCAAATTCCAAAATTAGTTAAATAAAAAGATTAACTCATATAATAAGGCCCATTTTGGTTGCGTAAATTGTTCGATTATATAAATTGGCCCATTGTGAATTAGTGAATTGTAAATGAGTGGATTCGAAATGAGTTTAAATCCAATTTTACACAATTTTTGGTAATCTGAAATTAATATTAATGTTGCACAAGGAAAAAAGTATAATGACAAATTAAGAGAGAGAGGGAGTAGGGGTAAGGAGGGAGGGGAGGGAAAAAAAGAGAGCAACATGCACTTTATGTGACTCCTATGTCAAATGGTTGCATTTTACGTTTTTTTGTGAAATGAATCAATTTCAGATTTTACACATGAGCTAAAATGGAACAATTAATGAATTCTTTCATTAATAAAACCAAACACAATTAATGGATCAATCTGTAACTGGACCAATTTATTGATGAGACAATTTACAATTTTGGGACAACCAAACGGGGCCTAAAGGTTTTATTTAAATTATAAATTATTTGACTAAAGTGTCCTTATATTCCGTTTAAAAATTAACAGATTATTGAGGAAAGGGCCAAATTGAAAAATAAATAAATTTTTGAAGGACTAAATTGAGACAAAATTAAGTTTAGGTACCATTTTAAAACTCTGGACATACTTTAGAGACTAATTATGTAATTTAATCTATTTTGTAATATATTTGTAACTTAGGGTAAGGGATATTTTATTGTTTGAATCCTATTATTATTATTAACAATTGGAACATTTTATAATAGTTGTAGCTCTAATCGCGTGGACGCGAACGCCGATTACAATGAGATTGCATATTCTTCAGGGATATCAATGAACACTTTGAGGATTTTAATATGATTAGTTTTGGCTCATGTAATTAATTTGATGCCTTGATAATTTTAATATTATTGCCTTTGAATTGATATATTATTTAGTTTTATAATGGAATTTTATGATAGGTTTAAAACATGTACATAATTGTTATTGGAAGCAAACAAATCTAAATTAATTTTTTATAAATATATTGTTGGTCATGGTAAAAAACCTTGACCATAACCGTGGCAATTTTTCATGGGTGAAAAATGGGTCACGATAAGGAACCATGACCAACGAATCAATGTTCATGGAAGTGGATCATGGTCATGAACCGTGACCAATGAAATAATGTTCATGGCGAGGTGTCACAATCATGAACCGTGACGAGCGAACATATTTTCACGGTTCATGACCATGACCAGTTAAAAGATGGTCATATTTAGGGTTACATTTATGGTTATGGACTGTCACTAACTTTAGTTTACGGTTGCGACCATGACTCTTTGATTTGGTCACTGTTTTGGACCGTTACACCCAACATGGTCACCCTAAAACTTATCACGGTCCATGGTCATGACCAAATATATTTCTCACGATCCAAAATCGTGAAAATTTCTTGTATTTTTTTATAGTGCATTATAAATAGGTGGGGGATGTAACTGATCAACGCATGAAAAGCGGCGTGTGTCAAACGCCGATCGTTGTTTTCGTTTCACCGCCTCAATACAAACAAACCTAAGTTACGACTACACTCAACTGGTGAGTATAGCGGTAAGTCAGGTATCGAATCCACAGAGAAAGTTTGATAGATCGTAACAGATTATTAATCCAGGAATAAAAGTGTAAAAATGTGATGTGTGCTAGGAAATAAAAGAAAAGAATAAGTTAAGTCTAAATAAAAGTAAAGCGAGGATCGGGATATCATCCATCCATACGGATCGAAACAACTAATAATCAGAATTTCGGCTCGAGAGCAATTAAATCAAGCATTATCAATTAATCATAAACATCACACAATAAGGAATTAAATCCAAAGTTGCGAGATTAAACATTTAATCCGAAAATGGTCGCACGCGAGTTAAACTCGAATTATCGCTATAAACACTAACGTTGCATAACAATGAAAGTTAAACGCATAATAATTCGACTTTAATTCGCGCGGGTTCAATTAAACGCAATTTTACACAAAACCTAATTTTCAGAGCTCGGGGCCCGTTAATGGCGGAACAACATCCCGACCCTATTTATCTAAGGGCACATAATGAACTAAGCTAATTTATACTAATTAAACTAGGAAAGAAAGAAATAAAGAAATTAAATTAATTAAGAAAGCATGAAAATTATTCTACAAAGCAAGAAATGGGCAAGAACAATTATATAAATGGAGATGGAAGATGAAAGATCAACATACACAACCCATATGTTGTCAACCCAAAGAGATATGAAGCCAAGCTCTTAAAATCCAAACCCTAACCTAAAATGTCTTCTAAAACTAAGTCCCTGAAATATTACAACAAAATTGGGATATATAGTAAGTTGGTAGAAAAGAAAAGAAGAAAGAAAAGAAGGCAAAAATATCTGCAGAAATAGGGGATCGATCGATCGACTGTTGAAATCTTGGCAAAATACTAAAGGATCGATCGATCAATCATTTTGATCGATCGATCGATCAAGTAGGGCAGAACCTAGGCAGCCTTCTACAATTCCATTTCTTCCTCTTCTCCCCTATTTTGGTTTCATTGTTTTCTCTTCCGCTAGAAACGCCGTAACTTCTTCGTTCGGGATCGGAATCGCGCACCATTAGCTGACACACGAAGCTAGCGAGGAGGGATACAACTTCCATGAGATGTCAGGCTAGGTTACCAAACTGTGAATTGATCGAATTGCCCTTGAACGTGCGATTGCGTACGGAACTTCACCGGAATGGGTCCGAACTCCATTATTAGTACCTAAATACCTACAAAAGCCCAATTATACCTCATATAGCATGTTAACAATATAAACCGAGGTTATCTGGTTAACGGTCTTAAATATAGAGATTAAGGCACCCGAGGGGGCTAAAATGTGTAGGTTCGACTGATGAAATACATAATATTTGCGTATTATCACACCCCCTAACTTACACATTGCTAGTTCCTAGCAATGAAATAGGATGCAACAAGAACAACAAGTAAACCAAAAACAGGAGATAGTACAAAAATATGGTATAAAATCAATAAAAAAATAAGACCACTTTCGCGGGCGAATGATTGCATTTAGCGTATGCAATAAGCCGTTAAACCCCTAGGTCACCCTAGTGGACGAGTGTCGTCTCGTGAGGGTTTTTCAGTGGTAATACCCAAAAATATCATAAAGTTTCCTCAAAATATGCTCAATCACAATACGAACAAGATTTCAACATGTTATTAGCAAAGCAAACGAATTCACGTGGAAAGTCCGTAGTTATTAATATTATTGAATGCACCTCAATGAATTGAAAGTTTAACATGTGGGAGGGGAGTGAGCACATGCAAAATATGATTTGGCAAAAACTTAAATAACTCGGACACTAAATATCAAAGCATGCATAAAAGTCAATCCTCATGGGCATTACACTCATCAAATGAATTCACTTGAAATAGGGAGGTAACACACGGAACATGCGGTCATAAGGAGTAAATGTAAAGGGAAACTAGGCCGCACACATGTCACAAATGAAGAACGCTATATAGAAAATAAAAACTATAATCTCAATGAAAGGATGCCGCACATATAAAAGAGGCGAAATGCATTTTCACAGATTATCAAAACTATTTAAACCTTTGAATTACATCTACTTAAGATCACATAGGACTTTAATAGGGTTGTAATGTAGTATAGGTTTGGATACAAAACGAAAGGGATTTATATACGAATTCAAAGGTGTTTGGGGATGAAACTCGGGATAATGGGAAAAAGTGGGAAATTTCAAAATTGGACAAATGATTTCCAAACGAGAATTAGATATAACAATCGAGAGAGTAACAAGGATTATTGAAACACTATAGACAATGTATACAAATTTCTCTTTCTTTTTCTTTTATTCTTTTTCTCACTTTTTTCTTTTGTTTTCAACTTTCTCTTTTTCTTCTCTTTTTCACTACACTTTATTATTTTCTCACTATTTTCATGCTCAAATTGCAACCACAACACAATAATATCATTCAATCCCAGGTAAACAATCCAAACAAAGGTGCGGAAGTGTATGTATGGTATAAAACTGCAATGCGGAGTTGGTTATGGGATTTGGGTTTATGAAATGAAAGGCTATATTTAGTCTCAAAGGTGTTAATGAGTGTAAACATATAAGAGGTGAGGTCAAGGCTAATATGGGTGCTATAACAAAGAATGCCCATGATCATTTCACAAAGTTTATGCAATTCTTGAATAAAAACAATAAATAAAAATCATGATCAAGTGACGCATTTCAAGTATGAACTCAATTAATGAACGGTCAAATGAAAGAATAAAGAGATTACCAACGACTGTAACGTTTTCAAAGAGGAAAGAATGGTGTATACACTCACAAATGAAGATAAGTATCTAATCTCACTCGGTGTAAGTATATACAATGCAACAAAAGCATACTGAGTTATAAAAATCTTAAACCAAATCAATATAACAATAAAAGTGCATATGCTCAAGGGATAAAGTTTAATTCATGAAGTTATTCATAATATTAATGATTTGAAGACTAAAGTCTAATAACTTCTAAAATCGAGAACATGCATCGTTGAATTGTCTAATGGATCGGGCAATTATTAAAATTTATCATCGGAAACAAAGGCAAAATGGCCAAAAAGGATAAAAAAGAAAGAAAATATTTTTGAAAATTTTCAAAATTTTAAACAAAAACATGCTTTGTAACTAAATTGTAGTCAAATTCAAGGACTAAACATGAAATGGATAGAATATCCCACACCCCTAACTTAAATGTTGCATTGTCCCCAATGCATCCATTAAAGAACACAACACAAAGATAGGAAAAGAATGATATTACCCAAATTTGGAGCGATGTCCATAAATACAAGTCCAAATGAATCTGCAAAACAAGTTAGTACAAAGCATAGGAAGAATATATACCGATGTATTAAGTTAAAAGAAGCTATGTCACAAGTCACAACAATATAGAGGGGCTGAAGTGCAAATACTAGATAAATTGATGGTGAACTTTTTGATTTTATAAAATGGAAGGTCACACACATCAAAATCCAATAAACAACCGCAAACTATATTTTCATTTCTCATTCCATAAGTTCCATACAAAACAACTTAATACAATACAACTAAAATAAAAAGAAATAAAAATAAAATAAAAAATACAACATACTATCCGACCCAGAAATGCCAAAATGACCCATTACAACAGCAGCCTAGTGGCCGGAACCACTAGGATAAGAAGGATCATGAAAATGAGGAGTTAGAGGGGCATCCAAATCATGCTTATGCAAGTAAATACCTCTCATCATGGTCTGCATCATCCGGTACTCATGCCTCTGCTTCGCTCTAGCCTGCCTCTGCTCGGCTCTAAACTGTCGGTGCTCATCTCTGTCCTGCCACAGATCGGCCTGCTACTGTCGTAGCTCTAACTGCTGCTGGTCCAGGCGGGACTCCCATGTATCCCACCTCAATTGGGTCTCCTCCCAGCACTGGTCCTGCACAGCCTGAAATGCCTGAAAGCGGGCATCATAATCCGTAATGACCCCATTTTCTTATGCCGATATATAATTGTCTTCTTTCAATTTCGTCACACTTACTATCTAATAATGATATATTATTACATATATGATATTTCGAGTTCTTAATATGGCAAAGCCCGTTTTTAAATTTGAAGAATCAACGGTAAAATGGGTCAAATTGAGATTTTATGGCACATCCTAAGCTAAGTGATAAGTTTTGGGGTAGAAAATGTAATTTTATGAAACTTTAGGGACTTGGTTTTAATAAAGAAAGTTTCAGGGACCAAAATGAAAAATAAAAAGGGGCCTTTTCGTAGATAAAATATTTTCAGGGACCTATAAGAAATATTGAAAATATATGGTGTGAAATTACCAAAATGCCCTTAAGGTGCAAAATGACCCTTATACCCTTATTACCTTCCCACCTCGTGCTCAACACCTCGTGCTTGGTTTTGACACCTCCACCGTATATGTGTCGTCGTTAGAGGAGAAGCCAAAACACGTGTCATCGTTAGAGGAGAAGCTAAAACACGTGTCGCAGTCCAGTGAAATAAAACTGCAAGACGCCTCCGTTACGCGACACGTCAATGCTGACTCGCCATTGTAAAAGCTTGGTTAGCATGGACACGTGTCAATGTCGTGATATCTTTGAAAAACTATAAATAGGGTCTTTGGGGATCATTTGAAACTCACACCAAATTCCTTGAGAATTATAGAGAGAAGTAGTCAGAGAAAGCGTGGAAACGTTTAAGAAGAAGTTCTTAGGGATATTCATCTTAAGGTAATCTTAATGTTATAATGCATCTTTATAATTTTAATTTATTATTTTATAGCTTTACTTAGTAGTTATGCTGGTAAAATACACTAAAGGATTCACTAATCAAAACTTAAAATTTAGAACAAATCCAAGTTGATATTATAAACTTGTTTGAAATTATACGCTTTTAAATAGAATGATTTTTTTAAAGAAATTGCTAGTTATTATGGAATCCCATTTAAGTAATTCCAAAGTCAGGCCCGGTGAAGTTCTGTCTAGATGAGATGGTATTTAAGTGGTGCCCGTGTGCCCCTCCATCTCTACTGGGAATGAATCTGGAAATGTTCTGTCTAGATGAGATGGTATTTAAGTGGTGCCCCTGTGACCCTCCATCTCTACTGGGAACCGACTGATGAGGAAAGACTATGAATTGAATTCTTTAATTACGATCAATGAGTTTTAAAAGTTGACAAATGGGGATTCAGTAATCCTTTAAAAGAAGAATTTATTATTAAAGTATAGTATAAACTGGACCTTAGAACGTGTACTTAAATCTTTATAAAATTAACGTGTGATCGAAGAATCAATACAAGTAAATTTGACCTCCATTTTGGGTGAGTACCCTATGACATTCCTTGCGCATTTTCATTATATGATAGTATACAAACTGTATATATTTTGTGAATTGCTTTTATTCTCAAAATGCATCTGATACCGACGATTGATCCATTGTGATATGTTTATATTTGTCCGTATAGACATACCTATTAAAATGAGTACTGAAAATGATATTGAATATTGAAAATATGATTTGGCCTAAGGGACCTCTTTACTGACTAACCTCCCCAGCTGGGTTATCACTGGTGTGCCCTAAATAAGGCGTTGTGACGAACTAGTTCGATTGACCCTCAACTACCGGGGAATAATACGGTAGAAGAATACGATATTAGAGTGTACTTGGCCATTAAAATGATATGATTGAAAGAAAAATATATCACATTTGATTTGTGGCATTCGTTTTATTCTGAGCTATCCAATTGTGATATATATACTTTCATTACAAAATATATATCTATTTACTGCAAGTTCCTATTCATATATGTATATGCCTTCTCTGTTGACTTGAATAGGTATCTATTTTCTGAAAACCCTGGAATGTCTAGAGATTAAACCTCACTCGGCTTTTAGCTGATGTTGTATGACTAACCATTTTTTAGGAAATAAGTAGGCTTGGAGGGAACGTAAAAGGACTATATGGAAGATCCAGCATTTAGAGCTCCTTTTGTTATTTTAAGTAAAAAGTTGTTATATCATATAGAGCCTGTTTGACTCCCTTGTAATAAGTTTTAAATTTCGTTTTAAGTTGTAACTCGTTGTTACTTGTAATATAAATGAAGTTT
Organism: Sambucus nigra; assembly: GCA_949130495.1. Classification (NCBI taxonomy): domain Eukaryota; kingdom Viridiplantae; phylum Streptophyta; class Magnoliopsida; order Dipsacales; family Adoxaceae; genus Sambucus; species Sambucus nigra. The sequence goes on along the minus strand of OX422214.1, from coordinate 38,233,241 downwards.
CCTTTTAGAAAGCTCTGATGATGTAATTCCTTAAATTTTAGTATTTTACGATTCATAAGCATGTAATTGTATTTTCGCTGCATTTAATTAAGGAGACAATTTAGGTCAGAATATTTGTTGCCTTGGTGGCATGTCAAGACACTCGTTCCCCACTACTATTTGGGATGGGGTCGTGACATAATCTGTGTGTGGCACGTGAGAACCCTCACCCTGCTCCATCCCTCTAATCTCAGCCTCCTCCGCTGCCATATCAGTCGCCTCTGTCCCGTCAGTCGCATCTGCCCTATGTCTTTTGTTCCCCGGTGCTCCCCAAGCATGAGTCAACATCTTCGAGATATTGTCCTTTGTGAGAAGCCCTAATGGATCACGCTTGTGATTAGCATCGTACTCTGGGCAACCGTGAGAAGTGAAGATCCTCGTGATGAGGTCAGGAAAAGGAAGTGAAAATCTGCAGGCAATCTCCTTTGTTGTCACGAGCATTGTCTCCAAAAATATTTGGGCAAACTGATATGGCACAAATCATGAAGCATGGTGTGGATGAATGCTGCGTGCTTGTGATGAAACTCTGATCGGTTGTTCATCACCATGAATGAGTGGACGTTGATGTAGTGTAGAAGTCTCGGTAAGTCTGCCATTGCCGCCGATCGGAAAGCACCCTTCTTCCAAACCTCACCCGGCGCAAGGGCCTCTATTAACGTCGCATGCCCTAAAAGATCGCTATCCATGAAACTGACAGGATCCGCGGGGTCTGGCACATCCATAAAAGCTGCCAAATTAGAACGGCAGAGAGTTATCCACATCCCACAGTTCATAGCCTCATAACTAGTAGGCCCCTTCCCCATTACCTCTACCAATGTCGCATAAAACATCCGGACAAGCTCTTCATTGATGCGCCCATTGGTAGTGAGAAAGGGCTCCCATCCCTGTCGGCCCAACAAAGCCCGAGCCTCCTGTGGTATGTGATCAAGGTTCCAGGAAAAATGATAAACCAAAGGTTTCTCGGATGTCAGAAAATAGGCCTAGTACCATTCTCGCTCCTGTTCACAGTGAAACCCCTCGACGCCCTGGTGGGGCTTGCAGCTTGTGGATTTGTATTTTTTTAGCTGTGCCATTTCAACCTACAAAACAGTAATTAAGCAATACAAAAAAAATTGTAAGCACAATTAATGGTTAGTTAGTGTACGAGTTGAAATGGTGGGTGCACGTGCGCAAAACCGATGAAAAAAAAAATCAACATTTCGCTAAAAGTTGTCGGAATGCGAGAAGGAGTGAAAATCACCCAAGTGTGTGCCAAAAATTGGATTGAAAATCGTTTATGGCATTTCAGCGAACACTTGGTGTGCGCAATGTGCGACGAGGGTGAAAAATACCATTTTGAACCAACAAATGAGCCCCATTCATGAAAAAAAACAAGAATGCAACAATACACGTGTTCATGAATGGATATCAAGCAAGAATCACAAGTAAAATCAGTTGGAACAACCAAAATTGGGATAAAACCAACACACATTCAATATATGTCAAAGATTGGAGAAAACATGACAAAAATGATACAAAATCTACAAATACATAATAAAGTAGGAAGATTTATACCTTGCAAGTGTAGAAAATGGATGAAAATTAAGGAAATGTGGTGGGGGAAATATTAGGGCACGAAATTGGGAAGAGAAGAGAGAAAGAAATGAAGGAAAGTGGAAAAAATAAGCAGATCTCGGCCTTTTATTGGTCGATCGATCGATTGACCCTTGGGCTTCGATCGATCAATCAAGCAATAAAAGGCCTACTGTATTCAGTTTTTTAAATGGGGGGGGGGGGAAATGGCAATTATGAGGGGTAGAAATATAAAAATAAGTATAGGAAAATAAAAATACAAAGAAAAAAATTAAAAATAAAAATAAAAATAAAATAAAAAAACAAGGAATTGGACTAAAATATGCACATACATACACATAAGGTAACCAAAAAAATGAAAAATATATACGACGAGCGACACACACGCATGTTCACAAGGAAATAAAAAATAAAATAAAATAAAAAAAGAAAACAAATGCAAATGCGTGAGGATGAGTGTGTGAAAAATATTTTTGTGACTTTTTTCATTGTTTTCTTAACAATTGTGTGCCGGGGCGTATAGTCTTCGCAAATTCAAGTCCGTTGAACCTACAAAGGAGTTAGAACCAAGCATACAAAAAGAAGTAAAAATAGATTAACTAATTACACTAGACTAAATTAAGAGAAAATAAAAATGAAGAAGTTAGTATATACAACCTACACATAGGATATCCAATTAGCTATATACTAAAAGTTGAAATTTTTAAGGGTCCATCCAAAACACAATTTGACTTTGACGGATCAACAGTGGACCCTCCCGAACATGCATGCCTCCCGAAAAATAGAAATTCTGTTCAAACGACGGAAGGCATGTGTAAGGCGATAAAAGTGAACCATCCCCGATTGAAACTTTGGGAGGGAGGATGGGGGATTTGGATAAGAGGGGCGACAAATACACTTGCGGGCCAAGAAAAATTGAATTATCTCCCAAGTATTTTAAAGTTGGAATGGGAGGTGACGCACATGAGGGCAAAGATGCCGTCATAGAAGGTCGCTCTAGCGAGTACTCCTCATCGGTGAAAAGGTTTGGAACTAAAATATTTTGAACCGATTCATCGGGTACTAGAATTTGTGTGACAATATAGAATAAAGACGGTGATGAAAGAAATTAAATCTCAGGCGATGAGTGATCATCGCTTGGAAATTGAATTTCGAAAGAAATATGATCGTTTACAATGAAACTTTCTTCTTTGATTTTCAAAGAAGAAACGAATTCATTGCAAATGGATACTATGCCTTTTTCATCCTCATTTTCATTCTCTACTATAAAGTCAAGGATGATTTGTTCCAAAGTAGGAACGAAGTCCTTATTTGGTTCAAAATAGTCGCCGACTTTGTAAGTCTCCGAAGAAAAGCCATCGTCGGATTCAAATAGTAAATCCAACTCATGTTACCAACAATGATTTTCTTCCCGATAACGGTTTTTAATCCTCTCATTTTCAAGCATGCACAATCCCTCACCGAAAGTCATAGGGAAAGGAGTGGATTCTTGGAAATGGGAAGTTTGGAAATTGTTCTCGGGACTACACTCAAAATCATTAACATAAGAATTTTAAAAATGATTACAATTTGTTTCAAAATTCTTATCATAAGGATCTTGCGACCCAGAATCAAAATGATCACGCCCAAAATTGATGTAATCCATACTTTGACTTTTGTAATACTCACCTAATGTCATTTTAGACGTTGCAACTTTTTGGGATTGTAAGTATTGACCAATAGTCAATGGTTTACCAGAATTTTACGAGTTATCATTAGGATTACCAGAACAGTTAGAATAAGACATGCTTACCCCAACAAAGGCCCAAGAGGACAAATTCCACAAAGCAATGTGCGACGGGAAAATTCAAGCGTTTCTAGGCGCTCAAATGTAGAAGTCCTGCAAAAAAGGTTAAAAGAAAGAATACAAATACAAAAGAAAGAATACTACGAACCAATAAGACTATTACAATATAAATCAAAACTTCCCCCATAACGGTGCCATTTTGACCAACGCGTGAAAAGCGGTGCGTGTCAAACGCCGATCATTGTTTTCGTTTCACCGCCTTAATACAAACAAACCTAAGTTATGACTACACTCAACTGGTGAGTATAGCGGTAAGTCAGGTATCGAATCCACAGAGAAAGTTTGATAGATCGTAACAGATTATTAATCCAGGAATAAAAGTGTAAAAAGGTGATGTGTGCTAGGAAATAAAAGAAAAGAATAAGTTAAGTCTAAATAAAAGTAAAGCGAGGATCGGGATATCATTCATGCATACGGCTCGAAATAACTAATAATCAGAATTCCAGCTCGAGAGCAATTTAATCAAGCATTATCAACTAATCATAAACATCACACAATAAGGAATTAAATCCAAAGCTGCGAGATTAAACATTTAATCCGAAAATGGTCGCACGTGGATTAAACTCGAATTATCGCTATAAACAATAACGTTGCATGACAATGAAAGTTAAACGCATAATAATCCAACTTTAATTTGTGCGGGTTCAATTAAATGAAATTTTACACAAAACCTAATTTTCGAAGCTCGGGGCCCGTTAATGGCGGAATGACATCCCGACCCTATTTATTTAAGGGCACATAATGAACTAAGCTAATTTATACTAATTAAACTAGGAAAGAAAGAAATAAAGCAATTAAATTAATTAAGAAAGCATGGAAATTATTCTACAAAGCAAGAAATGGGCAATAACAATTATATAAATGGAGATGGAAGATGAAAGATCAACATACACAACCCATATGGTTGTCAACCCAAAGAGATATGAAGCCACTCTCTTGAAACCCAAAACCTAACCTAAAATGTCTTCTAAAACTAAGTCCCTAAAATATTACAACAAAATTGGGTTATATAATAAGTTGGTAGAAAAGAAAAGAAGAAAGAAAAGAAGGCAAAAATATATGCAGAAACAGGGGATCGATCGATCGAACCCTTTGGTTGATCGATCGCTGTTGAAATCGTGGCAAAATACTAAAGGATCGATCGATCGATCGATCAAGCAGGACAGAACCTCGGCAGCCTTCTGCAATTCCATTTTTTCCTCTTCTCCCCTCTTTTGGTTTCATTATTTTCTCTTCCGCTAGAAATGTCGTAACTTCTTCATTCGTGATCGTAATCGTGCACCGTTCACGGCCACACGAAGCTAGCGAGGAGGGATAAAACTTTCGTGAGATGTCGGGCTAGGTGCCCAAACTGTGAATTGAACGAATTGCCCTTAAACGTGCGATTGCATACTGAACTTCACCGGAATGCGTTCGAACTCCATTCTTAGTACCTACATACCTACAAAAGCCCAATTATACCTCATATAGCATGTTAACAATATAATGCGAGGTTGTCTGGTTAAAGGGTTTAAATATAGAGATTAAAGCACCCGAGGGCGCTAAAATGCGTAGGTTCGATGGATGAAATACGCAATATTTGCATATTATCAGTAACCTTGCTGCTAATTATACTTGAACCTTGGTAATAACCAGGGTCGAGTGGGTGTCCTACCAGTAGGACAACCCCACACACTCTTGGATATTGTCATGAGTATTAAATTTTTTATAAACTCATGTGGGTAGTATTCACCATGTATATCAGATTGCAAGACTTTGATTTTTCGATTCTGTTGAGTTTCAACTTCCTCTTTATAAATCAGAAATTTCTCGAATACTTCATCTTTACTCTTAAGTATATATGAATATGAATATTTAGATTAATCATCGATAAAAGTGAAGAAATATTTATTTTCTCCACGAGTGGCATTACTCTTCATATTATACGTTACTGTGTATAAGAACAAGCATTTCGCACGGTTTCCCAACATATTTAAATAATTTTCTATTTATCTTATATTGTTAAAAAAATTCACATGTATCATAATGGTAAATTTTACGATAAAAAATAATTCATAGATTAGTCATATTTTTAATACTTCTATAAATGACTTAATCTACTAATTAGTCTTGAAATATTGTATTTTAGATCTCGTTACTTATGCATGCATACATCATTGTGCTTGTTATTTCCCATATTTAAAGCTCTTATACTGTATAACCTTTGTTCTCGTTATATATATGCTTTGCAGAGTTTATTTGAGTTTTTTTAGGTATTGGAATGCTTAACGATGCAAGTGTACGCTTTCCGAGAAGGTTACGACGCACTGTGCAATTGTGGGGGCAAATTATTCGTTTTTGCATTTGAGTTTCATTTTTGGACTCTTCACATAATTATAGCTCTCCAAGTTAGCTTTGAGTGGCCATCGATGGAGCATTAATTCGGTACCTAATGGTCGAGTTATGGTCATTTTCCCTTTAGACCATTTGTATGGAACGATAAGAGCATGGGCCCCTTGAGTTTTGACCCCTGCTCGATCGGTCTCAGAGATGCGATCGCCAACTTATCAGGTTTTGCTTATGAATCGGGACAGCATCCAGGGGCAAGACTCCCGATCAACTGGGCCTATAACTGCGGTTGACTGCCCCCCTCAATCACCCGTTTATTCAGTTTGGTAGTTTTAGTTTCCGTTCTGTTGGTTTTTAGTTTTAAACGCCTATTAGGTGGTGTTGTTTCCACTTACGACTAATAGTAAGTGGTTTGTACTTTGTTAGAGTAGTTTTTCATAATCAGATTAGTGAGTACAAATGAAGATATTTATTGGATATTTGTTCTCTCGTCTCTCTCCTAGGGCTTGTGCCATTTTTTCTTGCTTCTCATTATCTACTTCATTATTTGTAAGTTGCCAAGGTCTACTTTAGTTGTATTTCGTTGGCTATTATTAGCACTACTTGGTTAATCAATATAGTTGTCTTGCTTTTGATTTCTATCTCTTATAATTCCTTTTCCCCCTTTTAATTGACCTTATTTTATGTAAATGCATGTTTAGTGTTACGAGTAGCTAATTTTAATCTTCCCCTATTTGCTGCGGGTACATTTGTATTTTTAATAAATTATTTATTATCCCCAACACGGTTCCACTCACTCTCTTGGACTCATAAAAATACTCATAACCAAACCGCAGGCCCAATACACTAGGTATTAATTTCCATCTAAATTTTCTCTAGTTAAATCCTTAAAAGAAAAATCCCTAAAGAAATTTATAGAAGAGAAAAAAAATGGCGGGTTTTACCCTTATCGTTCGAACGGCTTGCAATGTCATTTGAACCACATGCAAGGTTATTCGAACGACCTATTGGGTCATTTGATGCATGCTCAGTTCCTTCCTCCTTCGTCCCTTCATCCCTATTTCAGACTATTTTCTCCTTCCACCATTAACGAACCTCACTAAGATCTGAACCTCCACATACCTTAATCTAGTTTAAAACCAACCTAATACACGTATCTAATAATGGATTTAACCCTTATAATAACCTTTAAACATCAACAATTTTTTTGTATCAAAATCCAAAATCCCTTACATGGGTTTTCGTAGTTTCTACTACCCACTGTTTACTATGATTTCGAGTCTATCCTGCGAATTAAACAACTATCAACATTTAGTTTCTCATATGAATCAAAAATCTACAACATGGCATCATATCATAACCTAAATTTCAAGATTTCAACACCTAAATTTTTGGGACTAAATCTATATCAAAATTCAGTCCTCTAATGCATAAAATGTTTATTCATCAACAATTTATTCATATCAAACCTTAATCTAATAATTCTTTTAAAGGGTTATCATCATGCATCAATAAAACACATTGAAAATTTAAATTAAGCAAGAAAATTCTTGCCTTAGAAATTTGTGGAAGAAATCCCCCTGAATTCCCTTCGATTCCTTGCCATTTTTCTCCTTTTTTGGTTTCTCTCCTCTCCTCCCTTGATTACAGTCACGTTTCTGAATGATAGCGGGGGAGTGGTTTATCCCCATTAAACATTAATTTAAACCAAAATACCGAGTTGGGCTTAAACCCAATTTTTGAACCCTCAAATGGACCCGAATCCATATCCAAACTAGCCCCAAAGTTCCCTAACCCATATACCATTGACTCGGGACCATTTCTAAATATTTAAAACACCAAAACGAGCCTCTAGCGCTTCCCAAAATGTGTCCCATTTATTTCTACTTCACTTAAGACTTTTTTTTATGTTTAAACGACACGCACCCATAAATTTATTTATGTGTGATTTATTTTTCACTAGCAAGCCTATTATGTCAAATTGACTTTTGTATTTATATAACCATGAATAAATATTTATTTCAAATTTAAATTTTTACCCATTTAATTTAAGTCCACCCAATTTAATTTATTCTCAAAATAAATCCGAAATCATTAAATTTTTTTATGTCCTAATATCTTATTCTGAAAATACGAGTATTACACAATCCCTCTAGTTATTGTAATACCCCATATTTTTATGGCTTTTAATTATGAGATTAACTAAATAAAATTACTTTTAATTATGGGATTAATTAAATTAATTTGGGATAATTAATTAGAAATTAATTGAGATTTAAATAACTAGCGAGACGAGAGTTAGTATTTGATTATGATGATAATGTTATATATTACTGAGTGATTATGGTAATATGTGACTATTGAATTTATTAAAATTGTCGTGAGTTGAAAATACGGCAGTTTGGGTAATTAAGTTGGGACGCGCGTGTCAGTCGTGTCAGGACTCAATTTAATGGATTTAAAAGTAATTTATTTTTATGCCATCTATATGATCATTTTGAGTGTACCAACGTGTTCGTAAGGGTCGAGATAGTCAGAAAACACTAGCCGGGGGTTTAGTTTGGTCCCGGAGCATTTTAGGCCTAACCGACAACCTAGGAGGGTATTTTAGTCATTTTGACTTTTTGAGGAATAGTAACCCATGAATTTTAAACTGATATTATCAGCCAACACTTGAGAGTCCCTTAGGGTTTCACAACCCAAAATTATAAACGACAGTTAGAGAGGAAGAGAAGAAAGTTCCCAAAGAAGAAGCCACCCTAGAGGCTTTTGCACCACCGTCATCACCACCGGATAGATCGGAAAGAGAGGATAACTCCCATACCACCTGCTTCAAAGGATCAGAATCTTTATTTTCCAGGCAAGTGATTTATCTTGCAATTATTTAGGGCAGATGTTCTACACTTTAGATTAGATTTGAAGACAAATTATGAATAATTGTGATAATGTGAAATTAAAGACTAAATCATGAACTTGGGTAGATTTGCATGTAGTGGACCGTATGGAATCATTAAGAGAAAGAATTATAAACTAAGAGTTAGGAAATGATGAAATTAAATTGAGGTTTTTAATGATTTTTGAAGAGATGAAGAAAAACTAGGGTTATAGCATTATTAGTGACTTCTAATCCAAGAAATTGATATTTTGTGATGTTTTGATGAATCTTGAACGTTAGGACTGGTGTAGTAATGTTGGTTTCATGATTAGTATACTTATTTGGGAGTTTGAGATGTTGTAATGTGATTTGGAGGTGTAAAAATGGTAGAATCCCGTAACAGTTGAAGAAATTCTGGGCAGATAACTGCTTGATCGATCGATCAATCCAAGCATGTCGATCGATCGACTGTTCGATCGATCGACCCATTTCTTCGATTGATCGACCCCTCTTGAAAAAGTGAAGTATTTTCCTTTAAGTAATTGAATAACTTCCAACTTTTAGGACTCTTTAGTGATGATGTATTGAGCACAACGGTACTTAGGGAAGACCAGTAAGATGGTATTTGAAGCCCAAAAAATTATTAGACTTAATTAAGGTTAAGTGGTAGACTTACGAATATCCGACTAGTGAGGTACGATTGTAAGTTGTGAGAACCTGAATATCTTTCGCTCCAAATATAATTTGAGATTAAAGACAAAAAGGGGGAAACTTTAAATACTGAGATAACCTTATCTACAAGCGAGGGACTTAGTACCCTTTTTGGGATAGGATATGTACTCAGAGCTATACGTCAAGAATTATTGCGTTAAAATATATTGTGTAGAATAAATGGGACGATATCATTATATGTGTGAAACATATGATATGGGGCTGG